>JARHVA010000712.1:735000-2207500 GCA_037957365.1 Torreya grandis | reverse complement strand
ATCCACTAAGAACTAAAATCACTGGTGTCTCTATAAATATCAAAAAATAGAGGATGTATTACATATTTATGTCATAATGATAAAATACATCTTAAATATTCTCAAAAAATTACTTTAGCAACTTGTTTTATATAATTTTCTTATTTTTCTACACAATCAACCTATTTAATAATAAATTGACACTTCCCTAATTTTGTCATACTACATTGACCCACTATTACATAGTTAGACTTTTTATTTTAGATGTTGTCAACCTACTTGATACTGAATCATACCTTTTCTAACTATAGCATAATATATCATCCCTCTACTACATAGTCAGCCTCGTTTAGAAAACTATATCAACTAGACGGTACTATGTCAACCATCTCCTGATTTCCAACTAGATCAGCCCACTACTATGCATTAAACCATCTCTAATGATACTATATCGGCCCACTATTATGTAATAAACCCCCTATTTTATCTGTCCATGTAAACTCAGTCAATAGTGCTGAATCTATTCTTAGTTTGTAGTGACTTTTTTATCATTTACCATAAATGCCTTGGGCATTTATTAGTCCAATCTTTTCCTACCCAATACCCTATTTTATCCCTTGTTTATCTAAAATTTTATTAGGGTCAATTTTAATGTCTATATTTTTCCTACCATCCAATTTTATATATTTATCTTAATTTCAATTCAAAATTTCTCAAAATTTTGAAATTAATGCTTTCATACCTACACTACATCCACTATAACTTCTATGTGTCCTTCACATTGTATTTGTTGTATCCTCACCATGGTCACTCTCTAGGCTCAAATTGGGTCTCTCAAAGTAATATTTTCTTAGAATAGTAAAATAATAAATGAATTGATTTTCACCCTATTTATATTTAGTATTCAAAATTATTTACCTATTAAATATTTACCATCATATTCCATTTGTCAACCATATCTTTGTTTCTACTAGCTCTTTTTCTAAGCCATGAGATGTTATGGGATCTTGACATCGTAGAGAATATTTTCACATATTAATGTATATTTTTAAATTTTTGATTTTTCATTAATTTTTATAGGTTTGATTTATGCTCCTTACATGGACACCATCACATTTATTTCACTTCATTCCTTATCTATAGCAAAAAGGTAAGTAAAGTTATGTATTTTATAATTACATCCTTTCATTTATCTTATTTACTTCTTAAAATAATTTATTTAGCTTCAAAATTATGTGTTTCTATGTTATTTTCTTAAATCACCATCCCATCTTACACCTAAGAGACAAATGATGATATTTTAGTGGGGCATATATATAAACATAATATTATTATAAAACTTTATCAATTATTGATAATTTATCTCTTACATGAACTTAGCAAGTCTAAATTTCTTTGAGTACATGCCTTAAAAGGTGTATTGGGAAAGTGGTGGGTATACCATTGGTGATTTTCAAGATTATTGTCCCATATACCATAACTTGTTATCTACAAAACCATATCCTATACAATTCCTTAATTTTTGCCTCCTTCCTTACATACTCCTCTAAGTAATTCACTGCCTTATTCATTCCTTACCTAAGTTAAAAACACTTTTTGACATTTACCAAATAATATGAGCTTGGGCCAACCCTATATTCAAATTAATATTAGCATGTTATGGTTTTAGGTCAGCCTTGGTCAACCTAGACCGAGACCTAAATTGATTTTATCAATTAATGATACAAGGTTGAATTGGGATGACCCTATCAACTAAAATTTTGGAAAGGTTTAGGGTTATATTTGGCTATATATACAAATCCATTTCCACCATTTATGAAGGAAGAGAAGATGAATATTATATTGTGCATCTACTTATCCACCATTCTACTTGAAGAGAATTTCTTAGGGTTCTAATACTACACTTGGAGATATAGATATTTTCTTGTGGAGAAGTCTTTTGGATATATAGAGATGTTGTGTAGCTTATGGATAGCTTATCTTTACTATAATTACATACCATAATAAACACTTGTGAAGCACCTTGGCCAAGGGAAATATTGAGGCTAATAAGGTTTATGTTGAAAGGTAATTATTCCTAGCTTTGTTCCTCCTTTGCTAAATTAGATAAATTTTCATTTGTACTTATCTGTAGTGATTTATGATTTCCTATACATTATATTAAATACAATTCTTCTATGCATGTTTAATTTTTATGTTTATTACCCCCACTTTATGCCACAAAATTTGGTGAGCACTAAATTAGATTATACTTTAATTTGAATTTAATTAGTGAATATTTAACATATAGGAGCTATATAGGGTTATCACATGGTATTTCTTGACTAGAGGATTTAGAACCCTCTCTAGTGATGTTATTATGATAAGAAAACCCTTGGTTGGGTTTAACAAATCCATCTTGGTCATGACCCTAAACATATAAATATATCAATAAGTGAAAGAGTGATTTATCTTCTCCAAACTAGGATTGATTTATAGGTCAGTCAGATTTGCCCTTGTATACAATAATGACTCACCATTACCTCATTTTTATACTAAGATAGGTCCTATAATTTTATATAGACAACTATGGGTTATAAGAATTGATCTCCTGATGGGAATGCTTATAAGTATAAAAGAGTGCTCATGTTCAACACATGTTTTAGGTCTTTTAGTCAATAGTATCCAATATTAAATAATAAAATTCTTCTAGACTTGTAAATATTTTAGATTATGTATTCACTTTACAAGTATGTTTGCCAACATCATAGTGAGAGTAATTAGATTTCATACCTCATCTCTAGGTTAGGAGAAGGTTATTTTTCATTAAGTTATTTTAATAATTTTTTGGTAGAACTATTGAAACCTTATTTCCATTTAGATGCCTTATCATGAATTTGTTGATAAATAAAGAATACTAGTGATCAAGTTACTGGTATATCAATTTTTATACATGGAATAATCTAGATTTACTAACAAATATTACTAGTTATAATAGTAAATTACCAATTAAAGAAATTAGTTTTCCTCTATGTAATTAGTTACAATCAAAAGATTTCACATCATTTTGTGTGAGAAGTTTGAGTATGAATTATTAATTACTAGAGAATACAAATTTTATTTAAGCAAGTTACAACATTGGCACAACTCATTATTATAATTAAAATTTTTGTTTGTCTTTCTTCCAAATTAAAAATTAATATTAGCATACAAGAGTATAATAGTTATCATTGAAAAAATATTTAGACCTTAATCCTAATATAATATTATCAATTATATAATGATCTAAAATAATTGAATGGTATAGAAACTAAAGTAATACTCTCTCTCTCTCTCTCTCTCTATATATATATATATATATATATAGAGAGAGAGAGAGAGAGAGAGAGTATTACTTTAGTTTTTATATATATAGTTTATTTAACTATATATTGATAAAATAAAACTAGAATTTAAAATCCAAACATCCATATATTTAAAAAAAATAGTATAACTCCACTTACCCATTCGAGTGTTAAAGAGGTTGGAATAGTCTTATTTCAAGGTCATGATCTCAGTTATGAAGAGAAAGACATCAAAAGTAGGTTCAGTGACACTTAACTCTTTTAAGTAATGAGTATGTGTATCTAAGTCATATTCAAGGTTTAATTTCCAAAACATGATCCAAGCCTTTATTAATCAAGTTTAACTAAACTTGTTTTATATTAATTTCATGTCACCAAAGGAAATTATAGGTTTTGAAGTGACCATATATGATTCGCTATCTATGTCATTAGAATAAATATTTATGACATTTTTATATAATAATATAATATAATAATAATTTATAATCCAACCCTTTAAGAATGGATCTATAAAATATATAGAGTGATAATTCAAGGTAACCATATAAAACAAGATACTTGTGTATGCATGGGCTATGCTTAACCTTCAAATATCCTATCTCAATATAATTAGACTTGCATGAAGGTTAATCAAATAGAGCCTATGATACTTCATTTTTATAGGTAATGACCAATTAATTTTTTAGATCTAGCAGAGGGTTGCCTACATAAAAAATGTCAGGAAAAAAGGGTTTCAAATCCTAAATAAATAACATAAGGATGTAGATCTCACTAGACCTCTATGAAAGTAAATGTCTAAGTGAAGTAAATCAAAGTAATTATGTAAGTAAAGTAAACTAACATGGGAAGGGTTATAATTATCATAAAAGGTAAGGTTACATGATCATGTAGTTATGGTAAGGGTTCCTAATAAATGGAAACCTCAACACATAGTCAACTACTAAAATAGAGAAAAAAATAATTACAACTTCTTATGATATTACTATCAGGATTCAACTGTGTAGTTTTTGAGTCAAACTCATTAGCCCATGTTTCATGAGTAGTGGTTCACATGAACCCATATCTCATAAGAATGAATGGTCCACTCAACACTCATTGGATCTAGGTGATGCTCACAGGGGTGAAGAATTGGGCCTTGATGGGAGGTCACCCATCAAAATACTACTCCAACTCAAATGCATATAACCATGGATTTTCCTTTAAGTTTAAGCCCACTTAAATTTATACCCCATTTTCAAGGGTGATACATGGTATTCTTAGATCCACATATTTATACATGGGGATCCTTGAATCCCTTCCTATAGATCATGACTTTACTCTCTCACCACTCACTTATCTCACCCTTTACTAGGGTTCAACCCTCATGTGTTTGCCTTCTCTCCCACCTCTCCTAATTTTTATCATATACTTCATGGTGGTCCCTTGACCAATTATCCATAACAACCATCCAACCTATTTATAACAACAACTCAACATCAATAACCAACAATAATCATTTCCATGGGCCAACATCCATATTTATAGTTATATGGATTATTTACTAGCATGTCCAATTTGGTGACTAGAAGTTGTGCTATTGGGTTGGTACATAAATTCAACACTAAATCCTTGTGTCTCTAGTTCAAAGTAATTATTATCCTTCACCATATCCAATATTATCATTTCAGATGTCATCTCATCTAGTTGTAAAATGAAACATTTGTACTATTATTTCCTCAACATTTAAGCCTTATGATTCAGTTTTTGGATTCTCAATTATAGGTGTATTCAACTTATCCCATATGATTTTTGTTTAATTAGGTTTTTAAAACCTTTCATTATCCATATTTATTATGTTTATGGCTCTACCACATGATCCTCTTTATGTCCTTTGTGCACATTATCTATTTATTATTCCCTTTGCATAATCTATGAAAAAACCATTACTATTATCCACCTATGTGATTATTAACTTGACTTCTACATGATTTTCCTAACTCCACTACATGTTCCTTCAGATATCTCCTTCATTATTCACTCATGCCCTTAAAAAACTTGTAATATCTATGTTTGTGTGTGATGATTCTTTATTAGAATCCATATGTAACTAAAATGTAAACCCCTAACTATATTGGATATAAGTGGTTGGACCACTCTCTAGGCTATTTATATGACCAAAATATTCCCCTTCACCCACTACTTATACACTCTTCATGGTCCTCTCTACCCTTCTTATTTATTATTTATAAAATTCCCTTCTCCACTCTTCTACATCACACTCTCCTTCATAAACTCCTCATATCCCTCAGGTGTACCTTCATTGATTTTCGTACAGATTACCCATTATTTTTTGTCTTCTCTTATTTTAATTCTTCCCTTATCACTTCTATTGTATGGGTCTGCACCAACCTATTTCTATGATTCTTCTGTTGTGTGCACTTCTCATTCTTCCTTTTGTATTTACTCCTTATGTATAGTTTGTATGATATGTCAGATGATTCTCATACCACCTTAATTTTTGGCACATAGATCTTCACTTGGATAACTTCCTATCAACCAATTATATTAGCCTCAATTTTATATTCTCCCATTATTCTCCCTTCAACTTATCATGCAACTAAAAAATTGCACTTCTTCCTTGTTCACACTTTCTCTTCTTCTTTCCTTCAAATAAGTCTCCCAATTAGATCTCTTGGGGTCCTCATTTCTCTTTGTATGTCCCTTTCTTTCTCCTTTATGACAAGTAAAAATAATTTATTCCTCCTAATAATCCATTAATTTCAACACTTTTATCTATACTTAGATTGATAATTTATCATCCCATTCTCAGAACTAGGATGGTTTTATTTCTACTCATCTTCTCCTTTGTTTTGTAAGCTCTTCACCTTCTTTTAGACTGCCTCATTCACATAGGAAAATCTATGTTTTATGTCTTCATTTATGTGTCTTATTATTTGATGTCTTAGGCTAGTCATTCCTCCATCTACTCTATTCCTCTCTATATGCATTGCTCTCACTATGTACTCTTCTCCTTATATGTGTTCCTTCTTGGTGAAGCTTACACTCTCCTCTTCTTAAGTTTAGCTACACACTAATCTCCACACTTATTCTTTTGAGGCATCCTTTTCACCTCATGCACCTCCACTCTCATGTTCTTACTTATCCTCATTAATTATTCTTATTTGGCATGTTGCATCTATACTCTTCTACTCATGTCATGCTTTTGTAGGACATCCTCTCTAAATGGTATTTCTTGTAGTTTTCTCTTTTATTTCTTGCACATATTATTACTTAGGTTTATGTAACATATTTTCCTGAGTAATGTGATTATGCTAGCCTATATTTTCCCATTAGGTAATGATTCAATCTTCTAGTTTCACTCAACAACTCTGCCTCATCCTCTAACATGTCTTTTAAATTGCACTATTATTATCATCCCTAATTTTTTGGTGATTAGTTTATTCCCAATTGTGCTCAATTTCAATTTTGTTCTTTCCTATTCCTCTTGTGTGTCTTCTAATTTGTGATTATATTAACTATATTTTTATCCTATAGTTTATCCTCGAACAAGTCTATTTCATCTTTTAGTGTGTCATGTGATTCTGATAGCTACCTCAATTGGTTGGTGATATACTAGCCTTCTACTGCACTCTACTCTACTTTGATTTTTATTTCTCAATGTGTCTCCTTAACTTCCACCCTATTTGTGCTTACTTTGGTCATCACCTCTTCATTCTTTAGCATGTTTTTATCATTCTTCTTATGGAAAGTAAACCATTTTTATGTGGGATTCCCTATCCTTGTCTCTTATTTTTTGATTCTTTATTACAAATACTCCCTCTATTCACCTACACTCTTATACACTTGAATAATTTAGTCAAGTTATATGCATTGACTCATGTCCTTATTACTCCATGAATTTATACACACAAATTGTTGTCCTTTATGACAACCTTAGGTTCAAATTCAAGCTAACCTTCATAGGAGCTTACATAACTCCCATGTTGGGGTGTTCATAATTTAATTAGATACTTGATGTGTTTGATGGATCCTAGTTTTTATCTCAATAAATAATAGTCATCACATCATCTAGGACACACACAATAACTCTTGTGATAACTTCACTCTTCTTCTCTACTCCTTATTGTGTGATTCCCTCTTGTAGTTATCACATTTTCACCTTACACCTATGGTTTCAAACTATTATATGACCCAAGCCATCATTTTAATCTTGGGTCTTTCTCCCTCTCTTGTTTTTATAAACCCTATAGAATTCACTCTAACTCAAGGCGTATTATGCATGCACTACCTTATATAATATTAAAAATAAATTTGTCTTATTTCCTTACCTCATCATCTCTTATTTTCCTTAAAGTCTAACCATATCCTTAGTTCACTAATCCATTCTCTTATTTGCACATTCTTCACCCTTGCATAGTTCCCAACACATTATTACATCAAATTGTGATTTACCTCTTTGACCAACTACATCTCCTTTTATAGGTCTAGTTTTCCTTGAGATGTTCTACTCTATAGTATTTTTAACTCTTATTGTACTTTATGTCTTCTACTCATCCATTATTTATGGAATAATTTGACCATCTTATGAGTCATTTATTGAAATTCATGTTCTCTGCTTCACCTGAATTGATGGATAATTTTAACACTATTGAGGTTGCATTGTCTTTTTTATATTAATTACACATTATTTTATGTTATACACTCTTTTCCCATTTATGCTTGATGAATATCTTTGACTCTATATTGAGTCTTTGTTGTCTTGTTTTTTAGTGTGTGCATATACTCTTACACTTTTTGAGCTCTATCCACCTAGACTTGACAAAGATCACTCTTATGCATCTTCTACCAAACACTTTCATTTGAACACATTATCAAACCCCAACTATTGTCACTCTTTGTTATTTTACTTATTTACTTAGGTTTCCTATTATCATCATTTATATCTACTATTAGTTATCCTACATCACTCTTCTACTACCTTACTATTAGTAATATATGGATATCTTATCTTTAAAATTATCTTGCATCGACTGAATATGGTCAATAGTTTTTTTTGATCTTATCTTTCCTCTTATTTTCACTTTATTTCCTCATAATAATCAATCAATTAGGACTTTAACTCTTGACTACCCATTATTTTGATTCATAGGTGTAAACCTATGTATGCACTCTAAGACATTAAAACTACTATTATAAATTTTATTTTTATCCTACATATCTCATTCTTTGAATGTCCTTCTCCCACTTGTTCATTATCTACCCATAAATTTATGGTGGAAAATTCTACTCACTCTACTAATTACCTCAAAGGTTGATGATCAACCAGTCTTGACCATAGGCCTTCACTCTCCTCAACAATTTATGTATACACATAATATTTTAAAACTTTAATTGATTACTGACAATGTGTATCTTGCAGGAACCTATCAAATATTAATCTCTCTAAGTGCATGTATTAAGAGGTACATCGATAAAGGGATGGGTAGACTATTGGTGCTTTATAATATTTTTGTTCCTTTTGCCACTTGCTTTCTACACTCGTCTCATAAAACCATGAACTTTAGGCTTATTTCTCTCTTTCCTAATCATTTCTATCATTTTGTATACTTTATTCCCTTATTTATTGCATTATTATCCTTTTGACCTATTCAATACACTAGGTCAACCTATTATCCTTTTGACCTATTTAATACACCAAGTCAACCTAGTTGACCTAGTGTATTTTGGAGACACTTTAGTTCTTTTGGTTTATTAGAATACTAGTCAACCTAGCATAGACTTTAGGCATTATCCTGAAAATATAATAGGTTGACTCAGTCAACTTAGTATGACCAATATGTCAAAAAAAATTAGGCAAGTAACCTATATATATATAAGGTCATTTACCACCATTTGATAAGAAGAGAATAAGAAAGAAAAGAAGTGCAAATGAATATCTACTTATTGACCATTCTACTTGAGGAATAAATATTTAGGGTTTAATACTTTCTCTAGAGCTTCGATCTTATCTTGTGGAGAAGTCTTTTGGATGCTTAGGTAGGTCATGTATCCTAGAGCTAATTTATCTTGGTTATCTGTACAACCACAATAATCTCTTATGAAACACCTTGGCCAAGGGAGAGATTGAGGCTTGGCAAGTTCATCTTCAAAGGTAAATATTCCTAACTTTTTTTCTCCTTTGTAAGAGTAGATAGATAATGCAATATGTATTATTTTATTCCATGTATTAGAATTATATATACATTGATGTGAGTATATGTCTGATATACATGCTTAATTTATTTTTTGTTTATCTATTTTGTTCTAACCCCCCACTTTGTGCAATATGCTTTGCTACACACTAGATTAGTTTACTTTCTTATTTATTAGTACAAGTGAAATATCAAATCATAGGACTCTTTTAGGGTTTTTATGTGATTGTGTTAGACTGTAGGCTTTGAACCCCTTACTAGCATGATATGTTTTGATGAGTAATACAAGTTATCCCCTAGTCAAGTCTAGTGGATCCCTATATTGGTCATGATCTCACTTAACAAGTGTATACCATATCATAAGTATGTGTGTGCTCTATCTTATCTAATCTAGGATTGATTAATGTACATCATGCAATTTCAATTGCATACATTCTAGTGAACGAAACATGAAACTAACCCTTGTAAGATTTTTTTCACTTTTAATTCATTTATTTTATTATTTTTGTCATCGTTTCTATCATATATTTTGGCATACTAGTTTGATTTTATTAACCTAGTTATTTTTTTCTATGCATAGGAATAGGCAACTAGATTGATTAGCTTAACTCAGTATAGGTTTTCAACACTTTTTAGACTTATAACATAGCCTAATAGGTTGAATAGGTAAACTTAGTAAATGTTTAGCCACTTTAGAGTAGGGTCTTGTACATCCTGATCAATCAGCTTGATTGAGTACAAATTTTAGTTTTCTAGATTTCCATATTAGCCTACTAGGTTGACCAGCTTGACCTAGTGCATTTTTAGGTTTCTTATTCAATCAACTAGGTTGACCAAGTTAAACTAGTGAACTTTTAGCACTTTTTTAGCTTTTTTAACAATTTTTTGTATTTTTTGGTTGACTAGTTTGCAATATTTTGACATTGTTATCCAAGGATTTTGATCATCAATCTTCTCATTTTTATCTCTAAAACATCAAGGTCAATATTTTATTCTCTATATATTTCCATTTGTACCTTCCTTTCAAGTTTTTAATATTTAAAACTACCTCTACATAGCCAACTAGATCAACTTGGTTAACCTAGTAGGTTTTCTGAACCCTATCTTCAACAATACTAGCTCAACCTTGTTGACCTAGTTTTGTATGTCTTGTATATAGTATTCTCACTATACCTTGTTTCAAAATTAGAATTTACCTTGTATGTTAATCACATATTTATTTTTAGTTATTTTCATGCTTATAATAGTTCACATAGTTGAATTATGAGGTTTTTTAAATTAACCACTTTGTTTCACTATTTCTATTTTATGCACACATGGAAAAATCACTAATATCAACAAGCATTTTAACATTTGACTAGCCAGCCAAAGCTACTTGTATTTCATCACCAAGAGGGAAGCTAACTTGATGCCCTACTCAATTATAAATCATGGTTAATGGTATATTTTGGATAAGCACCTAACACCCTTATCACTATAGTGTGTGAAGTGAGGGGGTAGGCCCCAATACCAAGCCTCTATCATTAACATTATAGTCTCTTTCATCCTAAACTCACTTGAAACCATCCATAGATTTATATCTAGTACCTTACTTGCATCTAATTCTCTATCATTTGAAATTATTCTTAATAATCTAATTAACATTCCAAGTTGACTAATTAGCTAGTTTTATTTTCAAGTTGTTTACTTGCTCTTTACTCAATTTTGTATGCAAGAACTTGCATTATCTAGAATTGGTGCAAGGTTTTACTTTGTGTGCATAAATTGGGTTGGCAAACATCAATTTAATTATTTATTTGTTTACTTTTAATATTTACTTAGATCAACTCCAAACTACTTTGGTTCATTTCATAAACTTATTGATCAGTTCTTTCTTTTACTTTCTATTCATTATACTAGGTCGATCTAGTCAACCTAGCACATTTTTTTAGCCTCTTTATACTACACTAGTTTGACCTAGTAAACCTATTACTATTTATATGATTTTTACCCATTTTTTCTAATTTTTGTTCTCTATACTAGGTCAATCTTGTGGACCATGTATAGTTTTACAGTCCCTATTTTTACATTAGGTCGACCAGATCAACCTAGTACTATTTTTTGTCACTTCCTATTCTCTTTGTATGTTTATCTAGTCTTGTTTCATCATGATGACATATTTTAATCCTTCCTTTAGTCAATAACATTGCATTATTAAAGACTTGGATAGTAACCTCACTTATTTCATTACCTCTAATGAAACTATCCAATTTCTTCCTTCCGCTTCTCCTAAGCCTAAACCACTCACTACACAATGCAATGTAGTTGAGATCCTTCATCATAATCCTTCATCACATCATACAAATCAATTTTATAATCTATATGGTTCCTAAATATTCAAAAACCTTGATGATAATACTATTTACACTCCACACAAGAATGGTGGCTTGACTAAGCTTCCTTCTTCTTTTACCATGATTAAGACAACTAATACCAATTTTGGAAAATATCCACCTAAAAATAATTTTCCTCCTACCAACACCAAAAATCCTCTTCCTATCAACATTAATACCCCTCCTACAAGCACCAATCTACCTATTGCTACAACTCAACTTCTTTCACAAGTTATTCAACAAATGAACATCATGCAAAAAACCAATCAATCTCAAATGATGAACATATAACAACATTTATGAAACATGATTATTAAACCACCTCAAGTCATCATGTCTCAACCAAATAAAAAAAATTTACCTCCTACTCTTAGAGATGCCAATAAGAATATCATCTCTCAACCTCCAATAAATAACAAAATGCTTCAACATATTCAAAATGAACCTTTAGCCCCATTCATTGCATCCATATATATTGTAAATATTTCTCAAACTATCACATATAATGGGATTAAGGATCCTACTATATTTCTCAATTTTTTTGGTAATCTCTGTAAGGAATGGGTCCAAACTAATACCTTTGCTACCACCAATCTCTTAGCCAAAACCTTTGTTGGTGATGCACTTGAATGGTACAGCCAACTTCCTAGACATTCCATCTCACAATTAGAAGACTTATTTAATTCTCTAGTGAAATAATTCCAATGCGATGACCTTCCTAAAAATCACCTTAGTCATTTCATCAATGCCAAGCAACTTCCTAATGAATCTGCTCATACTTTCATCAACTTATGGAAGTGCCTTTATCATAAAGTGGACCATAACATGAATGATGACACCCTTCTAAAACTGTTTGTCACTTCCCTTAAACCTTCTATTTAATATAATGTTTGAATATTTTCACCTCAAACTTTATAAGAAGCCTTAGACCAAGAAAAAAAGACAACTTTATTATGATAATTTGAAACACCTCAAACAATTACTAAATCATATTTCCAATCTCCTTCTCATAACATTGATTTATCTAAACCTCCCAAACCTCAAAATGGATCATCCAATTCAACAAATTTTAACCCAACCCACCCTTCATTGAGTTTAGAATAAATTATAGATAAATTTCCACCCTCTAAACCCATGAGCTTTAATCCTTCCAAACCTCCTCCAAAATGGTACAATCAAGATAAATTTTCTTGGTGGTATACTACTATGAATTATTATCATGATTATTGTCATTATCTTCATCGATTTCTTGTTTCTTCCTTGCTTGGTCCACATTTCAATCTTGACACTCTCATAAAATAATGTTATCAAGATTATCTTGAAGCTTCTCACATTGAATCTTAAGAACCAAAATAACATCAACATCAATTACCTAATGAAAAAACCTCATCTACCATTTTTTTCAAACCACAATTGATCCTTCTTCCTACACCAATAAGGAAAGGATAGCTAACATGAAATTTAAACATATTTTAGAATCGATTGAACTTTAACCTTTTAGGCCATATGAACCAAATTAATAGCTAGTCCAAATACCTACTCCAAAGCATATCATACATATTCATCCTTTTACATCATTTAATTCTTCATACCTATCCTACACATCATTTGTCACATTCAACATCCTAAAAATCTAACAAACCAATGCATTTACCTATTTCTAAATGCACCTATTTTCCAATGCAAATCATTTTAACAGTTCAATTTTACCTCCCTCCATCTCATATGTTAGGGTATCTTGAAATTCCAATTCACATGTCCCTTTAGACATTGGGGCATCTTGTGATACCCATCCATATATTCATTTAGACATTGGATCATCTTGTGATTCCCATACCTACATCTGCTTACCCTTCGGGGCATCTTGTGACTACCACTCTTATTATCCAATGCAGAATAACAAACACATCTAGCTTCAAGAAACCTTACCTTTCAAGACTTATAGACTTGTATTTCACATGCATATCTTTTAATACAAACATTAACATATATTATACTTGTTTTTTTTGTCTCATGTTTCTTTTCTTTTATGCATTTTTCTTCTTTTAATTTCACCTTCCTAAGAATCATCATTTTCCTTTTACATTATTTGATTTTATTACACATAAAATTTGGCATTTTATTTCATTTTTATCCTTATATATCTCTTTTATTATTTGTCATTCTTTTCCGTAGTAGCTTTATGATCATTTTTTCCCCTTTCTATAGCATTTACCTCTTGATGTACCATAGTCTTATTTTTCTTTTGGAATTTCTCTTTTAGCACCCTCATGGATTTATCTTTTGTGAGTTGATTCATAATACCATGGATAAGACTTGACCCCCCTCACAAAATTACCATTATTTTACTTAATTTTCTCATTTTCCTACTTGTCAGTGTTGTTTTGGCATCCTTTGGGTTTTTTTATAAGGTGATTCGTAAAAAGGCTCTATCACTTTGCTTTTTTCTTTCTTGTTAGCACCCTCATGGGTCTCTATCTTATGAGTTTATTTGTAAGATTGTGGATAGGATCCAACCCTCCTCATAAAATTACCATTCTTTTCTTGTTATTGATCATTATTCTAAAATTTTAGCTTTTTTTTCTTGGCTAGATAGAATTTGGTAACAATCTATGTTAGCATGTTTTCCTCCATTTCTCTCTTTCTTATGATAATGAATCACACTAAATTATCATTTTATCCCTCTTTTTTCCCTTTATCACATTTTTTTCAATTTGAATCAATTCAAATTTATTCCATGTGTCATTCCTCTTAATTTCCCCGTTCTCTCATCTTTGCTCTAGATAAAACAAGGTCAAAGTCAAGATAGAACTTTTATTTCACCTAGAATTATGAGACTCTTAGACCCCATTCTCTTTGAAGTTTATATCTCTTATCCACCTTCTCCCAAGTTTTCAAATGGAAGTCATCTTTAGCACCCATGTTTGGTCTTCTACATTCGTATGGAGGAGGAATCTGAAAAAGCCATCAAAAGAAAGTTAAAAGCCAAATAATTTGAAAAAAAAGGTAATGATATCTAAAATGCAACATATAAATCTCAAAATTCAATTTCATAATAAAATATTTGATTACAAGCACATCTCTTATCTCCAATCAAAGCTTAAACTCCATAGTCAGCTTCACATAGAGCTGAAGTCCTTTGGGGTGTGGTAGGCTAGTAGACTGGAATATATGAATTTAAAAAAACATTTATGGTGCTACCTAATTTATCATGTAATTACCCAATATTTTCAATAGATTTATGGCTCTATAATGTGTCTTAAAGAGTGGGTAACACATCATGGGGAGGTAGGTCCATTTTAATTTTCATGCATATAGCCTTAATGGGATGATTTATATGCTCCATTTTTTGATCCAAGACTTATGTATATAAGAGAATTTATTCATATTTATTAAGGTTTAAAGTCTACTTGTTTTCAAAAAATAAATTTGAGTGTCTTGACTTTGATAAAATGTTTCTCTACCTTGATTTTTCCTTCATTCTTCCCTCCACCCATTTGATTTTTCCCCCTTGATAGACAAATTGTGATTCTAAATCTATTTTCCATTCTTCTTGACATTTCTTCTTCTTCACCCCTTAAAAACATGCTAGCACTACTTTGTTTCAATTTTATCTATCTTTAGATGCAAAATAGCATGTTTGAGTATCCATGGATCATTCTTTTCTTCCATTTATTATACAACCCTTTTGCTGCAGACAACTGATTCTGCACCCTTTTGCCATTATTACATGTTTTTATTTATGTATTCCTTCTTCATGTTTTTCTTACATCTTGAATTACATTTCATTAAAAATTATTTCATATTTTTCCTTATGTTTGATTCTTTCATTCCTATCTTACATAATCTTACTTTTCACCTTCTCACCTATCTTTGTTAGAGTTGTCTTCCATTGATATTTCATTTGTCATTCATGTTTTACATGCTCCCCAACATGATTTAGTATGTTATAAATTTTATTTTTTCCATTTATATTTTACATGGTTTTTCAATATGATTTCCTATGTTTTCAAATAATTTGTCATTCATTTTCCAATCATTTGTCCTTCATTTTCCATCATTTGTCATTTATTTGCCATCCTTTTTGCCACTTATTTTTCATTTATTTTCCATATTTTTGTTATTTATTTGCCTTAAATATTCTAAAAACTTACCTTAACAATCCTAATTTTCCAAATTTTCCTAAAATATCAATTTAACTATCATATGTCTATCTTCCAATTTTTTTGATTTTTATCTATCTTTTGCACCAACTTCTATAGGTTCACCTAGTGTGCTTTACATTGGTGCCTTCACTTTATTGAAGTATATGTATTTATCTATGAAACTAAGGTAATTTAAAGGCATGTGTTCTTTAATACAATTATTTAATTTATCTTATTTACTACTTACTACACCATACTTAGCATCAATGTTATGTGTTACATGTTCTATCTTTGAAGCACCATCGCATGTTGCACTTACATGACACATGATGAGATTAAGCTGGGGCATATGTATAAACATAATAATTTAAAAATTTTATTTATTAATAACATTTTGTATCTTTTAGTAACCTATCAAGTCTCAATCTCTCTAAGCGCATGCCTTAAGGGGTCACTGGGAAAGGGGTGGGTAGACCATTGGCACTTCATAATATTCTTGTTCCTTTTTATAATTTCCATTTATAATCTTGTATCCTAAAACCATAAACCCTAGGATTATTTATCTCTTTCATAATCATTTTATATGATTTATTCCCTCATTTCTTGTCTTTTTATCCTTTTGACATGTTCAATACACTAGGTCAACTCGGTCCACCTAGTGTATTTTGGAAACACTTTAGCTCTTTTGGTTTATTAGCATAATGGCCTACCTAGCATAAACTTTAGGCATTAGCTTCAAAATTTACAAGGTCTACTCAGTTGACCTAGTACAACCAACATGTTTAAAAAAAATTAGGTAAGTTACCACTATATATACCAGGTCATTTACCACGATTTGATAAGATAATAATAAAGTGAAGAAGTGGGAACAAACATTTGCTTATTGACAATTATACTTGAGGAATAAAGATTTAGGGTTCAATAATTTCTTTGAATCTATAATCATGTATTGTGGATAAGTCTTTTAGATGCTTAGGTAGGTTGTGTAGCCTAGAGATGATTTATCTTGGTTATCCTGATAACCACAACAATCTCTTCTGAAGCACTTTGGCTGAGGAAGAGATTGAGGCTCGGTAGGTTCATCTTCAAAGGTAAGTATTCCTAAATTTATTTCTCCTTTATAAGAGTAGATAAAAAATGTAGTATGTATTATTTTATTCCATGTATTAGGATTATGTATACATTGACATGAGTATACATCTCTTATGCATGCTTAGTGTAGTTATTATTTATTTTTTTGTTCTAACCCCCCACTTTATGCCACAAGATTTGGTGTGCACTAGATTAGTTTACTTTTCTTACTATTATAATAGTTTACTTTATTTTGTATTAGTATAAGTGAAATATCACATAATAAGACTCTTTTAGGGCTGTTGTGTGATTGTGTTAGACTATAGGCTTTGTAACCCTTCCTAACATGATATTTTATGATGAGTGATATAAGTGATCTCCTAATCAAGTCTAGTGGATCCCCATATTGGTCATGCTCCTTATTAAAAAGTGTATACCCAATAGAAAGTGTAGGTGTGCTCTATCTTATTTGATCTAGAATTGATTTATTTATATCATTAAATTTCAATTGCATATAGTTTCTTTATCTCCTTTAACACTCTTCCTCTATGGTTGGATATCATAAATCAACATTTATACTAGTCATCATTCTTACTGCACCACTTAGTTACATAATTATTCATAGGATCTTATTTTACTTAATATTCCAAGGATATCAACCTTGATCTAAACAAGTTAATGTAATCTGGTAATGGTTCCTAGTGAAGGGACACCTCACTATACAACTAAATACTAACATAGTGTAAGAACAAATACAACTTCATTAATAAGAAGGATATCCATAGATTTATATTAAGGGATTTTTGGATCCATACCTAGATCTCACACCTATGTTTTCTCACCAGTCACTCATATCATGATTGAATAGGGTTCAACCATCAAGACCTTCCCCTCTCTCACACCTCTCCTCTCAAGTGTTTAATAGTAGTCCCTCAACTAACTATCCACAAGAACCTTGTAACCTCTCACCAAGAACTCAAAATTAATAACCAAAAATATCCATTTATGTGGGCCAAAATTCCTATTTATATTTTCAAGGGTCATTTATTATTTTGTCTAATTTGGTGGCTAAAACCTATCATGATAATGGGTTGGTGCCTAAATTTATAATTCTACACTAAGATAGCGTAGTTGAATCAACCCTTGAGTTTTTCAACTTAGATGTTAATTAATTCATATCCTCTATTATATTTTAGTCATATCCTATAAATTCCATCTCATCTAGCTGGCCAATTTAACTTTTATCCTTTTTAATCCTTGAGCTCTCCACCCTATGCTTCACTTTTTAATTTTTTGGCTACAATCATCTTCCTCTTCTCCTGCACACTCTTTATTTCATCAAGGTCTTCAAAACTAATTTTTTTATGTCTATAATTTGTTTTCAATCCTCCCTATATCCCTTTTTCATGCCTTTCACATGTTGGTTGCTTTGTTTGTCCCTTTACACAACCTTTGTGTGCTTTGATATTCTTCTTCATGTGGGTTCTTTTCATAACACCTCCATACAGGTATTTAGTGTTTTATCTTCTTATTATTCACTTTCACCATTCAAAAACTTGTATTATCTAAGTTTTATTTGGATGATATTATATCATACTTCCTAGGTCACTTAAATGTAATCCCTACTCATAATATGTGTGACTTGTTGGACCACTCTTTAGGTCACCTATATGACCATGGTATTCCCCTTCACCTATTAATTTTTTGCTCTTATAGGTCCTCTCTACCCTTAATATTTTTCATTTATCATATTCTCTTCTCCACCATTATACCTCACTCTCCTTCTTTCATCAATTCCTCCTATCCTTCATGTGTGACTTCATTGATCCTTGTGTACCTTACCCAATCTTGTGTCTCTTATCCTCTTCTACTTCTTCCCTTTTCAATTTTGTTAATGTGGGTCTATTCCCACCTACTTCTCCCTTGTATCCTCATGAATAACTCATATTATTTTGTTGATTTCACTTCCCATTCTTCATTTTTTATTTTCTCCTTCCTTTGTATCTTTTACATAATATGTCATGTGATTATCTTGTCACTTACCTTCTCCACGCATGGATGTTCACTTTTGATTAATTCTTCTCATCCAATTGTATCTACATAAATATGATCTTATCCCATTAATATATCTTTATATTCTCATGTAAAAACATAATCATGCTTCTCTCTTCTTCATTCTTCACTCTTTCTCTTATTTTTTCCTTTGGACAAGTGTCCCTCTCAACTTTCTTGGCATACTCTTTTATCTTTTTGCATCCCTTTCCTTATATTATGTGTTAATTATGAATAATTTCTTCCCACATGTCCCTTCACCTATGTTTTCCACTAAATAATTAGATTTATAGTTCATTAGTCCATTCTCAACACTCAAATGGTCTTCTTTATGCTTCTCTTCTCATCTGCTCCTTTGTTTTCTACATAAACTTTGTGTGTTCTTCACCTTATTCATGAAAACCTTAATCATATAGAATAATATGTTTTTAATTATTTTTTACATATTATTACTTTATCACTTAGGCTATTCCTTTATGCAACCACTCTATCCTTCCCATTTATGTGTGTTGTTTTCACTATTCACTCCTCTTTTCCATTCCACACACTCCTTCCTAGCATGTATTTTATTCTCCTTTTATTAGGTTAAATTGAACAATGACCTCATAACTTATTCATTTGGGACTCCCTTTCACCTTTTTCACCTATAATCTCATGGTCTTCCTTCTCCACCTTCATGCCTCTTACTTGGCATGTTTCATATACTTGCACCTTTATTTTTGCATGAAATACTCTCTAACTAGTAATTCCAAATTTATCTCTTCTTTCTCACACAACTTCTTACTTGGGTTTATCTACCAATTGAATCAAAGTAAATTTATTATAGTAGGATAAAGTTTCCCATCATTAAATAATTCAATCTTCTAATTTCACTCAAAAACTCTATCTCATATTGTAATACTTCAATAAACTTGCACTCTTGTTAGAGACCCTAATATTATGTGATATATTAGTTTTTAGTTTCAATTAAATTATGCTAAAAATCCTGAGGGTATAATGCTTCCAATCTTTTGATGCTGAGAAGATCACCTTCACCATGTTGAAGGCCTAAGGTTACCTTCAAGCCAACCACAGGTGATAATAATGAAGTCGATCCTGCATCAATGAACTAAGTAGACACAAAATTACTAAAAGTTGGTCATTTTATAGATTTTCATGTGAGATAAGTGATTATAAAGGTTTTTACTTATTTCCATACTATTATGTACTATTATAGATAATTATGCATGACAAGGTGTAAAAAAGACCTAATAGGCCTAAACAGAGACCTAGAAGTATCTACAAGAAGGTTCTAAAGGAGGATTTAAGCCAAAAAACCTAGTAAGAACTAAGAGGAGGATAGAGGGTATTGGAAAATAGCCTTAGTTTTCTAAACTGACATTGTACTGGTATGTACCATGTAGAAACACATTAAAAAAGGCTACTAAGACTGAGCATTAAGGAGGCATAGTTTTGTATGAGATAAATTATTGATTTAAGAAGTGTATAATTTGATTAAGGAATCTAATATGGTTATAATTAACATGTTCAAGATGCCAAAAACCATGAACTATGACAAATAACTCAAGAACCATTCAATCTAGTGCATCTTAGGATGTTCACTACTTCTAACTATCTTGTTTTCTTATGGTTTCTCCTTGAATAATTATTTCTTGGCCTTTGGTGTGTCATGTTCTTTTTTTATCTACCTTAATTGGTTGGTGATATGATATCCTTCTACTACACACTAATCTACTCATATTATTCTTTATCGATGCATTTATTTGACTTACACCCTCTATCTTCTCACTTTTTTCTACACCTCTTCCTTATTCATCACATTTATGTCATCCTTATGGTAGTAATTAAAACTTATTACATGTTATTCCTTGTCCTTCTCTCTTATTATTTGGTTTACTATTTTGGGTCTTCCCTGTGTTTACCCACACCATTGAACACTTGTCTAATTTATTTGATTTCCATGCATCAACTCTTCTTCTTCTCATGCCTTGAATTCTTGTGTGTTATTTATTGTCCTTTATTACTACCTTAGGTTTAGCTTTTAATTAACCTCTACAATAGATTATATATCTCCCATCTTAGGGTATTCACATTTCACCCTAATACGTGTTATACATATATTCTCCTAATTGCACTCTTAAAAAATTATCCTTAGTGCATCCTCTATGTTGTGTAAAATAACCCTTATGATACATTAACTCTACTTATTTGATCTTGATTTCACATTACCCTTGCATACATCACTTATGTGCACCTTGAACCTTTGGTATCAGCTTCATATATGGCCCAAGCCATCTTTTCAAGTTTGGATCCCTATCTTTCTCTTATTGGTAGATCTCATGGAGACTTCCGTCTAATTTGAGGTAGGTCTATGTGTGAAAAAATTGGTATATTAATGAAAATACCAATTTTATTCTTTCCTTGCTTCAATATCTCTTATTTTCCTCAAAATTTCATCATCTCCATGGTTCACTTCCCCACACTTTACTCTATGTGTTTTTCACACTTAAGGAGTTCCAAACACCTTCTATCCTAAAACCATGCTCTACATCTCCTCCTATAGGTCTACTTATCCTTATGTTTTTATACTTTGTAGTGCATGATCCTTTTATTCCACTCTTTATCATCTACCCATATTCAATCGATGGAGGACTTTGACCATTTTACAAGACAATTCTTGTGTTTTGTGTTATCTACATGTCCACACATGATAGAGAACTATGATTTTCTATTGAATTTATGTTGTATTTTGTTTAGTTCTTTCATATTATTTTGAATTCTCCATTATTTTTACCATCCACTCTTAACAAAGGGATTTGACTCACTAATAAACTTGTATTCTAGTGAGTGTATCTTTTCTTATGTTTTTCACTCTCTACCTGCCCATGCTTGACATAGAGAACTCTTTTGCATATTATAATCAACACTTATTTGGAATATGCTCCCACACCCTAACTACTAGCACTCTCTATTCGTTTACCTCCTTATTTGATTTGTTTTTTATCGGTGGTTCTACCCATTATTATTTCTCATCCCACACTCTTCAACTAACTCATTATCAATAATCTATTTTACATATCCCTATCCAATTAAAAAAATATTTTACATAAATATTAATGTGATTTCATCACTTTATTTTCTAAAAAAATAATTTGTTTTTAAGGCCATCATTAACTAGTTGTTAGTTGTGCATATTTGGACAAATTTCTAGCATGAAACAACACAAACTTGGAAGTGATGACCAAGTTCATAGCCTTATTTAATTTTATATCATGAATCTTTAACATTGGTAATATAATTATTACCTTATAGTTTAGTCATATCTTTTATTTATTATTTTTGAATACTTAAATCATTGGGTGTGACATTAATGTTGTAACTTGTTGTATGTTTGATTTAATGACTTTCAATCTTTGAAAAGACCTATAGATGGATTGATAATTATGTTTGATTTCATTATTAATAAATTAATATCATATTATTTAATTTAATTTTAACTTTATGATTTTTGGATTAACTTTGTGCAAAAAATTTATAACATGACAAGGTCATGAAATAGTAAGGTAATAAGCACCTTCTGATCATGGAAAATAGGCATAGGTTGAGGTTGATAATTTTTATCAAGGGCCTAAAGTTGGTTGGACATATAATTTTGATTTATTGATTATAACACAATGATTAATGTGTTTACTTTATTTAGTATCATGGGGGAAAATGGGGCTAATAGACCAAAGGCATGTTATGAGAAATCATTATTAGAAGGATTGTTGAATTAGGTTATCTCACAACATAATAATGTTATTTAAAGTATTAAGATCATTTCAATGACCTTAAACATAACATTATGAAATTTTATTTGACTTTAATTTGTTCTATACAACTTTTTTAGTCAACTAGGAATTTTTGAAGACATCTTAAGGAAATCATTTAGTTTGTTGCCTTAAATAGTGAGTTCATATGGTAAAATAGAGTGGAATGTGAGGTAATTTAGGGCCAAGCCCTACCACTCATATTTAATCTATATAAAGTGATTGATAAATGGATATAGGCCATTAAATGTCACTAAATAGCAAATTTCTTAGTTTGAGTAAAATGCCTTCAACAGAATGGAAAAAACATTAAGAAAGGGTAAGAGTAGGTATAATGGGAAGTTGAAAACTCAAATGTTACATGAAATTATATTACTTTAAACTCATTAGTTATCTTTTGAGATTATAATTATTTATATTTGCATGTTTATGCCTATATAACTTGCATTAGGTTTTTATTATACATTTGTATGGATATGGAAACATACTCATGTAAACATATACCTAATGGTATGTTATAGTTTATAGTAAGACTTGTTATTTATTTGTCCTTTTTAGACTATATTCTGTGAATAATTTGTTTTGTAAATACTACCATGGATTTGGATCTACATGGCTTATTGGTGCTTGTTAGTATTGTGGGATTATTGGGTATGTTGGTTACTGTTGGCCATTTTTAGGCCTACATGCAAAGCTTTGAAGGACTGAGCAATGTTCCTAATTGAGAGAAGGACCCAATGATAAAAGAGGGAGATAATATTATTTGCAACACTTTTGAAAAACTTTAATAAATATTAAAGTGTAATTTTATTAGTTTTAAAGAAATGGGTCTACAGAGTAAATAGAGTATCCAAATAAGTTTACATAGGTAATCTTGTAGTTCAAGTTATGGACAAGTTTTATTATGCCTTAATAAATAATTTGAGCTTCCAAATATCAATAAAAATCTCAAAATAACAAGTCTAGGGAGCTAGACTATCATCAAGATGTAACTCATAAAAGGATTAGTTAGTTTATTTTCACATTTAATAAGTATGCTTAGAAAGCCTTTCAATCCCTTGAGTCATGTGGACATGTTTCTATTAGTACCTAGATAATGCCATACAAGTTTCATACCTTCACATTTTTTTGATTCAAGATTCAAGACTTTAAATTTGACCCAATAGAGTGAGACATTTGCCAAACATCAATTTTAAGCTTAGGTGAAAATCTATTGGTGTTTAAAGTTTGAGGGCCTCATAAATGTCAATGACATTCAAATGAACATCATTTATGGTTATGTAGACGTAAAAATAAGTCTTAGATAAAAATTATACAAGCTTAAATTTTATGGTCTATAAGACATCAAATATGTCCATGAAAACATTAAATGATGGGTGCAAGATGTTAATTTTATGACATGATAAAGAGCTATTAAATTTCAAAAGGAAAGTCGATCTGACAGTCATCATTCAAACATACAACTAGATCTAATGGAGTGATAATTCATAATAGTGTCAGTGGCTCCCTAGAATATCAATGGAGTGCATTTAATCTTACATCAAGATTAATGAAGTGAGACAAGTCAAAAGGGTCAGAGGATCTTGATGATGAATATAAAGAGGACAAATGTTAAAATTAGTGGGTCCTAGTATAATATTGATGACTCATGAGCATTCATATAAGAAATATTAATGGTGCATGGAAAGGTTAAAAGAGTAGGCCATGCCAATATTAACAGCCAATGAGAGAAATCAAGCTTAAGAAGCTTTTGATAGAAGTTGATAAAACACATTTTTTAACATAGGTAGGCAAATACATAAAAATTTGAGTCTAGATATGATCTAAGAGAAGCTATAATTATTATTTTAGGTTTTAAAGGTGTCGTTAAGGTTTATTTATACCTCTAGTTCAAATATATAGAACATATGGACTACATTCATTATTATTTAACAAAGGTCATCATGTAGAGCATTTTTTTAGATTATAGGATTGACAAACTTAGATTAGGTTTAAACCTAATATAGTTTAGAGCAAGACTATACATCCTATGATCTTTCTATAAATAAGGTAGCTATAGGAGAACCAATAAAATGTTTGTTTTTCAATCTATAAAGAGATCTATGATCAGATATTATGAAATAAATAGGTACATCTATCCACTTAAAATAGACCAAGTAACTCTATTATTTTCAAGGTATGAAGACTTGGTCCTCATTAACAGATCAGTTGAAAATGGTATGAATCTTGAGATGAAGACCTAGTAGTTGAATAAGGATCACAAAACATTAAATTCTTTTATAAAGCCTTTGAAATTGTGCCTTCTTGATAAGATCATGAGTTAGCATCCTCAAGAATGTTAATCCATCATGAACAATTGGAATTCATTCAATATTTTCTATCTTCTCAATTCATTCTCTCTCTCATCCCTTTTTTCTATAAATATAGACTTCTAAGCCTTAAAAATAGCTTGGAAATCCCTCTCTTGGGCATGACTAGACTCTGCCTATATTTGATCTTTGTAACCTCTTGAGTTAAATAAAGGGATTTTTCATATTTTATTATTATAATATAGTGTTTCAATGTTAGATTTATTTTCATGTTGTTGAAAATTCTCCCTTTTTCAATCTTGAATCTCACCTAGCTACTAGTTTATCTTGTTGTGCAGGTCATGTTTAGTGTTTAATGTCATTTGATTAAATTTAGAAAGTGAGTATATTAAATGGTTAGTGCCTTGAATTAGACCTCTTCATCACTTCCCTTAGGTTTTTTTTATCATTGGGTGAACCTATGCATGAAATAATAATTCATAAATAACCATTTAGAGTTATAAATATGATCTCATTAGTGTTTTTTAGAAGTTTAGATAGAGTGGATGAACAATTACATTACTGGTGCATCACCTTTTTACATGTTTTTATGTATTGTTACCCATTTATCTCTCCCTTTTCTCAGTAAAAATTTAGTTTAGGTGATAGATCCATAAGGAAGCCAACCTTCTTCAAAGGTTTAGTCCATTATTAGGATACCTAGAGTCTATGATCAATCCCATGTTGGACTAGATTTAAGTAAAAGACTTGAACAATCTTCTACTCAACTAGGGTTCAATATAGAACACCAAGAGTTTTGGTATGCTCGATGGGACCCATTGGAGCTGGTATTTGTGTAATTGTAGTTGTATTAGTTTTATTCATGAAGAATTTGGTGATTCCAAGCTAAAGCAGTTACTTTTAATAATCTAGGTAGTTTCTAGGTTTATTTCATTACACTATCCTTATGTTATTTTCATGGTTGTGTAGAAAGTAAATCCCTATGAAATACCTCTTTATCATCCCTATGATGAATCATAATAGCCATATCATGATCCTTATGAACCTTTTTATGTGCCTAATCAATCTTATCAAGAGTTTTATCAAAACTATGATGAGCCTTATCAAGTTTCCCATTATCTTTATTATCAATAGCATGATTCTTACCTTTATTATAAACCATATTAGTCTCAAGACCATATTTCACCTTTCCCATATGAATATAATTTTTCATATGAGAAGCCTTTCCTCTAAGAGAGAATGGATGAAATAGAGCTCAAACTACTAGCATATGCAAGAAAAGTTTATTCAAATTCTCACTATAAGAAACTAAATGAGTTATTTCTAAATGTATCCAATGATCCAGAGGAGAGGAATGAGTTATGTAATTTTGTATTGGAAAATATGGAGACTTGGGAGAGACATAAAGGTGATTTTAATGATTTATCTCAAGAACCCTCTAGTATTCCTTACCAGTATTCTTGTGTTCCTTATTCTCATAAAGTTATTAACCATGTTTAGTGTGAACCAATGGATATTTCAAGTTGGAGTTAAGAGCCTATTCAACAAGCTATTCAGATGCCAATTCAAGAGCCTATTAAAGAGGTTAAACCTTATTATAGTCCCCTTTATTCATCACTCACCCCTCAAGCTCAAGTTGTCCATGAGGACAAAAAGGTTTTAGACCTTGATAAAGTAATGGACAAGTGGAAAGAAAATAATGTAAAAGTTATCAAAAGTTTCTCTTTCCCTCATATTCAAGATTTCATAAATGATTTTATTTCCCTCAAGATAAAAAATTCTAATAATTATCAACATTTAATGCTTCATAGTCCCTATTAATCAAATGAATTTCATCACCCTCCCATAATATCCTTTCTTCAAGAGGATCCTATTCTATGGGTAATATAGAGGAATATGTTTCAACTACAAGTCAATATCTTGGGGAATGTGAAGAAGACACTTCAAGTGTGTATGATTAAAAGTTATTCATTGATATTTCACTTGAGATACAATTTAAAACTGATATTGTAGATGATATTGAAGAAGTTATCTCAGATTTGCAGGAAAAGGTTGATCTTGATATGGAAGAACTCCATGAAGAATTAGTACAAGATGAAGTTGTAAATAAGGTTGAGATATCTCCACTTGAGAAGTATTAAGATACCTTTCAAGTTTATCTTTTTCAAATTGATCAAAGTGAGGAACAAAAGAATGATTGGTAGTTATATCTTGAATCTCTATAAGAGATTGAATATCTTTATAGAGATATGTTTCCCATTGAAGAGCATGTTATTGATAAGTTTGATCAAGAATAACCTATTCAAGATCATGATGCATCTTGGGTTGAATATTTAAAGATAATTGAAGAGATTGATGATCTTCTAAAAGTTCATAAGAAATATGAGGTCACTCAAGGATAATTCATAGATGAGATGTCACTTGACAAGGTTGTAGTGGACAAGCAATATGAAAAAGATCCAAAAGTACAAGATGAGTTTGTCTTTGTTTGTGACTAGTTTGATGTTGATGTCTCATTTTAGGAGATGTCAAGATAAATAGTTGGCAAGAAGAGTGCCTCTTCAAATGTCATGTTCAATAAACACCCTATTTTGTAACTTGTACCTTCTCTTCAAATGAGAAAATTCATGAATTTCCATTTTGATCTAGGTGGACCATGTTTTTTCATGGTTAATTAGGTCAGTTTATGTATATTTTATCCTAGATAAGTGCTTTGTTTGCACATTTACTTAACTATGTTAGTTTCCCTAATTTAATTTGTTTTCTTCCCTATTTTGGTGGAGTTTGTTGTCTTTACAAATCAATAAGTTACTTAAAATCATGCCACATAAGTTTTATCTTTTATGATTTAAAGGTCATGTACATGGTCTAAGTTTGAGCATAGATGGCATGCTCCCTAGCTGAGTTGCCAAATATGTTGGCCATTTTTGAGCCTACATGCAAAGATTTGAAGGACTGAGCAATGTTCTTGATTGAGATAAGGACCCAATGATAAAAGAGGGAGATCATATTAGTTGCAATGATTTTAAAACACCTTAAGAAAACTTAGAATGTAATTGTATTAGTTTTAGAGAAATAGGTCTATGAAATAAATAAAAGATCTAAATAAGTTTACATAGGTAATATTGTAGTTTAGGTCATCAACAATTTTGCTTATGCCTTAGGAAATCATTTGAGATTCTAAAGATCAAGAAAAATATCAAAAGAACAATTGTAAGGAGCCAAACCATCATGAAGACATCACTCAAATATAGAATTGTTAGTTTATTTCCACATTTGATAAGTATGACCAGAAATCCTTGCAAGCTCTCAAGTCATGTTGACATGTTTTTATTAGTGCCTAGATTATCCCTTATAAGTTTCATACCTTCACTTTTTTTATGCTTCAAGATCCAAGCCTTTGAAGTTGACTCAATAGAGTGAGACATTTTCCAGACATCAATTTTAAGTTTAAGCAAAAATTCATTAGTTTTTAAAGTTTTATAGTCTTGTAAACATCAATGATGTTCATCTAGATGTCATTTATGATCATGTAAACATCAAAATGAATCTTAGTAAAAAATTATACTAGATTAAATATGATGTTTTGCAAGATGTCAAATACATCAGTTTAGACATCAAATTAGGGGCATGTAGACATCAATTTTAAGACATGGTAAAGAGCCATTATATTTCAAAAGGCAAGTAGATCTGATAGTCACATTTGAATGTAAAATTAGATCTAATAGAGTGAGGCAGGCAGACACTGTTAATGGGTCCCCAGAAGATCAATGGAACACATTCAATCATACATTAAGATCAACAAAGTGAGATAATTCAAAAGGGTTAAAGGATCTTGATTATGAATATAAAGAAGACAAGTGTCAAAACTCAGTGGACCCTAGAAGAAGATCGATGGATCATGGACATTTGTACAAGAAAGATCAATGGTGCATGGAAAGGTTGAAAGAGCCAAATAGGCCATGTTAATATTGACAACCAATGAGAGAAATTGAGCTCAAGAAACTTTTGTTGGAATTTGTCAAAGCACATGTTTTAACATAGGTAGGTAAATACATATAGAGGCAAGTCTAGATATGATCCAAGTAAAGATAGAATGATTATTTTAGGTTTAAAGAGTGTCATTGAAGTTTAGTTTGAACCTTTGGTTTAAAGATTTAAGTGATATGGACTATGTTCATTATTATTTAAAGGAGGTCATCATGTGTAGTGAGTTCTTGGCTTCCAATATGCATAAAAAAATATTAGGTTTAAACATAATATAGTTTAAAGCAAGACTATATGGCTTATAATCTTTCTATAAATAAGGCAACTATAATAAAACTAATAAAATGATTAGTTTCAATTTATAAAGAGATTTATGCTCAGATATTGTGATATAAATAGGTACATCCAGCTACTCAAAATAAACCAAACATCTCTATCAATTTCAAGGCATAAATGATTTGTTCTCATGATAGATCAAGTAGAAGTGGCATGGAGTCCCAAGATGATGACTTGTTGGCCAACTAAAGATCATGAAGCATTAAATTATTTTTCAAAGCCTTTGAAATTTTGCCTTTTTGATAAGATTATTATTTAACATCCTCAAGAATGCTAATCCATCAAGAGAAATTAGACCTCATTCATTTTTTCTATCTACTCAATTATTTCTCTCTCTCATCCTTTTTTTTTATAAATACAGGCTTTTAAGCCTTGAAAATAACTTGGAAATCCCTCTCTTGAGCATGACTAGACTCTACCCAAATTTGATCTTTATAACTTTTTGAGATAAATAAATCACTCTTTCTATATTTTATTATTCTAGTATAGTATGTGAATTTTAGATTGATTTTCATATGTGGCAGAAACTTCTCCATTGTCAAATCTTAGATCTCATCTAGCTACTAGTTTATATTGTTGTGTAGGTTGTGTTTAGTGTTTAATGTAATTTTATCAAATTTATCAAGTGGATACATTGAATTATTAGTGCCTTGAATCAGGGCTCTCCATCACTACCCTTAGGTTTTTTTATCATTTGGTGAACCTCCAAATGAAATACTAATGCATAAACAACCATTTGGAGTTGTATATTTGATCTCATTAGTGCTTTATAAAAGTTCAGATAGAGTGGGTGAACAATCACATTAATGGTGTATCACCTTCTTTACCTATTTTATTTATTATTATCCATTTCTCTTCCCCTTTCCCTAGTCAAAATTTAGTTTAGGTGATAGATCCAGAAGGAAGTCAACCTTCTATGGAGGTCTAGTCCATTATTAGGATACCCACATCCTAGGATCAGTCCCATGTTGGACTAGATTTGAGTAAAATACTTGAACAATATTTTTCTTAACGAGGGTGCAATCTAGAACACCAATAGTTACCATGTGTACAACATATCTTCTCAAACTTATAAAATTTTAAGTTATATTATTTGTATGTTTTCTATTGGCATGATATGCCCTAGTGAATTTAATCCTATGAGTTGTATGGAGGCCTTATAGTTTTGGTTCTATTATGAGGTTATATGTTTTAAATTAATTGGTATTGAGGTTGAAACCAATATTATATTCTATGGTTATTTCATTTGGTTTACAATTTATAATTTATATTAGAAAGGTATATAAACTTTGGTAAGAATCTTGATGGGCTTAGTTTAGGTTTTGAATGTTGTAAAATAATTATTAGGATTAATGATGGTGATTTCTGTTGATATAAGATTAGTATTATCTCTTAAACCTACACATGGTGTTAATCTAAATTTGGTTGGTATTAGTATAATAAAACCTTGTGAGGCTAAACAAAAATTATGTGCATTAATTATGAATTTGATTTTCACTTGTTGATCAAAATAAGAAAGGATTGGTATATATGGGAAGTTAAATGTTGTTATCTTGTATAATGATTATTCTTGACATGAAATTTTTTTATGGTTATTTAAATCACAATGCTAATGTATATAGTTTACTAATTATTTAAAAGGATTTTGTATTCATTTTCATAGCTATAAATGTAGAGTCCTTCAATAATTATGTGGTTTTCATGATTGTATATAAATAACATCACATAAGATTTTGAACTATTACACCACTCAGATCATTTCAATTAAATTTATGGATTTTTCCTTCTACGTTACAACCCAAGTGGGTCAATTAAAAGTCACACAATTTTTTTGATTACATAGATTACTTATAAAATCATCTATAACTATCCAAATAATCAATTTTTGATTGCTAAATGTATCTAAGCAATAAATGCAATAATATATTAACCCACTAGATAATAAATAGACCATATTATTTTCAAACAATCTAATTGTATTTCAAGATAAATATATCTTAATAAAAGTATAGTATAAATAATCAAGTACAACACATATTGATATAATCCACATTTCATCCATATATAATCTTATAACCACTGTTGTTATAATATTAGAATAATTTACAAATTACACATCCATTATTATGCTTAATATCCATTAATAATAATGTAAAATATTTTACATTTCATTACAAATCCAAATATAAAAAATATAATTTGTACAATAATAAAAATGTGCTTTTCAAATAGCTCTATGATCTATAAACATAGATTGATTAGAATCCCAAAGGTGGAATCAAATTGTTGAGAGAGAACATCATCTGAGCATAGACCAATGGTATCCCACATACCCACCCACTAGGATTGGACCTACCCTTCATAGAGGGCCAAATAAGATCAATGTGGATATCAATAAATCAATTGGAACTCATGTGTGTACTATGACTATTACATGTTGTTGTCACCAAATCTTGCACCCTATAAGAGTTTGTTTAGGGTTCTTCTAGAATTGGGTAATATGGGAACATTTCCATGTATATTGGTGTACCTATATCATAAATTACCCTCTAGGTTTAAGGTCTATCTCCTTGAATATATCATGCAACGTTTATCACTTAAAATACTACTTACTTATGGGGAAAGAGTTAGAGAAATGTATAAATTGAACCTACTCTAAAGGAGGTGATGCACCAGGAATGTCTTCCACATGACCATAATATTTCTACCATGATGAAACAAAACATGCATACTAGTCTCTAAGCTTTAATAGATTCTAACGAGAGTATTTCAATATAGAGGTGATATGTGAGGAACAACACAAGGTAAATGAACTAGAGGGTAGATTGCACACTCCAAGGATAATTATACACTTAAAAAATCTTTACACACTAGACTATACTGTATATGACCTATTAGACTAGGAAATCTTACTCATATATGAAAGGATAAGAGGAAGAAAGATAGAGAATTATCACTACTCATCACTATACATCACTTACAGACTTAGACAATTGTTTAAAACTTAGAAACATACTTGTATTAATGTTAAAAATTAGAATATAACATCAATCTAGTAGGGCTTCACCGTACATGGTGTGGTTCTCCTTTACAATAGTTGAAGAGATATATTTATATAAGAAAAGGCTGCAAGAGAAAGGGATCCTTGGCACTAAAAAGGGGAATCAATCAATTCAAATATTTTATTCACAATTATAACTACTAAAAATTATGCTCCTTTAGACCATTTGATTAATCTAGGTCACTTTGAGTGGTTACATAGTTACAATATTCTCTCTTTGATCTTTCTTGATGGTTGAAATGGTAAAATCAAGTTATTTTGAGCTAGGTTTCAAAATTAATGTGGTTAGAACAATCAAATCAATCTATTAGGGATTTGTCTTGATGCTAAACCACTTTTATTTGGTTTTTTGTGACATGTACTATGGAGATAAGAGGTCCCTTTTATGCATTTAATCCTAGAGATGAAACCATTGGAACCTACAAATATTCCTTCATGACATCCATCAAAATTATATCTCTTATTCCAATTGGATCATGCTTGGACTGATCTCAATGTTCATGGGTCTAATATAGATGGAAAACCAATCTTAGACTATTGGTTTTCTTGTTAGGTCCAAATAGGCTATGTGAAAGTCCTTCCTCTAATAATGGAGAACACAATTATATAAATAACACTATAATCCATAAAATATCAAACCAAAGGTCCACACTAAGCTCAAATGGTGGTCCCTTATATTATTTATACTTGAATACATCACTTTGACTACTCCATAGCATTTTAACTAGCTTCAATGACATTAGGATGGCCCTATAAAACCTTGTTTCCCTTGGTTGAAAATGGATTCTCAACCTCTATCAAAGATCTTAGGCTTGCCCTTATTCTAATTAGTTATCAAAATTTGAATTGTCTCATTAACACATTGACTTATTTGTCTCTTTCAATTTCAATTTGCATGATCAAGTGCTAGCCATTGATCCTCTACTAGTTGAACCTACTATCGACACTTATCATGCATGCATTTTCTCTTGAGATTCACTGACCCCTTTCACTTCCACTCATTGTTAGATCTAAATTACCAATTGAATGATAACCATTGATCTACTAGGACCTACTATTTGAAATCTAACACTAGTTCATAATCTTAAAATTGGCATTCTCACTCCTATCAAATGATGTTTGTGTAATTATCATTAATGGTCATACGATCATCAAATTTATGCTCAATAAGATCTATCTTTTTGTCTTAAATTTGTCACTATCTGACATCCCCATAGACATATTTTATGTCCTATAGACTATCAAATTTATGATCATATAGATTTCTATAATGGCTTTAATTTGATGTTAGCACAAATGTCTTATGCTTTTTGACCAACTATGAAGGCTTAGATCTTGAAGAGAAAGAATCATGAAGGTACAAACTTTTAAGAGGTGTTATTGAGGCTAACAAGAGCAAACCCATGTGATCCATTGGTCTTGAAATATTTCTAAGTGAAGATAGTAAATGCATAATTTGGCTAGTCCATTTGATCTTGAGTGATGTCCTAGCTCAAAAATGGCTAAGTATGGAAACTTAGAAAAATATAATTAAGGAGACAACTTTTCTCATGTATAACTTCATTAGATTTATAATGGAGGATCTAAAACTTAGTGCATATAAACTAGGGACCAAGATGAATAAACCCATGTGACCAATTTCCCTTACAACTATTGCATGTGTGAGATATAAATTTGTGAAGATGCTCACATGGCTTTACTAGAACTTCTTGAAAATGTCTAAGTATGGAAAAACATGTCAAACTACCTAGGAGCCCAAATTTGACCATGCATATCTTCTTTTTTACTTGTTTGGTATACTCCAAACTTGGTTTATATGATCTCAACACAAATGTGAACAAAGTAATATGACCAAATCTCCTTGACTTGTCCACACGTGGCAACTATGATGTTAAAAAAGTGCCTACTCATAATTTCCACCACTAGACTCAAGATGTCTGGATCAATACATTGAAGAACTAGATGGATTTTCAGAAATTTTAAGGAATTGCATGCACTCTTAGCATCCCATGGGTTCCTATCCTTTTCAAAATATCCCCCTTTTCCTTTTGAAAATTCCCTTTGAAACTCTAAAAAGTGTCCTTTAGATATTTTGTCTTGGTCACTTTCTCGAAAGAAAATGACCTTTTGGGGAAATTGCTCTTGACCTTTTAGCAAAGAAAATCACCCTTTAAAAAAATGTTTGGTCCGAACACCTTGTTGAATATTTACCCTTTAAATTTTTTGATTTGGACCACTTTCCTGTAGAGATATCCTTCAAAATTTGGTTTTTGAATCATTTTACCAAAAAATGACCCTTCAAGAAAATTGTATAGCACACTTTAACACAAAAATGACCTTCAAGATTTATACTTTGAACTAATTCCCTAAAAGTCTTTTACTTCAAATTTTTTTTTGAAAAAATTCATTCCTTCAAAAAAATTATGTAGACAATTTTCCTAAAAGAAATCTGACACTTAGCTTTAAAAATATACCCTTTGTGCTTTTTATAAAGGTCATTTTTTTCAAATAAAGACCCTTTAGGAGAATTATTTTAGATAAAATGTTTGAAATAATTCCAAACACTTAGCCAAAAATACCTAAAACAAATCCAAAATAAGGTGGAATAATTCCCCTATGGGAAATATGAATTGTACTAATAGTTGGCCAAAATTTGAAATATCTACCAAGTGCAACCTTAGGCTTCTATAGACCCACTCTTGTAACTTCTCAACACCATGAAAATTTGATACTTACATATATGATAAAAAATGACCTTTAAGATACCAAAAGACATAAGGACTAAGCTAGACCATGACCAAAACTTATAATTCCATATGAAATGACCTTAAATGAGCTACAACATACCCTATAACATTATAAAAATCCACTGTACAATATTCTAGCTATTTTTTCCATGTGGGAAAAAATGGTTAATATCATTGGCAATTTCCTAAGGGTGGTATGCTTGTTATGGCATGACCAATTACCCAAATCCTATCTATTGGGTTGTGGAGTCATAAGTATACAGGTTGGCCATATAAACTACCTTGATCAATACATGAAACAAATAAAATAATAGGAACCAAACACAAATCAAGTAAATAAGTAAAACACATTGTGCTTCAAAATAACTTATTAGGACATAAAAAAATAATAAGGGAAACACACACCTACCTAATATTTACAAGACTAACCTCTAGAGGTGAAACATCTAATCAAACCTCAATCAGGGTCAAAAATGGTTCCCCTAGTATCTTTATCACTCCATGAAAGCATCCTAACATAAGAGGCATGCTCATCACCAATCACTTATGTATGTAGGTGATCAAGAAGCCTATCACATTTGAATCATCTTAGGTATACAATTGAAATGTTTGGAACTTCATGGATTATATTTATTACTCTCGAAGAGACTTAATTAGAGCTGCAATCCTTTTGACCATTGCCATATCTGATATACATTCCACATATTATAGAATAATAAAGATGATAGGTACCTCAACCTTTCTATCTTCTTACATAAGATATACTTTATTCTTTTGAGTATCAAGTTCTTATTTGTTATGATCCAACCCCTCTAAACATGGATCAATACTAGATAGATCTCCTAATTATCCTTTAGGTATAACAACTTCTACCTTTAACTCATTGGGTCCCTCTAGAACTATAGGTTTTTTAATAGCAAATTGATGTCCATCTTCCTAAACAACATTCCTTTTTATTTCATACTTTATAGAACAACTAAGAGACTAATCATTATTTTCATCAAAAAACACATCAAACATACATTTCTTGGGTGAAGAAGGAATATTATCAAAAATTCCTTCAAGTTTACAATCTCCCCCATCCATATTAGGTCCATGCTTCTCGTCAACAACACAATTAAAGTTGTAACTTTCTTTGATGTAAGGCTAAATATGAAATATAGAAAGATGTTGATACTTTATCCTAAAACCCAAGAAAAACTAGTTAGCTGAGAGATATCCACCTATATTGGATTGCAAAGTGGGCTAGGAGGTCAACAGGAATTATATCATGGAGGATGGAAAATCTAGGACAATCATGCAAGAAAACCTTTATATTTTTTATCAGCCCTATTGTCTTAGTAGGTGTACCATTTGGTTGGAGCACTCATTTTCTATGAGGTTCATACTTTAGGCCCAAATTGTTAGCTACAACTTTGGGCATGATAGAAGTAAAGGCTCCACTATAAAATATATAATTGTGAACCAATTTATTACCCATTATGAGAGTGAGGTAAAATGGTGGAGGTTTCTCAGTCCTAGTATATGGTTCAAAAATAGTGATAGGATCATTTGAAAGGACAATATGACTACTAATTTGACTTGAAGATGAAGGGCTAGTAAGAATGGTGGATAATTGCTATTATAACAATTCTTTTTAATGAAGTATATGAAGGATATCCCATAGGGAGATAGATGATTTGGCATTTTTAAAGGAATATACTATGTTTAGAGCATTATTACTCACATTTTATTATGTCTTTGGAGGTAACTAATTACTTGAAACTTTAGGAATAGAGGCACCTTGAAAATTACTTACCAAATTTTGATTTGTTGAAGGTGTAGGAAATTTTGGAACTATCACACTTACATTCATGCCTTGCTACCTTTCAAGAGGATTGGAAGAGCATGTAGGCATGTTGTTTTCATCTCCAAGAGCCTTCCTCTTAGACCTTGTATTATCTATAATAGAGGCTCCTTGATTTATCACAAAAGTGTCTTCAAACAAAAAATTGGTGAATATCTCTCCTTGAGATTCCCAGCCCTCATTAACTTGCATAATCACCTCATTTTCATTTGATATAAGTGGAGTAATGACTCCTTGAGCCACTAGATCTTATTATACATTATAATTTTCATCCATTAATTGGTGTTTCTACCAATATTTTGCATGTACTAAATTGCTATAAAATAGTACCATCTCCTTTGCATTGGTGGTAGAGTTAGGACTGTACACATTTGAAGGCCTATTGGAGTTAGGTTTCCATTGACCTCTCCCTCCTCCATATTTATAATAATAGGGGTGAGGATTATTATATGCACCTAGTTTTATATTGCTTCTTCGAATCCTAGATTCCAAAAATTGAATATATGTATCTTTGTCCCTCACATTATCTACCTTCTTTAGATCAACCTTAGGCTTGGTAGTGGACTTAGGAGTTTGAGCCACATTTGGAATGTTGGTAGAAGCATGAAACAATGGAGGCGTAAAAACTTTTGGTGGAAAATTCCCTAGATTGGATGATGTTATTTTCATATTTGATAGAAATATCATATGCTTTAGGAAGGGTGGATCCTACCATAGACTAAAGCATGATAGTAATTTCAGTCCCAATGGATCTTAAGTAAGTAAGGAACACAAAAATAGTAGGTGGTCTCATAGGAGGAGGAAACCAATGCCAAGTATTCTAAAACATTTCATTTAAGTGATGCATTATTTATTTGGGTCCCATATTTATCACATTAAGTTGATGTATGCGAGAAGCATGGTCACTTTCATTCCCAAATCTAGAAGTCAACAACAATCCAAACTCATCCCCTGTTGTGATGTAACCACCTTTTAGAGTGATATACCAATCAAGAGACTTCTTTTTAAGGGACATGGAAAGGATACTAATGGTAATGTTATCTTAAATAATATTGTTGAAATTTTAAAACTTACAAACATGTCTAATGTGCTCACTAGGTGTGATGTGACTCTCACCATTGAATATGGGCACCCCTTTTATGGCATTAAGAAGGATGACATCATATGAATGAAGTTGTATTATATTATCAATGTTAAAGGTAGGGAAATCATGAGTCTTAGCCATGTATTCTTCTTCAAGATATTCAACTTCTTTAGCCTCTTCCTCTTCTTCCTCCTTGTAAAAATCTACTCATTCTTCAAAGGGAAAATTAAGTTGTGGATACTAAATTACAAAAGGGATCTTAGGCTAAATGGGTGGATTAATAGGATTGGAAGGTCTATAATGATATTACCTAGTGAGTACCATCAATTATGGGAGAAATTTTATGAAAAATAATGGTTTAAAACCATATTTACTTTGAGGAGTCACCAAATGTTGAGTAGCACACCACTTTGTAGTTGATGTTGTCAAGACCAACATTCACATTGACAAGTTGTCTTGAAGATAATGGGGTCTCACTGGGTGTGCTAAAATTATTGTCACCAAATAGTTTACCCTAGAAGAGGTTTTTTATGATTCTTTCATATTTGGGAAACATGGGAACATTTTTAGGTATGTGTGTGTACATATGTCGGAAATGATCCTCTGGGTTTAAGGGATAGCTCCCTGAATATATCATGCAAAGTTTATCAGTTAGACTAATGCTTAATTATGGTAAAAGAGTTAGATAAATGTGTAAATTTAACCTTATATAAAATAGGTAATGCACCAATAATGTCTTCCACATGACCATCATATTTCTATCATGATGAAATAAAACATACATACTAGTCTCTAAGATTTAATAGATTATAACATGAGTATTTCAATATAGAAGTAAGATGTGAGGAGAAACATAGGTAAATGAACCAAAGGGAATATTTCACACTCCAAGGATAATTTTACACTTGAAAAATATTTACACACTAGACTACACTCTAAATGACCTATTAGACTAGGAAGTCTTGCTCAAACATGAAAGGATAAGGGACGGAAGGATAGAGAATTATCAATTCTCATCACCATACATAACTTAAAAACTTAGAAAATTATTTAAAACTTATAAATAGACATGTATTAATGTTAAAAAGTATGATATAACATCAATCTAGTGGGGATTCACCATACATGGTATGGTTCTCCTTTACAATAGATGAAGAGCTATACTTAGAGAAGAAAGGCTGCAAGAGAAAGATAACCTTGGTGTTGTAAAGGGGAATCAATCAATTTAAATGTTTTAATATTAGTTACAATTTATTATGAAAATTATGTTTCTTTAGACAATCTTATTGATCTAGGTCACTTCGAGTGGTTACAAAATTACAATATTCCCTCTTTGATCTTCCCTGATAGGTGTAATAGAGGAATCAAGTTGATTTGAGATAAGTTTTGGAATCAATGTGGTTAGAACAACATGATAAATCTATTAGGACTTTTTCCTAATGTTAAATCACTCCAAATTAGTTTTTTGTGACATGTATAGTGGAGAGAAGAAGTCCCTTTCATGCAATTGGTCCTAGAGATGAAACCCTTGGAGCTTATGTGTATACCTTTATATCATCCATTTAAATGATAGATATTGTTCCAAATATATAATTCTCAAATTTATATCCATGATCATGGGTATAATATATATGTAAAATCAATCTTAGACTATTGGTTTTCCTATTAGGTTTAAATAGATTGTGCACCGGTCCTTCCTTTAATAATGGCAAACCCAGTTATAGAAATGACCTTACAAGCCATAAAATATTAGAATATAGGTCCATACTAATATCTAATGGTATTAATTTATATTCATTATACTTTATTACATCACTTTGACCTCTTCATGACATTTTAACCTACTTCAATGGAGTCAGGATGGCCCTGTAGAACCTTGTCAACCTTGGTCAAAAATAGCTCCTCAACTTCTGTCAAAGATCTTAGGCTTGCCCTTGTTCTTTTTCAAAATTTGAATTATATCATTAACATGTTGACTCATATTTATCCATTATTTTCACTCTTCATAATCAATTTCTAGCCATTAATCCTCCATCAGTTGAACACACTATTGACACTTGTCATGTACACATTTTTTCTTGAGGTTCATTAACCCCTTTGACTTCTACTTGATATTAGATCTTAATGTTTTATTGAATTCTAACCATTGATCTACTATGACCCAATATTTGAAAGCCAACAACTAGTTCATGATTTTAAAATTAATGTCCTCACTTCTATCAAATGGCATTCACATGACTATCATTGATAGTCACATGACCATCAAATTTACACTTAATAGGATCTATCTTGCTCTATATTAAAGTTTACATCCCATCAACCACTATTAAATGTCCCCATTAACATATCTAACATCCCATATACCATAAAATTCAGGCTCATATGGATTCATGTGGTGGATTTAATTTGACATTAGCACGAACATCTTATACTTTTTGACCAACTTTAAAGGGTTAGATCTTGAAGCATGAGAATAATGGAAGCACCAAACTTTCAAGAGATGTTCTTTAAGCCAAAAAACAAACCCATTGGATCTACTAGTCCCAAGATCTTTCCTCATGAATATATTAAATGAAAAATTTGGTTGGTCCATTTGATCCTACATGATGTCTTGGCTCAAAAATGGCTAAGTATGGAAACTCAATGAAATATAATTGAGGAGCCAAGTTTTCCTATGTATAAATTCATTTACACTTTGGTAGAGGATCTAGAACTTGGCATGTAACAACTAGGGACCAAGATAAACAAACCCATGTGACCGATTTCCCCTACAAATATTACACATAAGAGATATAGATTTATGAATATGTTCACTTGGCTCTGCTAGAACCTCTTTAAAAAGTCTAAGTATGGAAAAAACATGTCAAATTGCCTAAGAGCCCAATTTTGAACATGCATATATTATGTTTCACTTCATTGGAGGACCCAAAACTTGTTGCATATGATTTTAGCATAAATGTGAACAAACCAATATGACCAAATCTCCTTGAATTGTCCACATATGGCAACTACGATGTTAGCAAAGTACTTACTTAGAATTTCTACCACTAGACTCAAGATGTCTAGATAAATGAAATGAAGAACTAGATGGATAATAATCACTTATAAGTCATTTCAAGAACTCTTGACATCCCATGGGATCCCAAAGTTTTTTAAATAGACCCTTTTGCCTTTTGAAAATGCCCTTAAAAACTCTAAAAAGTGTCCTTCAGATATTTTGTCTTGGTCACTTTCCAGAAAGAAAATAACCTTATAGGGAAATTGCTCTAGACCTTTTTTTGAAGAAAAGCACCCTTCAAAAAAATGTTTGGTCCACATTGATGAATTTTTACCCTTTAAGAAAATTGTATAGGACACTTTGTTGCAAAAAAGGACCTTTAATATTTTTTTTTTTGACCAATTCCCCAAAATTCTTTTTCTTCAAACTTTTTATCTTAAAGAATTCATGCCTTCGAGAAAATTATGCACACAATTTTCCCAAAATAAATATAACACTTAGCTTTAAAAAGATACCCTTCAAGATTTTTACAAAGGTCTATTTTGTCAAATAATGACCCTTTAGGAGAATTGTTTTAGATAAAATGTCTGAAATAATTTTTGACACTTAGCCAAAAAACCCTAAAAGAAATCTCCTAAAAAAATAACACTTAGCCAGAATAAGGTGGAACAATTCCCTTGAGGGAATTATGAATTGTATTAATACTTGGCAAAAAGTTGAAATATCTCCCAAGTGTAACCTTAAGCTTCTCTAGACCTACTCTTTCAACTGCTCAACACCCTGAAAATATGCTACTTGCATATATGACAAAAAAATGACCCTTAATATACCAAAAGACACAAGGACTAAGCATGGCCATGACCAATTATTATAATGCCATATGAAATGACCCTAAATGAGCTACAACATACCTTTTAAAATTATAAAAATCCCATATATAAGATTGTGGCTATAGGGGATTGATCCATTTTAGCTTGTGGGGAAAAATGGTCAACATATTTGGAGATTTCCCAATGGTGGCATGCTTGCTTTGCCATGACAATTTGCCTAATATTTTCCATTGGGTTATGGATTCATAATCATATATGATGGAAATATAAACTACCTTAAACAACACATGAAACATAGAAAACAATAGGAACTAAACACAAAGCAAGGAACTAAGAAAAACACACTATGATTCAAAACCACTTATTGGAACACAATTGAACAAGATTGGAAAAACATACCTAACTTAATATTTACAAGACTGACCTCTAGAGGTGAAACATATAATCATATCCTAACCAGGGTCAAAAATGGTTCATGTAGCATCTTTATCACTCCATGAAAGTAGCCTAGCATAAGGGGCATGCTAATCACAAATCACTTGCATATGTAGGTGATCAAGAAGCCAATCACCTTTGTATCTTATTAGGTATACAAGTGAAATGTTTGGGACCTTCATGGATGATATTTATTTCTCTCTAATATACTTAGTTGGAGATTCAATCCTTTTGATCATTTCCATATCTGATATGCATTCCTCATACTGCAGAATAGGAAAGATGACACATGCCTCAAAATTTATATATTTTTGCACAAGATATGCTTGATTCCTAGGAGTATCAAGTTATTATTTGTTATGATCCAACCCCTCTAAACATTTATCAATACTATATGTATCTCTTAATTATACTTCAGGTATAATGACTTCTACCTTGACCTCATTGGGTCCCTCTAGAACTATAGTCTTTTGAATAGCAGATTAATGTCCATCTTCCTAAACAACATGCCTTTTTCTTTCATAATTTATAAAACACATATGATCCCACTCATTAGTTTCATCATAAAACACATCAGACATACATTTCTTGGGTGAAGAAGGAATATTATCAATTTTGTCAAATTCTTGACATATGGCCTCAAATTTTATCCATAAGTCATCCTCTTCCTCTTCATGAGTGTCACCATCTGGAGAATCTTCATTCATAAAAGGAATGAAAACATCATTATTCCCACTATGGTGCTCTATTAATTTCATCAACCTATGACCACCATACTCATGAATCATATAGTTGAACTCAACATCATCAGAATGTTTGACACTTACCTCAGCTCCTTTAAATGGTTGCTCATGCATAATATAAATCCCAAGGTCAGTCTTCTCAAAGTATGTATAATGATCATGTCCATATGCATCTACACCATACTTGTCTAAGAATAAATCAATAATTCCTTCAATTTTAGAAGATATCCCATCTATATTAAACTCTTCCTTCTCATGAACAACATAATTCAAGTTGGAACTCGATTCAATGTAAGGCTCAATATGAAATATGGAAAGAGGATAAGTTCTAATTTTCACCGTGGTCCCATACCTTCACTTAATATCCAAGAAATACTTGTAAGATAAGATATTTTCACCTATCTTGGCCATGAATTCCATTAATAGGTAGCTTATAAAGTGAGTTGGGAGGTCAACAACAACTATATCTTGAAGGATAGGAAAGCTAGGATAATTGTACAATAAAACCTTCAAGTTTTTTATCAACCCTATGGTCTTATCAAGTGTACCATATAGCTAGAGCATTTCTTTACTATGAGGTTCATACCTTAGACCCAACTTGTCAAATACAACTTTGGGCATGAAAGAAGTAGAGGCTCCACTATTAACTATACAATTGTGAACCAAGTTATCACCCATTATGAGAGTGAGGTAAAATGGTGGAGGCTTCCCAGTCCTAGTAAATGGTTGAATAATAGTGATAGGATAATTTTCAAGGATAACATGATACTAATTTGATTTGAAGGTGAAGGACTAGTAGGAATAGCTAGCAATTTCTTTTGTAACAATTCTTTCTGGCCTAAGGATATGAAGGATATCCTATAAGGAGATAGATGATTTAGCATTTTTCAAGGAATGTACTATATTTATAGAATTATTACTCACCTTTTATTTTGTCCTTGGAGGTAAATATTTTCTTGAAACTTTAGGAATAGAGAAACATTGAATATTCCTTACAACATTTTGACTTGTTGAAGGTGTAAGAGCTTCTGGAACTATCACGCTTGCAGTCATGCCTTGTTACCTTGTAGGAGGATTGGATGAGCCTATATGTAGGCATGTTTTTGTCATCTCCTAGGTAATTCCTCTTATACCTTGTATTTTTTGGAATATAGGCTTCTTTATTTACCACACAAGTGTCTTACACCAAAAAATTGGTGAAGATCTCTCCTTGAGGTTGCCAACCATCATTAACATGGATCATGACCTTATCTTTATTTGATAAGAGGGGAGTAACTACCCATTGATCCACCATAGCTTATTTTCCTTTTTGATTGGCATCCATGAATTGGTCTTGCTACCAATCTTATCCTTACACAAGATTTCTATAAACTTGTACCATCTCCTTTTCATTGGTGGTAGAGTTAGGAATATACACATTTATAACCCTATTAGAGTTTGGATACCATTAAAATCTCCCTCATCCATATTTCTATTGATAGGGGTGAGGATTCTAATACGCACCTTACTATGTATTACCTTTTCTAAGCCTAGATTCTAATTACTGAATATATTCATCTTTATCCCTCACATTATCTACCTTCTTCAAATTAGCCTTAGGCTTGGTAGTGTAATTAGGACTTTGAGTCACATCTGGAATGTTGGCATAAGCATGAGACAATGGATGCATAAACACTTTACTTGGTAATATTTTATCTTATATGGGATTATTTTTATCTTTGATAGAAAATCTCATATGCTTCAGGAAGGGTGGATCCTCTCATAGACTAAAGCATGACAATAATTTTAGTCCCAATGGTTCTTAAGTAATTAGGGAACACAAAGCTAGTAGATGGTCTCATAAGAGGATAAAATTTATGCCATGCCTTCTGAAACCTTTCATTAAAGTCATGCATTATTTATTTAGGTCCCCTCCTTATCATGTTGAGTTGATGTATGAGACAAACCTAGTTACTTTCATTCCCAACTATAGAAATCAACAACACTCTAAACTCATCCCATGTTGTGATGCATCCACCTTCTAGAGTCATATACCAATCAAGAGCCTTCCCTTTAAGGGACATGGTAAGGATCCTAATGTAAGTATTTTCTTAACAATATTATGGAAAATTCAAAAGTTAGAAACATATGTAATGTGCTCACTAAGAGTGATGTGACTCTCTTCATTGAATGCAGGCACCCCTTTTATGGCATTAGGAGGGATGACATCATATGCATGAAGTTGGATTGGATTATCAATGTTAAATTAATGGAAAGCATGAAGCCTAGTCATGTATTTTTATTTAATATATTAAACTTCTTCAGCCTCTTCTTCCTCTTTTTCCCTAGTAAAATCTACTTGTTCTTCAAAGGGTAGATTAGGCTATGGATATTGAATTACAAAAGGGATCTTAGGATTAATGGGAGGAATACTAGGATTAGATGGTCTAGTAGAGGATGACCTAGTGAGGACCATGAATTATGGGGGAAATTTTATGATAAATAATGGTCTAAAACCATATTTACTTTGAGGATTCACCAAATTTTGAGTAGCACACCACTTTGTAGTTGATGTTGTTAAGACCAACATTTAACTTGACAAGTTGTCTTGAAGATAATGGGGTCCTACCAAGTGTGCTAGAACTATTGTCACCAAATATTTCACCCTATAAAAGGCTATTTAGACTTCTTTTAGATTTGGTAAACATGGGAACATTTCTAGTTATTTGGATGTAACTATATCAAAAATGAGCCTCTAGGTTTAAGGGTTAGTTCCTTGAATATATCATGTAATGTTTATCACTTAGACTACTACTTACTTATGAGAAAATTTTTAGATAAATACATAAATTAAACCTACTCAAAGGAGGTGATGCACTAATAATGTCTTCCATATGACCATCATATTTCTACCACAATGAAACAAAACATATATACTAGTCTCTAAGCTTTAATAGATTCTAACATGAGTATTTCAATATAGAGGTGAGATGTGAGTATAAACACAAGGTAAATGAACTAGAGGGTATATTTCACACTCAAACAATTTTACACTTGAAAAAGCTTTACACACTAGACTACACTCTATATAACCTGTTAAACTAGGAACTTTTGCTAAAAATGAAAGGCTAATTGAAGTAAGGGTAGAGAATTATCACTTCTCATCACCATACATCACTTGTGGACTTTGAAAATTATTCAAAAATTATAAATAGACTTGTATTAATTTTTAAAAATAAAATATAACATCAAACCAATAGGGCTTCAACATACATGGTGTGGCTCTCCTTTACAATAGTTAAAAAGCTATATTTATAGAAGAAAAGGCTATACAAGAAAGGGAAGATTTGAACTAAAAAGGGGAATCAATTAGTTAAAATTTTTTAATCATAATTATAATTAATTATGAAAATTATGCTCCTTCAGACCATTTTATTGATCCAAGTCACTTTGAGTGGTTACATAGTTAGAATATTCCCTCTTTGATCTTCCCTAATGGTTATAATGATGGAAACAAGTTGTCATGAGCTACGTTCCAACATCAATATGGTTATAATAATTGGATCAATATTTTAGGGCTTTGTATTGATCCTAAACCACTCTAAACTTGTTTATTGTTATGTGTATAATGGAGAGAAGAGGTCCCTTTCATGCAGTTGGTCTTGGAGATGAAACTATTAGAGCTTACGTATATGCCTTCATGGCATCCGTAAAAATATTAGATCTTATTCTAATTGGATCATGATAAAACTAATCTTCATGCTTATGGGTCTAATATGGATGTAAAACCAATCTTAGAATATTGGTTTTCCTATTAGGTTTAAATAGACTATGTATTGGTCCTTCCTCTAATAATGGTGAACATAGTTGTATAAATGACTATGTAATCCATAAAATATCAAACCAGAGGTCCACATTAATTTATAATGGTGGTCTTTTATATTACTTATACTTGACTACATCACTTTTACTACTCCATGGCATTTGAAATAGCTTCAATGGCATCAAGATGGCCATGCAAAACATTGTTGCCTTTACTAAAAAAATGGCTTCTCAACCTCTATCAAAGATCCTAGGATTACCTTTTTTCTAATTATTTTTCAAAATATGAATCAACTCATTAACACGTTGACTCATCTCACTCTATCAATTTCAATTTACATGATCAAGTGCTAGCCATTGATCCTCTACCAATTGAACACACTATTGACACATGTCATGCACACATTTGCTCTTGAGGTTCTCTGATCCCTTTGAATTTAGCTCACCATTAAATCTAAATGATTGATAAAACACTAACCATTTCTCTATTAAGACCCACTATTAGTAATCCAATAACTAGTTCATGATCTTAAAGGCTCTATCTTAAAGTTGACATCCCATAAACTACCATTCCATGTCCCCACAGATGTATTTAACATCCTGTATACCATCAAATTTAGGCTCATATGAATTGTTGTAGTGGCTTTAGTTTGATGTTAGCATGAACATGTTATGCTTTTTAACTAACTTTGAAGGCTTAGATCTTAAAGAGTAAGAGTAATGGAGGCACCAAACTTTTAGGAGATATTCTTGAGACCAAAAAGAATAAAACCATTTGATCTGCTAGTCTTAGGATATTTCTTATCGAAGATATTAAATACATAAGTTGGTTGGTCCATTTGATCCTATGTGACATCCTAACTCAAAAATGGCTAAGTATGGAAACTTAGCGAAAGCTGACTGAAGAGCCAACTTTGCTCATATATAATTTCATTTGTGCTTTGATAGAGGATCTAGAACTTGGAGCATAGCAACTAGGAACCAAGATGAAAAAACCCATGTGACCAATTTCCCCTACAACTATTATATGTGCAAGATATATCTTTGTGAAGACACTCACTCGCCTCTGTTGGAACCTCTTAAAAATGGCTAAGTATCAAAAAACATGTCAAACTACTTGGAAACCCAACTTTAAACATGCATATATTATTTTAAACATTGTCAAAGGATTTAAAACTTGTCACATATGATCTTAGCACAAATGTAAACAAAACCATATGACCAAATCTCCCTAACTTGTCAACATGTGGTAAATATGATGTCAACAAAGTGCCTAATCAGACTTTGCACCACTAGACTCAAGATGTTTAGATCAATACAATGAAGAACCATATGGATGATAATCACTTTTAAGTCATTCAAAGCACTCTTGTAATCTCATGGGGTCCTAAATTTTTTAAAATATCCCACTTTGCCTTTTAAAAATTCCTTTTAAAACTCTAAAAAGTGTCCTTTAGATATTTTGACTTGGTCACTTTCCTAAAATAAAATGACCTTTTGGGGAAATTGTTCTAGACCTTTTACCGAAGAGAAGCACCCTTTGTAAAAAAAATTGGTCCACCTTATTGAATATTTACCCTTTAATAAAATTGTATAAGACACTTTTTTGCAAAAATGACCTTTAAGATTTTTGTTTTGGACCAATTCCCTAAAAGTCTTTTGCTTCAAACATTTTGTCCAAAAGAATTCATGCCTTCAAGAAAATTGTGTGGACAATTTTCTCAAAATAAATCTGACACTTATCCTTAAAAATATACCCTTCAATATTTTTATAAAGGTCTATTTTGTCAAAGAATGACACTTTGAGAGAATTTTTTTGGATAAAATGTCTGAAACAATTCCCAACACTTAGCCAGAAAGACCCAAAAAAAATCTCCAAAAAAGAATAACACTTAACCAAAATAAGGTAGAATAATTCCCATAAAGGAATTATTAATTTTACTAACACTTAGCCAAAATTTTAAATATCTCCCAAGTTCAATCTTAGGCTTCTCTGGACCTACTCTTTCAACTACTCAACACCATGAAAATATGCTACTTACATATATGATAGAAAAATGACCCTTAAGATACCAAAAGACATAAGGACTAAGCTAGGCCATGACCAAAATTAGAATGCTAGATTAAATGGCCTTAAATTAGCTGCAACATGCCCTATAACATTATAAAAATCCTCTATACAAAACTCTATCTATAAGGGGTTGATCCATTTTGGCCTGTGGGGAAAAATGGTCAACACATGCATCATTCAAATAAACCATGGAATCACATCCTCTATCTAAATGATATCAGCATACATAGGTAAAAATATAAGTCTAATAAAATGAAAATGTTTTATCTATAAAATTAAAATTTTCATTATAGAAATCAGATCTACAAATCTGAGTCAATTCCACTCATACACAACTCTCTGCTACTAAATCATGACTATCACATGCTATTATGGGATAGGTATATGAGTTACGTACTAGCATACTCATATAAGTATCTCCTATTATCCAAATATAGTCTAGTAAGTCTCATATTAAGATTTAAATCAGAATAATACAAAATTTAGAATATACTCTATCTAAAAAGCATTATATGATACAAGTAAAATTAATCAATAATCTCATTGTTCACATTCATTTAATCACCAAGTGAAAACATAGGTTTATGAAAGGCACTTCATTCCATATCATATATGTATAGTAGACTAAAATAAGAATCAAGGCATTATAAGTCACATTTATAAACATATCTTCCACTCATAACTCTTGTGTGTTGAGGGTCTCAAAGAGGGAGAAATAGATATCACTCAAGTCAATGCCTTAATAGTCAATAACAAATATTGAAAATCAACATAGGATATAACTTCATTATATATGGATTGGCCCTCCTCTCTATAGGCCTAACGATGGAAACAAGTTCCATCCCTAGGTCTATAGACATATTATCATAGGGCTTAATTTAAAAGTTTTTACTAAAACCTATCATATAACACATTCAACGAATTCCATAAAACCTAAAATAGAAATCACTTTATGTTTCCTTTTTCTTGACATTTAAATCTATCAAAAAGAAAGGAAAATGGACCTAGTTATAGTGGGTTATGTCTTTAAATACAGGAAAATATAGATCCTATTTTCCCCCAAAACACATAACTTTCTTCTCTTTTTTGGTGTGTGCCTTCTCCTTCTATTCCATCTCTTTCTTATATTTTTTCCATTATCCATACACGTCCTGCATGAACTCAAATATCTCTTACTATTCTTCCAGTTCACCATTACCTACTTTAATTCATAAAAGTTTAACTTATTCATGCTTTCACTTATCTTGTAATCTCTCCTCCATACACTTGCATGGAGATAGACCAAAACCCTTATCTCCTCTCAATTCTAAGTTAATTCCCAAGATAATTACAATAATAAAACAACCCTAATATTAATTTTACCTTTTTACATTGAAGAATATGAATCTACAAAAACATCATAATATTAAATCAAAAAATTTCCAAAACAACATAACTTTATTACCTTGAAACTATGTAAGATGTCATTGGTTATAACAACTAACTCAATATCAAATTTTTGGGGTTCATTTAAACCAATTTACTTTGGAATATTTTACCACATTTTGATTAACTCTTTTCATTGTTACCAACACATGTAAAATGATAACCAAATCAAGAAATTCAATCAAATAAACAAGATAATTGTCATTCAAACTTCTAATAAATAGAAACATAGTCAAGATTATAAAGGCAAAGTTAAATGAGATCAATTTATCAACCTAACATAGTCAATAACTTTCCTATGTTAATATCACAAAAATTATAATGTGTCCAACTAATGAGATGCATAAGCAATCCAACCAGATCAATACACTCATGCATTTACCAAATATAATGTAATGAAGATTAACATATCACAAAAAATATTTAACATACATATGCAAATCATGAGTCATAATGAAATCAAAGAAAATAAGACTTGTCTATTACCAAATAACCAATGCAAGTAGTATTTATTTCATTCAATCACTAAATGTGGCATGTGCATGTTTGGTGCAACTATTTCAACCCCCAATGTAGGTATCTACACCCACCCCCCTCTAATGATAGTCTCCCTTTGTATCTTACTATGAGGGTAGAATAACCCTACAACCATCTCAACCAAATAAATGGATAGTTAATCTAAAATCATAATAATCATTAGCATATAACCATAAATAAATTTCTAAATGTAAATAATCTATAAATGAATCAATCATTATTATCATAAGGCATAATATAACATATGCAATATCTATCCATCAAGATATTGATCATGAATAAAAATCATATCAATTTGACCCCAATAACATATTTATATCCAAATCAAACATAAAATTAGAGTGATAAATCAATAGTCTCATAATCCACTATTAATTCTTAAGTAGTTTATAGATGAAACTAGATGTGACATTTTAAACAACATTTTGTTGTTTTTTATGACAAAAAAAAAAAAACTTTTATCACTCTTTTTTATGTCATGTTTTGGTTAATAAGAATGGATTGTGAATGTGAACTTGTTTTATACCTTATTTAAATTGGAAACATCAAATTATTGTATGATGTTGTCTCCATATTGTAAATTTAACTTAGTCATATTTTATTATTCCAATATTTAATATAATAACTTGGAATATATATTGATATATATTCATGTAAATTAATTTAGCATTTTTGTGTTTTGGTTTTCAAGTTTTAATATGTTAATATAAATCTCTTTATACTCTTTTGAATGTCTAGGGTTTAATGTAAAATAATTGTTATCTTTTGAGTTGACCTATTATTATTAAATGTAGATAATTTAATCATATTTATTAACCCTTCTTGATTTTAAAGTAAAAATATTGGTGGTAGTGAAAAAATAAATTAACCACATTGTAATTAGGCATAACTTCTTAAGGTAGTGTAAAAATGGGCTTTTCCTTGTGTTTGAATTCTTAAGTTAAAATGAATTATGTAACTTGTCTCAAATCAGTATGATGATCATGAATTCTAAATATGTTTTTTGAATTTGCCTTAGGTTGGGAGGAATGCTTATGTGAAACACACTTAATATGATTGTATTGTGTGGTTTCTTTGCTTTTGTTGTTAGTGGAATCCCTACTAATAGTTTTTCTTATTGCTACTAAGGATGGTAATGTGATTTAACTATTTGTACTATGTGCAAATGTTAAACATAGTTATGATCTTGTTTTATAATTAGAAGTTAATAAAAGATTATTTATTTTCTCATTGATGTGTTGTTTGGAGTAAATATATGAGTGTTTTTATGACGATTTGGGACATAGAGTTAAACTAGGTGAATAGCAATAATTTACCATAAATTGCATGAATCACATTTTGTATGGATAAACCCACCAAGGAATACCTGTAATCACAATAGGTTTGAAAAATGTGGATTTATAAAATATGAAGTAAATTATGGTTATTCTTGTATTCACATTTATATGAATCCTTAATTATCAAGATCTAAGTTGTGGATAGTTATTTTCCACTTGGTTTTGACTGAATAAATTATTGACATTGCTTGATTAGGCTTGTATCAGTCAAGCCATATAGGAGAATTTGGGTCTTGTAGATAATGTCTCAACTTGGATTCTCTTTTAATTAGCATGTTTAATCTTGGTCTCATATCTAGTTTTTAATCCTTAAGTTGTGAAAATATATCATCATCTAAAATATGACATGTAGGAATGAATGACTACCACATTATTTAGTCTTGCATTAAATAGTTATGTGTGGTATGTTGTGTTGAATGTAAAGTCTCATTTTTTATAGGTTATGTAAAGCATTTTAAGAGTAATACTATTGTCTCTATTGAGGGTTTGACTAGATCATTGTAATTTGATTTTTTTTTTTTTTAGAATGGTATACTAAGATATACTCTAATTTTCTTCTTATCAGGATTTGTGATGATAAAATACACTATCAATTTTTGTCAAAGTGTTCTTAGTGATATACATACCAGGTGAAATGTATTATTATATATCATTTTAATTTTCAAATTTTATGTCTTGTAAGGTAGTATAATTAAGATTGCATTTCAAAAAAGTGACTAATGAACCTTTTAAAGAAGCAAAGGACTTTTGCCAAAGAAACTATAAGTTAGATTATTTTTATTATGATTATAATTTTTTGAAGGTTTTATAGTGATCCTTACCTTAGTTATGTTATTGGTTGAATAATTATACAAGATATTTAAGTAGAGTAATTTATATTTCAGGACTTGTCAAAAATGGATGTGCAACTAATGCATGGGTTTTTATACTTTGAATGCTAAGACAATAGTGGGACATTTTGAAATTGATTAAGGATGGACCCTACACATGGATATAAAGTTGAAAGGATGTTATTTTAATTTTCTCTTATAGAATATATTGTGGAGGTATTCCTTTTATTGAATACATTATCAAGGACTCTTTTATATGAATTGGTAAATTGGATTTAATATGGTGAGCATGAAAATTGAAATTCCTAATGTTAATGTTGAATTACTCATTATTTCATCCTCTTTTAACCATAAATAGTATTTTGATTGTCATGTCCTTTTAAGGAATGAATTAAAAATGATTAACATACTTTCATAAGATAAGCCTTAATACTATTTTGGATTAAATTGAATAATGACTAGCATGCAACTGTATTAAACCTTGAATGACCATGGTATTAATTAATTGCATCTTTAACATTATTTACCTATTTATAGACCTTGTGTTGAGCTAAATGGAAGGTTTGATGATTTGAATATTATGATTGTTTAAATGAAATGTTGAGAATGACACCGTGCGTTCAAAAACCATTAATTGATAACAAGAGGGGGTGTTTTATGGTCATTTATGAGAATTGATTTAATGAACACTTAACCCATTTTGGAATACTCTATTTTATTGATATTCTTAAGGGATAGATGTGAACTTTATATTCAGTGGCAATTGAAGCATTATTTCTATGTGTTTTATTATTTAGTCAATTTAGGAAATGACCAATTGAACATGCCTAACTATTATAAGATGGCTTTAATGTGAATATTTCTTATCTTTGGAAACATTTTATTATTTATGGACCTAAAATTTATTTAAGGACTTTGGATTTAATAATTAGTGTATGTTCAAATAATTTATTGACCTATTCAAAGACCAAAAATTAATATCTAAGTCTAAGCTAACCTGATGGTTAGGTTGTGTCATCTTTAGCAGTATTCACTATTGTGACTACATTTATAGGATAAAAATATTTTGAGAGATAAGGGATAAATTAACTTTGAATTTATTATTAGAGGTTTTCAATCATTTTATATTTCAAGTTAGTAAACCTTTCTTTAACTATCAAGAGATGGAAAAAATGTCTTGTTCTTAAATTGAAATAAGTTACTAAATATATTGATGTATGCATTTGGTTTACTTTGAAAAACCAATATTCATGTATTTAAAGACAAAATATTATTGGTAATTTTTTAGTTCATTACACTATTTATATATTATATTCAAATTTTTATCACGCCAACTACCTATGATCAATGGTTTTATCATGCTTTTATGTTTCCTTTTATTTTTACTCAACTAAATCACAATCAGTAATCTATTGACACCTTATCTCTTATCTACCCATTTTCTCACTTCACATGCAAAAACCTATATATGCGCTTTAGGAATTTCAAACTATTCTCATAAATGGGTTAAATTTTAGTGGTTATTCTTTGTTAATTCATGAATATTTTGGTTTTATAAATTGGCATTTGGCTATTTTTAGTGGGTGATGAACAACATGGATTCACCTATATTATTTGGGTGCAAGTTAGATTTTTAGGTCATTTCACCTACTATTTGAAATAAAGTTCATACATATAAATATAGTTCACCACTCCATCAAAATTCAATACAATCTTATTCACGATTATATGTAAATAGACGTCTACCCATATACTCATAATGGTAAATTTCAATAATAAGAAAGGGATGAAGGAAGTGTCAAGCGATGGTGTTGAATGACAACATGTTACCAAGTTACACCAAACCTATCAAATGAAAATAATGATGTCAAATTAAATCAATTTTATCCCCTAATAGTAATGATGTTGAATGGTGGTAACATTATTGGGTGATAAAAACATTGTCAAACAATAATATTGTTATCATTTAACAACAATATTTGTCATTAAATATCAATGTTTTCAAATTATAGTGTTACTACTAAGTGATAACATTAATATCATTTGATATAATTATTATGTAATGAAAACATTGTTGTTGTTCAACAAAATTACTCTAAAATGAAAACATTGTTATTATTTGACAATATTACTATAAAATGATATCATTACTATCATTTTATATCATTCATGTCAGAAAATAACATATCTATCATTTGGTATCATTTATTTCCTTCACCATCAACTCTATCATTCAATGATAAAGATATGTGATACACATAAAAATAAGGCACAGTCTATCTACATATTTTCAATACAATAACATGTTTGTTTGTCTTCTATACCCTATTATGATTCATCCATCTATTCAAATTCTCACCTAAATAATATGTGTTAACTTTCATCATAATTTTAAAATACTTTCTTATAAATTATCAAAAAAAACCTAAGTTAATTTTTATATGTGCCACTATAATTTACCTTGATCACAAACTTTATCATGATCCTACACAATTCATCCTTCGAGTGTCATCCTCCTATTAATTTATTATATACCAAATTATTTATGGTAGATAATTATATTCACTCTAATGGATACCTCAAAGTTTGTTTGTCATCCAATATTCACCTTTAACCATCAATATCCTCATTATTTTCCTCGTGCTCTAGCCATTTACTAGTTTGTACTCCTTTGCACTTTTCTTCAAAACTCTTCCTCTATGGATAGTTTCCCCAAATTTATATTTATTATAGTCATTATTATTTTTACACCACTCAATTTTTCCACTATTCACAAGCTTTTCTCCACATACATCTCTCAAGACTATCAGTTTTCCTCTATTACTAGTTAATGTATGCATGATAGGGTTTCCCAATGAAATGATGCCTCAACACATAGCTAAATACTAACACATTATAATAACAAATATAAATTCATTAATAATAATGGTAATACATGGTATTATAATCTCCATAGTTTTACATGAGGGTATCCTTGACTCCCTTCTTATATTTCATGGCTTTTTGCTCTCAAAACTCACTTATCTCACCCTTAGGCAAGGTTTGGCCTTCATGACCCTTCCCTCTCTCACACCTATCCTCACAATTTATAATAGTTTATTCATAATAGGCACCTAAATAACCATTAAAAACAAACCTCTAACCTATTTCCAAAAACAACTTAGCATCAACAACCATTTCCATGAGCCAACACCCCTATTTTTAGTCTTAGGTTTTATTTGTCGACATGTTTAATTTGTTGAATAGAATTTATTGTGTTAATGGTTTGGTTCCAAAATTTAAAATCTTATGTTATGATAACATAGTTGATTCATACCTCAAAATTTGTGGCTCTGACAAAAATTAATTGTTATCCTTTATCATTCTTGTGTCCAATCCTACTAGGTGTCATCTCATCCAACTACCCAATTGACCATTTATCATTTTATATACTCAAGATTTGTGTCTTCCACTTCAATTTTTGGATTCTTAGTTGTATCCATATTAGAAATATACTATGCACTCTTAATTTTATCAAGTTCATCATAACCCAATGTTGTTTTTATCAATTCTATGTATGACTCTAGATCACACTCCTCTTTCTATCCCTTGCATGTGTTGTCTTATTATTTCCATTCACACAACCTTTACATGTTTTGATAATATTATCTACCCATGTGCTTCATTAATTCACTTATCTACATGATTATCTTAATTCCTTCACATTTTCATTCATTCCTCTACCTTCTTATTCATTCATACCCTTTTAAAACTTGTATGATCAAAGTTTTCCTAAGATGCTTCTGTATCACATGGTACACCAAAGGGGGTCTAAAAAACCTAAATTGGAATATGGATAATATAATAAATGATATAACACACCAAATTATTATATGTAGAGAGAAATTATACAAGGATACACACTCATTCATTCACTATGTAGTAAGAACATCTACTTATTAACTAAATAGAGAAAAGAGTATACGGTTAGAAATATTTATTTTAGGGTGGAACCATTGAGCATAAATATCCATATTGGATCAATTAGATATTTCCAATTATAAACATAATATATACATATCAAGGAAATACAAATTATTCCTCCTACTAAGCTTCAAAAATGCCACAAAACAAACTTCCTCAAGATAAGGTTCTAGACCACAAACTCCTTCAAGTATGACTTAGGGAAGAAGTGTGAGTGAAAGTGAAATGAATGGAGTGTATATGATATTATTAGAATGAAATATGACCCATATATATTGGTATAATACCCAAAACCAAACCTAATTTCTAAGCTAGATGTATTTGCTAAATTGATATAATTGAAATAAGTCAACTAACATAGAATAGTGTTGGCCAAGTTGATAAAATTAGAAGTATATCATGTTAGGAGATACAATATAGATGTCAAAATATAGTCTCAGATCTATATTGAGTTGGTTAATATAATACATGAAGGATAAAAGGTACTAAATATAAGATATCAACCATATTGTTGTTATAGAACATAGGGAAACTAAAAGGAGAAGATGGAAGGAGGTAAATGGTAAGATAATCTAAGGAATCTAAATTGATAGTATGAAGTTTTAATGTTGGTATAGTAGTAACATATATCTCAAATCACCATGAACCTTAACCACCCCTTTCTTGGTGCACCCTTTAAGGTTTACACTCAAGGAGAACAATGCTCAATAAGTTGTTAAAAATATGTATGACTCATAAGTGACAAAGTGAAAAATATTTTGTGTGTGTGTGTGTGTGTGTGTGTGTGTGTGTGTGTGTGTGTGTGTGTGTGTGTGTGTGTGTGTGTGTGTGTGTGTGTGTGTGTGTGTGTGTGTGTGTGTGTGTGTGTGTGTGTGTGTGTGTGTTCGTGTGTGCGTGTGTGTGTGTGTGTATTCCACTCAAATATCATCACTTGTCATAATGGTGTGACATGGGATGATTATTTGGTAAATAACATAGAAACATAGCAACATATCTAAAATAACATGTTGAAATAACTAAAATTAAATGAAAGTAAATTAAATCAAGATATGTGCATTCATTTACCTTATTGATTGTATAAAATTTTGTGTTGCAGGTAATGGAAGGTGCCTAATTTGAAGAATGGGAGGAAGACCTAAAAAATAATATAAATTTATATTTTATATATATATATATATATATATATATAACCTAAAAATTCTCTATCTCACTAAGATTCTAAGGCTTCTTTTAGTTCATAGAGAGGACCTAGGAAAATAAATATATGGGATAAAAGAGGAATCTCATGGTAAATAACTTAAGGCTTAAAAAAATTAGCAAATGTATGGTGATGTATATAATGTAGGTATTATTACTTTATATAAAATCTGATAAAATGCATGGTCAAAAATAATAAAATCTAAGATGATGAAAAATTAATGTAGAACATAATAAATCCTATGAGAAATCTTGTAAAACATTGTAGGTAAATAAAATATCAATGTAATAAATGTCAAAAAAATAAATGTAATTAAATAATGTGATCTCATGTAAGATAAGAATGTAAAATAAAACATGAAAAAAACATATATGACTAAAAATGAAATGCTATTAAAAATTTATACAAGCATGTCAAGTCAAACATAAATTAAAAAAAGAAATTATGCAAATATATTATGTAACATAAGTGGAGTCCACAAAAATCAAATAAAAACATGTTGGATAAATTAAAAGTATAAGTTATAAAGAATGACAACCCAAATGTAGTTTTTATATTAAATGTGATGTAGGAAATCAAAAAAACCTAATATGGTGTGGAAACCAAAGGTGATAGGTGTTTATGAGGAATGCCTAGTTAGATTCCTCAATTCTTACAATGCAACACAAAAACTAAAATCTAAGTAGCATAAGTTAGATAATAATTACATATAGATGTGATCAACTAAAAATAATAACCATGAATGGGTTATAAATAAAAATATGGTGTAAATAAGGAATTTAAGGCACCACAAAGGTGATGTATAAATCCCTAGTGGGAATGAGACACTCTAGATAAGTGGGGAGGCTAAGAACTATCAACATCAAGGACCTAAAACACTCCTAACTAGTGAATACAAAAATTGGGATAACAAGTGAAGTACATATATCATCCCATAAATGTCATATACATGAAAGTAAAATGAAATTATGCCAAATATACTATGTAACATTAGTGGAGTCCATAAAAATCAAATAAAAACATGTTGGATAAATGAAACAAAAAGTTCTAAAGAATGACAACTCAAATGTAGTTTTTATATAAAATGTGATGTAGGAAAGAAAAAAATGCTAATATGGTGTGGAAAACAAAGGTGATAGGTGTTTATGAGGAATGCCTAGTTAGATTCCTTGAGTCTTATAATGCAACTCAAAAACTAAAATCTAAGTAGCATACGTTAGATAATAATTACATATAAATGTGATCAACTAAAAATAATAACCATGAAGGGGATATCAGGAAAAATATGGTGTAAATAAAGAATTTAAGGCACCACAAAGGTGATGTATAAATCCCTAGTGAGAATGAGAAAATCTAGATAAGTGGGAAATGCTAAGAACTATCAACATCAAGGACCTAAGACACTCCCAAATAGCGAATCCAAAAATTAGGATAACAAGTGAAGTATATATATCATCCCATAAAGTTTATATGCATGAAAGTGAAAATAATCATACTTTCCCACAACATGTTCTCTTCTCGTCATGACCCTTTATAGAGCCATCAACCTACAACAAATATTAGGTACTTGTGTAAGAAGATAGGTGGCAATAAAATAAAGGAATATATAGTGATCTAATAATATAAGAGCTCTTATTATAGAAACTATTTCTAAATTATATATTACCTTTGTCTTGTACCCTTGGAAAGTATATATCATGGATTTACCTTCAACTTCTAGACCTTTTCTACTACCAAAATTATCACATACATTATCTCTATGTGCGTAATTGTTTATCTCTTAGTCCAAACATTTTTATCTAATTACTTGAAAATTATACCTTGCCCAAAATGTTATAAACCTAATTATCTTCCATCTCTATAAGTTTTAGACTTGCACATATTTTCCAACTACTCAAACACTTGCATTCTAGTCACATGTTTACATCATATCAAGTTTCTTACCCTAATGCAAGTGTTTAGTTCCCTAAACTCATCCAATTTTCAAATGAAGCATATCTTAAAGGTTGATGTAAGTGATTCAATGTGAGATATTATTGAAATGGATTGGTATAAATATAATATCAACCCTCATTCATTCTTCACCTAGAAAATACCTAGAGAGACCAATGCAACTTACCAAAATCATTATATAAAATAATCAAGTTAGTAAATATTCCCTATTTTCTCCTATTTTAATATCAATCATAGGGGAACTTGAGACTTTTTTTTTATGTCAAATATTTGAGAGCGAACCTATTGATGGATGAAAGGGAGAAGGAGGGCACGATAGGGGAGGGCAGAGGTTAGAATTATAAGGCAGCACTTGGACTGTAGAAGGTGGCTCAAGGATCACAAAGCACTAGAAAGGCTCTTTTTCATAGTTTTTAGGTCCCTTTGTGGTAGAAGAGCCCATTGGCATGCGAATACCCAAGGTCAATAGTTGCCTAGAAAGATGCAAGGAGAGGCCCAAGCTAGTTATACCAATGGACATGATTGCTAAAGACAGAATATTATTCGAATCAATCCCTGTACTGCAAGTTTTTGGGGCTTAGGACTTTTCTCTAGTTCTTGGAAGCATGGGCTCAGAGGACATGGGCACTGGAAGGAGAAATGGATATTACGTTGTTGGCTAATAGCTATTTTATGGTCAATTTCACCTGTATAACTAAATATAACAAAGTTTTTGTTGGAAGCCCTTACTTTCATAACCAGGTGGGACTATTTATCAAGTCGTGGCATGCTAGTTTTATACCATCAAAGGAATTACCAGACTACATTATGGTGTGGGTGCATTTACCTCATTTTTTGGTGGAATGTTGTCGTGAAGACACTCTGCAAATGCTTGCATCTTTACTAGGAAGGCTAGTCGGTTCTTCAATGTCAATCCTAGGGAAAAAGGTAATGACTTATGCCCTCATTTGTGTTGAAATCAATATCAACAAGCCAATACCAGATGCTATTGAAATGAGTGTGGGACCCTTTTCTTGGGTGAAATATCTAGATTATGAAAGTCTTCCTTTCTATTGTCATCTTTACCATGATTATGGCCACTTGCAGTGATGGTGTCCCAAATCAAAATCTATTCAACCTCAGCCTACTCAGCCTGCTCGTATTCCTTCTAGAATAGATAAAGAGTAGGGCCCGATGCCAAGTGAGGTACCTAAAGCTGATGGCTTTATGCCAGTTAAAGGCCACTATAGAAATAGAGGCCAAAAATGGTCCTTGAAGGAAAGACAAGTAGATGACTTGCTTAATAGATTTGAAATACTAGATGACCTTAATTAATAGGAGGTGAATCTAGGGTTGATTTTGGAATAGAGGATTAAGGGCCCATCTCAGGAGACCAATGTCTCAGGTGTTTTAATTGAACCACATGATGATGGAGATTATCACATGGATATAGACCAACAAATGATGATTATAGAAGGATTGACTTCTTAGTAGTTCCCTCTAAAGAAGATGGAAATCTGCCTCTCACAGGGAAAACTAGGAACTCAGGGGCAGCAAGAAGTAGTAAATCTTCTCCTCATTTGGGACTTTTACAAAAAGACCTTAAGAAGGGAGGGGGGAGAAATATAGCAAGCCTAGCAAAAAAAAAAGGACCTAGAAAAGATTAAATTAATGGGAGAGACTTTGGTGGAGTTGGGGTCAGCAAAGACTCTAGATGCTCACTTTTTGAATCCTCTAAAATAATTGTTCTATCTTGGAATGTAAGGGGCTTGAACAATAGCCCCAGACAAAATGATGTTCATAACCTAATTAAAAGTCATAGACCAGATGTCCTTTTTCTATAAGAGACTAAAATTTTAGTTGAAGCTATGTCTAGATTAGTGCCTAAGTTGTGGAGGTAAGGAGACTGTCAATGCATTAGCGCTATCGGATCCTTAGGGGGACTAGCTTATCTATGGAACCATTGAAGATTGATCTCATAAGATGGTTGTCTTCTAAGTTTTCCATGACTATGATTGCTTCTAGTTTTGAGAAGGGGGAAGTCACTCTCCTCTCCAACATCTATTCCCTTATTGACTGGTGGGGTAAAAACTCCTTATGAGGCCATATTAGTTTTGTCTGTAGCTTGGCCCCCTTCCAACCTTGGATTATGGTTAGTGATTTTAACACTATTTTAGATTTGACTAAAAAGCATGGTGGCACATCAAGGTTGGACCCCTCTACTTTACTTATGCACAATTATATTAAAGTTTTGAACTTAGTCAACATTAGGCCCAATAATGGATAGTTTACATGGAGCAATTATAGGAGTGGGAAACACTGCATTGCTGAGAGACTAGATCATTTTCTGGTTTCTAGTTTTTGGATTAGAGGTATGTGGTCTATGGGGTCTAAAATTTTAGACTAGAGAGGATCAGATCATTGGCCTATCAAGCTTAATAGTGTTTCAAAGTATCACCCTTACTCTACTTCCTTCAGATTCCAACTCATGTGGCTGTGAGATCAATCTCTATTTGAGTGTGTGGCCAATTGGTGGCGATGGGGTAGGCCTACCCATGGTATGATGATGTATATTTTTTCCAAATCAATGCAGTATGTGAAGTATAAGCTCAAATGGTGGAACCACCAATGCTTTGGGAATATTTTTCATGCTAAGGTTACTGCATAGACCAAGATAAATTTTATCATAAGAATAATAAGGGAGGAAGGATTGACTGAAGACTTACTACAAGATGAAGCTCAAGCTATGAAAGACTTGGAGGAATGTGAGCTATGGGAGGAAATTTTTTGGAAGCAGAAAGATTAGATTGAATGGCTCCAGGAAGGGGATAGAAATACATCATTTTTCTTTCATTCATCTAAATCCAAGAGGCATGGCAATTCTATTTTGGACCTGGTCAATGAAAGAGGTGAGAAACTTAACTCCTTTCCAGAAATATTAGAGGAGGTGGTGTAGTACTTCTCTACTATTTTTAGGGAAGATGTGAATGGGGAATTACCAGAAGAAGCTTAGGTTCTCTTCTATATTCAACCTTTGGTAACATTGAAATGAATGAGAATTTAATGAAGGATATCACACTTGGGGAGCTTGAGGAGACCATTACCCAGATGAAAAAAGGGAAAGTAGCTAGACCTGATGGCTTCCCAACTAAATTCTACCAAGAATTTTGGGACATTATCAAACTTGACCTTTGAGCTATTGTCCAATAATCTTATCAGAATAAGCAAATGCTTAAGGCTACAAATGCAACCTATCTTGCCCTTATACCCAAATGTGAAGGAGCTGATAGGCTAAGTCAATTCTTCCCTATATCCCTTTACAATGTTGTTTATAAAATTATATCTAAAATCATTATAGATTGGTTAAAAAGAGGGTTAAGTGCTATGATCTCTGAAGAGTAGAGTGGTTTTGTGGAAGGTAGGCAAATTTTGGATGGTATTGTTATTTGTTGTTGAGTCCATTCACTCCATGGCCAACTCCAAAGATAAGGTGATGTTTATTAAGTTGGAGATATACAAGGCCTTTGATAGGGTCAGATGGTCTTTCCTATGGAAGGTTCTTAGCACTTTTGTTTTTTTGGATGAATGGACTCAATGGGTCATGAGCTGCATTTCCTTGATTTCCTTTTCAGTGCTTATCAATGGAAAACATATAGAATTATTTGGTGCCTCTAGGGGGTTGCGACAAGGTGATCCCCTATCTTTGTACCTCTTTCTTCTCCTCACTGAAGATTTGGGGAGGTTGATCAATAGGAATAGAGAGGATGGGCATATCCAAGGATGGAGATGAGGAGGTGAATTGCCAGTACAATCTCACCTGTAGTTCATTGATGACACTGCTCTGATGGGCATGGCCACAATGACTAAGGTAGCTAATTTACATAGGGTGTTGGATGTTTACTTAATAGCCTCAAGACAAAAGGTCAATGAAGACAAGTCATCCGTCTTCTTATTCAATACTCTAGGTCCCATTCAGTAGTGGATTGCTAGGACTATGCATTTTCAGATTAGGACTCCCCCTTTGATTTACTTGGGTATCCCTATCTCTATTGGCCGTATATCCAAAGAGTCTTGGTATAATATTTTGGAGAAATTTTAGGTGAAAGTGAATCATTAGACTCATAGGTGGTTATCTTTTGTTGGCCAGGTTTAACTTATCCAATCTGTGGTGCAAGCTTTGCCCATTTATAGATGTATGCTTTAGGTTACCCCAATGGGAATTGTTAAGGAGTTTTATTCAGTTATCAGGCAATTTTTATGGGCTGGTAGTTTGACATCCTCTAAATGGAGCCTAGTTAGATGGGAGATTTTTTGTAGCCCCAAACAACATGGGGGGCTCGATCTAAGGTAGAAGGACTTAAATGGTGTTGCTTTGGTAGCTAAACTTTATCGGCATTGGTGCACTGAACAAGAAAAGGCTTGGGCCAAAATTATCTCATAGAAGTACTACTCTAAGACCATTCAGAGGGATATTCCTCACTATCCCCTTATTGGGAAAGGCTCAATGATATGGGGTACTCTCAAAAAAGGGGCTGCTCTCATTAAGGAAGGCTTATTCTAGATTTGTAAGTGGGGATCCAAGGCTCTTTTTTGGACTGACTCTTGGGATGGTTATCCTCCCATTATTTCTCAATTCCCAAATTTTTCAAACCTTTGTCAGATATTCCTTGATGCTGGTTGGTCTCGGGTGAGTGACTTCAAATCATACACTTCACATAGACAGTTAGAGGTGGCACAATGGAAATCTCCTAAGGCTTGGCCAGTTATTGGGACATAGGAGGAGAATGATGAGATACTAAGCCTCCTCTCTAGGCATTGTTGTAGCTCCCTTCAAGAGGAAGATGAGCTTGCTTGGTCTCCCAATCCTAAGGGAGGTTACACAGTTGCCTCTAGATATCAGGCCTTATTTCTTCAGAGATTGGGTAGGGGGAAGTGCAATGGTGGATACAGGTCTGGAATAAATTCTCATGGCCAAAATGCAACTATTTTGTTTAGATGTTGGCTTGGAATAGGTGCTTGACCTAGGACAATCTCTAAAAGAGAGGATTCTAAGGCCCTTCATTTTGTGTTATGTGTGGAGCAGTTGAGGAGGATTTCACTCACCTATTTTTTCAATGCTCCTTTGCCTTGCAACTCTTACACTATTGGTGGGATGTCTGGTAGAGCCCCTATTTTCATGCTTTATCTATGGTCAAATTTTGGAATGGCATGGGAGAATCCCCCTCAAGGATGCCTTTCCTATAGGATGCATGGTTAGGGGGGCCCATCTTTTTGATATGGCAGATTTAGCTTAAGAGAAATAGGCATATTTTTTGCGATGTGAGAATCATGGTGCAACAAGTTTGGTAGAAAGTCATGGGGATGATTCAAGAGACCATCCAAGCCAAGAGTGAAATCTACCTTCCATTAAACAAACAAGATGTTGAGGTGGTGGCGTGACTTAGATTCCAGTAACTATCAAGTAATTTAGCTTGTGTCAAGAGAAGTAGGTAGCTCAAGGAGAAGATTCAAAGGGTTGGTCAGTGGCAGCACCCTCCCAAAGGGATTCTCAAGATCAATACAGATAGTTCCTCTAGGGTTAATCCCAAACCTATGGGTACTAGAGGGATTGGCAAGGATTTTGAAGGTATGGTGATTTTTCTCTTTGCAGTTCCTAAGGGGTTACAAACCATCAACATGATGGAAGGCTAAGACATTCTTTATGCCATTGAGAAGGCTCAGGATTTGGGTTGGCATAGGATCATGTGTGAATCATATTCTAAAGTCTTAATTAACCTACTCTTTAAGAGGAAAGTATTGGATGTCAATTGGCAACTAGCTCTAATCGTGCAACATATTATATGGATTTTCCTGCTCATGGATATAGTAATGTTTGTTCATATTTTGCATGAATGGAATAGGGTAGTGGATTGTTTGGCTAAATGGGCATCTAAGCATTTAGATGGAGGAAATACTAAGGATTAGGAGTCTCTTTCTTTGATGCTTCATTCTAATTTGGAATGAATTTTGGAGGAAGATAGGGAGGTTTATAATAATGATTAGTTGGGTGTGTGCCTAGTTTTTCTACCTTTGTTGCTTTCCTTTGGGAGTTTTTGCCCCCTGTTCTTCTTGTAATGCTCTTCTTTGCTTTTCAATAATATTTTTACCCCTTTTTATAAAAAAAAATATCAGTCATAGGGAAAAAAACATCTTTAGGTATGAAGTATTAAAGCTACATCCCAAGGATCAATAGTCCATGATGCAGATCTGAATGCACCAAAGTGAAGGCAACATAGAACCCAAAACTATCCAGGCAGTTGATTCTAATTTCAACAAGTATAATGTACTAAACAAATAAATCTAATGTATATAGTAGTGTTATTTCAACTATGTTAGGCTGATGCAAGTCTCCATGGCTACATAAGTCAAAATTACATAATCAAGTGACTTTTTTAGAATCTAGATCTAGTCCACTTTTTGCATGTTCCAAATCTAGATCTACATTAGCATTAGAACTAACTATCTTATTTTCATTGTTATATCTAGCATAGTTGTACTTTTTATCTTTAGCATCTTAGTATAATCAACTTAGTATATGTTTATCTGAGTTCCATAAATAATTGGTCTATATTAGAGATAGTCTACCCTCTTTGTGCCCTAGGATATCTCTACCCCTTTAACCCTATATTCCTCTAATCTATATTTTATGTTAAACATTTGGTGAAATAGATTCATATGAATAAATTTTTTCTGATTCTTAGGTTTTTTAGCCAACTAAGGTTTCAATTTATTAAACTATTTCACTTTATAATTATATTATGTTACATGCAACCTAAGCATATCCATCAATTGAGATGTGTGCCTATTAAACACATTGAGCTTCCCTTCTTACCACCTAAAATGTCAAAAACCAATGAGGAGTCTAATCCTATGGATCATGATGATCCCAATGTTAGAAAAGAAAAAACTATTGATAAGGTTATCATTAGGGTAAATTCTAATGGTGTATATATAAATTAACTTGGGTTTTTTTGGTGAATATTTAAGCATATGTTTTGAAAGTATGATGAAATTTAATACATAATATTTATGGGAAAATGTGAATGGATGAATAAATCATAACAAAGTTTACAATCTAGATAGGTGTGCTACTATATATAAAAATTATAGATGGATTGTGCCTTCTTTTTATCTATATCATACCTCTTTGTCACTAAATGATAGATTTAATGGTGAATGAAAACAATGCTACCAAATGACAACTATGTTTTTATCTAACAAAAATGCTATTGAATGATAGTAATTATATCATTTTATAGTAATATTATTGAATGATATCAATGTTTTCATTTGATAGTAATGTTATTAAAAAATAATAATGCTATCATTTCATAACAATCATACCAAATGATAGTAATGTTATCACACTTAGTAACAACACTATCATTTGATAAAATTACTATTAAATGATAGAGATTGTTATTAAATAATAAAATTACGTTTGTTCGATAATGTGGTTGTCACTTACTAGTGTTTCTAGCATTCAACATCATTATTATCAAGAAACAAAATTACTTTCATTTAATAGCACTATGGTCATTTGACAGCTTTGGTGTCACTTGGAAGCATGTTATCATTTAGCACTATTAATTAACACTTCTTTCATACCTTTCCTATTACTAAAAGTTACCTTTATGAATATATGGGTAGATTTATATTTACATATAATGGTGAATAAGTTTGTATTGACTTTTGATGGAGTGGTGAACTATAGTTATATATATGAAATTTATTTTTAATAATAGGTGAACCTACTTAGAAAGCTAGCTTACACCCAAATAATTTAGGCAAATCCACATTGTTCACCACTCCCTACAAATATCCAAATTCCAATTTATAAAACCAAAATATTCATGAATTAATGAAGAATAGCCATTAGAATTTACCCTAGTTATCATAGAATAAGATCATGATAATAAAAACCATGAGTTTAATGAAACTGATGAACATGATCAAATGTAAACACTCCATTTATATCACTTCCATGTCAAGTTTAAAAATGGAATGACTTCCCACAATTACACATAATCTATTTTGAAATATTCTATTCATATAATGTACATGTTTGAATTCATGTTGATACACCTCTAGGTGGGACAATTCATCATATTATATATGTTCAATTATCATACTTCTATTTAATTATCATATTTTGTTCAATTTAATAATTCTCCCTTATTTTATCAATTAATGATATTGAATTCCCATTCTATAAATCATTATTTTAAATTATATTTCTACTATAAATAAAATTATAATTTCCTTTCAATTAATTGGTTCCTATTTTTCCCTTCAAAAAGAGCATCTCCCTACAAAGAAAGGATCTCAAAATCCTCTAGAATATTCTTTATGAGCTAATTAAATTGATAATAAAATTAATAGATAATATTGTTATTCACCCTTCATCTTGGAGACAAGATGAAGGAACCATGATGAATCTTGTGTGAGAGATTTCTCAATACTTCATCTTGGAGAAAAGACAAAGGGCCCACATTAGTGATCCTTGTGTCTTATTGGGAATAACTATCCATCCTTCATCTTAGAAAAAAGATGATGGGATTATATTAACTCTCATTTGATATTTAAAAATATCATCCTCCACCCTTCATATTGATTAAGATGAAGGGTTCATATTAGTGATCCATGTGTTGATTCATGTGCACTCTTGAGGACTCTTTTACAATTGTTCATCTCGATTTCAAGATAAAGGGTCCTCATTGATCCTAGTTTGCTATAAATAAACCTCTTTACATCATAATTATAATTTTCAAGTGATATAATGAAGACCTAGAATTTTATCTTGCTAAACTTGTTTATCAACCATCTACTTGTGATCAATTCAACATTATCCATAGGTTCAATGGAAATGTCTTCACAAAAATGGCATTGACAAAGATCATTTCATGTTACATCTGAGTTTCATCCTATGTAAATATGTTTTTAATAGAGTTTTTTCATGTTTTTAGTTCAAATATAATGCATTATTTACCAATCTCTGCATGCTCACGAGGTCCTAGGCTTCAATCTTATATTCAATTTTTTTATGTTCTTGATTGAGTAATACTAATTATTGATATTTATGGCATTGTAGGCCAAATATCAACCTCTATCCTTTGAAATTTGACCATAGCATTACTTTCCTTCCTAAAATAGTTTAATTTCATGTTTTGAATACCATTTAGGATAAGTTATGGTTTTTCTAGAGTAATTTAGGTTTCATTTTTCCTCCATCACACCTCAATGGCCATGTCTAGCATAAATGTTGACTTGGTTCAATTTTCACCCCTTGATCTCTACTCAACGTTCCCCATACACTCAAAAAGACCAATATCTCACCTAAAAATGAATTATACATCATGATCTTCAAGTCATAAACTTATTCTAACATTAAAATGCCTCTCAAAAGGAGGATTTTTTTAGGTCTTATAGGTGAATATTGATTAGTGGCAGATCTCAAACTTGAGGGAGGTATACAAACCTAGGTATTGAGTTTAATAGGTCAAGTAGAGTATGAACAATGTTTGTAAGGCTAGTTTTAGGTAAATATGGACTAGGTAAGAAATGTTCAAGATGTATATCTAAAGCATGAAAGCCTTATATACACTATATCATAATGTAAAGTTAATCTAATCTATAAATCAATCATATCTTGGAGAGGATAAATCAAACTAGCCATTTTGCTTGTTTGTACATTTAGACAATCAAGGTCATGACCAATATAGATCTACTAGACAAAATTAAGGGGTATATTACCACACAATATCATTAGAGAAGGTTCCAAAGCCTCTATTCAATCAATACCACATAATAATATTAGCTAGGTCTTATGTTTCTTACCAAAGTAAATGAGAAACTAAAGTAAATCTAGTCTAGTTTTTACCAATATATGTGGCATAAACGAGGATAATAAATATAAAAGTAAACATACAAATAATAACTCTAATCAGATCAATACAGAGATAATAGTAATGCATGTAAAGAGAAATAAATTCAAAATCCATTATTTATGCTACTTTTATCTACCAAAATATAGAATTAAGATTTAGAAATACTTACCTTGAATATGAACCCACCGTGGCTCAATCTCTTCCTTTGCCAATGGTGTTTTACAAGAGGTTGGCATAGTTTGTAAGGATCAAAGATATAGGCTAGATCTAGGATATATGAATTATCCCATGTATATAATAATTTTCAACAAGACAAGTTTACTATCTCCAAGTGTAAACCCTAAGTAATTACTCCTCAAGTAGAATGTTTGAAGAACATATTGTAAATAAGTTAAAATGAATGAGTATATCTATCTCTCTCTAATGAAATGGAGAAAAGGATATGTTTATATATCCAAATCCAAACCTAAACCCTTATGAATTTTTATTCAACAAAATTATCCTTCTTGACCCATTTATTTAATAAATAAATCACTTAGGTCATAAAGTAGGTCAGTTGCACTAGCCTAATCCCGTAACATGCTCATTTTTTAAGAATAGGGTCAGTCCATGTGACTTTGTTTGATAAATGACAAAAATATATTTTAACTTTGGTATGAGATATTTGGGAAATATAATTACTTATGGGATTTTTCATGGGAGGTTTAAAAGTTTAGGTAAATGTATAGTAAAAGATTGTGTTGGTATAGAGGACAATAATCTTGAGAAGCACCAATGGTTTTCCCACCCCTTTCTTAGTGCACCCTTTAAGGCATGCACTCAAAGAGATTTAGACTCAATGGGTCATTTCAAGAGATAAATCACCAATAATAAATATATTTTTAAAAAAATATGTGTATAGATATGCCCCCATTCAAATCTCATCATGTGTCATGTAGTTGTAACATAAGTTGGTGCTTTGGGAAAAGAACCTACTTATAAGTTGTCAAGATCAAAGGGTTAGGATGTTATAAAGAGAATATAGTAACTTTTTTTTATGTCCTTATCATGTTTTAATATATTTTAGTAGATATTAAGGTAACCTTTATTTGAATTTTCACTTGAGATCATGTATATTGCCTTCAAATGGGGTGTTTTCTCATGACAATAATGTTGTTTTTTTCCCTAAAACACCACCTATAGCATAATTATGCCTTTAAGAGTCTTAATTGTCATCATAATGCCATGATGGAGTTATTTCATATGAAAAAAGGTGTCTTTTGTAAGTCAAATGATTTTATTCACCACTAAGGGGCCCACACATGGGAAAGAATGGATTTTTACCTTCCCTCCACCCATAATACCTATTTTAAATACATTTTTACCCATTATTTACCTCTTCCTACCCACCAATAACATTTCAAGATCTAGAAACCTAAGAAAATGTAAGAAAGTAGTGTCTTACACATGTTTTTAAGTGAGTATAGATCTATACAGTATGGTCGTGGTCAAAAAAGGTCAAGGATATATAGAGGGAACATAGTTCAAACATCATATAAGAGAATACATGAGTTTAAATTTGAAAAAGGTCAAAACTAGACCCCTCGTTTCCATCATCCTCCTTGGTAGCCTTGGATAGCCTCTTAGGTTCTTATTTAGTATAGATAGGAGAGATAATATGGTGACCTAATATATTATTCAAAGGAAGGGGGTCTAATGGCTGTATTATCCATGGCATTGTTTTCTATAATGATGAATCATGATCTATGAATAATGGTTAAGAACCTAAGGTAGTCAAACTAGTCTTTTACATCCACACAGGGTTAGTATTAGAATGGTTTCAATGTTTTTCTAGCATAATTAAAGATAATGGAAATTGTACATGTCTTTTACAAGTTCTCAAGGTCCTTCCATTACATTTTACACCCATGTTTCATATGTTTGAGTCCATAATAGAAAGAAACCTCTAGGTTGCCACAAGTTGTAGACTATATGCAATGTTTCCTTGATGATGAAGGACCTTCAATGCATATATATGAAAATATAAATAGTTTGAGGTTAAATGATGGTTTCCTAAAATAATTTAGGTCTTTTTGACTCCTTAATATAAGTAGAGTGATCAAATTAAATTTTAACTCTTTCAAGATCCTACCTTCAAATGGGACTACCTATATACTTGACCTTCAGTGCAAATGTGAACTGAGTGTTTTATGGTGATGGTTATTGAAGATCTTTAGAAAAATATGAAGCATACAAAAGTATTGAAAACATGTTTAAGATTCCATATTTTAAGAGGAATAGGCCTCATTATGGTTTTTAAAGGGAAATAAACCATGAACTATTCTTCCAATTCTTTCACAGACCTATTTAGCAAAGTTTAAGGATCATTAGTAGGGTTTAAGGAATTCATGAAATCCTAGGTTTTAGTTTATCCTTTCATGTGTGTGATTAAATAATTCTAATTACCTTTCCTTGTTTAGTATATGAATAATAGTGTCTAGGGTACCCATAAGTGATCTTGAACAAGAGTCAACAGTCTATATAACAACTCTCAAAGGTCATCTTCTATGTAATAGTTACATCAGACCATTTCACCTGTCAATACACCTTCATTTCCAAACTAAAAACTCCATAGGACCATATGACTACCAATTACAAGTTTGATCCCTTATACCTAGGCTTGAGGCATGGAATAAAGGTCAAATGTTACATAATACCATGATGAACCATTGGTACTATGATAAAATGGTCTATTCAAGTGTGGATACTATTGAAAACTTGTGACCATGTTCAGAAAATGATGCTCAAGCTTAGTGTTCAAAGAGTTTCCTAAAACTATTATGTAGTTGAACCAAAAAAATTCAAGGATGGGTAATATGTTATGAAGATGACTACCTCAAGAGGATTATTAGAGATTCAAGGAAGAATAATTGGGTTACCATAATAGAATATAAGCACTCTACTTGTTCATGGGATTGTGTGAGAACTCCCTTGATGGTTAAACACCTAAAACTCTACCTACAAGAAATCTACCTCTAACATTGAATATAATATTTTATGTTCACATGAAATAGGATAGAAATTAGAAAAAGGGCTTAGAACACATAGGCTAGGTGGTTGAGAGGCAGAGTAAACTATAAAGATATAGTGAAAATAAGTTGATTTACATAGGAATAGTGGCATAGGTGCATCCAAGTTTGCCTAACTATTTAGGATTCTTGACTGATGTGAATGAAAATGGAAAAAATGATCATATCATCCCCCTTTTTTACGTAATTCATCTTCCTTGAGGTTTCTAAGGGTATGATCAAGTCAATAAGTTTCATAATCTAGGTTGGACACTCATGACACATAGACCTCAGTGCATCACTATATGGGAGTCTTGAGAGTAGGATTGAAGGAAAACTAAGTTCAAGGAGTGTCATTAGATCCTAAATAACCCTACATTAAACCCCCCCCCCGTAATTATACCAATAGTGAATAAGAAAATATATAGGTCCTACCTAGGCCTCTTGTATTAATTGATTCAAACACTCAGATTGGGCATGGTATTGATGGTCATGATAGGTCTACAATAAAGAGGGGTAGAGATGATGGTCTAACCAACTAAGGAAAAGTGAATAAGGTGTAAATTATATGGAAAATGGTGATATGGTGACATGAAATCCACAAATATACCTATAGGTGATTCATGGTCATGAAACTTAGTCTAAGCTTATAAGGCATAAATCCCTTCTTAAACCATTAAAACCCCATCTTTATCTTAGTGACAGACTTAAATACCCCATGGTGTGCCTAAAGTCATGAATAAATATATGATGATGATGATATAGGCCTTGAGGAAAGTGTTTTTTATAGAGGAAAATGAGGAAGTGGTCAAATTTGGTCTCATTACCCCTATCAAGCTTCATTACTCTAGTCATCCATCTCAATCTGCCAAATCCAATGATCATATCTCAAATGTAAAGATTACTTAGGTTGAATTATCTAATGGGGATTTGGTTACCCCTATTCACTTACTATCCATAGATGAAAGAGTTATATTTAAGAGCTCAACTCTATGAAAATCCCTAACACTATAACCCACATATAATGCCTAGCAAAGAATTGACGACTACTAACTTTAACTCAATAATCACATTATAATTTACATGGGACTAGGAGTTGCTTGGTAGTTTTGGAGGAGTCTATGGGATCAACATCAATGTAAATAATTTTTAGGTTTGAGGACTATACTCTATAAACCATCATTAAGATGGTAAGCCACTAAAACCCTTCTTAAACATTGATAAGAACTTGAAGAAGTATTTTTTTCCCTAAAATACCTTAAAATGTTGTATTTAAGTAGTAAATGGTCTTGGCATTACCCTCAAGTCTCATGATCACACATATGAGTCATTGGTTGGCATGTGTAGGGTATATAGTGTATGGATTAGACCTAGATAGAAATACTACAAGCCTAAAAGGGACTTATTCAAGCCTATGTGCAAGAAATTATAAATAAAACATACGTTTTACATGATTATAAAGAGTGGGAGATATCCAAAATTCAAAATTGTTTCACAATGATCATCTACAAGGGTCTTCACATTTGATAACCACTTATAACCATACTTAAGTTCTTGTTTAACTAAGTGTATACACATGAAAATAAAGTAAGTGGATTAGCCAAGCCAACATAGATGATCCTAAGGGATCTAAGGAGTAGAATCCATTAGATGTGTAAACAACATTTATTTGTAGAGGAAAGATCAAAGTTGGTCATTTTGGCCTAAAACTACTCTCAAAGTGCATAGTAAGCAAAATAATCACCTAAAGAACACCTTCTTATGTTCATAACTATAATGAGGATTTTCATGGGGATCCTAGCTACTATGGAAATTTTTGGAGGGTTTTATACTTGAATCTTTTGTAATTGGTTTTTCATTTCAAGCCCTTCGGTCTATGACCAATTGTTAAGAGTTTAAACCTTCATAAACCTCCCTAAAACCCTAATAGAGACCTAATGAAGGAAATATTGAGAAATTTTCATCTAAATTCATTTAAATTGATTTATAGACACATTATAATCATGATCCACTATGAGGAGGTCCTATTCATGGCATTGGTTTATATGGTTAATTGTATAGATCCATTAGAAACATTATTTTGGAAAGATTTTGTGATGAATTCAAGGTACAAAGTTATATTAGGATTTTTAAATAATGTGGGAGGGTATTTAAAATCATATTTAACCATTTAAAATCATAAACCACTCTCATTTCATCTTGTAAATTCACCTATAGGTCTAAGATAAAGGGTTAGTCAAGAAATGCTAGTGAAAGGTGACCTAGTCACCTAAATGAATAAAAGTTATAGGTGTGCAATGTTTGAAAAGCATAAGTCATGGTGTAATATGCTTATATTGACCTGAAACATACTCACTTACCTATTCTCAAGGTTTTATTCAAGTATCATGGTCATCTAATTATTTAACATTAAGAGATTAAGCCTAACTGACTAGTTGGCCTACTTGGTCAACTGAGAGAGATGCCTATTGCCATAGAAGGTTTCCAAGGGAGTAAATGTAGGGTCATAACATCCATGTAAATTCCTTGTGAAGGTGACTAGGCACATTCCATATCCATCATGGAGGATGGATTATTTTTGTAAGCCCCATTGACATGCAAAATAAAGATGGTTACTTAATGCTTCATGGAGGCCTGATTGGACCATCTTGTTGCCTTTGTAACCATAAAAATTAGAGGTATTTGACTAGGTTGGCATGATCATCCTATGTATGGAGTCAATATTATCCAAAAATAGACATCCAACATGTAAAAGGCTAATTTAAGGCCACTCAACACCAAGGCAATATAAAAAGGTAGTGGTGGTTATAACTACTCATTAAATGAATTATGATCATTCATGACCTCTCTATGCCACACTCTCTTCTCCCTCTTTCTCTTGTTCTATAAATAAAGGCTCTAAGGTCATTTTACGTATCCCTCAATTGGGTAAGATGAAACTCTACCCAAATTATATCTTTCAAAAAATTTGAATTAATAAAAAGGACTATTTCAAATTTTCTTATTAGCTGTGTGTTATGTTCTTATTGATTTATATAAGTGGTGAAGTTGTATTCCCCTTTCCAGGTCCTTGTCCTCACTTAGTTGCTAGGATATTTTTCCATGCAAGTCATATGATGTGTAAAAGGGTTGGTGACTATGTTTGAAGTGTAATATAGTGTTTAATTCCTAAAAAGAGACCTCTCATCCATCAATTTCAAGCTACAACCATCTATCATATCCTTCATGTGAAGTACCAATTCTTAGGAGCTCCTTGTAAAACCTATCTTAGTCACTAGTCCTTATTGGTTTCATAAAGTATTGTTGAATGATCAATTAGAGTGGACAATAATATGTTGGTGCATCACCTCCCCTTAGCTTAGGTTTTGTTTTATGCATCACCTTATATCTCTTTTCACCACTAAATTAGTATTTTTAAGAATTGAACTACAATTTGTACACTAGGGGAGTTATCCCCAAAACTAGTCCATCCATAGGTCACCCATAGCCTTGGACAAATCCCATGTTACCTAAAAATTAGAAAGGTCTAAATAATATTATATTAAGGGTGTATTTTTGTGGTTAATATTTTTGTCATGCCCATTGGGACTAATATTTAAGTGAGTTGTATCATCCAATGACATCATTTGATGATATCAAGTAGCTTCAAGAACTCTAGTGGTAGATTTGTAGTCAAGTTTCATGCTAAAGGTAGTCATAATGTGTTCATAAAAAGGTAAAGAATCTAAGTTTTTTTACTTATCTTTTAAAAAAATAGGATAAAAAGGTACCCTATGTCTAATCCTAATCTTTCACCCCCTAATTATCCTAATCCTCCTCAACAAAGGATTGATTCAAACCCTACACACCTAATGGATAGATCTAGAAACTAATATTTTTTTCCTTTCAATTATATCTACCCCTTAAACCTAAAACAATTTGATGATATCCCTATTATTATACTTAATATCCTTCCATACTTCACAAGAGAAAACTCTACCACTCTGACCAAACACATTATAGACATAACTAACCTCTACTCAGTTCACAATGTGACCCAATAAAAAGTGTCAATGAGGTATTGGATATTTCTTTAAGGGGTAAGGAACTTCAATGGTATAGTGTTTTGACACTTGATTATATCAACACCTGGGATGAGTTTGGGGAACACCTTTGTAAACATTTTGAGGATAGTAATGACCATTTATCTTTAGTAGAACAACTCACCATAATCAAAAGGGCTGCCAAAGATTTTATGGTAGAATTAAATTATGGGTTTTATAAAATATGGTATAGGATCATCATGGTATTCAATCCCACCCTTAACTATTTTTTTTTTTTTATTTGAGATCCCTTAATTCTAATGTGTCAGTCACGATATAGTCCATGAGAAGGAACACACTATTAGATGCCTATGAAGTGGTAATAATGGTAGAAACCTACCTAAAATAGGTAGTAAAGCTTACACAAATGCCCCTCATGCCTTTTTTCCTTTAATTACAACCTTATATACCTACCATTTCTTCCTTACCAACACCAACTAATCATGATCAATCAAATGTTAATCAAGTAATAGATTGGATAAGATTGAAGGGATAATCAAGCCACAAAGAAATAAGATAGTGTCTTTAGAGAGGCATCAAATTACACCTCATATACCTTACCAAGAATTCTATCAATTCCCCTATAATCCCTATTATTTAAATATGCCTCCATATCAACCTAATCCACAAGGTCTAGTGCAAATCACTCAAGCAAGGCCCTATAATAGCTTCAACCCCAATTCTGATAGCACTTCTAAAGCACTAGTCCCAATTCAAAAAACTATTCTTGAGAAGTTCAATGGTTTACACAATGGGGGTGATCACACTATTTATTAATTAGTCTAAGTGGAGATTATTTTCAATCCTCTTTTATGTAGCAAAATCAGGCCCCTCCAATACAAGACAATGAACCTCCTACACAACAAAAAAGGTCCTTCTATGTAACATGGAGAGACTCCCTTTATGACTCAATTTGATATGTAAAACCAAAAAAGAATGAGTGGGATTAAGGCACCATCAGAGACCACTTTTTCTAACTTCCAAGAAAGATAACATTCTTTTGAACAATGTGTAGTAAATCAGCTTGGGGGTGTAGCCAAGGTGGACAATCTTCTTGCAGCCCATACAAGGGCCAACAGGAGAGCAGTAGATGATGATTTAGAAGTTAGGAGAATGTATCCTCCATCATATCAATCATCTCATGATGATATTAGAAAAAAATCATCCCCTAAGACTCCACCAATTCAAAAGGATCAAGATGGGAAAGGGTAGAATTATAAATACCCATTCATTCCTCAAATCACTCAGGCTCCAAGTGATACTATTACTCCTAAGTTGAATTTAAAGGATGTAAAATCTCATATTATAATTATGGACTAGATGAAAAAGTCCCATGTTACCATACTTGTGTGGGACACCTTTCTCATTTTAGGATAAAAATATCTCCTCCAAGAAGAGTTGTCTAAATTTCATATCTTGTAAAAGCAGGTAAAAAAAGTGGGTGCAATCTTATCCAACAATAATCAACCCAGTGAGTCTCAACCATCCAAGGTAAACAATACCCCTCCTTTCTATCTTTTTTTATATAATAGGAGACTCCTTAGTTCATAAATACATGATATATACTGGGGTTAGTACATCTGTCATGCCTAAATCTATAGAAGACAAGTTGGAGTTAAAGTGTGAACCTAATTCTAAAGGGGTATCACAAATATATGGGTCTCCTACTAAGACTATTGGTTTACTTAAAGACTTAAAAAAATTCTTGGCTATGAATCTTAATTGTACTATATCCCAAGATGTTTTTGTATTTAACCTCCCTCCTTAATTTTCCTTATGTTTGTCAAGGGATTTCAATGCCAAGATAGTAGGCTATCTCTCTTTTGACTAGTCTTATATGGTATTTAGGACCAATTATGGAATAAAGGTCACCATAAGGTCTAAACCTATCTTTAGGATCCATTTAGATCCCTACATGCCTAATTTTTCTAATGTCAGTTTCACTATCATAGATGAAAATGAACACCCTAATGATTAGGAGCCAATTGAACCACTTGAAGGTATACACAACTTGATTGTTGATGAGTGGGGGTTACATAACCATTGCTATGTTCAATACAAGAGAATTGGAGAGGTAGGTTTGAGAATATATTTTATGCATGAAGAAGGGTTTATTATACTATTTCTTACTAACCCAAGCTAAGACCTTGATGGAGTTTGGATTTTATTATTTGATGGATCTATGTGTAAAAATGGAAGTGGTGAATGTGTCATAATTATCTTTCCTTAAAATTAAATATACTTCTCTACCATAAGTTTCCAATTTAGTTGCACGTGAAAAAAAGTAGAGTATGAATCCCTCATTCATGGGTTGTAATGGGTAAGAAAGAGGGATATTAAGCTCCTAAAAGACATGGGAGATAATGAATTGGTAGTGTATAAAATAAGAGGATAAAATTAAGTCAAGAATCCACTCTTGAATGTATATATAACCACAAGGTTTGGCACCTCCTAGAAGATGTTGAGGCCTTTAACATTTTTTCAATCCCAAGAGAGGCTAATCAGCATGCAAACTGGTTGGAAGCCATAGGATCATAATATGACATTCTAAGTCGAGTGAAGGACATGAAAGAGAAGTTCCAAATCAAGGTAGTATGTATACCTTCAGTCCTAATAATGAGGATAGATGGTAAGTATTTGAAAATGACAACTAGATAGCATGTTTCTTGTAGGAGGTAGAACTTTACTCAAGAAATCAAGCTAGAATACAACAATAGTATGGTGACTAGATTATCCAATTGAGGAAAAAAAATACCTAAGGGATTAGTGATCTTGGAAAACATATTCAATTAGGATGATAAATTAAAAAAGGATAAGATTATTATATCAACCAATAAGGATCATTACGAGAAGGTCACTATTTTCAAGAATGGGATGCTCAAACTAGGAAAAGCGAACACAAAGGAGGAAAAGGCAACCTTCATAGAGTTATGTCAAGAATTTGAAGACATATTTTATTTGGACTACAATGTATTGAATTGGTATTACCCTAGTATTAGAAACCCCAATTTCACCCTTGTTGAAGTAGACTATTCACATCTACCTCACACTTAGATAACATTGAATTGACCTTTTGGTTGTGGGTTACTTGTTGTCTAGACCAAACCTCTAGTTTTATGGGGATATCTCCCATAATTTATCACTTGAATTCTTTCTCTGAATACATAATTATATTGACATGAAAATGGAAACTATTTTGCATAAATGAAATCTACATTAAAGTGGTGATGCACCAACATGATAGTTCATCCACTCAAGTTAAACTCATATAACACTAATGGAGAGTGCATAGGAATGAACCACTATCTCCAATGGTTTCTAAGAATAAATATTTCATGTAGAGGTTGATCATGGATGGATAAATCATGAGGGAAGTGAGAGAAAGGTTTGATTTTAGGCTCTTAAAATCAAATTTCCACACTTAAACTTAGCCATCAACATTTTAACACACTACATAACCTACATAGAACACTTGTTAGCATCTAAGTGAAGGAATTAGGCCTATAAAATGGAAATTAGACCACTTAATCATATCAAAAAATCATAGACACACTATAATTTGATCATAAATAAGTTAGAGAAATCCATTAATAGTCTAAAGAGGTCTCATAGAGTATAAATTAAGCAAATTTTCCTCATGCCCAAGAGAGGGATACAACTCAAGGCCATAAAGCATGAATATATATATCAAATGAGAAGATAAATAGAGGTAAATTTGATGTAGATGTGAGATAAATGTGTAATAAATGACCATGGTTTAGTCAATCTATGGTTACATCAATTACGACAATCTTTCTTTAACTCTCTTCAAACATTGGTCTTCCTTAATGGCTCCTTTTGGCATTGAAGTATGATAAGGAATGTTGAGTAATCTTCACTTAATTTCCTATAAATTTTGACAAAAATGGTCCATCACCTCTCCAATGTTATTTACCAAGTTTAAATAGAGTGTAGTTAACCTCTATGAGGTGTTGAACATCTGACTAACCCTCTCATGTGGACCAAGCCTTGAAACTATCTCCTCTCTAATGATGACTATGGAATGTGCACCTTCCTCATCGAATCCATCAGTTACCAATTTTAGTAACCCTACATTAACTCATTTAATTATCCCTTCCATGACATTCTTTCAACTCTCTTTGATGAAGTAGGCCAAATAGGCCAATGAGGCCTAGTAACTTGATTGCATGTATGTTTCTTGTTATGAAACCTACAAGAAAACATAGAAACATATGGATAGGAATGTCATAAGATAAATCAATTATTTAACACCAAGATAAAATACTTCAAATCATTTCACAGCTATAGTTTTGCTTCATCTAAATAGCTAGGTCACTTTCTCTCTCATGCCTACAAATTCGTTATTTGAAAGTGAGTTGTAGAGGCATTTCTAGGTGAATTATTTGACATATTATGTCTTGGGAGGATGAATAAACTCGTAAACTCTCCCCTCTAATGATTGGAATGATCCAAAATATCTCTACATGCTTGTTTTTGCTCATTTTCTTAGAAAAGTATAATTTTCTAACTATTCTGTATAGATTCCATATAATCAGGTACCATGGGTGGAGTCCCCTCTAAGTTTTATTTATGTTTCAAGTTTTTATGAAACCATTTTAGGGTGTTAGGTTGCCAAAATATTCAATTCTCTCAAAAATAGTCTATATTAGGGTTTGTTATAGCATCAATCTACACCTTTGGAGAGGGTTCTTCAAGCTCCCTCCAATTTATATATAATATGGGAACAACCCTAGGCTATGGGTCACCTATGGTGGGTTTGGACCTCTGGAAAAGTGTAGCTTCCTCTTGATGGATCACCTATACTAATGTTTGCACTAAGAAAAGGGTTAGAAAGGTGGAAAGGACTCCTAAGAAAGTTAACCAGGTGATGCACCAAATTAAGTGAGAACTCACACAAGCATGAAATATACAATAAAGAAGCATAATATAGTACTAACTCACACAATATCAGAACCTAGTTAATTACATAAGTATTTCATACACTAGGTTTAGGAAAGTGATCAATGAAGTTAGGAGGAGTTATAAGACTCATACCAATCTTGCATTAATGGTAGAAATAACATAAATTTAAACCTAGAATCAACTATAAAACACCCTAAAATATTCAAGAAAGGAAAATGTCATGGAAGATTCTTATTCACAATGTCATCATGCACAAGCTTAGTAAACACAATTCAAAAGTAATATATAGGTAAAGAAATTATTTATTAGCTTTAAAAGATTTTTCATGCATGTTTTGATAGGGTTTGGACATATCAATTGAGATCCTTTAATCTTATAAAATTCACAGAGAATTTTTATCCAAAATGAGAGAGTCTTTTCTTCTAAAAACTGAGAGAAAGTTACAATCCAAAATGAGAGAGCCTTTTCTTTTAAAAACTGAGAGAAAGTTATAATGTGTAAAAAAATTAAAGATGTAGAAAAAGGGAAAGGAGAGAGTGAACACACCATCCTAGATAATTAAATTAGGTAAAATCACTTGGATAGGTTCCCAACCACTTTTGATCTATTAGCATTAATTATACCTCCCAACTAGCCATTCATTTGCTCGAAATAACTTCAAGCCCCCTATTGGCTTCTTGAACTTCTATACCACCTCCCACTTATCTTAGGACAAATTCCTCATGTCTTTTAATCTAGATAGAGCCATCACCATGTCATCTTTTAGTTTATATTTTTTAGAGATATATCTTTGTATAAAGATGAGACACTTCTCCATAGCCATATATCTACCCCTACTTCAATATCTGAGCATAGGTCTTTTCTATAGATGGAAAACCAATCTCATTTAGTGTTCCTATAGATATTATGTCAAAGTAGACCTATAGATTGCATAGCCTATTTATTGATCTCTATTAGGTTTAAATAGACCTGTCTTACCTCTGGACCATATGGAATCTTAGAACTCATTGTATGCATAGGTCTTTTTTAAATAATAGTGCACATAGTTATAGAATAATAATACAACCCTAGAAGATGAACCCTACATGTTACAAATATTCAAACCAAAGGTTCATATTGAGCTTAAATGGCATCAAAAATTCATCATTTTTAATCATAAATATATCATTATTTCATTTTAATGGTATCATATTGAGCTCTAATGGTGATAGGATGATCCTTGTAGGACTTGCTTCTATTTTGACCTAGGTCGTAATTATTCTCCACTTCGAATCCTTTAGATTTTAACCTTTAATTTTGACCATTGATCTTTATTCCTATAGTTAAACACATACCATAAATATTCATAGACCCATTGTATTCAAATTTAAATAATATCCATTAATCTCAATCCACTCGGTGAATGTGTGTTGTTGATATTTGCTCTGCTCAATTAAATGTGCACCATTAATTTTATTTTTATTTGGTATGAATGAATACAAAACATTTATATTTTTAAATTTAATGTGATTAAGATGATTTTCACCCAAATATTTTTTCTTAGGGCCCACTGACCTTTTGACTTGATGTTCACCATTGATCTTGGGTGCATGATCAAATGTACTCCATTAGATCTTTGGGACCCACTGACACTGTTAGATTGCCACTTACCATTATATCTTTGGTACGATTTAATGTTGACCATTGATCTTGGGGAATTTTAATTTAAATGGATATTTAATGAGACCTAAATTTAACATTTTCATGCATGTTTAAGGATTTTAAAATCCAAATGGTTAATTGTCATAGCTTTAACTTGATGTTCCCGTGCAATATTCATTCTGCAAGTCTAAATTTGAAGCTTTATATCTTGAGATAAAAAGATCGTGAAGACACTAAATTTGTAGAGGATGTTCAAGGAATTATTAACTTTATGCCCATGTAACTCTTTTACCCTATTTGATTTTTCAAGTGCATTTTCAAATGTGTAACCAAATTGATTTGTCCATTTCTGCATGATGTGCTTGTGATGATCTAGTTATTTTAGGCTTGAGATTAAAACTTCAAGGCCAAAAAATGAGGATTAAATGAAATTTTAATGTTTTTTTAACCTTATTAATGCCCATAAATGCTTTAAACACCATGATAACTTTTTGGTATTTTCACTTTATAATCCTAGACCTATTTTCAATTTTGTTTTCTATAAATCAATAAATTACACCTTAAGCTTGATTTAAGTGTTTCAAACTATTTGAAAGAAAATTATGGTATTATTCTCTTAATTTTGGTTCACTCATTCCATCGATAAATCTATTCGAACCATTCAAATAGAAGCTTTGTATGTGGGCCAAAATTGGTTAACATTTCTGGAAACATTTTGGGGTTGTATGCCTTCTATGCAAGAGATTAGGAGCCTTAAACTGATATATTGGGCATGGAGTCTTTTTATTTATTCCCAACTAAAAGTATTATGAGATTGATAGAAGGTTTAGCCTATTTAAAATGTCTTATTTAATCAAAAATGGGACAAATGGAAATAAAACAATAACAAATGTGCCCAAGGCACTTATTGAAAGTGAAACACAACTAAAATGAAATGTGCTCAAAGTACTTAGACGAAATCATGAAAAACTACTTTAATATGTTACAAAATCAAAAAATAGCCACATAATATTCTAGTAACATATATTTAAATGAATGGCATTGATTGGGATGGGTAATACCTCTCCATCTAGTTGGGCAAACTAAAAAACATTATGTTGTTTACACCCATGAATCAAATAAGGACCACTTCACAAGTTATAAAACTTGGTATGGTTTCCTATCTTGGTCTTATTTGAGTCAAATTTAAGGAATAGGTCCCACTCTTTAAAGTCCCTTATTGTGGCTCTCTTATCAAAGATTTTCTTGACCTAAGCTTGATGTGACTCTAGTATCTTCATTTCAAGGTCCCTAGTTTCTTCAAGATCCATGAGCTCTATCATCCTCATGTTTATAGGGTCACTCTTCATCAAATAAAGCTAATGGACTAACTCCAAGGTTGGAATTTCAAGAGAAATGGGCAATTTTTATTCCCTTCCATATATAAATACATATGGAGAATTACCAATGGTAGCTTTGGGAGTCACTTTGTCAAGGCTATCCTTAGCTTTGTATGTCAAACCCTTTTATTTTCTTCCATGGTCCTCTTGATAATCCTTATCAAGTTCTTGTTTGTGGAATATTATAGTATATTTACTTAGGGGTGGTAATTTGAGGATGTACTAAGGTAGATTCCTAGCTTAAGTTCCCATTCACTTGTCTTCATACCCACAAATGCTAAAGAATTATCTAAAATTATAGTAGCTGGGATACCCAACCTAGTTACTATGTTATCATAGAAGTCCAATACTATTATCTCATTAGCTTCTTTCAAGGCAATTTCTTCCACCCACTTAGTGAAGTAGTCAGTTTTAGTGAGCACCCATTTATGCCCTACACTTGAAAGTGAATTGATCATTCTAATGAAGTCCAGACCCCATTGCATGAAAAATTTCTCCACCTGGATTGGGTTGAGTTGAAGAGTTGCTATTTTCTTTTCCCTATAAATAGTGTACATTTCTAACATTTTTTTTGACCCATGCATAGACATATTTGAAGAGGTTGGGCCAATAATAACCAAATCTCATTATCTTTGTTGTTATTATTCTTAGAGAAAAATGTCCTCCTATAGATCCATCATGAAACTATTCCAAAATATTTTTTACTTGATTATCATCAAGCACCTAAGAAATACCTCATTAAGGTCTCATATGAAAATAATACCATCAATCAAATCATAAGGTATGGACTAAACTCTAAAATACCTTATTTTTGCTCTGTCTAAACCTTGAGGGCATTCTCCCATCATCAAGAAATGTGTTATGTCTTGGAGCTAACTTTTATGAATTGGGGGTGCATTTGCCTATGAACCATCTTGTGTTACCAAAAAAACTTATTTTTCTTCTAATACCATCTACCATATGCTCACACAGGCCTTTGCCTCTTACCATCTTGGTAAATTTAATCTCCACGTCATACTCCATGACCTTAGTAACCTATCCTACTCTTTTCTTATTCAAATATTTGTTCAGGATAAAGTCGCTAGCTCCAAGATGGGATAGCATAAGATGAATCTTACTATTAGAAAGGATTGAACTAAATTTTTTGAGGCTTCTCAAAACTACAAAAACTTTCTTTTCAATAAAATTGTAATTTACCTCATATCCTTCCAACCCTTGACTAAAAATGGAAATCAGCTATTATGTCCTTCACCATTCTTTTGCATCATCATAACTGATATGTTTTCAATGTTGGAAAATGTGTACAATATGAAATACTTTGATAAATTAAGATTCATGATTGAGAATGCTTGGGTAATGACCTTTTTGATGGCCTCAAAATCTACTCTACCTTCATTTGACCAAGCAAATGCTCGGATCTTATTTAAAATGGTATTGATGGGTTTGACCAAGTTTTTAAAACTAGGTATAAACCTTATGACAAAGTTTATTTTCCCAGGGAAGATTTGGATTCCATTTTTGTGCTTGGGTAGAGATAGTGCTAAGATAGAACTTATTCTATCAGGGTTAATGGATAGTCCTTACTTTAAAATAATGTGACCTAAAATTTTGACTTAATGAATATCAAACACACATATTTTGGGATTTAAGAAGATCTCAAACTCTCTACATATTTCAAAGATCAACCTTAGATGGTCCATGTGCTCACTATCCTTCTTGGAGAAAACTATGATGTCATCTAAGTAGACTAGTACCATTTGATTATTCGACCTTTGGAAAGCCATGTCCATTACTCTTTGAAAGGTTTCCCCAAAATATGATAACCCAAAATTTATATTTTGTTAAGTATATGTGCCCTAATTCTTAGTGAAGTTAGTCTTATATTGATCTTCTTCTCTTACAACACCTAGTTGTATCTTGAATATCCATCCAAAAGGGATAAGCATTATAAACTAGCAACTATCCAAAGGAGTTTCTCCATATATGGTAAGGAGTAGTGATATTTCAAATAAACCCTATTTAGATCCCTAAATTCAACACATAATCTGATTTCCCCACTCTTCTTACTCATAAGTATTAAATTGGCTACCCATGAAGAGTGCTTAATGGGAAAGATGATCTTGGATTCAATTAATTTGGTCAATTCTTTCCTCATAACCTCTTCAATTTTGGGGTTTATAGGCCTATAATTTTTCCTGATATGCTTGGCATTAACCTCCAATTCTATATCATGTTGGGCCAACTTGGGATCAAAACCTCTTAGGTCACTATACCCCTAACTAAATATGTTTACATATCTTTTACAAAGTTATATGGATGCATGTATTTTATCTTTAGTGTTTACCTTTTCAAGTTTGAGGAGCTTATTCTTGAAAATAAGGACTCTTTCATAGTTTTATTCACTTGGTGATACCACTACCTTGTATTTTCTCATATGGTCTCCTTCATGGAAAAGACCTTCAAGGGTGACAAGACTTTTATAAAGCTTATTGGATCTCCATTAAACTATTTGCTTTTCATATTGATGTTGAAAATTTTCTTGGTTTAAGGAAGATAACTCTACTTCCTACTACAATAAACAAGAAATTTGTTTATCATTCTCAAAGACCTAAAAATGAGCTTCATTATATGGTATTGATGGTATTACCACCACTTTCACATGTGGCTACAATTTGGTCTTTTTTAACTCATTTAGGATATCAAATTAAGCACCCACATCTACCAAACAATTAATGTGTTGATTTTGATTTCTGGATATTTCTTGAATGTTAAAGGCCTTAAAATATTTAATTAGGTTACATACTCTTTATAAGACTTCATTAAGGTATAATTAGTGATATTTGGCCTCTAACATGGTGCACAATCAGTTCATTGTACCCATAAACTTGTAATTATTTGATTCTTCTCTTATTACCCTATTGAAGGCCATGGATAAGGCCCTCTAATTCTATTATATTGAAAGAGAAACTGAATTAGAACCTATAAGAAGTGAAATACTTGTCATTAGATTGGGATACTAGCATTGTACCTACCCGCACTCCATGTTTTCTCCTTGAACCATCAAAGAATAATTTACATAAGCCACTAGGATCATCTTGAGGTCCAATGAGGGAAGGCATGGACTTATTCTCTTCATGTAAGTAGTAGACACCCATATCCCTCTCTTCAACACCTTATAAGGGGTCAACCAAATGGTTGTCATTCCATAGTTCATCTAAGAACATGTCTAGTTACTCCTTAGGGTGAGTGTTTAATTCTTGACCAACCATATGTTCATCCTCATCAAGAATAGTGTAATTGAGGTTTATGATATCAAGCTCATAAGGCTTTATGTGGAATTGTGTAATGTGCTAGCCTTAATAAATACATTGGTTTCATATCTTGTTTTGAATGCCATGTTTGACCAATCTTATGAAAGATAACCTCTAATATTTGTTTTGAATTTTCTATATAGGCATAGGGGAAAATGAGGAGGTACATCAAGGATTAATACATCTTGAACCACTAAGACACTAAGACAAGCATGTAGGGTCATGTTGAGGTATTTGATGATACCAGATGGCTTGGTGGAAGAACCATCAAGCTATAACACTCCTTTAGATTAAGGTTTATATTTTAGACTAAGATGATCATATATGAAATTTGGCATTACTTAGGTGCTATCCCTACTATCTACCAATCAATTCTGCACTAAAGAGTCACCAATGATTATTTAAATATAGATGGGAGGAGGTCTGACCACCTTACCTAGTTGTCCTTAATTTGGTCCTTTGCTTACATTGGTGAGAACCACATTCTCCTTGATTGGTGGTTTCTCATAAAAATTCACTCTTGATAACCCTTCTTGGAGGATGTTTATCTGACTAGGCATGGATATCATATCCCACATTGGCACACTCACATTGGATCTTTTCATTTGTTGCACAATGTTGATGGGTACACCACCAATTTTTAGTTGTGATTTGGGAGCCAAAAATTCCCCATGATTTTGTGAGTTTTGAAGGACAAGGACATTCTCTTGATTTTGATTCCTTAGAGCTATTGGAACTTTTGGAATAACAAAAATTCCATTTGGTTTTGATATTGAAGGAGTAATGGTAGGAGGCTCTTTTACTACTTCCTAATTACCATCCATGTTCCTTATATTTAACCTCATATTTTCTACCATTATAATGTATGCTTAGCTAGAACTAGCCTACTAATTAAGTGTATAACACTCTTCTTGCTCATAATTCACCATTTTAGCACCCAACTAGCTTGGTCCTTGATTAGACCATTAACTTTGTTTAGGCTCTTCTAGTTTTGTAATCATGGGTGTCTCTATGTTCTAGGCCATAAGAGATTGGTTGTACCCATAATTTTCAGCCTACTACCACTAATTATTGAAATCTTGATTTAAGTCAGTGTTTGGGACAATGGATTTCCCAAAAGACTAATTCCAAGACATGGTCCCCTCAGCTTATTGAGAATATTATTTTTAACTGGAACCAAAGTGTTGGAAGTGCTTACAACATTTTGATGATATTTTTTTTTCCTAATATAGTTAGGTTGTCCTTGTCCTTGGCCTTGACCTTGACCTTGTCCTTAACCTTAGCCTTGGCTTTAGAAGTTTCCTTTGTATGGTGGCCTATTTGATCGATAAGATTATTGATGAGGTTCATACAAGGCTTGGTAAGGCCTATTAAAAGCCTTTTGCCTCTTAACATTCACTATTTAATTTCCTAAAGATTATAAAATTCTCTTAATCTATTGAAAGTTCTTGTGTTCGTGGGAATCACTAGATCCACTAGTGGAAGCATTTCCTTGCTTAAGTGAGGGTATAACAGTAATTGTAGGCACATGAGAAATGGCATCAAGGAGAGGAATATAAATAGATGGTTGTATTATCTCAAGAAATAAAAGCATTAGTAGTCTAGGCATAAGCTTTCCAGCTTGAACTAGAAATTTTCTTATCTAATTGCCACCTCATATTCATTTGTCAATATGCTCCATCACATAGACTAGATCATCATTGCAATGTTACTGCTAAGGGATTTCAAATAGTATAGAAAGGAAAAGTTAGGGGTAGGCCTAATAGAGACTATGATTCTATCCTAAGTCTTTTAGAACCTTGTGTTGAAGTCTTACATGAAATCATGAGGAGCTCTTTGAATTGTAGTTAACTACTATACAAAAGATAAATGGTCACTTTTATCTTTAAATCTCTTACACAATACATCTCCTAACTAGTCTGATGTGGTAATAGAATTATCAGCAAGGGTTTATACCAATCTAAGGCTTTACCTTTAAAATTGATACATTTTTCTCATTGACATTATGAATGTTTAAAAAATTATCTATATCCATGAGGTGTTTAAAATGGGTTATAGCTTTGTCTCTAGTAAAATAAGGGGCACTTTTGAGCATTGCTACTAGAATAGGATCATATTAAGGGAGGTCTTGAGGACTTTGACCATTAAAAGCCATAAAGGGAAAAGCTATAGGGGTTGTTATGGAAATGAAAGGGTTTAACAAAGATCTTCTTGTAGGGGTAGACCTCAAAATTTACTTAGTAACATTATTGCCTTTATAAGGGTGTGTATTAGTAAATCTTAACCTTTTCACTAAGTTTAAAGGAAATTCAATGAATTTAAAAGGAATACCTCTAGAATCTGACCTTGTAATCACCTTTGGCATGAGATGTAGTCACTACTTTACTACTAGAATGTTGAATCTTTTTTTGGTGTTACCAAATGATCTTGCTTGAAAGTTAAAACTACTATAAAGTGATAAAAACTAGCATCAAACTTTGACTAATCTTTATTTGAATTGTGTAGTCCCATTGAGCATGCTATAAAATATTGTGGCATTAATTTTCACCCTTGCAAAGGATTATTTAGGCTCCCTCTAATTGATCTATAATATGGTAACAACCCTAGGCTATGGGTCACCTATGGTGGGTTTGGACCTCCAAATAAGGCCAACTTCCTCTTGATGAATCACCTATACTAATGTTTGCACTGATAATAGGGTTAGAAAGGGGGAAAGGGATCATAATAAAGTTAACCAGGAGATGCACCAAATTAAATGAAAAATCACATAATAATAAAATATATACTAAATAAGTATAAGATAATACTAGCTCACATAATCTAGAAATCTAGCTAATTGCATAAGTATTTCATATACTAGGTTCAAGAAAGTGATGAATGAAGTTAGGATGATTTCTAAGACTCACAAAAAGATTGCATTAATGGTATAAATAACACAAATTTAGACATGTAATAAACTATAAAACAGCCTAAAATGGTCAAGAAATAACGAAAATGGTGTGCAAGATTCTCCTTCACAATGCCACCATGCACAAGCTCACTAAACATAGTTCAAAATCAAGAGATAGGTAAAGAAAGTATTTATTAGCTTCAAGAGATATTTCATATAATTTTTGATAGGGTATATCATTATAAAATGATATTCTCTACTATTATATAATTTAAAGATAATTTCTATCTAAAATGAGAGTCTTTCCTTGTAAAAACTGAGAGACAGTTACAATGTATCAAAAAATGAAATATATAGAGAAAGGGAAAGGAGATCATGAGGACACCATCCTAGATCATTAAATGAGGTCTAATCACTTAGATGGGGTACTAACCACTTTTAATTTATTATCATTAATTATGGCTCCCAACTAGCCATTCATTATCTCTAAATAACTTCAATCCCCCCATTGGCTTCTTGAACTTCTACACCATTTCCCACATGTCTTTAATGTAAGTATAAAGTCCTCATGTCTTTGAGTATGGATAGATCCATCACCATGTCTAATTTCAATAGTTATTTTTTAGAGATATATATTTGTCTAAATATGAGACACTTATCCATAACCATATATTTTCCCCTACTTTAATATCTAAGCATAGGTATTTTCTATAAATGGAAAACTAATCTCCTTTATTGGTTTTATTATAGCTATTATATCAATGTAGACCTATAATCTAAATAGCCTCATTATTGATCTATATTAATTTTAAATATACCTATCCTACCTCTTGACCCTATGGAAGCTAAGAACTCATCATATAAATAGGTATTTTTTGAACAATAGTGCACACAGTTATAGAATAATATTGTGACCCTCAAAGATGAACCATGAATGTTACAAATATTCAAAATAGAGGTTCATATTAAGCTTTAAAATCATAATAACTTCATCATTGATCATATTTACTATATTGTTATATCATTTTTTATGTTATTTTATTGATCTCTAATTGTGATAAGATGATCCTTGTAGGGCTTGCTATGTTTCAACTTAGGTCATAATTATTCTCCACTTTGAATCCTTTAGCTTTTGAACTTTAAACTTGATAATCAATATTGATTCTTGTGGTTAAATGTGAACCATCCATCTTCCTAGACCCACTATCTTTGACTTTAAATATTATCCATCGATCTCGATTCACTTGGTGAATGCATGTCATTAATCTTTGTTTTGCTCAATTAAACATGCATTATTGGTCTTCTTTGGTATGAATCAATGTAAAACATTTAAATTTTTTAGTTTAATGTGCTTAAGACACTTTTCACCCATGAATTTTGTCTTAGGATCTACTAACCTTGTGACTTAATGCTCATCATTGATCTTAGGTGCATGATCAAATGCAATCTGTTAGATCTTTGGGACCCATTAACACTATCAAGTTTTTATTTGTCATTAGATATTTATTATGATTTAATGTAAACCATTTATCTTTGGGAATTTTAATTCAAAAAAAAAATTTATGAGGCCCAAATTTAATTTATATATGCACATTTAAGGATTTTAAAATCCAAACGATTAAGTTTAATATCTTTAACTTGACATCCCCATGCACATTTCATTCTATAAGTATAACTTTGAAGATTTATATATTAAGATATCAAGCTCATCAAGACACCAAATTTTTTTAGGATGTTAAAGGCATGAATAAATTGATTCCCATGTAATGCTTTGACCTTGGTTGACTTTTCAAGTTCATCTATCAGATGTGTAACCAGACTTATCTATCCATTTATACATGATGTGCTTGTGATGGTGTGGTTTTTTTAGGCTTGATCTTGAACCTTAAAGGCTAAAAAATGAGGATAAATGAACTTATAATGCTTTTTTAATCTTATTCATTCCCTTGAATTCTTAAAACACCATGAGAACCTGCTGGTCTTTTCACTTTACAATCTTAGACCTGTTTCCAAGCCTATTTTCCAAAGACCAATAAAATGCACATTAATATTGCTTAAAGTGTTTAAAAATATTTGTAAGAAATTTATGATATTATTCTCCTCATTTTATTCCACTCATTCCATCTAAAACTCTGTTAATATATTCAAACCATTTAGGCAGAAGCTTTGTATGTAGGCCAAAATTGGCCAATAGGGTTTAAAAAGGATTTTAGAGATCTACCATCTTAACAATGGTTCATAAAGATGAGAATTTAAATAATAAAATTATGGTAATTTATTTTTTATTCCAAATACCCCCTTAAAACCTATAATAATCTTGTGTTCCTAGGCAGCTAGTGTGGAGAGCTATGAGCAAAAGATGGCAGACTTGTAGTCCTCTACAAGTATTTTAGATAGGGTTGTATTCTTAGAATTCATTAATAATGGTGTGCCCCTAAATTAAAATCATTCCTAAATGAATTTTGAGTCCATAGGGCTGACCGGTTTCCCCTAAGAGCATTTTCCCTGAGCACTTCTATGGTGAAATATCAAAGCATTTAAACAGAGAATGACTGTCTAAGATTGTATAATTTGAGATAGCCTTTAAGACTAAAAATGATCTTTCTTCTATTTTATTTATTTTTAAAAACATAATTAGGACTTTAAACATCCTATTAAACCTCTTTATGATGTCATTTTTCCCAAGGTGGTCTGAGTGTGCCTCAAAGGTGATGGTACAATTTAAGGCCTAGTTATGGATTTTAGGCCAAATTGGACTTGGTTATGTATTAGAGGTCTGAGACTCATGTAGGTGACTTTAGGGCTTAATATTTCCAACATATCTCTAATCTTATTAAACTATTATAATTGCCCATTTTGACCATCTTTTGTCTTCCTCATAAGACTACTTGTAGGTTTGTCTACTAGTTTAGCTATTTGTGACTTGAGAATTATCTTTCACTAATAAATAACAATGATTAATTATGTGGTGAACATGAAACATACTCTTAGGATCATAAAATTTACTTAGGATCATATCTCTTATAAACTCAATCCCTTGTAGGCTTATTTCCCTAGCCCAGGGTTTACACATAGTTAAGCATGTATAACCCTAAAACCTGGGTTAAGGAAACTTCTACCTTACCTGAGAATTGTAACACCTTGGAAACATTTGAAAATTATTATAAACCATTTCTTATATATTTACATATCTCAAGGGACTTTTAATAACATGATAATGTCTAAAACTAGTATGTAGGTTTGTGTGTACTAGTGTAGGCCTAGACTAAGTTAAGTAGGTCATTAGGGAGATACCAGTCTATGAATTTTATGATATAAATATGATTATGCCCATTTTAATTAACTTTTTAAACTATATTTACCCCCTTAATAACCACAAAATGTGCAGACATCTTCAAGCTACAAGTACAAGACTATTTTAGGCCTACATTAGACCTTGTTCTAGGTAAAGGGTTGAACCAATCCATTGAAGAGACTAAGGATCCTTCATAAATTATTCATACTTATATATAATTGTCTAAATTTTCAATCAATTATAATACCCACTTTCAACTTCATTTTTTGATTTTTCCTACATGTAGGTGGTAGCTAGGGCACTAACTATTATAGGTGGTTATGATTATCTTATTTACCTATTTGAGGATTTCATATACATGAAAACCCTATCTCATAATATTTTAAATCTCTCTCAAATATATAAAATTTAAAATATCTTCCCAAATCTATATGGTTCTTCCAATTAGCATGTATAGACCTATTTAGGTCTACTAGGCCCGAAGGGCTTCTATAAGCTTGCTTAGTCCTTATTTACTTGTATTAAGTGGTCTAAAAGATTCATAGGATATTTAGAATCTAAGGAATAGATCAGAGTGTCATTTCACCTTTTACATCTCAACCCCTACACAATCATCATGTTTTTAGTCCCTTTGTCACTAACCTTACCTATAGAAGACAATTAGGTTTACCTAGGCTATAGGTAGAGATAAATCACCTCATATTGTCTTAAATCACTAATTGATGTGTCATAATGAAAGGTACATATTTTGATAGTATATATATTTTAAAATCACTCATTAGGCCACACCTCTCACTTAGTCACCTAGCCTTCTTATGACTGCTTGTATATAGGCCTGTGCATGGCCTTTTCTTCATGCTTAGACTCTCAATATTTTCTTGGCATTAAGGTGGATATAAGATATTTTAGATATTGTTCATCCTTTAATATTCTTCAGGAAATTATCTCAAAATCTCACACAGTGTCATCTTTCTCACATGTCTTCAAACTGACTATGACTTTAGTCTACCATATAGGTAGCAAATTTGCTCTTGTGACTATGAATTTATTTTTTATGGATGGTTTCCCTTTAGTTTTAATATATTGTATTATATTTCCAACACTTCATTAACCTAATAAATAGGTCCCAATCATGCCTTACCTTATGTATTTAAGGACAATGATAACTCATGGTTCGAACTACCCTCCTTATAACCATTAGCTTATAGGTGACCTTATTAGGTATATTGACGATGTGTTTGGAATTTGAAGAGTTGAATGGTGATCCATGATAACCTTTGGAAATTTAATAATACCTTCTCATTCTTATTTATTCCATGATACTCCTTAACCTCACTAAACCCTTGATATTCTCTCCACATAAGAGCTACAACCCTATGTATGCATTTAAGGTCTTGACTGAGCTTATCCCATTTTCACTAAGTTATCCTCATGTGGGTGGTTGAGGGTTTGAACTTCATCTACCTATGATCAATCTACCATTCATTCCTCTCTTATATTATAGTGTCCTTCAAGAATTATCAGTGTTTCTAAGGATCTATTTCATCACTTAACATCTATTAGACTCTAATTTGCATAAGAATTTGTAGACAATCATATGAGGGTTAAATTTTTCAAGACTAAAATTAAGACTAGCTAGTCATAGGGAAATGAGTAGCCTTTACCATAATAAAAAAATAAATAGGGAAACGTGAAATATCTGATGTCAACTTGGTCTTGACTAAGAACCATTCATAGTCACTACAATGACACAAGCCTATGTTTATCTAGAGGTTACAAAACTTATAATAGTTACCTTGGGATATAGATTTAAATATTGATTATTATTTTATGGAATGACTTTTATAGGTATAAGAATTTATGGTAGACTTAAATATATTGAATTTTATTATCATCAGGACTAAAATATCATCAAACATCTCAAACATATACCAAAGACCCTACAATTTGAGAAAATCACCTATTGTCTACCAAAATGAAGAAACATGAAGATATTATTTCCTTAACACTCCAAATATGTGTAATAGGATTTTATGGTATTGTATATGTTATTTTAGGACCTCATGAACACACAACAAGGATTGGTTTGCATAAACTCTTCAAAACTCTACCAAAACCACTATACTTTCTCAACCTTGCACAAATGAAGAAGGGCGTTATATTACCTAGTTGGTTAATGATTGTTCATAAATATATGCCCATGAACCTACCAAAAAAATAAATGGATAATAATTTCAAGGTACATAGTTCATCTCCCCAAAAGGCCATCTTTTGATTTGATGTCTCTTATATGGAATGAAGGAAGACTTGACAGACTGAATGGGCTACCAAGGAAGCCATTAAAGAAAGAACAATAGTTTTGGAACTATTATGAATTATTTGACCTTGAAAATTATTCCATAAATTTTCATTTTAACTCCTTTTTAGTACATGAATCCAATCTATATAGACATGATTGTATAAGGTCATATAATTTGTAAAAAAAAAACCTAAAAACTCTATTTCTTCAATATTTTCTCCATGTTTTGACATTAGACCAAAATTTTAGGGTAGGGAGAGGGAAAATTAGAGTAAAATTACTTTTCAAAATTATGGTATGATAGGAAAAGTTTTAAAGACACCTATTTCCCATGTGGCTAGTAGAAAGATATGAATGGGTCATGAAAAAGGCTATTAATGGCATTAAACACTTAGTGGGGACTTAGGGGACCCTTTTAAGACTTCTTATAATATTATTTTAGTAAAAAACTCAAATTTTTAAAGTTTTACAATACAAATATGTTTATATGAGGCATTTTAGGGTGTTTTATGGTTTATAAGAGTGAATTAAGGTGTGAATTGATATAGATGGGTATATCATAGATATTGATTTTTAACATACTGTGTACCTTATGACATGAATTAAACCAAGGTCCTCCCATTGGAAAAGTTAAATATTCACAAAAATACTTAAGTAGGTCTAAAAACTTTAGGATTAGAAACCTTAATCTTGCCAAACTACCTTAATTTCTACAAAGAGACCTTAATCTTTTCAAATATTGTTTAGATTGTACTCCTAAACTTGAAAAGGATAGTCACAACTACCTACATATTTCATGATTACCATGACACCTAATACATCACTAAATAGGCCTAAGGCACCTTTAATATGTGACTACATAAATATCTTATAAAATAACATAATACCTCTAACAAGACTCAAAGACTCTCAAAAGACATCCATGAGATCATGATAGGTTTGGACAATACAAATAAGCTATAAATCGGGGGTATTCTTTAAGTTTTTGATGGTGGGGGTTGACATTTGGCCTTGTGAGGCTAAAATTTCAACATTTCTAGTGACTCTCAGGGGTGACCATCTTACTCATCAAGATAACCTAGTAACTCAAGCATGATTCAAACATAACCTTATAACTTGAAAGACACTTCTTAAGCTGTTAAGAAATTAGTACTTTATGACACTCTTAGGACTGTAGAAACAAAAAAAAGACACAAAAAGGATAAAAAAGTAATAACACTTACACCTAAGAAACACACCTAATAATTAAGAATAAAATTTAGTAAGGACACAAAGATAACAACGTAGCAGACCAAAAATTATGTATGTCACACTTATTCAAACATGATAAGAAACTACTAGAAACCACTAACTAAAACACACCTCATCTCTCCTCTAAGATCAAAAGGGAAACTCATTTCATAAATTTTTATCTATGAGGTGAGGTTTATATATGATGATATAATTGTAATCAAGTATTGTATGTTGCATGAATACTCCCACTTACAACTGAAGACACTATTATACTCATGGCCTCTTATGAAAGTAGTTGGATCCTTTCACTCAACTCTTAGGTGCATGGATTGGCTAGGTAAGTCAAGCACCCAATCATACTCCTCATACACTCATATTCTTTACATGAATAACATGTATTATTCTACATTCATATATTGATCTTGATCATGTTGGGTAGTTTGAAGCAAATCTGATAATATGCCTAGAGGATTACTTTCAAGAATATGTGGATCTTTTTTTATAGTTTATTGAGGCCACTTAAGTTTAATTATATGATCCAATAGTGAAAATTAATATACATGTGGAATAATGGGTTGGTAACCTTATTTTAACACTTCAAACAAGCCATCTTCACATATAATAGCTTCTTGAAGTGGCATGATTGAAGGGATTCCCTCTTTTTGTTTTATGATAGTGCCCTATTCAACTTAGACTAGGTCATAACATGTTTCAAGGATATTTTAACCTTCCTCTATGATATTAAACAAATATCTTGATTGATCCTTTGAAGTTAATTCTTAAAAATTGCTTGATGATTTTACATGCTTTCAAGGATACCTTATCCATAATGTCCATTGGTTGGTCTACATTTATCTCTTACAATTGTTGAAAGTTCTTGAGGACTATCATGATGAAGGATAGCTACCATGTCATCAAGGAGGTCCTATAAGTCATCATCATCTTTATCATATGATGTGTCTTCCTCTTGTGGTTCATCACACTCTTAAAGATCATCCTCTTCTACATATTTTAAGATTGAATGGTGTCCCTCCTTACAAAGGGGTGTCCCAATGACAAGTTCCTATTTAATCTCTGATAAGTCATCATCATAAGCTACCAATTCAATTTGATTTTATTTTTTCACCTATTTAAGGAGTGGAATAGGATATTCTTGGAGTGACTTTAATATAGATTGCATTTATGCCTCATTTCCTTCATTTAGCTACTTGTTCTCAACAACCACCATCTCATCCTTCTTATGTATATTGCTTTGGATGGATTACATCATGGAAATTTATTAGGATCTTGAATTATCTTAGGCTCACTTGACTAATCTTATCTCTTCCTTGATTTTAGCACTTGTTTTCAAGTTAGAACTTGAGTTTAGGAGTCTCTTAGATTTTGTGCACTATTATTTGGGGCATGAATAGAGGTGTGCTCAATTGAGATGGCATTGATCTTGTAGCTACCACTAACTATCATAAATGTTGGTCTATATCCTAAATTTTTATGGAAAATTAGGATTCAAAATAAATCCTTGACTTATCAAGGGTCTGCTCATGATGACTAGTTACTTCAATTCACACCTTTTCCTCTTCTTGTGCTGTCTTTTGGATAGATTTCCATGATGAAAAGATTAGCAGATCTTGTAAATGATTTTGTGGGATTTGATACTCATTTAATTGAATTTTTTTAGGGGATATATTTCTCTTAATTGCGGATTGATATGAGATGGAGGAGTGGATACAATGTTTGTGTTGGTGAACCTAATGCCCTTTATACACAACCAACCTATCCTCAAATTTGAAATTAGAACCTCTAAATTTAGCATGTCATTGTTGCCTCTTGAATGACCCTCCTTAATGAAAGACACCCACTCTCCTTTGGCTAGTTGTAATTAATTTAGAAAACCCTTAATGACATGCTTAAGCATTTCTTGCCCATACCCCTTCAGTGTATCAATGTTCACTATATATATTTCATAGTCTATTAGAGTCTATTTAAGGCTAAATATGGATTGACCTATGACATGACTAGGTTGGTTAAGAACATAATGATGCTACCATGACTGATAAGATTGATAATTGTAATTTGAATGAGGTATATGAGGTTCAAAATGGGGTTGGTAGTGTTGTAAATAAGGAAACTCGTCATAGGGATGACAAGGGTAGATGCATGACTAATAGGGGTCATGATAGAGTTGGTAGGTATCATGATGGATTTGGAAAGGATCATAGGGTTGTTCATAAGGGAGTGGATGATAGAAATATATCCCATATAAACAAATGACTTCACATTAAGCACATGTGTAATAATAAAACTTTGAATAATAACCTTTCTTACCCTTGAAGTGATGACTTGCCATGAACATTGTTGTGACTCTTGACTTGTAATCTACTAGTATGGTGCTTGAAGCTCTCTAAGACGACTATAAATGTTGTTAATAAATTTCCTTTACTGATAGATGTCCTCTAAAGATACCAAGTTATGCTTCAAGGTAATTGAAATATCATCCAACTAAGAGTGCTATAACTATTAGCTACCTAAGTTATACCTTTATTGAATTAGACTATTCACATCTACCTCACACTTGGAATAACATTGGATTAACCTATAGGATGTGGGTTACATGTTGTCTAGGACAAAAATATAGTATTATGGGGCTAGATCCCTTGATTTATCACTTGAATTATCTCTCTAATAACCTAATTGTCTTGCGATGAAAAGGGAAAAGATATTTCATTAATGAAATCTACACTAGAGTGGTGATTCATCAACATGATAGTTCATCCACTTAAGTTGAACTCAGATAACACTAATGGATAGTACATAAGATTAAACCACTATCTCCAATGGTTTATAAGAATAAATATTTCATGTAGACTTTGATCTTGGATGGATAAATCATGAGGGAAGTGATAGAAAGATCTGATTTTAAGCTCTTACAATCAAATTTCCACTCTTAAAACTCAACCATCAACATTCTAACACACTACATAACCTACATAAAACACTTTTTAGCATTTAGGTGAAGGAATTGGACCTATATAAGGAAAATTATACCACTTAAGCATTTAAAAAAATCATACACACATTATAATCTAATCATAAATAAGATAGAATAATCTATTAATAGTCCAAGAGGTCTCATAGAGTACAAATCAGGCAGAGTTTACTCATGCCCAAGAGAGGGATATAACTCAAGGCCATAAGGCCATGAAACTTGAAAATACCTTAAAAACCTATGGATAGGCATGTCATAATCTAGAACAAGTGTTTCACACCAATATTCAATCCTTAAAATCATTATAGAGTTGTAGTCGTACTTCATCTAAATAACTAAGTCACTTTATCTCTTATACCTACATAATGGCTATTTGAAAGTGAGTTCCAAAGGTATTAATAGGTGAATTATTTGACATATTATGCCTTGGGAGGATGAAAAAAGTCTTAAAATTTCCCCTATAGTGATTGGAATCATACAAAATAGCTCTACACCCTTCATTTTTCTCATTTTCTTAGAAAAGTATAGTTTTATGGCCATTCCATATAGACTTTGTACAAATGGGTACCATGTGTGGAGTCCCCTCTAATTTTTATGTATGGTTTAGGTATTTATAAAACCATTTTATGGTGTTATGTTATTAAAATCTTTAGTTCTCCTAAAACTAGTTTGTAGTAGGTTTAAGAAGGGTTTTGGAGGTCTACCATCTTAATGATGATTCATAAAGATGATACCTCCAATCCTAGACTTATGTTCATGGATATTTATTACAAATACTCCCTAAAAACTTTGAAATTATTATGTTCCCATACAGCTAGTGTGGAGAGATATGAGTATAAGATGGTAGACTTGTAGTCCTCTATAACCTTTCTAGATAGGGTTACATTATTATCATTCATTCATGAATATGTTCCCATAAATCCAAATCACTCCTCCATGAATTTTGAGTCCATATGGGTGACCAAATTCCACTAGGATAATTTTCCTTGAATCCTTTTGTGGTGAAAAATCTAAGCATTTAAATAAAGGCCTCAAATGACTATCTAAGATTGTATACTTCGAACTAGCCTTTAAGACTAAAAATTACCTTTCCTCTATTTTAATATATTTTTAAAAACCTCATTAGTACTTTAAACATCCTATTATACCTCTTCATGATTTAATTTTTCCTACGGTGTTCTGAGTGTGCCTCAAAGGTGATGGTGTAGTTTAAGACCTAGTTATGGTTTTTAGGCCAAATTGGCCTTGGTTGTGTATTAGAGGTTAGAGAATCCTATAGGTGACTTGGGGACTCATTATTATAATAATAAAATATTTCCCACCTATTTATAATATTTTAAGACTATTATAATTTCCCATACTTCACCCTATCTTATCTTCCTCATAAGATTGCTTATATGTATATCTACTAGTTTAGGTGTTTGTGACCTAAACACCATTTTTCACTTCTCAATGTCATTGATGAAGTATGTGGGGACCATTAAATATACCCATAGGATACTAAAACATACTTATGATGATATATATTATCAACTTAGTCTTCTATAAGCTCATTTACCTTATCTAGGGTTTACATGTAGTTAAGCATGTATAATCCTAGGACCTGGGTTGAGGAACTTTATGCCTTACCTGAGGATTATAACACCTTGGAAACACTTTAAAATTATTTTAAACCCTTTCTTAGATATTTTTAGATATTAAGGTAATTTCAAGAACATGATAATGTATACAACTAGGATGTAGGTTTATGTGCACTAGTGTAGGCCTAGGCTGATCTAAGTAGGTCATCAAGTAGATACCAGTATGTGACCTTTATGATGTAAATACATTTATTACCATTTTAATTAAAGTTAACAAATATATTAACCCGCTTAATAGCCACATATTATGTATACATTTTCAAGATATAGGTACAAGCCTACTTTAGGCCTACAGTAGACCTTGTTATGTGTATATGATTGAACTAGTCCACAGAAGAGACTGAGGATCCTTCATTAATTATTCATACTTATATCTAATTCTCTCAATTTTCAATTAATTACAAGACCCAATGTCACCTTATTTTTTGATGTTTCTTGCTTGTAGGTGGTATCTAGGGTCCTAACTATTTTAGGTTGTTATAATTACCTTATTTACATATTTGAGACTTTCATATCCATGAAACCCCTATTTCATAATATTTTAACTCTCTCTCATATGTATAAAATTTCAAATATATTCCCAAATTTTTATAGGTGTTCCAATTGGCATGTATAGACATATTTAGGTCTACTAAGCCTAAAGGGCATGTATGGACTTACTCAATCCTTCTTCACTTATATCAAGTGGTCAAAAAGATTCATAAGAGATTTAGAATCTAAGGAATGGTTCAAAGTGTCATTTCACCTTTTACATCTCAACCCCTGTACACTCATTGTGTTTTTACTCCCTTTGTCACTAACCCTACCTATATAAGATAGTTAGGTCTACATAGGCTATAGGTAGAGATAACTCACTTTATAGTGTCTTAAAACACTAACTGATGTGTCAAAATTTAAGGGCCACTTTTTCTTATATGTACATTCTAAAATCACTCATCAAGAACACCTCTCACTTTGTCACATGGCTTTCTTATAACTACTTGTATATAGGCCTGTGCATGGCCTTTTCTTCATGATTAGACTCTCCTCAATATGTTCTTATCATTAAGGTGGATTTGAGAGATTTTAAATATTGTTAATCCTTTCATGTTATTTAGGTACTTCTCTTAAAATCTCACCCAGCGGCATCTTGCTCACATGTCTACAAATTGACTATGACTTTACTCGGACCTGTATGTAGTAAATTTGCTCTTGTGATTGTGAAAGCTTATTTGAAAGATGGATTCCTTTTAATTTGAATATATTTTACTCTCTTAAAAATACTTCATTAAACTTAAATGGAGTTACCAATAATTCCTTACCTTATTTATTTAAGGATGATGGTAGATCATGGTTCAAACTACCCTACTTTTAGTAGTTAGCTTATAGGTGATTTTATTAGGCTTGTTGATTATGTGTTTGGTATTTAAAGATTGGAATGGTGATACATGATTAAACTTATAAATTTCATGGTACCTTCTCATTATTATTGATTTGATGAGACTACTTAACCTCACTAAACCCTCATTATTCTCTCCACATAGGAGCTACATCCATATGTATTCATTTAAGGTTTTGACTAAGCTTATCCCTTTTTGACTGAGTTATCCTCCTATGGGTGGTTGAGGGTGATAAATTTTTATGCCTCTAATAAAAATAACATTAATTCCTATCATATATTATAGGGTCCTTTAAAAATTATTATTGTTTCCAAGGCTCTATTTGATCACTCAACATCTATTAAACTATAATTTACATAAGAATATATAGACAGTCCAGTGAAGGTTATATATTTCAAGACTAAAAATTGAGACTATCTAATCATAGGGGAATGAGGTTTTTTGAGGATAAAAAAATAATAAATAAGTAAAAATTAAATATTTGATGAAAAATTGGTCTTGACTGAGAACCATTCATAGTCATTATAGTGACACAAGCCTATGTTTTATGGAGGTTAATTTTTTTTTGATAGTTACCTTGGGATATGGCTTGAAAGACTACTTATTTCTTGATGAAATGAATTTTATGGGTATAAAAATTCATGTACTAATTGAATATATTTAATTTTATTATCATTAAGACTAAAAAATCATCAAACATATACCAAAGACCTTACAATTTGAGAAAACTACTTACAATTTACCAAAATGAAGAAACATGAAGATCTTCTCGCCTTCATAATACACATATGTATATCAAGAATTTAGGATGTTGTATATGGTATTTTATAACCTCAATAACACATAATAATCATTTATTATCATAAAATCTTGAAACTCTACCAAAAGTATTGTACTTTCTTAACCTTGCAGAGATAAAGAAGGACATTAGAGTGGCCAATTTGTTAATGATTGTTCATGAAGATATATACATAAAATTGATAAAAAAAAATACATGTATAATAAGCTCAAGGTACATATTTCATATCCTTAAAATACCATCTCCTAATTTGACCTCTCCTATATGGAATGAAGGAAGACCAAATAGATTGCCTAGGCTGCCAAGAAAGTTGGTGAACAAAGACCAATGGTTTTGGACTTTTTTTTGACTTATTTGACCCTAAAACTTATTCCATACATCTAAATTGAACTCCTCTATATTATCTAACTCCACTCTATATGGATATATCTATAAAATGCTATAAAATCTACTAAAAAGTATTGGAAAGCTCTGTTTCTTCACTTTTTTCCCCATGTTTTGACCATGGATTGATATTTTAGGGTAGGGAGAGTGAAAAAACCAATAAAATTAATTTTCAAAATGATTTTACAATAGGATAAGTTGGAAATACAAATATTTCTTGCATGAAGGGCGTATGTGGCTAGTGGAAAGGTGTGAATGGGTCATGAAAATGGCTTTTAGTGGCATGAAATGATTAGTGGGGACTTAAGGGACCCTTTTAAGTCTTCTTATAATATGATTTTAGTCAAACAATCCCATTTTCAAAGGTTTACAAGACAAAAAAGTTTATATGAGGGATTTTTAGGGTGTTTGATGGCTTATAAGGGTGAACTAAGGTGTGAATTGGTATAAATGAGTGTATCATAGATAATGACCTTATACTTACTATGTAACTTATGACATGACTTAAAACAAGTTCCAACCACTCTTACATCCCACTATCAAAGTTCACTTTTTTTGAAAGCACTGAAATAGGTCTTAAAATCTAAGGATTGAAACCTTAATCTTACCAAACTACCTTAATTTATTCAGGGAGACCTTAATCTTTCCAATCATTGTTTAGACCATATTCCTAAATTTGAGAAGGATAGTGACAGCTTATTACATATTCCATGATCACCATGACACCTAATACATCACCAAATAGGCCTAAGGTAGCTATGATATGTGATAACACAAATAGGCTCTAAGATAACATAAAACCTCTCATAAGCCTCAAAGACTATTAAAATACATCCATGAGATCATGATAGGATTGGTCACTATAGATAATATAGAAGGGGGGAATCTTATGCAAGTTTTTGATGGTAGGGGTTAAAATTTGGCCTTGTGATGCCAAAATGTCAACACCTAGTTTGGCTCAACATACCATAAAGTTGGAGGCACGTGTTAATCCTATGAGACAAAATCAAAGACCAGTCAACCCCAAGACTAATATCATCATGAATAAAGAGTTGACCAAGCTCATTGAGTCCAACATCATTTTCCCCATAAAACACTCTTCATGGGTGGCTAATCTTGTGCCTATAAGAAAGAAGAATGGGGAGATAAGGTTATGTGTAAACTTTCGATATCTCAACAAGGTGTCATTAAGAAATCACTACCCATTTCAATCCATGGATCAAATTATTAGCATTTATCCTTGATTGATAGATACTTATTTACAATAAAGTGTTAGTAAAGGAGGAGGACCAACATAATACTACTTTCACAACTAAGTGGGGCACTTATGCTTACAAGAAGATTCCTTTTGGGTTGTCTAATGTAGGGGCCACCTTTTAAAGGGTAATAGATATAGCCTTTCAAGGACTCATAAATTATATGGTGCTTATATAATTTGATGGCATCATAGTCTTTTCTAAGGATCCCAAAGATCACTTAACACACTCAAGATTGATATTTGACAGGTACAGGAAGTATGGGGTCTCATTGAACCCCAAAAAGTGTATTTTTTTCATCCGTGTAGGAAACTTATAGGCCATATTGTGTCAAAATAAGGCCTCTCTAAAGACCCTGAGAGGATAAATGTAATCCTTACTCTATCACTACCCAAATTCAAGAAGGGATTGTAGAGTTTTTTACGCAAAATCAACTTCATCAAGGGATTTATCTTTGGGTTTGTATAATTGGTAAGGCCTCTAACCTTCATGCTCAAGTAACATAAGGATTTTACATGGACTAAAGAAGGGGAAATAAACTTTAAATACATCAAAAAATTTATTTCCCAACCACCCACCCTCCTCAACCCTGATTTCTCAAGGGACATTTTCTTATATGCCTTGTCAACCAGTGATACTATTTTTGCCATGATAATGCAACAAAATAGTGAGGGTCTTTATCAACCCACATCCTTCTTTAGTAAAGAATTGGAGGGATATTTAAAGATATATACATGGAAAATAATGTTATTATATTCATGATTGCTCTCAAAAAAATTAGACACATGGTGTTTAATAATAAAATCTATGTCATGGTGGTTCACCCTAGCATCAAGGACTTCATCCTTAACTAGTACTTGAGTGAAAAGAGAGAAAGTTGGGTGACCAAATGCATATAATATGACATATAAGTGAAGGTCACCAACTTTTTACAGGATAGAGGATTGTGTGAATACTTGGGATCAGATGTGAAGAATGAAAAAGAAAAGGTTTTAACAATGCAAAGTGAACACCAAGTAGTTTCACCTACATCTCTTTCTAGTTAAACTCAAGACATGGTGAGATTCCTTCAAATGGGAGAATGTCTTATCGGAATAAATAGGAAAATAAATAAATACCTTATTTTCTATGGAAAAGAGGAAAGGCTACCCATATCACTTATGCTACTAGCAATAGAGATCACACACCAACTTGAGTTAATGGAGAATGATGCCATGGAGGTAAAGATGAATGAATTGAGGAAGGTGGAAGATATAAGAGATGATGTTATTCATGATATATGGTCTCATAAAGATCAGTTCAATAGTTCATTTAATAATATATATTCTTCAAAGACCTTAAACTAATGTGGCATTATGCTCAAGTGGGATGGATACTATGTTAAACTAGGTAAGCACTCAAAGTTTGATCATATTTGGAGTGGACCATGCATGATTACCATATGTAAAAAATCATAATGATTTAAAATTATCCAAGATGAATGGTGAGGAACTCCATATCCTTGTAAATGGGGTATTCCTTAATTATTTTTACTAAAAATCACAAATTATCTTGTACATAGTAGTTTAGTTTTCCTTCTTCCAAGTGCTTTAGCACATGCTTTATTTGTTATTTATTTGGTTATGTTTTTGTTGCTTCCTATTGTGTGTCCTTGTTATGTTAATTGGTTTATTGTTGTGTTTATTTTATAGATTTTATATTCCTTATATCCTTTAAGGTATTAATCATGAGGTATCATCTCAGTCAAAGAGTTTTTCATCTAGGCATGACTAATATACAAGAGATCCCAATTCCTCAACCATCAGATAGGTCAAGCCTTTAGAGTCACAAATAATGTTTAATTATTTATGCCATTAGGCTTATAAATTAATTAAAATATTCCATGAGTACCTAATCTCACCTTGGTTACCCTCTTATGTATCTTGAAGTGTCAAGGCAGTTTAAAATGGGATCATTTGTCATCAAGTCAAGGCAACAAGTTCAAGTGATTTGTTATATCAAGGAGTGTCATGATGGTCATCCTTTCACCATTATAGATAATGTGTCAAGTGTCCATTTTGGTGTTATTTATGTGTAATATTCCATAATAGGCCTTGATGTGATCCTAATGATCTAAACTTACTCATATTAAAGAATGACCCAAAGGTTATAGCTCATGGCCTCTTATGAATCCATGTAAGTATGTTGAGAGCCTAAATGGTATGTGAAGATAAGAGGGTAAAGGATTTTATAAGGATAATGAGGTAACCTAATTTAGGTCCTCATCATGTTTTAAGGTCTTTTATCAGATATTAAGGTAACCTCTATTTGAATGTTCAATTGAGATAAAGTACATTGCCTTCAAATTGGGGTGTTTAATCATGAAAATAATGCTATTTTGGCACCCAAAACACCACCAATACCACAAATACAACTAAAATGGTCTCCATTATCATCATAATGCCATGATGGAGTGGTTTTATATGAAAAAAGGTGTCCTTTCATAAGTCAAATGCTTTTATTCACCACTAAAGGGGCCCACATGTGGGAAAGAATGGTTTTTCACCTTCCCTCCACTTGTATTCCATAGTTTGAATAAATTTTTACCCTTAATTTCCCTCCTCCTTACCACCAACAATTTTTCAAGATCTAAAAACTTGAGAAAATATAGGAATGTAGTGTTTTATAGGTGTTTTTAAGAAATTAAAGATCCATACAGTATGGTCATGGTTAGAAAAGGTCAAGGATATATAGAGGAAACTTAGTGAAGACATAATATAAGAGAATCCATGAGTTTAAAGTAAAAAAAGGTCAAAACCAACCCCTCCTTTCCATCATCCTCCTTGGCATCCTTAGATAGCCTCTTAGGTTCTTGTTTAGTATGAATAAGAGAGAGAATATGGTAACCTGAGATTTTATCTAGAGTAAGGAGTTTAATGTCTTTATGATGCTTGGAATTGGTTTTTATAATGATGAACCATGATTTATGAACAATGGTTAAGAATATAAGGTAGCTAAAATAGTATTTTGCACCCACATAGGATCAATATTAGAATGGTTTCAATGTGTTTCTAGCCTAGTTAATGAAAATGGTGATTTTACATGTATTTTACAAGTCCTTAAGGTCATGACATTTCATTATCCACCCATGGAACATATGTGTGAATCCATGAGAGATAAATTCCCAAGTTTACACAAGTTGTAAACTATAGGTAATGTTTCCTTGATGTTGAAAGACCTTCAATGCATATATTTGAAAAGGAGTAGTTATTTGAGGTTGAATGACGGTTTATTGAAATAATTCAAGTCTTCTTGCCTTCTTAACACAATTAAATTTATAAAATGGACCTTCAAATTCTTCAAGATTATGCCTTCAAATAGGACTACCTGTATAGTTAACCTTTAGTGCAAATGTGAACTAACTATTTCATGGTGACAGCTATTAAATATATTTAGAACATTATGGAGCATATAAGGGTATTGAACACATGTAGAGGAATCCCTTTCTCAAGAATAACATCCCTCATTATGGTTCTCAAAGGGAAATAAACCATGAACTAGTCTTCTAATGCTTTCACAGACTTGTTTAGCAAAATTTAAGGCTCATTAGTTTGGTTTAAGGCAACTGCGAAATCCTAGGTTTTCATGTTTCATTTCATGTGTATGATTAACTAAATCCAATTACCTTTCCTTGTTGATTATATGAATAAGAGTTTCTAGGGTCCCCATAAATTATCTTGAACAAGAGTTAATAGTCCATATCACACCTATCAAAGGGAATCTACTATGTAATAGTTTCATCAAGCCATTTAACCTATTAGTAGGCCTTGGTTTCCAAACTCAAAACTCCAAAGGACCCTATAACTACCACCTATAGGTTTGATCCCTTATACCTAAGCTTGATGCATGAAAACAGGGTAAAATCTTGCATAATACCATGATGAACCATTGTTATTGTAATAAAAGGATCTATTCAAGTTTGTATACTATTTAAAAGTTGTGACCAAGTTCAAAAAATGATTCTTAGGCTCAATCTCAAATAATTTCCCAAAATTACTATGAAGCTAAACCTACACAATAAAAATATAGGTCATATGTTATGAATATGAATACCTCAATAGGGTGATTGGAGATTTAGGGAAGGATAATTAGATTAACAACATAGAATAGAAGCCCTCCTCTTGTTCATGGGTGTATACACATAATATTTTCAAACTTTTATTGATTACTAACACTTTGTATCTTGTAAGAACTTATTGAGTCTCAATCTCTCTAAGTGCATGACTTAAGGGGTACATTAGGAAAGGGGTAGGTAGACCATTGGTGCTTTGTAAGCTTGTTGTTCATTTTTCCACTTATCCTCCACATACTAGCCTCCTAAAACCATTGAACCTAAGCTTATTATTCTTAGTTCTACCTATTCCTATCACTTGATATGTTTTATCCTTCATTTAGTTTTACCCTTTTGACCTATCAATTGTGCTAGGTCAACCAGGTTGACCTAGTACAATTTAGGTACTCTTTTATCTCTTTTAGTTTGTTGGCCTCTCAACTAACCTAGCACAAACCTAGTGAGTTAGACCCAAAAATGTGCTATGTCGATTGGGTCAACCTAGCACATCCAACATGTTCATATGACTTTCTGGTAAGTTTTACCTATATATACAAGGTCATTTACCACCATTTTGTAAAAGTGAAGAATTAAGTGGATAATTATGAATGGACATCTACCTATTGACCATTCTACTTGGGGAATAAAACATTAGGGTTGAATTATTTCTTTAGATCTCCAATTTCATCTTCTAGATAAGTCTTTTGGATACTTGGATAGGTTGTGTAGCCTAGAGATTATTTATCTTAGTTATATTTACCATAATAATATCTTACTAAGCACCTTGGCCAAGGTGGAGATTGAGGCTCAACAGGTTTATCTTTAAATCTAAGTATTCCTAACTTTATTCCTCCTTTGTAAGAGTAGATAAATAGTGCATTTGTATTCTTTTCTTCCATGTATTAATATTCCATATACATTGAAATGAATATATGTATTCTAATACATGTTTAGTTTAGTTGTTTATTTGTTTTGTTTCTAACCCCCACTTTGTGCTACAAGATTTGGTACACACTAGATTAGATTTATTTTTCTTGTTATTAGATTAGTGAAATATTAAATCATAGGACTCTTTTAGGTTTTTTGTGCAATTATATTAGTCTATAGGCTTTGGAACCCTACCTCACATGGTGTGTTGTGACAAGTGATCCCATAATTGGGTCTAGTGAATCCTCACATTGGTCATGATCTTACTTAATAATTGCATGCTACCAATCAGAAGTGTAAGTGTGTTATATCCCATCTAATATAGGATTGATTTATAGACATGATGTATTTCAAATTGCATACATTCTAGTGAACCTGAAATGAATCAAACCCTTGTGGGATTTATTTCACTTATTTAATTTCTATTCATCATTATTTTTATCATACCTTTGTTATGTTAGATCATCCTTGTTGACCCAATTAGTTATCTCTATGCACAGGTTTGCAAGAATACGAAACTAGATTGACCAGCTTGACCTAATATAGGTTTCCAAAACTTTAAAATAAAATTCTAGATAAATTGATTAAGAAAATTGACATAGTACAATTTTATAAGTTTTCAAACTTTTAATCCAACCTACTAGGTTAACCAAGTTGACCTAGAGCGTTTTCAGCACTTTTTAGTAGGTTCTTGTATAGCTTGATTGACCATCTAGAACCAGTTTTTAGGATTAATTCCAATTTTATCCAAGGTCTTAGATCATCAATATTCTCCTTTTAATCACTAAACCATTCAAGTCATTTTATGTTTCCTCTATATCTTTATTTTTTTGTACTTTCTTTTCAAGTTTGTAGTCTTCAAAACTATCTCTGCATAGTCAACTAGGTCAACCCCATGAACCGAGTTCTATGTTCTATGTTTTATAAAATAATTAGGTTGACTTGATCAACCTAGTTCACTTTAAGACTTTTATACTATACTACAGGTTTTACCCTATCAACCATGTTCTATATGATTATCCATATATTTTCTCAACTATACCTTGTTTCAAAGTTAAAATGAACCATATATGTTAATCACATCTTTATTTTAAGTTATTTACATGCCTAAAATAGTTCACATAGTCTAATTAGGGGATTTTAAATTTATCACTTAGTTTTAATATTTATATTCTTTTGCATACATGACCAAACCACATAAACATCAACAAACATTTAAACATTTGACTACTCGGGTCTACCTAATTGGATTTCATCACTAAGGGGAAAGCTGACTTGATGCTCTAGTCAAGAATAAAGCATGTTTAATGGTATATTTTTTTATAAGAACCCATTACCCTTATTTTTTAAGTGTGTGAAGTGATTGGTAAGGTCCCAATACCAAGCTTGTATCATTACCACTATAGCACCTTTCATCCTAAACATACCTAAAACTATCCATAGATTTCTATCTAGTACCTTGATTATAGCCAATATCCCTTTAAAATTAAAATAATTCTTAATAATCTAATAAAAATTCTAGGTTGACCAAGTAGATAGCTTTAATTTTAAGTTGTTTGCTTTCTCTTTGATTAATTGTGTGTGCACAAGCTTGTATTAGCTAACATTAGTGAAAGATTTTGATTTGTGTGCATTAGTTGGATTTGGCTAGCATAAATTTAATTGACTATTTATTTCCCTTTAATTACTTACTAATTTCTTACATTACTTAAAATTATCTTTCTTTAATTCATAACTAGTTATCAACTTTCTTTTCTTCCCTATCTACTATACTAGGTTGACCATGTTGACCCCATACCTTTTTTAGCTATTGTACACTATGCTAGGTTGACATGGTCAACCCTATAATATTTAAAACATCTTTGATTCTTTTTTTAGTCACCATTCACTGAGCTAGGTCAACCTTGTGGACCCTATATATTTTTACATCCCCTATGTTTGCACTAGGTCAACCATGTTGACCTAGTACTATTTTAGTCAATTTTTAATTCTTTGCTTTCTCACCTTGTCTCTTTTCCTTTCATCATGGAATTTATATTTCATAACAACAATGAATTTTAGTCAATAGACATGATGTAATTCACCAATCCTAATAGAGCTCCCATAGACAAAGTATGGATCCTTTCAAAAATGCTAGTAATATTCGTATTGTAACCCACACAATAAACTATGGGATCCCTCCTCATACCCCTTTGTAGCAAGACCCTCCTCTTCTCTTAGATGATCAACTTGAGTTATAGTATACTCTTAAAAATCTCTTTTTTATCATGAAATTCCCTGAACATAGAGGGAAGGATCCTTCCACCATCGATAACCTCATAATTAACTGTTAAGTTAAAGAGCCTCGTTCTCATAGCCCCACTTTCTCAACTAGATTTGGGGTTGCCAATTTCTTTACTTCTTAACCTCTTCCTTCAATCTTGACTCCTTATGCTATGACATATTCTTCTTTAACTTCTTCTACCTCCATGACTAATATCTCAATTAACATGGTAGGTTATACATCTAGTGGGCCTCCAATAAGATCCACTATTCTTAATCCATCCACTAGTGCTTCATCTACTACCTAAGGCACTCATGATTCTAGTGCTTCATCTTCTTAACCATTTACTAGTCCATATTTTGCTTTACAATCAAATTTTTCCACTAGTACCTCAAATTCTTGTATCTCTTCTCAAGCTTATATCAACACTAATAGTGGTAACCAAGCCACTAACACCAACACAAACACTAATGCTACTTTTTCTAATAACACTAATAAAACCCATCAACTATTTTTTCAAACTCTTAATCAAATGAACACATTTCAAACTCATAATACAAATCAAATGATGAGAATACAAAACCACCTTCTTAATCTTCAATCCAATCCTCAACCAATGGCTTGTGGCACATATAACCAAAGTGTTCCTCCTCCTCCTCTTCAAGATTCTCGAGGTAACCTCATTCCTCAACCTCCATTAGTCAACAAAGCCATCAAGCATTTACAAAATGAACCTCTTACCATCCAAATTACTAATATTGATGTTAGAGGTATAACACATACAATTTATTGTAATGGATCTACCGATCCTACACTTCACCTCAAGACATTTGGAGATATTTATGAGGATTGGGTCAAGCTAAAAACATTTACCACTACCAAAATCTTAGCTAAAACCCTCACAAGTGATTCCTTGGATTTGTATAATCAACTTAGAACACATTCTATCACTAGTTTGGAAGACTTAGTAAAAGTTTTAGTATTATAATATCAAACTAGTGATCTTTTAGAGAACACTTTGGCCCATTTCATCAATTACAAATGAAACTTACCAAGATTTTTTTAATTGATGGAATAATTTGTCAAATAAATGTGAACATAACATGGTTGATAACAATCTATTTCATTTATTTACAAATGCTTTATTTCCTGATTACAATATCAAGTCTATACTCTTTCTCCATGTACCTTGGAGGAAGTTATCAATCAAGCCAAAAGAAAATATTTCATCATGTGTCAATTAGAGCCACCCAAACCTTTCATAATCCCTCACCTATTATTAAATAAAAAGAACCACAATATTACCATTGATGGTGTTATTGGTTCATATGACACCATTCATAATGTGCAAGCTATGATTCCTACCCCTTCTTCAAAACCAGCTTCTTCTCAATAATTCACTAATCCTCATTTCTTAGAAAATAACATCAATGTCCATAAACCTTTATCCTCAAATGAATTGGATAAACATCTACCTATGCCTCTTCCATGAGAGTTTGACCCTACTCAACCAATTAAATAATGGTATGATCTTAATAAGTTTTGTTGTTTTCATGCTAGTTAGGGTCACTCTCATGAGACTTGTAGATAGCTCCACAATTTAGCTATGGAATTTATTCTTGGCAAAAATTTGATCATGATTCCATCATTTGTGAGTGTATATAATCCTATGAGATTAATTTCAAATACTATAAATCACATGATAAAACTCAAGCCTTAAATTAAGTAAATGCTCATTTAGCTTTCTATAAATACCCCTTGCCTAATCATCAACCAATCTAAGAAGGTCAAGATAAGACCACTTCTTCCACCAATAACACAAAAAGTCTTATTGAGCCAAATTTTAAGGATAATGTGGCTAGCATGAAAAATATGTGAAGAGTGGTTGTTTTCATTGATTCATAACCTATTTATACTCCTCCTTCCCATAAGACATATTGTGTTATCCAAGATTTTTCTCCAACTCATTTAAATTAGTTGGGGAAACAAGATTTTTTTTTTATGATCTGATTTATGATTCTCCCTTAGATGACACATCCCATGCTATCTTTACTTCTTTCCCATCATCTTCTAATATTAATGACAATCTAATTTGTACTAACACTTCTTCCTCCAAACTTCAAGATCAATCTAAACCATCTAATTTTTCATTAACAAATGATTTACAACCTTCTTCTCAACCTTCTCATTATTATCAACATAAGTTTCAATGCTCTTCAAATCCATCTTTCAAATACCTTTTTAATCATTATGTACCTATATCTAAAAATATCCTTATGGATTATGATGAGTGGAATCCCATTATGAAACTCACTAATATTCCATCTCAGATACCTTTCCTTGAACTCATGAGGACATCTCAACATCATATAAAATGCCTCATGCAACTCTTATTAAAAGATGAATATCCCTTTCCCTCCTTTATTTGGATGGGAGGCCACTTTATCTAGATCTGAGGATAATATCTTATAATAATGTGAAGATGTGTCTATTAATGTTGATGAAATTATAGGCACTTTTCCTTATTTATGATGTCCTATCACATATATGATTCTATATGATATTCTATTTCATGTAAATGATCCTCCATTATTTATTAACATCCAAATAGGTGATGTCCAAGTTAAGCAAGATTTTATTGATGAGGGTTATGGCACCTGTGTCACTTCCCTTGATTTCATTAAGACTCTTGGGTATTTTTATTGTAATCTCAAGTATACACATGAAAATGATAGAATAGAATATAAATTCCTCCCTTATGGTGTGTATGGCTTCCCATTACCATCTGACCTATCACCATTCATGTGAAGGTAATGATCTTGAACTTTCCCCTTTTGTATAACATCTTACTTGGTAGGTTGTGGACTCATCCTATATGAGCTATTACTTCTTCCACCTGCCAATGCATTAAATTTCCTCATAATGGATCCATTTATAGGATTTAAGGAGACATTAACCCTTGGAATTTTTAATAATTCCAAGATCATGATGTTTTCAAGATTCATATTCTTGAGCCTTTACTTAGTTTTCCATTCTGTGAGTCATAACATCTCAAATTTTTGGCCAACTTGTTATCACTTGGATTTTCACCCTTTGAGGAGATGACTTATCTCTCCTCCTCTAAATGGCACAATGGAAACACCTCTAGGATGTGGATGAGCCTAAGAATGAGATGAATCTCTAGATAGGGCTAGCTCCCTCGATGTACCACTTTAGATCACTACTACACCTAAATTTTAGGGGAAAAGGGAGAGAGATAACTAAAATCAAACCATTATAAGTAAGGTGATACAAAAAATAAGATGATGACTTCCAACCATACACATGTTACACATGACAAAAAAATACCAACCAAACATACACTCTTTCAATCTGCATATTCTCACATCATGTTACATTACTATGTTATGGATGAATGTGAAAATCTAGGACTAGATAAGAGGCATTGAATGGAACTAGTGAGTAGACTAACTCACTCAATCATTGAAATTTATTATAAAACTTCAAATTCCATAAAATAATAGGATTTACAACTACAAATAGGATTAAAAAATGAGGCAACATGCTAAGGAATCTATAGTCATCACTAAGCAAGATCTAACATTCAATTAGAACACACTATGAATAGTAATTAAGAGGTAAAAAAATAAGTATTATTATTGATCAAATGGCATTCAAATGAGTAGGCCTTCAACATAATTAGTTGGAGCATAAGTTACAATGGCCAAAATGGCTAGTTTTTATATAACTTTAGAGAGAGAGAGAGAGAGAGAGAGAGAGAGAGATGTCCAAGGATCACAAGGACACTTGTAAAGCTAATAAAATTATTTAATTATGCATTAAAAGAGGATATGGGATGAAACATGCAAGGTTAGGAAGTACAAGTATCCATCCAAGTCATAAACCTCATGAAAAGTGGCATGAAACTCCTCATTTGGCCTCATAAAATTACCTTCATGATTTGGACATGTTTAAGTGTCCTAAAACTGATTATGGATTGGTCTAATTATTTGAATGAAGGATAATGATATCTTTCATTCCTCTTCATTCATTGTTTGTAGGCTTTGTCATCTAGAATCATTGTGAAATGAGTCATAATCATCTACAGTTCAAAAAATTCCTCCTTCATGAACTCTACACACTTGGCCTCCAAAAAGGCATTAGTTTATAATTAAAATATATGGGATGGAGTTTATGACACTTTAAAAGACCCTATATGTCCTTAAAGACATTATGAACACCTTAAAATCAACTCACTTAAATTTTTCCACCCTTCTCACTAGCTTGGTCATTATGCCAATTTTGGCTGGCTGAGATGAGAGAGCCTATTAAGACATTTAGGAGATTTTTTTAGGCATAAAATTAACATTTGGAGTTATCACAAGTCTCAATATTCCTCCTAAAGTTTTTTTCATCTCTTGGAACCTCCTAGAACCTGTACAATACATAAAATAGTTAGAAAACTCCTATTTTACAACCCATCCATATAATTACATATAATAAAATAATATGGGGAGGAGTTTAAGAGAGTCCTATACAATTTTAAATCATCATATTGATCAAACTATTTCCTTAGAGTATCTTTAAAGCTTCATCTTCCCAATCGGGTCACTAACAAGGGTTTGCAAGAGTTTTAGGCTTGTTTTCACTCTTAAGCATTGTTCATAAATATTAGACATTGGATTTTCAAAATAATTCCAAAAATTTGATCCTAAAAACCCTTATAACTCCTCCAAACTTCCATGACCTCCATAAAAAACATTCTAAAATAAGTGAGCATTTAAAACTACCTATTCAAGCCCTTATTTTGCTTTCCTACAGGCTTGAGTTGGTTTGAGATAAAAAATAAACTTATTATGGTTTTTTTTGCACTAAAATAGATTTAAAACTTATTAACTCACTCAAAAAACATGTTTTAATTCATTTTTATGATCATCTAATGTTATACCTAAAGTTAAACCCCCTTTTGGATTCTAGGCCTAATCATTTTTAGTAGGCCTATCTGTGCCTTAAAGCCCAAGATGAGTTTTTATGGTTATCCCTAAATATTAATAGAATATACACCTATATTTTCACCTCATAAAAATTTCCTAACAAGTTATAATTTTCACCTCATGTGGAAAGTGAATTTGACTATTCATTTGGTTTCTAGGCCAAAAACCCTGCCCTTAAGCCAGACTAAAACTCTTGTAGGTTTGTACCAATTGTTAGGTTTCATCCTTATTTGAGATTTTATTATATATTTTTTATATTTATTTAAAATTTTCAAACCCTCTTTAATTGTCTCATGTTCTTCTATTCCACCATTTGATCTTCCTTCTTCAACCTCCCAGTTTATCCTTAAGGGGAAGTTCCCTCTATCTAAGAAAAAATTGAGGGTACTTCCCCTATTTTTATAGACTAATTGAAATTTGGATAATATTATAAAATTTTTATATATTATATACACAAAATTAAAACCCAAAATAGACCGTGCCAAAAGAGTATTATGTATGCAAGATTTTCATCAAGACTATGTATTGCATTTGAAAGCGTCTTATCTTTTCTTGTATTTCATAATATATATATATATATATATATATATATATATATATATATATGGTAATTATTAGTTTTTTATATGTCCCTTTAACACTTAAACTCCTTCCATACTTCTTTCAATACCCTAACTAGTCAAGATTGTGTGCACCCTGCCTGACTGTGTTCTTTTTTAGAGTGTACCTATAGGTATAAATGCATGTAAAAACTTGGAAAAAATTTAATGGGATTATTTTAATCCCTTGAGTCATTTTATATTGGGTTTTACATATTATTTCACCCTATATAGGCTCAAACATCACTTAGACACCATATTTTGCTCATTGTCTACTTAGTTACAACTATATGTGAACATTTTACATGTTAGGACACTTTTAGGTGATCATAGAATATAGAGTACAGAATTCAAACCTTATCCACATGCAATTTAGACCAATAAAACTATTCAATCATATAGGCATGCTTTGGTGATTCCGTCTTACACCTTCATCATGAACTGTGTGTTGCCTTATCTGAAACTGTAGATGTGTATTTCTTGTAGAGGAAGACATGTAAATGCATGTTTAACCCTATAATATCACCACTTAACTAATATTGATTATCTTTTGGGTTAAAATTAATATTTAAAATCATTTAGGAACATTCCACTATGGTGTCAAGACTTAATTTCAAACTTAGGTGAAAAAGGGGTCTCTTTTGAATCCAAATTGTAGATAACACTAACTATTTTCAGAGCATAAAAGTGTGATTTTGAGATCCTCAAAAACTAACCTCCATTTCTCATCTTCCCCTAAAAATTTCCAAGGATCTTGTCCTATGTATGGGATTTAAAAAAAAACACAATAAGAAACAAAAAAATCATTGACAACCCTAGCATATAGCTTTGCCAAAATGGCCTTGGGCCTCTATTTTGCATTTTTGGGGAATTAGGTCCTAAAATTGGTCATTTTTTGATTTGAAGGTTTCTCCATTTCAAATTTCTAACTTGACACCTCAAATGAGTCTAATTTTCCCTCTTCAACACACTATAACCTTAGGGAAGGTTCCAAAATGTTTCATTGCTTCAAAATAAAACTCTTTAGTTCTATTTATTGTCACCTGTAGTTGACCATTTTCCTATATGCAGTTAGTGAAGATGAGTATGGATAGTAAGGCATTATATTGGAATTAAATATGAGTTTTAAACCACTCTAAAGCATGAAAAAATAGATTAATTTCATAATCAATGACCTATCTTAGTCTAAACTCCTCAACATGAAATCTTTCATGAGGACACATATAAGTGCTTACTAATGTCAGATTGTGTACAAATGTTCCTCATAACTACAAAAATTCCCCTTTTATTATATAAAATTAAATATTGATCCACTCTTTAATGTTTATAAAGGATACATCATGTCTTAAAACCTTAAATACACCTCTATGAACATGACATACATGTTTAATACATGTGTCTCACCATGGTTTTAAGTAACAGTGGGGAGATTTTGAATGCATGGTGTTCATAACTACACTCTCATAAAACATTGCCTTAAAAAATGAGATTTAAAGATAAAAATTAAACAATATCACATTTAAAACATATAAATAGACCTATCACAACCCTCTAAATCCATTCACAAGCATGAAGTTCTTGAAAATGGTGGAAAATTGCCTGTAACTCGAAAAGGTGTATCTTATTTCAACTTTGATGTACTTGACCTATTCAAAACACATTAAAACATGAAATAAATAATGGGAATAATTTTAGGAGTTAAACATCATTTGGAATCATCCTAATCAATTACTTTGTATGGACTTGCCCAAAATGGAGGAAAACCTATAGGGTGTACATATTTACAAGTAGAAAAACATAGTCATCTTCATGAGGATGGTTCATAAGTAATAGGCCACTATTATTAAAAAAATATATATTTAAATGAAGTTATCTAAGTTTAGAATACACCCCCAAGAGAATTTTTCTTGAAACCTCTCATGTTGATCGTACCAAGTACAAACCTAAAGATTGATTTTGTATGCCTAAAAGGATGAAAAAGGAGTAGAATTGTTTTAGGCCTAAAATGGCACTTATATATCATTTAAAATTTCAAAATAAGCTTGAAAAATCTGAAAATACATTCTATGATCTTATCCCATGTCGCACACTTCCCCATAGGCTATACAAGTGCCAAAACTTTCCTTTTTTCTCAAAAAAATTACACTTTCTTTTGAAGAACCTACCACTTTCAATTACCAATAGATGATTAAGACATATGAGGACACACGAGATGTGACATCACCTTTTTTAACCTTCAAACTTCCTAATAAATCTATGCATGTCATTAAATGCCCCTTTTTTAACCCCAAAATGACTCTTAGGACTAAAAGGATTAAAAAGACTAAGTACCAAGGCTAATATAACATTAAATGACATCAATTAACCTATAATACACCTTTATACATAATATATTAGACCCCTAAACACCTAAAAATAATGCTTTTACCTATATGGGTCCCAATTTGACCTACAAGGTCAATTTTAGTCAACAAATTGTTGACTCATAGGGGTAGTATGTATGTTATACTAACTAGACTAGTAGCCTTATCAGTCCATTAGGCTTATGGAGTCATATTATATTTGAGACAAATAATAAAACCTTTGACCAATGATCATAAGGATTTGATCAAGACAAGACCACTTGACTACCTCAACCACATAAAACAAAGGACACACACCAAACAAAGGAAACACACTAACAAGACACACATGTGCTCAAATCACTTAGGAAAAAAAAGGAATAAAACAAATATACACAACTAAAAATCAAGAATATCTCCCTTTCTAGGATCAAAATGAAAGTTCCTTGCATCTAATTCTTCATTAGATGAATCATGGTGCTAGGCTTATTATTCTTTGTATTGAAAACTTGATAGCCCAAACCTACTTCTTGGAACCTCACCTACCATTCTCTCTATTGGACCATATTAAAATATGTCTCTAATGTAAAATTATTCATCTTGGCCTTGTACACATACTTCATATTGTTAACCACTCTTCATCTCATGATCAACTTTCATCTTCTTTGTAGGCATGACTTCAAGAGGAATGGTTTCTTGTTCTTTAGAATGTTGAGGAAAATAAAAACTTTTATTGACCTCCAAAGTCTAATTTTAAATTTTCTCTTACTCTTCTATGACATGTTTTACAATGTCATCTTAATCATCATCACTTGTAATCAGCTCTAATGAAATAGTAGACCCCTTGAGAGAGTCAAACTCATTACAATTGGTTCCAAACTACTGCCACAATTCCTCATCTTCTTTTTTATTAGCATCATGAAGGGGAACAAAATAATAAGCCACTTCATCCTCTTCCTATAATCCAAAAGGACTTCGTCAAAGATTTCCTCTTCAACACAAGAAAAGCATTCTTCATTATCAACCAAATAAGAAGACTCAACACAAGGGCTCACCTCTTCCTCAACACTTAGGACCTCTAAGGGATATAAAATTATATCTCCAATATCATAATATGATCTTGATTATCAATGGATGAAATATATTTCATATTTTTCTCTTTTTTTGTTGATGCCAAAACTAGGCATCTTAAAATCTGGTGACCTCCCCCAATAAGGCTACCAAGGAGTTACACTTTTTTCACACAAGAGTTCTAAATTTTCCTCAACAAAATATTATTTTTTAGGTTCCCATACCATATTTCCATAAATTCAAAGGGTGATTGGATGAATACAAGAGGAACTAGTTGGTGGAGGTGGAACATATGGCTAAAAATCAGATTGAGAATGTAAAGTTGGGGATTATTTTGGGAGATCTTGAGGAAGGGGAGGTAGACCTTGGGATAAGATAGATTGGTTATATTCCTTCCACTTCAAAATAATATCAGTCACATCTGATTCAAATTGAAAACTCTCTTTATGGATGTTAGATGGGGTGTTTTTAGGCATGGGATCTTCTTTTGGGACTAAACTTTCTGTCACACCTTGACTTAGCAATTTCATCCTTGACTCTAGCTCTTGAATTTGCATGGATATGTTCTCTTGGAAAAGTATTTATTAAAGTTCATAGGCATAATAATGAGGATAAGGAATGTAAGAGGACTAACATGGAAGACAAGAGGTCTCTTCTTGAGTAAGGGTAAAAGGGGCTTGTAAAAGATCAACTTCATTTTCAACTTCACACTCCTTATCAATGCTTCTATCCTCTTTCTTTCCCCATGATTCCACTATCTTAATATAGCTTATAATTTTAGGATTATAATTTTTTTATTGATAAGGGGATTCAATTTGAGGATTGGATGAAGTGTTCAAGGAATTTGGGATTTCCTTAGGCTTGGATTCTCCACTTTTTCTCCAACTTAGAATCTCATATCTTGAGGTCTTTTCATGAGATGGGGATGTGATGGGAGAGGTAAATGAGGGATTGAATTAAAATTATTTTTATACTAACATGAACTTCTGAATATTCATATTATACAACTCAATTTGCCTATCAATATTAGCTTTAAATACAAGGTTTCTACTTTCAAATCTCTCTTCCAATTGATGGGGAAAAAGGATAACTTTGGTAATCTTGATTGGGATAATGAATAGGATTCAAATAAGATTTATAGAAATCTTGGGGAAGTGGATATGATTGTTGATAGGTTTTATGAGGCTACATTTCATGAACTCTTAGCTTAACCTCTAAGGAAGAAACCCAGCCACTCACATATAACATCTCACTTGTGATATTTTGCCAATTGGCTCTCCTAATAGGTGCCCAATCTATTTTGACTAGATCTAATGCATCTCTCACCTTATGGATAGGATGACTAAGAAACTCTAGACCATATCCACTTTATGTGTCAAGATCCAACATGTACTTATCATATCATAAAAGTGTTTACTTGAAAGTGGAGATGGATTGACTTGAGAAATGTCTGGGTTAACTAGGAGGAATAAAACATTGATAAGGCTATCTATAAGACTGATAAACTTCATGAATGGGATTAAAAACTTCATTTTAACGATGGTCCACTTCATGACAGGGTTGATTGATAACTTTCTCTTGTTGATAGGGAATGGCATAAGCTTGAAATGTCTCACCAACTTGTGTAAAACAAAACTCAACACCAAGTTCAGCCATGAAACTTCATTAGGAATCAAGAACACAATGAATTATCATAAATAATATTAAAAGGAATACCTATGCTTCTTGACCATTTTATATAAATTTAGAGTCAACATTGATGCTTATATAGATGCCTCCAAAGGTTGATTGTTGAAAGACAACACCAAAAGTCTTTCAACCTTTTAGACTAAGAGTCCCATCGAGCATGCCAAAAAATATTATCACTTATATTTACACCATTTGATTATATTACTAAGATATCCTCATCCAAGTGGCACAATGGAAACACCTCTAGGCTATGGATGAGCCTAAGAATGAGGTGAATCTCTATATAGGGATAGTTCCCTTGATGTATCACTTTGGATCACTACTACACCTAAAATTTGGGTGAAAAAGGGAGAGAGAGAACTAAAAGCAAACTATTCTAAGGGAGTTCATACACTAAATAATATGATGACTTCCAATGATCAGCATGTTACACATGAGAACAAAATACCAACCAAACAACACTCCTTCAATATGCATCTTTTCACATCAATGTTACATTATCAGGTTATGGATGAATGTGTAAATCTAGGAGTACTAGATAAGAGTCCTTAAATAACACTATTGAATAGAATAACTCAATGAATCCTTAACATTTCCTAGAACACTTCACATGCACTATAAGAAGAATGTTTCCAACTACAAATAGAATTAAAGAATGAGATAACATGCTAAGGAATCCATAGTCTTCACTAAGAAAGATCTAAAATTCAAGTATAACATACTATAAATAGTCATGAAGATATAAAAATTCATTATTATTATTGATCAAATGGTATTAAAATGATTAGGGCTTCACCACACTTAGGTGGAACATAAGTTACAATGGCTAAAATAGTTAGTTCTTATAAAACTTGAGAGAGAGGAGGAGAAGAGAGAAGTCCAATGGTCACAAGGATACTTGTAAATATGATAAAATTAGTTAATTTTTCATTATTATATGATATGGGATGAACCATTCAAGTTTAGGAAGTACAAGTGTCCATCCAAGTCATAAAACTTATGAAAAGTGGCATGAAACTCCTCATTCTAGCTCAAAAAATTACTTTCATGATTTTGACTTATTTAAACATCAAAAAAATTATTAAGGATAGTTTTAATTATTTTAATTAATGTTAAGGATATCATACATGCCTCTCCATGCATTTTTTGTAGGATTCATCATCTAGAATCATCCAGAAATGAGCCATCATCATCTGTAGTCCAAAAAATTCTTCCTTTATGCACCCCTAAACTTGGCCTAAAAAAAGGAATCATATTCCCATAAAATTATATGGTAGGGAGTGTATTACACCTATAAATACCCTAAATGTCCTTAAATTCATTAGTTACACCATAAAATAAGCTCATTTGAAGTTTTTCACCCTTTTCACTAGCTTGATCACTATGCTAGTTTTGACTAGCTAAGATGAGAGCTCTTATTGAGGAACTTAAGAGTTGTTCTGAGGCATTAGATTAACATGGGGAGATTAAAAAAAGTCTCAATATTAATCCTAAAGTTAGTTTCATCTGTTGGAACCTCCTATAACCTACACAATGCACAAAATAGTTTAAAAAAACCCTTTTTTCACCTCATCTGTATAATTACATACAATCCAATAGGATGGGGTGGATATTGAGATATGAATATATAATTTACAATCATAATATTAATCAAACTGGTCCCTTATACTATATTTCTAGTTTCATCTTCCCAATTGAGTCACTAACAAGGGTTTACAAGGGTTTACAAGGGTTTTTGGCCTAGTTTCACTATGAAGCATTGTTCATAAAGATTGGATGTGGGATTTACAAAATAGTTCCAAAAATGTGAGTATAAGGACCCATTTTAACTCTTCTAAACTTCCATGACCTCCATGCTAATCCTTCTAAAATATGTAAGCATTTGAAACTACTTATTCGAGCCCATATTTTCCTTTCCTACAACCTTGAGTTAGTTTGAGCCTAAAATGACTTTATTATGGTATATTATAAACTAAAAGAGATTTAAAACCTCTTAATTCACTCCAAAAACACGTTTCAATCAATTTTAGTGATCATCTAAGGCTATAACTAAAGTTGAACCCCCTTTATGATTCTATGCCTAGTCATGTTTAGTAGGCATGTCTGCACCTTAAATCCCAAGATGAGTTTTTATGTTTCTCCTCACATATAAATAGACTTTACACCTATATTTTTACCTCATAAAAATGTCCTAATATTTTATAATTTTCATCTCATGTGGAAAGTGAAGGTGACCATTCATTTGGTTTATAGGCCAAAACGATGCCCTTAAACCTGATTACAAATCTTATAGGTTTGTTACATTTGTTAGTTTTCATCCTTATTTTAGATTTTAGTCCTTTTTATATATATTTATTTAAAATAATCACACCCTCTTTAAGGGTCCCATGTGATTATGGTCCACCATTTCATCTTCCTTCCTCAAATTGTTAGTTTATCCTTAAGGGGGAGTACCCTCTGTATGAGACAAAACAAAGGGTACTTCGCCTATTTTTATAAAATAATTGAAATTTATATAATATTATCCAAGTTTTATATATTATATACACAAAAATACATCCATTTTTTAGGTAATTTTACCCTCAAAAGTCTCTAAAACCCAAAAGAGACCATGCCAAAAGAGTATTGTGTATGCAAGATTTTCATCAGAACTATGTATTACATTTGAAAGGGTCATATCTTTGATTGTATTTAATCATGAATATATTATATATAAATTAATTTTCATTATTAGTGTGTTATATTTTCCTTTAACACTTAAACCCCTCCATACTTCTTCTAATACCCTAACCAGTCAAGACTGTGTGCACCCTACCTAGTTGTGTTCTTATTTTTTAGAGTGTACCTATAGTTATTAATACATATTAGAACTTATAAAACATTTAATCAGATTAATTTAATACCTAAGTTCATTTTATATTTATTTGGACCTATTCCTTCACCATATATAGGCTCAAACATCACTTAGACATGATAGTTTGCTCACTATCTGCTTAGTTACAATTGTAGGTGAGCATTTTGCATGTTAAGACACCTGTAGGTGATCATGGGATATGGAGTAAATAATTACAACCTTATCCACCTAAAATTTGGACCAAAAATACTATATAGTCATATAGGCATGCTTTGGTGATTCCATATTACACCTTCATCATGGACTATGTGCTACCTTATCTAAAATTGTATATGTGTATTTCTTGTAGAGGGAAACTTGTAGATGCATGTTAAACCATAGAACAACAAAAATTAACTCCTATTTATGATCCTTTTTATAAAAATTAATATTTCAAATCATTTAGTAACATTCCACTATGGTGTTAATGCCTAATTGAAACCTTAAGTGAAAAAGGGGTCTCTTTTGAATCCAAACTATAGATAACACTAACTATTTTCAGAGCATAAAAGTGTGATTTTGGGCTCCTCAGAAACTAACCTCCATTTATCATTTTTCCCTAAAACTTGGTAGGGATCTTGTCCTATGTATGGGATTTAAAACAAAGATAATACGATAGATCATAATCATTGACAACCCTACCATATAGCTCTACCAAAATGGCCTTAGGCATCTATATTACATTTTTGGGGAATTAGGTCCCAAAATTGGTCATTTTGTGTTTTGAAGGTCTTTCCATTTAAAATTTCCAAATTTACACCTCAAATGAGTCTGATATACCACATTCAACACACTATGACCTCAGGTATGGTTCCAACATTTTTAAATGCTTTAAAACAAAACTCTTTAGTTCTCTATATTGTCACATGTAGGTGAGCATTTTCCTATATGCAAGTAGTGAAGAGGAGTATGAGAAGTAAGAATTATATTGGCCTTAAATATAATTTTTAGATCACTCTAAAGCATGGAAAATATATAATCCTTTCATAATCAATGACCTAGCTCAGTCTAAACTCCTCAACATGAAATTGTTCATGTGGACAAATGTAGGTGCTTACTACTAGCAAATTGTGTACAAATGTTGCTCATGACTGTAAAAATTACCCTTTTATTACATAAAATAAAATATTGATCCAATAATTAATTCTTATAAAGGATACACCAAAGATAAAAACCTTAAATACATCTCTGTGAACATGACATATAGCTTTAATACATGTGTCTCAACATGGTTACAAGTAAACAGTGAGTAAAAGTTGATTGTATGGTGTTCATAACTACACTCTCATAAATAATTTCCTTTAATAATGAGATTTAAAGGTAAAATGGAATAAATATCACATTTAAAACATAGAAATATACCTATCATAACCATTTTAAGCCATTAACAAGCATGAACTTCCTAAAAATGGTGAAAAACTGCCTACAACTCAGAAAGATGTATCTTCTTGCAAATTTGATCTAATTGACCTATCTAAACACATTTAAACATGAAAATAATAATGTTAATAATTTGAGGAGGAGGTCAAAATTATCTATAAACAACCTAAGCAACTAGTTTGTATGGACTTGCCCAAAATGGATCAAAACCTATAGGGTGCATAGATTTTTAAGCAAAAATACATAGTCAGCTTCATGAGGATGGTTAATAAAGCATATGCCACCATTATTAAAAATATTTTTATGTAAATTATGTTATTTTAGTTTAGAATACACCCCTAAGATAATTTTTCCTAAAACATATCATGTTAACTGCACCAAGTATAAACCTGAAGATTGCTTTTGTATGCTTAGAATGATGAAAAAGAAGTAGAATAGTTTTGGGACTAAAATGGAAATTATAGAGATTTTAAAATGTGGAAATAAGATTGAGGAATCTGAAGAGACATTCTATGATCTTCTCCCATGTGGCACAATTCCCCATAGGCAATACAAGTGCTAAACTCTCCTTTTTCTCAAGAAAACTACCCTTTCTTCTAAACAACTTTCCACTTTTAGTTACCAATATTTTATTAAGACATATGAGGACACATGGGATGATACATCACCTTTTACAACTTTCAAACTTCCCAATAAATATATACAAGTCATTAAGTGCCCCTTTTTACCTTGAAATGACTCCTAAGACTAAAATGATTAAAAAGACTAAAGACTAAGGCCAATATAACATTAAATTACATCAATTAACCTATAATACACCTTTAGACATAATATATTAGACCATAAAACACTTAAAAACAATTTTTTACCTACAAGGGTCCCAATTTGACCTATGGGTCAAATTTGGTTAACACAACTCAATTAGAGGTTACAATGGGCATCCTAAGCTCATTGGTAACATTCCTCCCAACCTTATAAACTCTGATGATGATGATGATCCTAATGATATTAACTTAAAGATCAAAACTTTTGATCTCTCACCTCATCTCATCTTGTAGCTTCCTGCTTCCTTGCATCCTCATTCTTGTAAGCCTCCTTGTGAATACATTCCCATAGTCTTAACCAAGACTAGGCACTCTATTCACCAAGATTCTTCTAATGAGAAGGTCATCCTGACCTATGTCATTGATCTTCATAATCTAGATTATGATGATGGATATTATTTAAATGATCCTCTTTTAGAAAGCCTTGTTTAGGCCCATGATGCCAAAATTGTTCATTACCACTCTTTTGCATCTCATAATTCTCTTTCATTTATAGTTCCTAATTATTTTATTTTTCCTCTTTATCATAGGGTATAGATGGTGTTGATACCTCTAGTTTCTAAGGAACCACTTAAGACCATGCTCTTGAATTATGCTAAGTCCAAACCTTATCACTTTACCACACCTAGGTAATCCTCCTTAGACCTTCTACAAATATCACCCCTCCTTTAGTAGGGTTGACTATTGTGAAGCCTATTCCTTTTTCCATTATATTTGAACCTACTTCATCTCCTACTGTTGTTAAGACTCTTCTTACTTCTCATCCTAGTGCTCCTCTTGTTGAACCCAATTCCACTCCTTCCTCATCATCACCTTCCCTTGATGGTGGTTTTATTTTTCTACCTAAGATGTATCCTTTACCCACCAAATGGGCTGATGAGTCCTCTTCAGCTTCTTCCACTTCTATTTCACCCCCTTTTATGAGTGCTCCTAAAATTGCTCATAAGCATATTTGTTTCTTCTATGGGATAGATAATCACTCTTTTACCCATTGTCACAAGTTGTGACAATACCTTGATACCTTACATCCTTCCTCCTTGTCATTATACAAATCCATACCTCCCATGGAGGTACTTCTTAGATATTTACCTAATTATGGTGAGGTATATTGTCTATGGTACCTATATGGTATGCATCACACTACTCATTATCATATTCTTCAACATCTTAAGGATCAACTTGTAACCATCCCTTAGACCTTCTACCATTCTTCCCATAGGTCATTCCCAAAATAAGGATCCTCCTTCTTCTCCCACAGCTCCACCTCTCTTGGTTATATCACCTCTTGTGATCTCCTCACTTTTGGATCCTTCTTCACCCATGATTCTTTCACCTGTGGATCCTTCTCCACCTGTGAGTCCTTCACCCATGCATCCTTCTCCACCTATGATTCCTTCTCTTATAGATCTTGTTTCCATGATTTATCTTAACCAAACTTTACCTAACTTTCCTCTTTAACATGATCCTTTGAGCATTCCTACTATTTAAATTTAGGAGATCAAAAAAGAAGTATTTGCCTAGTATTCACTGAAGATTGATGAGACCTTAGCTACAATACCCATTCAACTTCATAGAGACTTATCTAATGTATTGGATAATGTGTGTGGATAGATTGACCAATATTTATGAGCACATGCATTGTGATTTCTCATTTATATTTGATTATATCATTTGACACTATGTCAAATTATATATTATCTGTTATTATGTTTTTCATTCTTGTTATAATATAGTTAGCTTATGTTATCATTTTGCATTTATCATATACTTATCCTTTCCTTATCATTGTTATTTTCCCCTTATCATTTCTTTATTTTCCTTTAGATTTTTTCTCAAAACTCTTCCCTTGTATATTTATGATTGATTTCTTTCTTATCTTTATTTTCCATAGAAGTTGTCATGGTGACTTGGTTATACTTAACCTCTTCCCTTTGGTTACTATCTCATATTACCATGTGATCAATTCACAAGCAATATTTCTCAATATTATTTATTTTCACAAATCCTCCTTTGGATCTCCTTTTTCCCTTTTTTGTTCCATAAGCTAAGCATATATATAGTTGAGACTTGAAATAACATGATGAGTTCATTGTCAAACCTAAATGTTCCTATCAGTATTTTGTATTGGGTTGCTTAACTTCCTTTAACCTTAGCCTAAATCTCATTCATGTGTATCACTATCTCTCTCATGATTGGTCATTCCAAATCCTTATGGAGGGGGAATCTTAAAAAGCCTTCAAAATAAAATTAAAATCTAAATCATTTAAACAAAAGGCAATGATATCAAAAGGCAAAAATATTGAATATTCTTAAAATTCTAATCGAACTAAAAGACATGATTCAAAGCACATCTCCTTCTTCTAGTTGAATCTCAAACTTCACATTTGGCCTCATGGTAGAGCTGTGGTCCTTTAGGGTGTGGTATGCCAATAAATTAGAATAGGAGAATAAATAAATCTTTTATTACTACCTACTTTCTCATTCAAGTACCCAATCTTCATAGTAGACTGATGGCTTTGTAAGGGGTCCTAAGGAGTGGGGAACATGTTGTGGGAAGGTAGGTCCATTTTACTTTTCCTTTTACTAATATACCATCATGATTTGATCTTAGTAGCATACATATTTTATTACAAAGCTTTATGTTTGTATCAAGCAACTTTCCTTTGTACATAAGAGATGACTAATCACTTAGTGTCTTATATTGTCCTTAGTTTACCTCTTGCCTCCTAAGGTCTTCTCATAATATGCCTAAGTCTTTATTTTTACACTCCCTTTTTCATTCCTTTTCCTTCATATTTTTTCTTGGTAAATATTGTTTTTCTTACTGATCACTCCCCATGGGACATTATTTATGAGTTGCTTTATAAGACTATGGATAAGAACCAATATCCCTCAAAAATTTCCATCTTTTCCATCTTATTACACATATCCCTGATTTACCATTACTTATCCTTATACTTACCAATCCTGATTTGTTACCACTTGGGTTTTTTTTGCAAGGTATAGTGTAAGACCGTGGATAGGACCCGACCCTCCTCACAAAATTTCTCAAAAATCAAAGTCACCATCCAAAATTACTTGTGTTAAATATGAGATAAGATTTGATTGATTATGAGGTTGCATGTCATTGACATGCTTCCCATCTTGATATTTAGTATGTTTAATGCTTACTTAATTTTTCTTTCACCTTTTATTTTATTATTTTTTGAGTGCATGTAAGATTACAACCATTTATTAAATTTCTCATACTTCCCAGCTTAAATTAGTATGATAAATTTAAGAAGAAATTTTTGAAAATCTTTTTTCCCATCATGATATAGTATAATTGATTGACTTGTCAGGCACCTAGAACAACAAACATGCTCTGATACCACTTTGTTGGGGGATCACAAGAACAACACATGTTCTGATCCCACTTTGTTAGGATCTTGCTCCTCAGAAAGAGCACAGTATGATTACCAAATATAAGCAATTATAAATGCGGAAATAACCAAAAATACAAGTAACTAGAATTCACCAATAGCACAGAATATGAGAGACAATACACTATCTTGTATTAACACTTTACAGAATAGAATACAACAAAGAGCTGCCACACTCTTTCACCTTACAGAGGTTTGCCACACCTCAAGTGTATAGTAATTATTCTCACACAACACTCTCCTACACAAAAAAGGGTCCCAACAACCAACTCACAAACAGAATTGGTGTTCAGCTCTCCAACTAGTCAGTAATAACCCTGCCAGTTCACCAAGCACTCTATAGTACTTCAAGTTGATCTCCCATGAACCTGCAACCTGCAATTCAACAGACCATACTCACATGTAGATCCCCTATGAGCTTGCAATAACCTACAACTCAATTGATCTTACAATGGAAGCAACTTACTTGCCTTCCTTTCTATCTCATTCCTTAATTACAATACATGCCAACGGGTCTATAAATAGATCCCTAACTCAAACAATAACTTAGACTCTTAATTTAGACAATTATCCTCACAGCCAAAGACTCTAACTGGCCTTTACATGCAAACACTTCGTTCACTTAACTAACTATCTATGTAACGAGCAATTCTGGAACACATAGGTGACCGACACCGATCCCTACTAGTTTGGTTCTATCGACGTCAGCTGACTCCCTGCCATCACCGATGGCCTTCTGCACTGGTCACGACCAACATCGGTCCTGCTGTCGATGCCGGTGCTCCTAGATCTCAGCAACCTTCTTGTTCCTTCTGTTTGTAAAGAGTTGAAGCTTTTAGCTCCACAACTTAACAATTTCCCACTTGGAGATAAGCAGCTGCAACCTATACCTGTACTTGTACTTAGTCTAGTTTGTTCCCTTGGCTTTGTATCCCTCCTCAAGATCACTCTTGAAGACCAACCACCACAAACCTATAGTGCAAAACCTATCATCCAAATCACCTGCCACATCAGCATCTACAAACCATGTAGAAAATAACCTGAACCTGCATAGCATGTGCACCTGCTGCTAGTCCCTATAAGAATCCACTGAACTGTCCTCTAATGGTTCTCTCTCAGATTGGCTCCAACTTGTGACAACTCCCACTGCTTGGGAAAACTCAGGTTTAGTACATACCATGCACTCAACCTCATTATGTGAATCAAGACACCTGTTCATAGAACTGTCCAACCATTGGTGTGCTAACCGGTTTCACATAATCATCCTAAAAAAAAGTCAACATGTGACCTACCATGTCTCTAGAACACACTCATGCCAAAGAATCTTACTGTTCCTAGATTCTCCATGACAAACACCTGAACTAGCTTTACCTTTAGTTCAGTAATACCTGTATATGTAACCCTGCAACAAGCACATCATACAGAAATAGGATAATGTAGCTAATATTATCCAACCTGGTAAAGAGAAACACAATGATCAAACCTCCATTGCCCTGCAGCTATACAAGACCATATACCCTGATCTTCCATCTCACGTATCCATTTTTGCTCTTCTTTATCTTGAACATCCATTCATCTCTCAGTGCTTACTTCTAGCTGGCCACTCTACCCAAAACACCTGTTTGGTACTCCTCCAAGGAATCACATCCTCATTCATGCCAAGCTCCCACTATTTCCTGGATCTACCTATTCTACTTCTTCAATAACTTCCTGGTCTTATGCCATAAGTGAGCGACAAGTAGTGTAAAGAAGGGAAATGATGAATTTAAGAACTTACTTACACCTTCAGTCCTCCATATGGGTGCTTGAGACTCCATGATAGCTTGATATCCACCCAAAATTCATCTCAATAATTGATGCTGGTCACGTCTCAGTCTACAGACGACCGAAGTGGGTTCCCTGCGACTGCCACCTTGCCGACGTCGGTTTCCCCTGGCCGATGCTGGTAGTTATCTGCCCTGAGTCTTCGACGTCGGTCTTCACATAGCTGACGTTGGTCCTTGTCTGGACGCTGACGCCGATTTTCCTGCCGACATTGGTCTCTGTGTTTTTCTTGTGAGACCTAACTTTTCCCGTAAGCTCTTTTTGGATCAAATATTTGTCCAAATCACCCTTACTCTACTAGGAATTCTTTTGCATCTTGTGCTGAACTCTGTCCGTCACCTTCTCCTTGAAAACCAAGGCTTTCTTGTTCTTGTCACTAACATCAGATTCCTCAAGAAACATTACCTTCTTCTTCTGCATACAAAAACCATGATCCATACCTTCCAAATCTGAAAGCATATCCTTTGACTCAAAAACAAGCATCTCCTTCTTATCTATGTGACCAAGCCTATCAAGCCACATCTCTGAATGTATAGCTGAAGTAGATAACCCAGAAAGAGAATCAGTAGTACAAGTAGATAAATAAAGCGTACCTAATTTCTTACCTCTAGCTACAACAAGTGTACCCTTGGTAACCTTCCAAGAGTCTACTGTGAGAGTTACTGTGCAACCCTCATCACCCAAACTTCTAACAGAAATCAAATTCTATTCCAGAACTGGGGCATGCATGACTTCTTTTAACACCCATGTGTTACCTGTCTGCAGTTTCAACTTCACTTTCCCTTTGCCAACAATCTAACAAGGCTTACCATCCCCTACATAAATTTCTCCAAAATCTCCCTGGACATACTCATGAAAAAATTCCCTATGTGGGGATGCATGAAAAGTGGCACCAGAATCTAAAACCCAAGATTCTACTTTATCCAAAGAACATACCAGAGCATCCCATGTAGTGTAATCTGCAACATCTACTTCTTCTTCATGTCCTTCATGCTGATCTTCACCTGATTTGCAATTTCTCTTTAAGTGCCCTTGCTTTCCACACTTCCAGCAGGTTATTCTGCCATACCTGGACTTGGATCTTCTGCCTATCTTGGACCTTGATCTCCCATGCTCTATCTTTTCTCTTTGCCTTCCTCTACCTTCGACACTCAAAGCATTTCCTAATGATTCACCTATGCTATTCCTACGTATCTCTTCATTCAAGATTACACTCACAACATCATCCACTTTTAAGACTTTTAAAGGAGACACAGTATTAGAAACTGCCATTACCAAACCTTCCCAACTTTTAGGTAATGAACACAAGATTAAGAGAGCTCTAATTTCATCATCAAATACAATATTGAGTGAACTTAATTGGTTTACCAAACCATGGAAATCACTAAGATGGCTATGAACAGATCCACCTTCCAACATTTGCAAATTAAATAAGCGCTTCATAAGAAATACCTTATTAGAAGCTGAGGGTTTTTCATATAAATTTGCCAAAGATTCCATCAACTCCACCATTGTCTTACACTGCGATAAGCTGGAAATCATAGATGATCCAAGACTCAATCTAATAGATCCCAGAGCCTTCCGATCAAGAACCTCCCATTCCTCATCTTTCATATCCGAGGGTTTGTAATTAACCCCTCACAACGGTAAGTACAAATCTTTTTGATACAGATAATCCTCAATCTGCATCCTCCACAATTGGTAGTTCTTGCCATTAAACTTTTCCATCCATAGCTTACTATCTTCTATCATTGCTCAACTCCCACTCAAATAGAAACCCTGTGAGTACCTGTAATTAAAACACACTAACCAGATCTAATCCAATCTGTTAGTATCCCAACCAATAGCTCTGATACAACTTGTCAGGCACCTAGAACAACAAACATGCTCTGATACCACTTTGTTGGGGGATCACAAGAACAACACCTGTTCTGATCCCACTTTGTTAGGATCTTGCTCCTCAAAAAGAGCACAGTATGATTACCAAATATAAGCAATTATAAATGTGGAAATAACCAGAAATACAAGTAACTAGAATTCACCAATAGCACAAAATATGAGAGACAATACACTATCTTGTATTAACACTTTACATAATAGAATACAACAAAGAGCCGCCACACTCTTTCACCTTACAGAGGTTTGCCACACCTCAAGTGTATAGTAATTCTTCTCACATAACACTCTCCTACACAAAAAATGGTCCCAACAACCAACTCACAAACAGAATTGGTGTTCACCTCTCCAACTAGTCAGTAATAACCCTGCTAGTTCACCAAGCACTCTATAGTACTTCAAGTTGATCTCCCATGAACCTGCAACCTATAATTCAATAGACCATACTCACATGTAGATCCCCTATGAGCTTGCAACAACCTACAACTCAATTGATCTTACAATGGAAGCAACTTGCTTGCCTTCCTTTCTATCTCATTCCTTAATTACAATACATGCCAATGGGTCTATAAATAGATCCCTAACTCAAACACTAACTTAGACTCTTAATTTAGACAATTATCCTCGCAGCCAAAGACTCTAACTGGCCTTTACATGTAAACACTTCGTTCACTTAACTAATTGTCTGTGTAATGAGCAATTCTGGAACACACAGGTGACCGATGATGGTCCCTGCTAGTCTGGTTCTGCCGATGTCAGCCGACTCCCTACCGTCGTCGGTGGCCTTCTGCACTGGTCACGACTGACGTCAGTCCTACTGTCGACGTCGGTGCTCCTGGATCTCAGCAACCTTCTTGTTCCTTCTGTTTGCAAAGAGTTGAAGCTTTTAGCTCCATAACTTAACATGACTTAATTTTGATTTGTTTTTATTACCATTTGTACCCTTTTACATACCTTCCATTTTATTACATTATTTGTCATACTTCCCAATGTGACATTTAGTATGAATTTACTTGTTTTAATATGGTGAAAAAATCTTTTACATTGGTTTTCAAAAAAATCCGCTTTACCATCTTGTTTGCAATTTTCTTAGATTTGTATACTTAAGTCATTTTCTATTATTACACATTTCCCAACTTGAAATAGTGTGTAGTGCAGTTATTTGATTGATTATATTTTTTCAAGTCCTTTTTCCCCTATTTATTTTTAACAATATATGTGTACTCCATAATGTTAGAAAAGAATCCACACTACATATATTTTCTATAGCATATACAACAAATCTAAATACATATTCTAGATAGAAATATATCCAAACACATATAAAAACACAACCAACATAAAGAAAACATACATAACCAATAATAATAATCTAAAATGATACATCATATGTATATATCATGAGTTTGATACAACATATACAACTATATACAAATCCCTAACACTAGAGCTAGGCTCCATCATATCTATGTCACGGCCTAGACACACTACCTACTAAGGCCTCAATCTAACTCCTCTAAATGGTATACTATAATGAGTTTGTATGATATCTCAATCCCTATACCTATCCTTTTATGTGTGCTATTTTCACTTGTGTTTGCACCAACTCAACTTGGGTCATTGTATATGCCTACGTCAATTGAGTATGCAATATTATATATGCCTACATCATCTATGTCACTATATGTAGATGTGTAACTCTTTCATTTACTAGGACCTGCTAGGTCTATCTCTTGCCTACACCCATCTCTACTGATGGTTACATCCTCTTTCTCTACACCTATATCTACCTTACTACCTCACTAGCTAATCTAAACCATCTCACTTGAGTTAGGGTAGATGATACACTTAAATACTCTAGTTTTATAGGGTCATATGGCTGTAGAGTCTCATCTAGGATGTCATGGAGTGATCTCCTCACTAGGGACCCTAATCTCTCCTCCTCATCCTCTAGTATGCCTAAAAAATCACCCAAGATGGATATAGATAACTATCATATCTCATAATATCTATCTATATCTCTCTACTACCCAATAAAAACTTAAGAAATAACTCAAACATATTCATACCTATCTATATCTCAGCTCCTATGATATTATCAATTGCATGATCACCTAACATAGTATCCTCGTATGCATAGCCTCTTAGTACCTCCTCCATAAATCACCTCCTCAACTCTAACCTATCTATCATGGCTCATGTCCATATTAGCCTCTATTTGAGTGGTTTCTATATCATCTCCTCTAGATCATATATGGGATCATTTAGGATGTCTATAGTCTCCACTCTCTTCTATCTCCATCATAATTGTGTCTACAATGGTCATTACTCATCTTATTTTAGGAATAGTAGTGGTACATCTAGTATCTTTGCCTCCTCCACCTCCTATACCACTCATCATACCCAACCAATCTATGGTTTCTCCTAATGTGGCCTTAGTATCAACCTCATTATTACTATTTTGAGTCCTCTTCTCCCTCGTGGTTCCTTCACATACTAAGCCCATTAGTTAGGCATTAGTATTGGTGTCACCAAATAAGGTAAGCCCATCTATCTTAGCACTTTTTCCATTATATGTGGCTTTCTCCACCACATATAATGTCCAACCACCTCTCTCCTCTCTAGTGTTGGTTTAATTGTGTGCCAAATTACTCATGTAGTTTTTATGTTCCCATATATCTACCACACAATGTATGCACATCTTACCAAATGTAGTTTTGTAATTTAGGGCATGGCCCATGCCACCTAGTCCTCCCTCCATCTCCACACTCAAGGTAACCCGTCATCAACCACATGTGGTAACCTAGCTAGTTGATACATGGGAAATATCTCATATATATATGATGTCATTAGTATTATCATTCCTAAATTCTTATGTCCTTTGACTAACATCTTGAATAGATAATGTATGAGTTGGAATCATATGATAAAACCTAGATCATATAGTACTCCCTCCTTCAGCATCATCCTACTCAAGTCTACCATGAATAGTGGTATTTTATCATCCAACTTGTGATAGAGCACCCACTATGTCACAAGGCTTATCACCACCTTCTAGAGGTTTAGAATTTATGATGTATGCACATTGTACATACTAACTCTCCATTCTCTTAATATCATCTTTGATCCTATATCCCACATGGTTAAGGCTTTCTTCTCCTCTAAACTATTTGGTATCCCTCTGGTCATTAGTGCTCTTACTATGGGTAACCCAAGGATGGCATGAACATCTTCTAGTGTGATACCCACCTCTATTACATCCTTATACACCTTACATCTTAAGGTGTTAGTCAATCATTCCTAGCATCCCAAGAACATGAATAATAGGTCAATGTTAAGGGGGATATTTCATATATCAACTATACCTCCTAGACCTATACCTACCATTCTAGCTTGATCTCCATCTGATAATCTATGTAACAAGTGTAGCAACCAATACATGTCCACCAACCTCTATAATCTTGGTTATATCTATAACCAAGAAATAAAAAAGGATGTATTAGTTCTTCCATGTCATGTATACATTATTTATACATCATTTTTATAATTTTAATTAAAAATAAGCCTAATTGCTTTTACCTTATTCATTTATCCTATTTCTAACTTACTTGGTACCTCTTTCCCTCTTTTGGTCATTTCAAGCCATTATAGCCCTCTTTCAAAAAGAATCACACTTTTTCATGCTTATTTTGTTTCCTTGGTCAACATAGTTTGACCATAATGTCCCTATGTTTGTCATAGTTGACTTGAAGTTCCAAGTTAACCCTCTTATCTTACCCTCCCTAATAGTGAGTTTTTATTCTAGCCCTTACAAAGTAATGAATCACTTTGTTCTAGATTTTTAGCCTAAAGATTACACTAGGTCAGCCCATACCTACTAGGTTGACCATATATATTCTACCTTATTTTATCTTACGAGGTCGACCTGGTTGACTTAGTGTAATATATGTGTCAACCTAGTACATTTTTCATAAAATGTTCATTTCACTCACTTTTTGCCTAAATCCTGCAAACCCTTTTCCCATCTTCCTATTTGATACCCTTAAAATCTAATTTTACTCAATTTTGACATATATTAATATTTAAAATAAAGTTTTATCAAAAATTCACTTAATTCAATACAAATTTCAAAAATTGGTTTGAGATCCATAGTTGTATACCTATAGTGCACCTGTTACCTCCTCTAAGTGTCCTCCTCATCTAGAATGTCGTCTACTCACCATCCTAGGCTTGTTTGGTCTCATAGCTCTCTTTCCTCTCTTTCACAATTCAAAATACAAAATGAATTCTCTTTTCCCCTATTTCAAAACACTTTTTAGTAACTTAATTCTTTCATTTATTTTCAAACAGATTCCTTATTTTGCCTCTATCTTTATTTCTACTCATCTATTTTTCAAATCATAAAATTAATTATATTCATGATGACATAGAGATTATTTTCCACTATAATATGTCTATCTTCCAAAATTTTCTATTTTGGCTATTTTTTGTACTTGTGTAGGTTCACCTAGTGTACTCTACATTAGACACCTTTATTTCTTGTAGTCTACTTCTTTATCTACATCACTAAGGTAAGTTAAAGGTATGTGTTTTTTAATAAAATTCTTACATTTATCTTATTTTTTGCTTACCACACCATACTTATCATTAGTGTTATGCATTATCATTTTCTCTTTTGAAGCACCATCTTGTGTTTCACTTATGTGACAGATGATGAGCTTTAGCTGGGGCATATGTATACACATAATATCTTAAATTTTTTTTTTGATTACTGACACTTTGTATCTTTCAAGAACCTATTGAGTCTTAATCTCTCTAAGTGCATGCCTTAAGGGGTACACTAGGAAAAGCACGAGTAGATCATTAGTGCTTTGCAAGATTATTATTCATTTTTCCACTTGCCATCCACACACTAGCCTCCTAAAACCATCAAACCCAAGTTTATTATTCTTATTTCTACATATTCCTATGACTTGATATGTTTTATTTTTTATTTCTTACCTTATCACCCTTTTGACCTATTGATTGTCCTAGGTTGATTGGGTTGACCTACTATAGTTTAGAGACTTTTTTTCTTCTAGTTTGTTGGCCTCTCGATTGACCTAGCATAACTGATGTATCCGAATGATTTTAAATTAAGTTTTACCTATATATACAAGATCATTTACCACCATTTAATAATACCAAAGGATTAATCAAATACGTGCAAATTAACATCTACCTATTGACCATTCTACTGGGCGAATAAATATTTAGGGTTCAATACTTTCTTTGGAGCTTTTATCTCATCATGTAGATAAGTATTTTGGATGCTTGGATAGGTTGTGTAGATTAGATATTATTTATCCTAGTTATCCTTACATACCATGATAATCTCTTTCAAAGCACCTTGGCCAAGGGGGAGATTGAGGATCGGTAAGTTCATCTTTAAATGTAAGTATTCCTAACTTTATTCCTCTTTTATAAGAGTAGATAGATAGTGCATTTGTATTCTTATCTTTCATGTATTAGTATTTTATATACATTAACATGAGTATATGTCTTTTAATACATGTTTAGTTTAGTTATTTATTTGTTTTGTTTCTAATCCCCACTTTTTGCCACAAGCTTTGGTGAACACTAGATTAGATTTACTTTTATTGTTATTAGATTAGTGAAATATTAAATAATATGACTCTTTTATGGTTGTTGTGAGATTGTGTTAGACTGTAGGCTTTGGAAACCTCCCTCACATGATGTGTTGTGACAAGTGATCCCCTAATCAAGTCTAATAGATCCTCACATTTTTCATGCTCCTACTTAATAATTGTATTCCCCTAATTGGAAATATAGTTGTACTTTATCCCATATAATCCAAGATTGATTTATGGACATGATTCATTTTTCATTGCATACAATGGGCATGTGTGATAACTCTCTTGGTGGTTAAACACCTAAACCAATACCTATAGGTAGTGTAATCTAAAATTAAATATAAGATGCTATAATTAAATTAAAGAGGAGAGAACTCAAAAAAAGGGGGTAGAACATAGAGGCTAGGTGGCTGAGAGGTAAAGTAAACTTGAAATAGATAGCTAAAATAAGCTAACTCTAGTAAGAATAGTGACCTAAGTGCATTCAAGTCTACCTAACCAATTAGGATGCCTGACTGATGTGAATTATAATGGAAATAAATGATAAGATCATTCCCCCTTTTTTGATTGCCTTCATCCTCCTCAAGGTTCCTAAAGGTATGATCAAGTCAAGAAGTAGCCTAGTATGAGTTAGACACTCATAATACATAGATTTTAGTGTATGATTAAAGGGGAGTCTTGAGAGAAGTATTTAATAGATCCTAAATACACCCTACGTGATTCCCCAAATTCTACCAATAGTGAAGAAGATAACACATAGGTCCTACTTAGGCCTTTAGCATTCATTGATTCCATCACTCAGAGTAGGCATGGTAGTGATGGTCATGGCATGCCTACAAGAGAGAGGGATAGATATGGTGGTTTAGGTAGCTGAGGACAAGTGCATAATGTGTAAATTATATGTAAAATGGTGATATGGTGACATTAAAGCCACAAATATACCTATAGGTGATTTAAGGTCATAAAACTTAGTCTAAGCCTATAAGGCCTAAATCCTTCCTTGAACCCTCAAAAACCCATATTTATCTTGGTGATAGACTCAATCCCCCCATGTTATGCCTAAGGTCATGAATAAATATATGATGATTATATAGTATCTAAAAAATGTGTTTTAGACATAGAAAAGCAAGGAATTAGTCTAATTTGGTCTCATTACCCCTCACAAGCTCCATTACTCTAGTCTACCATTTCAAACTACCAACTCCAATGATCATATATAATATGGAAAGATGGATCAAGCCCAATTATCTTAGAGGTAATTGTGTACCCCTATGTACTTACTATAAATTAAGGAAAGAGTTCCATTCAGGAGCTCAACTCTATGAATAATCTCTAACACTATAACCTACATATAATGACTAGTAAATAATCAAAGACTACCAACTTCCACTCAGTACTCACCATAAAATATGCATGGGACCATGATATATTTAGGATTTTTGGAGGGGTATATGAGCTTAAAATAAATATCAATAAGTTTTAGGTTTGAGTCCTATACTTTATGAACCATCATTAATATGGTAGGCCACTAAAACCCTTCTTAAACCCTGATAAAAAAATTCCCTTAAATGACTTATAATGATGTTTTTAAGTATGGAAATGGTCTTAATAGTCTCCTCAAGTCTCATGAGCACCCATATGAGTCATTGGTTGGCACATTTAGGGTATATAGTGTACATATCAGATCTAGATAGAACTATTACACACCTAAAAAAACTACTCCAAGCTTATGTGTAATAAATTAGAAATAATGTACATGTTTTAAATGATTATAGATAGTGATAGGTATAAACAAGTCAAAATGGTTAAACAATGATAATCTACAAAGATCTCCACATCTGATCACCACCTACAGACATGCTTCAATTCTTGGTTAATTGACTGTGTATACATGAAAATAAAGTAAGTGGATTAACCAAGCCAACACAAATGATCTTATGTGATAAAATAGGTAGAATCCATGCCATCAAAGGTATCAAATTGACCTCATAACTCCATTTTGAAGACAAAACCCAAGAACCCAATCATTAGGCATGTCAGCCTAAAACCCTTCTCAAGGCATGACTACTTAATGACTAAAGTTAGAAGATAAGAAGGATTTAATAAGACCAAAACCCATCATAAAAATTTACTTCAAATATTTTTCTATGTGAAAACAACATTGGTTTATAGAGGAAAGATTAGATTTGGTCATTTTGGCTGAAAACTACCCTAAAAGTGCATAATATGCAAAATAAACACTCGAGGAATATCTTCTTTTGCTCAAAATTATACTAGAGATCTACATGGGGATACAAACTACTAGGGAAAGTTTGGGAGGGTTGTATACTTGAATCTCTTAGTATTTTTTTTTTAGTTCAATCCCTTAAGGTTATAAACAATCATTGAGTCTAAACCTTCATAAGCCTCTCTAGAACCCTAATAGAGACCTGGTGGAGGAAATATTGAATAAATTTCATCTAAATGCATTTAAAAGGATGGGGAGACACTTGAGACTCATGGTGCACTCTTAAGAGGTCCTATTCATGGCATTGGTCTATATAGATAGTTGCATGTATCCATAAAAACACTATTTTGGAAAAAAATTATGATAAAGTCAAGGTATAGAGTTACATGAGGAGTTCTAGATCATAAGAGAGAATAGTGTGAAGTATATTTAACTTTTAAATTTGTAAACCATTATTAATTAATCTTATATATGTACCTATAGGTCTGAGAAAAAGGGCTAGTCCAAAAATTCTAGTAAAAGGTGACTTAGTCACCTAATGAACAAACATTATAGGTTTTCAATGTTTTAAAATAATAATTCATGGTGTTATATGATTTTATATACCTGAAACATTATTAATTACCTATTATAAAGGTTTTATTTAGGTCTCATGGTCATCCAAGTAGTTAATATCAAGAGACTAGGCCTAATTGTCTAGTAGACCTACTTGGTCAACTAAGGGAGATGCCTATTGGTATAGAGGAATACCAAGGGAGTGAATGTAGGGTCATAAAATCCATGTAATTTAATCATTCAAGTGAGAAAAAAAATTACATATCCATCATGGAGGATGGAGTAGTTTGCTAAGCCCCATTGACATCAAAAAAAGAGATGGTTATTTAATGCTTCATGGAGGCCTAATTAGACCATATTCTTGTCTTTGTAACTATCAAAATTAGATGGAGTTGACTATGTTGGTGTGCTCATCCTATGTATAGATTCAACCTTGGCCAAAAATAAACATCCAATTCCTAAAAGGCTCATTGAATACCACTCACCACCAACACAATGTAAGAAGGGAGTGATGGGGGATAGTTTTAACTACTCATTGAATGAATTATTGTCATTAATTACATATTCATGCCTTTTCCATGCCACACTTTCTTCTCCCTCTTTCTCATGTTCTATAAATTGAGGCTCTAATTCCATTATAGTGATCCATTGGCTAGGTATGATGAAATTCTACCCAAATTATATCTTTAAAACCTTATAAATCAATAGTTTAGACTATTTTAGATTTACTTACTAGCTTAGTGTGTTATATTATTTTTATTTGTAGAAGTGGTTAAGTTTCATTCCCCTTTGTATGTCCTTATGCTCACCTAATTTCTAGGATATTCTTTTATCAAAGTCATATGATGTGTAAAAGTGTTGGTGATTGTGTTTGAAGTATAATGTGGTTGGTAGTGCCTTAAAATACACCTCTCATCCATCACCTTCAAGTTATATCCATATATCATAGCCTTTATGTGAATTACTAATGCTTAGGATCTCATTAGAAAACATGTCTTGGTTGCTAGTCCTTTTTGGATTCACAAAGTGTTGTTGAAGGATCAATTAGAGTGGACAAGAATATATTTGTGCATCACCTCTCCTTAACTTATGTTTTGTTCTATGAATCACTTCTATATATTTTCACCATAAAATTAGTAGTTTTAGGAATTTAACTAAAATTTATGCACCTAGGGAACTAGCCCTAAAACTAGAGGTTTAGTCCATCCATAGGTCACCCCCAACTTTAGACTAATCCCACATTACCCCAAACTTGGAAAGGTTTGAATAATCTTCTCCTAAGGGTCCATTTTATTGGTTAACACTTAATTAAATAATGCTGGGAAATAAATGGTAAAACAACATTGATGAGTGAGAAGTAACAATCCAAGATTAATCACCAATTTAAAAATTACATGAAAGGGAAAACAACATTGGTGAGTAAGAAGTAATAATCCAAACTCACTTAATAATGGAAAAAAGTACTTAAATATAGAAATGAACGTAGTTGTCCAAAAAAAAGAATGATAAAAAAAATTAAATGAAACCAAGGTAATTTTATAAATTTAAAGTAATGGTGTCAATAAAATAATCCATAGTCACTCAAGCATATTATTGTATTCTAAAGATATATTAAACCAAAACAAAGTAGTGCTAAAATGTTTTAATATGTAAAAAAGAGGGAATATAGAAGTGGGAAACGCATTTATAATCAAACATTCCTATCAAGAAGGGAAATGAAATGGGTGGTGGGATATATCTAGGAAAAATCAAGGTAGAGAAGCTCTTTATCAAAGTCAAGACACTAAAATTAAGTTTGTCAAAACAAGAGGACTTTTGACATTAAGGACTCTAAAGAAATTATCCTAACCATACAAATATTGAGTTATAAAGTAAAATATTAATATCATCCCATGAAGGATATATGCATTAATATTAAAATGGACCTACCTTCTCATAATGTGTTTCCCATTCCTTAGGACCCCTTATAGATCTAGTGGTCTACTGTGAAGATTGGGTACTTATATGAGAAAGTAGGTAACACTATTTTGAATTTTTCTATCCCAATCTACTAGCCTAACACACCCCAATGGACTTCAACTCTATCATGAAGCCAATTTTGGAGTTTGAGCTTTGATTGGAGATAGGAGAGGTGCTATAAATCATGTCTTTTGGTGTGATGTTAACTTTCAAATTTTATATTGCCATTTTATTATTGACTTTTTTTTAAATGAGTTAGATTTTAAATTTTAACGGATTTTGATATTCCTCCTCCAAATATATTTAGACAACCAAACATGGGTGCTAAAAATGACTATCATTTGAAAACTTTAGACTTGATTACTAAGAAAGAGGACTTAAAGAGCATGGTGTCTAAGAGACTTCTTTACTCATGTGAAATAAGTTATCTTGAATTCTACCTTATTTTATCTAAAGTGGAATGAAAGGAAAGGAAATCAAGGTAAAATGAACATGAAACAATTTGAATTACTTAAAAGCAAAAAAATGTGACAATGTAAAATGGATACAATGATAGGTAAGAATGATTCATTGTCATAATAATGTATTTAAATATAGGGAAACATGTTAACATAGTTTGTTATGCAAGTTTTATGTACAAAAGAAACAAAAATTGAGGCTGAGAATATGGGGTGACAAATTTGTAACCATGTCTTAATATTGTAAAAAAAAACTCATTTTGGTAAAAATGTTTGAAATAATATGTATATTTTATGAGGAGAGCCTAGTTCTATCCATTGTCTTACACTACAACTCATAAATGAGAAAAATGGTATTTATGAGGAGAGATTGGTCCTATCCATGGTATTATACTATAACTCACAAAATAAAAATCCAAGTGGGTGTAAAATGATTTTTAAAATAACAAAATTGTGATACAGATAAAAAAGTATGAAATTTTTATGTATGAAATAAAAATTTATTCATGAGGAAAACTAGCAATGGTATTTTAGTGTGACTCATACAATAAAGAAACCAAAAGACAAAAAGAAGGAAATAAGGCTTGTGTATAATATAGACTATTGTGGTGAGATAATTGGAGAAATACTATAAGAAGTGTTAATAGGATAATAAATAATAATATGAAATGAAGGTAAATATTTAAGCAAAATATTTCTTCAAAAATTATGCATTAGTGGATTCTTTATAAAAATGGCTTTCATTGGTTTGTAGACAATAGGAACTAAGACCAAGAATGTCTTTTAATAAATAGGGGCCCCAAAAATTTTGGGCATATTTTCATTCTTTATCATGGGTGAAGTCTAATTTCAGTACTAGATCACCAACATTAAAAATGCAGACTTTGACCTTTTTTTTATGTTTTTTGGTGATACAAGATTTGTATTGATATATATGTTGGAAAGTGACTAAATGGTTTTCATAAACAAGGTATAACACATCAATTTGAGCTTCATATAATGATTCACCAATAATTATACCATAAAGATATATTCATAAAGATGGGAGTTTAACTTCTAATGGTAAGATGGATTGATAACCATATACTAGTGAGAATGATATTTCCCCAGTGGTAGTGCATATGCTAGTATGGTAGGCCAAAAGTGTGGGGTATAAGTGAAGATGATAATTAGTGTGGGTTTCTCAAATGGTATTTTTTAATATTTTGTTAATAATTTTTTTATTTTATTCATCTTGGCCATTTCATTGAGGATAGTAAGGTGTGGAAAATTTGTGGAAATTTTTAAATTTAGCACATAACTATTTTAGGTCCTTGTTTTAAAAATTTCCACCATTATTAGAAATGATAATATAGAGAAATCCAAAGTGAATAATTATTTGGTTAAGGATAGATTTATAAATCATGGTTCTCATGACATTGACAAGAGGCATGGCTTTTACCCATTTAGTAAAATATTCAGTAGTACTAAAGATAAAAATATAACCATATTGTGATCAAGGTAATTTACCAATGAGATCTACTACCCATATGGAGAATGGCTAAGGAGAATCCATGGTTTTTATATCAACTAGTGGTCAATATATTAAATAATAATGAAGTTGGAAAGGATTACACCTTATGAAAAATTGATGTTATCTTTCTCTAAAGTAGGCCAAAAGTATCCCATATGTAATCATTTACATGTTGTATCATATTCACTATAGTGACCAATATAAATGTCCCAATATGATTGTTTGAGGAGAGGAGAAACCTCTTATTGTATCACATAATAAATTAGGGTACCTTATCCATTATTGTAATAAAGGGTGTTTTATCAAAATACATACTTAAAGGCTTGTTTACATATTCTAGTTTTTTTATGAGAATCTGTCTTGAGGATTGGTTTGATGTTCATAAAATTGGATTATATTTTTTCTACCATGGCCTTTGTTGAATAGTGATAGCCTCAATGTGAAAAATGAGTGAATCATTTGGATGGATAGAATATTTTGATTTTATTATTTAAATAATTAATTAAGAATCATTAAGTACTTGATGAGGATGAAATAGAAATGATGAAGTAACAACATAATCAGCTCTGGAATTTTGATCTCTTGGAATTAGATCAAAGGTAAAAGAATAAAAATCTTTGGAAAGTGTGGTCATCATTTGATAATATGTGATTAGATTTTTTCTTTTACATTGATTATCACCATGAACTTGGTGGCATATAGGTTATTAGTCACCTAAAATGTGTAGATATGGTATATTCAAGACAAGCTATACTTTCCTACCTAAAATGAGAAATTCATATTTGGCCATGTTATTAGTTTCATCAAAAGTTAATTTAAATGATAGAGGGATGATCTTACCATGTTGTTTTATTAGAATACAACCTTCCATAGCTCCTTAGATTCATTTAATACCATCAAAGTGGAGGGTATAGGTGTCTTTGTGTAAATCAATGGTAATTTCAAGGAGTTATTCGATAACTACTTTGAATTTAGTAGTATCAAGAATGATATTGGTATCTTATTGATTATTTTCCTCTAAATAAGTAGTGAAGTTATGAAAATAATGTTTACAAGGGATATTCTAGTTAAGACCTTCAATAAAAATAGTGTTGTCATTGGGGAAATTATCTTGAAGGTGATTAATATCTAGGATAGGTGCTGCTACAAGTTGACGTTGATAACTTACCCTTTGACATATTTTTGTGTGACAATTTAAAGGTCAAATTAAATCAAGAGGACCATCCATTTTCCAATTCTATCTTGACGTAAAAAAGCTTTGGTTAAGAAATGACAAAGTAGATCAGAGTGGACAATGACATAAGTGGTTTGATAAAACATATAGTGATGGATATTTTCAGCTATGAAGTAGATATCAAGGCAATCACATTATACTATAGTATAACATTTTTTTTAGTAATTGAGGCCTCAAATAATGTAATAAATAGTGTACTCTCTACCATTATCATCTTGTTTGGAAAGCATTGCCCCAGTTGATATGGGGGTAGAAGAGGTGTATAAGATTAAAAGATGGCCATTTTAAGGTGGTCAAAGGGTGGGAGCATGAAGTAAATATTATTTCATATTCTCAAAATATTTTTGGCACAAATTAATTCATTTTATATAATTACCTTTTCTTAGAAGGGAATTAACAAAGTATATATGATAAGACATTTTTGGGATGAATCGTAGAATTGCCCCAAAAATTTTGAGGTAAGTGTGAATGTCTAGAATGGGACAAAGAATGGTCATGTTGACTTAGCATTGATTTTGGTCAAATCAACATCAATGCTTCGAAGAGAGACTAAGAACCCTAATTTTTTTCCAAATGTGATGCCAAAGACACGCTTGTATGGATTAATTCTATTTTTTTATTTTATTAATCAATTAAAAATGATAAATAGATTAGTGAGGTGTGTTGTGTGACTCTTATATTTAGTAATGAGGTCATAAACATAGTTTTCCACTATATTGTCTATAATATCATGGAAAATGTGAGTCATGGCACGTTGATAAATAGCTCTATAATTTTTAAGGACAAAAGGTATTTTAACATAGAAATAGGTTCCCCATTCCATATTTAATTTTTTTTGTGTTTTTCTTTGGGAGATATGTTAATTTGATTATATCCTAAAAAAATTCAATAAGTAACATAATTTCATATCTAGCAATGGAATCTACAATGACATCTATTTAGGGTAATGGTAAATTATCTTTTGGACGTGTGAGGTTAAGTTTGTTGAAATCAATGCATATATGAATGACCATGGCATATTTTTTAGGAATTGGAATAATGTTTGATACCAATTCAAAATAGTCAATAAGTTTGATAAACTTGGCATCCAATAGTTTATTAATTTCTTTATGACATAAGGTGGAATTTTATTTTATTTTTGTCAAACTAGTTTTATATATAGGTAAGTGATGATGTCATGTATAAAAATATTAGGGTTGATACCTATCATATCCTCATATGACCAAACAAATGTTTCATGATACTTGTCAAAGTATAAGCTAAAGTTATCATGCTCATTTAGTGTGATTTCTTTAGAGACAGTGATGGGTCTAAGACATGATGGTCTACCATATTTAATTCTTATTATTTATTAAATGAGAATAGAATTTATGTATTAAAAATTATATGGAACATTAGGAAGATACGAAATAGGATTATTTTTAGGGTCCACACTAGAAATGATATTATTAAAACAAGGATCATGTCCTCTGAAGTTTTCAGGTTTATGATGTTGCAATGGAAGTTGAGGTTCTCTAGAATTGAGTAACTTAAGTATGGCTTCATCACTAGGGAACATGGGTAAGGTTCCACATTATTTAGTCTATTAATAAAGATTAATTAATTTATTACCATGGAAATAATAGTCATAATGTATTTATCATACATCAGTGGCTTTAACATTAAGGGTAATTTTAGGTATAGGTGGAATTATATGTTGAGGTCTATTGGAGTCAACTAGATTAGTAATAGTGTGTTAGGTTGTTTTTTATTTTTAGGTTTAGTTTAAGTGAGGTGGGTGGCCTCAGTGGTATCTATAGGATTGTGGGAAGGAGTGAAAGTTGGAAGATTGGTTGGTGATATAAAAGGTATAAATGTTTTTAAATTTATAGATTTTTTAGAGTTAAGATTTATTTAACTACCCAAGGGGTATCAATAAGTGGTTGATTAATGAGAGATACATAACCTTTGATTTATAATTCAACATTGGTTAACATAATAATAGCATGGGCATCAAGTTTGAAGGCATGGATTTTGTCTAATGTTTGTTGGTAGTATTTTACATCCAAGTCTCATGATTGACCTTGAGCCATAATATAGTTGTCGTCATAGGTGTGGGAAATAGTGCATGCATTGGTCTCTAAGGGAGAATTATAATTGTATGCACCTATATCACTAAATTTATGGGGTGGCATTGTTAAAGGATATTAAAATAATCTTGTCACTTTGTATTCATTACATGTAAAGTCATATTTTGTCTAAGAAGCTTCATGTGCATTACATGGAGGAGGAAGTTTGGTGATCTCATCAAATAGAGGGATGATATGATAATGTGGTAAAAAATAAGGAGAAATACAATCTAGAATATAAGGAGGTAACTTAGTGGTATTAAGAGTTTTTTCTAAGTCATTTGGTTCATCATCATCAGAATTGGCAAGAGTGACCTATAAATCTGGATTCATGCTAATGAATTTAGGTAAAAATGTATTGTTGACTCATGGAATGGTAGGGATATGATACTAATATTTTGGGTTGTGTAGTTGAATAATCCATGGATTAGGGTTGGCTTCATGTTTATAACATTTTCCATTATGGATAAATTTAATGCATTGAATACATAAGGAGGCAATAGCCCTCATGTAATGTGTCCATGGGTGACTTATGAGTATATTTTATGATAATGGTAAGTCGAGGACCATGATCTTGGCACATATGGTTTTGGGTAAAATAGTGATGGGGAGTCAAATATAATCAAGTGTTTTTTTATTTATCTTATCAAATCCTTGATATGTGAGATGGGTTTACTTAAGGTGATCTTTGGTATACTAAATTTGTTGAATTAACCAAAGGGAGGTAAAATTAATTCCCAACCCTTCATCAACCAAGACTTTTTGAAAAAGGGAGGTATTAATTGTGATTTTAATGAAAAGAGGTGCATTGTTAGCTTAAAAAAATAATTTCATCATTAATAATATCTTATCCAAGGAATTCTATGAAAGGTTTGGAAGAGGTATACATGGTTTAAATAGTATGCACTTCTATTGATGAAGGATCTTGAAGAGGTTATTCCACTTCAAGGGATTGTGTTTTTCCAATGTCTTGTAATTATTACATTAAGAATTTGTGATTATATGGATATGTATGAACAAATACATGAGGGGTATTTTATAATGCATTGAGTTTAGTTCTTCTAAGAAATTCTAATGAGATTTACAAGATGAAAAACCAATATGAGGCTTGGATTGGTAGGAAAATAAGTAGTTTGAGGTTCTAATTTTGGGAGTGGCTCCTCATTGATTTCATAAGGTATGGTAGTGGTAGTGGTGTCATGAGAAGTTGTTCATCAAGTGATGGTTTTTTGTCTTAGTGATGGTATCTTTCTAGGTGGGTTTACGTCAATAGTTGACTTTATCTGTGTTTACATATTTGGAATTGGTATAATATTGGTCATATTTAGTGTTGATTACACATATATCCTCATTTGAATGTTATGGGTTAGAATTAGAATTTTTTTTTGGACGTTTAGAGAAGGAAGTCTTGGTAACTTATTTCTTCTGAGAGGCATTAACATAATCATGATGATGGATTTTGATCATGGTGTCATGATTGAAAGTATCTCCTAACATAAAAGAAACAAAAAAATTGGTAAACCCACAACATGTTTCATGAGAATAACCCACATCATCATGAAACCAATTTTTTTTTAGGATCATACCATTTAGGTGGATTATTAGTGTAAGTAAAAGGTTTAGAAGGAGATAATAATTGCCTAATTTGTTAAAAAGTTAAGGGGGCATGGGTAGCTTGGGGATTATCCACTTTGGCTACTCCTAGTTTTATTTGAGGAGGATTGTCAATGATTACAATAGTGGAGTTCTGGAAAGATCCATTGATGGTTTTAATGTTGGGCTCAAACTATTTCATAAGAAAGTCTTATCTTTTATCTTTATCAATTGCATCATTTATATTTTAGGAAGAAAAAGTTGTGACCTTATATTGAAGGGAAGGTGTTAAGGTAGTTATGAATAATTTAAATAAGTTATCATCAGTCATGTTATGATTATCTTTGTGATCCAAATATTTCCATCATTTAATGAAATCATGATCTGATTTAAAAGGGGATTGTTTAGCATTGATTAAATGGATAAGATAATTTTCATAAAAATTTCATAACTACAAGATTGACTAGATCCTCGAGTTGCCATATATAATGTTGAGGGAGTTGTTTATACCATTCTAATACATCTCCTCTAAATGTTTTGACTAAAATTTTGGTAGTTAAAAAGGTATTAGTTTGGATCCACTCTTTATAAAGGTTACCAAATGATTTAAGGAAAGGTGCAAAGTCTTTAGTCCCATCAAATTTAATAGTTGAAGAGATATATATAATATCAATAGAAAAATGAATGGGGATAAAGTTTCATTTTAAAAATTGTGGAACATGTTTTTGTTCATAATGGGTTGGGGAATGATATTTCCCATGGAATTTCTAAGAGGTAGAGGAATAAAATTTTGGTTATTTTGGGGTGGGATGATAACAGGTTGACTAGCAGTGTTTAATAAATGGTGTTCCATTTGAATCATTTGAGAATTATTATATTTTTGTATAATTTTAGTTTGTTGCTTTATTTATGTAAGAATTTGAGTGGTGTCAATTGGTGATTAGGGTTATTAGTGTTTAAAGGTGGAATGTTAGGATTAGTAGGAGGAACATTCCCTAAATTAGTATTATGGGATGATTTTTTTGGTGGAGGATTATTAGGAAATTAGTTTTTGGTGTTTAAAATATTTCCTATAGGGTTATTATTTAAGTTTGTGTCAATTTCCACTACAGTGTAATAAGGTGATTTAGAGAGAGATATATCTTAATAAGTGTGAAATGGATTTAATCCATCAATGTCATTGGTTGGGGTAATTTAGACCATATTATATTTCAAAGTTGAGGGGTAAGATAAAGTGCACTAAGAGTGATAATCCTCTTGGGTAACAATGGTAGGAAGGAAATAATATCCCATTTATCATATAAATGGAATAAGGTTGTCCAAAAAGATCCTTATAGGGAATATCTAAGATCAGAGAGTAAAGGTGAAAAGTAGAATCAAATATATCTAGATATAGAGTAGGGTCATCCAAGTGGTATAGAGCTAACTAGGTTGATAGAGTTTGGAAGGAAGATCGATAAAAAAAATAGAAAAGGAAATAGTCAAATCAGTCAACTATATTTTGTGGGGAAGCATTGGATACTAACCTATGAGAGACTAGATCTAATAGAATGATTTTGTTATATGGAAGATAAAAATAGTATGATACATATTTATTCTAGGTTAAATATGTTATAAGGGTAAAGATAGGTTTTGATAGTTATTATTATGGATGACCTAGTGTTATTTTGTAGAATAATTTAAATAAACACAAGCTATTGGATTGAGCTAATCAATTTAGTTTCAACACACAACATAAACCTTTTACTAATGTTGGCTAATACAAATTTTACATAATATAATTTTAGAGATTAAAAAACAAAAATAGAAATGTTAATATATGTGGTCATTTTTGAATATTTTAATTTATAAATTTTAGAAATAAATGTGATAGGGAATTAGTTGTAAAAAGGAACTAGAAAGGAAATCTAAGGATGGTTTTAGGTAGTTAAAGATGAAAGGGATCTGTATTGGTGATGATACTAGCATAGTATTGGGGCCCACCCCATCACTTCACTATCCCATAGTGATAAGGGTGTTGGGTGAATTTTCAATATATACCATTAACCATGTATATATACTTAACCAAAAAATTGATTGAGTTTCCCCCTTGGTGATGAAATCCAAGTAGGTAGACCTTGGATAGAATTTATTTAATAATTTTTGATATTATGTGGTTTAGAAGTGTGTGAATAAAATAAAAATATTGTGACTTAATTGATAAATTAAAACTTCCTATTTAGTCTATGTGTGTCACTCTAAGCAATCAAGCAGCAAAATCAAAGATGAGTTAATTACTAGCAATATGAGTTAATTCCTTTACTTGAAGAGTATAGGTTCATTTTATATTACCGAGTATGAAAACAACATATAATAGAATTGACTGTGTCATTTTTTTCTATTGAAGCAAGAACTAGAGAAACATATTCAAATGAGTCAACTTAGTTTATTGGGTAGTAAATTAATCTAAAGAACTATGACAATCCAATCAACCTATTTCATTATAGAGTTATAGTTTTATATACTAAAATCTAGGAAAATAAGACTATAATGAATTAAATAAATGACTAATATGGTGAGAATAAACCTGACGATTTTAAATATGTTGAATTTTCTTTTTTATATTATGTCATCAAGATGAAGATATTTAATCTTATAACAGAGTTTATTAGATCAATGAAGTCTGAAAACCCATATGTAAAGAATAAAACTAAGTCAAGTATATTGATCTAGTTACCTATAGTTGAAGATGATCTCTATAAATCTAAATAGAGTTAATTGAATTCATTATGTGTTAAACATGCACACAGAAAGTCAAACTGGGTTGATAGATTCAATTTAGTGATGTAAAAATGAAATAAATGATAAATGATAATAAATGAAGGCACAAAATAAAAATTTCAAGGGTCTGTTCATGTTAGGTTCACCAAAATGTATAACAACAAAAATTGAAGCTGATTTATAAATCAATCCTAACTCAAATAAGATAAATTAAACTAGCCCTTTTTCTTGTTGGTACATTTACATAGTTGGGGTTATGACCACTATGGATCTACTAGACCTATTTAAGGGGTATCTTCTCACAAAAAATCAATAGAGAGGGTTTTAAAGCCTCTAGTAAAACAATACCACATAATAACCCTATCTAGGTCCTATGTTTTCTTATCAAAGTAAATGACAAAGTAAAGTAAATATAATCTAGTGCTCACCAAAACATGTGCCACAATGGGGATAATAAACATAAAAGTAAACATGAAAATAAGAACTATAATAAATTAAATATAGAGATAATCCTAATTCATGGAGAGATAAATACATTCAACATCCATTACTTATGCTACTTCTATCTACCAAAATAGAGGAGTAATAATTACAGATACTTACCTTAAAGATGAACTCATCGAGGCTTAATCTCTCCCTTGGACAATGGTTCTTTGTAAGAGGTTGTCATGGTTTATAAGGATCATAAAGATAGGCCATCACTAGGTTATATGACTTCTCATATGCATCTAATATTTTTACTTAAGACAATATTCTTATCTCCAAGTGAAAACACTAAGTAATGACTCCTCAAGTAGAATGGTGGAAGAGTAGATTGTAAATAAATGTAAATAAATGATTATATCTATCTATCTATAATGAAAATGGGTAAAATTATGTGTTTATATAGTTGGATATATCCCTAAAAATTTATGAATTTTTAACTAAAATAGTCAGCTCAGTCAACCCAATTTTTTAATAAATAAAGTAGTTAGGTTCCAAACTAGGCCAACTAGGCTAGCTTAGTCCTATAGTGTGCTCATTTTTAAGAATAGGGTAGGCCCATGTGACTTTGTTAGGTAAAATAAAATATATATTTTGGCTTAGTTATGGGATATTTGGGGTATTGAATTGCTTGGAGTGTGTAAGGGAGGTGTCAAATCATAGGGAAATGTATAGGAGAGGTTTGTTTTGGTCTCAAATTATGGTATAGGGGATATCAATATTGTGAAGCACCAATAGTTTACCCACCCCTTTCTTGGTGCACCCTTTAAGGAATGAATTTAAACAGATTAAGAATTGATGGGTTCCTATAAGATACAAAGCATTGGTATTTAATAATTTTTTAATTTTTTTGTATAAACAAACCTCTAGGAATAAAATAAAACTCATCATGATCACTGCTTGTGAGAAAAAATGGATAACCTAACTCTAAAAGATAGAATTATATATTTTTGAGATAGGGAGATAAATATTGCATAGTTTTTCATATTCCCCAAGTATGAGATGAGTGTTTCAAGGAGAGGAAGGTCTAAAATGGGGGCAATAAAGTCATTTTAGCCTTAAACAAGCTTTGTTTGGTTACTTAAGGCATTAAAGTTATTTTTCATGATGAAATCTTATTAAAATGATTTAAAGTCATTATTTAAGGTCATGGATGTTGTATATCATTCAAAAGCATATCATTTAGGTCATTTAAGGTTTTCAAATTCATTTATAAGTGTTTAGAGTCCACTTGTGGTGTTAGAAGTTGTCTTTGTCTTAGTTAACCTAATATTATCCTTCCTATTGGTCTCCTTATTGACCTCCTTATAATTATAATGTAGGGAAAGCCTCCCAAAATTTATTTAACAAGTATCCATGTTGTTTATTAGGCCTTTCTCCCTTATTTCCCCTAAAAGTTCCATAATAGAGTTAGTTTTCGCTTGCAGACATGAGACTGTCATGGAAACATGCAAATTTTGAGAAAATAAGACAAGATCACATTCACAAAAAGGCATTAAAAGATGTATACATTTTTTTAAAAATGATTTCAGATGTTTCATATCTCCTTTGAGGCTTAATTCTAGTATGTATGTCAAATAACTATGTTTCCATGAATGTATGAATAGTTTTTACAAGATTCTTGACAAAAAAATAGAAGTTAAAGGATTAGGTAAGACATGAAAGAATAATGTGAAGATTAATAAGGATCATCCACATCTCATATGATCATCTCCAAGTCTCGTAGAGTCACCTACAAGGTTTGAGAAGGGTAAATAAGGCATAAAATTCATGAAAAAAATCCAAAATACTAAAGTTGTAGGCTTATGCAGGTAGATATAATCATGTTCTATCTCTAATATGGTGATGCATGGATCAAAGTAGGTTTGGATAAATGTTAGTAGGCCTATGTAGCATCATCCCAAAAAATCAAACTAATAAAAAAGGCTAAGAATTATATATTTTAGTAAGGAGAATGCAAATGGTCTTAAAACCCTCTATAACCTTAACATCTCTTGAATCTACTGTTCAAGGTTATAAAGCTTGTCCAAGTAGATTAGATGGTGTTCTAGATTTTCCTAATGATTTCAAGACTCTCCATGATGACCCTCAAATAAATATTGTATATTACAAGAGTTTGAATCAATGCTCAAGATTTCTAATGGGGTTTTAAGCTTGGGATGGCCTTCACAAGCCTACAAACATAATAATGAAGTTTCAATGTACCTTGAGGTGTTTATTCTTATAATTAGATCTCAAGTAGACCTATTAACCTTACCCTTTGATTTTAATTCCATTTTAATATGGGTGTAGACTCATAATGGCCATCCTAATGTTTTTAGGGTGTCTCAAGCATGAGATACCTATATAGGTTTATAGGTTAAAAAAGGGGTTTATAATGTATATTTAGTGTTATCACTTGAGTTTAATATCCTCAAGTAGTCCAAGTGACTCCCCCTTCACCTTACAATACCATTCAAGCATAAGTGTAGGTCCACAAGGGCTCAAGTTACAGATCTATAATAAGGATGAGGGGTTTTCAATGAATTTCAAGAGGTCTTTATGATGGAAAGAGATCCACCAAGCCTAATCACCTCTCCTCTTACTCCCCATATCATCTAAACATGGGTGTAGCCTCAAAATATTCATCTTTAGGACAAATTGGCATTACAAGTTTGGGAAATGACCCACACAAGCTTGCATGTCATTATACAAGGTTAGTTTTTTTATGTATATATTATAAATTGAATGCAAACAAGGATTTAAAGTTTAATAGGGGGATCATACAATCCTGTCAAAATAATAATCATATCTTGGAAGCCTTTAGAACTCAAGATATAAATTTCTTAAGCAACTCATTTGTTTGTTGCTATGTAAACCCAAGTTTTCAAAAAAGGGGCATAACTTACATTATAATCATTGAAAATTATTAAAATTTATATTGAAGTTCTATTTTTATGTTTTCAAACTTTTAGAGTTCGTTTAAATTTTTTACCATACCCTAGGAGAGAAAATTCCAAAATACAATCTATAGGTCTACACTTTTACATAAAAGGCATTACTAGCAACCGTGAAACCTCCATATCTTCTTTAAAAATTACCCAAAAAATATGAAACTTATACAATAGATGTTAATTTTATGATTCTATCTAAATAAAGTTTCAAAATATAGGTCTACAGTCAAAATAAAAGTGTAAATTTGAGGGCTAAAGAGAGTTAATGAATGAATTTTGTCATTGATGCTAGATCTCATGGACTTTCCTAGGTGTTTTCACCTCATTTTAGACTTAAAAAGACAAAATTAATACCTTAAAACTATAATTAAGGATTGTAATTGTCAAAAATTATGTATTTCAATGTAATATGTAGGTCTCTCATGAAGTTTACAAGGCTAGAAAACATAACTCTATGGTCTAAAATGTTGAGAAGAAGTTAGCAAGTATCTATAGCCTCCATTTAATGCATATGCAAGAGTATCATCAAGGAGTGTTAATCAAATATGATACAAACATGCAAGATCATATGACAAGGAAAAATAAATGGTCATTCAATGATTTCAAAGATTCATGAAGGTGTTTGAAACTACCTCTAATAATGTGCAACATCTCCAAGGGAGTGTGAAGCATGGAGTTAAGGAAGAAGTTCAACATTGAAGTTGAAAGAGAGATGATTTAACACCTAAAATGAAGCCAAGGAAACCATGATCAATAAAAAATAGAGTATCCTTGAAGACTATTTTACCAAATCAAGCATGCCTAGTAGCCACATGATGTATTAGTATGCCACTCTCCTTGAGGATCAACTTGAAAACAAGGCATTATGCATTGGATGAGGGATAAAGGTATTGATTTCATGTTCTATTCTTTTTTAGGAATATTTAATGGAGTAATGATAGAACTTATGGAGATTCTTTATGCTTTCCTTTTCTCTCTCATTCTAATTTTCCATATATACTTTTGAAATTCATTGTAAAAAGGAATCCCTCTTCCTAGATATAGCAAAGCTCTATTACTATGGAGAATTGTAATGTTGGATTTTAAGCCTTTTTATCAATAAAAGACTAATATTTTACCTTATACATGTTTGTTCATTGTGTGATTATTATTTTTTGTTGATTTATACATGTTATAGAAAGTTTTCTCCCTTGAATATGTCCATTTATCTTCACTTTTTTACAATTTAACTTGTCTCTTTAAGGTCATGTGTTGTTTTGCATTAGGATATGTTAGTAATTGGTTGTGAAACTTAGATGATTGTGTATTGAGAAAGACCTTTTAGCCACTCCTTCCAGTTTTAATATAGGCCATAGCCTTCATGTGAAATATTAATGTATTCTATAAGTTTGATTTAGAGAGTGTGTAAATTAGGTTTACTATTTCATATGTCTTATTGTGTTTTCATGATTAGGTGGAGGAGAACTAAAATCATCAGCACATCACCTTACTTTTAGTTTTTAGTGTACCTCTTCTCTCTTTTCACACCAAGGTATATAGTAGTCTTAGTTCAAGTGATTTTCCAAGGTAACCAACCCTCTCTATATATTAACTCTTCACATAAGATCACCCACAACATAAAGAGTGTTTTAATTATTTCACTTGAAGGGAGAAGCCTTGAAAATACTTCTCCAAAGGGTGTAAATTTAAGCAGATAACAATTTTTGGCATGCTCGATGGGATGATACCTCATCCACTAGGGAATTTTTGATGTTTTTATTTAGTATATGAGCCTTTAAAATCATTTCTATAGGCACCATTGTAAATTTGAGTCCATTTTAATTGGTTTTAGCAACCCAAACACCCATTTCAAGAAAAAGGTTAGTGTTTCTAAGTGCATTCTTGTCATTAAGGATTTTAAAGCATTTGAAATTATTAAAATAAAAACATTCCTTGATTTTTAACTCTTTATCTAGCCTATATACCCCATGAGACACCTCTTACATGGTTGAATTTAGAGCAAATTTGAACTTTCCACCTCCCTATCATGAATATATAGGTATTATTCCTTAAAGAATTTTTTTTCATAAATTTTATGGGTCATATTTCCCTAATAATGACACTTCTTTTTCCTCATACAACTCAATTTATTCAAGTGACCATCCTTGACACCAAGAGTGTTATATTTCCTTTCCTCATCAACATCCTAATCAAGTTTTTTAGACTTGTTACTAGCCTTCTAAAGTATGCAATCATCCATATGTATCCACTTTTTCTCTAAGTTAGGCTTCTCATGATCCTAATAAATTTCAATTTGTTAACATACTCTAAAAATCCAAGTGGTGTTTTACATGTGGGCAACACCATGAATAATAAACATGTGCACATGTAAGTATATCAATGGATACTAAGGTATAGGAATATATAAATAAGGACAAAATTTTAGTATCATGCCATCAAGATGAGCCAATTTTTGAAAAATTACTTCCTCAAGAACCCAAAACTTCTCAACTATCACAACCTTCTTAGACCAAGCATCCTAATTTTAAGATGCCAAACATTTTTAAGGACACTTCTCTCATACAAACTCAAATCAATAAGAGAAAAGGATTGTAAAAGCTAAGCCAATCAAATTCAGAATTTTAGAAGTTCTTCATCCACACCTAAAGCTATAATTATTCACAAAGATCAAGGCATACCTAAATTTTAAATTTTTATTGTTGATTTGAAGGAGGAGGAATCCAAAGTGAAATATTTTTTTCTCTTTCCCAAGAACTCCTAAACAATCCTATTACTCCCAAACTTCCATTTTTTAGGATTTATTTTTCAGCCCCAAATCTAATTCATGAGTGAGAGTAAACCATAATGCCTCATATTCCACTTACCAATGAGCATGTTCATACTACTCCATCAGTTGAACCCTCTTACCCTCACACTATCTCCCTTTTCAAAGAGGGTCCCATTGTATAGAGAGAAAAGTAAGACCATTTAGGTAAAATGGAGAATATTTCCAAGTGAAGATGATGAGCAAATAATTATTTTCAACCCTCTTTATGCTACCAAATTATAAAAATAATACTTGGAGTAAGAGGAAGAAAATCAATATAGTTATCATGGATTTAATCTTAATGTAGATAAAGTGAAGCTTGAAATTAGGGACATCACTTCTCATGGCCAAGACGAGGTAAGTAGTTTGAGTGATTTTTTTTCCTCCATTAAAGGCAATGTTTTAATCTTATGTTGCAAAGAAGGGAACATTAACTTTTTTGAGTTTGAGCATGAGTTAGATTAATGACTTAAATCATCCAAGAGACTAGAATTTAGGATTTGGGATATTTTTTAGTCCTTACCAATGAAATTCCAATGAAAATTTACTTCTAAGATATCCCAATTAAGTCTTTTGAGGAAATCTTGCTTTCAAATTTAGATTTGAGGCAAGAAATTAGTTATGAAAAGACAAAATAAGAGATGGAAGAGGATATTTTCTGGGATGAATTAGAAATATTTTGCATCAGTATACATTCCAAACTTCTATAAGATTATGAAAAACATCATAATAAAGATGATAGTGAGGTAAAAATAGCCTTATTTCTAAGAGGATTATTGGTTCTTGATCAGCCTAATCATGAGAATAAAGGAGGAAGGAATGTTTTAGAAATCAAGGTTAATTTTATTAGTGTTATGATAAGGCAATGTCTTATTAGGTACCTCATATAACTAAAAGAGAACCAATAAGATCCATTTTTAGTCATGTTCACTTTAGATCATAAGGAGGAGTAGCACAAAGAAGCCAATCAACCCACTTAGTCTCTTTGGTATAATTAAACTAGTTGTAGACACCTAAATTTGGCCATTGATAACCTCTAATCAGGGTTTTAACTAATTTCCGCCCAAAGCACACAATTTGGCTTAAAAATACTAAAACACATTAAAATATTTGAATCTAACAAATTCAAGTATATCAATTTTGGCTAGAGTATGATAAAATGTGGTAATGCAATTTAAGGGCCAGCTAACATTGATCAAAACATTTCGAGTCAAAATGCCAATTTTGCACCTAGGTACTTTGGATTTATATTTCCTATCAAATATCTTGCACAAGACATGTGCCTTTTTTATTTTGTGTTGATAGCATCCTAAATGGGATAATAGATCCAATGCATATGACATTGACTTCTAATTTCAATCTAATCAAATTTTGGACCAATAACAAGGCATTCTAATTAATTTGAGTAATTTGTCCATAAAGTGCTTAGTCATGATTAAGATCTAATTAATCCAAATTAGAGTCTAATTAAGAATTCCATGAAAACTTGTTGAATACTTATTTTTGGAAATGAATATTGAATATCAACATCATCAAGTGACCTCATTTCTTGGGAAGACATCCCTCAGCCATAAATGCAAAAATATTAGGATTCATACCTCCCATGCCTCACCAATGTCCTCCATGATTCTTAATTTCTCTTTTATCCCAGATATTGATGAGCTTATTTATCAATTTTAATTGTATAATTGGATTAATCCTTAGCCACACATCTTGATCTTGAGATGGATCGTTTAGGTTGATTCTAGCCATTTTCAAAAATCTATAAATAGAGAGGTCATGAACATCATTTTTAAGCTATTTTGGTACAAAATTATAATGCAAAAATGATTCCAAAAGCCATTGAAATTAGTGTTACCATGACAAATTTATTTCAATCAAAACCAAGCCAAATCCAAAGGTGCCAAGTAGAATAGGAGATAGTCAAACCTCCTTTGATGAATAATTCATGAGCACAAGCCGAACAAGCCACTACAACAAGAATTTTGGAGCATCCAAGGAAGGGAAAAGAAGGCTTCTTTTGCATTTTAGTTGTGTGTTTTATTAATGTTTGTTAACTAGGCTCTCCCTAGTGTCTAATACTAGAGATGGTATGCTAGTTAGTGTATTTATTTCATTTTATTTTCATTTTGACACTAATATGATACTAACCATCTTCTATTGAGTCAAATTCATAGCTCACATAATGGCACACCTGGTGGGACAAAACGCATCCCACATATGAAGAAGATCATTATGCAACCTTAAAATTTTAATTTGGATGCTTAAAACTCTTTTAGAGTGATTTTATAACTTCATTTGGCCATTTTTTATGTCATGGGTTTACATAATAACCATCATTGACTGAGTAAATCATCGATGATCATTTTTGTCCATCATTGATTAGCATTAATAAAACTAAAGTTGGTATGTATAACCATCATCAACTAGTAAAATCATTGCTAGTCTACATAAATGTCTCCATCATTGGTTAGTATAACCATTGATGATCACTTTGTTTTTTTTTACACAAACTTGAGAGCTCATTTTTCTAAGTTGGTTGTTTCATCTTCAAAATTTATTCTAAGCTAAACATCTTGTTAACATTTTTTTTCAAGTTTTACTTGAAAAATCATTAAAGCATGCTTAAATAGATCCTTTTAAACTTATTTTGGGATGTTTTAAAATGAATCAATCTTTTCATTTAGGTGCTTTAAGGAAAATAATTTAGGGCGTTATTACGTAAATCTTGTAGTTATCTTTCAAAGTTAAAAATTAAGACCAAGGGGTCAAATGAATACCACCAAATATTTAATTTGGGCTTAAAAATAAACACACTTGTCAATTTTGTTTCCATTGTTTTAATTAGCACTTTTTTTTCACAAAATACAAGGATGTTGTGTGTATGCTCTTCCATGTGTCACCTTTAGGGAACCCTTGAAATCAAAAGCACTTTCCTTATTTACAAAAAGCCAAGGCTTAGAAATAATGTCATCTAAATCACTCCCCAAAAACTCATCAAAGTTTGGGTGACCTTGAAAATGACCCAAAATTATTTCTATTTTAGTCTTTTATTTCATGCAAACATGGCTTGAAAGGGAGATGTCAATACCTCCCATGAGTTCTTTAGGGAAGCTTTGACCTAGGGTTTCATCTCTCAACATTGGCTTCACTTACTCCTTCTAATTTTCACATGAGATGTATCTACATTTGGACATCGCACTACACTGAGTGAACAATAGGATGTAGTGGTTTTAAAAATGACTAGACCTTTTTACAACTAGCTAATAATAGGGTCACCCAATTTATGTGTTTTTCTTTTGAATTATTTGACATAAAAGTCATTGTATAATTTATTCCCCTAAAAATGTTCGAAATTTTTACTAGTTTAGTCAACCCGACAGTGACATACCCTTACTAAGATTTAGATGATTATACTTAGAGTATTTTGTTCATCTTTGCTTAGTATATTTTGAGACTAAAACATGATTATTTATTTGTAAACCATGCTAAATTCAAATTTTTTATGCATCACTCTTTTGTCTAAAGAGGCATTATGCTAGCCATTTTATACCACACTTATGCCTTGAAATTTTTGCTAAAACTTGTTTGTGTGTGTGCCAATTTGAGTTGAGGAGGGTAATTTTATGCTATGCAAAACATGTTAAAACCATTTTGCCTTTGAGTATTTTGAATCATAACATAGATCACATCATTCAAGCATGCTTACACCATCAAGATGCTCAATTTTTTTCAAGACTTGTTTCACCTTGTATCAAAAACTGTTTGTTTCATATCATGTCACATTTGCTATTTGGACCTCATTTATGTGTTGTCATGATGGTTGATATTGTCTAGCTTATTTGGTCAAATCCTAGTTTTCAATGTTTTGTTTTCAATTAGCCTTGTCAATTTTGAATTAAAACATTAATTGATTTTTGTTTAGGCCTTAATTCATGGGGATGATATATAGATCTTTATCTTTTAGGTTACATAATTTTAATTAATCAATTACCTAAAATTAAAAAATATTGATGTTTTGTTTGTTCAGTACTTATCCTTATCATTATTTTTGCCTTTATTTGGGAAAACATAATATTTATTCAAAGAGCCTTTTGTCTTATGCCTTATGCCAATTGATCATGTTTAAGTTTGATTCCATGTGCTAGGTCTATGTCAAATTTGTTTCCAAAATTGTTAGATTAAATAAAATCGCATCAGCCTTTGTTTCAATTGTAGCTTTTGACACCATTTGGCCAAAATTCCTAGCATTTGCCTATTTTTTTGAGCTTATATTTTGACTCCACATTTGGACTAAAGACCTAGTAACTCAAATTTTCCCTTTCCTAGTTTAGACCTTGTTTAGAACACTTTGACCTAGACCTTTGACATGCCATTTTTTATTTAGACGCTCGACCTTTTATGCATATGAAATTTGACATATGATTTTAGACTATTGTATGCCAAGTCTTGGCACAAATAATTTTAGAGATACATATCCACTTTTAGACCATATTAGAGATACAGCTCCACCCCTTTGACCAAGTTAGACTGAGTTTGAACCATTTATCCTTTGGACATTTTTTAGAGTTTGTAGAACTCTAGGCCTTTTTTTAGAGATTTCATCATTTTTGGGATATGTCTAGCTACACCTATGGTGGAATCACATATAATCCAACTTATGATATAATGGCCACACAAAATCCCACTAGGAACCCCTATAAGGAAATATTCTCTAAGGAGTTTTATTATTCTCCCTAGAATACTCCATATGGGGAACATAGTCAAAATCCACAAAATACAAATCGAGACCTTGATTGGCATGAAGAGGCTTGTGAGGAAGACTTTGAAGACCCAACTATAGATAATGTTTTTTGGGATACAGATCTATACCCTCTTTACAATAATTAATACATGGAACATAGTCAAGAATCAGCTTATGAGCCAACTCATAACTAGGATGATATGGTTTATGAGGAAGACTTGGATTCTTTAGCTTATGAAATTAATCAAGATCCACCACATCATATGATCTCTATTTTTGGACCACAATATTGTACCATTTCCATACCAAGACCTCATCCTTTGGTTTGTGTGAGCAATCAGGTTCCACAATGCCAAACAATTTCTATACTAGAACTTCATACTTTGGCTTGTGTGAGAAATCAAGCTCCACAACACCCCTTCATCATTTTAGGACCTAGTCTTTTTGCTTGTGCGAGTAATCAAGACCCACAATGTCCTATTATTACCATTTTAGGACTTCATCCATTAGCTCATGTGATCAATTATGCTCCCTAATGCCTTAATATTATCCAACCACAAGCCATTCCTCATTTAGAACTAATCTCATCCAAACCTCAATTGATCCAATCCTTCAAACACCAAGCTATGTTCAAAATTGGTATTTTCCAACTCATTAGAAACCAATGCCTAGATAACCAACCAATCCAAGATTTTTTTGTTGAGCCAACCACTTATGATAAGTCAACCTATGATGAATTACCTTTCAATCCTATACTTATTATTGAGGAGTCTCACACTGATGAGCCAATATTTATCGAGTCACTTCTTAATGATTATAACTACCTTTGGGAAAATCATTACCTTGACCATGTGCTTATTTTTCAAGATCTTCCTATTAACAAGCCAATCAATAAGGAGTTGTCTCTTGACCTTTTTCCCATCCTAGAGGAGTTACACTCTGAAAAATAATTTTTTATGGAGCCCATTATGCCATCACAAGATGTTATTTATCCAAAACCAAATATTCAATAAGACATCATTCTAACAGAGTACCCATCAGATGAAGAATCAAAGTTAGAGTTAGGTTTTATTCCTAAATTGACATTAGATTTACCATCAAAATCTAAATCAACATCAGTCTCAACATTAGATTTAGAGTCCCTTGAGTTAGAATCAGATTCAAAAGAAGAATATGTTCATGGTTGTTACAATATTGGTTACGTATGCCTTGAAAATCAATTTAAATACATGTTTGATCATTCTAAAAATTTTGAGGATGAGTACTTTAGATTTGACATAAGTTAACATTCCATAGGCCATTACCATCAACCAAAATAGCCATATCATTGACATTCCATCTCCCACAAGTGTTGATTAGGATCAATAGAATCACACTTTATTGAATTGCATTCATGGTGACATAGTAGTTGAATAAGAGTAAGGAGTCCAAGACCACATTCATATAGTAGAAGAATACTCTCCTAGTGAAACCTTTTTAGAGGTGCTAGGGAATAATAAAACTTAGAACATTCTTTTAGTGAAACTTTTTTAGAAGCACTAGAATATAATCAAAGTCAAAAGTCAACATTCCTTAGTGAAACCTTCTTGAAGGCACTATGAGACAATCAAGATAAATTCATTGGTGAAAATGTATTTGAGGAACCAATAGCTGAGCATAAAAGTTATTCACTACTTGATGAAGATAAAATCAAAGATCAAATCAAAATAGCTTCTAATATATAGCCTAATCAGATGGTAGATACTCTCAAGATCAAATAATAGAAAAATCTAGTGGTCTTATCGAAAGAACAAGTCTTCAACCCTACCACAACAAAAGTTATGTTAAATCTAACATCAACAATATTACGTGTGATTAAATGTCTTGATCTTCATTTATTTCCCCACTATTATGCATTCCATTATCATCTTCCATTACATTTCACAATAAAACCTACCGTCCATTATTTATCCTTATTTACCATCCATGGCCACACTTTCCTTTGTAGAGGATACAAAGATACCTTGTATTGACATTTGAAGGAATCAGAATCAATGACCAATGAAGATCATAAAAGCATTCTTGGAATCTAAATCTACAAGCAATTATTGATGGAACGTCTATTCAAACAAGGTATGGGATAACAATTAACATGATCGAGTATTCTATTTGTATCATTTATTTATTAGGATGTACATCTCCCCATCAATAGGAACAATATAATTAAAAACCACACCCAGGCCAAAAACATGTATCATACCATTTCACATTGCCATGTAATTGCCATTATTACATATGCCTATTTTCCATTATCACAGATCCTACCATTCACTCCATCACTTGGGGGAAACCCTCTTACTATTTTATCCAATATATCAAACCATCATTATCTTATAGCAATTCCATTCCATCCCATCATTCAATTCCTATCTAGACCAAAGCCTATTTTTAGTCATCCTACCCAATCTTATTTTGATCTTGGTTCATTTGGTTCTTATCATAGATTTTATGAGGGGATTATGATCAAGTTCCAACTCTTATCAAATTTGTGTTTATAATGATAGTCTATGAAATTAGTGTGACAATTGATTTGGCAATATATTTTTCATTTTCCATCCTGTATCAAGCTTGTTTATGTGAATCTGATTATAACCACCTATGGACCAATTAGTGTTTCACTAGTCTTTCTACTAATTATAACCACCAATGGGAAAATTAGTATCATTAACCTATGACATTGTATCCTAGTTATAACCTTCTATGGGCAAACTAGGGGCAACACTTCTTTATCATGTATTGACACATCACCTTGCCATTAATATTTTCATTTGACTGGACATTTATTAAATTTGACAACTTGTTGGGACCTAGTTGGTTTTTCCCTACCTTTTATGTGGTGGAATTACTATGAATTGAGGTTATTTTAGGACTATGTGGGTCATGCTCAATTCATTTTGAGGTCACCTCAGTCCCCCTTTCCATACACTCTCATCATTTTGTGAGCAACCTAAGCCAAATGCTCTCACCATTTTGGAAGTAGGTATCTTGTCATTCTCTAACGAGTTAAGATACCTCAAAATTCCAAAGACATTCATAATATTTCAAAATTCAAAAATATTTGTCTTATCTAAGCCTAGTCATTTATCATTATTACGATGCTTTCTTTTGATTTTGTTTTCAAGCTTTCTATTTATTTATTTATTTATTTATTTATTTTAGGTCATTTGTTTGTTTGTTTGTTTGTTTATTCACTTGCTTATTTTTTTTATTTCATTTATATTTCCTTAACTTAGTCTATATGCATTTATGGGTGATTCCTTGATCACATTATTCTTGAGTCTATCTATATTCATACGTCAACATTGTCATCATGGTTTTTATCATTGGTACATTATTTTTTAGTGTTTGTTAGATTGGGAGTCAGTCTTTATGAATATTTTGGACAAGTTTTCATGGTGTTCTATCATGAATCCCACTATCACATGCTATAGAAAAAATTAGATTCAAGAAGGTCTATAATCAATAAAGCTATAGAAGTTTCTCCTTGGCACCTTAGCAAATCCTCCCATCCCACCCTTGATCAAATTAACCCATTATCAATTCTAGTTGTATCATTACTAATAAGGACAAGCATCTCCTCATTGGTAGGTAGAACTAAATCCTTCTAATGATCAATATTATTCCTCTATCCATCTCTTTCATCACTTTGCACCTACTCATCTTTAATTTGTATTCTAGGTTATATCTTTGAATTATGCTTTCTAATCATCTCTAATTGGGGCACCATCCATTTTATCTAATCCAAGTCTACTTAATAATTATATTTACCTATGTGAAAATCATTATTTTGACTTTTATTCCTGATTATAACTGCCTTTGGGAAAATCAACATATTTTTTACATCAATACATGCAAGTATTTTCTTATTTGGATTAATCTCAACCATAGATTAATTATACCTTTATTCTTATTTATTATCAAGGGACCACCCATCAACAAATGTGACAGCCACTCCCTCGAGGGGGCATCATCATAAGCTTCCCAAGACCATTTGGAGCTATGTTCTTCAACCATCATCTTCTTTTTGGTATACAGGCCATCTATTATTATTTGAGAAGACATTATTTTGCCTATGGTTTACAAAATCTTCCCAAATAGGAGCAAACTATAGACATGCAAATATAGCCACTAGTAATCTCCAATTAATATTTTGATCAATTTCTACTAAAATGCACAATTTGGCTTAAAAACACTAAAATGCATTAAAAAAATTTAACCTAACATATTCAAGAGCTGATTTTGGATAGAGTATCATTAAATTAGGCAATACAATTTATGTGCCAACTAACTTTGATCAGATCATTTCAAGTCAAAATGCTAATTTTGCACCTAGGTACTTTGGGTTGCTCTTTCCTATCAAATCTCTTGCATGATACATGTGCATTTGTTATTTTTTATTGGTAACATCCTAAATGAGATAATAGACCTAATTCATCTGACATTGACTTCCAATTCCAATCTAATCAAATTTTAGACCAATAACAAGGCATTCTAATCAATTTGAGTAATTTGTGCATAAAGTGCTTAATCACGCTTAAAAGTTAATTAAACCAAATTAGAGCCTAATTAAGAATTCCATGGAAACTTGTTGAATACTTATTATAACATCACATAACATTTTTCTACAACATATTACCCTCAAGGTAATGGCCAAACTGAAACATCGAATAAAACCATTATCAATATTCCCAAAAAGATTATCAATGATGTCGGTCATGATTGATACCTATAGATATTCCCTACCCTTTGGGAATATCATACCAATCACCATACCCCCACAGGAGCCACTCCATATTCACTTATTTATGGGATAGAAGCCATCCTTCCTATTTAGGTCGGGTTGCCTTCACTAAGCATATCTTTCAAACATGTCCTAGATGATCATGACTATCTAGTGGCTCACCTATAAGAGCTAGACCTACTTGATGAAAAATGCACAATTGCACTCAATAATTTTTAAGCATATCAAAACTGACTCAAAGGCCACTACAATCAGTGTGTCAAGTATAGAACATTTAAACTTGGTGATCTTATTCTTAAAGAAAACCAAAAGAATACCATGGATGAGAAGAAGCATAAAGTTAAATTCAAGCCAAATTGGATAGGGCCTTTCATAATTATTGTATATTATGGATTAGAAGCATATAGGATTGCCACACTAGATAGAGATGAACTTCTTGAGCTGATGAATATTATTCACCTCAAGTGGTATTATACTTGAGTGTTAAGGTGTATTATTTATAAGGATTGTTTTAGTGGTACCATTTTATCACTATTCTTCTTTGTATAAATATCATTCTTATCTATCCTCTTATCTATATCTACTTTAAATTTCTAATATATTGACCAAACATGTTCTAAAGCCTAGCCCATTTGACCTTGGTTTTTTCCATTCATTACACATTTTTAGCATTGAGGAATCTGATCAATTTCATCAATTGCTTCAAGTACTTCAGATAGAGATCATATTTTGGAGTAGTATGATAGAAGTTTTGGTAGTTGAATATTTAATTTTTTATTCCTTTCTTATCACCATTCTTGTTACTAATTATAACTGCCTTTGGGAAAATTAGTACCATTGATCCATGTCATTGTGTCCTAGTTATAATTGCCTATGGGCAAATTAGGAGCAACATTTTTTTATTAAGCCTTGACATACCAACATACCACTTCCTATGCCATATGATGCCTTTTTACGAACTATGCTTGTTTTGTTTGAATTGAATGCTACACTAATTGAATTCCTCCCTTATAATGGTAGAAATACAATGACTTGATGTCCTACTTTGAGACTATGTAGTTAGCACTTGATATTTGTTGAGATCAGCTTAATCACCCTTTCCACCATGTTCTCACCATTTTTTTAGCAACCTAAGCCATGATATCACCATTCTGTGAGTAACCTAAGCCATTCTATCATCATTTTATGAGCATGAACTATTTAGTGTCTTGTCATTCTTGATCGAGTTGAGATTGTTTAAAAATTCCAAAAGCATTTGTAAAATCATTAGAAAAAACCAAAAACATTGACCATTTTTTTGCCTTAAAGATTCTTGGAACCCTTACTAAGTTGTAATCAAACCACTTGTCACTTAGTTTCCCCATCCTTTTCAGCCTTTTCTCTCATGCACTTGCCATTTTGTAAGACCTTTCCTATTCTTCTATCATATCCATTCTATTTGTCTTCATTAGTTATCACATTCTTCCCATTTTCTAGGAGAACTAAATTTGGCCTAAAGATTGTATTGGATATTATATCCATGGAACTATGTAGGTAGCATCTACTTACCTAGTGTATATGGAGACAACTCAACCACCCACTTCCTTTTTTTATATTCCCCTATTTTGTTCATTTGTTAAGTTTTCTCCTATTTTCTAAGGGCAATGTTTGTATGGTTTCTATTATGTTGTTTGAATTTTTTGTTTATTTTTTCTTATTTTGTTTATTTGTCTACCTATTTGTTTACTTTTAGTACTATTTCCTTGATTCAGTTTATTTGTGTTCATTGGGTGATTCCTTGCCCACACTTATACTCAAATCCATCTGTATTCATATGTTTACATTATGATCATGGTTTCTATCATTGGTACATTATTTTCTATTGAGTATTGGATTGAGAGAGTTAGTCCTTATGCATATTTTAGCTAAGTCCTCATGATCTTATACCATGATACCTACTAACCAATGTTATAACAAACCTTAGCATCAAGAAGTCTATTCAGTAATGATAGCATCAACATCTTTTTAGCACCGATATCCTAATTCAATCCCAATCATATCTTAAATAGAGTAATTAACCAAGAAATAATTTTAACCTTTATTATTTTAGATAAGCATCTCCTTATCAGTAGGTTGTTCCAATTCATCATTACCCTCTATCTTAAGTTACCATCATCAATCAACGAATCAATCATGTTTGTCATAATCAAGGTCTAATGATTATAACCACCTATGGGAAAATCATTGCACACCATCTACCTTTATTTCTCAATGATTATAAACACCTTTAGGTAAATAATTGTGTTGTCACCAATTTACATTTTCCACCCATATAGGGGCAAATTACTATCTTGTTTGTCTATCCTAACACCTTCCCAAATAGGGGAAAATTGTAGACACCTAAATCTAACCACTGATAACCTCTAATCAAGCTTTTGACAAATTTACACCTAAATCACATAATTTGTCTTAGAAACACTAAAACACATTAAAATATTTGAATCTAAGATATTCAAGTGCTGATTTTGGCTAGAGTATCATAAAATGGAGTAATGCAATTTATGGGCTAGCTAACTTTGATCAAATCATTTCAAGTCAAAATGCTAATTTTGTACCTAGGTGCTTTGGATTGATATTTCCTATCAAATCTCTTTCACAAGACACATGCCTTTGTTATTTCATTTTGACAACATCCTAAATGGGATAATGGATCTAATGTATATGACATTGACTTTTAATTCCAATCTATTCAAATTTTGGACCAATAACAAGGTATTTTGATCAATTTGAGTAATTTATGCATAAAGTGCTTAATCATTATTAAGATATAATTAACCCAAATTATATCATAATTATGAATTACATGGAAACTTTTTGAATACTTATTTTTATAAATGAATATTGAATATCTACATCATTAGGTGACCTCATTTCTTGGGAAGACATCCCTAGGTCATAAATTCCACAAATATCAAGATTCATGCCTCTTATGCCTCATAAATGCCCTCCATGCTTTTAATTTATCATTTATCCAAAATATTGATGAGCCTATTTATAAATTTTAATTGCATAATTGGATTAATCCCTAGTTGCACATCTCAATCTTGAGATGGATGGTTCAAGTTGATTCTAGCCATTTTCTAAAATCTATAAATAGAGAGGCCATGAACATCATTTTTAAGATATTTTAGTGTAAAGTTATAATGCACAAATGATTTCAAAATCCATTTCAATTAGTGTTACCATGCCAAATTGATTCCAATCCAAGCCAAGACAAAACCAAAGGTGCCAATGAGAAGAGGAGATAACCAAGCCTCCTTTGATGAAGACTTCATGAGCACAAGCCGATCAAGCCACTATAAAAAGAATTTTGGAGCATGCAATAAAGGTAAAATAAGCTTTTTTTTTTTTTTTTCATTTTAGTTGTGTGTTTTATTCATGTATGTTAACTAAGCTCTCCCTAGTGTCTGGGCCTAGAGATGTTATGCTAGTTAGTGTGTTTTTTATTTTTGTTTTCATTTTTACACTAACACGATACTAACCATCCTCTCTTGAGTCAAATTCCTACCTCACACTAGTTAGGTTAGATGGGAAAATAAATTTGCCTTAAGTATCTTGGAATGGAATAAAAATAATATCGATCACCTAAGCTTCCTTAAACCATTTTTGGTTGTCCATAAACATGCAAGGTACATAAATTTGGTAAGGAAATGTATCTACTTTATTCTACCAATTAGTGTATGTGTCTACCATAATCTTTCAAACTAGTTAGCATAGGTTAGTTTAGGATAGGTTAGATGTATTTTTGTTTTATCTAATTTTTATTGCACACTTTTTGAGTAGGTCTATCTATTTTTACATTTCTCTATGTGATATTATCATAAGTGTTTATTGTCCCTTGCTTTCTTTGTTATTTGTATTAAATGTATTTTCATTCCTTTCAGAGTTGTTTAAGATGTTGTAGTCATGATTTCACTTCCAAATCAGGCTATGATGAGATTTATGTGACTCCATGCCAAAATGAATTACCAAGGCAACTAGTTTCCTTGATTAGTAGGCAATCAACCCCTATAAGTTGACAAAAATGTTGATATGTTTGGCCTCCTAGGAAAAATATCCACCTCTATCCTTAAAATTTTTACCATTACATTAGTTTCCTTCCCAAAAGAGGTCAATTTCATGTTTTGAAAATCATTTAGGATAATTTTGTGTATGTGCTAGATTCATTTAGGTTTCATTTCTCCTATATTACACCACAATAGCCATGCCTAGTACAAATGTTATCTTGGTTCAATTTTCACCCTTTATGACTCAACTTAATGTCCCTCATTCACTCAATAAGACCACTAATTTTTCTATAAATGAATGATTCATCATGGTATTCAATCCATAAACTTTTTTTGACATCCAAATTCATCTCAAAGGGGGAGTTTTATAGGTATTATAGGTGAATATTGATTAGTAGCATGTCTCAAACATGAAGAAGGTATACAAACCCAAGTATTGAGTTCAAGATGTCAAGTAGAGTATAAACAAAATTTATAGGCTTAGTTTTGCGTAGACATGGAATAAATAATAAATGTCCAAGAAAGAGATTGAAAGAATGAAATCCCTATACAAAACTCTAGGCATCAAATAAATCTCATCATGATCATTGCCTATGAGACAAAATGGATAACCTAGCTATAAAATACATAATTATATGTTTTTGAGGTATAAAGTTAAATATTTCATAGGTTTTTACACTCCTTGGGTATGGTATGAGTGTTTCAATGAGATAAAGGTCCAAAATGGGGCCATAAAGTCATTTTAGCATTAAACAAGCTTTGTTTAGTTACTTAAGGCATTAAATTTGTTTTTTAATATGAAATCTTACTAAGGGAATTTTAAGTAATTATTTTAGGCAATGTATGTGGTATATCATTCACAAGGGTCTCATTTAAATAATTTAAGAGTTTTAAAGTTCCTTTCTAAGTTCTTGGCGTCCATTTGTGGTGTTAAAAGTTGTCTTCAACATGGCTGACCTAATATTCTCCTTCCTATTGGTCTCCTCATTGAACTCCTTAAACTTCCAATCTAGGGAAAGCCTCCCAAAAGTTCCTTACCTAGTATCCATGATATTTATTATGCCTTTCTCCCTTATTTCCCCCAAAAGTGCCATAACAAAATTAGTTGTAGGTTAAAGACATGAAACGATCATAGAAACATAAATATTTAAGAAAAGAAGACAAGATAACATGCATAAAAAGGCATTATAAGACATCTACATCCTTAAAAACATTATTTTAGTTGTTTTATCTCTCTTTTGAGGCTTAAATCTAACATGCATGTCAAAAACCCATGTTTCCATGGAAGTATGAATATTATTTGCAAGATTCTTGAGGAAAGCATAAATTATAGGGTTACTTAGGACTTGAAAGCATAGGTTGAAGCTTAAGGAGGATCCTCCACATCTAATATGATCATCTAAAAGTCTCATAGAGTCACCTACATGATTTTATAAGGGTAAATAAAGCATACATTTCATGAATAAAGCCAAAACACTAAAGTTGTATGCTTATCTAGATAGAAATAATCACATTATATCTTCAATATGGTGATGCATGGATCAAAGTAGGTTTATAGTAAGATTATTATGTATGTTTAACACCATCATAAATAATCAAATTGATTAAAGAGGCCTAGAAGTACATGTTTCACTAAGGAGAATGCAAACAATATTAAATCCCTCTAAAACCTTAGCAAATCATGAATTTACTTTTCAAGGTTATAAACCTTACCCAAGCAGATAAAATGATGTTTTATAGTTTTATAATTATTTTACTACTCTCCATGATCACCCTCAAATAAATTTTTAGGTTTTAAGAGTTTTAAATAATGATCAAGATTTTTGATGGAGTTTTAAGCTTGAGATGGCCTTTATAGCCTTCCAAACACAAAGATGAAGTTTCAATGCACTTTGAGGTGTTTATTATTATGTTTAAACATAAAAAATACTCATTAAACTTCACAATTACATTAAATTTCATTTAAACATGGGTTCAACTCATAATGGTCATCCTCAGGGGGTGTCTTAAGCATGAGAGACATTTACAAATCTACAGGTTGAAATAGGGGTTTATACTATGTTTTTAGGTGTTCTAACTTGAGTGAAAGATCCCAAATTATGACATGTGACTCCTCCTTCACCTTAAAATTCAATTAAAGAATAATTTATGGTCCATAAAGGCTCAAATTTAAAGTTTTGAAAAGTTTTCAATCATGAAGAAGTTATAGGTCTATAGTAAGAAAGAGGCATTTTTAATGCATTTAAAGAGGTATTAATGAGGTCAAGATATATACCATGACTAAAAAAATATATTATTACTCCCCATATCATATAAATATGGATTTATCCTCAAAAGATTCATCCTTGGGACATAATGGTGTTTCAAGTTTGGGAAAAGACCCACACAAGCCTGCAAGTCATTGGGAAAAACTATTTTTTTATTTTATTTTTGTGATTGATTGAACAAAAATGTTGATTTTAAGTTTATTAATGGGTTAATATATTCATTTATAAATAATAATAATAATATATTTATACCCTACATAATATATAAATATTTTAATCAACTAACATGCTTGTTGGCATGTAAACCCTATTTTTCAAAGAAGGGGCATAACTTGAGGTCTAATCATTGAAATTATTGAAATTTAGACTAAAATTATTTTTTTTATGTGTTATAAATTTTAGAGGTGGTTTAATTTCCTTACCATACATATGGGGAAATAAAATTCTAAAATATAGTCTACAAGTCTGCACGTTTACACAAAAGGCTTGATGAATAACCCTGAAACCTCCATATATTATCTAAAACTTAGATGGAGGATTAATTAGGATGTATATTTTAATTTAAAAGTTATTTAATACTTATTTTATGAGTATATATCAATAAATTTTAAAAATATATGTTTATAGTCAAGGAAAAGGTGCAAAACTTAGGGCTAAAGAGATATAATGAACACATTTTTTATTTGATGCAAGATATCATATAGTTAACCATGTGTATTCACATAATTTAAAACTTAAAAATATATAATTAATACCTTAAAACAATAATTAATTCTTGGAATGGTCAATAAAAATGTAAGCCAATGCAAGATGTAGGTCTATCATGAAGGCTGCAAAGCTACAAAACATAACTCTATGGTCTAAAATGAGAAGAAGAAGTTATAAATTATCTATAGCCTCCATTTATTTCATATTAAATATTAACATCAAGGAGTATTAATCAAATTTGAGATAGAAATGTAAGCTCTTATGCCAAGGCTAAGGAAATTATCTTTAAATGAGGTCAAAGAGTCATGAAGATGTTTAAAACTACCCCTAATGATGTGTAACCTCTCAAAGGGATTGGGAAGTATGGATTTAGGGAAGAATTTTATCATTTAATTCAAAGGAGTAATAATTAAAAACCATAATTAAGATAAATAAGCCATGATCCCCAAAAAATATAATAGCTTTGAAGAGTATTTGATCAAATCAAGCATGCCTAGCAACCCAAGATGCATTCCTATGCCACTCTCCTTTAGGATCAGCTTGAAAACAAGGAATAATTCATTGGATGAGAGATAAACACATTTATTTCATGTTTTATTTATATTTTATGACTATTTCATAGATTAATTATAGCATTTATGGAGATTCCTTATGATTTCCTCTTCTCTCTCATTCTAATTTTCCATATATATTTTTGAAAATAATTGTAAAAAAGAAGCCCTCTTCTTGTGTATAGAAAAGTTATGTTATTATGGAGAATTTTAATGTTGGATTTCAATCCTTTAGATCAATAAAATACTAACAATTTACCTTATCCATGTTTTTTCATTGTGTGATTCTTATGTTTTGTTTATTTATGCATGTGGTAGAAAATGTTCTCCCTTACATATGTTAATTTATCTTCACCTTTGTAAAATTTAACTTATCTCTTTTAGGTCATGTGGTATGTTACATAAGGATATGTTATTAATTATTTTTGAAACTTAGTTGATTGTGTCTTGAGTAAGACTTTTTAGCCACTCCATCTAGTTCTAGTCTAGGCCATAACCTTCATGTGAAATATAGATGCATGAGAAGTCTAATTTGGAGAGTGTGTAGAGTAGGTTTAGTATTTCATAAGTCATATTATGTTGTCTTAATTAGGTAGAGGATACCACAAATCATTGATGTGTCACCTTATATTTAGTTTTTAGTTTATGTCTTCTCTCTTTTCACATCAAGGCATAGAGTACTCTTAATTTAAGTGATTCACCAAGGGAACCAACCCTCTCTATAGATTCACTCCTCAAATAAGGTAACCCATAACCTTAGGTGTGTTTCCATTGTGTCACTTTAAGGGAGTTGCCTTGAAATTGCTTCTCCAAATGGTAAAACTTCAACTTGATAACACTAACTTAGTGAAAATATATCTAAGTGATATTCTTAATGACACACATGATATACCTAGTGGGACTAGCAAACCTCACCTTTACTTTGATCCTCTTTAACAATCATCATTTGAAGAAAATCTGATTTTAACTAATAAACGGTTGGTAAAATAATTATAACCTTTTATTTGTTAATTATTTTGATATAATTTTTTTAAGGGAATGCATATTTGTCCTATCAAAAACCTTTAAAACTTTTATATAAAATCAATTCATATCTTAGAATATATCATTAAAATATTGACTATTAATTTTGATATTTTATTTGGAGATTTATGCATGCCAAAGACCCACCAAGTAACTACTCACCTTATTTGCTTATAGGTTCTAAAAGAGGGGTGATTTATTCAAACAATCACGTTTTATATTCTCATTTTATTTTGGGTTTTTTAAAATAATTTCACATTTCATTTTGGGTCATTTAAAATCAATTCACATTTCATTTTGGGTTATAAGAAAACTTGTTATTTTTCAAGCATTTTTTCATCGTTTATAAGTTTTCTTATTACTTGAGTGTTTTTTGAGGATATTTTGCATGTATGATTATTTTTGGTGAGTCATAAAAATAAAAATCTTATTTGTTTTAAATCTTAAAGATTTTCCTATTATGCTCTCTACTCACCCTTAGTGGGAGTTGCATGAATCATAACAAAAATAACTTCTTTTTTATTTTAGCTCTACATTTTGGGTATCGTTACCTTCTTATGATTTCTTAAGGTGTAATGCCTAGGATTTTATTTAATATCATTATATCAAAACCATTATATAATGGGGTATACAAATTGAGGATGCACTAGCAGCATCTTAGCTAGTTGTCCCTCAGAGCTTGATTGTGTCGATATCACTTCACTAAAATCCATATGGCTAAAGTGGTCAAAGAGGGACTAAACCCTTTGGTGAATGGCCTAAATATATCACAACTAATTTATAGATAATTTTAAATCACCTAAATATCAAAAGGTGTATTGGTACCATCTATTAACCCTTAAAAACATTATCTTAAGACTCTTTGGCCATGAAACATTTATCGATGCATGGGTGAAAAGGTTAATAAATCATGAAGATATATTTTACATACAATCCTTTTGATATAAGGGTGTGCTTAAAAACCCACCAATAACTAGAATAATTTATTTAATGAGTCTTAATTTTTATTCTCTCTCAAGGTAAGTATATTAAAATACTCAATGAATGTGGAGTAATCCTATGTCAGTTACTAAAATAAGGTCTCTAGATTGAGTATTTGTTTTATTGATTATGATGTCAAAAAAATTGTCATAATTTACATACAAAAACAAAAACAAGACTTAATTTGTCTATGTTCTTTGTCAAAATTACACCCTTCTACATCTAACATTTTTCAAATGCATACATTTCTTACCTTTTCTTGTATGAAATTGTATAGTTATTATGTTTGTATTCTTGGTCACAATTTTTCCCTTATAAATTCAAATTTATTTGACACATACATAAATTTATTTCCTTAAATGCTATAATTATGTTTTATGTGTGAATTTAGACCCATTATGATCATTTTTCCAAGTTTATAAGTTCTAAACCATTTCAATACTAGGATTGAATTCCAGTCTTTGTATGATCTTTCCTCCTATTAATATAAAATATGTTTGAGTCAAAAGTATTTCTATAGTCATTTTTAATTTTCATTCCTCTTTTATATCTAAGTCTATTCCAAGTTTAAATCTAATTTAGTCAACTCTATTCAAAATAAATTATTCACATTCAAACTATTTAGAAGTTAGCTTTGTTTTATTCAAACATTCATTTCTATTTTTCAAATCATATTTTTAGAGTCATTTCAATTTCATATCCTTATATTTTCATTCAATATCTTGTACATGTATATTAGGAAATATGAAGTCATGACATCCATCCTTTATCTCATTTTAATCCCATTCCAATCCAATATTTCCCTTTACATGTATCCTTTTTTGGGGACATCCTTCAATCAATATTTTACTACTTTTTCAATTTATTCAATGGCATATATTTTAGATTTCAATAGAGCTTATGAATGATATGGTCATTCTAGTAAAAACCCCCATTTTGATACCATTATCCCATGCCCATTTGAATTTTAAATTACAACATTCATGCCAAATGTCAAATCCATTTAATGAATCCTTGGAAGACATATTTTACCAATTAGTCATAATAAACATGATTATGTATCTATATACTAAGCCTTTTGGTGAAAATAATCCAAAACCTAAGTGGTCCTAAGAATAATAATGTTGTGAATATTACAAAATTCAAGGAAATTAACTTAACTAATGTGGTAGTTTACAAATTTATGTCTAAGGTTTTATTGATCATGGATATATCATAATTAAGTCATAATAATCTTGTCAAGCATCAATCCCTAGTCTATCTATAATCCAAGAGGAAATAGGTTCATTATTTTGAATTAGACAAATCTTATCCTAAATTTCATCTCTTCTTAATCCATACTTATCCCCATTTTTCACCAAAGATCCAAGTACACCCCAATCTAAGAATCACTAACTAAGGATATTCCAAGATCACTTTCTTAATCACAATTATACTCATTCAATTTCAAGTCAAGATCAGAACAAATCACCAATTTTTGAAATTTTTGTTGAATCATACATTATTGATGAGTCATCTTTTGACCATATTCTTATCTTTGATGAACCTTTATATGAATATTCTCTTTATGACTTTTCACCTATCTTTGATGAATCCTTCTTAGAAGAGCCCATCTTTGAAGAACCCATTATTGAACCATAGTTTATTTTTCTCCCATCCTTTAAAGTCAATCATTTTGAAAAAATCCTTCATCCTAAACACATCATTTCCAAGCACACATTGAAAAAGGTACTTGGGGATAATGAAATTTAATAGGCCCTCTTTGTGGCTAAATCTAATACAATATCAATTCTCTTATCAAACCTAGATTCAAGATCAACATCAAAAACAAAATGATATTTACAATTAGAATTAGGATATTTACCATTAACATCATAATCAAGATCAACATATAAATTAGAATCAAGTTATTTTTTATAATTAATGTTAGAATTGGGTTCCATTCTAGAACCATTATTATATTTAGCATCAGAAGTAGAATCAATGTAAATCTCAACATTAGATTTAGATCCTCTTGAGTTAGAATTATATATATAAGTAAAATATATTATTTTATATTATAACATTGGTTATATGTTTCTACCATATCCACTTGAGTCTAAATTATCTATATCAAGTTTAGATTCAACATATCCTAGTAGATGTTATGACATTAATAACACACTTCTTGTAGATCAGCTTGAAAATATTTGTGACCTTATATGATATTTTAGGATGCTTCTTTTGACATTGAGACAACTTCTCCTAGTAGCCTTTTCAAGTAATTTATTACCTTTTCCTATTCTATTTACATTAAACATGCCTTTACCATCAACAATCCTAGCCATTATAGTGATATTCCACCTCCCATAAATGTTGATTGGGATCAATAGGATCACATAATTTTTTAGCTTATTTCATGGATATAGCATATTAAAAGAATCTCTAGGGATTCATGACAACATTCAAGTAGAATACCAATCTCCTATTGAAACCTTGTTTGAGATGTTAAGGTATAATCTAAGTCTAAATCAACATCTTCTAGTGAAACCTTATTTAAGGTGTTATATGATGTGTAAAATAAAAAATTGTAGTTATTTTATAAAAACCTCACTTAAGGTGATAAGGAATAGTCAAAATGAATTATAAATTCCCCTTAGTGAAATATTATTCAAGATGTTATTGGCCAATCTAAATAAAAATAATCAAGAAGATTTTTTGCCGAAAACCTCTATGAGGTACCAAAAGTTGAGCCAATTAGTTCCTCATTTCTTGATGAAGACATTATTGAAGTCAATATCATCCCCACCAAAGCTAAAATCAAGTAGAATTCAAAATCAGCAACATTTTGTGTGACTAAAAGTCCCAATTTTCATTTATCTTGTAACCATTATACAAGTCATTATGATCCTATTATTCATTTTAGACCTATATTTCATTATCCAATTAAATCATTTATATAATGCTTATCCATATGTACACTCCTTAAAATAACTCATTTTCAAAAAGACTATGAAGATACCTTATTTATAGGTTTGGAGGAAGTAGAATCAATGGACAACAAAGATCAAAACAACATCAGTACAACTTACATCAATAAAAGAATTATAGTAGATTAGTTATTCAAAATTGGTGTGGGTTAGAGATCATACATTCATCATTGTACATATTTTCATACTCCATTATGTTGAGATGATAAAAAAAAAAATTTAAAAAAAATCAAAAGATAAAGATAAATAATTTTTCCAATGGTAAAAACTATGTTTATGGTGCCTTGGGCAAGTACCATGATAAAACTAGGTTTTTGGCATCATGTGTAAATAGTTTTTTGTCTATAAATACCTTGACAATTTGGGTAATACATGTTTGCATTTAAATCCATTCCATTCCAATGATATTACCTTGTCCCTAACCATCTTTATATTCATCTTACCCTGGTCCATTTTTTATTCTCATCTTGGTCTTAATAATAAAGTGGAAGTTATTCTAAGCCTTGTTTTGGAAAATATCCTAGCATATCCTCTTAGTGATACTTTGATGACTAGAAATTTTATCTCCCAAGTGACATGATCCTTGTAGATTCCTTATCTATTTATCATTCATTATTAACTAATCTGATCATCCCAAACCTATCATTTTCTATTTACTTCCCATCCCATTGCTAGAATATTTTTCCCTTTGATAGTGATCCATTATGGGTATAATGATCCAAACACTCCTACAAATTCTAATTGCGTGATATAATCATTTTTCAAGTTAATTTTATTATCACAATTTTGAGAGTTAATATTATGCTCTCACCATTTTGTGAGTTAATTCTACACTCTCAACATTTTGCGAGTCAAAACATTCAAAATTTTCTAAAATCACAAAACATCTAAAAAAATTGTAAAAACTCAAAAACATTTAAAATTTTATTAAGTCCTAAACATTTATAACATTAAAACATCATAAAAATCAGAAAAGGTAAAAATATCTAAAAAGGATATAAAGCCACCAAATCCAAAAACATTTGTCTTGTCTTAGGTTAGGTCAAATATCCTTGATCAATATTAAATCCTTGGGATCTATCCTTCCCAAATATAACCTATTGGGGTGAAGTCAAATAAAGTTTCTCTAATTTAAGCTCATTATATCTACCCTATTTTAGTACAAGTTTAATCATACAACTTATTTTAGGATGTTCTATTCTCACTTCTTCCCCTTTCATGTATCCTTGCTTAGGGGAATCCATTCCAACCATAATTAATTTTGAGCTTATCATGTGGAATTAGACTTGATTAAAGACAATATTGCTTTTCATTTTCCTTTTTTTTATTTTCTACTCATTTTTTTGTTTTTTATTGTGTTGACTCAGTCCATTATGCTAATGATTTCATCATCATAGTGTCCCTTATCATTGACTTGTACTTGAGTCCATCCATTTTCATACACCAACATTATTTTAAATTTTCTATTAGATCAAGGGTTGATCCTTATGCACATTATGGCTAGGTCATCATTGTGTTTTATATTATGATGTATATTATCATGTGCAAAATTAAAAATAAATCATCAAAGGTCTTAAATTTTAAATGTCATAATGGAATTATCTCCCTTTTCATCATCATCATCATCATAACTTATTACACCCAATCATATCAGCCATTTTTTGCCACTTCACATCATCCCATTTTCCATGATCACATCATAATGACTAAATATTATGGATATGTAGATGAAAATCAAGACATGAATATCTAAATAAGAATATAAAAGAGATTCATACACATTTATTTATTATTATTATTCTTATAATCATCTAGTCCATTCTTCATCATATTATCTCCCAATTTCTAGGACAACTACATCAACATGAGGTCTTTTTAGACCATGCAAGCAATACTTAGTACCAACCAATTTCTAAGGTCAGCTCAACCACCCCTTAATTTATTCTTATTAACATCCATATTATCCCAATATAGTCATTTAGTTATTCAATTATTATATTATTTTTCCATTCTTCAGTCTCTCATCACTTTGATCATTCTTGTGGGCTTAGTTTCTTGGAGCTTCTACCAAAAGTCATTACATAATTAGCACACATGTTTGTGTCATTATTGGAAAAAAAATTACTGCATATGAAAAATTTTCCTATATGGATCAAGTCACTCTCTTGTACCTTTTAGTAACCTTCTACCCCAATGAATAGTCCCTTTCTGATCTTGACTTGATGATGTAGTGCAATATCTTGGGAGGTATACATGTTGTGTGAGAAGATAAGTAAATATTTTGTTAAGTGGGTGATCCAATGGTGGAATGGGAAAAAAAACCTCATGAACCTTCCAAATGTCACCTTAAATGTTTTGAAACACTTTAAACATGTTTTAAGGTGAATCTAGAGATTTTGAGAAAATACCTAAAACTTGGTTTGAACTTCAAGTGAAGGATCTAGTGGGTTTCTATGATGTTAAATAATTTAGAGGCATTAAGGATGTTTTCACAAGGTCTCATATATTCTAAAACATAAAAAATGAGGCCTATAGAAGTTATTATACCTAAAAGACCACCAAAAGTGCATTAGATGACTTAAGGGTCCTCAAAATAGAAATTTTAAGTGAAAAAGTAGTTTTTTTAGAAATTAAAATTAGTTTTTAATTTATCCCACATCTTTATGGATTTTTTTACCTATTTATACATTTTCAAGGCCATTTGAAGTCATTTAGAGTGGAGGAGAGGAGTTTGGGAGTGAAAGGATGCATTTTAGAACCTTTTAGAGATTTGGTTGAACATGTTTTTGAAGATTTTGATTAATGTAAGGGATAATATATCATATGTAGGCATAAATTTTATCCCTAATATCCAATCATATTCCTTTGAAATCAAATTCAATCATACAACCAGTAGGGGTAAGGAAAACCTATTGGATGCAAACTAGGAATGAAATAGTTTTTCTACCAATAGTAGAGGTACTAGAGTCTCATAAGGTTTCTAGAAGGAATTAAATTTCATTTATATCATATAAAATGGTTCTCTCATAAGGTTTATAGAAGGAATTAAATTTCATTTATATCATATAAAATGGTTCCCAAGTTTTATAATACATAAGCAAGCTTTTGGTTCTTCATGATAAGGAAAAACCACTTTTAGTAATCTTGGACAACTCTAGGAGAGCCTCAGTTTTTCATTCGATACAGTTAAGAAAGAGAGGGAGATTTGGGACAAAATATTTTTTTAAGTGGTATGTATCCTAATGGAATTCAAATTTTTTTAATTAGTGGTCTAGTTTATCTCCCCATGTTTATGAACAATCATTAATAGTTCAGGGGTATCTCAATGGCTTACTCATACAGATAGGGTCCAAGTTTTCTCTTATTTCTTTGCTTCAAAATTCAATGATAAATAATGGTTTTATAGGAGTAATTTTAGGGTTAAATAGGACCTATTTAAATTTGTTTCATCAACTAATTCCTCCTAGGAATGTACTTATGGAATAAAACATGGTTTCCTTATTATCCTTATGAATGGTCCATTTGATTAGTTTTAGAGAAAAACTTGGGTTAGAGGGATAATGAACACTCCACATGATTATTACACATAAACTTACACAATTTATCTTTTCTCATCAATCCTTATTAGTTTATATAAGCCTTGATGAGCCAAACATCTTAAGTTGCTAGTTAGAACATCAATGGAGTTACAAGCAAGTTTATCAACTACATAGGCATTCCTTTCTTGTAGTGGTTTCAAAATAAAGAGGATATTATTTTTTCACCTCTAATATTTCATGTAAATCACCTCTCATACCAAATCTTAGTCTCAAAAGTTAGCATCAATGGAATTTAAATGAAGAGAAGGCCGACATAGTCAGTGCTCTACATATTTTCACTTGTAGCTAGGTGAATGAGGAGTATGAAGGTTTTGAGAAAATATATGAAGATTCAATGAATATTTCCTATAGGTTTGGAAACAAAATCTTTAATAATGATTAATCAAACTAAATCTCTTAAATGATAGTGTATTGACTATGACAAGTAGTTCAAATTTTGTACATAGTCTTACATCAAAATAGACACCTACATGTGCCATACATGAGATAACCATGTAAAGACAAGATTCTTGAACATATTTCAAGTTATTTAAGATGTAAATAATTTATTTGAACATCTTGAGAGGATATAATACTGATTTTAAGCCTATAAACTATAAACATTTCTCATGTCTCTACTCACTACCTTGTATGCAAAAATCTCAACCTATAAGTGGCCATACATAAAGACCTAAAGGTAGCCATAGAGTATTCCAAGATTGTTATAAACCTTCATATAAGGTTTAATATTTTATAAGAGTCTTAATAATCATGTTTAATGAATTATATTAGTAGTTAGAGTGAGAAGTCACTTCAAAAGAAGAGAACTGAGCTTTAGGGATAAGTTCCCTAAAAACACCAAAAGAGGACCCTAGCCACTTTCAGTGTTACCAAATTATGGTGTGACATGGAGCCTCTAAAAATTTTAATGGTAATATGTTGTACCATTCATATAGGTGTAAAAATTTTCAAAATAAATTGGATGTGTGACTATGGGAACATGATGTTTAGAGGCCTCCTTTATTGACATTTGCTCACTACAAACATTCAGTGTTTTCTACAGAATATTGAACTTTCAATGACTCTACACCCTAATATATAAATGAAGGAGCATATCACCATGAATAATAATTAAATTAGAGTAAGGGGAACATTAATGATAAAAGGAATTTGGAGGGGAGTTTAAATGTAGGGTATTGACCTCTATCAACACCTATAACCCTAAATAAACCTATAGGATATTCAAGGGCGGCTATATCTCCAAGTTCTTAAGATTTCAATAAGGTGTCATGAGTGTTAATTTTTATTGAGGATAAAAATAATTATTTATAAGACAAAGGGAGGAATATATCAGTAGTGACTCAGTCAAATTCATCCCTAAAAGATACCTACAACCAACTTTGATCTCTACCTATAGCTTTCAAGCTAGACTATGCTTTTGAGGAAACCTAGAGATCTCCAAAACACTTATGGGAGGATTTTGATTTTTTTATAATTAATTATTAATATATAAACTCATGGACACTTTGTGAATTGTCAAACTCTATGGACACTTTATGCATTGAAAATTCCATACAAGTCTTAATAAGGGTCAAACACAATCATAGTAAAAGGAAAAGGCTTGTTTCCATGAGGATGATGGTATGGTATAAGGGAGCTTTATTGAGGTTATGAACATAAATAAAACCAATAAATGTGATTGGTTTTCATCAATGATGGACTATGTTCAGGCTTGGGAAGATAATCAATAGAGGCAAGACTATAGACAAGAGGCTTGTATGAAGAATAAGGAGTTTAGATGCATTTGAGGTGTGTGAATAAAAGAGGTGAGTTTGAAAAATAACCTTGAATATAAAATTGAATCACATTTCCCTCATTGTGTTATCATTTTGGCATTTTAGAGTGGGAATTGATGAGAAAGAACTCAGTCTCCAAGGATTTTGAGCATTACATACTAAGTTGGTAGAGTTACTAAACTAGGTTTGCTAACTTGTTTTAAGAATCCAAAAGATATGAAAAAATTGTGGATATCATCATGTAATATATTGAGATCATTTTTAGGGTAAAAATATAAGTGAAAGGTTAAAACAATATCCTAAAATCATAAATGAAAACAATTTTGCCTATACCCTATTTTGACACGGGTAGTCTATGAGAAATAAGTGTGTGGACTTGAAGAAACGGTCTAATAGATTGAGTAGAGGGCCATTAAACATTATTAAATTAATATAATGGTCACATAGACCTATTTATGGTCTTAAAATATTCTAGGGTTCTCTATAACCAAATACATTACAAGTTGTAACCTTCACTGCCTTACATAGTCACCCTTTTATGCACAGATTTTTGTATTTGGGTTATTTTGGAGAAATGAGGATCAAGCAAAGGTTATATCTAGTTGGATGAATTTTAGGAAGTTAAAAAGAAGCCTATATGTGGTAATTTATTCCTTTTAATTTGGGCAAAACTCAAAATATTGATTTATCTAGCCTCTCAACTTGTAGAGATGACTGTCTAGGACTTCATGACAAAAAACCCTATAAGAAGAGTTATAACCATTGAAAATTGGTGAAAATTGTTAATATTGATTATATATACATGTAAAAATTGAATAAATTGGTTTTATCCTAAGAGAGTATGAGAAAATATGATTTCTAGAAATTTTTGATTTGAGAAAGGACTAATTAGGCCTAATAAGGGTGTGGTTAACAAAGGAAGTGTGGGATAAATCTTGATTTAGGCCATGAAAAATGATATAGACCTAAAGGATGATATAAATCACTAAAAAATGTCTTCATATCCTCAAGTTACAAAGGTACACAACCATATAATACATAAATGTCATAAAAAAGGCTATAAGCGTAGAGAGGTCATGGTGAGCTTTGTATGTGGAAGTGAGAATTGTAAGGTATTTTAGCACTTTAAGGAGGTAAAAATAATTTTATTTTATCATTTAAAACTATCTGTCATATTATTTAGTCTCTGATACTTATACTAGGATTTGATACCTAAGACCTAAAGAGGATTGCCTAAAGGAGGGTGGAATAAAGACTGTGTAGGTTACAGTTTTATAAAGTGGTGATTCACAAATCAAATTTACATTAATTAAAACCAATTACATGAAACAACCTCAATTAAAACCATTTTTTTATAAGTATCCACCTACAGATCTTTAACTCATTAGACCTCCAACCTTAAGGTCTGTATTGAAGGCTAATGGTCTAAGAAGCAATTTTCATGTTCAAGTAAATAGTATGAAGGAAACATAGGGAAAAATAAGGTTTTAAGATCATCATGAAGGATGGAGGGACTCTCAAGGACATGAACATAATTAGGTTTACCTATAGCTTGACATGAGCTGATGATGTTATAATACAAACACAGTCCTAGCTTCCCTCTTTTGAAGACTTTGGTAAAGTGCTCAAATTAGAACTTCATGATATGAGATATTAATGAAGATGACAATTATGTTTTAAAATAATTTAAGTGAGGTTATAAATCACTTACACTATATTTAGGTCACTCAAAAAGGGACACCTATAGCTATAAAGAAGGATACAGTTAAATAGGTAAATGATACTTGAATGTACATCAAGATTTTTGGACATTTTAGGGAAGGTAATGAGATCTTCATGATGAGGGAAGAAATCAAGGAGATATTATTATTTTTAAAAACCTCCAAGCACCTTCACACCTTGTCTTAACTTGTACAGGGGATAGTAGACAAGTAACATTCAAGTGCATGCATATCAAAGTTTTGTCTTCACAATGAGGGCATGGTTGTTTGATAGGATGGGGATAGTCTACATCAAGGAAATTCAAGGACAAATCAAACTAAAATTGAATCACTCACCATGGATAGCCATCTACATGTCTATAATCAAGGCATCTTATAGTATGAAGGATTTTGAAGAAGTTTTAAGACCTATCATGCAAAAAGGAAACTAATTGAATCACCTAGTTGCATGATCAATGAGCTATTGTATTTGAATTTGTATGGATATTTAGGAAAAATAGTTGTCAATTCTAATAGATCTTAGGAGGCATAAGATCACTAAAATCCTACCAAACCCTATATCCATAATGGAGCATAGTCAATCTTCCAAGTTAGTACACACTTTGAGGTAGGACAATATTTTATATTCAGTAATTTCATGATGGTTTAGATCATCAAAGGTGAGAAGTGGACTTCATTAAGGTTTAAACATGCTTGTATATACCTTCAAAGATAAACTATAGTGTTTCCATCTCAATTGACATAAATAACCATCCTCTTATAGGGATCAAACAATGGTAAAAAATGAGTTTGAGTCCCACTTAAGGAAGGAGGGTTTAGAAAGAGTGGATTTATCATGATTTATCCAATGTAGATACAATGATAATATTGAAAACCAATAAGGGGATTGGTTTTCACCTATAGAAGGACTATGTTCAAGTTTTGGAAATTGGTTAATGAAGGAGAAGTATAGAAAAGAGGCATGTGTGAAGGTTCATAAGAACATGTGGATATTTAATGGGGTATATATTGATTATATATGACTTCAAATGAGTAATATATATTCATGCACTTCATTACCATCACTTACATCATTGTGGGCCACACAGTCAAAATGAGGTTCTTGAATGAGATTAAGTCATAAATGGGTTGCTTCAAGGTAAAGTAAAATTTATGAAGGGTGGAATAATTTAAAGGAGTTTCATGACATATTAAAATCACATTCACCTTATTATATCTCAAACCAAATCAAAAAGGATAAAAACTCATTTTTAAAATCTGACCAAGTAGGCAGCATGTTACTAACTTTTGGCAAGATGGGCCTACAAGCCAAAATATGCATTATTTAATCAAAAAAATTGGTGGATATAATATTATGACATAATATACATATTAATAACATTGTTTATTTTTTTTAATAGGGATAACTATTAAATATTTTAGTACAATCAATCCTATGTATAAACACGGTCAATATTAGAGCCTATCTTGGAGGTATTAGCCATTTTAAGGAATCTAAAGGTAAATTAAAAGAATTAAATTTAGTATTAATTGTATTCATGAACCATAAAATCATCCCATTCCATCTTAAAGTTCCTAAAAGAAATTCAAATACCCTCTATTCTTACATAGACATTTTATAATCAAGAAGGCAGCCATTAGAGACCAGTTGAAGCTTTGTCAATTTTGGGTGATAAGGAGGAGTTTAATCCTTGGATAGGTCTTAAAATAGTGAGATATTATTTCTGAAATATATTATATTATATATAATTTATCATATTCAAGGATCCAAGCAAACAATTTGAAGAAAGACAAGTTGAGACATAGAGGAAGCATGTAAGCAACTCAAGGTAAAGTTTGGTTAAAAGGGTCTACAAGACAAAGTACACATCCAAAATAATTAAAACTTGGTAGGATTGGTCATAATGATATAGTATACCTATAAATAATATTTTTAATTTCAATTTATTAGTTTAAGCTATTGATGTTTATACATAGTCCCCTTCATGTCTCATGACAGTCACCATTGGTGCAGGCATACTTTTTGGAGTTTTAATCTATTTTTTAGGTTTAAAATTATTATAAGTGTTTTAAAATAATTAATATTATGGTTTTAATCCAATTAAACACCTTAAAATATTTTTCACACTCCACACTTCATGCAAACCCCATAAACAAGCTCAAAACCCCACAGGCAGTCTCAAAGGCATATAAACAAAGCTGGATTATAATAATTTGAAGAGGTGTTATGATATTATTCATGTGAAATAAAGGTTTTTTAAATAAAATAATATAATTTTAAAGGTAAAATTGGTGCTTTGGAGGAATTTGAGTTTTTAGGCCTAAAACACCCAATTTTAGAACCTCTTTAGATGCTCATATATTTCACACCATAAAGAGTTGGTATAATTAATTATATTATGTTTTTATTACCCATATTTAATTTAAATTAATTATGGATTGAGTTTTGTTAAGTTCATAAGTTTTATGAACAATCACTATGAGCGTAAGTAGGTCCAGAATGTTTGCAAACCCTACAAGCAATTATCTTTACGTATGTATCTTTTCATACCTTCTACATGGGAACCCAATATTTTTATTTATTATAAAGGGGTTTATGTAATATATATCCATGTAAATAAATGGCTGGATGGGAGTCTACATTTCATGAACAATCATCTTGAAGGTGAGCTTGTTTGAGCTGCCAAAGGAGCTTTTTGAGCAGTTTTAGGTTTTTAGACTCATAGGTCCATAAAATGGAATATAATCACTTAGAAACCACAAATAAATAATAAATTACTACATAAATATCCTGAGAAACCTATTTTAAAAAATAATTTGGCATGTTTGGGTGCCTAGGAGAACCAAAATGGCTCAAGGAAGCTTATTTTTGTAGGTATTTAAAGAGAGAAATTATCTATAGCCATCAAAGAAGCTTAATGGGACCTAAAACATAGTTATATGGCACTATTATCTCTTAAAAAAGGTTTATAGGTTTCCTTTTTGAGATGAAAGGTCTAAAACTCAAGGTTTTTGATATTTTGTGGATTATTACAAATTTAATGGTGATTGCCACCATTCTTATAGGTCTTGAAGGTGGCCTAAAATTGTTTTTCTTCCTCACATTCATGCCATGGGTGTTATGAAGTATTATATAGATCCATAAGTGGTTCTTATGGTGCCAAATGGTCTTAGGAGTAGGTTTTAGGGTAGCTAGTTGAAGATGGCTCAAGCTTGAGACCTCCATCAATGGAGTCTATGATAGTTGAATGTTTATGGAGTTTTTTTTTTTCAAGTTTGAGGAGAATTGTGAATTTTAAAATATAAAATGTCCTTAAAAATAAAAATCCAAAAGATAACCTCCTTGTTTAGTTAATCACCAAATGCTAATTCAATTAACCTTTTACCAAGCATCTTTCAAATGAGTAAGTGGAAAGGGGTGTATATGTCCAAAGGAGACAAGTTTGGAGGGTGGAAAGACAAGTGGATAATTTAGTGTTTTTTCAAAGTCTTTGTATACATTTACCTTGTTAGTGGATCACGACATCATCATCCTCAAAAAATTGTCTTCTAGTGTGTTTCTGAGTCAATGAGAGGGTTTGAAGACTCTTTAGACTAATGAGGGTTATTTTGTTGAGGAAGGATTAGTGATAATTGATCCAAAGGTGGTTTGGACTCCATGTAAGGTTTTTTTTTCTCATTTATTTATTTTTGAGTGCTTTTTATCCTCTCTCTCTTCCCTTTTCTCCTATATCTCTCATTTCTCCCCCTTTTTATAAGATATTCTCATTTGACAAGTCAAAACCCTATCAAAAATTTTAATAAATTATTTTTGAATAAATAAAGATCATTTTTCACCTATGTCTTTCCTTCAAATTTTGTTTATAAAGCTTGTGTATGATGGATTTGTGAATAAGCATTCTTTCATGTCTATTGTCCTTTTTTTGCCTCTTTTTAGGTGTTTTCAATCTAGTTGTAGGTATGAAATTGAGATATTTCCACCATTAATGGATTCTTAGTTTGAGTTTTATAACTCCTCTTTACTTCATTTATTGCTTAGTGATCCTAATTTAAGGCATACTTATGCAAATTAACTAGTTTATGAGATTGTGTGCGCAAAGATTATCTTATGTTGAATTACTATTTGTTTCAAGATTATGTGAGTGTCATTTCATTTCATGTATTACACTTTTAGTTTTATAAGTCATCTTATACCCTCTTTATATCCATTTTCCAAGTAGAAATATTATTTTAGGTGATCTACCAAGAGGAAGTTATCCTTCTCCAGAGGTTCAACTTCACTATAGGATACCCATAGCTAGAGGTTACTACAATATTATAGATAGGAGTGAGAGATCCTAAAAAACTCTCCCACAAAGGTGAAATTATATGCTACAATAGTTTTTAGAAATCATAGTGGGACCACTTTTAAATAATATTGGTCAAGTTTGATTTTAGTTTAATCAATTTTTAATAGTTATAGCTTTCATCTTTTAGTATCTAGTAACTCTAAAGAACACTCAACATTTTGATGGTAGAAAAATGCCTATCTTTCATGCTAAAGGTGACTATAAGATCAAATTATATACGTATTCATTTTGAATCTTTTAAATTACCTTTAAACTCAATAATAAGGTCAAGATTTGATAACACTCATCCCTATAAAGGAGATTTTCCTCCTAAACTAGTTTTCATGTTTACCTCTACAAGAGGATCTTTGTTGGGCCCTTTCCCTACCATCATTGACCCTAGAGCTTTACCTTTGGTGGATTTTAGAGTTCAAATTCATTTGGACCTAAATCAATATGAATCTATTCCAATGGTAACCCTTTAAAGTGTATTCCTTACTTCACAAGAGACCATTCTACAACCCCTTTTGATCACCTTAAATATATATCTACTTTTTCAACATTCATGACATCAATGATGAAAATGTGGCTATAAAGTTATTGGCCATCTCTTTCAAGGTCAATTCCATAGATTGGTATATAAACCTTACTTCTAACTCAATCACATCATGGGATCAGTTAGGTGATGCTTTCTGTAAGAAGTTTGAAGATAATAGTGACCACTTGTCACTTGCTAAACAATTAACTATAATCAAGAGGGATCCTCATGAGGTTATGTAAGATTTTAATACTAAGTTTCAAAATACATCAGATAGGATTAAAATATCTATCAATACTATTCCTAAATATTATTTCCTCTGCTATCTGAAATCTCTCAATAATGACATTACAGTGATGATTTAGTCTATGGGAGGAAACACACTATTGGATGATTATGAGGTGGAAATCAGCATAGATAATATTCGAGTACAAGTGGGAAATATTACACCTAGGCCACAAATTCCTTTATTTCCTAATATTAAACCATCTCCTATCATCATTCCTCCCCTGATACCATTCCCACTATGCTAACACTTACTGCCATACCTACACCAAAGTAGGAAAAGGTTTCAGTTAGTCAATCTAGTGACTTTCAAGGACACAAAAAATTTTAAGAGATTAAGAGCATGTTTCAATCCTTGGGAAATTAATTGATGAATTTGAATAGGTATCAAGATCAATTCAATAGACATTATCAACCTCCATATCATACCTAATAGCTTACCAAGAAAATAGGCCACCCTACAAGGGAAATTTCCAAGGACAAGGACCAGGGTAACCTAACTATGCTAGGAAAAATAATTACAATCTTAATACTAAAATTACTTCCAACTTTTATCCCTATTAAAAATAATATTGCATAAGAAGGTGAGGCTACAATACCTTGGAATTGGTTAATCGATCAATACATTATCTTAAACATTGATAGCAAGGTGATAGCTATAGATTCAATCAAGATATTATGGCTTAGCATACATAAGTACCTATGATGACAAAACTAGAAGATCCTCAATAAGGCCAAGGGCCTAATGAAGGGCCAAACTAGTTGGGTGTTACAATGGTTAACTATGAATAATAAGAGTGATATGCATTCAATCAGCAGATAAGTTCTAGCTAAAAAAACCTTCCAATGGTATCCAGTACAAGGTTCAAGAGAAGGAACATGGATGGTAACTGAGAAGCATTCAAATATTTTCCCACTCTTATTCCTTTAATATCAAAGCCAAATTAACCTACTACTGCTCCAAAGGTTTCAATAACTCATAAAACTCAGAACCAAGGAAGCACCTTTGTACCCCAAAATTCACACATTTAAAACATAGTTGTGGCTTCCAAAGCATAAGGAAAGGTTAGTGGTTTTCCCATCAATATTGTTTATAAAATTAATAATTCCAATGTGAGTGTTCCTATATGGCATATTCTTTCTATACCTAGTCAGGTGGATATCCTTCAAGAAGGTTTATCAAAGATCAAATATTTATCAGAAGTCACTAAGCAAGGAAAATGTGGTTCTTACCAATGCAACCAAAGGGCCTAATAAATTAAAATCAAACAATGTGGTCAGACCTCCTCCTTTATACCTTTATATAGTCATTGTCAACTCCTTGGTACATAATTGTATAGTAGATAGTGTAGCAAGTACTTCAGTGATGTTAAAGTCAATAATAGATCAACTTGGTTTAAAGTATAAACCCTAATATAAGGGAGTTTTATAGCTTGATGGATCCTCTACCAAACCAACTAGTATTATCAAAGGTTTAAACCTAACCCTACATACTTCTCCTAGTGTTTTGATGGCTTAGGATGTATTGGTTCTAGAGGTGGTGTTGAACATGGTCATTGATGTCAAAGAGAGCATGATATACTGATGCATTAATGATAAAGTGATCATGTTGATGTTTTTTAGAGATATAGAAAATTTACAAGATTATAAGGATAAATAATAAGTTATGAGGAATCCATATATGTCTTGATGAAGTCTTGATATGTCATGATCATATGGAATGAGGAACATGCATATTCTAGCTTAAGAGAATCTAGACTTTCATACAAACATGAATGAACCAATAAGTTTGTGCATTTATTTCAAGCATCCAAAAAGCCAAACAAGTTCAAATTATTTCATGGATATGTTTTCTATAGTGCCAAGAAGGTACCCTAAATATTTAGAGTCTTGAAGTGTTTTTTAGATCGAAATATAAATCTTCAAAGTTGTACTTGCAAACTATGATGGGCCAGAGACCATCAATTTAAACTGCATTAAAGTCTAAGTTCATCTAATTAATATATCTAGAAGTTCACATTAAATCATATATCTTGATCCAATAGTATATGTAAAAGTCAATATGCCAAATAATGAATGTGCTAGTGGCATGTGTCACATTCACGGAGCTTGGATAGAAGATCAATGGCATGGGTATGATCATGCAATCAGAAGATCAATGGTGCACGTTAAAGTCAATGATTCAAATGTGTAGAAGGCCATTAAGTTTAAAGTGTCATAATCATGGAATCTCTAATATTATATAAATTGTGAACATTGTAAGATAAATACCTCGTTAATCTAAAGAGATTGATGGAGTGCATTTGTTCCAAATTATGAGGAAGCAACAAGATGATGACAAGTGTTTGATGTTGAATAGTAAGAAAAGGTAAAGACTGAGCTAATTTTGAGGGAGATAGATGATGCATATTCATTTAAGCTATGATAGGGCATGAGATGTTGACAAAATGTTCAATGTTTAACAATTGCTTAATGACCGTTGGAATTTGAATATTCAAATTTGTGAGGGAGAACCAATATATAGTTTTTGAGTTATAACTTTTGACATATACATAATTTTATCATGGTGTAAAATAAAATGTTTTATATGACTTCAAGGCACATCCAAATAACCTATTTAGAAGATTTGAATGTTTGAATAGTCAAATTTATGAATCTTTTAATATGATTATGTGTTCATTCTTGGAGATTGTATGTACAAAATTATTTTTGGGATAATTGTACTATAGTAAAAGGGTGTTGTGATGGTTTTTATCACTGAAGGTTGACCTATAGATATTTTATCATGGGTATATGCATTTTTCAAGTGTTCTTGAGTTCTAAGTTTGCTCAGGGAAGTGACAAAGAGGTGAATGGGTCTCCATAGGACCTAGAAGGACACTTAGGCCTATTTGAAAGAGGGTGATACTTAAAGGTGACCCATGTAGATGCCTTAAAAGTAAAGGCATATTTTATGGAAAACAAATAATGTTGTAAACATGATATTAATTAATACTCTATAAAAACTTAAACCCAATATGATGGTTTTTTACGTATGGAATATATTGTGAGAGATTAGTAAAGACATGTATAAGTGGAGCATGTGTTGAGAGTGTAGAAGATGGAGAAAAGAGGTAGGTTAGAATGAGGACTATGTGTATGAAATTTTGGTCATGTGTCTCTATTTTTATTACATATTTACTTCAGGTTTGTGGCTAAGGATGAGAGAATAAGCCTAGGGTGAAAAAAGGGTACTTTAGATGCATTGCTTGTGTGAGCAAGGTTGAGAAAGTGTGAAGGGTGAAAGAGAGGTGTTATACATTATATCTCTATTAGATTGAAGTGAAATCAAATTTATGGATCTATTTATTTCATAGGTGTTATGTGGGTGCTTAACATCTAGAGAAAGTGGGTTCTTATTCATTGTTACAAGTGGGCATTCCTTGTGAAGTGGGTGCTTCAGTAAAAGGGTCTCTTATTTTCAGTCATATTATAGGATAATTAGTCCATGTGTTTGTTGGATTGAGAGTGGGTTTTATTCCCCATGAGGCTTTCCCATAGGAATCATATTATGTGTTTAAGCTTGTGTATGCTTTGAATTTATTATCTCTCTTTTTTATGTTACTTGATCAAGTTTATATATGATTTTTGTTTGAAAGGATATAAATTTAATATTGAAATATATAACATCATTAATTGACCCCCCATTATTGATTTTACCTCCAAAAATTGATATTAGAGCTAGGGCCTTCATTACAATTTTAACCACTTGAAGGTGATCATAGGTACAATGAAAGACAAAGAGGCTAAGCTTTTTATTCAAGGTGAACTAATATGTGATTTATCGGATCTCAAGTGTTCAAAAGAAGAAACTAAATGTATAAAATAAGATTGAAAAAGATTGAAAAACATGAAAGAAATTAAAAATTTAGACCCAAATTCTTCTATATATCATAAGTTGATTTCAAGCATTGATAGTGTGAAGACACAAATAGGAATAATAGAAGTAGTAGTAAAAACTTTATAGATTGTGGTTGATAAAAAGTTGAATCAAATAATGAATCAATTATAAGGTAAAGTTATGATTTATATTGATGATCTATTATCTAAAGGCAAGTAGAAATCCAGATCTACAAAAGAATCTATGGATGAGATGTCTTGGGGTCGTAATGATCAAAGAAAAGGGGTGATGAACATGAATAAATATAGATATGATTTCAATGGACATTTTTATACTTTTAATGAATATGTTCATAGATATAAGGAATGTACTTATTCTCCAAGAAAATGAAATGAGGTTATCTTCTATAACTACAATCAACAGGGACATATAGCTAAGTATAGCAAAAGGGACTATTGGAAAAAGGAGTTTCAAGTTATTGACACCAAAAAATGGTAAAAGAGAGAAAAAAAACCAAGATTAAAAGTAGAAGAAACAAGACTCAGAGTAAGAATCCATGTTTTTAAAAACTACATTACATACTCAAGAGGATGAAAATAAGAAATGGTACATAGACAGTGGATGCTCAAGTTATATGACAAGAGACAATCATAAGTTTGTTTCTCTCAAAAAACAAAATTTATGTTCAATAAGGTTTAGTGACAATAACTCTACTAACATAGTTGGAAAAGTCTCAATAAGTTTGGATAATGGTCATACTAGAGCTGAATATGTTATATATTTAAAAGGTTTGAAACCTAATCTTTTAAGTGTTGGCCAAATATGTGAACAAGGAAATGTTGTAACTTTTCATGACAAAGGGTGTGAAGTGAGAGGTTCCAAATCTATAATATTCATTGTAAACATTCACAAGGTAGATAGCAACTTTTATGTGTTCCATGAATCTAATAAATAAAAGTGCCTCATGAATCAATTAGAAGAAATTTGGCTTTGGCATAGAAGGATTAAACACCTGAACTTTGATAATTTATTAAGCATTATTTTAAAAGGACTAGTGAGGCATATGCCTAAGATAACTAAGATTCCACATACTCTATGTAAGGCATTCCATCATGGAAATCAAGTCAAAATAAAATATAAATCTAAGGAGCACTCTACCATAATAGCATTAGATTTGATCCACATAGACCTTTATGGACCTATGAGAACTCAAAGAATTCAAGGTAATAGCTACTTTATGTTATTAATTTATGACTTCAATAGAATGACTTGGATATTTTTTATTAAAGATAAATCATAATTTTTTGGAAAATTTAAAGCATTCAAATCTCTTATTGAAAATAAAAAAGGATCAAGAATCGAGTGTGTAAGATCAAACAGAGGAGGTGAATTTGGTTCTTATTAATTAGATGAATTTTATGAGGATGAAGGAATTTGAAGATAATACTTTTCTACTAAGACACCCTAATAGACTGGGGTAGTTGAGAGGAAATATAGAACTATCAAAGAGATGACTAGAACCATGGTTCAAGATTCCAAACTTTTATATGGTTTTGGGGAAGAGACTACCAATACATCTATCTATATCTTAAATAGATGTCAAGTTAGATAAAATGGTGATAAGACTCCATGTGAGCTTTTAAAAAATAGGGAAGCTAATTTTGAACACTTTAGAGTGTTTGGAAGCAAGTGTTTTATCAAGATAAATGAAGAAAATCTTGGAAAATTTGACTCATGATCTGATGAGGGCATATTTATGGGGTTTTCCTCCATAATTTATGCCTATATGTGTCTCAATAAAAGACACCACAAGGTTATTGAAATCTCTAATTTGAGATTTGAAGAGGCAAGTGACATCAAGAAGCCTAACCTCTAAAAAATTAACACTACTAAGGATGTTATCTAAAATATTGAAATCATACCTAATCAATCAGATGATGAAGATTAAAAAGTAAGATAGTATACTAAATCCCCTTCTAGGATAATACAAAATGATAATCCTAGTTCCAAAGTTATTGGATATGTGAATGCAAGTTTTAAAACTAAGAGAAGAAGGTTGATAAATCAAAATCAACAAGACATAGCCTTGTTATCCATGGTTGAACCCAAAAATTTCCTAGAAGCTAGTAAAGATGATAATTGGACATGTGCTATAGATAAATAACTTAGTCAAATAGTGAAGAAGAATACATGGGATCTGGTTCCTAGACCAAAAATAAATAATGTGATAGGTACTAACTGGGTCTTCAAAAATAAGATGAATGAGAAAAGAGATGTCACAAGAAATAAATTTAGACTGCTGTGTAAAGGATATGCTCAAGTCAAAGGGATATGTTTTGATGAGAATTTTTGTCTAGTGGTAAGAATGAAAGTAATTAGACTCTTCTTGGCATATGCTAGTTTCAAAAATTCTAAGGTATAACAAATGGATGTGAAATCTGCCTTTTTGAATGACAACTTAGAATTTTACATTGAGTTACCTAAAATATTATTCATTTCAAATAATCAAGACTATCTATGAAAATTTAATAAGGATTTATATGGCCTTAAATAAGTTCCTAGATCCTGGTATGATAGACTAGACAAGTATCTTTTGAGTCAAAGTTACAAAATAGGGGTGGCTGATAGCAATTTGTACATCAAGACTAAAGGTACTAATAAATTACTTGTATTTTTCTATGTTGATGACATAATATTTGGTTTTGATAATGATAATATGATTAAATAATTTCCAAATGTCATGAAGACTAAATTTTAGAAGTCTATATTGGGAGAGCTTTCATTCTTTTTGGGATTGAAAATTAACTAATTATATGTAGGGATATTCATCTCACAAACTAAATATATCAATGATATGATAAATAAATTTGATATGAAAAAGTGTAAGATAATGAGTACAACAGTGATTATAGATTTCAAGTTTACTAAGCAAGATGAATCACTAAAGGTTGATCAAACCTTTTATAGATCCATGATTGGAAGTCTTTTGTATTCCACTGCCTTGAGACCTGATATCATGCAAGTACTAGGCATTTTTGGTAGGTTTCAAACTGATCCTATAAAATCCCACTTGAGAGTAGCCAAAATAATCTTAAGGTATCTTAAGGTCACCATAGAATAAGGTTTATGGTATCTGCGAACAAAGAATTCACTCTAAAGACATGCACTAATATAGATTGGGTTAGTTGTGTGGATGATAGAAAGACTAACAATAGTATTATTTTCTTCTTGGGTGGATGCTTGGTATCTTGTCTAATTAAGAATCGAGCCTCAATATCTTTATCCACTACAAAAGCTAATTATATATATTTTTTCCTCGTGTTACACTCAAACTATATGGACGAAGAAAACCTTAGAAGACTATAAGGTAATGCAAAAATAACCTTGTCCCATCTTTTGTGACAATAACAATGCAATTAGTATCTCAAATAACCCTATGATGCAGTCAAAAAATAAACACATTCCTATTAGATATCAATTCTTGAGAGAATAGGTGAGAAATCAATGTGTTAAGTTAGAATATGTGCCACCAAAACAATAACTTGTAGACATTATGAACAAACCATTGACAAAAGCAAAATTTTAGTATATATAAAAAATATTGGGAGTCATATCCTTGTCTACAAATTAATAGAAGGTTTGGATAAGAAGGAGACAACGCAGTTAGCTTGAGTGGATTGAAGAGTTGTACATGATGTAAGGGAAGCATTTATGAGATGTTCTAGCATTGATGAAAGTTTGAAACAAGTCTACTACAATTGTGAATTCAAAGAAGTTTGAAATGATGACTTGATCAAACCAAGTCATGTTTTTTGACAATTTATAATATATTCACGCATGAGAAAATGGTTCCAGTGTGTTCTAAAGGTAGATAGGTCCAAGGATAAAAAGTCCAAGTTCAAATTGGTGCATATTAAAAGGGGGAGATTTGTTCATATGCTTGAAGAATGTAAGTATCTTGAGTTTTTCATACAATACTTGAATGAATAATATTGATAAGTTATAGCATGAAGTTGTGCAAGACATGTTTTTTAATGCATTTGAGTTAAGAAGCCCTTTGTCATTAATGTCAAAGGGGGATAAATATCAAAATTAAGTTTGATGAGGATGTTCAAATATTAAGAAGTCATTCTGATGGTTTTTTTCCATAAATGAAAAAGGGGGAGATTGTTGATCATGGTCATTGATGTCTTAGATTGTCATCGATGTTAAAGAGAGCATGTTATATAATACATTAATGACATAGTGATTAGATTTATGGTTTAGAGAGATATGGCACATTTGTAGGACTATAAGGACAAATAAGAAGTTGTGAAGCATCCATATATGTCTTGATAAAGTCCTAATATGTCTTTTGATCATTTGTAATGAGCAATATGCATATTATATTTTAAGAGAATTTAGACCACCATAGATTGTCATGCAGAAATGAATGAACCTATAAGTTTGTACATTTATTTTAGGCACCCATAAATTCAAATGAGGTTAAAGGATTTCATGGAGATGTTTTCTATATCTCTAAGAAGGTACCCTAAAGATTTGGATTCTTGAAGTGTTTTCTAGCTTGAGATATAAATCTTCAAAGATGTACTTACAAACTGTGATGGGCTAGAGATCATCAAGTTAAACTACATTGAAGTCTAAGGTCATCTAGTTATTATATTTAATGGTACATGTTAAATCAAATATATTGATCCAATAGTGTGTGTAAAATTTAATATGTCAAAGAATGAATACACTAGTGACATGTGCCATATTCATAAAGCTTGGATAGAAGATCAATGATGAGTATATGATTGTGCAATTAGAAGATTAATGATGTGCATTAAATTTAATGAGTCAAATGTGTAGAATGAATTCGAGGATTCCAAGTGATACAATCATGGGAGCTCAAATCTTAGATCAATGGTGAGCACTATAAGATAAAGACCTGGTTAATCTAGAGAGATCAATGGAGCACATTTGTTCTAAATTGTCAGGAAGTAGCGAGATGATGAAAAGTGTTTGATGTTTAAAAGTAAGAAAAGGTAAAGATCAAGATAATTTCAAGGGAGATCAATGACTAATATTAATGAAATCTATGAGAGGGCATGAGATGTTGACAAACTATTTAATGTTTAACAACTACTTAGTGACCATTGGAATTTGAATATTCAAATTTGTGAGGGAGAACCAATCTATAGCTTTTGAGATATAACTTTTGATATATGTAGAATTTTATCATGGTGTAGATGTAAAATTTGTAGAAGACTTCAAGGCACATCTAGATAATCTAGTTATAAGGTATGAATGTTTTTATAGTCAAAATTATGAATATTTGAAGTTGAATGTGTGTTTATTCTTGGTGATCATATGTACATAATGATATTTGGGCTAATTATGTTATAGCACAAGGGTGTTGTGATGGTTTTTGTCACTTAAAATAGAATTATAGATTGTGTTTTATGGGTCTATGTATTATTAAAGTGTTATTATGTTCTAATTTTTCTTGAAGAAGTGTCAAAGAGGTGAATGAGTCTCCATAGGACCTAGAAAGACACTTAGGCCTATTTGAAAGAGGTTACTACTTAAAGGTGACCCATGTAGGTGCCTTAAGAGTTAATGCATGTGTTGTGGATAGTAAGGAAGGTTGTGAACATGATATTAATGAAGACTCTATACAAGAATAAACCAAATATGATGGTTTTTTTGACTTTTGTAATATATATTGAGAGACTAGTAGAGACATGTGTGAGTAGATCATGTGTTGAGAGTGCAAAAGATGGATAAAATAGATAGGTCAAAGTGAGGACTATGTATATGAAATTTTGGTCATGTCTTTATTATTATTATAGATTTATTATATTTTTATGGTTAAATATGAGTGAAGAAGCTTAGGGTGATCCAAAAGGGTGATTTGGATGCATTACTTGTGTTAATAAGGTTGAGAAAGTGTTAAGGGTGAAAGAGAGGTGTTATAAATTATATCTCCATTAGATTGAAGTGCAATAAAAGTTTTGGAGCTATTGATTTCATAGGTGTTGTGTGGGTGTTCAACATCTAGAGCAAGTTGATGCTTGTTTATTCTTAAGGGTGGGTAATCCTTGTGAAGTGGGTGCTTCAATAAAAGAGTCTCTTGTTTGTGATAATATTATAGGATAAGTAGTCCATGTGTTTACTAGTTTGAGAGTGGGTTTTTTTCCCCTTGAGATTTTCCCATAGGAATCATGTATTATGTGTATGATCTTGTGTATGATTTTAATGTATGAGATCTCTTGTTTATGTTGATTGATCAATTTGATAATGTATGGAATCATAAATGCATCATTTCTATAAATCAATCTTATCTCAGAAAAGAGAGCGTAAGTACCTAGAATTTCTTGCTTCATTATTGTCAACTAATATTCCTATTATCCAACACTAATTATGATGATACAATTTCATTTTAATTCATCCAACTAATTTATCTCCCTTTCCTAACCATTTATCTAATAACCAAATTCAATAATCCTTCATTCACTATCCTTAGTCTAATCCTATTCCCTCATTAATTCCTCTTAAATCTTTATTATCCTAATCTAATCATAGTTATCCATTATATGGGAATTTTAATTTCTCATAACTCCACCTACCCACCTATTAAGTTAAACCCTAGCCTTTCCTACATACCTATGAGCTCTAATACTCATTAATTCTTATCTAATTTTCCTCATTATCCATTAAACATATGGAGAAGCCTCTAGAATTGGATAAGTTCCTCCAAGTCCCTAGAAGTCTCTAAACTAGAGACTTCTAATAATTTAATTTTTTTCAAAAATTCTCTCCATTGTTTCTATAAACTACCATGCTTGGGAAATGTAAAATCAACTAAAATTCTCATAACATCATCATGTAAATATAATCATTCAACTAGAAATCCATAGCCAATCCATGTTAAAATAATCCTAGCATCCATTATCAAAATCCTTCAATCAAGCCATCACTACCTCAAATCTGAGTCTAATATACAATCACAAATTCTAAAATGAATCTATAGGGAGGTAAGGTTATGGTAAGGAGTTTCTTATTATGATTATTACCTATCTTATTCATTCTTATTAGTTTGTTTAAAATTTTATATTTTTGTTATTAAACTTTAGTAGAATAGATTTAATCCAAAATTTAGAGCATACCTACACTTATGATTAGAATACACTTGTTAAGTAGGAGCATGACCAATATGGGGATATTATAGACCCAATTATGGGATAAATATTCACAATACATCATGTTAGGAAGGGTTCCAAATCCTACAATCTAACACAATCATGCTACAAACCTAAAAGAGTCTTAGATTTAATGTTCACTCTATTTTAATAAAAATAAATAAATCTAATATAGTGCTCATGAAATCTTATGGCACAAAGTGGGGGTTAGAAAAAAAAAGTAAACAAAAAATGTATAGAAGACATATACTCATTTCAATGTATATATAATCATAATACATGGGAGAGAAGCACAACTGCATTATTTATCTACTCTTACAAAGGAGGAATAAAGTTAAGAATACTTACCTTGAAGATGAACTCACTGATCCTCAATCTCTCCCTTGGCCAAGGTGCTTTAAAATATACTGTTGTGGTATGTAAGGATAACAAAGACAAATCAGCTCTAAGCTACATAATCTATCTATGTACCTAAAATAATTCTTCATAAGACAAGATTCATATCTTCAAACAATGTATGGAACCCTAACCTTCATTTCTCAAGTAGAATGGTCAATAAGTAGATGTTCATTCACACTTATTATTATTCACTTATCTATTCTCAAATTTATATAAATAAACCTATATATATATATATATATATATATATATATATATATATATATAGGTGAAACTTGTCATAAATCCTTCCAAATATGTCAGTTATATAGGTCAACCCAGTTAACCCTATATGTTTTTGGGAGATAAATCACTAGGTCCTGAGCTAGGTTGGACAAAGGGATAATGAAAATCGAAGTGAAAAATATCCCTAAATAGTATGAGGTCAACCCTATCAACCTTGTATAGTAATCAAAGGCTAAAAACTATATATAGTTGACCGACTCAACTTAGTACAATCAACTAGTGAAAGGGGGTCAAGGCAAGAAAAAGAAAAATAAAGATGTGAAAAATGTTTGGAATGGGTAAAAAAGATAATAATAATCTTAGTTTAAATGGTTTTAGGAGACAAGTGTGTATATGACAAGTTTTAAAATGGACAACAATCTTATGAAGCACCAATGGTCTTTCCACTCCTTTCCTGGTGTACCCCTTAAGGCATACACTTAGAGAGATTGAGACTTGATGGGTTCCTACAAGATACAAATTTTTAAAAATTGGTAAAAGTTTGAAAATATAATGTGTATACATATTCCCTACTCAAAGATCATCACGTGTCATGTGAGTGAAACATGAGATGGTGCTTTGCGAATTGAACATGATAACACATAACACTGATGGTAAGTAAATTGTAGTAAGAAAAAAATAAGATAAAGTAAAGGACATAATTTAAAAACACATACCTTTACTTACCTTAGTGTTTTAGATAAATAAGTAGACTTTCAGAGAGGTAAAGGTGTCTAATGTGAAGAACACTAGGTGACCCTGTAGAGATTAGTGCAAAAAATGGCCAAAAATTGAAATTTTTGGAAGATAGGCATATGGTAGTGAAAACTGAGTTAGTAGAGACAAAGATATGAGGAATTTAGGAAAATTGCCAAATTAGGATTGGTAAGGTAAGGTGAGAACCAAAATATTGAGGGAAAATGAATGACAAATGATGGAAAAAAAATGACAAATGATGGAAAATTAATGATAAATGATTGTAGAACACATTAAATCATAATGGAAAGAATGTAAAACATAAATGGAAAAAAAGAATGTAGACCATACTAAATCACATTGGGAAGCATATAAAACATGAATGAAAAATGAAATATCCATACCAAAAACCTTGAATAAATATATATAAGAAAGGGAAAATTAAGCTCATGTAAGATAGGAAAGAATAAAAAAATGAAAAATTGAAAATGAAATGTAATTGAAGATGTGAGATAAATAGGAAGAAGGCATACATAAATAGGATCATGTAATAGTGGAAAATGTCATATGTATTATAAATTAAGTACATAAAAATCAAAAGATAAAATGATGGATAAATGAAAATCAAAAGCTCTAAAGGATGAAAATTCAAACTTAGTGTTTATTATAAGATACAATGCAATAAAACATAACCACCCAATTTTATGAATAAGATGATAATGAGATGGTGTGGTAAATAACATGGTGTAAGGGTGTAATCCATAGTTTCTTAGACATGTTTTTCTCTAAGGATGGATAGAACTAAAATAAAGTAGTGCTAGCATTTTTTAAAGAGGTGAAGAAGGAAGTATAGAAGAAGGGAAAACATATTTGGAATCACAATTTTCCATCAAATGGGAAATGAAATGGATATAGGGGATAATTAAGGAAAAACCAAGGTAGAGGAACTCTTTATCATAATTAAGACACTCAAATTAGGTTTTTGAAAATAAGAGGACTTTTGACCTTAAGGACAATGAAGTTCTCTTATCCACACAAGTCTTAGATCAAAAAATGAAGAATAGAGATCATCCCATGAATGTTATATGCATGAAAATAAAAATAGACCTACCTTCCCATAATGTGTCCTATGTTCCTCAAGACCTCATATAGATCCATCAATCTATTAAGAAGATTGGGTACTTGTGTGAGAAAGTAGGTAGCACCATAAAGTTTTTTAGATTATCCTATTCCAATCTATTAACCTACCACACCCCAAAGGACCTCATCTCTATGTGAGGCCAACTATGGATTTTGAGATTTTATTAGAGATAGGAGATGTGCTTAGAATCATGTCTTTTAGTGTGATTTTGACTTTTGAAATTTTATATGTTGCATTTTATATATCATTTCCTTTTGTTTTAAATGATTTGGCTTTTAACTTTCTTGATGGTTTTTTATATAACTCCTCCATATGAATTTAGAAAACCAAACATGGGTTCTAAATATGAATTTCATTTGAATACTTGGGAAACTATTTCTAAGAGAGATAACTTAAAAGAGCATGGGGTATAAGAGTCTCATAAATCTAGGTGAAATAAAAGTGGTATCTTGAGTTTGACCTTTTTCATCCAATGTGGAGTGAAAGGAAGGGAAAATCAAGAGAAATGACACATGGAACAATTTGAATTACTTCAAATTGTAAAAAAATGTGACAAAGGGAAAAAAGAGATACAATGATAATAAAGTCTGATTCCTTATCATATGAATGAAAGGGAATTGAGTAAAATATGTTAACATAGATTGTTATGCAAATTCCATTTTATCAAAAAGAAGCAAAAGCTAAAGTTATGGATGAGAATCAGTGATATTTTCATTATAAAAGGAATAAAAAATGGTAATTTTATGAGGGCCAAGTCCTATCCATGGTCTTATACTACAACTCATAAAATTGAAACCCATGGGGGTCAATGCTAAATAATGGGAAAAACAATCATAAAGCTAAAAAGGAAAAGAATAACTTAAAAAGATAAAAGAAATATATGAGGACAAAAATGAAAGAAAATGCCAAATTTAATGTGTAATAAAACCAAAGAATGTAAAGGAAGACAATGATGCTTATAAAATGAAAGTAAAATAAAGAAAGTTCATCAAAAAAAGAAACATGGTACAAAAAGAATAAGTAAGATCTGTGCTAACGTTTATATCAAATATGAGCATGTGAAATACAATTCTATAAGTCTCAAAAGGTTTCTTCAAGCTAGTTATGTGTTTTATTATGCATTTTAAAATAAGAGTGGGCATCGTAAGATTTCCCAAAAGATAAGTGGATGTAGGGATGGGAATCATAAGATGCCCCAACATGTGAGTTGGAATGAGGTGAAATTGAACCATTATAATGCTTTACATTGGGTTGGTAGGTGAATTTGGAGATAGGTAAATGTGTTGGTTTGTTAGATTTTAAGGAGGTTGAATGTGACATATGATGGGTAGGAGAGGTATGAATAGGTAAAGGAAGTAAAGAAGGACATTTTGGAGTAGGCATTTGAACTAGATACTCCTTTGGTTCATGTGATTTAAGAGGTTGAGGTTAAATGGATGCCACAATATGTTTAAATTTATTCATGTTATCTATACTTTCCTTATTGGTGTAGGAATAAGGATCAACTATGGTTTGAATAAAATTAGTAGATGAGGTATGGTATGGGATGATTATTGTTGATAATTAGGTAGTTAATTTTGATGTGATTGTAGTTCTTAAGATTTAATTTGATAATCTTTAATATAATCTTGATAACATTATTTTGTGAGAGTATCAAGCTTTAAATTAGACCAACAAAGTAAGAAAGAAGAAATTAATGAATATCAAGACAAGGCTCATAAGAATGACCTATAGTATCATGAAATCAACAAAAATTATCAATATTGTACCATTTTGGAGGAGGATTTAAAGGATCAATGTTCATGGGTTAAGAGGGTGATAGTTTATTCTTAAGTTGTTCTAGAGTCAAGGGTGTTGGGTTGGCTTAAAATTGGTTGAATTGGATGCTCCACTTTGAGGTTGGGAAAACTTAGATGAATCAATGTTATGATAAGATGATTGAAAAGGTGTTTTAGTAGTTGTTTGAAATGGTTCTATTTGATTCACAAAAAAGTCTTACCTTTTTGTTTGGTCTAAGGCTTCAAGAAGTTTTAGGCGAAAAGATTCAAACTTTGTATTAAAAAGGAGGTTTAAGAGCAATGATAAATAGTTTTAAAAGGGTATCATCATTCATGTTATGGTCTAATTTAAGATCGAGAGACTTCCATAATTTGATGAAAGTATGAACATATTCATTAGGAAGTTTCTTGGCATTGATGAAATGGATAAGTTAATTTTCAAGAAGGTCATCATGTTAGAATTCCTTCACTAGAGCATTGACTAAATCCTCTAGTTGTGAGATGGAATGTCTAGGAAGTTGGTTATACCATTCAAGTGCATCACCCAAAAATGTTTTGGCTAAGATCTTGGTGGTAAAAAAGGTGTTAGTTTAGACACATTCTTTATAGAGATTACCAAAATACTTAAGAAATAAAGTAGGATCCTTAGTCCCATTATATGTGATAGCTGGAGAAATGTTTCCAATATATATGGATGTAAATAATGGGGCTAAAGGTTCATTTTAAATATGTTGAAGCATTTTATTATTTATTAGAGGTTGAGGGATGACATTCCCATTGGCATCTCTAAGAGGAGGGAATTTTTTTTAATTTAGTTGAGACATGATGACTTCAGGTGGTTGACTAGCCATATTTAATAAATTTTGTTGCATGTTCATCATTTGATATTTATTGTTTATTTACATAATTTTCATTTTTTGTATGACTTGTTCAAGAAGTTGAGTTATATCAATAGGTTGTTTGGTGTTTGTAGGATGAGGATTCCCAATATTAGTGTTAGTTATCTTAAGTGTGGTGTAATAAGAAGGAAGATTTGTAAATCCACCATTATTGTTAGGAGCATCAATAATATTATCATTAAGGTTTTTGAATAATTGTAGATTATCTATATTATTAGTTTAAGTGGTTTCAACCATGTTAATTTGGGAAGTGATAATACTAGGTGATCTTATTATGGGGGTAACAATAGGATTGTGAACATTTCTTGTAATAGGTGGAACATAATGTGAGGTTTTAAAATTTGACGTAGATGAGCTGATGAGTTTACAAATTATAGGTTTATAAGATGTAAAAGTGTTATAAAGTACATGATTATTATAGTTTGGGATTTTTCTAATAGGATTCTCTAGGTCAACTATATGGTATGGGGTAGATCGATATTGAGAAGATTTATAACCATGTGATGAAGAGTTGTACCCTAAAGAGTTGTATTCTATGGTGGGCAAGCAAGATAGGAGAGAATAACCCATATACAATTGGAATGGGTTGAGGCCATCAAGAAAGAATTTGATAAGAGGCTTCATGAATCCAAGTAGAAGTGGATAAGAAGGTTAGAAATAAAATAGGGATAAAATTTGGCAAATAAGAAAGGTATAAAATAGTACAGGGTCAACTAGGTCAACCTAACACATAAAATTAGGAATACAAATAGTGTAGGGTTGACTAGGTCAACCCATTATACTGAATAGAGGTTTAAAAATGTACAAGGTTGACCCAATACAATAGACATGGAAAATTATAAATCCTATAAATTTTTTTGAATTGAAACAAGATAATTTTTTCAAGTAATTAAAAAATAAATAATAGAAGGGAAACAAACAATCAATTAGATTAATGATTTCCAATCCAATTGAGGCACACAACACAAAACCTTGTACTAATGCTAGCTAATGTAAGTTTTTTCTATACAAAATACAATTGAATAAATAGCAATTAATAAAATTGGAAAGTAAATAGCTAACTAATTGGTCAACCTAAATGTTTATTAGATTATTAGAATATGATTTAAATGTGATGGGAAGTTGGTTGTATGAAAGGAACTAGAAGGCAATCTATATATGGTTTTAGGTAGTTTGGGATGAAAGATATCTATAGTGGTAATGATATAGGCTTGGTATTGGGGCATACCCTCTCACTTCGCACATCACGTTGATAACAGTGGCAGGTGCTTAGCTAGATTATAACATTAACCATGATTTATACTTGACCAAAACATCTAGCTTCCCCCTTATTGATAAAATTCGAGTAGGTTGGCCTCGAGTAGATAAATGTTGAAATGATTGTTTAGATTTTTTTATTTGGTCATGTGTGAATAAAATAGAAAATAGTGAAACTAAATTATTTATTAAAACACCACCTAATTAAACTATGTGATCTACTCTAAGCATGCAAGCAACAAGAAATGAAAGTGTGAATTAATTACTAGCATATAAGGGTAATTCCAAATTTGAAACAAGGTATAATGTTGATATATTCAATAGTGTATGCACATAATATAGAATAGGATCAATAGGGTCAAACCTATACTATGGAAGTAAGGTCTAAAAATGAACAAGATTGGTAGAGTCGACCCAATTATCCAAATAGCACACAAAACATAGAACTAGGTCAATAGGGTTGATCTATTTGATTATGTAGGGGTAGTTTTAAAGATTTTAAAATTTAAAAGGAAATATTGTAAAGAAATAAATAGAGAGATAGAGATGAACCTTGGTAGATCAGAGATGCAGAGAATGAAGATTATTGTTCAAGAATATTGATATATGCTTGCAAATTCTACTAACTAGGTTAAATGGGTTAGTAAATCTTTATAAAAACTTATTGATGAGTGCCTCGAATGTACAAAATTTATTGGGTCAACCTATTAGTATATATTAGATCTCTAAAAATTTAAAAATATGTATTGGGTCGATAAGGTTGATCTAGTAGCCTATACCTAAAATCATGTGCATAGAATTAGAGTTGAGTTGATATATTCAATTCAACATGTAAAATATATGATAAAAATAATGATGAAATAATGAAATAATAAAATAAGTTAATAAATATTGAAAGGGTTAGTTTACACTAGGTTCAATAGAATGTATGCAATTAGAAATGCATCATGCCTATAAATCAATCTTGGCTTGAAGAAGATAGAGCATACCTACACTTTTCATTAGGAATACATTTTTTAAGTAGGACATGACCAATATGAGGTTTTTATAGACCTAATTATGGGATCACTTATCATAATACACCATGATAGGAAGGGCTCCATATCCTGCAGTCTAACACAATCATTCAGCAATCCTAAAAGAGTCCTAGTTTTAATGTTCACTCTATTTTAATAATAAGAAAGTATATATAATCAAGTGCTCAACAAAGATTGTGGAAAAAAATAGGGGTTAGAAAAAAATAAAATAAACATGAATAGAATATATATACTCACATAAATGTATATAAAATCCTAATGCATGGGAGAGAAGCACAACTATATTATCTATCTACTCTTACAAAGGAGAAGTAAAGTTAGGAATACTTACCTTGAAGATGAACCCATCAAGCCTCAATCTCTCCTTTGGAAAAGTTTCTTCACAAGATATTGTTCTGGTATGTAGGGATAAAAAATACAAATATGATCTAGGCTATTCAACTTATCTATGCATCCAAAATACTTCTCCACAAGACAAGATCCATATCTACAAAGAAAGTATGGAACCCTAAGCTTTATTCCTCAAGTAGAATGGTCAATAAGTAGATGTTCCTTCACACTTATTATTATTCACTTTTTTAATCTAAAATTTATTTAAATTAAATTTTATATATAGGTAGATCTTGCCCTAAATATTTCCAAATATATCAGCTCTATAGGGTTAACCCAGTCAACCCTATATGTTTTTGGGAGATAAATCACCAGGTCCTAAACTAGGTTATCCAAAGGGATAACTAAAATATAAGTGAAAAATATCCCTAAATATTATAAGGTCAAACTTATAGGCCCTATATATTAATTAGATGCTAAAAACTATATAGGGTCGACCTAGTCAACCTAGTATAGTCAACTGGTAAAAGGGGTTCAAGGTAAGAAAAAAGGGGATAAAGATGTGGCAAATGTTTGGAATGGGTAAAATAAATAAGAATAATCTTAGGGTAAATAATTTTAGGAGACAAGTGTGTAGAAACTGTTAAAATGGATAAAAATCTAATGAATCACCAATTTTCTTCCCACCCCTTTCCTAGTGTACCCCTTAAGGCTTGCACTCAGAGATATTGAGACTCGATAGGTTCTTATAAGATAAAAAATGTTAGTAATCAGTAAAATTTTGAAAATATTATGTGTATACATATATATGATGTTTTATTAAGAGTTTGAAAGGATCTAAATTGAATATTAAAATATATGGCATCACTAATTCACTCCCCCTCCCAGTGATTGTACCTCTAATAGGTGCCTCCTCACTTTACTCTACAATTATCTAGAGAATTCATAGATAAAATTAGGGGTTACCTAGTAGTATATTGGTCCTACATAGATTTAAGATAAGGTATGATACCAAGGTGTATTTCAAAGTGGATCTTATTATCAAATTTCACATTGAGCCTTATGAGCCAAGTAACTCAAACACCAATTGTATAATTCTAGATGAAGATGACCACATTATTGTTAAAGAACTAGACACTCATCTTGAGGGGATGCCTAATATGTTATTAGATGAGTTATTGAGTGAGAATCAGATACTTGACCCTTTGGGAGGTGTTGAGAAAAGAGACATGGGAGTTTATTGCCTACATGAAGAGGATGAGTTCATGCCATCCCTCATTGGGCCATAGGAAGATACTAGTGGTTTGTGGAAATTGGTATTTGATGGCTCAAGGAAATATAATGGAGTAGGTGTAAGTGTAATTCTAATATCTCCCTCAAATGACAAATACTTTTCATCTTACAGGTTCCAATTTAGTTGATCTTGAAATACAATTGAGTATGAGGGCCTTATCCATGGTCTTCAATGGGCTAATAAGATAGGAATTAAATATTTATAAGTATATGGGGATAATGGAATCATAATACATCAAGATAGATGTTAAAACATCAAAATGAACCCCTTAATGAATTCCTACAAGCATAGACTATGGGCAATACTTGGAGACTTTGAATCCTTTAACATCTAAGTAATGCCAAGAGAGAAAAATAAGAATGCTAATAGGTTGGTAACTATACGGGATTAGTTTGACATCCTAAAAAAGTTGAATAATTCCAAATTACAACCACATGTCAAAGTGGTAGTGAGACCATGAGTTCTAGATAATTAGGCTCATTGATAGGTCCTTGATAGTGATAAAAAAAATTACTTATTTCCTAAAATAAGAGGCTAAGTTTTTCTTAATGAACTATGGTAAAATTAAATATTATTTTAAGGATCAAATTGTTTAGTTGAGGTCTAACAAACTTCCTAAAGGGCTGGTCACCCTTGAAGGTTTGTTCCATAAAGGAGATCACATGAGGAAATACAAGGTGGTGATGTGTATTGATGAAGAGAACTATGAAAGAGTCTTCATCATCAATAAAAATATTTTAAATCTTAGGAAGGTGAGAAATGAGTAACAAAGGCATGCTTTCATTAAACTTTGTAAGTAATATTCATGCATCTTTGCTTGGGAATATAGTGATCTAAGAGGCTTTGATCCCAATCTATCCAAACACACTATAGAGTTGGAGGCCAATGCCAAGCATACTAGGTAGAAGAAAAGGCATATCAACCTAAAAATTTAATATTTTATGATGAAATATTTAACTAAATTAATTGAGTCCAATATCATTTTTCCCATCAAGCACTCCTCATGGGTAGCTAACTTGGTGCCTGTGTTAAAGAAGAATGGTGAGATCGGGTTATGTGTGGATTTTAGATACTTGAATAGGCTTTATTTGAAGGATAATTACCCCTTTCCATCCATGGAGTAACTCCTTCAAATGTTTTATATTTTATAACATTTTTCTCTTTTGGATGGGTATGCAGGGTATAACTAAGTGCTAGTAATAGAGGAAGACCAATATAAGACTACCTTCACCATAAAGTGGGGCACATATGATTATCAAAAGATGAATTTCAGCCTATAAATTGATAGGGATAATTTCAAAATATCCATGTACATGTATTTTCAAGGTTTACTAAATCATATGGTGTTTATCTACTTGGATGACATAACAATTTTCTTCAAAAAGGCTAGTGAGCACTTGGACCATTTGAGATCGATCTTTCAAAGATGTATAGAATATGGGATCTCATTCCATACAAATAAATTTGTGTTTTTAATCTATGAGGGAAAACTTTTGGGACATATTGTCTCAAAATAGGGACTAGTTATTGACCTTGATAGAATAAGTGCAATCTTAGGCTTGTCTTTGCCCAAGAATAAGAAGGCACTTTAGAGTTTCCCTAGGAAGATAAACTTTGTGAGAAGGTTTATACCTAGTTTTTCAATCTTAATCAAACCTATTAATTATATGTTGAATAAGAATTAGGTATTCACTTGGTAAGGATAATGCACATTAGGATTTGAGGCTATGAAGCAAGCCATTTCCCAAACACCTACACTCATGAATCTTGATTTCTCAAAGGATTTCATATTATATTCCTTTTCCAATATTGATAATATATTAGCTATGTTGATTCAAAATAATGGTGAATGGATTGAGAAATTAATTGCATTTTTCATTCAATAGCTTGAAGGGTATGAAGGTATACTTTTGTAGAGAAACAAGTCCTTGTAGTGGTAAGAAGCTTTAAAAAATTATGACCATTGATTTCTAATAGAAAAATATATATTATGGTGTCTCATCCTAAAGTGAGAGATTTATTTCTTAATAAAGATCTGAATGAGAAGAGAGTTGGTTAGATTACAAGGGTCATGGTTGATAACCTTCATGAAGATAACCTAGTGAGAGGCAAAGCATCATGTGAGCACATGGTTGATAACCTTCATGAAGATAAAGAGGTTGTCTTGGTGACATAATACAACTCACAAATAGATGAACCTCTACCTCACACTAGTTATCTCTAGAATATGACAAGGTTCTTCATAATAGGTGGGTGCCCTCAAGGTATGGATAAAGAAAAGAGAAGGTATTTTAGACTTTAGTCCATAACTTGTGCATTGGTTGATGGATTTCCATTTAGAAAAGACCTAAATGGAGTGATTTTAAGGTGAATATATGATGACCAAGTGACTAGGCTCTTATATTAATTCCATGATGGACTTCTAGGAGGCCATTTTTCCAAAAAGACTAGAACAACAAAAGTGATGAGGGATGGTTATTATTGGCCCAGCCTTTTCAAGGATGCATATGTATGGGTGAGAAAGTGTTAAAATTGTGTTCTCTTTATAGGAAAGAAAATATTGGAAACCCTTCATAAAATGGGGTTTGGACTTCATAAGAATGATCAATCCACCTTCCAATGAAGGACATAAATGGGTACTCACTATTACTAATTACTTCACTAGGTGGGTGGAAGAAATTTCTTTGATAGAATCTAATGAAACAATAATTTTGGACTTCTATGATAGTATAGTAATTAGGTTTTTTGTACCAATAACAATCAATTAAAATAATGCCTTATAATTTTTTGACATGAATACAAGTGAATGGGAACTTCAACTAGGCATCTACATTAGTACATCCACCAAATACTATCCCCAAGTCAATGGACTTGTAAAGTCAACAAACAAAAAAATTGATAAGGATCATCAAAATGAATATGGAAGAAAATTAGAGAGAGTATATTTAGAAGTTAGAAAAAACCTTATGGGATGATAGAGTGAATCCTAAGGTTTTCATTGGTAACTAACCATTTGTCCTTGTATATGGGAGGGAATCTAAGTTGCCCATCTCTCTTGAGTTACTTGCCTTGGAGCTAACCCATTAGCTTGAGTTGATGGAGAGTGAACCTATGAGTGTGAGGATGGAAAATATCATGGATATTTAAGAAATATGGGGCCTTGTAATGAAGACACTAGAGTCACATCAAGATCAAGTCAATAAAGCCTTTAAAAAGAGGGCCATAGAAAGGGACTTCAAAGAGGGGGATCTAATCCTCAAGTGAGATTCAAATAAGGCCAGACCAAGAAACCATACCAAGTTTGATATCTTGTGGAGTGGCCCTTATTTTATTTATGGTTGTAAACAATATAATGATTTTCAGCTTGCCTAGCTAGATGGAGAGGTATTACCCATCCTAGTCAATGGGATTCATCTAAAACCTTGCTATTAGAAGAGTTTGTAGCCATTGTATATATTATAAATTTTGTATAATTTTTTAATATTTTCCTCCTAGTGCCTTGTGCACATCCTTTTAAAATGTGTGTTTCCCTTCCCTAAGTGCCTTGGGCACAATGTTATTTTCATTTCTTATTTTCCTTATTGCTTTAAAAGTAAGCTTTTAGAAATTGATAGCCTTGTATCAATTTCATATCAATTAGGAAGAAAGTGTCATGACCCCATATTCCTAATGGTGTAAGGGTATTACAAACCTCATGACCCTACCACATGTTAGTTGCAAGCTTTTGAAACACTTTAAGCAAGTTTTAAGGGGAATCTAGAGGTTTTGAAAAAAAGGCTTAGAAATAAGTCTTGAACTCCAAGTAAAAAATCCAATAGGTTTCCATGGTGTTTAAGCATTTATGGGCATGAATTAGGTTTTCAAAAAGTCTCATAGATTCTAACAAGTCAAAAATGAGTCCTTTAAAAGCTAATATGCCCAAAAGAACCCCAAAAGTGTGTTAGATGACTTAAGGGTCCTCAAAATAAAAATTTCAAGTGAATTTTTTTTTGAGTAATTCAAATTATTTTTGAATTATTAACACCTCTTTATGTTTTATTTTACCTATTTAGACATGTTAATGTCCATTTTAAGTCATTTGGAGTGGAGGAGAGGAGTTTGGGAGCAAAATGACGCATTTTGGAGCTTTGGTTGAATAGTTTTTTGAAGATTTTTATTAATGCAAGGGTTAATATATTATATGAAGGAATACATGGTGTCCCTAATATTCTATCATATGACTCTAAAATCATATTCAATCATAATAACCATTAGGGGTAAGGAAAACCTATTGGTTGTAAATTAGGCATGAAATAACTTTTCTACCATTAATGGAGGTACAAGCACTTTATAAGGTTTAAATAAGTAATTAAATTTAATTTAAATCATATAAAATCTTTCCTAATTTTTGGATTTCATAGGCAAGATTTTGGTTTTTCATGCTATGAAAAAACCACTTTTGGCAATCTTGGATAGCTCTAGCACAGTTTTAGGTTTTCACTCGATACAATTAGGAGAGAGAGAGAGAGAGAGAGAGAGAGAGAGAGAGAGAGAGAGAGAGAGAGAGAGAGAGAGAGAGAGAGAGAGAGTTGTGAAAAAATATTTTGAGAAGTGATAGGTACCTTAATATACTTTCCATTTTTGTAATTATTTTTCTATTTTATCTTCCCATCTTTATGAACAATCGATAATAGTTTAGGGATATTTAGATGGCCTACTCATCTAGACAGGGTTTAGGTTTTCTCTTATTTATTCACTTCATAATTCAATGAGAAAGAATTATTTTATATGAGTAATTTTATGGTAAATTAAGACATTATAATTGATTTCATCACTTAATTCTTCCCAAGAAGGTACTTATTTCATAAAACTTTTTTTCCTTGTTATCCTTCTGAATGGTCCATTTGATCAGGTTTAGAGAAAAACCTAGGTTAGAGGGATAATAAACATTGAACCCCCTTATGCCACATAAAATTAAACAATTGACCTTTGATCATCAATATTTATTATTTCATATAAGCCTTAATGATATAAACATCTCAAGTTGTTAATTAGAACATCAATGGAGTTACAGGCAAGTTTATCAACTACAAAGGTTTTCCTTTCCTATAGTGGTTTCAAAATAAATAGGATATGATGTTTTTCACCTCTAATATATAATTTAAATAACATCTCATCCAAAATATCAATCTCAAAATGATATCATCAATTGAGTTGTAATGAAGAAAAGGCTAACATAGTCAACTCTATGTACATGTTCAATTGCAACCAAGTGAATGAGGAGTATGAATATTATGAGAACATCCATGGGGATGCAATGAAGACTTAAACTAGGTGTATAAATATAGTCTTGAATAATTATTAATCAATCTAAAGCTCTTAAATGATAGTGAACTAACTATGATAACTAGTTCAAATTTTATACACAATCCTACATTAAAATAAACACATATAGGTGCCTTATAGGAGCTAACCATGTAGAGACAAGATTCTTGAATGGATATCAAGTTATTATTAATGGAAATAATTTATCTAAACACATTGAGAGGATATAATATTGATTTTATGCCTATTAACTATAAGCATTGCTTATGTCTCTACTCACTACCATGTATGCAAAAGTCTCCACCTATAGGTGGCCTTACATAGAGATCTGAAGGTAGCCATAGAGGAGTCCAAGATTTTTGGAAACCTTCATAGAAGGTTTAAGAGCTGATAGGAGTCCTAAGAACCATGTTTAAGAATAATATTGGTAGGTATAGTGAGAAGTCACTTCAAAAGAAGATAACTAAGGTTTAGGGACAAATTCCCTAAAAACACCAAAATAGGGCCCTGGCCACTTTTGGTGTTACCAAATGATGGTGTGACATAGAGCTGATGTGATTTTTAATGGTCCTATGTTGTATCATTCATATAGAGTCAAAAAAATTTAAAATAGAGTGGGTGTGTGACTAGGGGAACATGATGCTTATAGGACTCCTTTCTTGGTATTTGTTTACTACAAACATTGAATGCTTTCTACAGAATATTGAACTTCTAATGACTCTACACCCTAACATAGAAATGAAGGAGCATATCACCATGAGTAGAGATTCCATTAGAGTTAGGGGCACATTAATTATTAAATGTACTTGGAGGAGAGTTTAAATGTATGGTATTGACCTCTATCAACACCTATATCCCTAAAGACACTGACATGATATTCAAGGGTAGTTATATCTACAAGTTCTTAAGAGGATCCATGAGAACAGTGGTTTAAATGAAGTTCATGATTTCAAGAAGGTGTTATGAGTGTAAATTTTGATTTAAGATCAACATAATAATTTAAAATATAAAAGGATGAATATATATATATATATATATATATATAGTGACTCAATCAAATTCATCCCTAAAAGACACCTATATCTAGATTTGATCTCCATTTATAGCCTTAAAGGTAGACTATGCTTTTGAGGAAAACTAGAGATAACCCCTTATGGGAGGATTTTTATTTGTTAATAATTCATTAATAATAGATCAAATCATGGACACTTTGCGTATTGTAAAACCCCATAAGACACCCTCAAGTTTTGAGATTAATCCATACAAGTCTTAACAAGTGTCAAGCATAGGCATAGTAAAAGGAAAATGCTTATTTCCATGAGGATGGTGATATGGTATAAGGGAGATTCAATGATGTTATGAAAATAAATAAAAACAATAAATGGAATTGGTTTTCATCAATGAAATATTGTGTTTAAGCTTGGGAAGATAATCAATGGAGGCAAGACTATAGATAAGAGTCTTGTATGAATGATAAGAAAGAGTTTAGTTACATTTGAGGTGTGTGAATGTAAGAGTAAAGTTTTAAAACTGACCATGAATATAAAATTGAATCACATTTCCCCCCTTGTGTTGGCATTGTGGCATTATAGAGTGGGAATTGATGAGAACCAACTCAGTTTCTATGGATTTTGTACATTGCATACCAAGTTGGTAGAGTTACTAAATGAGGTTTATTAGCTTGTTTTAAGAATACCAAAGTCTTGAAGATTTTTGTATATCATCATGGGATATATTTATATCCTTTTTAGGGTCAAAATAGAAGTGTAAGGTTCAAAAAATATCCTGTAATCATGAATGAAGATAATTTTGCCTATACCCTATTATGACATAGATAGTCTATGAGAAATAAGTGTGTGATAAATGTGTATTTAAGACATTAAAATTTATAAATACATAAATGAAGATATATGGTTCTAAAAAATATATTTATATCCTCAAATTATAAAGGTACACTTACGATACAATACAAAAATGTCAGAAAAAAGGCTACAAGCCTAGAGAAGTCATGGAGAGATTTGTATGTGGAAGTGAGAGTTTAAAGGTATTTGAGCACTTGAATGAGGTAAAATATAGTTTTATTTGATAATTTAATACCATATATGTTATATTATTTAGTCTTTTATACTTATACCAAGATTTGATAGTTGAGACCTAAAGAGGATTACCTAAATGAGGGTGGAATAAAGACTATGTAGGTTGTAGTTTTGTAAAGTGGTGATTGTATACACATAATATTTTAAAATTTTATCAAATATTGAAAACTTAAATATTTAAATAACTCATCAAGAATTAATCTCTTTTATTTCATTTCTTAAGGGGTGCACTAAGAAAGGGGTGGGTAGACCATTGGTGTTTCATAGGATTGTTGTCCCTTATTGCCACATTATTACCAATTCAACTAGCTCCTAAAACCATTCCCTAATATATTACTCCTATATCTCATAATCCTCAAGTATTTTCCACTTTCCATCCCTCTTTTACTCACCTTAAGTCCCTTTTATCATTTGAGTGTGCTAGGTCAACTGGGTAGACCCTATACAGTTTTGGGTGATTTTCACTTAGGAACTAGTTTGGCTGTTAGCCAACCTAGCTCATGACCTAATGAATAATTATTTAAAATTATGCTAGGTTGACTAGTTCAACCCTATTGGATAATATTTTTATAAGTTTTTAGGGTCAAAATACCTATATATACAATATCATTTTGTCAGTATTTCAATATGCAATCAAGAGTTGTTATTAGCTTGTGCTTATTTACAATCTACTCTTCTACCATTCTACTTGAGGATTCTTAACTTGGGGTTTCTACTTGGATAATCTAGTATTTTGTATAAGTATTAGATGATTTTTTCCTTTCTTAATTATCCTAACAAACCACAACAACCTCTTGTGAATCCCCATTGGCCAAAGGAGAGATTAAGTCTCGATGGGTTCACATTCGGGTAAGTATTCCATATCTTTGCTCCTCTCTTCAATAGATAGAAGTAGAATAAGTATTGGATTCAAATAATATTACTCTAAATATTCCATATATTATGGTCTTACTTATACTTAGCTTAATTGAGATTCTCCTACACATATCTTCATTATTTTTATCCCCTCATGTTGTGCCACAAGATTTGGTGAGCACTAAATTAGATTTAATTTACTTGTTATTAGTTTAGGTAAAATATTACAACTCGAGACCCCCTTAGGGTTATTATAGTGTTGTGACTAACTGGAAGCTTTGGAACCCTCCCTAGAATAGTGTATTATAGTAAGAGATCCCCTAATCGGGTTAGCAAATCCCCATATTGGTCATGTTCCTTCTTAACAAATGTATCCCCAAACAAAAGTGTATGGTATGATCTATATTTTTTGATTTAGGATTGATTTATAGTCATAATGCATTTTTGATTTCACATTTTGGTGAAATGGATGTGAATTTAACCCTTGCAAGTTTTTATTCACTTATTTCATCATTTTATCATTTTATATTTCATATATTTGCAATGTTGGGTCGACTATATCAACATAGTACTAACTTCTATGCATAGGTTTAACACACAATCACATCAAAACAACTCTATTTTATTTTTTTAGGGTTTTTAAACTTTCAGTTCAAACTACTAGGTTGACCCAATTGACCATGTACATTTTTAGGCTGTCAGCAATAGGTTTTTATGAAGCTAAGTTAACCTAGTTGCTAAGTACAAGTCAAGGTTCTTCAATAGCAATCTCACTTATCTACATCGTCCAACCCACCAAGGATACTTTATATCCTTATTTATCATTTATAGAATTTATTATAGTTTTATTTTTCATAGTTTATAGTATTCAAAACTACCCTTGTACAACCAACTAGGTTAACCTTGTCTATGTAGTTTTGTATTCTGTGTATAGTTTGGAAAGCTAGGTCAACTTTGTCAACATAGTTCACTTTTAGAATTTTTGCTTCTATAGTAAAAAGGTGACCTTTTTTACCACGTTTTGTATTCTCTTTATACACTATTGATTAAATCAACATTGTATTGTGTTTCAAATTTGGAATTAACCCTTATATGCTGATTATTAGCTCACACTTTCATTTCTTGTTACTTATATACTTAAAATAGATCACATATTTTAATTAAATGGTTTTCAATATACATTTAGTTTCACTATTTTCTCTTTTATGCACACACTACCAAATCACAAAATTTTAAAAACTCATTTTAACATTTATTTACCCAAGGCCAACCTACTTGGATATCATCACCAAGGGGAAGCTAAATTGGTTTTCTAGCTAAGTATAAACACATGGTTAATAGTATATGTTGTATAATCACCTGAAAACATTATCACTATGGTGTGTGAAGTCAGGTGGTAGGCCCCAATACCAAGCCTATACCATTAATAATACAAATCCCTTTCATCTCAAACATCCAAAAACCATCCTCTAAAAACATTCAAGTTGACCACTTAGTTAGATTTTACTCTCCAAGTTGATTGCTTGATCTTTTCTCAATTGTATGTTATATTGTAAAAACTTGCATTAGCGAGTATTTGTGCAAGGTTTTATAATGTGTGCCTCAATTGGATCAACCTCATTGATCAAATTGATTATGTGTTTCCTTTAAAATTTAAAAAGATTCTTGTCACAATATAAAGTCATTTCTATCGACACAGTGTCTTATAGACTATCTATTTTTTCTTGCTTGCTATGTTAGGTTGACCCAGTCAACCCTGTACACTTCTTTATCCCCTATTTTTTGTGCTAGGTTTACCCAATCAACTTTGTATAGTTTTTTAGATCCTATTATCTATTTTAGGTCAACCTAGTTGACTTTGTATAGTTTTATGCCTTCCCTATTTATCATTCTTAGCATTTTGTTTATTTCTCTAAAGGCATCATGAATTTTCCTATCAAAATCTTCTTAGATAGATTTAATCCATTTAGATACTATATGGGATGTTCATTTCTTCCACTCTTTTCCTCATAAGACCACCATCACTCTTGGGGCACTTCTTCCCCTCCATCCATCACTTGTAACATGGTGCAAATCATACCTTAAGATGAAGTTGATAGGTTTGATCCTTTTTATACTTACCAAGATGCTTATCATATTCAAAACATTAAAACTAATGTGGGATCAATTCACACAAATTTAATAAATAATCCCACTAATAATCCATTTTATAATAACCCTCCCCTTAACACCAATTGGGGGAGTGATCCTACCAACACCAACCCACCTCTTGATACAACTCAAAATCTTACCTAGGTTATCCAAAAAATGAACATAATGTAAAACTCTAACATCAATCAAATGATCCAATTTCAACATCATTTGATTAATATGGCTAATCCCAATTACATTCATTCACCTCTTAGAGATGCCTCATTAAATGTTATTCCTCACCCCATAATAAATAACAAGATGATTCAAACTATTCAAAATGATCCTTTATTTCCCTTTATTATCTCCATTGATATTGGTAACATATATATATAACTATTAAGTATGATGGGAATAAAGACCCAACCTCATTTCTCAAAGCCTTTGGAAATCTTTACAAAGAGTGGATCTAAATTAATACCTTAACCATTACTAAAATCATAGTTAAAACATTCATTGGTGATGTATTAGATTGGTACAACCAATTACCCCAATATTCTATTTGTAACTTTGAATATTTGTTCAATCCTTTAGTTAAAGAGTTTCAACAGAATGATCTTCCCAAAAATTGTTTTATCCACTTCATCAATGCTAAGAAATCTCCCACTGAATCAGCTCATGACTTTATCAAAAGATGGAAATCATAGGCCTATAAATTTGACCATAACATGACTAATGATAACTTATTCAAAATCTTTATAACTACTTTGACTCCTCTTCAATATAATTTTCAAACCTCTGCTCCCTAAACACTTAATGAAGATATTGACCAAGCTAAATTTCAAGACTTTCTAATGAATAAATTTAAACTTAATCCTAAACTTTTAAAAGAATATTTTCAAACATCTACCAATTCCATCATTAGTAATACTTTGTAAACAAAACTAGGAGTTACCAAACCTAACATCCCTTCATCTTCTCATACACCACTTTTTGTGTAGTAAATGAAACAACTTTTACCACCCTCTATACCTTTCACTTATCCTAATAATCCTCCTAAGTGGTATGACCCTAATCAATTTTGTTGGTTCCATGTTGACATTTTCAAGCCTAAAAATCTTGTAGAGGGCTCACTAAATTTTCTCTCCTATATGCTTGGTGATTCATTTAATCATGATGCCATGATAAAAATTCATCATCAAGAGTACACCATTACTTCTCAAAAATGATAGGTTTCTAAAGCTTCTACCTCTAATAACCAAAAATATGTTTCTAAGGCTAATAATCAATAAAATACCAAGTATGTTTGTGCCATTAGTGTTTATTATGACCAATATTATAATAATTATCAATATGTTAACACTTCTAAGGTCAATTATCATTGTAAGCTATCTCACAAATATCCCACTACCAAACCTAAAAATCCATCCTTAGAAGAATAACTTCTCAAAGATACTACAACCACTAATCTAGCTTTGGAATCCCATGAGGGACTACTTCCTCATTTTGAACCTCCAACCACATCTATTCCTTCAAAATTTACTTTACCTCCTAAACCTCATGCTAGTTCTTTTAAATCTCATCATAAATTTCTTGAAGAACTTAACTATATGCCTTGTAAAATTCCACTTATGTAGTTGGTTCATGCCTCACCCTATCATCACAAGTTCCTTATGAATCAACTCCAAGAAATTGAAGATCCATCCTCTATAGATGAATAATCACCTTCTATTACATCTCAACTTACCAATGTAAATACCATTAAAACTATGTGCCCTTCTTCCAAGCCCTCTATTGAATTTTTTTGAAGAGGACATGAACAATGATGGAATTTTTTTTGTGTTGATGATCTGCCAATATTTATTAAAATATCCATTAATACTACCCTCATTCATAAATTTATAGTTGACAAAGGATCTAGTATTAATGTGACATCTTTGTGTCTTATCCAACAACTTGGTTATAACAAGGATCATCTCAAGAAAACCTATCTTACCTATCATGGTTTTGATAAGACTAACCAAAATCCACTTGGTTGCATTTGGCTTCCATTAACCATTGAACTTAACATCATTAAAACTAATATTATGGTCCTTGACTTACCATTATTTTATAATATACTCTTTGGTCACCCATGGACTCATACAATGAGGTTCATTAGTTATTCTGATAGCCAATGTATTAAATTCTTACATAATGGGAAATGATACAATCATGAAGTTGATCCCAACCCATGGAGTATTCAACTTCCTAATCCCAAATCTTAGTATTGAATTACTACCATTCCTAAAATAATAGTGTTCTTTTACTTTATTTCATCAACATGAATCCTTATTTATAATTCAATCTTATGAATTTTGATGATGATGAACCTAATGATTTGCAACATACTTTAAATAATACCAAGCTACCTTCATACATTTTATACTAGCTTCCTATTTCTTTATTACCTAGCTACCATACCATTCCTCTTATTGATGATATTACTAACTTTTCCACTCCATGTAATGCTCAAGATCCTTCTTGACTAGAATATTCCTTCACTTGTAATGATTTTGGAGTGGCCAAATTATTTCAAGATCCTCTCATCATGTCTCCTTGTGCATTTAGTAATATGGGGATTTAACTTTCTAAAACTCCCCCTAAATCTCAAGCATGTATAATTTATCCAACATGTAATGATAATTACATAATGGCCCAAGATCAATATTGAGACTTGGATGTCGATAATTATCAAATTACCTTAGCTCAAATTCATACTTTTAATTGAGATGTCCATACCATTTCTACAAATTGTGACTTAGATCCTTAAGGTTATGTTCCTCTTGCTAATTATCCACTTCTTAATACTCCTTGTGTGGTAGAGAAAATTATATCTTTTGAATATCCAAAAATTATTGTATCTCCTTTAACACCTTTGGATCTAATCATTACCTCTAATCCTTTTTCCATCACCGAACCCACCAACACTCTAATATTTTTTGATCCATCTACCTCTCCTACTCATAAGATTACACTCAATTCCAAGTTAACCAATGTTCATCAGATACATTCTGAGTATGATCACCATGGTAATAAAATTCTTGATCTCAAAGTAGATGTTAAGTATTATGGTCTTGTTCCCACCTTTCCTAGTGATGAAGCCATTCTTAAAATACTTCATACCTAAGAACCTCAACTTCCTCGATAACATCATAAACTTGAAAATTTTAATACTAAAACCCCTTGTTTATACTTCATTTCTAGGATTGATCCCAAAACTAATCCAATCTCTTTTTTACCTAATGCACCATACCATTTCCAAGATGGAAATGCTATGCTTATCAAAGAAAACACTCACATTGAGTATGGTACTCCATCATGTCCTCAACCAATTATAGTTTTTCATGAACTCTCACCTATCAAACATGATAATTTTAGCTTATTCTTTGATAATTATCATGAGGTTTTTACCTAGTCATATGAGGACATGATTGGTATTGACCTTAGCATTATGGTGCATAACATTATGACTTATCATGATGTTAAACCTGTGTGTCAAAAACAAATGAAGTTTTCACTTGAGCTTTCCACCTTATGTCACAAAAAAATTATCAAATTACTTGATGCCAAATTTATCAAACCAATGGACTATTCTGAATGGGTTTCTAACATTGTTCTCATTCAAAAAAATGTCACTATGGTCATTTCATTTGTATCAATTTCCATAATCTTAACCTCACTTGTCCCAAGGATAACTTCCCTTTACCTTTGATAAATGCTATCATTGATTCCATGATTGGTTATGAAATTTTCTCTCTTATGGATGGCTTCTCAGGCTATAATTAGATTCATATTTCCCCTTAGGAATAATATAATACCACTTTCACCATGGAATGGGGCACCTATTGCTATGTCAAAATCCATTTTGGCCTCAAAAATGCTAGAGCCACTTACCAATGAGCAATGACTCACATATTTCATGATATTATCCATAAAATTGTTGAAACCTATGTGGATAACCTAATTTATAAATCCAAAATTCATAAAACTCATCTCTCAGATAGTGTTATTAGCTTTGACCATCTTCTCAAATATTGGGCTAGACTAAATCCTTACAAATGTGTCTTTGGGATCACTTCTAGAAAATTGTTAAGATTCCTAGTCTCTCTCCATGATATTTATGTTGACCTTCATACGCTTATTGATATCATAAACATTCCCATTCCTTGATCCATTCTTAACATTTACACTTACTTAGGCAAACTTAGGGAAATCAGATGATTCATCCCCAAAATGTCAACTTACATGAGGATACTTGGTCTCTTTACTTTGATGGTTATAAATACCTTCAATAATTTGGGGTAGGTTTCATTCTTACAATTCCTCTTGGAAAGATCATACCTTTATCTTTTTATTTCACCTTTGATGCAACAATAATATGGCCAAATATTAATTGATAATCCTAGGCATAAGAGCTGCTCTTGATTTAGACATTCAATATTTGTATGCCTTAGGTGACTCTTAGCTTATTTTTTACCAAGTCAATGGTGATTACCAATGCAAAAGTAAAAATATCATTACTTATCATAAAATTATAACCACTCACTCTAAGTATTTCATCTCTTTCACTATTGAGCCTATTCTTTGAGATCATAATTCCATTGCTAATTCTCTCACTTCTTTAGCTTTTCTCTTTCAGCCACACCAAGTGATTTCTAATCCTACTTTTCTTATATAAATAGAAGAATATTTGTATTCAAATCAACCACTAGATTCACTTATCTACCACATCAAGGATATTATTATTTGATAAATCCCATGGTATAAAGACATCATTCAATTTATCAAACATCAAACTTAGACTCTCATAAAAAGACACACATTTGTAAAAAAGACTTTAAATATGTATTTCAACATAACATAATTTATTATCAAAATTTTAAAATTACCTTGCTCCATTGTGTTATGAAAGATAAGGTCCCTCCTCTTCTTGAACAAGCACATGGGGCCATTTGTGGTGGCCATTGTAGTAGACATGCTACAACTTGCAAATGCCTACATATGGGATAATTTTGGACTACTCTTGAAAATGATGCAATAAAATTCACTAAAAAATGTACTCCTTTCAAACTTCATGATGATTTAATTTATTCACCCCCAGTTGAGCTTCAAACTATGAAATATCCTTTGCCAATTTCCATATATGGATTAGATCTCATTGTAAAATTACCTCACTCCCAAGATGGGAATGTTTTTGTCATGACCGCTACTAAATATTTTACCAAATGGGTTGAATCCATGCCTCTTATTAATGTGACTAGTAATACCATCACCAATTTTATCCCTGATCAAATAATTTTCCACTTTAGTGTTCTCCATACTATCATTTTAGATAATAGTGGTAATTTTAAAAACAAAGATGTCAAACAACTTTGTGCTAAATACAAGATCAATCACAAAATTTCCACACCATGTCATCTATAATTAAATGGTCAAGCTAAGGCCACTAATAGAATTATTAACAAAATTATATAAAAGGAAACTCATGAACCTACATAGATTGGCATATTTACCTATATCTTGATCTTAAGGCCTATATGACTAATATATGTACTACCATTACTGCTCACTCTAGTCTATAGTTCTGAATCAGTTCTTCCATTAGAATTTGAGCTTCCCTCTCTCCTTATATATATTTATGGTATCATTCTTGATGAATAATTATGTAATGCTCACTTTCATGCTCTTGATCTCCTTGTTAAACACCATCTTTTTCCTTTGCAACATAACCAGCAATATAAGGCTTGTATTTCCAAACAACATAACAAATGTGTCAAAATTTGCACATTTAGTGTTCATGTTCTTGTCCTAATATTATATTACACCATGATAGAGAAGGTAAATATGCCCAAAAATACTGGGGTCCTTATTTATTCAAAGATATTATTGGTTCAAGTACCTATCACCTTCAAAATAATGAAGGCCATGATTTAAAAGAGCTGACCAATTCAAAATTGCTTAAGAATTACTTTGCCTAAATATTTCCTTATTTTCATTCTTTCTATCTACATCTATATAACACTTTTTACAAATTACTTACTTAGGTCTCTCCCTTTGCAGTAGTTCTCTTTTAAAAAAAACTTTAGTCCTTCCTTTTTGGTCTTTTTGGTTTACCCTTTTTCTCATGATTTTCATTGTAAAACCATGGATAAGACCTAGTCTTCCTCATAATGTACCATAGTCTTCTTTATTTTCATTCTCTTTTGACACATTTTTTTATACCTCTTGGGTTTTTCTTTTATGAGATGCATTTTAAGATTATTCATAGGACCTGGCCTTCCTCACAAATACCAATTTTTTATTATCTCATTTTTTTCCAATACTTTTTGGTACCCTCATGGGTTTCTCTTTTATGAGTTGTAGTGTAATACCATGGATAGGACCTAGGCTTCCTCATAAAATTACCATCATGAAATTATTTTTATAATATAAGTATTTTATCCTTATTCTCAACTTTATCTTTTGATTATTTTGATAGATGAAATTTATACAACAATCTATGTTAGCATGTTTTCCTCCAATTCCCTCATTCTTATTATAAGGAATCATGCTTTACTATCATTGTATCCGTTTATCACCCTTTATCACATTTCTTTGAATTTGAATTAATTCAAATTGTTCCATGTGTCATTCCTCTTGATTTCCTTTCCTTTTATTCTCCATTAGATAAAACAAGGTCAAAGTTAATATAACACTTTTATTTCATATATATATTTATGAGACTCTTAGATCCCATGCTCTTTAAAGTTCTCCCTCTTATCAACCAAGTCCCTAGTATTAAAATGAAAGTCATGCGTAGCACCCATGTTTGGTTTTCAAAATCCATATGGAGGAGGAATAGATAAAATCCATCAATAAAGTTAAAATCCAAATCATTTGAAACAAAAGGCAATCATATACAAAAAGCAACATACAAATCTCAAAAGTCAAAATCACACCAAAAGACATGATTTCAAGCACATCTCTTATCTCTAATTGAAGCTCAAACTCCATAGTTAGCCTCACAATAGAGCCGAGGTCCATTTGGGTGTGGTAGGCTAGTATATTTGAATAGGAGAATTCAAAAAACTCTATGGTGCTACCTACTTTCTCATGAAAGTACCCAATCTTCATAGTAGATTGATAGATCTGTAAGGGGTCCTGAGGAATGGGGAACACATTATGGGAAGGTAGGTCCATTTTAATTTTTATGCATATAGAATTCATGAGATTATCTATATACTACATTTATTGACCTAAGACTTGTGTAGCTAAGAGAAGTTCTTCAGAGTCCTTAAGGTTGAATATCCTCTTGTTTTGACAAACCTAGTTTGAGTGTCTTGATTTTGATAAAAGAGTTCCTCTACCTTGGTTTTCCCTTCATTTTCCCCTCCACCTATTTCATTTCCCCTTTTATAATAAAATTATGATTCTAAATATGTTTTCCCTCTTCTATACTTCTTTCTTCTTCACCTCTTAAAAACATGCTAGCACTACTTTATTTTTATTTTATCTATCTTTAGAGAAAAATAATATGTTTGAGAAACTATGAATTACTTTAATTACACCATAAAATTACATTCCTTATTTTACTTCCTTTTACCATTTGTAATTTTTATACTACCCTTCTATTATGGGCACTTGAGTTCATACCCTTTTTCCATTATTGAGTGAGGTTGGCTTGTTGCTTCTCACTCATCAATGTTGTTTTTCCCTTTTATGTCTATACCTTTTTCCATTATTGAGTGAGATAAGGATTGTTTTTTATAAGGTAAGGTGGCAAACTAGGGGCCGAACCCTTCACAAAGCAAAAAAGACAAGAAGGAAATCAAACAAAATGTGAGATAAGGATTGTTACTTCTCACTCATCAATGTTGTTTTACCATTTTGTTTTTGGTTTTACATTAATGTTTTATTACTATTTATTTTGACATGTATCTATGGTTTTACTTGGTGAGTTTTCCTTTCTTACTTAAGGTTTACTTGTTTGAGTTTTTTTATCTTTAGTAGCCTTGGATTTTTGATTACCCAATTTAGTCTTGTTTTTTATTTGGTCATTTGGTCTATCATATCACTTGTCACCCTAAAGTATGTCTCATCCTCATAACATGATTTATCTTGGCTTTCTTGCATTTGTTTGTTTTTTCTCTTTAGTTTTGTATTCTTAGGTTTGTCAAAAGTAGTCTCTACTCCCTAAAAATCAAAACTAACAACATAAAAGACAACCATCCAATGATAAAGGTAAGTCAAGGTACACATCACATTTAATTTTTTAGTTCTATTGCTTTTAGTCATTTAATATTAGTTATTTTATGTTTTAAAATACTATAAATTTTCTTTATCATCAACATTATGTGTTCTTATTTTCTTTATCAAAACATCATCCCCTATTTCACCTTAGTGACAAATGATAAAATTTGAGTGGGGAATATATATACACATAATATTTTTAAATTTGATCAAATATTGATGCTTTACATATTACAAGAACCAATTAATACTCAATCTCTCTAGGGCATGCCTTAAGGGGTGCACTAGGAAAAGGGTGGGAAAACCATTGGTGCTTCACAGGATTATTATTCCTTATTGAAACATTATTACCAATCTAACTAGATCCTAAAATCATTTCCTAAGATTTTAATCCTTTTTCATATACTCATCCAATATTTTCCACTTTTCATCCCTCTTTTCCTCATCTTAAGTCAATTTTATCAATCGGTTGTACTAGGTCAACCGGATTGACCTTGTACAATTTTTGGTGATTTTCACTTAGGAACTAGTTTGGCTCTTGGCTAACCTAGCTCATGACCTAGTGAATAATTATCCAAAATTATGCTAGCTGACTAGGTTAACCCTTTTAGCCAAGATTTTTTGAAGGATTTAGGGTCAAATCCACCTATATATACAAGATCATTTCATCATTATTTCAATATAAAATCAAGAGTTATTATTTGCATGTGCTTCTTTACAACAAAATCTTCCACCATTATACTTGAGGAGTCTTAGCTTGGGGTTTCTCCTTGGATAATATAGTATTGTGGATAAGTTTTGGATGCTTTGGCCTTTCTTAGTGATCCTTACAAACTAGAAAAACCTCTTTCAAATCCCCATTGGTCAAGGGAGAGATTGAGTCTCAATGGGTTCACATTTAGGTAAGTATTCTCTAACTTTGCTCCTCTTTTTAGTAGATAGAAGTAGCATAAATATTGTCTTTGAATAATATTACTCTTCATATTCCATATATTAAGGTCTTATTCATACTTAGCTTAATTGAGATTATCTTATACATGTTTTGATTGTTTATAACCTCGCATGTTGTGCCACAAGATTTGGTGAACACTAGATTAGATTTACTTTACTTGTTATTAGTTTACGTAAAATATTTAAACTCAAGACCCCCTTAGGGTTATTTCATGTTTATGCTTGATTGGAGAATTTATAACCCTCCATAGCATGGTGTATTATGGTAATATATCCCTTAATCAAGTCTAGTAGATCCCCATATCGATCATGTTCCCACTTAACAAATGTATCCATAATCAGAAGTGTATGGTATGATCTATCTTCTTCAAGTTAGGATTGATTTATAGACATGATGCATTTCTAATTACATACAATGATTAGAAAATAAAAGTCACCTAAATTAAAACTAATTCAAGGAACCAATTTCAAATCAAATCATATTTTTCTATAAGTATCCACCTATATCTCTTTAACTCATTATACATCCAACCTTAAGGTCTTGTAGACACCTAAATCTAGCCACCAATAACCTCCAACCAAGATTTTGACCAATTTCCACCCAAAATGCACAATTTGGCCTAAAAACATTAAAAAATGCTAAATGATGTGAAATTGACATATTCAAGTGCTAATTTTAGACATGGTATCCCTAAATGGGGCAGTGTAATTTATGGACCAGCTAACTTTAATTAGATCATTTTGAGTCAAAATACCAATTTTGCACCTAGGTGCTATAGATTGCTCTTTCTTATCAAATATTTTTCACAAGACACGTGACTTTGTTATTTGTTATTGGTAACATTCTAAATGGGATAATGGATCCAATGCATCTGACATTGGCTTCCAATTCTAATCCAGTCAAATTTTGGACCAATAACAAGGCATTCTAATCAATTTGAGTAATTTATGCATAAAGTGCTTAATCATGCTTAAGATATAATTAACCCAAATTAGTTCATAATCAAAAATTCTATGGAAACTTTTTGAATACTTTGTTTTGGAAATGAATATTGAATATTTTCATCATTAGGTGACATCATTTCTTGGGAAGACATCCCTAGGCCATAAATGCCACAAATATTAAGATTCATGCCCTCCATACCTCATCAATGCCTTCCATACCTCTTAATTTCCCCTTCTTCTAATTCCATGATGGGGATAATTATAAACTTAATTCTAAAAATTGAATTAATCCTCAACCACACATCTCAATCTTAGGATCGATGGTTCAATTTGATTCTAGACATTCTCAAAAATTTATAAATAGAGAGGCCATGAACATCATTTCTAAGCTATTTTGGTGCAAAGTTATAATACACAAATATATTCAAGAAGCCATTTCAATTAGTTTTACCATGCCAAATTGATTCCAATCCAAACTAATCCATAATCCAAAGGTGCCAAGGAGAGATGGAGGTAGCCAAACTTCCATTACCAAGGACTTCATGAGCACAAAATTGAGCAAGCCACTACTACAAAGGCATTTGGAGCATCTAAGGAAGGTGAAGGAATTATTATATTTTATTCCTTAATTTTTAGTTGTGTTTGTCATTTTTTTTATTACCAAGCTCTCCCTAGTGTCTAGGCCTAGAGATGTTATGTTATTAGTGTGTTTCTTTCATTTTGTTTTCATTTTGAAACTAACACAATACTAACCATCATCTCTTGAGTCAAATTCCTTAGATCACATATGGCATGCCTAGTGGGACTAGACATATCTCACACTTGAATATCATTTTAAAACTTTAAAATATTCATTTAGACCCTTAAGACTCTTGTAAATTGATTTTCTAACTTTATTTTTCTATTTTTGTTTGCCACGATTTTACACAATAACTGACATCAACTAGTAAGACCAATATCGATTATATAGCTTAACCAACATCTATTAGCAAAATTGACATCTATTATATACCTATCATCATTCATATTGGTATAATTGATGTCAATTAGATAACTACCATTGGTTAGACAATGTAACTATCGTCAGTTATATAAATCAATGTCGATCACTATGTTTTTATTAAAACACAAACCTGAGAGTGTAGACACCAATATTGTGTCGACCCCCCCTTGGTCCCCTTCTAACCACTTACACACTTTATTAATTTAAAATAAATTACTTATTTTAAATTAATGACATCACCCTAGACACCTCACCTTGGACACCTCACCCTTAGACCATTTCTCACCTTATGACTCACCCTGAGACTAGGTCATCTAATCCTAACTACCTAAGACTTATTCTCATGTCATACTAACCTCCTACCTAACTCTTGTGTCTAATAAACCCATCTTTTGACTATTCTCTGATGGCAAATGCACTTGGCAGATGGAAGAATGGGCAAAGGGCTAAAAATAGCCCTTTTACCCATTCTCTAGCCACTGACATTGGTCAACTGTCGACCGATGCCGATAGGATCACTGACATTGGTTTCATAAACTGAGTTCTAAATGTTGAGTGAACTCTCTCTCTCATTCTCTCTCTTACAACCAGACTCTGAGACATCAATGCACACACTCTGAGACCAATCATTAAAATTCAACTAACGCTCCCTTGGCTACAAAAACTCTACACAAGTCACTCCAGATTGAACTGGAATACTGTACGAGGACCTCAACATCAGCCATAATAGGAATAACCATTCTACATCACTGGTTCTTTACCAAGTAGAGCTAAGTGTTCTTCTATCTCATTTTAGTAATTTAGAATACATTAGTAATTAGTTTCTATTTACTATTTCTAAATACTATCAATCTGACCTGACTTTCTTCCTAGAGAGGATGAAAAGCCTTCCCCTTATCCTTACTCTCTTTTCATACATATCCCCTATCTTTGCCTTGTCTTAGACCCTATTCACTTTCCAACAACTCTGCACAAACCTTAAAGCTCCTAGACTCCTTCCAAACCCTTCTGTCGACCACAGACATAACTCTAAAACCCATCCAAGGCCCATTACCCCTACTGACATTGGTAACATAACCAACGTTGGCATATTGACAAACCAATGTTGGCAAGACTACCAACATTGGTGACTGTGGTAGACTGATTACAAAGAATAGGTACGCATTGTCTACTTTCTCTTTCTTAGTCTTTCACCATTTCTTTTCATACAAACACTCTTTTTGTCAAATAGTGGATTGTCATCCCTTAAGGAAGTTTTTACGCTTTCGGGACCGAGTGTGAGCTTGGTATTCCACCATATATTTGTCTAACATTCTCTTTGTTTATGTTTCTTTCTTATCTACAGGTATCTTCTTCCATAGCCAAAGAGGAGCTCCTACAATGCTTGGATATGGTGCACAAATTAATCTGGGTAACATACAAACCCCTGACTTTTATCTTTAGTTTCTTTTTCTTTTGAATGTAATTAGAAAAAATGTAGAGAAACAGAGAGACCTTTTTCTAAAGTTTATTATTTCAAACCAAAAGGAGCTTCAAAGCTAAGGGACATGCTAACATTTTTACTATAGGACCAAGCTTGACATTTTCTAAAAACATGTTTTAAATCGCCTTTTACATGTTTAAAAATCAATTAAGAACTTTGTTTTGGTGTTTAATGAAAAATTTAGATGCTTAGATGAATTTTTTCAAAATTCACAATCTTAAGACTAAGGGGTCAAATGAACACCACTAAATCTTTCATTTGGGATTAAAATGAACACACTTATCAATTCTTATTTGCAATAGTTGTTTAATCAAATTTTGTTTGAAAAAAAGAGGAATGTTACATGTATGCTCTTCTATTTGTCCCCTTTAGGTAACCCTTGGAATCAAAAGTACCATTCTTATTTCAAGCATCCTATTCCAAGGCTTAGAAATAAATTCATCTAAAGCACTCTCCAAAAAACTTGTCAAATTTTGGGTGACCTTGAAAATGACCCCAAGGTCTTTCTACTTTCTTAATTTCTTTATTTTTATGCAAACTTGGGTTATGAGGGGGACTTCATCACCTCCCACAAGTTATTTCGAGAAGCTTTTACCTAGGGTTTCACCTCTTGACATTAATTTCATTTGGATCCTAATTGGAGTTGCACACAGGATGTAGTGGCACTTTGGACATCACAATACACTAAGTGAATAATAGTATTTAGTGGTTGAAAAAAGGACTAGACCTTTTTACAACAACCCAAGTGATACAGACCCAAAATCTATGATTTTATTCTGCATTGTTTGTCATGAAAGTCATTGTGCAATTGATTCCTCTAGATCATTCAAAAACTTGTTAAATCTTAGATGAATCCCCACTTGTCATGAAAGTATTATTCATGCAAGGTGCACCTCAAAGTCCATGTCATTGTATTTTAATTAGAGATAAGGTGGGGTGTCAAAACCCTACTATATAATACACATTTACTTTTAGATTAACACTTCAAATTTTCTCAAATGATGTATATTGATGGATTCCAATAATACCAAGAAACCTTGTTAGTTTAGGATATAGGAGTGGTTAATTAATTGGTCTTGTCCTAGATTAAATTCTTTTTTGGAGCCAAAAATTGGTGTAAATAAATAATCCAAACCAAACACATAGTCCAAATTTTCCTTTGAACAAAGAGGCATTATGCTGCCTATGTGAGATCATCAATTTACCTTGTTCAAAATTTCATCAAAAGATTGAGAGTCATACATCAACTTTAACATGGTTATGCTTACCAATTGAGTCTAAACCTTTACCAAAGTTTTTTAATTCCTTCACTTATAATCTAAATTCAAATTTTCACCTTTATAATTTCATAAGGTTGATGTGTTAAGTGGGTTCGCTATTTGCACTAAACTTGAGGGAACTTAGGTTTAATTTATAATATGGGTTGAAGGCCATTCAAGACTCATAATCATTTTCATCACTTGATAGACTTAATACATTTTGTGCTAAACACTTACACTTTAAGTCTATGTACCATAACATTTTGAGTCAAGAAAGGTAGTGTTATGCTATCAAAATTGTAAAAAAATGTCTTTGCCTTAGAGAGTTTTTGAGAAAAACCTTTTTGTCACACCTTTTGGGTAGTATAGCATTGTTATGCTACCCAAAAAATTTCAAATATTATTTCATAGACCTTTTTTCATATAGTTCCAAATTTGTTCCTACATTTTTAGACCAATCCAAGTCTACTTTTGTGATCTTTTGTCTAACACAGTTATAATGTTCACTTTTGTCTAGATTATTTATCAAAAGAACTAAGTTTCATACCATTTTTTGTGAGAAAATAAACTATTTCTAAAAGTGACTTTTGTTTCATACCTTATACCTAGTTGATCAAGTTTATCTCCAAGAATCAAATGCCTAGTGTTTGTTAAAAGTGTTTCAAATCCATTAGATTAAAAAATTCATCTATTTCAAAGTCTAGATTTTGACATTATTTGGCCAAGAGTCCTAGCATATTCCTTGTTTAAACATATATTTTGATGTCGTGTTTGGCCAAAAGAGCTAGCAACTTTTAAATTCCTAGATTAGACTGATTTGAAACACTTTGACCTTAGAGTTTGGCATTTTGATTTTCAGTCCATTTACTTGCTTATCTTTGTGTGAAAAATGAAACATTAGATACTTCATGATAGCTTATTTCTTCAAAAATATTTGCATAAACATTTTTGATCCTTTTAATGAATCTAAAACCAGTTGGGACATCATCTATTTTAGACATTGTCCTTTTTAGAGTTTGTAGAACTCTTTGACCTTTATTCACAAAGCATTGAATATGGATCCCAACATGTATAATATAGGGATTAGTAATGTAGTTACACAAGAAGAAATGGTATAATACCCCTATGTGGATAATATTGTTTATGAGATGGATTCTTATCCCTCTTATAATACTCAATCAGGGGCACAAAGCCAAGATCCGTTGTCTAAATATCTAGTTAACACACCACCTTATTCATAATAAGAGCAAGAACAAACTACACAATACCTAGCCATAATAGCCACAATGGATGAGCCAATTCTTCAATAGCCATATTCTACTAATACGGCTTCCACGTATGATCTATTTTTATTTGAGTGACATTTGTTAGAGAATAAATACAAGATTTTAGTTATATCCATAGAGGTAGGGGCCAAGTTTCTAGTAGACTTCCCCCATGAAAATTTATCAAGTCTAGTAAGAGTGCCCCATAATATAATTTACAATCAATAAGCTTCTTCTATCAATCCTATGAATCTAGTCCAAACAATGTATCAAGACCCTAATATGTCTAATCAAGACAAAAACATCATGGAAGATCACTTTAACCAAATACAAACAACATATCAAACCTACCTGAATCTAGCACATGATTTCAATCAAATGAACATGGTAAGTAAGCTTCTTATTGATCTATTCCTTCAATAGGAGTGTTGATAGAGTTAACTAGACAATAAAATTCTAGTTCTGACCCATTCATACAAATTACTTAAATAGATAACTTGATGCATATGCCCATTATTGAAGAAGCATATTTAGCCTCTACACAGAATAGTCAACCAAATGTAGTGGATAATATGAAATTAACATCTAATTCTTATCAAAGTGGTACCAATTCACAAACAACTTGCCAATAACATGTGCCTATAGTTAATTCCATGGGTAGATCATTATACCAAGGAATAGGAATTTCTACACCCCAACCTCAACTAGTTACTTCCTCAAGTGTACAACCTATGGGATTAGGTAATAAAACAATGGCCAATGTCATTCCTCAATGATAGAATGTGATGAATCCTAATCCTCCTCAACATGTAATGAGTAGTATTCCATAAAAAATCAACACAATAAAGGACAAATACATTACCACCTCAATCAAGGGTAGCCAATGTTCCACCTCACTACGTAACAACAAACATACCTCTTCAATTGTAGACTAATATGCCAATCCAAAACCAAGAAATGGCTAGTCAACAATATGCAAATATTGGTCAGTGATAGATGATAAATATACAATGTATTTTCACTTCCCCATAAGGATTCATGCAACAAGGAGGTCCCCATATTTCTCAAATGCCTACTAGACAACCGTTGGTTCAAAATATGCCACAAATCTAGAGACAAGGTTATGGTCCACAAGTTTCCACTCAATAACAAGGTTTAATTAGTTGGAAACATGTCCCTTTTCAACCACAGTAGGAATAGTATAGTTATATTCCTCTATCTCAACCACAAAATCCTCCAATTCAAACCTTTATCACCAACCTAAACCAAAATATCGCACCACCAAATGTGTAATTTCAAACACATCCTAATCCATGTATGCATATTCTCAGTCCATTCCCCAAACAAACCAATGTACCCCAATAGGTATATCCATCATACCCTAGTCAAAGTGTCCCACTTATGACCTCCCAACCATCTACCCAATTCATCCCTCAAATGAATGTTCCTTCTAGTTTCTTATCCCAAGAATTGTAACATGAGAAGGATGCAATTAATACCATTTAGGTTTGGAAAAAAACTAAAAATTTTAAACTAGATTATGTATGTTCCTATTTATTAAACATGGAGTATTTGTAGATACCATTTCCTCCAAGATATGAACCACCAAAATTCAGTATATACAAAGGGAAAGGTGACCCTAAGGCTCATTTGATTGAATTCTTTGTCGTATGTCAACCAGTGACATATAGTGACATATACCTTTTAGTTTTTTTTTTGAGGAGCTTAGATGGACAAGCCTTGGAGTGGTTTTTAAAGTTACCCAAAAATTTAGTAACAGATTTTGATGATCTTTTTGAGAAGTTTGTGCAACACTTTTCCTATAATGTTGAGCATGATATTTCATTAGTGGACTTAACGTAAGCAAAAAAAAAAAAGATGGTGAGATTTTTTAAATTTATTTATAGTGATGGAATGCCCTTGTAAGCTATTTCACCCATATTTTACTACATAAACAATTAGCCACTTTGTTTACCAAAAATTTGCATAGTGAGTTCACTTATCATTTGAAACTATAATGTGCACATACTTTCAAGGAAATCATTGACAAAGGCTTGCTGATTAAATGAGAACTCATAGATAAAGGAGTTATAAAGATTAATTCAACTAATCAAAATCAAGGTACTAATTAGGGAAATGACCAACATCTCATTCAAGCACCAACATCACAACTAGCATAGGCCAATAACCAAAAAAGACTGAAGTAATTCAACTATAATAGGAATGTTGTGAGAAATGGAGCAATTGAATCCCATCATGTATAAATGGTAAAAACATCATCTAATGGTAAAAACATCATCTACACCACCTTTTTAGCTTACTCCTACCTATAAACCTCTACAATGAATACTAAAAGGACAACAACCAAGACCTGCACATAAATACAACAACCTTTACCATTGTAAACCCCTCCTCTTAGGAGAATCATGCTTGCACATCATGTCTTTAGTGACATATGAGAAACTATTGATTTTGTATTTCACAACATTTCTACCAATAATTTTATTATTTGGCCTATACCAAAACATTATCTACAAGGCATTCCTTATCCTGATTGGTACCATGAAAATGAATTCTATGATTATCATCTAGTCAACGAGCATAATCTATGAAGATGTGTCTGAATCAAGCATTTAATTGAGAATATGTTTGATAATGGAGAGATAAAATTGGATAATGTTTATTTCACTTCCAATAAAACTCTTATAATTTATTAAAATCCTTTTCCCTGAAATAACAATTAGCAATAGAAAAATAATCAGGAACAACAACAACAATAGTGAGTGCAACAGCAAAATCAACAATATCAAAATCAAAGGCCAAACCATCAAAATCAACAAAATTAGTAGAAAAACCCATAATGATAGAATAATATACAAAACCAAGATCATAATGGTAATATCCAACAAACCTACCATGCAGATGCACATGACTACAATAGGGTTATAGGTCATATTGTAAGGGGTAGGATTAATACTCTCTCCATTAATTTTAGACCAAACACTAATCAACCTAGACTATTGCCAAAAAAATAACACTCAACCAAATTACATGGATAATCCTCATTTAACCTAGGAATGCATACAAGTAAACCAAACTAGGACTTCCACTTTTGGACCTTATATCGACAACTCATCCTTGCTATGTGACCACTTATGAGTGCATCGATAACTAAGACTTGTTATGTCTAGTCCCACACCATTCCCAACATTGGCTAGCAATAATGGTCCAATATTTAATCTTGATTTTTTAATCACAAATCAAACATCAAAGATTACTATCGTAGGCCCAAAACCATCCACCACTTTGCCTATCATCCAACCAACCGTTTAGGCTTGGAATAAACCATTCACTACTGACCAAAACAAGAAGTTTGATATTGTGGAAAAATTATAGAAGACACTAGAACAAATTTATATTTTAGATTTGATGTGAACATCAATAATCTATAAGAACATCTTGATTGATATTTTGACCCAATCCAATATTGCTAGTGACATATCCCCTGATAAATTTCAAGTTTTGGTTGGACACCTAACTCTAGCCCAACAAGTCACATTCAACCAAAGAGATATGTCTTCTCTTGGCCCACTCCATAATAATCCATTACACATAATTTTTTTATAATATGGCATAAAGTGATATGTGTCCTTATAGACAATGGATCTAGCCTCAACATAGTGTCTCTAAAACTCATCATGCTTCTTGAATATACAATGGCAAATCTCTAGCTATAAACAATAACCATCAAAGCCTATGATAATTAGGAAAGAGAATCACAAGGCACCATTATCTTGCTAGTTATCATTGGGCCTTTGACTCATGATACACTTTACCATGTGCTTGATCTTGAGTTATCATATAGTATAATTATAAGCAGGCCTTAGTTGCATGAGATTCATGTAGTCCCATCAATGCTACACCAGTGTATCAAGTTTTCCCACTCAGGGATGAAAGTGAATATTCCAAGATATTTACACCCATATGAACACTACAAGTATCTTTAGGTTGAATTTTAAATCTATAATTATCAGTACAACATGAATCCATGTTTTAATTAGGATAAAAGAAAGGCTATACTTATTGATACTTCACCAGATAATTGCATAGATCCTAATACCTTGGATTCCCTTTCCCACATGCCACCTCCTAAAGCATCCAATCATTTCACCATTTTAGATCATGGATCAGGAGAGTATGTGACCCATTATACATTTCATATTGCCAATCTTCCTCAAAATTCAAAAACCTTTGGGTAACCTAAATTCACCACACATATGCATTGAAAACAAAAGAACAAAGATAAGGGACCTATCACATTTATACCAGCATCTAACCTAGAGCCTAACCCTCTTGAAGGGGGAAAATCATGGTTATACAATAATGACCAAGCTGATTGTTATAAAAGTATAAAGTATCCTATTCCCAATAAGATCATGGAACATCACAATTATGAAGGAAGAGGCCTCAAACCAAATCATTAAGGAACCATCAAGCTAATTTCTATAACTAAGTATAAAATACCTTATGTACTTGGATTTAAACTACCTAGGGGTGATCTCACATATCTTATTCAAATTCCATCACCAGTGACTAGTGATGATGATGTCAATAATGAAGTAGAGTTTGATCATGGCCTCGCCTTTGATAATCTAGCTAAAATAGACCTATTTAATATCAATGCCATTTGTAACCTTACCCTGACCATTCATCATAACCCATTTCCTTTATATTATCCCCAATTGATAGATTGGGACCAATAAGAATCTAGTCTATCAATTGGTGAGTTCTAAAATGATGAGGCATTCTATGGCTTTTTGGGCCTTAAAGACAATGTTTTATTGGGAGATCACAAATCAAGATTCTCAATCACATTAGATCTTGTATCCTATTTTGGAGAGCTGATGAACACCCTTATCCAAAAAAAATAAGTAAAACATGAGGTCCCAAAGTGAAAACCTCTTTGAGGCACTTTTTAACCAGGGAAAAAGTAAAAATAAAGGCCAGTCTAGTGGTGAAAACCTATTTCAAGTGCTATTAGATGGGGGTGTTCATTCTTATTCAAATTTAGATCAAGAGACCACCAATGATGAACTATCCTATGGAGCTAAATTCAGCTTTGAGCAACAACAAGTATTTGATCAAAAATTTCAAAAATTTCTAACTATTTTTATCACATGGCCAAATATCCCATTAGGGGACTCATATTCATCATACTTAGGATAATTTGAATAGAAAGTCCTAATAGAGGACCCTGACATAATACAATAGTTCAAGTCATTACCTATAATCCTAGAAGATGGTTCAGCCCTTCTAGTTAAAGATACAATAGAGGTAAATATCGAGACTCCATCAGACCTGAAATGGATAAAACTAAGAGAGCCCCTTACTAAGGAGGAATGTGAAATCTTTATAGCTCTATTGAGAGAATTTTTAGATATCTTTATATGGGCCTATCTTGGTATGCCAAGGTTAGACCCCACCTTTGTTCTGCACCACCTTATGGTTAATATTAATACCAAGCTGATAAAACAAAAGATATGTAATATGCATCCTCACATTTTTGTATCAATAAATAAAGAGTTGTAAAAACTATTATAATTAGGATGTATTCGATCCATTGACTACTTATAATGAATCTGTAATGTGGTACCTATTAGTAAAATGCTTGAAAAGATCAAAATTTGTTCTAATTTTTGAGACATCAACAAAGTTTGTCCTAAAGATGATTTTCCCTTACCTAATATTACATGATCATTGGCTCCACTATAGGTTATGAAATGTTTTCACTTTAGATGGCTTTTCAGGATGCAACTAGATCATAATAACACCAGAAGACCAACATAAAACATCATTCACCACTCCATGGGGAATATTTTATTATCAAGTAATGTCATTTTGCCTTAATAATGTTGGAGCTACATATCAAAGGACCATGAATATCATATTCCATGATATGATGCATAATATTGTTGAAGACTATGTCAATGACATATTGGGAAAATCCAAAACCAAGGTCGACCATCCAACAGTGATGTATAAGATATTTTAAATATTATGGGAGTACAAAGTTAGTCTCAATCCAAATAAATGTGTGTTTAGTGTAAATTTAGGCAAATTACTTGGCTTCATCATGTATCATATAGGTATTGAAGTTGATTTGGCTAAAGTCCATGCTATAACTGAGATGCTACCACTAACCAATTTAAAGTAACTTCATAGTTTACAGGGTAAGATCTAGTCTATCTGATTCTTCATCTATTAGTTAGCAAAAAAGTGCCATCTATTTACACACCTTTTGAAGAAATAAGTGGCATTTCACTAGGATGATCACTGCCAAATACTTTTTCAATAACTCAAAGACTATTTTGTTAATCTACCTATTTTATTACCTCATATGTTAGGAAATTCATTCTTATTATACTCATTAGCTACTGAACATGATCTGAGGGCACTCTTGGCTCAACATGATGATAATGGAAAGGAAAATGTCATATACTACCTAAGCCATACCTTAACTAAATATGAACATAATTATGCACCTATTAAAAAAGCTTGTCTAGCTATGGTCTTCATAGATTAGAAATTGTGCAATTACATGTTGAATAATAAGACCATGGTCATTTTAAAAGTAGATCCATTCAAGTATCTACTATCTAAAATTTCTTTACAAGGTAGAATGGCTAAATGGATCATGATTCTTAGTGAGTTTGACATAGAATATGTCAATTAGAAGGTAATCAAGGGATAAGTTCTTATAGATCAACTTGCTAAAGCACCTCATAAACACACAACCACTCACATTTCCATTTCCTGATGAATACATAATTACCATCATTGATACACCCCTTGAACATCATCCCTATAAGATATATTTTGATGGTTCATTTATTGCACATGGATCAAGGGTAGGCCTATTATTTATTACACCACATTTAATCCCTAAATCATTTAGAATCAACTTTCCTTGTACAAACAACATGGTTAAGTATGAAGCACTTGTTGCAAGACTTTAACAAGTAGTGCATTGGAATATATTTCATCTCCAATTTTATGGTGATTTTTAGTTAATTATCAATCAGGTCATAGATCATTTTTATACCAAAGATGATAAGTTGGCTCTATATAAATCCATGGTCAACACTCTTAAGAAACAAATTACCAATATTCAGTTTGAGCACATAACAAGGGCTAATAACAGAACTATAGATGCCATGGCTACTATTGGCTCTCTAATTCAAAAATAGATAAATATAAAAAGTATCAGTTCCTCATCAAGAGTGTCAGCACCCACTCATGAACCTTCAACTTTTACCATGATTTGTGATATTATTGGTCCTAATTCTATCTAGTACTCAAACCTATAAAACTAACTTCATGACCAAGTTCTTCCACCTAACCTATCTCAAAAATAAACCAAATCCTTCATTCATCATTCCAATCATTATAATCTACTTGGATCTACCCTTTACCATCATAGTTTTGATAGAACTTTGCTTCATTGTTTAACTTCAAGAGAGTCTACACTAACTTTAAGATAAGTTCATGAAGGAATATGTGGATCTTAGTGGGGAAGTCCTATCCAAAAATATCTTTTGTACTAGTTATTATTGGCCCACAATGGATGCAGATGTTGTTATATATGTAAAGAAGTGTGACAAATTTCAATGACATGCTAATTTGATTCATGCCCTAACCAAAACTCTAAAATTGATGTTGACACTATGTCTATTTTCTGCATGTGTAGTTTACCTCATTAGTAATATTAACCCCACTTCATTTGACACTCTCTAATTCAAAAAATAGATAAATCTAAAGAGTATCAGTTATTCATCAAGAGTGTTATCACCCGCTCATAAACCTTTAACTTTTGCTATGATTTGTGATATTATTGGTCCTAATTCAATCTGGTACTCAAACCTATAAAACTACCTTCATGACCAAGTTATACCACCCATCCTATCTCAAAAATAAACCAAATATTTCATTCATCATTCCATTCATTATAATCTACTTGGATCTACCCTTTACCATCATAGTTTTTATATAACTTTGCTTCATTATTTAACTTCAGTAGAGTCTACACTAACTTTAAGATAAGTTAATGAAGGGATATGTGGAACTCATTAAAGTGGGGAAGTCCTATCCAAAAATCTCTTGTGTACTAGTTATTATTGGCCCATAATGGATGCAAATACCACTGTATATGTAAAGAAGTGTGACAAATGTCAATGGCATGCTAATTTGATTGATGCCCTAACCAAAACTCTAAAATTGATGTTGACACCATGTCTATTTTCTACATGGGGACATTACCTCATTAGGAAGATTAACCCCACTTCATCTGATGGCCATAAACATATCCTTATAATGATTGAATACTTCAGTAAGTGGGTTGAAGCTATACCCCTCACTTACATGGATGGAAAGCAAATTTACAAATTCATTTTCAACCATCTCATTTTCCACTACATTATTCCCTCTAACATTATATTTGATAATGGAGGATCATTCAAGAACAAGGATGTAGACCAATTGTGTACTGAATATAACATCACACAATATTTTTCTATAACATATTACCCTTAAGGTAATGGCCAAGCTGAGGCATCTAACAAAATTATTATAAATATTCTCAAAAATATTATCAATGATATCGATCATGATTGGCACTTACAAATATTACCTACCCTTTGGACATATCATACCAATCATCATAATCCCATAGGAGACACTCCATATTCACTTGTTTATGGCACTGAATCCATCTTTCCCATTGAGGTCAAGTTACCTTCAATATGCATATCTTTCAAGTGTGTCCTAGATGATCATGACTATTGAGTAGCCCACTTGTAAGAACTAGACCTACTTGATGAGAAATGCACAACCATGCTCAATAATATTCAAGCATATTAGAATTGACTCAAAGGCCATTATAATTGACATGTTAAGTATAGAACATTTGAACTTGGTGATCTTGTTCTTAAAGAAAACCAAAAGAATACCATGGACGAGAAGAAGCATAAAGGGAAATTCAAACCAAAATAGATAGGGCCTTTTATCATTATTACAGATTATGGATTAGGAGTATACAGGCTCACCACACAAAATAAAGATGAACTTCCCAAGCTAATAAATATTATTCATCTCAAGTGGTACTATGCTTGAGCACTAAGGTGTGTTGTCTATAAGGACCATTTCATTTATTCCATTTTATCACTATTATTCTTTGTACAAATACTATCCTTATCCATCCTCTTCACCGTATCCACTTTTTTCTGTCGACCTACCAACCTAGTGCATTATAAAGCCTAACCCATTAGACCTTGGTTTTTTGACATTTGTTATGTAGTCTTAGTATCAAGGTATTTGATCAATTTTATTATTTGGTTCAAGTACTTTAGATAGAGAGCATATTTTGGAATAGTGTGATAGAAGTTTTACAGTTATATCCTTCATTTGTTATTCCTTTCTTACCACCGGTCTTGCTACTAATTATAACTACCTTTGGGAAAATTAGTACAATTTATCTATGCCATTGTGTCTTATTTATAACCACCTATGGCTAAACTAGGGGAAACATTAAGTCTTGATGTACCAACTTGCCATTCTTATGTCATACTATACCTTTTTACCATGTGTGCCTATTTTATTTGAATTGACTACTACACTAGTCAAATTCTTCCATTATATGTTAGAAATATAGTAACTTGAGGTCCTACTCTAGGACTATGTAGGTAACACTCAATACTTGTTGAGGTCAGCTCAATCACCCTTTCCACCATGCTCTCTCCTTTTTATGAGCAACCTAATCCACGCTCTCGCCATTTTGAAAATAACTTTAGTTTAAATGTGCTCACCATTTTGTGAGATTAAACCATTTATTATCTCATCATTCTTGAATGAGTTGAGATATTCCAAAACAATTCAAAAAACTTTTGAAAAATCATTAAAAAGGAACAAAAACATTAACCACTTCTTTGACTTAAGGATTCTGGGAACCCTTACTAAGTTATAAACACATCACTTGTTATTTAGTTTCCCCATCCTTTTTGTCCTTTTTCTCTCATGCACTTGTTATTTTGAAAGACCATTTCTATTCTTTTATCACATCCATTCTATTTATTTTCCTTAGTTATCACATTCTTCCCATTCCTTGGGAGAACTACATTTGGCCTGAAGTTTTTTATTGGATATTAAATTCATAGAACTATGTAGGTAGCATCCACTTGCCTAGTGCATATGGAGATATCTCGTCCACACATTTCCTTTTATTTTATTCCCCCATTTTGTTCATTTATTAAATTTGTCACCTATTTTATAAGGATAATATTTGTATTATTTTTATTACATTATTTGTTTGTTTCTACTTATTTTATTTGTTTATCTACCTATTTGTTTACTTTTAGCATTGTTTCCTTGATTCTTTTATGTGTGTTCATTAGGTGATTCCTTACCCACACTTATACTCAAATCCATCCATATTCATATGTTTACATTTTCATCATGGTTTCTATGGTTGGTGTATTGTGTTCTATTGAGTATTAGATTTTGGGAGTCAGTCCTCATGCATATTTAAACTAAGTTCTCATGATGTTATACCATGATGCCTAGCAACATGTGTTACAATAACCCTTAGATTTAAGAAGTCTATTCAATGATGGTAGGATATCTTCAACACCAACATCCTGAATCACTCCCAATCATATCCCCATAGAGTAATTAACCATGACAGAATTTCAACCTTCATTAGTTTGGATGAGTATCTCCCTACTAGTAGGTTGTTCCAATTCATCATTACCCTTTTTGGTAAGTTATCATCATCCTCAGCCAAGTTTATCACGTTTTCCATAATCAACATCTAATGACTATAGCTGCCTATGGGCAAATCATTACACACCATCCCACCTACATTTCTCAAATGATTATAACTGTCATTGGGCAAATCATTGTGTTGTCACCATTTTACTTTTTCTACCTATACAAGGGCATGTTGTTATCTTATTTGTCTATCCTAAATAGGGTAGGTCCATATTCTAAATGATTATAACCACCTTTAGGCAAATCATTATGTTATCATACCATGTCGCCACTATCATGATATAATGCTTATAATTGCCTTTGGGCAAACCATTATACACCATGCCACTTGCATTCTTAGTGATTTTGAATACTTTTTCAATATCATTGTGTTTTCACCCCATCATCTTTCCTTTCTTTGGTCCCCTCAATTCACTTCTTTCTTTTCAAGGGACCATTTGCCAACCTACTTGTGCCAACCATTCCCTTGAGGGGGCATCATACAATTAGTTTATGATCATTATAGTTGTAGGAATACATGATATTTTCATTATTTGAGAATATGTTACTATGTTTATAGCTTGCAATGCCTTACCAAATAGGGGAAAACTACAGACACCTAAATCTAGATACTAATAACCTCCAACCAGGCTTTTGAACAATTTCCACCCAAAATGCATAATTTAGCCTAAAAATACTAAAAAATGTTAAATAATGTGAAATTGACATATTTAAGTTCCAATTTTAGATAGAGTATCCCTAAATGGGGTAATGCAATTTATGGACTATCTAACTTTAATTAGATCATTTTGAGTCAAAATGCTAATTTTGCACCTAGGTGCTCTAGATTGCTCTTTCCTATCAAATCTTTTGCATAAGACACATGTCTTTGTTATTTTTTTTGGTAACATTATAAATGGGATAATGGATCCAATGCATCTAACATTGCCTTCTAATTCTAATCCAGTCAAATTTTGGACCAATAATAAGGCATTCTAATCAATTTGAGTAATTTGTGCATAAAGTACTTAATCATGCCTAAGAGAGAATTAACCCAAATCAAGGCATAATCAAAAATTCCTTGGAAATTTGTCGAATACTTTGTTTTGGAAATGAATATTGAATATTTATATCATTAGATGACCTCATTTCTTGGGAAGACATGGCTAGGCCATAAATGCCATAAATATCAGGATTCGTGCCCTCCATGCCTCATCAATGCCTTCCATGATGCCCTCCATGCCTCTTAATTGCCCCTTCTTCCAATGTCATGATGAGGATAATTACAAATTTAATTATAAAAATTGAATTAATCCTCAACCATACATTTCAATCTTAGTGAACAATAAAGTTTTAAGATCATCTTGAAGGATGGAGGGACTCTCAAGGACATGAACATAATTAAGTTCACCTACAGCTAGGCATGAACTGATGAGGTTATAGTACAAACACAATCCTAGATTCCCTATTTTGAATACCTAGGTAAAGTGATAAAATATAATTTTATAATATGAAATATTCATGAAAATGACAAGGTGTTTTTCAAAGTATTTAAATGAGTTTATAAAACACCTAGACCATAATTAGGTAACTCAAAAAGGGTCAACTACAACTATAAAGAATGCTATAGTCAAATAGGTGAATGATACTTCAATGTACATAAAGAGCTTTGGAAATTTTAAGGAAGGTAATGAGATCATCATGATGAGGGAAGAAATTAAGGACACATTATGCTTTGTACAAACATTCAAGCACCATCACACCTTGTCTCAATCTGTATAAGGGATAATAAACAAATAACAATCAATTGCATGGATATGAAAGTTTTATATTCATAATGAAGTCATGGTGGTTTGATATGAGGGGGATAGTATACATCAATGAAATTCAAGGAGAAATCAAAATCAATTTAAAACACTCACCGTGGATATCCATCTATAGGCCTATAATCAAGGCATCCTACAGTATGAAGGATTTTGAGGACATCTTAAGACCTGTCATGGAAAAAGGAAACTAATTGAATCACATAGATGCATGATCAATGAGATATTCTATTGGAATTTGTATGGATCTTTAGGAATAATAGTTTTCAAGTCTAATATAGCTTAGGAGGCATAAGATCATTGAACTCCTACCAAATCCTATAGCGATCATGGAGCATAGTCTATCTTCCAAGCTAATATGCACTTTGACATAGGATATTATTTTATATTGAGGAATTTCATGATGGTTTAGATCATGTAATGTGAGAAGTGGACTTAACTGAGGTCTAAGAATTCTTGTAGAGACCTTCAAATATAAACTATAGTGTTTCCATATCAATTTACACCTATAGCCATCCTCTTGGAGGGCTCAAATAATGGTATCAAATGAGGTTGATTCATACTTGAATAAGGAGGTAATAGAGAGATTGGATTTATCACCAATTATTCAAGGTAAACTCTATTATAATATTGAAAACCAACAAGGGAATTGGTTCTCAACTATAGGACTATGTTCAAGCTTTAGAGATGGTTAATGAAGGTAGGGTCTAGAAAATAAGCCTATGTGAAGGTTCATAAGAACATTTTAAAATGTAATTGGTTATATATTGATGATATATGACTTCAAAAAATAAATATATAGTCATGCACTTCATAACCATCACCTACATCACTGTGGGCAACACAGTCAAAATGAGGTTCTTGAGGGAGCTTAAGTCATACATGAGTTGCTTCAAGGTAAAGGCAAACCAATGAAGGGTGGAATAATTTAAAGGAGGCTCATATAATATTCAAAGAACATTAAACTTATTCTATCTCAAACCAAATCAAAAAATATAAAAACTTAGTTTTGAAATTTGACCAAGCAGGAAGCATGTTACCAATTTTTGACAAAATGAGCCTACAAGATAAAATATGCATGATCTAATCATGAAAATCGGTGGAGAGAATAATTAAATACTATAAATATTAATCACATTGTTTATTTTTTTTATAGGTGTAAATATTCACTATTTTAGTACAGTCAACCCTATGTCTAATCACGGTCAACATTGGAGCCTATTTTTGAGGAATTGGCCATTTTGGGGCATCTACAGGTCGATTTAAAGCATGAAATTTGGTAAAATCCATGACACATGAAATGATCCAAATCCATCCTAAATTTCCTTAAATTTTTTAAAATACTTGTTTTTCTTACACAGACCTCTTACAGTCAAGAAGGCAACCATTAGAGACTAGTTGAAGCTTTATTAGTTTTAGATGATAACGAAGACTTTAAGCCTTAGAGAGGTATTAAAAGAGTTTAATATGAAATTTTAAACATATTATTATTATTATTATTATTATTATTATTATTATTATTATTATTATTATATATATATATATAAGTGATCACATTAAATTTTTAAATCAAAAATTTTGAATGAATACAAGTTGAGATACAAAAGAAGCATGTAGGCAACTCAGGGTAAAGTTTGGTAAAAAGGGTCTACAAGACAAAGTATGCATAAAAAAGCATTCAAAATTGGTAATATTAGTAATGATGAAATAATATGACTATAAATAATATTTTTAAGGTTATTTGATGATTTTAACTTCCTGATATTTATACACATTCCTCTTCATGTCTCATGACAGCCACCATTGGTGCAGGCATACTTTTTGGAGTTTTAAGGTGTGGTTGAGGTTTAAAATTATTAAAAGTGTTTTAAAAGAAGTAATATAACAGTTTTAATCCCCTTAAAAACCATTAAATAGTGCTCACACTCCAAACTTCATTTAAACCTCATAGGCAAGCTCAAAACCACTAGGCAGTCTCAAAGGCATAAAGAGCAAAGTTGGGTTTTAATCATTTGAAGAGGTGTTATGAAATGTTTTAGGTGATATGAAGGTTTTTTAAATAAAATAAGATAATTTAAAAGTTAAAAATTTTCATTTGGAGGAATTTAAGTTTTCTAAGCTTAAGACACCCAATTTTAGTCCCTCTTCATATGTTTGTATCCTATATACCATGAAGAGTTGGCCTAAGCACTTATAATATGTTGTGAGTATCATTATGTAATTGAATTTAATTTTTTATTAATTTTATTAAAGGTCATTACTTTTATGAACAATCACTAAGAGTGTAAGTAGGTCCAAAATGCTTACAAACCCTATAGGCAATTGTCTTTACGTATGTATCTTTTCATACCTTCCATATGGGAACATAATATTTTTAGGTATGTTGAAGGGGTATATGAAATAGAGACCCATGAAAATAATTGGTGGAATTGGATTCTGAATTTCATGAACAATCATCTTGAAGGTGAGCTTGTTTGAGCTGCTAAACGAGTTTTTTGACTAGTTTTGGGTTTTTGGACTTGTACATCCATCAAATCACCTATAATCTCTTGGAAACACATAAGAGGCCCAAAATGGATCAGAAATGCTTATTTTTTAGGTATTAAAAGAGATAAATGGTTTAAATCCATGGAAGAGGCATAATGGGATGTAAAACATCATTCTATAGCACATAGATATCTTCACAAAGTTTTCTAAGGTGCCTTGATGAGCTAAACAATCTTAAACTCAGGTGTTTTGACATTTTATGGATTATTGTAGGTTTAATGGTGATTTACACCATTTTTTTAGGTCTTGAAAGTGGCCTAAACGTTGTTTTTTTTCCTCAAATACATGACACAAGTGTTAGGAAGTATTTGATAGGTCTAAAAGTGGTTCTTATGGTGCCAAATGGTCTTAGGAATAGGTTTTAGGGTAGTTGGTTGAATATGGCTCAAAATTGAGACCTCCATAAATGGAGTCTATGAGAGTTACATGTTTCATGGAGTTTTTTTTGCAGGTTTGAGGAGCAAATTGAAGTTGGAAATATAAAATAGACTAAAAAAACAAACTCCAAAAGATAACCTCCATGGTCAATTAAGCACTAAATACTAATTCAACTAACCTTTTGTCAAGCATTATCTATAAGAACAAGTGGAGGGGGGAATATAAGTCCAAATGAGATAATTTTGGAGGTTAAGAGGACAAGTGGATAATTTAATGTGTTTTCAAAGTCTTTGGAGACTTCTACCTTGTGAGTGGGTCATGACATCATCATCCTCAAAAAGTTTTGTCTTCTAGTGTGTTTCTAAGCCAATGAGAGGGTTTAAAGACTCTTTGGACTAATTAGGGTTATTTTTTTGAGGAATGATTAGTTTTTATTGATCCAAAGGTGGTTGAAACTCCATAGAATGTGGTTGTGCCTCATTTATTGATTTTTAAATGTTTACTTCTCCTCTCTCTCTTACCCTTTCTCCTATATCTCTCATTTCTCCTAATTTTTGTAAGATATTCTCATTTTATAAGGAAACACCCTATAAAAATTTGTATGAAATAGATTTTGAAGTAATAAAGATCATTTTTCACCTATATCTTGCCTCTAACTTGTGTTTAACAAGCTTGTGTATGATGGCTTTCTGAAGAAGTGATCTTCCATGTCCATTGTCCTTCTTTCTTACCTCTTTTTAGGTGTTTTCAAGCTATTTTAAAGTCTTGAATTGAGCTCTTTACATAATTAATGGATGCTCGGTGTGAGTTTTATAACTTCTATTTGATTCTTTTATTAATTAGTGAGCCTAGTTTAAGAAATACTTATGCAAATTAGTTAGTTTATGAGATTCTGTTAGCATGGATTGTCTTATGCTAAATTAGTGTTTATTTCAAGCTTATGTTAGTGTCAACTAATTTGGTTTATCACCATTTTAGTGTTATTATTCATCATACACCCTATTTCTATCCCTTTTCCAAGTATAAGTATTAATTTAGGTGATCTACCAAGAGGAATTAGGCCTTCTTTTGAGGTTCAACCTCACTAGAGGATACCCATAGATAGAGGTTGCTCCACTATTTTATTTGGGAGTGATATCCTGAAAAAAATCTCTCACAAGTTTGCCTACACTATAATAGTCACCTTATAAAATGAATATCATTCATATATTTAATATGTGGAACAAGTTAAATCCTTGATATATGCTTTCCCATCAATCAATTTCATCATTCAATTCACCTTATTTAGGGTTCATCAATTATCCACCATATTTGGGATGCATCATCATTATAATCTCATATATTTCACCCTATTTGGTAAAATTAAATTTGTAGCTTATTGTTTAGGATAGATCTTACCTTATCTTGTAGGTTTCACCCTATTTTTGGAAATCTAAAGTGTCCCACTTATTTAGGTATATTTACTTCCAAATTCTTCCCTGCTTGGGGAAAATTAATTCATCATCATCCAAAATCAAGTCATTTAAGCATTATCTCAAGTAGAATAATCTTATCCACATGTTAATATTCTCTTCTACTCTATCTTCTTCTTATATTTTATGACATCCCATCCACATCCTTCATCCCTACATGCCCCTTTGAGGGTGTTAACAAAGGTTCATAGTTTCAATAGAGCATGTTAATTATAGGGATAACTCCTATGATTTAAGGAAGAGATCACTGGGGAGGAAAAATAATTATAAAGTATTCATATCTATACTAGTATTTCATAGGTTTGATCAAATTTTTATTACTTCTATGAATATCTACTTAGATAGATAATTAATGTCAATACTTAGGTATGAAGACATAATTGTGAAACTTGTAGAGAGAAAACCTTATAGTTATTCATTAAAATAATAAGATTTATAACTATTGGAATTAAACTACATAAATATACATAGGAAGGTTATCATTACATAGATTTATTATGCAATAACTCCAAACTTCACAATAATTAAATAATAATAGATAGAAGACAAAACCATTTTCATGAAAGAGTCTTGTAACACATGTTAGTACACAAAAGATATACCTAACATAAGAAGCATAGAGCCATCATATTAATAATAAATCACTAAATATACTTATAATATTCATAATATAAATCACTCATTATAGTTTCATTCTATATATCCAAGGCTATACTTATTCCTTCAAATTTTTAATAAGAAACTTTACTCAAAAGGCCCTCACACAATATTACCCAACATTACCCAACCTATTCAACTACAATTTGTAGGAATACATAATCCTAAAAACTATATTGTTATAACAACAATGTCTATACTTCACATCTAGGTATGTAAACCTATATTCTATTGATAAATATCCATGTACATGATCCCAGGTGGAAACAGAATATCTTCTTAACAATCTTATAGAATAACTACTAAAAAAATAATAATCCATGATCCTTATCCACATGGAATGTTTATATATTTGAGAAATTAGTGTACACATTCCCTGGCTAACACTTTCCAATACTTAAAATTTTATCTCATATCGAGACAATATTTCAAAAAATTATAAGTCCAAAAAACAAAATATAGGTAGAACACACAAAAATTGTTTATTTCTCAAGGTACCATTTGTTAATTTTCACCTATTGTACACTACTTAGCTGCCCTCATGGGTTTTTAACTAAGTAGCAAGCCAGTCTACCACCCTTTTGAGTTTTTAATTGACTGGCAAAACTATATTATTGTCCTTTTGGGTTTTCAACCAACCTATCCCTATGAGTTCCTATGGTCCTACAAAATAAAAAGTTTAAAATAAAAATTTCAAAATTTCCCACTAAAAAAAACCTTAGCTGGATGAAGGTGGCATTGATAGAAAAATAGATATAATTAGTAGTTGCAAAGTGGATAGAGTAATCTATAAAGAGCTAGAAGTAGTAGTATTATTTTTACATAGCTACTTATATAATTTATTGTGATGAATAATGATAGTGACATTAATTATTAGAGTGATGCTACTATCAAACTCAGCCACATCCATCTTATAATTTTTCCAATCAATCAAATACTCCTAAATGTTGTGTAAAACTGCCCACAATGGAATTTGAGCATACAAAAATTGAGAAATATAATTGTTTGCAATATAAATAAGAGTGTATTTAGTTTAATTTATATTTATAGAGATATTTGCATGTAGATGGGTGAACTTCTCAACATGGCACTATGCTTGGATCCTATAAAAATTATTGCATAGAATTTGAGTTTGCCAAGTCTATAATTATTTCATAAAGGAGTCTCTATATTTCAAAAACACTTGAAATGTATATGTAAACCCATTAGAATTGTCATATGGATCGAGCATTATGGCCTTGGAATAACTCATAGTGTTAAACTCAAGGAGCACACCATTCTATACTACATCTATTTATGATTTCCAATCTATCAATCGATGGGTCATAGCCATGGCCTAGTCAATCACAATGGTGAAGTTAGCTTGATAAAGTTATAAGAGTTTTTATAACTCATTTTAATCCACTTTGATAGTTTGACCTTGTAATTTTAGAAGGTTGATCTAGTGGATGCTCACCCAATCATTCATAAGTTGCGCCACTTGTTTTGGAAGTTTCATACAATCTAGCATATAACTAGGGCAAAAAAATTGGGATTAAAGAGTGGGGAAATAATATTCAATAAAATTAATAGTGTTTCTAAGTATAATCCATAGGTCAAATTTATCCTGCTATAACTAAGACACCTTATTTTTTAAATAAATATAAAGTTTACACAATAGACTCCTAAAAAGTAGAAGCATCCTCCAATTGTTTAGCCAAAGAAAGCTTAGAAACATATAGATATGATTCAATGGTGTGTGGGAGCATGGTAGAGAAAATAATGGAGGTCATGGTGGGAAGGCATTATAATGGAGTGAGGGGGAATGAAAAAATGGTATGATGGGAGGGTGTAGAAAGAACATCTATCAGGGTTAAGTATCAAAACCTATATGTCACATTGTAACCAATTTTTGGCAATGCTTGACCTTGGGTTGGGAAGGATTGAGAATATGAACAAGTAGGAGGTGGATTATCATATGGTGGTTGTGGAGGAGTGATATGTGCTACTTTAACATGTTTTAGAGCAATTGTGTGATCCTTAGGAAACATGGGCACAATGACAATCTCTATGGTTAATGGTGGAGATTAAAGAGAGAGAGACATAGATTGTATGGTCATTACATCCCTATCTTTTTTGACCTCTTGGGTGAATTTATCAATAAAATCTGACTATGTCAGTGCCACCTCTATCAAAATTTTGTCTTTGGACCCATTATCAGCCTACTTATTTTCTAGTTCAACAACAACATTATTTTTGTGCACTTCCTTGGCCGCAACAAGCTTATTTTATTTTGCCTCAATGTCTACAAGCTATGTAGACTAGATGGGGATATCAATTGGCACATGAAATTCTTCTATAATTGGTTGTGTATTTTCCTTCATAGTCGCTAGCTTTTACAACTCAATAACAGGTTACAATTGTATTACTTGTAGGATCACCTTTATCTATTGTATTTATTATTCCTCAAAAGCCTTTTTTGCCATTTCCTTCTACTATTTCTTCTCTTCCTTTCTTCTTCTACACTCAGTAGTTCATTTTTCTTATACTCATGCAAACTATTTTTCCTCTCACATTTGTGTATCCAATGCAATCTCTTTAATATAAATTAGGAGTTCATTTGACTATAGTGAATAATAAATCACAATAGATCTATGGACCATTTCCCATGAAATAAGGCCCTTTTTTTACCCAAATCTGATGAGTCCTTAAGAAGTGACAATGCAATCTCTACTCAAGATATAGGAGTTATTATAGACTATTAGGTTGTGGGTGTAACTTCCTACTCTTCCTCCTCATCATTATGTTTATATCTCTGCAATGTGTGATGCCAATGCTAGATTGATGTTGGTGGATTCTCAACTAGAGGATAAATCAGTTATGTGTGAGAGGACTCTTAAAAGTTTCCTTCTATATAAATTTCTACTTGTATCCATTGAAGTTTATCTTCCTTTCCCATAATGTCAATAATAATAGACTAAAAACAAGATGGTAATTCTACACATAAATTTTTGGGCACTTGCTTGTGTATTTTCACTATATACACCACTTTATAAAATAAAAAATCATTTTCTTCTTCCCTCTCATATAGATCATCGGCCATGTCTATACACATATCTTGATAGACCTTTTTTTCATCCATTCAAATTTTCTACCACTAACATTTTGTATCAATCCAAGGCACATACGGGTAATCTAACCATTTCTTCTAACTATTAGTCTTCTTTTATGGATCTAAAGGTGATCAATGACTCATAAGAGATTTACTCTTCCCTTGATCTAATGGATCAAATGCCATTGGGGAAGTTTGTGTGATGTCTACAGGAATGGGAACATCAATTAGAATTATCTATAAAAGTGTCACCCTATGTGTGGCTAGAATTTCCTATTGGGTGACTTCCTTCTATGCCATAGGTATATAAATAAATAAGGGAAAAGGTGTAAATGGAAATTTTGTGATCTTACAAATATGGACAAAAATTTCCTTTAGAAGCTTCACGACCACTACATGGTGGGCCAAAAATTGCATCACAGGTAATGGGATTCTTGAGTTACTAATCACCAATTCCATGAGTTCATCCCACCATGTACTAAATAGTTATTGATGTCTAAGGTAGTCACTTTTAATTTATTTCCAAATTAGGTTATGGAATGTAATTTTTGCCTAGTAATCCACATCTGGATTGACAACACCTTTTAGAGACTTTCACTATCTGAATATGAAAAATAGCACTAGAAACTGATATTGAAAAAGTTTATTTTGTAGATATAATGACTTTTGTAATATTTTTTTGAAGCTTAGCCATAATAAATTATGTTTAATTATATCATTCCCACTATTGGATCATGCAATGAGTAATATCAATGACCACTTTTGTGGCCTCCTTTGTAGCTTTTGTTTTTTGCCAAAATTGTGTAATAATACACTTATTAAGATGTAGATGGCTTCATCAGGGGTGTTATCCAAAGGAATTTTGAGATTTACTTGGGTATATGCCTCCTTAATCTCAAAAATAATTACATGAGATTTTTATTTTTAAGGCATAAGAGATCATCCACATACCTCCATGACTGTATCCCTTTCCATCTCAACCTCATTCACATATATAGTGATGTTTGTAGACAAATATATTTTCCCATCATTATACCTACTTAGTATAATTTCCATGATACCATTTAGATGGCCTAATGTAGCTAGATGAATTAGGTGATCTACACTAGTGTTATGGAACCTATGTGGTTGTGTAATCTCTAAAGGTTATGCATCTAGGGATACTTTGGGGATAACTAATCTTTTTTATTGCATTTGAGAGAAGGATACACCTCAATATATAAACTTTTTGCTTAGTGTATGTTTTCTCCAACCCTAATATCTTCTAATTATGTAGTGGAGAACATTTTTATGAATTATGGATTTGAAGATGTAGCCATCTTGAATATATTTTCATCGAGGGTAAATGGGGTTGAAGACAAGGAGTAAAGAATGTTATGAGAAACTTAAATAGATGATCACAAAATTACTTGAAAATATCTAAGTATGAGATGGTGATTTAACTAGTAAAATGGAATATATATATAAGTTTTCATATGCCCATTTCTATCCTTTAGATTTAAATGCACCAAATTGTCTCAAGATTAAATATTAGAATTGATTAGCTCACACACTTTTTTCCAATGTGGCATCTTTTTGTAGTGGTCAAGTAGAATGATGTGACCCAAAAAATATGTTCATTAATTATTCCTTTTCTTCATGTGGATTGATATAGTGATTTGGGATATATGCCTCTTATTTAATATGCATGTTTATTAACACCCATCCCTTAGCCATTAGTTGTAATCAATATCTCTATCCTACATAGCTTTATTGGACTTAATTATCTTTTTCTTGCTACCCATTTTAATGTTGGTATAGATTATTTCCTCTCAATTATGCACAATGCCTCTTGATTATGGGTTAATAGTGCTAATTTATTTACATGAACTATTAAACTACACACATGACATAATGAAAACCAATCCCAATCCATGCATCATGAATGAAAATGAATTCTACACTACATTGGTATGAATGAACACATGTCCTTTCTTGGGTATGCAACTTATTGGTGATAGGGTTTGAAACTACTATCATTTACCTTTCCAAGAAAAATGGTACCTTGAAAATACCTCAAGACCACCATTCCTATATTTATTAATTCATGAACAATGAATGGTCCCTTCCAATGGATGTTCAATTTTCTTAGAAATTCTTGAAACTAACTATCATACAATAGAATGGGATGATCTATATAAAAAAATTTAGTGCATAGATTCTTATCATGCTAAGCTTTATGTCTACACTTATTTACCTCTTATGTCTAGGCTAATATATGGAGGTATTCAACTATTCTATTTATTTTTTATATCCTACTCATTAAAAATTCTTTTTTTCCCATACACATGATAATTATGATTCATAAGCTAGTATAACATACTCTAAGGGCATTACTATTTATAGACCATAGAATATTTGAAATGGGGTAAACCCTAAGGCATGTTTGTAATGTAAGTGATGTTCCCATAATATTACATTAATTTTATCCTCCTAGTCATCTCATTAAACATCATAGACTTTTATAAGCATCTTACCTAATACTTTGTTTATAGCCTCAACTTAACCATTCACTTGAGTGTGGTAGGTTATAATTTTATGGGATGATATGAGGAATTCATTAGTAAGTGTTTTTATGGTTTTATTCAAAATTTTCATACATCTATCACTTACTAGCTTAATTGGACACCTAAACTTGGTGATTATGTTTTCATACAAGAACTTCATTGTATCCTTTGCATCATAGCTAGTTGTCATAATAGCTGCGACCCATTTGGTAAAATAGTTATTCATAATGATTTTATAGCATTCATGACTACATTTATTGGGTGGATTTATGGGCCTAACAAAATCTATCCCCCATTTTTAAAAAGGGTATTATGCAAGCATTGGCTTGAACGACATTTCATCTTGTTGGTTTGGATTTTCCATCCTTTGATTGACTTCACACTACTATGTGATTTAGTGTGCATCCTAAAATAAATAAGGCCACCATAGGACACTTTGTAAAACTTTTATTATAGTAGCATATCCAACTAAGTGACCTTTAATAATGCCTTGGTATAATTCTTCATGTACTTGAGGTCATTCATGCTCAAGTGCTACTTTTCATAGTAAATTATCCTTACTTAAATAATACAATAATCCTCTAATGATACTAAAATTAAGGGCCTTATTAATCAACTACTTATTTTATCAGTCTATGTAGCATTCCATAAATGTCCCTTATTCTATAAACTATGCAATCGCTTCTAGTTGTTCAAGAATCATAAACACCTAGAACAACTGTGTATTAGGTGATTCATCATGAATTTCTCCTAGTTATTCTCCATTTTAGATCCAACTCAAATGATGTATTCCCATATTCTCTCAACTAGGTTTGACATTAATATGGAACTGAAACTCCTAAAAAATAGTTAACCATTGAGATATATGACCTCCCAATAAAGGTTTATTTACAAGGTAATGTAGGGCTTGATGATCAATGAATAACTCAAAATGTGTAGCTAAAAAGTAATGGTAAAATTTATATAGTTTGAATACTATCATAAGGGTTTCATGTTTAGTGGTAGCATAATTATTTTCAGCTATAGATAGCTTCTGATAAGCAAAATAAATGTGGTTATCTAGGCCAACCTTTCCTCACTATTTTAACATAACACAAAATACAATCCTAGATGCTTCCACATGTATGTGGAAGGACTTAATCTAATCTAGAAAAATCAATATTGGTGTAGTTACCAACCTCTACTTTAAATCAATAAATGATACATGGTATTCATCTATCTAGATGAACCATGTATCCTTCCTTAATAACTTTTTTAAAAGGGTAGATATTGTAGCATACCCCTTAATAAACTTTCTATAGTAGTATGTATGTTGAAAGAAGGATCACACTTATCAGTGGTGACATTCCCACAATTACTACAATCTTGGCCTAATCTACCAAGATAACTTTGTTTCAAACTATATGACCTAATAAAACCCTAAAGGGTGTAAAACAAAAGAATTTTTCTAATTTGAAAACTATCCACAGTGTTCTACATCTTTCAAACATCAATCTCAATTTGGAAAAATAATGAAAATACTACCCAATCATTCAAACAAACATGATGAAATCCTTAAACACAACTAGAATAGCCTTAAGAAACCATCAATAAAATACCTATTGAAACCATCAATAAAATAATACACCTCATGGCTTAGGACTACTTCCATAACTTCATCAGTAAATGGGATAGGCAAAGGGTCATTAATGCAAGCCTCATTTAAAATATGATAGTATCTATAGACTCTTTTCTCTTAGGCCTTCTTAGCCTCATTTATTCATAAGAAAGATAATTCTAGCCTCCTACATGTGGTCTAGTTCATCCTTGACCTTTATCTTCATGTTTGGCTTCAAATGGTATGGTATTTTATGAATCTATCATATGCACTCCTTTAGTTCAATGTGCATCTCCCCCAGAGATGGGTCCACAATCCTTAAATTTAATGAATTTGGTTGGGAAGACATCTTGATAATCTTGTAAAAGCTATAGTACTTTAGATATGTCTTCTTGTGTTAATTTTATAACATCCTCAGTTTCAATTTTCTCAATGTACTCTTTCAATATTTCATGGTAACTATTGAATTCTTCCTTAGGAATGGAATCATGTAGTAGTCATTTGGCTTCCTATTCTAGAATGTTAAGATGTTTCAACCTTTTTTCTTTAGATGATTTTACAACTAGACCTAGAAGTGTCTCAACTTCTGATTCTAGTTTGAATAACTCTATGAGAGTCAGATCGTCATCCTCATCTGAATTTATTATCCATTCATCTTATTCTTTTATTTTATGACATGGTTGAATAGAGATATTTTCCTTGTCGTTTTTTGATTTATAGGCCTATATAGATTTATTCAAAATATAGGCTACATCATGGGAGGATGATGAATTAGTTAGTCCATCTAAGTATTCAATCCTCTTATGGCATAGAAAAACCTTTATATTTTATAATTCCTTATGTCTCAAAGGGTTATCATCTTCAAAAATAAAGGTTTCAATAAAATTTCCTTAAATCTGTGACCAATTTCTTATCTCCCTCTTATGATCATGGTGTATGTACTAAGCAATAGGAATAGTACCCATATTGTAGTGGAATATATGTACCTAATACTTTGTGGAGATAGCTTCTACAATCTAGACCTTAATGCACTAGTAAATATGAAGATTAAGGTAATCTCCTTGATGAGATATTGTTCAGTCTTTACTGACTCCTTTTATTAATTAGAACCGATCTAAAAGAATTTTATATGATTCATCCTATTGCATTTATGCCTCCTTATGTACATCCCACTAGTTCACAATAATCCCATTCAATGCATATGTGAGATCACTAACTCTTTATTTGATATTAGGCACATATTTTTACAACTGAAGAATAAAATCATCAACATCCTTGGTAACAAAGTAATGTGGTAGTTGGTATTTTGTTGTAAAAACCATGTATAGAGGTCATACCTCATGGTCACCCTTATTTCAATTGAGAATGTGAGTGTCATAATCTCCACTTATTGAAGTAGCCCTATCATAAATTAGAATGCCTTCTCTCATTGGTTCTATGTAATCTTGATCTATTTGACCAGCTTAAAATATAAAATCTATCTGATTAAGTTGGTGACCTCATGGACATGGAACATACATCATCTACTAATAATTGTGGAATACCCACATTGGTAATATAAAATTGAGAGGTAACTCCTATAAACATAATGGTACCTTTGGTAGACTTGTGTGATTATAGAGGAAGTCACATTCAGTGATCGTGGGGTCTATCATCTATCTTCAGCATTCACTTTCATGCAACTATTCTTGCCAAAGACCTAAGGAGAGTCTGGCTATTTAGGGATATAGTATGCCTTTTGTCCATCCTTATTTAAAGGTATAACTATAATATTATCTCCCTTATGAGCTTTAAACTAGTTCCTTACTATATCGATGGTCATCTGACCATCATAGACCCACTTTTTTCTAATGACTATGTCTCATCCATCTTTATATCTATGATTTCAAGGTCACCATGCAAGCTTAGTTTTATGAATTTGATATCCATGTATTCTAATCGACAAATTGGTTCAATGTGACCATAATATGCAAGACTTGATATAACTAGGTTGTAACTTAATTCATGTTAACCAATACTAAAACATGTTGACTAAGGGATCATATTGACAGTACTGCCAAAATCAAACATTGTGTTGGGTACCTCATACCCTGATATTTCAATGTCCATTTTTGAATCAACATCTCATGGTTTTTTGGTTTTGGAATACCATATCATCAAATCCACTTGTTGTTAGCCCTTATATGTACACTTTAGAAAACTATGGATAAAATTAGTGATTTATTTTAAGATGTCCTCATTCTATAATGTACTAAGGAGATTAATCAAGTTTGTTAAGGTGGTGAAAACACCATCTTATCAAATACTGCACACTATCTACCCATACATTTTTATATTTATGGTTTTAGAATCATCTTTGGTGGTATCTTACTACTAAATCATTTTCAAAATATGTGTTACTTCATACATTAACCATTTCTCCATAATATTTTTTTTATTACTTGTCTAGTTGTGCTTTCCTAATCATGTGGTCTTGTGGTAATTCCCAATGTGGTAATCCCTAATCAGCATCCTATTTATGAGTGATGGCTTGTAATAATTCATCCTCTCAGGGATGTGTGGTTACCATATTTACATTTCTTATAGCCTTGTCCTTATGCTATTTTCCCAACATGAGATAATCCTCAGTATCATGTTGTTTAGAAACCCTACAATACGCACAATAAGATCAACATTGAAAATTCATAGGGAAATTACTTTTTACATGGTTGAATTCACCACACAAATAACATTGAATTGTGGGTCATGGTCCATTTCATCTATCTCCTTATTATCCTCCTTGGTAACCTCCTCTAGTTCCTCCATGGTATCTTCCTCTATTCAGTTGGAAACCCATGTTACTAAACTATTTTGATCCATAGTTCACAAAATTTTATTATGGATTCCACCTGCATAATTTTTGGTTGTCTCCATATCTACCATATTGATCCTAAGTTGGTTTTGATTCCCAATTAGACTATTTTGTCTATGGGATCATAGGATTTTGTGAATTCTAATTATGCATAGGGGTTGTCCTATTTTTAAATAGATGAATTCCAATTAGTTATGTATGTAGGTTGGCAGGTTGATACCATTGGTTCTCAAGGTACAATAGCTAGATTAGTGCTATGAATGTTCACTTAAAGTATGATAATAGCCTATGTTATTGTATTTTCTTTTTCTTCATCTACTACAAAAACATTTTTGGTGATGTTTTCTCTCAGTTATTATAGTGCTCACCAGTTCTTCTCATTATGGTTATGGGCTTTGTAGAAGTTTTAGTATAAAGTTTATGGGTTCCTTACATACTGTTGTAATAGATGACATTGAAATGTCACATGTCTTACTATGTGATAGATATCATAGAACTCAATTTTTATTCTTGGGCACTCATTCTTATGGTGCCCTTTTTTACCTTACTTTATACACTAAAGATCTGACCTAGATCTCTACATTGAATCTTATTATTATTATAATATTTCTATGAGGATTTGTAAGGTGTTATCTATCTATGAACTAAGAGCCAAAGCTCCCCTTTAATCTTCAATTTGTTCTTTTAGTCATATAAAATGCAAAAAATGGTAACTTGAGCATGGCTAGTGACACCCAACCCATAGGTCCTTCTTGCTTGCTCTCAGGATCCTCATAAGCTTATTTTCATTGATTCTCAGTTATATATAGCCTTCTAGACTTGAAACTATTTGATCTAAGACCCTCTTTTCATGACCAATCCATCCCTCTAGGTCTCATCTACCCACAATGAGAGTTCCCAACTAGGAAAAGAGTGTCAATGCCACTATTACTACTTTTAGTGCTATTATCCAAGCTCATTTGTGGCCGTAATGATAAATTTATTCTAGTTTCCCATACTTATCCTTGTTGGTCTAACATGAGAAAATTTAATACATGACTAATAGGTCCTTCTAAAATCCCATTAAAAGATAATTTGGAAGGAGTTGGTAAATATTATCAAGCAAGAAAGAATACAAATGACACCACTCAGGTAATCTTCCCTATTTTCTATATATAACCATCTAGTACAATCCTAAACACCTCTAAATATCTATACCAATCCTTAGTTATCTCAAACACACCCAATTTAACATTTCATTAAATTCTCATATCACATTTGCACTAAGCACTTTCAAAGGGAGAATTACATATGGCTTGATCCCTCTTTGGAGTATTGATATGTAGGTAGTGTACCCACACATGGGGTGTGAAGCACATCTAATGCATCTTACACACACTAACCCCCCATATTGATAAAAAATTAGACAAAGAAAAATGAAAGATAGGGTTTAAAGAAATAATCTAATTTACAACAAGCTTTGTTGAATTTCATCCTCTAAACTTTAGTACATAGGCTCACATAGATCTACCAAACAAAACCTAAAAATATTAGATTCTCAAGTCAATAGTTTCAGATAAGGAATACAACATTGGTGCCACTCCTATCCACTTTCAACACTCTTATCAAATCAGAAAACATAAGCCAAAATTCTATTTGTGACATTGTCCTAGGCCTACATAGTGAATATCATACCCTATCTCATTCGAATCAACATAGTTTAAGCTAAGTATTATTTTCTCCCTTTTATTAATATTTTTAGAAAAACTCTAATTATGAATAAATTTCTAAAATTATTATCTTATTTATTTCATATTATTTACTAATTTATCAATCTAGACCCTTTAACTAAATTAGGAATAATACACCAATATTCTCAAAATTATTAAATCATTTGGTGAACCTGACTTACTTTGAATTGTGCATAAAAACCCTAGAAGCCCTAGGGTAAATTCTTAGCTAATTTTTCCCATAAATTTGTGAATATTTAAAGTAAAAATTCATCCAAATTTTTAAAATTTAGTAGTAAATTTTAAAATAATTATATTTCAAACCCTAGTTGCATCAACTAGCTCCTAGTAGTTTTCCAATCATTTTCTAAATTTTTAGTTGCATATTAAAATCAAAAAATCACTTCAAATATCAAAAATTCATATTAATTTCAAAAAATTATATCTCTTAAAACCTTAGTTGCATATAATAGGTCCCATTAAATAAAATACTTTCCCATAAAATATTGAATTTTTTACTTGCATACTTAAATCATAAATTCAATTTCAATTTCAAAAATTCATAGTATTTTTGCAAAAATATTATTGTCAAATCCCTAGTTGCATTTACTATCTCCTTTTTACTTCTTTATTTATCACCTTACATGTTTGGGAGGTCCGTATCCTTTTTTTGAAATTTCCAATTCACTATGTTTAGGACTTTGCATTTCCTATATTCAGTACTTTCCCTTTTTAGCACTTCACCTATTACAAATTATTTCAAAAAAATTAAACACATTTCAAATTGTTTTTCTACTTTAACAATGGCCTAATATATTGGTTTTTATGAAATTGATAAAAGAGTACTTTAAGAAATTTTAACCAAACATCCTAATATGCAAGATGACATGCTTAGAATTATACAAGAGGAACAAAAAAAGGTTAATAATGGTTAATCTTATTAAACCACAGGGCCACTAGTTGTAAGTGACACTAAAAGGGACACTATGTCTCAACAACCCCATATATCAACCCAATTTTCTTTTATGCCACTAGGTACAACTAGTACATCTTTGTCTCTTGATGTGACAACCCTTATGCAAGAGATAAGATCTTTTCAATCCAAGATGCAACATCTTGAGCAAGGTGGCTCTAGACCTATATAGGGTTTGGATTCTTTTGATTTACTACATACACCATGATCATGTCACATTACTTCTACACCCTTGCCACAAGGTTTTGTTTAACCCAAACTTACTCTTTATGATGAAAAGGCTGATCTAGAGACACATTTACAAGCATTTCATGCAGCATGCTTGGACTATGTACTAAATGACTAGCTACTTACCAATCTATTTCCATGGAGCTTAAAGGATTATGCTTTATAATCGTTATATAGTCTATCAAATCAGTCAATCAATGCATTCAATATTTTAGTTGACATGTTCTTAACACACTTTAGTATCAGCATTGGTGATAAGGTTTCATATGCTCAAGTTTCACAATAGAAAAAAAGGTCAAATGAGCATCTCAAAAATTATGTTCTTTGATATAAGACTATCTTGGATAAGATGACTAGCGCCATGGCTGATCAGGAGTTATATGATCTCTTAAAACAAAGTCTTCTACTATCTTTGCATGAATCAATTATGTTTAAAAGATTCTCTTCCTTCGCTAAATTATGTCACACACTAAAGGAAAGAGAAGTCAAGTTAAATTCAATAGGCAAACTCAATTACATAAGTATCTCAAAAAAACCAACAAGAGTAACAACAAAGTCCCATATAGAGTAAAGGTCAATTATAACAAGATTTAAAATGAACCTATAATTAATATGACTTTAGAGCCCTCAGTGAGTGGTTTTATGAGCACCTTTTTGGCATAAATTTACCCATTTACTAGTCTCTCCAGCTAGAGTTTTACATCAACTATTAGATTGTAACATCATATCTCTCCCTCCTATTCGAGAAGTTGACCCAACAACTCCTCTTCCATGGGGATATGATCAACATGTATTTGTGAGTTTCATAGGGCACCAGACCATATAACAAATAGATGAATCAGTTTGAGACACAAGATACAATATTTAATAGATGGAAATCACATTGATCTTTGTACTTTAGTTAGCCTCCTCTAGAAAATAAAACATAGGATAAAGCATTGAAAATATTTTCAGATCCTTTTCCACAACATTCCAAATAGGAGACATGGGACACATCAAGGCTTCACCATGCATATCATGAACATCCACCACTAGATACATATAGGGTACCTTTATTTGAGACACATCCTTTGAGAAACATGATTGGTGTATATAATTATAGAGTTTTAGTAGACCTTCCATCTCTTTCTTAGAAAAGGAGATCATCAAGGATGATTTAGATTATCATGCACTCTTTATTAGATCTTACATTCATAATCATCCTATTCATATTTTTCTTATCAATAATGTATCCAATATAAATATGTGCACCATAACATTACCACATCATTTGGGATATTTAGAGCAAGATATAATTTTGATATACATATTTATTAGTGGATTCAGTGGGTATATATAGAGTTCATTGGGTGAGATTATACTTCCTCTACAGGTTGGTCCAACACACATCACCACACCATTCACCATTGTTCCCACTACAAAAGTTTTTGATATGTTACTTGGTATACCATGGATTCAAAAACTTTAAGTAGTACCTTTTACAATTCATAGATTCATGAAATTCATTTATGTTAATAGGTTATTATAGTTAATGGAGTTCCATAGGAGTTACCACTCCCAACTTTAGAGCCATCTACTATTCCATAGTTATTAGTTTTAGTTTTACTACTAGTATTAGTTTCTCCTTTGATTAAAGTTCTTTCTCTAGTTTAGATCTAAACATAGTTAAGACATCTAATGCTAGTATAGAGGGTTCATACACCTACACCACTTCATGATTCTAGACAACTTCCAGCTAAAGTATTCATAACCAGGGTAGTTTCATTAAGATATCATGCATCTACACATAGAGCACATATTCAAAGAGATTATCCTACTTAAAGATGTGTCCTTAAGATCCCTATAGTTGTATCCACTTCTTAGAGTTACAAAAGGACCCCATAATCAGTTTCTACTTTATATATTTTAGATCATCTATAACATATACAACTTTTAGAGCCATAGTCTTAGCATTTTCATTATGCTTCATGATCACACATGATTCCACTCCTTGATATAGGACATCATGATAGGGAATATCACATGAGACTCATTTATTAGTATCATCCTTTCCTTGCTTACCTATACATAGTTTCTTCTGCTTGATTATACATAGTTCAAATATTTCAAAATACAAAAATAATATAACAATTTAAAAACTTCAAAAACTTTTAAATATTTCAAAATACAAAAACAATATAACATTTAAAAAAAATTAAAAACATTCAAATATTTAAAAAACAACAAAAACATTTTGATTGTATACATCATCCATGCTTTACATTGCTACTACTATGCTAGGACTTACATTAATTATTTCATGTTATTTTATATTGATTTATCTATATTACCATGATTCACTTAATCTTATTTGAGTGTGTGTAGTAAAATCCAACTACTTTATTGCTTCACTCTACCCATTGAGGGGGAATTCCTACTTCTACATTTGAGACACACATCGATATACATACCCATTAGGGGCATCTTCTGTATGACTACACCATCTAGGTTATGTCATCCATACACTCCACACTCTAAGTTATCATGTTAATGTAGATTATCTAATAGTTTACATATATTAATTTATCAACATATCATTATTATCTTGAACTTGTGTATTTGTTAGCATATATCTAATCGTGTACTAAACATGTATTGCATACTTTCCCTCTTGCTTTGATTAGTTATATGTGATTGTACCTTTCTAGTCTTTACATGCTTTATCTTCTTTCTTAACATAGGTTGATGTGATTACATTACCAATTCTTTTTTATTTCCTATATGTGGCTTAGTAAATTTACCAATGTCCTTTGATTCGATTCATGTGTGTGCCTTAGGACATTTTCCATTTTCCTTTGCTTTTATTCTTATATGTGATGATGGCTTTCATGCCAACCTTACTTTTTTCAACTATATGTGTATGTGGCATTTGAACATGCCTTATATGTTTTCCTTCTAATTTGAGTGACATGTGCCCATGTCCCTTGTTTGCTTAACCCCTTGGCAACCCTTGCACATTTCTTGCTTCTTACCTTGTGTGTTTTTTTCTTGATTTCTTTCGATTGTATACAATGCCATAATCTAACCATGCATTATTAATGTTGTATTGGATGCCATGATGGACATCATGCTCCATCCCTCCACTTAATAACTAAAAAATAAAAACTAACCAAACTTTAAATTCTAGTTCAATACATTGCACATGCTATTACATTATTATATCTATCTAGGAATACCCCTATTGATCTAACAAACTCTCAATTCAAACCATGCTATATCTTGAGATATCTTATTGATTAACATTGATATATCATGTATATTTTCTAGATTAACACACTTACAAGGATTCTTCTGAGAGCAATAATTGTAGGGTACCTATTTTTACCATCAAAAGAGGGGGAAACAAACAAGGGTTTTGTTATAGAAATCAAAGCTCCTATTGCTCCAAAAATCCAATTTTAGAACAACCAAAACAACAACCAAACATCAAACCAATTAGAATAGACTAGGTATATAATCAAGAATCTAGAACAATCATTAGATTTAGCCCAAGACAATAGCACTGAGACTGGACTATAGTATTGGCGGTGCTACTATCCATTTCCAATGCTCTTGTCCAAATATAAAAAAAACAAATTTTCTAGAAATAGATAGAAAGGTAAGTTTAGTTATAATTTTGTCATCTATAGTTTAGACTAGAATTAGTATTTTTAGTATAGTTTTCTCAAAGAATCTAGATATAGGGGGCATCATGTGTGGCATGATGGTTTTCACTTCTAGTTTTAGATAGGGTAGTTGGTATAACTTCCAGATCATAATCCATGTTTTAGACACCAGTGATTGGGGCCAATGTGTACAACACAATTTCTTTCTTTCTTTTTGAGTTTAGTATTGTCCAAACATTATTAGTAGTTATGTGCCTTACTTCATCTATAGGTGGTTGGCATCATTTTTAGTTTGTATTTCATACAATCCTAACTTTTGAGTTCTCAAGTTCCTGAGTGGCTTCCACATAAGCTAGATTCTCATTTTTTGATTGGCTTTCATACAAGCCTAATCTTCATCTTTTAGAATGGCCAATAGTGGCCTAGTTTCAATCATACATTCAGCTATCCATACTAGGATTATCAGATCACATTACATTCATGAGCTTCAACATCAATCTCATATGACACACATTCTATACTAGTATCAATTTATAGCTTCACTTAGTGGGAAATAATGGAGATAAAGGTCTAGCTAGCCTTTATATTTTTGAGCCACCTATTTAGAGGGATTGGACACATAGTCCAAACATTGATTAGCACACACAATATCATCTAGCATCACTTAGTGGGCAATGATGGATCCAAAGTTATATATAACCTTTATATTCTTGATCCACCTATTTAGATGGATTAGACACATAGTCCAACCATCTATTAACACACGTAGGATCATCTAGCTTCACTTAGTGGATGATGATGGGGCCAAAGGGCTATTATTTACATTATTGAGCCACTTTTTAAGGAATTGAGAAATCAACACCATTTATGATATAAATTTTGGTATAACATCATCTAACACATCTAACATTACTCAACATCACATAGCATCACAACAAGTTTTGTATTAGTCTGCATACCTAGTGAGGTGTATTCATTCCTTTCTCTTCCTCTCTTTTACCCATCTTTGTATGTTATTATTTTATATATATCATATCTAATAAGAGCTGATCTACTCTTTATTTTCTCTTATAGATTCACACTCTATAGTGTGTTCTCTCTATGCACACCTAGCATCACACAAGATTCATAAGCTTCACCCTTATAGGTAAGATCAGGTATGTTTTTTATTTTTCCTTTATCCTATTATTTCATTTTGATGAGTCACTAGAATAAAGGGGAAAAATGTAGTCATATAAAATGCAAAAATTGTTAACTTGAGCATGGCTAGTGACACCTAACCCATAGGTCCCTATTTATTGCTCTCAATACCCTCATAGGCTTGCTTTCACTAATTTATATCCATTCATAGCCTTCTAGACTTGATCTTAGATGATCCAAGACCCTATTTTCATGATCAATCCATCCCTCCAAGTCTTGTCTAGCCAGGATAATAGCACCCAACTAGAATAGGAGTGTCAGTGCCACTAGTGTCTACTTTTGACATTGTTGTCCAAGCTCATTTCTAGTCCCAATGGTCAATTTATTTTGGTTTCCCATATTTCTCCTTGTCAACATAACATGAAAAAATTCAATTCATGACAAAAAATAACCTTGTAAAAACCCATTCAAAGATCATTTAGAAGGGGTTGGCAAATATTATCAAGCAAGCAAGAACATATGTGACACCACTTAGGTAATCTTTTGTATTCTCTGATTACATTCATCTAGTATAACCCTAATCACCTCTAAATCTCCACACCAATCCCTAGTCATCTCAAGCACACCCACTTTAGCATTTCCTTTAATTCTCATATCATAATTACACCAATCACTTTCAAAGGAATAACTATATATGGCTTGATCCCTCTTCAAAGTATTGGTATGTAGGTAGTGTGCCCACACATGAGGTGTGAAGCACATTTAGTGATAATTACACACACTAATCTCCCTCTTACTTAAAAATTGGTTAAAACATAATGAAATATATGGTTTTAAGAAAGAAACTACCCTAAAATGAGCTTTGTTGACTTTTGGCCTCCAAAATTTGGTACATAGGCTCACATAGACCCACCAAACAAAACCTAAAAAGTTTAGACTCTTAGGTCAAAAGCACTAGATAAGGATTATAGAACTAGTGCCATTCCTATCCACTTTCAATTCTCCTTGATAATCAAAAAATTAAATACAAAATCTTATTTTTGATAGTGTCCTAGACTTGCATAATGAATATCAAACCATGTCTCAGTTGAATCAGCATAGTTTAAGCTAAGTCTTATTTTCTCCTGTTTATTACTATTTTTAGAAAAGCTCTAATTATGAATCAATTTCAAATATTAGTAGATTATTTATTTCATATTATTTACTAATTTATCAATCTAGACCCTTTAACTAAATTATGAATAATACACCAATATTCTCAAAATTATTAAATCAGTTCCACTTAGATTGTAGCTATTCTAGCTTATACTTTATTAGTGAACTAGTTTTGTGCAATATAAAACCTTATCATTTATTACACTCCCTTTATGAACCAAGAATCCTTATCTTTTTCTACCATAAAAAACTCGAATTTTATCATTACATCTAAAAATCTATGATCATATTCAAAGATAGTCTCTTTGGCTCCTTGCCTAATTTCCTTGAGATCTTATATGGTCTAACTAGAGCATTTCTAGACTTTAATATTCTATGATCAACATTGTTTTTACCTCTTGTAGTGTCACTTGGTCAACACCTTTTTGTAATATAAATTCTAACATTCTACCATCCAACACTCTAACCAAATTGCACTTCATGACTACTTCATTGGTTATTACTTTAGCTTTCCATTTCATAGTGCAGGTGAGTAGGTATTGTTTTAGCTTGACAAAACCATCATAAGGATCTAGGTGGGTTAGTTCCCATAATTAATAAACCATAGTGGAGTTTATTTTAGGTATCACAATTGATTTTTTTGAAATTTGTGTTATGAGTGGTTATGGTTTTAGAGGCATCTATGAAATTTGAGGTGCTTCTTAGTCTAGCATAAGTTTTAATGTCTTTTATGGTTCTATGGATGTTTTAGTCATAGAGATACCTCCATAATCTCCTTATTATTCTAAAATTTTAATATGTGTAATGAAATCCTTAACATATGAAATAATTGTTAGCAACCCAAGTTGCACCCTCTGAAGGAGATTGTTCAATTCTACTTCAAACATGGACTAACATGGGATTGGCCTTAAGTTTATGGATTGCTTATAGTCTAGACCAAACTTTTAGCTTATGGGGATAGATCCCTTAATATATCAACTTGAACTCTTATTTTAAGACTTTTTTTTATTGGGATGAAAAGGGTTAAGATGAAAATTTGGAAGGAAAACCTATACTAGGAGTGGGGATTCACCAATGTTTGCTTATTCTCTCTTGAATACTCCTTATACACAATCATGAATCCAATGAAAATAAGTAACTGAATATTCTTCTTGACACAATCCTAGAAATTAATATTTCATATGGAGGTCAGGTAGAAAGTTTGAAACTTGAAGGCAAAGGATATAGGTCTATATAAGACACCATTAGCAAATTCACTCTTCAATGCCACTACTACCTATCAAAATTTCATACAACCTACATAGGATGAAAATATTAAATAAGGTCAAAGATAGGACATAAAAAGAATATTAACCTCATACTTTATGCAAATCAAAAATCATAACACACATTAACACTCATACAAAAGTCTATAACTGTTATTTCTTTATAAATTTAAGGTGCAAAGTATAATTTTGGAAGAGCTTTGCTACACCCAACTAAGGGATGAGAATAAAGAGCTCAATGCATAAATATATAGAGTTTCTCATGAGAGAGAGAGATAATATTATAGGCATATAATAGGTCATGAGGGGGCCATAGTGGCCATGCAGTAGTTATAGTAGTCTCTCTTACTCTCCTCATGCATAGATTGAGTTGATATATGCCTTAAATGGGATATTTAAGACATTGAAGTCTAGATTTAGTAAAGTTTGACACTATAATTTTTCATTCATGCCACCTTAATCTCATTCCCTCTCCTTTCATTAGTTACTAGTATTGAATGTGGCTTAATGGAGCCCTTTTCCAAGAGGCATTAAATGGATGCCCACACCTAGAAATTGACTATAATGGAGAAATTGCCCAAATAATTCATTATGTTGATTATTATGGGGTATACTCACCTCAAGGGGTATTTAAATATTTCTTAAGTTGGTTCATTAACTCCATGATGCCTCTATACATCCATTATCACCTCTTTTCTATTGATTAAGTAGGCCTTATCAGCTAGTCACTTAGTCTTCTATCCATCAACTATTTGGATTATTGAAGTAGTTGAACTATAACTTTAGGATATTTTATAAGGCTTTAATCACTCTTAAAATAACCCTTTTCATTAGTTTATATTCCCTTAAAAAATATCTCACTTGTCAACATATCTTCCTTGTATGACTAGGGCATCTAGACTAGTTGATTGGAGAAGGTTAGTAGAGGCACTTAAAGGCATATAATATAATATTTATAAATTTTAAGAGGTGAAATAAGTCTTAATACAACACTTTAAATTAGTTATAACTTATTACTAAGTCTTACAACCCATTTATTACTTAAAACCCTAAAAATTTACAATTTGTGGATGTGTCTGCATAATATCAATACAAATAAGTAACATGAGAATAGCCTCTTCTATGTGGAAAACATGATTTAGGTGTTTTTCAAGTGGTTCCCATTTATTTTTATAAAATTTTCCTCAAATATCTCCATTTAGGTTCTTATTAAGGTTTAAAAGAGGTTTAAGAGTGTCCATGACTCTTAACAATGATTCATAGAGGTTATGGACTAAACCTCCAAACCAATTCCACTACATGAATGTATAAAAAACCCTTCACCTATCCTAAACATCTCAAACTCACATGTAGAGGCCCTGTATAGTTATGAACATGTGAAAATGTTCCTCACATTGGAAGCATGCTTTCTAAATAACCTTTAAGTGCCAGCAATCTAGAATGGCTAACTGTAACAACTCTCCTACAACCCAGAGTGATCAAATGACTCCCAAAAAACATGATGACCTCCTCCATTAATGTTTAAAGTTCCTTTCTCTCCAATTTTCCCCTTTTATCTACCTTTAAGTGTCATTTCCTTAATAGAGGTGTTAGACCAACATGTCTAATCACATGGTCCCTAAGTTTTAGCCTTAACTTGGGGGTTGTGAGGCACCTCTTCACTATTTTCAACATTAATATCATCTCTGAGGTTATTTTGAGTAATAATGTTGGCTTGATTAATCCATTTTACTTATTTTTCATGCATACAATCTTTCATACAAATACCTAGGTTTGTCTATTTGAATGACTAGTCATGGAGGCTCCTATAGGTGAATATTACAAGATTATATGGGAAATTTAGGGCCCATTCTCTCTCTTGAATTTCATGATATTATAAAATATTTTTTTTAATTCATTGCTTTTAGGACTAAATTATCCTTCTAATTAATTTTTCTTATGACATGGTCCCTACATGTGTCAACCAATAGGTTGTTTTCATGTTTATAATACTTGAGGGGACCCCAGGCACCATTTCATAACCAAAAAACTCCATCTAATTGCATTTTGGGGCAAAAATCTATCAATGGGTACCATCTAGGATTTAAGAAGTCCACCATATTAATAATTATTCATGACTTATGGACCTCCTAACTAAAACCAATTATCATTAACTCTTAGTAAATTGACCCCTCCATCTCCCCTCAATACCTTGGGATCCCATACAGAACATGTGTAGAGATAGGAGTGTTGAAAGAGGACTCTTGAGCTCTCTATTGACCAATTTTAGTAGGTTATCTTCCTAGGGATTGTTCATAAAACTAAAACCCTCAATGTATTTCATTATTTTATGGATTTTAATTTCATATGGGTACTTAAATGTACCCAATATCCTTGATCTTGGGTCTCTTTGTGGTGAAGGGTGTGAGCATTTGAAAGTGTACCTCAAGTTAACTACCTAGGGCTTTATGACTTGAGTAGGATATTAAGACCAATTTGACCCTATTTATATTTAAATTTTATTTAAAATAATTTTAAAAGACATTAAAAATAATCCCATACCTTTCATGGTCATTAATATTGTTTGGGAATGTCTGAGTATGCCTCAAAATGGGAGTAGGGTTTAAGGTCTATCTCTTATAGTTAACCTTAAAGGGTATTTGACTTTAATTATGTATGTTATTTATCCCATATAGTATATTAATAAATTTAATAATAATTTTTACTAACTCCAAAACACCTTATGAAATCTAGCCTACCTATCTTGCTCTTAAACCATCAAATAACTAACCTAATCTAAGAATTGACTACTAAACGACTAGACTAGGACTGATACAAAATAGTGACCATATCCACTAGTTATTTGACCTTAAGGATAAAATTAAAACATTAATCCACTCATAATTACCATTTTTACCAAATTTTAAATCTTAATCACACCTATAGAGGTTTCAAATGACAATTATCCCACGACTGGCTATAGATCTGCCTATGAGTTTGAGTGCCTGATAGTATTCAAGGACCTGAGTAGGCTTTTATCTCACTTTATTGTAATTATAATGGAATTATAATGTTTATAATATTTTCATCACATACCATTTTTTCCCCTCAAAAGTCTTCCCTACCTCATAAAAGAGAACTCAATAACCCATGTAGAGCATATAGCAGAATAGTCAATCTATGTTTAGTCCATAACATATCCCAAGGAAATGTGTCTATAAAACTTTTGACAACCTCCTTTATGGGTAAATAAATTTATTGGTATAGGATCCTAATACATACACTATAAACACCTAGGATGAGTTTGGAGAACACTTATGTAAACACTTTGATGATAGGAGTGATCATGTCTCCTAGATAGAACAACTTACTACAATAAAAAGAGCCCCCTAAGAATTCATGGTAGATTTTCAACTATAGGTTAAAAAAACTTGGGATAGGATTACTACCATCATCAATCCCACCCATAACAATTCTTTCTTGTACTACCTAAGGGAATTAAACTCTAATGTGGATATTATGATCTAATCAATGGGGGGAACAACCTTATCAAAAGCATATGAGATAGCCATAAGAGTATAAAAATAGCTAATTAAAGTAGGAAAAATCACCCCTAGACCCCTCATTCCTTTGTTCCCATAAATACAACCCCTATCCCTATCATTACTCTAATATTATCCCCAACTAATCAAGATCAATCAGATTCTAACTAGATAGATTGGGTAAGATAGAAGGGCTTCTTAAGGACCAAAATAACAAGCTAGTAGCATTGGAGAGATATTAAAATCAACCCTATAGGCCTTATCAATCCCCCTACCAAGCCCCTTATCAGTCATATCAATACAACATGCCTCTTTATCAACTTGATTAACAAGGCCAAGGGTAGATTACACAAGCATGACCATATAATAGTTTTAATCTTAATGTTGCTAGTAGTTATAAAGTATTGGTTCTAACTAAAAAAAATTATGCGCAAGAAGGTTAGTGGTCTACTCCATGGGGACAGTCATGTGAAATGACAATGACTCCAAATGGTGAAGGGTGTCAAACATCTTATATGAAATAGGGTCTAACCTTTCCATCACATGATAACATACCTCCTCCACAACACAAGGATGGCCCCCTTATGCCTCACGGGGACACTCCATTCATGACCCAAGCTAAGATGCCAAGTTAACAAGGGAGAAGTAGAAGAAAAACACATTATGAAAATGAATTTTTTAATTTTTAGGAAGGTGAACACTTATTATAAAATGTGATAACTTCTATGTATCTAGAGATATGATATATTAATGTATATGAGTTGATGGAGATGTTGACATGTGGGACACATCCCCTTTATTTAGTTTTATGGGACCAATATATTAGGATAATGGAGTAAAATGTGGAATTAGTGTATTGGGTAATGGTTGGCCCATATTATGATTAGGAGGTTACCTATCCATTATTAGTTAGATAGAGATCTATATAAGTGAGATTATTATCATTATAAAATAATCAAGTAAGCATTTAGTCTTCTATTATAAGAGGATATTGGAGGTTATCCCATTGAAGAGACATTGTGGAGTTATTCCTTCCTAAAAGAGTATTGTATGGTGTTTCCCTAAATTAAGTATATTCTATTTGTGCATATATTAAATATTTGGACATCTTAGTCCACTAATATCTATTGTGTTGTGTTGATCTACATTACATTTTGCATATTTTCTAATTATTATAAGTTTGGATCACAATTAGTATCAGAGCTTCGATTTGGGAAATTTGTGTGGAGTAAAACCCTAGTTTTTTAGAATATTAAATATGTTTAAATAACTTTCTAATTTCTAAAGAAAAAATTATTGGAAATGAACCATATTTTAAGGAAGACACAGTAAAAAAACTTAATCTTTATGATAATTTTTGAGGGAGTTATTCATATTTTAGGTTTTGTACTCATTTCATCAAATATTCTGAAATATAAGGAATTTTTCTATGAAATTTTTACTGATACTATAGTATAATACAAGACATATATGCAAAAAAATTATATTTTTTTTGATATGATTGAAGTGAGTTATTACAATTTTATGGTTTTTCATATATTTTCTCTATATGCTGAAATGTGTCAATTTTTTTCTAAAATTTATATTACAATTTTAATATAATAAAGCAAAGCTACAGTCAAAATTTGGAATTATTTTGATCAGTTTATAATGAGTTATTAAAATTTTAGAGTATTTCATTGACCCTAGTTTCTTTTGTATATCATGAAGTCACAAGTATTTTCAAGGGAGGATTATATTAATGATAGAGAATGGTGGCTCATTTTTAAAGAGAATAATACTAAAAAAAATTGGCAAACATGTTTATCTCTTTCTTTGTTTGGGCTTGTACAACATTGGTTTAATTAGTTGAGCTTCCTACAAAGGTATTATTCATGAGAAGAAATGGAACAAGCCTTCCTGGATCAATGGGATATAGAAAAAAGAGGATTAAGAAGAGAAATTAGTGAAAAAAATAATGATAATGAGGAAAAACATGCAAGTGTTGATGAATAATAAATCAAGCATAATGATAATGAGGATAGTACAGATGGTCTAAAAAGAGAGATAGAGGATCTCAAAGAAGAAAAATAAGAATTGGATGATAAGGGTATAAATAATTTGGCTCCGAATAAATTTGAGTCAATTTTTCAATTTCATGGATGCATTCAAAATAATAAGTTTGTTGTGTTTATAAACCCTACAAGTAAGTATAACTTCATCAATATAAATGTGACAAAGCAATTAAATGTTCAAGAAAAGAATATCAAGGAGGTTCAAGTAGATGGTAAAAATATTCCAATGTTTGAATATTTGAAACTCATTATGAAAAAATATGTTTTGCATTAAAAATTTTATGCTTTGGATATAGATGATGTGGAAATGGTTCTTGGATATCCATGGTTAGATACTTTGGGAACAATCAATATTAATGTTTAGAAGAAGTTCATGAAGTTTTAGTATAGGAAAAAGGAGGTCAATTTACTGGTTATCATAGTGGGAAAGGTACCAATAACAATGAAGGTCGATCATTAGGATGAGATTGAAATAGGTGATGAAGAGCATGAGAAAGGTTTAGATGACATAGATAAAGGCACAGTATAATAAAAAATAAACACTTCATCTACTCAAGAGATAAAGAAGGAAAAGGTAAAAGAGGTAGAAGAAAAGGTGGATAATATCAAAATATTAGAAAAATTTAAGGTATATCAACACCCACATCATCATGAGAGGAAAAAATCATGGATCCAAGTGAGGGAGTGTCATAATAACAATAATTTTGGCTATATAGGAAATAATATTTACAATCACTATGGCTATGCATGAAAGCCAAAGAATAACTCCTATGGTTAGGTATGGAATTAGAGCAATGAAATGGCCTATGAAACATGGAATGAATTGGTAAATAACTATGAATATGCATAGAATAATACCTACTATGGTCATGAATGGAATCAAAGTACTGTATCAGAATATGGTACATAAAATCAAAAGAGGAATAATTATGCATGGACACTAAAATAGTACAATAATGATCATGAATAGAATTATAGATGTACAATGGAGTTTAGAAACAATCTTGAAGAGATATCACCTTCTAATATCACATATGGATGGAAAAATGATTGAGATTAGAGACAAGTCTACAATGATTTGAATCACACTCATTATTTAGTTTCTTCTTATGTTTCAAGGATGAAACATCTCAAGGAGAGAAGGAATGCTATGCATATATGGATATCATATATTAATGTATATGATTTTATGGAGATGTGTACATGTGTCACACATCCCCCATAATTAATTATATGGGTCCAATATATTAGGATAATGGAGTAACTTGTGGAATTAGTGTATTGGGTAATGATTGACTTGAATTGAGATTAAGAGGTTACCCATACATTGTTAGTTACATATAGGTCTATATAAAGGAGATGATTATCATTGTAAAGGAATAAAGTAAGCATTTAGTCTTCTATTGTAAGAGGATATTGGAGGTTTTCCCATTGAAGAGACATTGTGGATTTATTCCTTCCTAAAGGAGTATTATATGGTGTTGCCCTACCTTAAGGGTATTCTACTTCTACATATATTGAATATTTGGACATATTGGTCCACCAATATCTATTTTTTTGTGTTGATCTACATTATATTCTACAAATTATTATAAGTGTGGATCATAATAACAACAAATTAGGGTCTCAATGTGGCCAAGGTAGACAACTCAGTTACAACCCATACAAGGGATAAAAGAAGGGCAATTGATGATAGTTTAGGGTAGTCCAAGACCACTCCTCCACCTTATCAAATATCTCAAGGGGATGCCAATAAATAGTTAGTTCACAAGACATCACCAACTTAGAAAATGTAACAAGGCCATGGGTAGAATCAAAAGGGTCCTTTTATACCTCAGTTTACACAAGTTTAAAATAATGTTGCCTCCCCTAAGTTGTAGTCCAAGGTGACCAACTACCATTTTATCATTATGGACTACATGAAGATGGCATATCTCACTCTCCCTATGTGGAATGCTTTGCTTATTCTAGGGAAAAAGGATCTCCATCAAGAAGAGCTCTCCAAACTTCATGACATGGATAAACAAGCAAGAAATGTAAGTGTAGTCTTTGCTAATTCTAGTCAACCCCATGAATCCCAAGCATCTAAGGCATTCAATCCACCTCCCTTATACCTTTAATTAATAATAGGATATTACCTTTTGCATAATTTAATGATATATAGTGGTGTTATCCCTTTTGTCATACTTATATCCATAACTGATAAGTTATATCTTAAATTTGAACCTAATGAAAAGGGAGTTTTACAATGGGATGGGTCTCTTACCATGATTTTAGGTGTTCTTAAGGACCTTAAAATTATATTTGTTTATTTTCCTAACTATACCATATCTCAAGATGTCATGGTAGTTGACCTTCCTCCCCACTTTACCCTATGTTTGTCTAGGGATTTTAAGGCTAAAATAAGGGTATCTTTCTTTTGATTGGTAATAAATGATCTTTAGTACTAGGTATGGGACAAAGGTCTCCATAAGGTCTGAAAATATTTATAGGTTCCACTTATAACCCTACATGCCCAACCTATACAATGTTAATTTCACTATATTGGATGAGGATGAGCATCTCAATGATCAAGAACCTAAGGAACCATTAGAAGGCATCTCAAATTTGCTACTTTATGAGTGAACAGTAGATAATCATGTTTATTATCCTTATAAAATCATTGAAGAGGTATAAATAGGTGTGTATTATATGCATGAAGAAGGACTTGTTATGCTGAGTCTCACTAGAACAAGTTAATAATATGAAGGTGTATGGAATTTATTATTTTATGGGTCAAGATCAAAGAATGGGAGTGGGGTAGTTGTTATGATTATCTCCCATCCTAAGAAAATTTCTACCCTAAGGCTTCAGATTAGTTGTACTTATAATAATAAATAATATATGGCCCTCATTCGTGGGCTACAATGGGTAAGGAAGAGAAATATTAAGCTATTACAAGCTAAAAGAGACATTGAACTAGTTGTGTAGTAGGTAAGTCAAGAATCCACTTTGTAAATATTATGTCAATATTAGGCCTTTATCTAGCTTCAAAATTAACCATACCTTGCATAATATAAATATGCCAAAGGGGTTCATGATGAGTCATTAGTTGAATTATCAAATCATATACATTATGTCACCTTTAGATGTTGAGGCATCTTCAAAACTAACTAAATACATTTATACATGTTCAAACATTCTAAAAATACTTGACATAAGCTAAAAAATGAGGTGAGGGGAATCATTATGTATTCCATAAATGATAAGATAGTGAACTTGTTACATTAGGAAAGATAACTAATGACTTGTTTTAAACTACACTAATTTTACCAAGATGTATGAAAACCATGAGGTATAATGGTGAAATAGGGTTCCAAGGATTTAGGTTGACCCATTTATATCCCAAATACTATGAAGTGGTCAACATTTTAGGTGACTCAGCTAGATATGACCATCCTACTAGTCAAACAAACTCAGAATATCTTAGTTTGCACCTCAAAGTGAACCTTTAAATGCATGTAGAGTTTGTCTAATACCCTGTAGACCTCAAGAATCAATGAGCCACAAAAAGACACCAAGCAAGAGACAATAAATTAAAAATACACATAATAGAAAACAACAAGGACAAAATAGCAACTACCAAACATGTACAATAACACTTATAGGAAAGAACTAAACTAGATACTATGTACAAGAGAATTTGGTGTTCCTGATAATAGTATTTGAGGAACATCCCATTAAAAAGTATGGGGAGTTCCTCATCATTCAAAAAATATAGTTGGAAATCATTTATTTCCTTGTGACTAGTAATGATGTATGGCCCACTCTAAATATTATCAAACTTTGAGTGTTTACCTAGCTTAGCATGATCTTCATCCCACTTAAGCATAATGTCTCCTTGTTAAAATTTATAGGATTAATATGTCTTATCAAATTACAGTTTGAATTTGTGTTGGATGGAACACATATCATGTATATAACTACCCCTTGTCTCTTCCAACTCTCTTAGTTCATTCATACTAACTTTGCATCATCTTCCATGAGCTCAAGTTGGTGTGCAAGTTCTAAGGCTAGAAACTCAAGTGATATGGGTAGTTTTGATTATCTACCATAAATAAGGAGATAAGGAAAGTAACTAGTATAGTTATTATGAGTGATTATATCTTCCCATAAGTTAGTCCTCATCTTGGTGTGCCATTCTCTTTGACTATCCTCCATTGTCCTCTTAATGATCCTAACCAAGTTTTTATTGGTGGACTATGCTATTCCATTACCCTATGAATAGTAGTTGGATGAATACTTGAGATAAATTCCATGGTTAATTTCCCACTCACACACTTTATCACTAATGAAGGATAAAGCATTATCTGATATAATGGTAGAGGGGACCCCAAACTTGCTCACAAGGTTGTCATAAAACTCCAAATTGAGTTCTAATTTGATTTTTTGAGAGCAGCTACCTCCACCCACCTAGTAAAGTAATCAGTGTCTATTAACATACACTTATGATCAACACTATATGAGGGATTAATCACACCTATGAATTATAATCCCTATTTCAAGAAGGGATGCTCAACTTGGATGGATTTTAAACGTAAGGCAACTAATCTGTGCTTATCAATGAACATAAAAAACTTAGAACATCTATTAACCCAATAATTTGAGTCTCTAAATAAAGTGGGCCAACAATATCCTTCTCTTATGATCTTGGATGTTTTTGTCTTGGCTACAAATTGTCCACTTTTAGGCCTATCATGAAACTACTATAATATCTTGTCAACCTAACTAATCTTAACACACCATAGGAGCATGCTGCTAATGTCATTCTTGAAGAGTAATCCATCCACCAAGATGTAAGGCATGGAATGAAATATAAAGTGATTCATTTTTTCATATCTAAACCCATATGACATTATCTCATTTCAAATAACTTCACTACATCTTGGGTCTAGTTGAATGTGGTCATATTTGTAGTTGTTTGTTGATTATCATGGACTACCAAGACCATCTCCTTTGCTTTTTTAACCTCAACTAAAACATGTTCACAAATCCCCCTACCTCTTATAAATTTAGTAACCTTGACTTATATATCATACTCCATGTACTTGGTCACCCAACCAGCCCTCTTCTCACTTAATTCCCTATTGAGTATGAAATAATTTATACTACAATGAACTACCATCATAAAGACCTTGTTATTAGACACCATGTGTCTAAACATTTTTTAAAAAAATTATATCTCTCCTCATACCCTTCCAATATTTGACTAAATAAATCAAAGGGTTGCTCTAGTCCTTAATCATTTTGTTGCATAAACATAGCAGAAATAACATCACTTGTGGAGAAGGCATACACGAAGACATATTTAGTAAAATCATGGTTGAGTAGGGTGGGAGCTTGTGTAATGGCCTAATTAATGGCCTCAAAATTAATTTTATCTTATTTTCTCCAAGAAAGTTCTTGATGTTTTTTGAGCATATGAGTGAGTGGTTTCACCAATTCTATAAATCCTAGATTGAATATCATAATGAAGTTAATAAACCCAAGAAATTTTTTAATAATTTATTATGCTTGGGTAGGGTTAAATTAAGGATTTATTATATTATTTTAGGATAAATAGAGATTCCATCCTTTGACATAATATGTCCTAGAAGTTTGCCTTCATGGATTACAAATATGCATTTTTAGAGGTTCGAAGAGACCTCAAACTACATGCACCTATCAAACACTAACCTCAAATTTGTCATGTGATATTTAGGCTCCTTTAAAAATATAGTTATGTCATAAATTTATATGAACACCATCTCAATAATGATCCCTTGGAAGTATACATGAATTTTCCTTTAGAAGGTATCCCCTACCTTTGACAATCTAAAGAGCATCTTCATGTATGCATAGTTCCCCACTTAGTTATGAAGGAAATTTTGTGTCTATATTTTTATATCAAAATTTTTTGATTTTATCTAAATAATCTATCAATCAAAGAGAACCTTTGTGAAGTTTCAAATCTCTAAATAATCTAATCCATGGATGATAGGGGATAGTGATCTCTTAAAGACAGATTGTTGAGATCTCTAAAGTCCACTCACAAACGTATCTCCACATTCTTATTTCTTATAGGTACAAGATTTTCCACCCATAAGGAATGTTTTATGGGTAAGATTATCTTGGATTCAATGAGTTTTTTCAATTCCTTCCTCATGAGTATCTCAATTTTGGGGTTGAATGGTCTTTATTTTTGCCTCACAAGTTTGGCATTCTCCTCTAGATTTATGATATGTTGCACCAACCTAGGGTCAAAAACATTAAAATCATAGTATTCCCATGAAAATACATCTAAAAACTCTTGACATAATGCTATGAAGGTATCTCTTTATTATTTGGTATTCACCTTCCCTAACTTGAGCAATTGGTCCTTGAATATGGAAACCTTCTCATAATGTTCCTCTTTGGTGGAGATGCTTACCTTGTCTTTCCTCAATTGGTAATCCTCATTGAAGATACTCTCTAATTTCACCAAGACCTTGGGCACACTATTTATCCTCAATCAGATAATTTGATCTCCAAATTGATGTTGCAACTTATTTTGGTTCTTTGAGTATAATTCTTCCTCATGTTAAACGAAGTAAGCAATATGATTATCACTATAAAAAACCTATAAAATCACCTTAGTATTAAGTACTAAAGGCCTGCACACCACTTTTAATTTTGATATCTTCTTGGTGTCTTTGACTCCATAAACTATGTCATATTATGTGCCAATGGTAGATGACTAGTATGCTTGATGATTGGATTCCCTAGGCATGGAACAAATTCTAAAGGCTTGAAAGTCCTCCATTAAGTCCAAAACTCTATGATAGTAGGATTTCAAAAGTTAATTATTGATTTCACTTATGCCTCTTACCTACTACACCACTATTTTATTGTCTCGTTTAGATTACAAGATAATAATACCTATCTTCCTTGCCCATTGTAGCCCATGATTAAAGGAACAAATATTCTATAGTATCAGAAGTGAAAATAAAATAAAACCTTAGTGTATAATAATACCTTTGATTGGAATGGGATATAGGCATAACACCTACCCCACTCCCATTCTTTGATCTTGACCCATCAAAGAATAAATTCCATACACCTTCATGTTCTTAACTTGTGCTAGTGAGACTTGTCATAATAGCTCCTTCTTCATGCATACAATACACAACTAGTCTTGCCTCTTCAATGGTATTTTAAGGATCATAACCATGATTTTATATTTCCCACTCATCAAGGAGCAAATCTAAGTTGACTTCTAATGTTCCTTAGGTTCTTGATCATTGAGATGCTCATCCTCATCTAAGATAGTGCTATTGACATTAGATAGGTTGGGCATGTAGGGTTCTAAGTGGAACCTAGAAATAGGTTTAGACCTTATGGTAACATTTATCCCATACCTAGTCCTAAATACCATGTATGACCAATGAGAAGAGATATATCCCCAATTTTAGCTTTAAAATCCCTAGACAATCATATGGAGAAGTAAAGAGGAAGGTCAAATACCATGACATCTTGAGATATTGTACAATTAGGATAAGCAGCCAATATTATCTTAGGGTCCTTAAAAAAACCTACAATATTGGTATAAAACCCATACAATTGTAAAACTTCCTTTTCATTAGGTTCATATTTAAGCTCCAACTTAACAGTTATGGATTTAAGCATGATAGAAGTGCTATCACCACTATATATCATGAAACTATGCATAAGGGAATCTCTTATTATTATTGAAATGTATAAGGTAGGTGGATTGAATACCTTAGATGATTGAGATTCATGGGGTTGACTAGAATTATCAAGGTCTACACTCACCTTTTCTACTTGTTTATCCATGACATGAAGTTTGGAGAACTCTTCTTGATGGAAATCCTTTTGCCCCATAATATATAAAGCATCTCACATAGGGAGAGTGAGATTTTCATTATTTATGTAGTCCATAATTTTAAAAGAGGATTTGATATCCTCAAACTACAACTTAAAGGTAGCAACATTGTTTGAAACTTGTGTAAATTGGGGTATAAAAGGACCCTTTTGATTCTTCCCATGGCCTTATTGCATCTGTTGAGCTAGTGATTTCTTGTGAACTACATATATATTGGCATCCCATTGAGGTGTTTGATAGGGTGGAAGAGTGGTTTTGGACTACCCCAAACTATCATCAATTACCCTTCTTTTATCCCTTGTATGGGTTGCAACTAAGTTGTCTACCTTGGCCACATTGAGACCCTAATTTTCTATCACTTTTTCTAATGAATGTTCACCTTCCTAAAAATAAAAAAATATAGTTTCAAAAGGTTATTTTCTTCCACTTCCCCCTTGTTAACTTGGCATCTTAGCTTGGATCATGAGGGAAGTGTACTCATGAGGAATAAGGGGGGCATCCTTATGTTATGGAGGAGGTATGTTGTCATGTGATGGAAAGGTAGGACCCTATTATATATAGAATATTTGACACACTTTACCACTTAGATCCAATGTCATTTCACTTGACTATCCCCATAGAGTAGACTATTGACCTTCTTGAGCATATTATTTCTTAGTTAGAACCAAGGCTTTATAATTACTAGCAGCATTAGGATTGAAACTATTATATGGTCTTGCTTTTGTAATCTTCCTTTGAACTTGTTGATTAGGCTAATAAGGAGGCATGTTGTATTGATAGGACTAATAAAGGGATTGGTAGGGGGCTTGATAAGGCCTATAAGGTAGATTCTACTATCTCTCCAAGGCTACTATCTTTTTATTTTGGTCCTTGAGAAGACCTTCTATCTTACCCAATCTATCTACTTTCTTGAAATTTGCTTGATCTTGATTAGTTTGGGCTAGTATTGGATCATTTATAAGGATAGGGGGCTGAATTTATAGGAACAAAGGAATGAGGGTATACGGGTGAGTTTGCCTACAATAATTAGATAGTTTAATAATCTTATGGCTATTTCATAGGCTTCTGGCAAGGTAACTCCCCCCATTGATTGTATCATAATAGCCACATCAAAATTTAAATTCCCTTTGGTAGTATAAGAAGGCATAGTTAGGGGTGAGCTTGATGATGGTAGGAATCCTATCCTAGGTTTTTTGGAACCTATAGTTGAAGTCTACCATTAATTCTTGTGGGGATATTTTGATTGTAGTAAGTTTTTCTACCATGAAGACATGATCACTCTTATCCTCAAAGTGTTTACATAAGTGTTCTCCAAACTCATCCTAGGTGTTTATAGATGTAGGTGTTAGGCCCATATACCACTAAAGTTCTTTATCCATCAAGAAGGTTTCCAAAAGTCTCATATCCACATTTTTTTGGGATATGTTATGGACTAAACATAGGTTAGATATTCTATTATGTGCTCTACATGGATTGTTGAGTTATCTCATATGATGTAGGGAAGGATTTTTATAATAGTTAGTATGTCATGAAAATAATTAAGGTTCAAGGGAATTATACCATTGAAAGGCAAAAGGGTGTGATAGAATTATTAGCAACAAAAGTTACACCCTCTAAAGGAGACTGTTCAATATTGATTCAAACATGGACTAACATGGGATTAGGCTAAAGGTTATGGGTTACATATAGTCTAGACCAAAAATATATATTAAGAGGATATATCCCTTGATATATCAAATTTAAATCTTATTCTAAGACTTATTTTTCTTGGGATGAAAAGGTTTAAGGTGAAAATTTAGAAGTAAAACCTATACTAGGAGTGGTGATACACCATGTTTGTGTTAGCAACCCAGATAGAACCCTTAATTATAATACATTTATTTGAAACTAATTCACACTTATACTAACATTACAATTATCTGAGGTATGGGACACTTGAACTCAGACCAAACCTCTAGTTTTGATGAGGCTAGCTCTTCTAATGTATCACTTATGCTCTGCTTACTAAAACCTACTAATTTTTGGGATGAAAAGGGTTAGAATTAAATTTAAAGGGAAATAATATTCTAATATTGGTGATACACCTATATTACCATTTCATCCACTTTATTTTAAATCATAAACCACTAATAAGATAATGCAATGACTAAATCTACAACTCCAAATCACTCTTATAGATCAGTATTTCATATAGAGGTTTTATTTAGTGATAAAAGCATGAGGTAAATGATGTAATAGGCTTGATTAAATGAATGATATATTTAGTTATATCCATTTTTATCTTAATCAAATGACATCAAACATTGAAAATGACCTGTATAAGTTAGCATACTAGTAACTAGGTGAGATCAGGACCTCACAAGGGAGAAAATACTACCACATGTTAAAATTAACTAACATAAAAAACTATAATATAATAGTGTAATATAAAAATAGTCATTTTATTCATTTCAAAAGGTTACAAATATCAATATTGGAAGAGATCTATCATACCCAAGTGAGGGATCATAAAATTAGCTTGAAACCTTGAATATATAACAAATAGAAGAAGCTCTAGACAATGTGGCATAGAAGTGAGAAGGATAAGTAAAATCCATATTAAATTGAGTCAATTTTCATTAAAATTTTATAATAATAGTCTTTAAGAACTATCCTTTTGTTTCTTTATCTTGCATGAGTTCCTTTTTGTCATTGGAAAGAAGAGGTGGGCCATCTTTGTCTTGTCAAACCTCCTTACATTTTTTATATGCCATAATTTTGTGGATAACTCCTCTTTAAGTGAGTTTAAATTTTTTTAAATACCACTCTTACATGAATACCATGGATCATGCATGATGCTAGTCAATTAGTCAACTTAGAGTGATTGATAATGAAGACTAGTTAACTCCACTTAAGCCCTTTCCTTGCATGAATTGGCACTCAATATCCATATATTCATTGAGTATCCACTTTAAAATCAGATATTAATCATTAAAATTCCAAATTATCTCCTTTTATATTCCTTTAGTGTCATTCTTTACTTGATTTATTTGATCAAATGGGCTTATTAGGCCAAATAGGCCAAATAGGCCTAATAGCCTAACCTCTTGTACTTGGTGGATTTTTAAACCTAAATAAAACATTAAATATATTTTAAATTTTTTATATTATACCTTAATAAATATTAAATCTCATTAAATATCTCCTACTGATGAAGAAACACCTACAACTCAGTCAAACTAATTGACTAGGTTAAATTAGCTTGAATTTCTAGCATAATGGCTATTTTTGGTGGCATCCCAAGGACACTTTTAGGATAATTTATGACCATATGATGATTTTAGTATTAATAAAAAGTTAAAAACTTTGATCTCCATGGATTTTATTTTATTTAAACTACCTTGTAACTCATATGTTATGCTTTTTTTATCTCAAAAACATATTTTTTCCTTGATCCATACAATTTCATACAACTAATGGCCATGTTCATGAATATATATGATTAAATTCATTATAAAATATATTATTAAGAGTTTTAAATTATTTTTATTTCATATTTATTCATATATCCATAAATAGGTTTGCTAGTGGGGTTTTGCAAGGGTTTTAGAGGTCCTTATCTTCTTAAGGATTGTTCATAACATATAGGCCTTCAAATGAAAACCAATTTACACAAAAATTTTATATAATTATCCCCTCATAATCATTTAAAATCATGGGCTCCCATGAAATATATTCCTCAAGTTTTCTACATGGTGAAGTTTGGTTTTGAGAGGCTGCCAAGACTATGTGTGGAAGTAAAAGGCCTAATAAATGGTGTCAAAACCAAATTTATGAAAATTATTAACTTAAAAATATTATTAAATGTTTAAATTACATTGAAAAATTCCTAAAAATCCATCTTACTAATCAAAAGTTCATGAAAGAGTGTAAAAGTGTGACTGTGTGCCTTGAGGGTTTTAGGCCTAATTACTTAGATTATCTCTCAAGGGAATGGTTTGATTTAATAATGGGGTATAATCACTTCCAAAATTTACTTATATTTTTTTTAATATTTTTATTATTTTTTCATGATTGAAAAAATCTTACCATGAAGTTTTAAACCTCCTTTCCACATGTATGTACCTTAAGAACACTGCCTACTTGCATCTTGATCATGTTTTAATAGGCTGATTATTGTGTCAAAAATTTGATAATATAAAATAATAATTTTACCTATCAAATATTTTTTATGTAAATATTAATTCACAATTACTATCTCCAAAAAATTTCAATTTTACTAGAAACTAGTTTGAGTTACCTACTTCTTAACTATTTTTGATAGGCTGATGACTATGTCAAAAAAATGAGTATATACCCTATTAAAATTAAATAAAAAATATTTTATATGTATTTATCAATTCATAAGTACCAACTCTACAAAATTTCATGTCATTTGGATGCATACTTTGTCCTGTAGGCTCATTTTACTAGAAACTAGTTTGAGTTGCTTGTTTCTTCATGTCCTACTAGGCCTATGACTATATTGTCCTCTTTTCCACCTTATTTTGAACTTATAAAAATTTTAATATTCCTTTAATTCATAATTTCACTAATATTTTCATTGGTCTCATCTTCCATTGGTATAACAACAACCTTGTAATGACCTTACTCCTTCAAGAAGCATGCATTGTGACTGTATAAATAGTGTTGTATTTGGAAATTATGGAACTTGAGAAGTTTATTAGTTAATTAAATATGATTTATTTATTTTATATATTTCATACAACTTTAAACCATACTCACATGATCATTCTTGGCACATTGATGCTTAAACTAGATATTTAAGCCTTATATATAGTCATGTGCATACAATAGGCATGTACCTTCATCCTTATGATCTTGGTAGTACCTTAGTACTCTTGATAAATATTTGTAAATTTAAACTTATCACTTTAAATTTATTATTATCTCACCATGGGTCACTTCTTGACTTTAAAGTAACTTATATTATATCCTACTCATATAGGATTGAGAGAGGATAAGGCCATTTATATGGTTGTAGGTGATGATGGCTATTGGTATGACTATAGGCTGATTGATAAACTTAGCACATCCTTATGAAACCATTTTATTTAATTAACATCCTCTTGATACATTCTCATGAACATGAACTTAAACATGAGATCTCCTTTATTACACTTTTATTGAAACCCTTATTCTTTGGAATAGGCCTGCCCTTAAGCATGGCTTTAGGTGTACTTCTTGGAATTGAGAGTTTAACTAAGTTTGATTTATTTTGTCTATTCCAAGTTCATACTTATTAATTTATTCCCTTGTAAAAATATACCTTCCTTCACACTAAACTACCATGACATCACTAAGGAATTAAATTTCTCCTTTATACCACTTTGATTACTGTACATTTGGCCTATAGGTGATTTTATGGACACTTGATGATGCTTTGGGAGTCATGACCTAGGTTTTATCAAGCCATTAAAGGTGTTTATGAGTTGATCCATTTAATAAATTGTGTATTTAAACTCAACATTCTCTTTTAAGGTCTCAAACCCTGAAAACACTTTCCTTGTCATTATACCTCTTCATTTATTATAGCCTACCTTTTATGATTGCTTATAGGTATAGATAGTGTATCATTAGTCCCATTTGAATCTATGACATGTGTGTGTACCTTATATTTATCATTTTTATGAATATATACTTATATATTCAAAAATCATCCTTGAAGGTTTCCATCCTTGAAGGTTTCTACAAATGCATAGTCCTCATATTTGGTTATAGTTTGACCTAAGTCACATTGTAGGTCTAACTTTGATTTTATTTATCCCTGTGTCTAAAGTTCAAATGTATCTTTCTTGATCTATGTTTTCAGATATGGTTTCCTTTGTTGATTTCAACTCATTTATCACACAATTACAACATGGTGAGTAATTTTAAAGACCATGCCCTTATCCACTATAGGATGACTGTGTGATGTCACATTTGTACAGACTAAACTTGGAAAATGGCCTTAAGGAAGGTTCAATATCATGAAATGATAATTTTTATTATCATATATTTCTTTATGTGACCATTTTTTTATATCAATTTAATAAGACACCTTCCCAGTATGCTTTGGCTTATGAACTTGATGACAATCATAGTTGTATTATGCCTTTGCTATAAGTGTCTTTTTTTGGTTGTAGGTAATAATGACAAGATGTGCATAGCCTTTCTAGAGTAACCAATATGCCCTTCATTTGCTCTTGCCTCTTCCTTATGATGAATTTTATAATGGATATGAATGGAGAGGGATAAACCCATGAATTGATGATAAGGATCTTGAATGGAGGTACAAATGAGTATGATCATAGTAAAATATGGTTATGTATGACAATGTTATGAGAGGTGAACAAGATGGAGTTGTAAAATGGATATTGGGAGAATTTCATGATTATATTAAAGGGAAAAATGGAATCATGATCATATTAATTACCTGATATATCATTTTTAAGGCCATTAAATGAGGATAACAAGATGAAATTGAAACCTGAGAAAATGCTAAGTACCTTAAATAATGCTAAGAAACCTTAGTTTTTGCTAAATAGTTATTTTGAAATGCTTGAAAACATAAATATGGATTTTATATGAATATTTTAAAGAATATCATGTGAAATTTGGCATGAGTAACATATTAAAACATCAATGGTATCCATACAAACATGAAGCCAAGAAATTTTTGAAGCTCTTTCTCTCTCATAGACTATATAATCTCCTTTACATGATTGCACAATGCATATTTGTACTACTTGTATTCTTGATCTTTATATAGATCTCACATGTGTTAAAAATGACTTATTTATCCCATGGAGATGAATTAAATGTCCCAAATAATCCTTGAAATTTTGAAATTTCTTGAAATCATGCCCTAAATAGGAGAAAATGCAGAAAAATGGTTGCCTTCATGGATGAAAGACTACTACTAAATACCCCGACTTAAAATGGATGGTTTTTGAAGGATATTAGTCCAAATTCATATCAAATTAATCTAGTGGTAAGCTCCCTATGTCTAATTTCCTTGGTAAAAGTTTTAGACATGTACCTTCTCTCTAATAGTCGTACCATCATGAAACCTTTGGGGGAGTCTGTGTGTGAAAAGAAACCAATTGAAGGTAGGGGACCAGTTTTGGGCCTATTTAGAGTCCAATTTTCATGAAAAAATTCATGAACCTCTATCATTATTTGATTCTCATATTTCAAACCCCTACTATATGGATGGTCATATGGATTTTGTACTCTCTTTGTAAAATACATGAAATAAGCTTCTTTTTGCCCTTTTATGAGAACTTAAGCTCCTACACCACCAAAAATAGAATCTTGTATAATATAAATGAGTCAATAATTATTTTAGGACAAATATTTAATAATTATACACCTTTAAAAGGCTAAAATTGGCACGTGGGAACATAAAAAATGCCTTTTTCACACTCAAACTTATTTTAAGTGGTTTTTTTCAAAAATGAAACTTTATAAATAATATAAAGTCATATATATATATATATATATATATATATATATATATATATATATATATATATATATATATATATATATATATATATATATATATATATATTAAAACGTAAATTTACTACTTCAATGGAATTTTAATACCATATTTTACATTTAAAGACCAAATTTTGTATTTGTTTGGCAAAATAACATAGTTTTTCGAAGAACAACTGCCACTGAATGTCAACTAAGCATCTCATAGCCTTATAAAAGTCTTAAAATTAATTTTTTAATAAATTTTTATAATGTTCTTAGGTTTATTTTCATTTCATAACTTCATAGTACTAAAATATATTGTAAAACTTCATGACAATTCACCAATTGTCTAATTTTTTCCATCTCCTTCAGAACACTTTCAAATCACAAAACCAATTGAAACTCTAGAAAAAACTCAAAACAATGATTGAAAATATGAACATGACACTAAAAAAATTCAATCTTCACATGATAAATGAGATATTATGATGACATGAAAATTTTTTGCCTATAGGGGTTAGAATTTGGCGTTGACATGCCGAATTACCAACAGTTTGCTTATCCTTTCTTGACTACTCCTTATACACACTTATGAATCCAATGAAACAAAGTAATTTAATAGGATTCTTGACATAATATAGACATTAATATTTAATATGGAGTCTATGTATAAATTTTGAAACTGGAAGGCAAAGTATTTAGGTCTATATAAGACAATACTAGCCAATTCACTCTTTAATACCACTACTTATAAACGCTTCATATAACTAGCATAGGATGAAAATATGACATTAGGTAAAATAAAGGACTTGAAAAATAATATTAACCATATAATTTATACAAATAAACAATCATAACACGCACTAACACTCATACAAGAGTCTACAACTATTCCTTCTCTATAGATTCAAGGTGCAAGGTATAATTTTGGTAGAGCTTTGCTACACCCAATTAAGGGATGAGAAAAAATATCTCAATGTCTAAATATATATATTTTTTCATGAGAGATATAGAATAATCTAGGCATATAATAGGCCATGAAGGGGCCATAGTGGCCATGTAGCGGTTACAACAATATCTATTACTCTCCTCATGTGTTGCTTGAATGGATAAGTGCCTTAAATGGGATATTTGAGGAATTAAATTATATATTTATCAAATTTTTATAATTTAATATTTCATTAATTCCACCTTAATCAATTACCATCATTGAAAGTCGCTTAATGGAGCCCTTTTTCATAAGGCATTAAGTGGTTGCCCACACCTAAAAATTGGCTTTGATGGAGAAACTACCCAAATACTTCATGATGATGATCAATATTTGGTCTAATCACCTCAATTTATATTTAAATATGTAATAATTTGGTTCATTAACTCTATGATTCCTTTATACATCCATTACCACATCCTTTTTGTTGATTAAGTAGGCCTCATCAACTAGTCATTTAGTCTTTTATCCATCCATTATTTGGATGATTGAGGTAGTTTAACGAAGAATTAAATATATATAAGAATTATTTAATTACTCTTTAAATATCCCTTTTCATTGGTATCTATACCCTTCAAATATCACTAGCTCACAAACTCATCTTCCTTATATGACTAGGCCATCTAGACTAGCTGATAGGAGAAGGTTAGCAAAGGAACTTATAGGCAGGTAATTGAAAATTTAAATATTTATATATGTTAAATAATTTTTAACCCAACACTTTCCATGATTTATAACTTATTACTAAATCTTACACCCCATTTTTTACTTAAAACCCTAAAAATGTATTGTTTTTAGAGGTGTTTGTACAGTATCCATACAACTAAGTACTATGAACATGACCTCATATAACTGGATAACATTATTTAGGTGTTTTTAAAGTGGTTACAATATATTTTTATGTAATTTTCCTCAAATATCTCTGGTCATGTCCTTATTAGGGTTTCATGGAGGTCTAAGACTCTTAATGATGATTCATAGAGGTTAGGGCCTAAAAATTTGAACCAATTCCACTAAATGAATTTATATAAACCCATTAAAATTTATTAAAGTGATCATCATACCTTTAAAAGGTTACATACAATTTAGAGCATGTGAAAATTTTCCTCAGGTGAGAGTCATGCTTTTTTGATAGCCTCTAAGTGCCACCAAGCCAAAATGGATAACTGTAACAACTCTATTAAAACCCAAAGTGATAAATTTGATCCAAAAAAACATGATGACCTACTCCATTAAGTTTTGAAGTTCCATTTTCTCCAATTTTTTCCTCTTCTCTACCTTCAAGTTATATCACCTCAATAGATGTGTTAGACCAGTATGTCTATTCACATGGTCCCTAAGTTTTGGCCTTAAACTAGGGGTTGTGAGGCACCTCTCCACTATATTAACCATGAATATCATCTCTAAGGTTCCTTAGATTAATAATGTTAGCTTGATTAAGCCATTTACCTTCTTTTTCATACATACAATCTTTCATATAAACATCTAGTATGTCTTGTTTAATAAATAGTCATGGAGGCTCTTATAGGTGACTATTAAAAGATTATTTGGGAACTTTAGGTCCCATTATCTCTCTTTAATCTCATGATATATACAAATAATTTTCAAATCCTTGCTTTTAAGCCCAAATTAGCCTTTTCAAGCTTGGTCCATATAACATGATCCCTACATGTCTCAACCAATATGTTATTATGACATTTAGAACACTTTAGGGGACCCTAAGGACCATTTCATAACAAAAAAACTCCATATGGATGCATTTTGGGGAAAAAAATTGTCATTGGGTACCATCTAGGGTTTAAGAGGTCCATCATATTGAAAATGGTTCATTTATTATATACCTCATAAAAAAACTAATTGTCATGAAATCTTAGTAAATTGACTCCTCCATCTCCCCTCAATATCTTTGGATACCATGTAGAATGTGTGTAGAGATAGGAGTGTTGAAATATGACTCTCAAGCTCTCTGTTGACCAATTCTAGCATGTTAGCTTCTTAGGGATCATTCATAAAATTTAAACCCTCAATATATTTCATTATTTTATGGATTTTGAGTCCATAGGGGTACTTAAATTTCCCTAAGATCCCTAATCCTACGGATCTTTGTAGTGAAAGGTGTGAGCATTTGAAAGTGTACCTCGAGTTGACTACATGGGGCTTTGTGTCTCAAGCAGGGTATTAAGACAAATTTAACCCTTTTTATATGTCCCTTTATTTAAAACTACTTTGATATCACCTGAAACATCCTCCCATACCTTTCATGATAATAAATCTTATTTGGTGAGGTCTAAGTATGTCTTAAAATGATAGCAAGGCTTAAGGCCAAGTTTAAGGTCTATCTCTTTTAAATAGCCCTCAAGTGTATTTGACTTGAATTATGAATTTCATTTATCATAAATAGTATATTAATACATTTAATACCACTTTTTACTACATCCAAAACCCTTTATGAAGTATTTCTTGCTTGTTTTGCTCTCAAACCATCAAATAACTCAGTTTTAGAATTGACTATCAAAAGACTGGACTAGATCTTAGGCAAAATAGTGGGTGTATAGACTAACTATATAACCTTGAGGAAATAATAAAAACATTAATTCATTCATAGTTACCAATTTTACCAAATCTAAAATCTTGATCTCGCCTACAAAGGCTTTAAACAGTAATTCTCCCACGACTGGCTATAGGTCTACTTATAAGTCTAAGTACTTGGTAGTATTAGAGGATCTGATCATGAATTTATTTCATTTTTTTGTAATGTTAATTTAATTATATTTTTTATATAATTCCCTAGGTTTAGTGACACCCTTATGTATAACTCTTTCACCACCCCTTTTCTCTGCATACCTTCATCTCCTTAGACTAGGTCTTATGCATAGTTAAACTTGTGTAACCCTCATGTCTATGTTCAATGTATTTTTTACCTTTGGTGGGGTGTACATAATTTTTTATCCCCATATATAGATTAAATATTAAATATTTATGCATATATATTATCTCTTACTTTAGGTAGGATGTAAATCTTTAAACATGTCAATAGTGTTGTAGGTATTATTCTATACATTTGACTATGTATAGGGGTTTGTGGAAGAAGACTCCAAGGGAGGAGAGTGTCTTGTATCTTCTTAAAACCTTTATTAATATTTCAAATTATCATCCACATCCTTGAGATGTTCACCTACTTGTTCATATCACTTCATATGCTTAGGTTTGGCCTATACATATTGGTCTTGAAGGCTTTTGCATAGTCGATCTAGATGATCTCTTATAGGTGGTCACTTAATCTCTTACTAGGTTATATGGCCATATGGGTCCATATCTTCATGACCTCATGGTTATTAATAATTCCAAGGAATATCTATTCCTTAACCTTATAATTAAGGCTTATAAAAAGGGGTGGATGGCCTATGAGAATACTTGTGGAGTTGTATGGGATTTGAACATGGAGTGTAATGTATTAACTGAAGTGGAATGGTAGTGGAGAGTTTATGAAATGGAAAAATTTAATCCATTACTAGATGTATGTCTATGGCGACACACCCAAGATAATTTTAATGTACCTAGATAGGGGATTAAGTAGTAGAAATAGTAGCATGTAATAGTAATACATTAGATGAATAGTCTCACATGCATTAGACTAAGGAGCTGGGTAGGTAGGAAATAGTATATATAAAGGGTTACGTGATGTTTTAGAGAATCTAAGAAGAAATATTGTAATATATCCTTGATCTAAATGAGTTATCCCCCTTGAAGTGGCCCATGATTTTAAGTTGTTCTTTCTATAAAAATAACTCATGTTTGTAATGTGAGTGTTTAAAATTAATATATGAGCTAATTTGGTTATTTAATCATCATGAGAGTAAGAGGTTCCTAACATTGGTATCAGAGTGAGAATCAAAGAAATTTCCTAGGGTAATTTTTTTCCATTAAAATGAAATTGGTGAGAGATAGTTTTTCCATCATTTGTAGCCATTTAAAGTATTCTAGTTTATAATATTGTTAGTGGTGAAGATCATCAATATTGTTTTTAGTATTACAATCAAATTAGTTATTTGTGTGGGTATTTTGTGGTTATTATATATCAATGGGATATTTTTTATAATTATATATTTATACATCAAGGGATTTACTGTTCACATAGACTTAAACTCTACCAATATATGCCTAGTCTATTCCAATCGCCTACCTCATGCTCAATCTACATCTAACCCTCAACATTTGCATCTACAATTTTGGATTTTGATTCCTCCATCACTTGATCTATTCCACTCCACCTTATCTCCAAATAAGTCTTCTCTTTAGATCCTAATCTCTAGGATTCCTCCACATCTTTTTCTTCCATGACTCGATCGAGATCGAGCTACCCAGTTACATCGAGTTCCCCACAATATCCAAGCCACCATCATCTATATCATTATGAGCCAAAATCTCATTCAACTCAGTAATCAATTATCTTTAGACAACTAATTACCTACATTTTCATATTTTTTATCTAAAATTTTCTACAAGAAGGCATGCATTTATATTTGAATCATCACCACCAATAACAATAAGGCCATATAAACCAAGTTTAAGTGTAGTCTCCTCTACTTGCTTGAATTATTCAAGAGTCTCAATTATATCCTAGCCATTACAAATAATGTCAAATCCACCTTGATTGTGATATAGATAGACAAAATATTTTAAACTTGACCAACAAAAATCACAACACCAACCTTTAATGCTTAATCTAATCTCAAAGTTGTAGACACCTAAATTTGGCCACTAATAACCTCTAATCAAGATTTTGACCAATTTCCACCAAAGTGTACAATTTGGCCTAAAAAGACTAAAACACATTAAATGATGTGAAACTAACATATTCAAGTGCCAATTTTGGCTATATTATCACTAAATGGGGTAATGCAATTTATGGGCCAACTAATTTTGATCAAATCATTTCTAGTCAAAATGCCAATTTTGCACCTCAATGCTCTGGATTACTCTTTTATATCAAATTTATTATACAAGATGTGTGTATTTTTTATTTTTTATTTTAATCATCCTAAATGGTATAACAAACCCAATGTATCTCACATTGCATTCTAATTCTAATCTAGTCAAATTTTTTACCAATAACAAGGCATTCTGATCAATTTGAGTAATTTGTGCACAAAGTGCTTAATCATGCTTAAGATATAGTTAAACCAAATTAGAGCCTAATTAATAATTCCATGGAAACTTGTTGAATACTTGTTTTTAAAAATGAATATTTAATAACTACATCATCAGGTGACTTCATTTCTTGGGAAGACATCCCTAGGATATAAATGCCACAAATATCAAGATTCATGCCTCCCATACCTCATCAATGCCCTCCATGCATTTTAATTTCTCCTCTATCCCAAATATTGATGAGCATATTTATAAATTTTAATTACATAATTATATTAGGCCTTATCCACACATCTTAATCTTGAGATGGATAGTTCAAGTTGATTCTACCCATTTACAAAAATCTATAAATAGGAGGCCTTGCCACATGAATTTCAAGTCTTGATAATGCAAAGTTTTAATGCATGAATGATTCCAAAAGATATAGAAATTAGTGTTAACATGAAAAATTAGTTCCAATTCAATCCAATACAAATCCAAAGGTGCCAAGGAGAGATGGAGGTAGCCAAGATTCTATTGATGCCGACTTCATGAACACAAGCCGAGCAAGCAACTACAAAAGCCTTTGGAGCATCCAAGGAAGGTGAATGATTATTGTTTTTATTTACTTTTTAGTTTTTTTTTTCATTTTTTTTATTATTAATCTCACCCTCACAACTAGGCATGATGACATTATTTTAGTGTGTTATTTGTCATTTGTTATGTTCTTTGTTTCACTAACACAACACTAATCTCCTTTTCTTACTCAAATTCCTAGTTCACATAATGGCATGCATGGTGGGACCTGAATAGATTCACAAAATTGATCACAATGCTCCCTCAAGAAACTCACTAACTTTTTTTATGTATAATCTTGGAGTGGGAGGATTAAAAGAGAGTAAAAAATTAAGTAAAACATGTTTTTCTATAAGTGACAGGTTTGATTGGACACAGTCATAGGACTGTCCTACAACTCATGGTATTATCATTAAAACTCATAGTATTGTTTTTAACAATTAATCATGGGGTTAATTAAATGAGTCATAATATTTTCTAACCATTAGAATTTAAGTGATAATACCATAACTTTTAAAGTGGCAGGATTGTCTTGCTACTAGTAGGATGGTCAAACTGAGTCACGATATTATGACCAAACCACATATGGTTTACAATAATGTGAATTTAAAAGTTTCAAGATTCTCCTATAAGCAGAGGGATCATAATTTAGAGTTATGGTATTGTGACTAAATGGTTAGTGGTTAGTTACAATACTATAACTCTTAGAGTTGTGGGATTGTCTTGCAAGTAGTAGGATTGCTATGTCAAGCAGTGATATTGCACTACAATGTCAACTTGAGAGCTCATTTTCCCAAGTTAATTGTTTAATCTTTAAAAATTCTTTAAAGCTAAACCACATGCTAACATTTTTCTTGCAAGACCAACTTGGAAAATTGTTAAAACATGTTTAAATCATCTTTTGTGTGCTTTAAAATGAACTAGGAACATTATTTTGGTGCTTAATGTAACATTTAGTTGCTTAAGTAAGTTTTTAGCATTAGTTTTCAAAGTTTACAATTTTAAGACCAATTGGTCAAATGAAAACCACCAAATCATTCATTTAGGCTTAAAATTGAATGCACTTGTCATTTTTGTCTTTTATATCTGCTTAATTTAGTTTTGTTTAACAAAGAGAGTGGTGGTGCATGTCTGCTCTTCCATTTGTACCCTTTAGGAAACCCTTGGAATCAAAAGTTCCATTCTTATTGAAAATTTCCCAGTCCAAGGCATATAAAGAACATCATCTAAAGCACTCTCTAAAAACTCATAAAATTATTAGGTGACCTTGATAATGACCCTAAAGTCTTTCTATTTTATGATTTCTTCATTTCACACAAACATGGATTGTAAGGGGGATGTCATTACATCCCTTGAGTTCTTTAGGGAAGCTTTGATCTAGGGTTTAATCTCCCTACATTTAATTCATTTGGCTCCATAATGGAGTTGCACATGGGATGTAGTGGTACTTTAGACATTGCACTACACTGAGCAAATAATCAAATATAGTGGTTACAAAAAGGACTAGACCTTTTTGAAATAAGCCAAGTGATACAAACCCAAAATCCATGCTTTTATTTTTCATTTTTTATGTGAAATTCATTATGCAATTCATTCCTATAGAATTTTTTAAAACTTGTAGATCTTAGAAAAATACCCACTTGCCACAGAAGTATTATTGGTGTAAGGTGTGCCTCAAGGTCCATATCATAAAACTACCATTTGAGATAAGGGGAGTGTAAAAACCTTGATATATAATGTGCATTTACTTTTGGATGAACACTTAAAGTATTCTCAAATGATGTATATTGATGGATTCCATTAATACCAAGCAACCTTGTTAGTTTAGGATCTAACTGTGATTAATTAGTTAGTTTTATCCTAGATTAAAGTCTTGTTTGGAGTTAAAACTTGGTTTAAAAAAATGATACAAAATAAAATCCATGGTCCTCATTTTCCTTTGAACAAAGAGGTGTTATGCTTCCCATGTGCATCATCACTTTACCTTTTCAAAATTCATCAGAATTTGGAGTCATATCATCCACTTTGGCACAGTTATGCTACCCAATTAAGTCTATAACTTTGCCAAATATGTTTAAGTCCTTCATTTATAATATAAATTTGAAATTATACCTTTATAAGTTCATAGGGTTGATGTGTTAAGTGTGTTCACCATTTGGACTAAACTTGAGGGAACTTAGGTTTAACTCCCAATTTGGGTTGAAGGTCATTTAAGACTCATGATCATTATCACCACTTCATATACTTAAGTCATTTTGTGTTAAACATTTGCACTTTGAGTCTATGCACCATAACATTTTGAGTCAAGAAAGGTAGTGTTATGCTATCAAATTTGTGAGAAATTATCTTTGCCTTAGAGAGTTTTTCAAACAAGCATTTTGTTCACATATTTTGGGTAGTCTAGCACTGTTATGCTACCCAGAACATTTTAGATATTGTTTCATAGCACCTCTTGCATAGAGTTCAAATTTGTTCCTACTTTTTCAAACCAATCCAAGTATACCTTTGTGAACCTTTGTCTAGCACAGTTACATTGTTCACTTTTTGTCTAGCTTATTTGTCAAAAGAACCAAGTTTCATACCATTATTTATGAGAAAATAAACTATCTCTAAAGTGCCTTTTGTTTCATACCTTATACCTATTTGATTGAGTCCATGTCTAAGAATTAAATGCCTAGTGTTTATTAGAGGTGTTTCAAATTCGTTAGATTAAAAGTTCCATCTATTTTAAAGTCTAATGCTTGACGTAGTTTGGCCAAGATTCCTATTGAATGCCTTATTTGAGCCTAGATTTTGATGTTGCATTTGGCCAAAAGACCTAACAACTTTTACTTTTCTTAGATTAGACTGATTTGAAACATTTCAACCTTAGAGTTTGGAATTTCAATTTTTAGTTCATTTACTTAATCTTTTTATGTAAGACATGTAACATTATAAGTTTAATGTTAGCTTGTGTTATCAAAAATCTTTGCATAAACCTTTTGATCCTTTTGGTGAATCTAGACCAAGTTTGAACATCAACTTTTAGACATTGTCTTTTTAGAGTTTGTAAAACTCTTTGACCTTTTATTGAAAAGACATTTACTATGGATCCCAATATGTATTCCTACACTCATATTGGACTCATGTATAATCTAGGGATTAGTAATGTGGTTGTGCAAGAATAAATGGTGCAAGACCCCTATTTAGATAATATTTCTTATGAGATGGATCCATATCCCTCTTATAATACTCAATTAGGGGCACAAAGTAAAGATCCATTGGCTAACTATTTGGTTAATACACCACCTTATTCATAATAAAACCAAGAACAAACCACACAATACCTAGCTACAATACCTAGAAAAGATGAACCATTTCTACAATAGTCATGCTCTACTAATACACCTTTCATATATGATCCATTTTTGTTTGAGCATCATTTATTGAAGAACAAAGATGAGATTTTGGTTAGATCCATAAAGGTAGGGGCCAAGTTTTCAGCATACTTCCCTCATGATAATTTAACAAGCCTAGTAATAATGCCCCCCAACATAATTTACAATCAACAATCTTCTTATAGCAATCCTTTGGCTCTAGTCCAAACAGTCTATCAGGACCCTAATATGCCTAATAGAGGAAAAAAACTCATGGAAGACCACTTTAACCAAATGCAGATGGCATATCAAACCTACCAATATCTAACACATGATTTCAATTAGATGACCATGGTGAGAAAACCTCTTATTGACGTAGTTCCTTCAACAAGAGTTTTGATAGGGTTAACTAGTCAAGACAATCAGAGTTTAGACCCATTCATGTAAAACACTTCAATAGAAAACTTGCTACTTATTCCCATTATTGAGGAAGTTTATTCTACTTATACACAAAATAATGAGAAAAATATAGTGGACAACATGTAAGCAACATCTAATCTAAATCAAAGTGGTACTAATAGACAAACAACTAGTTAACAGAATGTGCCTTTAGTTAACACTGCAAGTGGTTCTCCAAATTAGGGAGTAGGAGTTTCTACATCTCAACCTCAACCAACTAATTCATCAACCATGCAACTAATAGGATTAGGTAGTCAAACAACACCTAATATCATGCCTCAATAATAGAATGTGATGAATCCTACTCCTCCTCAACAAATAATGAGTAGTATCCCACAAAAATAGGCACAAAATAGTGTACCAATGCAATAAACACTAAATTTATTACCACCAAAATAAGGGGAAACTATTAGTACACCTCATTAGGTAGTGACAAACATACCTCTTCAGTCGCACACTAGTGTACCAATCCAAAACCAAATCATAACTAGTTAACAATGTGTAAATATTGGTCAGTGAGATACAAAATCTTCAACATGCTTTCACTTACCAAAAACAATTCATGCAACAAGAAGGCTCTCATGTTTCTCAAGTACCTACTAGATGATAATTAGTTTAGAATGTGCCACAGTTTTAGAGTGAAGGTCTTGGTTCATAAGTTCCCACTCAATAACAAGGTTTAATTAGTCATTAGTATGTCCCTTTTCAACCACAACAAACACAATATAGTTGTATCCCTCCATCCTAACCACAAAATCCTCTAATTCAAACCTTCATAGCTAACCCAAAATATAATGTCACACAACCAAATGTGAAATTCCAAGTACATCCTAATTGTCATATACATATTCATGGTCTATTTCCTAATTAAACCAATATACCCTAATAGATATCTACATCATACCCTAGTTAAAGTGTCCCACTTGTGACCTCCCAACCATCTACCCAAACCAATGTCCTCCTTCAAACTAATGTTCCTTCTAGTTTCCTATCTCAAGAATTACAATAGATGAAGGATGTAATTGCTACCATTCAAGCTAATAAATAGACTAAAAAGTTTAGGTTGGATAGTGTGTGTTATTATCCATTGAACATAGAGTACTTACAAATACCATATCTTCCAGGATATGAACCACCAAAATTCAACAAATACAAAGGGAAAGGTGACCCTAAGGCACATTTAACTTAGTTATTTATTGCATGTCAACTAATGGAATATAATGATAGATACCTTTTATTGTTTCCAAGGAGTTTAGTTGAACAAGCCTTGGAGTGATTTTTAAAGTTGTCCAAGAATTTAGTAATAGATTATGATGATATTTTTGATAAGTTTGTGCAACTCTTTTCTTATAATATCAAACATGAGATTTCATTGGTTGACTTAACCCAAGCAAAGTAAAAGGCTGATGCGAGTTTTTCAAGTTATCTACAGTGATGGAGAGCCCTTTCAATATGATTCACCCACAATTTACCATATAAACAATTAGCCATTATGTTTAATAAAATTTTTCATAGTGAGATAGCTTATCATCTGGAACTACAATGTGCACATACTTTCAATGAGATCATTGACAAAGTATTATTGATTGAGTGAGCTTTTATTAATAAAGGGATCATCAAGCTTACTTCAACTAATCAGAATCAAGATACCAATCAAGAAAGTGGCCAAAACCAACATCCAATCTAAGTGTAAGCATCGCAACTAGCACATGCCAATAACCAAGATAGACCAAAGCAATTCAACCACAATAGTAATGTTGTGGGTAATGGAGTAATTGAGTCATGTCATGGCCAAATGATGTAAACATCATTTGTACCATATTTTTTTCTTACTCCTACCCAAAAACCTCTCTAACCAATGTCACAAGCACAAAAACCTAGACCTGTACAATAAATAAAACAACCTTTACCATTATAAACCCCTCCTCCTAGGATAACTATTCCTATACATCATGTCTTTAGTGACCTAGAAGAGCCTATTGAGTCTAAATTTCACAAACTTATTGATACTAATATAATTAGTTGGCCTATACCAAAGCATTATCTGCAAGGCATTCCTTAACTTGATTAGTACCCTAAAAATGAATTATATGAATTTCATCAAGTCAATGGGCATAATCCACAAAGATGTGTACAAATAGAGAATTTGATTGAGAACATGTTGAAGAATAGGGAGATAAAATTAGATAATGGTGATTCCACCTCTAATCAAACTCTTGGGATTTATCAAAACCCTTTTTCCCAATATAACACACAACAACAACATAACAATCAACAACAACAACACTGACTGATGCAACAACAAAATCAACAGTATCAAAATCAATGGTCAAAACAATAGAATTAGTAAAATCAACAAAAAAACCCACAGCATTAGAATAATGGACAAAACCAAGGTCAAAATAGTAACAACCAACAAACCTACCATGTAGTTGCACATGACTATAATAGGGTTATAGGTCATATTGCAGGGGGTAGCATTAATACCATCTCCATTAATCCTAGATCGAGCACTAATCAATCTAGACCATTACTAAACAATACCACTCAACCAAATTACATGGATAATCCTTTTTTAACTTCAGACTGCACATAGGTGAACTAACAAATTAGGAATTCCACTTTTAGACCTTATACCAATAACTCACCCCTTACCATGTGACCACATATAAGTGCATCAACAACTGAGGATTGTCCTATCTAGTCCCACACCATTCCTAACATTTATTAGCAATTATGTTCCAATATCTAATCCTGATTATGAAATCACAACTCAGAGGTAAAAGATTACTATCCTAGGCCCACAACCATCTACCACTTTGCCTATTATCCAACCAACCATTTAACCTCAGAATAAACCATTCACCATTGACCAAGATAAGAAGTTTGATATTGTGGAACAATTGTAGAAGACACCATCACAAATTTATATTTTAGATTTTATATGAATGTCAACAATCCATAAGAATATTTTGAATGAGTTTTTAATATAGTCCACTATTACTAGTGACATATCCCCTGATAAATTTTGAGCTTTGGTTGGACATCTAGCTCCATACCAATAAGTCACATTCAACCAAAGTGATATTTCTTCCCTTGACTCACTCCATAATAATCCATTATACATATAAGTTTATATAAAGTTACATAGAGTGAAACGTGTCCTTATAGACAATGGATCAAGCCTCAATATAGTGTCTCTAAAGCTCATCAAGATTATTTGGTACACAATACTAGATCTTTAGCTAAAAATGATAACTATCAAAGCCTATGATAATTAGGAAAGAGAATTACAAGGCACCATTAGCTTACCAGTTATCATCAGGCCTTTAACCCATGATACACTTTGCCATGTACTTGATCTTGAGTTGTCATATAATATGCTTCTAGGTAGGCCTTGGTTACATAAAATTAATGCAATCTTGTCAATGTTGTACTAATGTATCAGGTTATCCCACTCAAGGATGGAAGTGAATATTCTAGGAGATTTACACCCATATGAACACTGCAAACATCTTGACATTGAGTTTCAAATCTACAATTACCAATATAGCATGAATCCAAGTTCTAAGTAGGATAAATGAAAGGTCATACTTATTGAGCCAGCACAAGTTAATTCCATAGATCCTAATACCTTGGATTCCCTTTCCCATATGTTTCTTCTTGAAGTTTCCAATCATTTCACCATTTTAGATAATGGCCCACTGGAGTATGTCACCCATGATACCTTTCATATTACCAATCTTTTTCAGAATCCAAAGACCTTTGGATGACCTAAAAGTACCCCACACATGCATTGGAAACAAAAAGAATAAAGATAAAGTACCTACTTGTTTGTACCAAGATCCAGCCTAGAACTAAACCCTTTTGAAGGGGATGAATCATGGTTGTAAAATGACAATCAAGCTGATTGTTATAAAAGTGCAAAGTATCATATTCCCAATAGAATCATGGAGCATCAAGATTATGAAGGAAGAAGCCTTAGACTGAATCAAAAAGGAACCATAGAACCAATTTCTTTGACTAAGTAAAAAATACCTTGTGGACTTGGATTTAAACCAACTGAGGGTGGCCCCACATATCTTATTTGAGTTCCATCATCAGTGGCTAGTGATGATGATGTCGACAACAAAGTAGAGTTTGATCATAGCCTCACCTTTGATGACCTAGTTGAGACTAACCTATTTGATAATAATGCCATACATACTCTTACCCCAATCATTTTTCACCACCCATTGCCATTATACTATCCCCAACTGATAGATTGAGACCAACAAGAATCAAATTTACCGATTAATGAGTTTTAGAATGATGAAGCATTTTTTGACTTTTTAGGCCTTAGAGATAATGTTTTGTTGGGAGATCATAAATCAATATTCTTAATTACATTAGATCCAAAATCCTATTTTAGAGAGTGGGTGAACACCCTTAGCCAAAAACCAATAAATAAAACATTGAGGTCCCCAATTGAAAACCTCTTGGAGGTGCTTTCTAACAAGAGAAAAAGTAAAGATAAAGGCTAGTCTAGTGGTGAAAACCTGTTTCATGCACCATTAGATGGGGGTATTCATTCTTCTTCAAATTTAGAGCAAGAGACCACCAATGATGAACTTACCTATGGATCCAAATTTAGTTTTATACAAAAACAAGTATTTAATTGAATTCTTCTAGAATTTTAGACTATTTTTGTCACATGGGTAGATTTCCCATTGGGGGACTCAGATTCATCATGCCTAGGATATTTTGAAGAGCAAGTCTTAACAGATGACCCTAATATAGTTCAATAGTTCAAGTCTTTACCTACTATCATAGAAGATGGTTCAACCCTTTTAGTCAAAGATATAATAGAGGTAAACATCAGGACTTTATCAAACTCAAAATGTATAAAATTAGGCATGTCCCTCACTGAGGAGTAATGTGAAGTCTTTATAGCTCTGCTGAGAGAACTTGTAGATATCTTTGCATGGGATTATTTTGACATGTTAGGTTTGGATCCCACCTTGGTTATACATCACCTTGTGGTAAATCTTGATACCAAACTAGTGAAACAAAAGGTGCGTAATATGCATCCTCACATTGTTATCTTGGTAAATAAAGAGTTAGAAAAACTCTTAGAAGTAGGATGTATTTAGTCTATTGACTACTTAGAATGGAATCTAATGTTGTACCTATTAGTAAAAAGCCTAAAAGAATAAAAAACTATACTAATTTCTAAGACATAAATAAAGCTTGTCCTAAGGATGACTTTTTATTGCTTAATATTGACATGATCATCGAATAAATGGTAGTTTATGAAATGCTTTCACTCATGGATGGCTTTTTAGGATACAACCAGATTAGAATAGCACCAAAAGACCAACATAAAATAACATTCACCACTCTATGGAGAACATTTTGTATCAAGTAATGCCATTTGGTCTTAAGAATGATAGAGCTACATATCAAAGGGCCATGACTATCATATTCCATGATATGATGCATGATATTGTTAAAGACTATCAATGACATATTAAGAAAATCCAAGACTAAGGTTGACCATCTAGTTTGATACATAGGATATTTGAAAGATTGTATGAGTACAAAGTTAGACTCAATCTAAATAAATGTGTGTTTGGAGTAACCTCATGAAATTTACTTGGCTTCATTATGTCTCGTAGGGTCATTGAAGTTGATCCATCCAAATTCCATGCTATAATTAAGATGCTGCCACCAACCAATTTAAAGCAACTCTATAGTTTGTAGGGTAAGATCCAATCAATCTAATTCTTTGTCTCTCAGTAAAAAAATTTCATCCATTTACACATCTTTTGAAAAAGGGAGTTACATTTCATTGGGATGATCACTTCCAAACAACTTTTCAACAACTCAAATATTATCTAGTTTATCCACCTATTTTGTTACCTCTTATGCTAGGAAGGCCATTCTTGTTGTATCTATCAGCTACCAACAATACATTGCTAGCACTTTTGGCTCAACATGATAACAATGGAAAAGATCATGTAGTATAATACTATAGCCATACCTTGGTCATATATGAACACAACTATGTACCTATTGAAAAAGTTTGTCCATCCATGGTTTTTGCATCTCAAAAATTATGCTATTACATGTTAAACAATAAGACCATGGTCATTCCAAAAGTAGATCCACTCAATTATCTACTATCTAAAATATCTTTACAAGGTAGAATGGCAAAATATATCATTCTTCTTAGCGAGTTTGACATAGAGTATGTCAATCAGAAGGCAATCAAAGGATAGGTCCTTTTAGATCAACTTATTGAAGCACCCCTTACAAACACAAAGCCACTCACATTTATTTTTCTTGATGAATCCATAATAACCATCATTGAAAAACCTCTTGAGGAGAAGAACTAGAAGATATATATTTATGGTTTATTTAATGCACATGGCTTAGGGGTAGGCCTCTTATTTATTACACCATAGGGTGATCCAATCCCTAAATGATTTAGAATTAGTTTTCCTTGTACAAACAACATGGTTGAGAATGAAAAACTTGTTAGAGGACCTAGATAGGTAGTAACATATAACATATCTCACCTCCAAGTGTATGGTTATTGTCAGTTAATCATCAATCAGGTCACATACCATTTCCAAACCAAATATGATAAGTTAGTTTCATATAAAGCTATGGTCGACACTCTCAAGCAATAAATTGTTTACATTCAATTTGAGTATATACCAAAGGCTAGTAATAGAACTATAGATGCCATGGCTACTATTATCTCTTTGATTTGAAAAATAGACAAAGCTATAGAATATCATTTCCTTGTTGAGAATTTGTTCACACCAGCTCATGAACCTTCAACCATTGCAATAATTTATGATATCATTGGTCCTAATTATATTTGATACTCAAACCTTTACAACTACCTTCATGACCAAGTTATACCACCTAACTTATCTCAAAAATGAACCAAAGCCTTTATCTATCACTCGACTTTTTATACTCTACTTGGATCCATCCTTTACCACCATAGTTTTGATGGAACTTTGCATCTTTTTTTCATTTTGATAGACTATACGCTAGTGTTAAGAGAATTTTATGAAGGATTATGTGGAGCTAATTCTAGCGGGGTATTCCTATCCAAAAATATCTTATGTACTATTTATTATTGGCCCATGATGGATGCAGATGTAGTTACGTATGTAAAGAAGTGTGAGAAATGTCAATGGCATGCTAATCTAATTCATATCCTAGCCCAAACTTTGAAATTGATGTTGACACCATGGCCATTTATTATATGGGGACTCAATCTCATTAGGAATATCAACCCCACTTCATCTAATGACCATAAACATATCCTTATTGCCACTGAGTATTTCACTAAGTGGGTTGAATCTATACCCCTCACTTACATGACTGGAAAGCAAATTTCCAAATTCATCTTCAACCATATCATTTGCTACTATGTTATCTCCTTTGACATTATATCTAAAAATGGAGGATCATTCAAGAATAAGGATGTTGACAAGCTATGTACCAAATACAACATCGCATAGAATTTTTCTACAACATGTTACCCTTAAGGTAATGGCTAGGCTGAAGCATCAAACAAAACCATTGTCAATATTCTCAAAAATATTGTCAATGATACCAATCATGATTGGCACCTTCAGATATTCTCTACCCTTTGGTCATACCATACCAAACATCATAACCCCATAAGAGCCACTCCATATTCAATTGTTTATGATACTAAATCCATCTTTCCCATTGAGGTTGAATTACCTTCACTATGCATATCTTTTAAGCATGTCTAAGATGATCATGACTATTGAGTAGTTCACTTATAGGAGCTAGACTTGTTTGATGAAAAATGCATATCAGAATTGACTTAAAGGCCACCAAAATTGATGTGTCAAGTATAGATCATTTGAACTTGGTGTTCTTATTCTTAAATAATACCAAAAGAATACCATGGCTGAGAAGAAGCCTAAAGGTAAATTCAAACCAAACTAAATAGTAACTTTCATCATTATTATAGATTTTAGATTAGGAACATATAGGCTTACCACACTAGATGGAGATGAACTTCTTGAGCTGATGAATATTACTCACCTCAAGCAGTACTATGCTTGAGTTCTAAGGTGTATTATCTATAAGGACCATTTTAGTTGTGCCATTTTATCCTTATTCTTCTTTGTATGAATATCATGCTTATTGTTACTTTTATCTCATTCCATCTACTTTACCATCTCATTCTATCGACTAAACATGTTATGAATCCTATCTACCTAGCCTTTTTGATCTTGGTTTTTGCCATTTGTTATGCATTTTTAGTACTGAGGAATCTGATCAGTTTCATTAGTTATTTCAAGTACTTCAGATAGAGTTCATATTTTAGAGTAGAATGATATAAATTTTGGTGGTTACATCCTTCTTTTTTTTTTCCTTTCTTATCACCAGTCTTGCTACTAATTATAACCACATTTAGAAAATTAATACCATTGATCTATGATATTATGTCCTAATTATAACCACCTAGGGGAATACTAGGGGAAACATTTTTATTGAGCCTTGACATACCAACTATGCCTATTTTATTTGAATTAATTGCTAGACTAGTTGAATTCCTCCACTGTAAGGGTGTAACTACAATGACTTGAGGTCATACTATGTGACTATATATGCAGTGCTCAATACATGTTGAGGTTATCTCAATTACCCTTTTCACCATGCTCTCACCATTTTGTGAGTAACCTAAGTTTGAACACTCTCACTATTTTGTGAGCAACCTAAGCTTGAATGCTCTCATCATTTTGTGAGCAACCTAAGTTTGAATGCTCTCACTATTTTATAAGCTTGAACCATTTAGCGTATCATCATTCTTGATCAAGTTTAGATACTTCAAAAAATTCCAAAAACATTGACCATTTCTTTACCTTAAGGATTTTTGGAACCCTTACTAAGTTGTAAGCAAACCACTTGTCACTTAGTTTCCCCATCCTTTTTGGCCTTTTTTCTCATGCACTTACCATTTTTCAAGACCATTCATATTCTTCTATCATATCCATTATATTTTTTTCATCAATTATCACATTCTTCCCATTCCCTAGGAGAACTACATTTGGCATAAAGTTTTTTATTTGATATTATATCTATGGAACTATGTAGGCAGTGTCCACTTGTCCAGTGCATATGGAGACAGCTCGACCACCCCCTTCCTTTTCTTTTATTCCCCCATTTTTTTCATTTGTTAAGTTGTCATTTATTTTATAGGGGTCATGTTCATATGGTTTTTATTACGTTGTTTATTTGTTTGTATCTACTTATTTTGTTTGTTTGTCTACATGTTTATTTGTTTTTAGCATTGTTATTTTGATTCAATTTATGTGTGTTCATTGGGTGATTCCTTTCCCACACTTATACTTGAATCCATCTATATTCATATGTTTACATTATCATCATGGTTTCTATCATTGGTGCAATATTTTTTATTTAGTATTGGAGTATGAGAGTCAGTCCTCATGCATATTTTGGTCTAGTCCTTATGATGTTATACCATGATGCCTATTGACATGTGCTAAAAAAACCTCTACTTCAATCATTCTATTCAATAATGGTGACATCAACATCTATTCAACACTGACATCCTAATTCAATCCCAATCATATCCCAAATAGAGTAATTAACCATGAAATAATTTCAACATTTATTTGTTTAGAGGTGCATCTCCCTATTAGTAGGTTGTTCCAATTCATCACTAACCTCTATGTTAAGTTATAATTATCGACCAAGTTTGTCATGTTTTCCATAATTAGGGTCCAATGATTATAACCACCTATGGGCAAATCATTTCACACCATCCCACCTATATTTCTCAATAATCACAACCATTGTTGAGAAAATCATTATGTTATCACCACTTTAATTTTTTTCCCTATATAGGGGCATGTTATTATCTTGTTTGTCTAACCTAGCTGGGGAAACTCTATCTTTTCAATGATTATAACTACCTTTCGGTAAATCATTAAGTTATCATACCACATTACCACTATTAGGGTCCAATACTTATAACCATCTTTGGGCAAACCATTGTACACCATCCCACTTGCATTCTCAATGATTTTGACTAATTTTTCAAAATTATTGTGTTTTCACCCCATCATCTTTCCTTTCTTTGGTCCCCTTATTCTGGTTCTTATCAAGGGACCATTTTTTGACCTATTTGTACCAACCATTCCCTTAAGGGGGCATCATACAGTTAGTTTATCACCATTGTAGTACTAGGTATACATGACCTTTTCATTCTTTGAGAAGACATTACTATGATTATAGCTTACAATGCCTTCCCAAATAAGGGCAAATTGTAGACACCTAAATCCAGCCACCAATAACCTTTAATCAATTTTTTGACTAATTTTCATTTAAAGTTAACAATTTTTCTAAAAATACTAAAACACGCTAAATGATGTGAAATTGACATATGTAAGTGCTAATTTTGGCTATAGTATCATTAAATTAGGCAATTCAATTTATGGGCTAGCTAACTTTGATCAGATCATTTTTAGTCAAAATGCCAATTTTGCACTGGGGTGCTTTGGATTGCTCTTTTATGTCAAATTTCTTGTACAAGATGTGTGTCTTTGTTATTTTGTGTTGGAAACATACTAAATGAGATAATGAATCCAACACATCTAACATCACATTCTAATTCTAATCCATTCAAATTTTGGACCAATAATAAGGCATTCTGATCAAAATGAGTAATTTGTGCAGAAAGTGCTTAATCATGCTTAAGAGCTAGTTAAACCAAATTAGACCCTAGTTAAGAATTCCATGGACACTTGTTGAATAATTGTTTTTAAAAATGAATATTGAATAACTACATCATTAGGTGACAGCATTTCTTGGGAAGATATCCCTAGGCCATAAATGCCATAAATATCAAGATTCATGCCTCCCATGCCTCATCAATTCCCTCCATGCCTCTTAATTGCTCCTCTATCCCAAATATTGATGAGCCTATTTATCAATTTTAATTACATAATTAGATTAATCCTTAGCCACACATCTCAATCTTGAGATGGATGGTTTAGGTTAATTTTACCCATTTACAAAAAATTGTAAATAGGAGGCCTTGCCACATGAATTTTAAGTCTTGATAATGAAAAGTTATAATGCACAAATGATTCCAAAATCTATTTCAATTAGTGTTACGATGCAAAATTGATTCCAAACTAAGCCAAACCAAAGCCAAAGGTTCTAAGGAGATAAAAAGGTAGCCAAGCTTCCATTGATACAGACTTTATGAGCACAAGTTAAGCAAGCCACTACAAAAGCATTTGGAGCATCCAAAGAAGGTGAAGGATTCTTGTTTTTCCTTAATTTTTAATTGTGTTTGTCATTTGTTTTTGTTATTAAGCTCACCCTAGTAACTAGGCATGAAGGTGTTATTTTAGTGTGTTGTTTGTAAATTTGATTTATTCATTTTGTCACTAACACAATACTAATCTCCTCTTCTTAGTCAAATTCTTAGTTCACAAAAACCAATGTGTCACTTAACATAAGACAAATTGAGGGTTGTCCATATAGCTTTGGAAATAGCTTTGTAAACTCATCTATATTTCTATATGTAGTTTATGGAGGCCCACTCATGATCTTAAAGGTTCCATTTAGCATGCTAAGAAGAGGGAGTTGATGATCCAAATGACTTGATTAAAATTCACGGTACACAAAAAGGTTCCTTATTGTAATCACAAGCTTCTATGCAACTTTGTTGTCCTTCTTAGTGCTATGGTTTTCCTTCATGGTATTGGCCCATAGTTTTCTCACTTCTAATTAGGGTTTTTCCTTATTTGGAGTTTTTCAATTAGGTCTCATTTTGTTTCACAATTTTAGTTAATATTTTATGTGAATGAAATTTGGTTTACTATTTTTTAAGTTAATACATGGTTTTAGATATTTTTAGGTATTTAGTTGTCATGATTATTTATTTAGGTGTCATTTGTCTTAACATATATTATATTATGCAAATTAATTATCAAATTTATTAGGTGTGATAATAATAAGTATGGTTCACGTGTTATAAAATACTTTCATTATAGTCATAGGTGTCAATATTTTTTATAACTTGTCATTATGTTTAATAGTTCGTGTTGTTTACTAGAATTATCTTAATAATAAGCACCATCTTAGGTATTAATGGTTTTAGGATTACTAAAATTCCAAATATATCTCTTGTATTATCTTTAGGATATTATATGAGTTATTATCTTTGTATTATGTTATGTTAATGTTAAAAATAAAAAATAAAAATAGTGGTCATATTATCGTGTAAGATATTGGTCATCTAGTGATCTTGTCATAAAAATATTAATCATATTATAAAGGACACATTTTTAGTTACAACTGATGCCTAATCCTCTAGATCTCATGGGGTTTCCCATTCTCTTTAGAAAGCATCTAACTGATACATTTCCTTAGCTTTGACAAACTAGTACTATTCAAGAATATCAGATTGAGTTTGAGACATTAACCAATGTCACCTCTAATACATTCTTCATTAATTACTTCATCAACAAAATTTAAGATGAGATTCAAGAATAGATCCAAATATAGAAACCTTAGATAATGATGGAAGTGATGGGATTATCCAATATCATTGAATAATACACCAACTAGAAACATCTCCAAATAATGCCACCTCAGATCACAAAATCACCAGAACAAGCACTAAAAATGCCTGAGCACTCCTCCAATGATTCCATTCAGGTAACCACCATGCTCAAGAAGACCCCAGATGAGTCTAAGTCAACAATAATAGATCCCAAGTAGGGAATCAAGGCTCCACCTCCCTCAAGAAATAATGTGAAGGGGGATGTCATGTACCCTCAGTTGGTTCACAAGGACAACTATTTTATGCACCATTATTCTATATTTGAGGTGATCATTGTCAAGCTTCAAATTTCATTGAACAACTCTCACTACTCAATTCTAGTTATGGTTATTTCACTCAGCCATATTTATACATATCAACCTCTTATTTTAGTGCTTATATTCACCTTATTATTGTACATACTCCTATCACAACACAAATAGAAGAAGCAGAGGTAGAAATGAATGCATGGTAGAGCTTTCATCTGGTCTTCAACATATTTTTGGTTTAGATTTTATTTTTTCCTCCTCCTATTTCTTATCATATTTTAAGGGTGAAATATATCTAAGGGGGATGGAATGTAATGTACCTAGATAGGGGAATAACTACTATAAATAATAACATGTAATAGTAATGCATTAGATGAATAGTCCCATGTGCATTAGAATAAGGAGATGGGTAAGTAGGAAATAGTATAAATAAAATGTTAGGTGATGCTGTAGAGCATCCAAGAAGAAATATTGTAATATAGCCTTGATCTAAAAGAGGTATCCCCCTTAGAGTGGCCCATGATTTGGAGTTGTTCCTTTCATAAAAGGAACAGGTGTTTTTAATGTGAGTGTTTCAAATTAATATATGAGTTGATTGAATTATTTAATCATTATGAGAGTAATAGGTTCCTAGAAATAACCCAAAACTACCTTGGATACCTTCATACATATACCTACCAAAATATAACACTATAGAGGCTAGGAAAAGGCATACATGGCTAGAAGATGAAACCTAAGACTTTCTAAAGAACCTTAACATTTGTTAGGAAACATTAACTTATAGTAAAGGGAATGAGAAGAGGTTTTTAGGTAGAATCTAATTTTAAAGGTCTATGGGGATACCATGAAGCTTATGAACCTACACATAAGGATACAATGGTGAATTTATCATGAACATAACACTCCATTCTATGTTTATACTATGTTTGGAGGACCTTGATGATATCATCAGATGGTATATTGCCTATATACATTAGTAAAACCTACCTATACTAGATGAATTTCTTAGAAACATTATGATTAGAAGGTTAGAGACCATCTAAGGGTTCAATCTAGAGTTAATAGGCATGAACATATTAAAAACATTATGATTAAACCTCCAAACATTAGTCACCCTCAAATGCATACATTAGATGTAATTTCCTATCACTAAAAACTACATGTAATATGTATACACAACTAGTTTTGATGTTTCTCAACCCCACATGCCCACACATATGAATCAAAATATGAGGAGGCCATGAAATCTTTTTGCAAGACTTGAAAAACTAGGAATAATCACTATTTTGATCAAATAAACTAGAAATTCCCTAAAATCAAGCTCTTTTTTTTAACTTGTGTGGATGAGGTTGATGGTTAGATCAATTAACTTCTTAATGAATGTTCACAGAGCTCAGGAAACCAATTCCCATGAATGATAGGTGACCAAGTTTAATTTCTCTCACTAAGAGCTGGGCCCCTCTTTCTCTCTTCTTTATATGGTCTGAGCACAAAACTAAAGTTTTATCTAATCCTACCAATGAACTTTATGGGAAGATGGATTAGTTTTGGACCCCTGAAGCATTGAAACACTCTGATTTATTCCACACATGATAGTAGTGACTTCTTCCTATATATCCATGGCTCCACCTGAGTCAATTTTTATTGTACAAAACTATACTACTTAAAAAACTCATGAAATATACAAATTCCTTATATTTTAGCATGTTTTAAACCATAATCCATTTTTAGTGGGTAAGAGGGGGGAAAATAGGATTCAAGTGGTGCATTAAAGATTAGGAGGGAAAATAGGAGTCAGGAGAGAAAATTGGAAAAGTTGAATGGCATGTGTGGGGCCCATTAGTGGAAATTAAGTGTTGACCCTTATGAAAATGGGCTCCCTGATGCATAAAATTCCTTGAGTATGGTCTAATAGGGCTCTTGAAAGATATTTAAGGTGTGGATGGTGGTTTAGTGTCCTAACAAGGTCAAATGGATTCTCATTATAGTAAAATATTTCACTTTTTGAACATATACATGACGTTAAAAAGGGATAACAAATTAATATTATATCAACACATATGAGAATACTTTAAAACCTACTAATGACTTTAATAAATCCTTCATATACCTTCATAACATTATGAAAATCTTGAAAATGAACCATACCTTTCAAAAAAATTAATACACCAAATGGGTTCATGATGAATCATCTATTTTATTATCAAATCATCTCCATTATGGGACCTTTGGATGTTGAGGCCTCTTCAAAACTGACTAAAGACCTTTATACATAATCAAAGTTTCTAAAAACACTTGACATAAGCTAAAACATGAGGTGAGGGGAATCATTATTTAGCTCATAACATGGTAAGATAGTGAACCTATTACATATGGAAAGACAACTAATGACTTTTTTTTAATTTCCCTACTTTTACCAAGATGTATGACAACCATGAGGTCTGATGGTGATGTAGGGTTCAAAGGCTTTAGGTTGACCCATTTATAGCATTGAGACTAGGAAGTGGTAAACAATAATTAAAGGGTATGTGTTTGTAGATAGCGATGTTGTTATGTTCTTTTTTTGTTGGTCTGAGAAATTTTGGGCAACTTCATGATATGCGATCATTTGTACTTATAGGTTTTTTCTATCATTTTTTTTTATAATTGATTCTTTTGAATTTTCATTATCTAAATTTTTTTAGGAATAACTATAATTTTGAGAAAAAATGAGCTCATGGGATGTGTTCTCCCTTAGTAAATTATCCTTACCTCCAAAGATGCTTCTCTCAAAACGTGAACCTATAATATGTCTACGACTGTAGGGAAATCCTTATTTTTATTTTTGGAATAACGTTCTTGGAAACTATAAACTTTTAACCATCTATTTTACTTATATACTACTACCTTCTTCTTTAATCCATGCTAAATCCTCATCACTTCCTCGCACTCTATCTATAATTTTCTCTAGTTCCTCATTGTCTCTCCTCACCATGCACTTTTCCTTATCATATCCTTTCATCCAAATCATCAATACTACTAATACTCCTCCTATTCATATCTTCCTAAAACACATTATTTATTCCATAGCCTTTATTTTTGCATCTCTCTTTCTAGCTCTAAGTCTTCTTTTGGTCCTTTTTATATGGATTCTCCATGCTAGAGGTCTTCCTTTTCATCTTTTATTCATTCTCCCTTATCTTGCACACACCTGCATGGCACCCATAATGACTACTCCATGTGAAAGGGAACAAGTACCATCACCTTCTCCATATCCAACATCTTAATGAACATAGAAAGTCACTGCAGGAATTTTCCTCTTATCCATCTCATATAAAAATCCTTTTACACTTCAAATGATCCATATAATTATTGTGTAAACTCTATGATATACCCATCAATGGTCAAATACAACAAATTAGCTATCACATGGGTATAGATGGTGTCTAAGGCCTAAAGTTATTTTATCTCCTCAGACCATGTAGTGTCAGTAGTCACATGAGATCTAAAATAATGATGTTCTAGATGAGTAAACCAATTAGATAGCAATATAGGTAATTTGAACTATAATATTTCATAAATTTCACCATAAATATGTTCTTACACAATCTATTGTTAAGAACACCCTAATCTCTAAGCTTCCTTCTATGTAAACTCGATGATTTTCTAATCTAGATAGCATTCCACATATTTTTTACTAATCAACCACCTTAACATATTATTAAATAAGGAGTCCATGCTCACCACACCATTTTTATCACAGGTTCTTGGGTTTACCATAACATGATAATTACAAGGATAACTCATGCAATTTAACTAAGAGCTCATAGGAGAGGATAAATCATTGCATAATATTCATATCTATACAAGGATTGTAAAGGTTTGATGGAATATTTAGTACTCTTATGAATATATACGTAGATAGATATTTAATGTCAATACTTAGGTATGAAGACATAGTTATCAAACTCATAGAGAAAATACCTTTTAGTTATTCATTAACATAAAAATATTTCTAACTATTAGAAGTAAATCATAGATATCTACAAAAGAAGGTTATCATTACATATAGTTATAAATCAATAACACCTAACTTCATAATAATCATATAATATCAAATAGAAGACAAAACCTTTTTTGTGAGAGATAGTCTTGTAAAACATGTTAGTACACAAAAGATATATATTACATAGGAAGCACATAGCCATTATATTAATCATCAATTATTAAATCTAATTACAATATTCATAATATAAATAAATCATTACACTTTCATTCTATATATCCAAGGCTATATTCATTCCTTCAAATGTTTAATAAGAAACTTTACACAAAAGGCCCTTATACAATATTACCTGACACTATCCAACCCATTCTAATAAAATCTACAAAAATATATAATCCTAAAAACTATATTGGTATAACCATGATGTCTATACTTGACATACAGGTATGTCAACTTGTATTATATTATTAAATATTCCATGTACATGATCCCAGATGGAAATAGACTAACTTCATAACAATCTTGTATAATAATCACTAACCAAAAAGAAACCATGATCCCTATCCATGTGGCACATTCATATATTTGAGTGGTTAGTTTACACATTCCTTAGATAATAGATGGGCATTATCCATAACTAATTTCATTCGAATCATATCCTTATCATTTCATTCAATCTCCTGCACCTGTCATTTGGGAATGATGAAATCATAGCGTCCATTATTTCATCATCTAATTTTTCATCCACCTTTTTTGGTTTCTCATTATTTGAGAATATATTACTTCATCTACATCTTTCAATTCCTTCTCAAATAATTTAAACTATAAACACTCTATTTTTATCACTTCTATGTCAAGTTACAAAATGGAATGACTTCTCACAATTACACACAACCTAGTATGAAATCTTTTATTCATCTAATGTATTTTTTTGAATTCACATTAATTAATCTCTATGTAGGACAATTCATCATATTAGATATATTCAATTATTATCCTTTTGGTCAATTTCTCTATTTAGTTATCATATTCTGGTTGATTTAATAATTCCCCCTTATCTGATCAATTAATTATATTAATTTCCCTTCTCTAAATCATTATTCTTAATAATATTTTTATTTCAAAAAAATGATAATTTATTTTAAGTTAATTAATTCCTCTTTTTCCTTCCAAAAGGGGCATATTCATGCAAACAAAGAATCTTGAGACCCTATATAATATTATTTTATAAGCTAATTAAATTTATAAGTGAATTAATATATCAGATTATTATTCACATTCATTTTGGAGATAAAATGAAGGATCCACAATGAATCTTGTGTGAGAGCATTCTCAATCCTTCATCATAGAAATAAGATGAATGGCCCACATTGGTGATCCATATGTCTTATTGGGAATAAATCTCCTCCCTTTAACTTGGAAATAAGATGAAGGGCTTATACTAATTCTCATTTGATATTTTCAATGATCATCCTCCACCCTTCATCTCTATTAACATGAAGGGCCAAAATTAGTGATCTATGTGTTGATCCATGTGAACTCTTGATAACTCTTTTGAAACCATTTAATCTTGATTTCAATATGAAGCATCCTCATTAATAATAGATTGTTATAAATAGACCTATTTGAATCATAATTATCATTTTCAAGTGATATAGTGAAGCCATGGCATTTTATCATGTTAAACTTGTTCATCAACCTTATGCTTGTGATCAATTAAACATGTTCCATAGCTTCAATGGTGATGTCTTCACATAAATGGCATTGATAAAGATCATTCGGTACTACATGAAAAATTCATCCTATTAAAATATGTTTCTAATAGAGGTTTACATGTTTTTATTTCAAATATAATGCATTATTGAACAATATTTGAATGCTCATGAGGTCCTAGGCTCCAAATTTGTTTTCATTTATTTTTATGTTCTTAATTGACTAAAACTAACTTGGTGGAAATATAGCTAAGTGATATTTTCAATGACATATCAAGTGTAATCAATTACATTATTTTCTGAGTGTATTCATCAAAACCCTAAAGAACTTGATTAAATCCTAAGAACCATATTAGAAATAAAAAAATAAAAAAGCAAAGATGAACAAGTAGGTCTATTTTTTATCATGGTATTCAAGTTTAGGGTCATTCATATATATCAACGACCCCCCCTTGAGCACATTAATGCTTCATACTTCTAATGGGAGCACAATATATGTATTTTAACCTTTGTTTCTTAAAACTACTATTGACACATCTTATATGGGAACCTAAATTATTAAACTCAAATACAGGTTTCAATTCTTATATCTTCCCAACTTATTAATAAAACCCCCTTGATGATTTTTCAAATATATAACCTAAAAAACTAATAGGTGAAAGCTCTTATCCAAATTATAAAACTTTTTCAAACTAAGGTTACAAATATTGAGAAAAATTCTATGAAATCACCTTATGTTATTGATTCACAAGAGGTGTTACATAATCCTCTTACACCATATATATATCTTTGCACCCCTTTCCAACCAATTTTTTTACACCTAAGTTAACATTTTATGATGGTAAGGGTGATCCTAAATATCATCTCCAAACATTTTATGTGAATGCCTTGGTTATAACTCCAATGATACAATTTTGACCATATTATATCTATGGAGCCTCAAAGACTATGATTTAAGTTGATTACATGATTTACCAGCCAATTAGTAAATGCCATCAAACCCATTACAAATCATTTTTTGGCACACTTCTCTATTAACATTACCGAAAAGGTTTCCTATGCCCAAATTACAAAAAATAATCAAGGAACCAATGAATCTATCAATGAATATGTCTTAAGGTAAAAGATAATTTTAGATAAAATGATAAATCTTATGGGATATAAATAAATTTAATAAATTTTGAATCAAATTTTTATTTATCATTTACATGATTCTATTATATTAAAAATGTTCAAATCTTTCGATGACTTTATCCATATTATTCATGATTGTGAAATGAAACTTGTCCCATTAAACAAGCTTAAATATGTAGTAAATACACCAACTACATATGCATCTAATACAAATTTCTTTATCAAACTAAGTTATAATTTCAAACCCCATGAGCCTAAAAAAATAATTACTGTGGTTAATGTGTGTCACAACAACCTAATTAGCTTATCTTATCCACTACCCCATAGAGAAAATTTACACACTTACTTTAGTCTCCAAATTCATTACTTCCATAGCTTTTAGGGTACCATCTTATAGTTCTCTCTCATCCTATAGAGGTCGATATGAGTATACCTCTACCTAAAGGGTATGATGTGAATGCTTATTTGACTATCACAAAGGCCCTAGATATTTTACGAACACATGTTTTAGTCTAGAGAATAAGATCCAGGACCTCATGTATAACTAAAAGATTAAATTTGATGATCCTATAAAGGAATTAGGTTCACAAAATAGTGACCAACATAAACAAAAAATATTTAACAATCATTTACAAGATCATTCAAAGAAAGATCTATAAGTGAAAATGGCATATAATGCATACCCTCTTCTATCTCATTACAATCAGCCATTAGATAGGATTATTTTTAATTATACATGGAATACACCTCCTATGGTTTAGAGGCCTATTACTTTTGATGAGAATGAGATTAAGGATTATGGTTCAAATCTTCATTTCTTATTGATTTGAGCATACCTAGATCATCAACCTATACATAGTGTTATGATTGATAATGGTGTAAAAAAAATGTTTATACCATGACACTAATTATGAATTTAGGTTATAAAAATTGTGATTTAAATCCTTCGACTAGATTCATTATATAATATAATGGGATCTCACAATAGGTTATTAGTAAGATTGACTTACCTTTATAGGTGGTTCCCACATATGTGGTTAATACCTTCTCAACTATACCTACCATGGGTGTCTTTGATATGTTATTGGGATGAATCAGATACATACAAATTGAGTAGTACCTTTTATAGTTAATGTGTATGTTAAATACATTCATTCCAATTGGGTAATTATAGTTTCCAAAATTCCATATCAACATCCTCTTGAACAAGAGAAATTTATACATAGAAAATTATTTATAAAAGCTCTTATGGTTAATCCTCTGCAAAAGGGTAATCAATAAGAAATCATCTTTATTAGGTGAATAATACTTTAGAGACCACTATCTTAGAGGTTCATAATGGGTTCCATGAAATCCCCAACACTATATAACTTTTTAGATATCTAAGGAACATGCACATGTTCCTATTACTACTACTCTATTGAAAACATATAATATTTAGTGATGGGTTTCATAAACCCACACTACTTCATGATCATAGAGTCATGTTTTAAAAACATAGAAAATCAATAATACTACAGTGATAGATAGTGCACCTATACATGATCCTCAATAACATCATCAAATTTTTATACCAGGTTCATAATGGGGAGATATCTATGACCATCCTTTGAATGTGATCATAGGATAATCTTTTCCTTTCACATATTTAAAAATTACCAAAAAAATCAAATAACAAGAATCTAAAAATATTTTTAGTATTTACATATATTATTATATCTTTGTCATATATGTTTTTGGCTCCATGTTGGTATATGTAATATCAATATTTATTATATACATGTGTTTCACACATATTTTCAGTGTGATTCAAGAATATATAGATACATGATATATGCACTTTTATATGTTGTGTTTTCCCTCTAATCATGTCACCAGGACATTAGGGGAATCTACCTCAATGATCATGATACATCCAGGTTATATCATTCTATGATCTTTTTACATTATCATGTTTGAGCTCATATATGTAGTTACACGTGCCTTTATCCATGCTTATATCTTTCATAGTCTACTTGATATGTTATGTACTTGACATTTTTTTTTTAAATATATTTATGGATTAGTATGAGGTGATTATGTTAATTTATTATGATTTCATATATTTACTACCTTGAATGTCTTGTCTTCATATTATATTGCTTGTTTGAGAATTTGAATATGCATCATTGTTTATGGCCCATGTGACTTTATTTTTCCTCTTTGAAATATGAATATGTCATTACTTGTATGTTGGAATTTAAATATGTTATTTCTTTACTTTTGAACATTTGACTAAGACATTTCCCTTTGATTGTGTGGCATTTGAACATGCCCTTGTTTGAGGTCTCCTTAGACCATTTTATTTTGATTTACTTTCGAGTGCTCTTATGCATGTGTGTTTGATTATTTTTTGACCTTGTATTATTACTATATTGACATTGTCATGATCTACATCATGCATCTTAGGACTTAGTGTGATCACATTATTTGAGATTAAATGATATATCTACCTGTACATGATCCCTATATATGTTATATTATACTTTCATAAATTACATGGTTATCTTATCCTTTTGAGGTAAGTTAGCCACCAATTTCTACTTCCCTCACCTCAAAGGGGGTCATATCAATAGGCACATTCTAGAGAGGTATGAACTCGACATTGATTTATAGATTCAAATTACATTGGGGGAGTTTTTTGGAAACATGTTCTCCACATTGGCATTCCACACATTTTTCATAGTTTTAGATTTAATGGGGGGGCATATCAATAGGCACACTCTAGAGAGGCATGAATTCCACATTGATTTATAGATTAAAATTACATTGGGGGAGTTTTTTGGAAATATGTTCTCCACATTGGCATTCCACACATTTTTCATAGTTTTAGATTCAATGGGGGCATTTTTAGAAACATTTTCTCCAAACTTATTCATATTTAAGCATACCCATATTACAGTCAGGGAAATGTTTTGGAAACAAGTCCTCCACATTAAAACTTATGTCAATTTTAAAATCTATCCATATATTGGGGGCATGATTTAGAATCATGATATCTAGACTTACATGGTTTAAAATTGGCCAAATTACATAGTTAGATGATTAAGATACACAATTGTGGTAGAATTATATAAAATTGGTACTAGTGTTATATATATTTTTAGCATGAGACTTATCTAAGGCACATATACTACACAATATGCACCTAATATTAAAAAATTAAATCATTTTTAGATCCAAACACTTTTAGGGATTTCCACCACCCACTAGGTTGGACTTTTATAGACTATATTGAGCCAATCTACTACAATAGTTGGTTTGTTTTTTGGTATGGTTAATGTCATTAAATCACTCAATATTACCAAGACTATAGTTTAGAGTTTATTTCACCATCCAGACACACTAATTTTATAATGTGAGTTGACTTGGTTCACTCACACTCACTAGGTTATAAGTATGACTGGGATGTACAGTTAAGCTAATCTCAACTATTAGGTGGAAACTCATCTTTTTCTTCAAGGTTTGAGACATGTTCCCTAAAATATCTCTCTATATCTGTATATATATGAAATTTACATATTTATATTTGTTTATAATCTCAATTTTAGTGACTCATAATTATACATATTTCAAATGAAATTACCAAAAGGTAAGATGATTGCATCACTACATTGGTGTACTCTTAAACCTTGCTCTCTTTAAATTTTAATTATTTAAATGATTTAAATTATATATTATATGCACTCATTATATAATATAACATGCTCTTATTTTTATGTTAATCACTAATAAATCACTCAATTTAGAATCAAACAAAGGTAAGGTATATTATACATACCTAGGTACACATTCCTTTTCCTTTAAACTAGTAGTTTTATTACTAAATTAAAGGGGGAGAAAAATATAAACACTATTTATAAATTATATATCACCTTGGTCTTATAAACTTTTAAAATACATCTCATTTATGTACCTTTAGATTCTAAACCTTTTTTGCTACCAAAAGGATTGCATACACTATCTCTTTGTGCCTAATTGCTTATATATTTGTCCAACCAATGTTATTAGTATGACTCAAACCTTATACCTTACCCAAAATATTATAAAATTCATTATCTTCCATCTCTATAAGTTATATATGTACACCTATTTTCTAACTACCCAAACACATGCATCTTAGTTAGATGCTTGCATTGATGCAAGTGCCCTACCCTAACATAGGTGTTTAGTGCCCTAAAGTCATCCAATTTAAAAATGAAATGTATCCTAAAGTTAGGATAAAGTGATTTCATGTGATATATTCTCCAAAGTAATTGTTATAAATATAATTTTTGGTCATTCTATCCACTCTTAGACTTTGACACTTGACATGCTTAGAAAGGATCATTTTTTCCGAAAACTAGCTGAATACAACATTTATAAGGCCTTTCATGATGATGTTTCCACCTAATAATAGGTATAATGAGACTATTGAGGTTAATTTCACCTTTTTGTTCATTTAACTAAGCCTAATAGTTAGCTTCTAAGGTCATGGATTGGTGTTAGTATTTGTAAAAGGTCCATCTGTTAGTTTCTAATGCAAGAATATGTGTCTCTAAGGTCTTGTATGAGGTCTCAAATATTTTAAATCTTATTTTCATGTATAAAGACACCAAAACTACTCCCTAATGCCTAATCTTATAAAAATTCCTAATAGATTAGTCTTAAAGTCATGATGACCTAACATATACCTATTTCATAGTTGGAGGTGTGAACTACTTTTCAAGGATAAGTGCATCCAATAGCATTCTAAAGTCATTATTAAAACCTTATTAATATTATAAATGTAAAATTAATTATGTACAAGGTCATGAATAAATAAAAAGACCCTAAAAGTGCTTATAAGTTATTAAAAGGTTAAGAGGTCCCATTTAAGGTCTTTAAAGTCATTTTAGAGAAGTAAGAAATTTTTAAGTTTAAAAGAGTTATTTCCTCATATTTTAATACCCTCATATATCTCTTCTATATATATAAATGGTAAAAATTAGTTCAAATTTATGGTTTCCCTCCATTCTTACCCTTAGTGGCATTCAATTTTCCTAGCATGAGAAAAGTTAACTTGACCATCACAAATCTATTGCTCCACCTTCAAGCATGATTATGACATCTTCATTATTATAGGAATGTTTTTTTTGAGCTATATTGGATAAATATTCAAATATAAACCACCAAATTCAAGGCTTCATATTTTTTCAATGCCTATAGATTCAAGGATCGAGTTTCCATCATCTTTAGTAGGTTTCTTAATATTTTCATGGAGAAGACATAATGTTTTAAAGAGATTACATTATCCAAACCATTTTATGTAGGTTATTCAATGAAGAGTATATTATTTCATGGAAGAAATGATAGATTAAAAAGAGTATCATAAGGAAGAAAATCTTGAAGACAAGCCATGAGTGAATTTGTGGGCCTAGAGATGGAAGGTTTTATCTTGTCTACTCATGGTTATTGGGTTTATAAAGGTTTCATGTATGGAAAAAGGATCATAAACCTTTATTAAATCACCTAAAAGATGTACCAAGCCTCCTTGATGCCTTAACAGGTAAAACAAGACATGAAATCTCTTAATAATGGAGAATAATAATAAATTGTATGTTTTTACAAGGTTCTCTTGAGAGTTAGGGGTTCACCATGATCTTAAAAACACAAGATAACATTCAATTGGGGTCTCCCTCATCATTTTTAAGCCTTCACATGCATTTAAGGAGTAAAATAATTGTCATAAACCTCCTAATAAGGTAAAACCAATTAAAACACATCCTTATAGGCATCTATAGTTAGATTTCATGGATGAGCTATCTCTATTCAATAGTTACATGGATTTGAATGACCATTGGATGATATTGGAGAGGTATTCAGGGGATGTTTATAGGTTCTTAGAGGTAGTGAGGGAGATAAATGTGTTAGCTATCTAGATAGCACCCAATAGAGGTCAAATTTGTTCAAGTCTGACCCATACTTAGATTAACATGGTAATGATCTAAGGTTGTGGGATGTCTATATCTAGACCAAACCTTCTAGGGTTTTAATGAGGCTAGTTCCTCATATATGATAGTTTGGATCTTTATTTATAAGACCTAAACAATTTGGTGTGAAAAGAGTCAAGAAATTGCATAAAATGAAAATTATTGTAATATGTGGTGATGTACCATGACTTTTTTAGATCCACTCTTAAGCTTAGACTCTTTGTCACACTAATGGAATATAAAAAAGATAATGAAATTATTAATATAGTTTATATGAAAGAATATTTCATATAGAGGTCAGTTTGATGCACTCAAACTAGGGATCAATGAAAATAAGGTCCGGTTGAAGATGCTTAAATTTGGTTGTCCATTATATCCTTAAGAAACGAATGTTAAGACACATATATGACTTGAAAATAAAGATAATAGAACTTAAGTTGATCTTGGACTTTTAAATGGAAGATAAAAACCACTTTTACATATCAAACAAACATAGAACACTAAAAACAAATTGTAAACAACTATAAAATTCTCTATTCATTACTCTAAGAGGTGCAAAATACAATTCTAGTTGAGTTTAGTCATACCAGCTTGAGGGATGCTTAACAATAGCTCAAAGAATATATTTATAGAAAAGAGGAAAGAAAGAGAGAGGTATTTTGGTGTTAAAAAAGGAATCAATTTAGTTATAACAATCAAATCAATCTATTAGATTTTTATCATGTTGTTAATTGCTCTTCACTGGTTCATCAAAGTATGTAAGAGTGGAAAGAAGGGTAACTTTCAAGTAGCTTGCTCTAGCAATGAAGCTATTAAATTATACATTATTACCTTCATTTTTCATGCCATCTACCACTTTTCAGTCATTATAAAGACCATATCCTCATATTTTGAAACTGACAGAGCCATGCCATGAATGGTGATTTGTCAAGCTATGACTATGTTTGAAGGATGAGAAGCCCCCACCATATATTATTTATTTTCCCCTTCATAGTCATTATGACATTGTTTAAGCCTAAAATATATACTCTTCTTCTAATATATATCATGATCGATCTTGATTCCATTCATACTTACTTGCCTTGGTAAAAAACTAACCTTTTGACCTCTACCTAAGTTACCTAGGCTCATTTTTTTCATTGGCTATCAAAAATTTACTTGGATGATTAACCTCTTGACTCATCTCACTTTGTTGATATATCTAATGAAAATGAACGTGATCCATAGATCCTCTATAGGATGCATTAACCTATCTTTACCCACTCATCATTATATTTGATCTGGGTACCCAGGATTTGGACATTTATCAAGCTTGTGCTTAGTTAGGGACCCCTTTAACAATTTTTGAATGTAAACAACTATTTTATGAGGCACAACTTTGAAGTTTACACACCTGTATCTAACATCTACATGATTTTTTTGGCATCTACATGCCCATCACTACATATTTGAACTTTAATGGTCAATTGACATGGTCTAAATTTGACATTTGTGTGAACATCCCCATCCTCCCAAATCATCTTTACCAAAATAATTTTTTTGATGTAATTATGTCTTCAAGGAAATTATTACAAAACAATTTCCCCAAAATAAATTTTTTTAAAACTTTTACATCAGCATATTTTGTTTGGGCTTTATCTCCTTATCTATTTTCTTTAGGCTTTTTATTCTATCCTTTTTATACCAAATAATTTATATAATGAGTCATGTCTCCAAGATCTTTGTTTTGAACATGATGTCTGAAATAAATATTCCTTGTACTTTTCCTTTTCTATAAACAAAATGTCTGAGAGAATTATGTCTTTAGAAATTTTATTCAGATAAAATGTCCAAAAGAAATAGGGTCTTTGGGAAAATTCTCTTAGAATAATTTTCTTGAAAGAATTCATACTTAGCTTTTTGTAGGCCTTTTAATTTAGATAAAATGTTCAAAAGAATTCATGCCTTTTACCTTTTGTTTTAGTAAATTTATCTTCAATATTTTTTTAAAGGGCACTTTGCTAAAAAAAGACCCTTCAATATTTTTGTATCGACCACTTTCCTTTAAAATGACCCTTTGGAACTTTATTTGGGTGATTTTCACAAACAAAATGACCCTTCAGGAGTTTTGTTTTAGAAACTTTGCTTGAATTAATGACCCTTTGGGCTTTTATTTTAGGTCACTTTATCAAATAAATGACCCTTCATTATTTTGTTTTAGACCAATTTCCTCAAAATATACCCTTCAAAACTTTTGTCTAGGACTTTACTTGAAAAATAAACCTTTGGGAGTTTTTTTCAAACAAAATGTCCAAAAAAATTCTTGGTACTTAGCCAAAAAACCCGAAAAAAATCTCCCAATGGAAATATTATCTCTTAGCCAAATAAAATATCCAAAATATTTAAATTTATCAAAATAAATACTTGAAACAATTTGCCTGAAGGACTTAGCCAAAAAAATGTTTTGCACTTAGCTTTTCCAAGGCATGTATGTTCTTTTGAACTCATGCTTGAAATGTTTCTTGATCATTGAAGTCCTGAAAGAACTAAGAATAGCTAAAGCTTGTGTAGACTTGTTTCATGTCCTTTGATCTACCTGGTTTCACCAAACCTGCTTGAGAAGCCTACATTTACCATTCTAAACCTCCTTCTAAACCATTTAATCTTTCTTCAATAGAAACTCTGCTCATTTTTTCAAGGCTTTGTATGGCTTTTATACCACAAACCTCCCTAGGTAAATTTTTGTATGTGTTCCAAAAATTTCCAACAATATGGATATGAACAATCCTAAAGAAACCCTAAAACTACTTGTAAATTACTCAAAAGAAGCATGGTTCAAGGTTTATATGTACTCCTCCTTTTACATGGCTCAAATCAAGTGATAAGGAAGGTTAGGAGGTCTTAAAGTTGCTCCCCCAACTCATCAATCCTTATCAACAAGTTATGAATCATGTTAGATGGCCAAAAATATTATAGGCAGTCTTAAACCTTGCCAAAACACTACAAACCCATGAATCCACTTCTTAGAATTTTGAAGATTGCTCATGAATACATGGTTATTGGAGTGTCTATAGGTTATTTCAAGATCCTCTAGGATCATAAAAACATATTTTTTAGGCCTATGGGATCTATTTTTAGGGTTTCCAAGAGGTTTTAAGCCATAAAAAAGACCTATAGAGGTATGCAGATGAAGAATTGGGTTTTCAACACATTTCAATATGTTTATATCTTATTATAAAGCTTGTAGGAATTTGAATGGACCCTCCAAAACCATAACACCAATCCTATGACAAATTATTGAGTTTTTATGAACCATTAGGCCTAAAATCCCTCAAATAGAATTCATGAAGAGTTAGTAGTGATATCTTTCTCTCCCTAGGCTCAAAATAATCAACCCTTCCTCAAAACACTTGAACTTTCCCTTGGCCATTTTCATTCATCCTTAAGATATCTTGAAAATCTAGGAGAGGTTCATTTGTCCATAGTATTAGATGTATCATGTTTAAGTAGTGAGTAATTTAAAAAAGTGACATGGTGGTCCCCACCTCACATTGTCTGAATTTGTGTTAAGGCATAATTTTGTGTTAACTATGTATAAGAGTCTATGCCATGACTTAAGGTCAACCTTATGATCTAAAACCATGCATTATAAGGTGATCTACTCATGTTGAACACACTATAGTTCATAGCCAATCATATGTCCATTTTAACATATCAAGAACCTACAAAATGGGGTAGAATTTAGGAGATTAGTGGATAGTACAAGGAAGGATGGTGTCCCTTTTTAAGGCCTTAGCATACTTTAAGTTTCTTTAGAATATGTTAAGGTATTTTTTATTCAATTGATGATTCATTTTAAATCGTAAATATTTTTCCTTATAAGGGTATTTAAACCATGAGAATAGTGTTTTTATAATCCCTAAGACATCATTGAGTCATTATCAAGGGTTAAACATCTCTAAATGGCATTATTACCATCATAATGTCATGTTAAGGAAATTTTATATGTGAAAATATGTATTTTTAGAAGTTAAATGCATTTCATTCACCAAGAAGGGGACCAAACATTTAAAAATAGGACCTTTTAGCTTCCCTCCATATGTACTCTCTATTTTGAAAGCATACTTTACTCCTCATTTCCCTCCTCTTTCCCTATAGTGGACTTTTAATATCTCATACCTAAGAAAATGTAGGAAAATGATGTTTTGTAGGTGTTTTTAGGACTTGTATAGATTTGTATGGATAGGTTAGAGTGAGAAGAGGTCAAAATTTTTATGGTGATCCCTTGAAGCCACCTTAGAGAATAATTCACATCTCAAATGTCTAGAAAAAGGTATAAAATGTAGTGGAATTCCCATCTAGCTCTTAGAAAGCTCATAAAGGCCAGTTGTAGTTAGATGATATGATTTGCACAAAAGGTTTTAGAGGCCAAAATCTTAGATAGAGGTAGGGTCACTAGTGGGATTATAATTAGCGTCATTGGTTTGTAAATCAATGCCCTAAGATTTATGAATAAAAACTAATACCCCTAGGTGGTCTTGGGCATTTTAAAAACCCTATAAGCTTAGCTACAGGTAGATTTATCAATATTTTGACCTCATTATGATAGATTAAGCATGGATAAAGGTATATAAAGCATTATTAAGTGTATTAAACCCCTTTAATCATGTTCTCATGGAACTTGTAGGGTTAGATCAAAACATAGTTTCCCTTATAAGTATATTACATTCATTTGTAAGGTTCATTTATTTCCATGAATAAGTAAAACACAATGGTGATTAGTGAAAGTTTCTATTGCTTCCTCCATATTCTTCACATTCTTCACCTAGTCACCATTTGGTCAGAACATATCTCCTTCAAGTTCCTTAATGCTCTTAATGCGAAGGAAAGATAAAGGATCCAAACATGACCTAGTTATTCTCATGATAACCCATATCCATGCTAAGATCATATGAGTGATGTCTTCCTCAAGTTGTACGGGTGGTTTAATATTGTGAAGGATCTCTTTTTTGAATAGAAAAAAGTATCCATATGTCACTTAAGACCATCGCACATAGGCTAGCTCCAAATGAATCCATTGGCTTTTTAGCAAGGTTTAAGGTTTCTCAGCATTATTTAAGGTTTTTATGGACTCCTAAGTTTTAATTTCTCCCTTAATATCCCTAATTCACTAGCTTTAAATGCATTAATTTATTGAGTATCTAGATAGGGATGTCTAAGGTCTCAATAGATGGTCTTAAGTTTGGAGAAATAGTCCATATGAGGTCTCCCAAATACATCTACTATATAATGACATTATCAAGCCATTTTAAACTCATAATTGATTTTGGCTTTCAGAATCATAAATTCAAAAGGACTATGTAATGCACCTATAGGTTTAAGTCCTCATATATAAGCCTATGTGTGAAAGTGAGTCCAAAATTCTATGTAATTCCATGAAAATACAATGAGACTATGAGAGAAGCTCAATCAAGTTTGAACACTATTAAGAGGCCAAATGACATACTTTATAAGGTCAATTTTAAGCCCAAATCTCAAGAAGTTCTCCCAAATCACCACCTATAGTTGAGACTAGGTAGATGTAAGAAAGGGTTATATAATTATGAATATGAATATCTTGAGGGATGTTATTGATTTTCAAAAGACACCAACTAGGTTCCCTATTTGGCCTAGAGAACATTTCTCTTATTCATTGACCTATAGGAAGGTTCTAATTGTAGTTAAGAGCTCCTAGTCACCACCTACAAGGATATAGTTAGATTATCTCCATCCTTAGGATTTAAATGTCACATATACTTTGAATTTGGTGCTAAAAAAGGTAAAAAATAATAGAGGTTGTTGAAAGACAAAGGAATATGAAAAGATAACTAAAATAAGTTAACTCAAGGCCCTCTAACTTTGCATACATAGTTGGTTGAATATATACAGGTCTATCTAGTTAGTTGGAGTACCTAATTGGTCTAAATGGTAAAGAAGAAAACTATGTGAAAGTGAACCCATGATGTATGGAATCCATATAGTCTTCAATAACTTTAAAGGTAGATTCATGTTTAAGAGAGTCGCCTAGGCCTAACTGAGCATTCATGACACACAAGCCTATGTGTATGGCTATAGAATGGGTTTGATGGTAGATTATTAGAGATATCCTAGTTAAATAAGTGTTTAAAAAAAACTAATATCACACTCCATGATATATCCAACTCATTCAGTAGTGAATAAAAGAGAAAGATAGACCATTTAGGTCTCTAGCATCAACTAGTTTGAACACCTAATGTAAGCTAAGAATAGTCACAATAGACCTAAAGGAGGAAGTGACAAAAATAAAGGATTAGGCATCTATGATAATTTTTAAAGGGTTGAAAATGAATATAAAATTATTCCAATAATACCCTAATGTTACTAAAACACCTACAAATATTCTAAGGTCTTGAGGCTTAGTTTAGACCTATAAGGCCTAAAACTCTACTTAAGCCCTTACATCCCTAGTTCCATTATTTTAAAATTAAAAGATACTTAGTAAAATATAATACTATAAAATTTTGCATGATTATGGTATATTTCTCAATAGAGGTGTTTTTATATGTTAAGATGGGGGAAGTGGAAATTTATCATAATAGCCCTCCTTGAGCTCTATTACCCTAGTCTACCAATTTGAGCTACTATTTTAAATGCTCATATCTTACATGATAATATGCATGGGATATAGTTTACATAGGTTAAGTTATATACCAATATTAACTTAACATCCATGGTGGAGAGACTTTTTTTAGGGGGTCAAATCTACAAACAATCCTTAAGATTGTAAGTATTCCTAAAATGCCTAGTGAAAACCTGAAGGCTACTAACTTTCTTTCAAAACTCATCATAAAAGGTGCATGGGATTGGGTATATTAAAGGTTTATAATGTGGTATATATACTCAAAATTTATTTCCTTAAGTTTTCATTCCAAGGTTCATTCTTTAAAAACCATCATTAAGATGGTAAGCCATTCTAAACCCTCCCAATCCCTCATAGAGGACTTGATGGGCAAGAGATTATTCCTAATGATTCTAGTGATGTTAAGACAATATGAAAGAATCATTAATACACCTATAAGTCATATTTTCTCTCTTTACATTATAAATTTGGCACGTGTGGGGCAAAACATGTAGGAAAATGGCTTATAAGGCCTAGTTTTGAGACTAACTGCATGTTTATAGAGCATATTTAAACTCTTGAGTGGATTTTAAGGTTTATTAGGCCTAGATATAGGTGGGATTATATTTTAAAATTCACATTTTAACCTCTATAATAATACAAACAATCTTAATAAACACACTTGCAGTCAACCAAGGAGATAACTTTCATTTGTATTAAGAAGGGAATGTTGCAATCATATTCCCATAGTGATGAGACTCGTAAAGGTAGAAACATTACTGTAATAACTTTTATAGGACACTAAAAGAGTCAATATATTATTTAAATATTCTTAAGTCTCATATTCCTTTCCCACTATGAGTACAAACACATTGAATAGGCCATGAATGGATTCAAGGGTGGCATTTAGGAGAATAATAGACATGTTCAAGAAAGTAACTGCCTATCATAATGAGTGCATGTTATCCCAATCCATTTCAAGGAGTTATGGATAAATTTAAATGTCCATGGCATCTTCATGGGGTCAATTATGACAAAAAATAGGCCATATACCACACTTTTATGCCGAAGGGCTCATTGAAGGCTATCTTACAACCAAGGCAATCTATGGAAGAAGTCATGGAGTTGTTACTACCCTCCACTCATGTTTGTAAGTGATTATTGAATGAATGATGGTTATCATGGCATCTAATCCAAACTTCTATTCCACATTATAATTCTCTCTCCTTCTCATATTCTATAAATTGGGCTTTAGAAGGCATTATATGTATCCCTCTATTAGGTATGTAAAAGTGTTACCCATTTGTATCTACAACCTTGAGATAATAAATGACCAATTAAACCTATTTTATGATGGTATTATAGTTTTTTAATTCTATTTATATTTTCACAAGTGTACTTTTCTCCTTTTTTAGGTCTATACCTTCACCTAGGTACTAGTGAATTATCTTATATAGGTTACATGGTGTGTGAAGGTGTTAATGACTATAATTATAGTAAAAATTGGAAGATAGTGTCTTGAATTAGGCCACTCATTCATCATCCTTAGGTTATAATCATATATAACAACCTCCATTTAAACACTAATGTGTAGGAGTATTTTGGAGAGAGAGTGTGTGTGTGTTTTAGAAATAAGTCTTGTCCTATCCATAAGTATTATCAATGTTTAAGTAGAGGAGATATAATATATTGGTGCATCACCTCTTATAGATTAGGTTTTTTTCATGCATCCTTATATCCATTTTCATTTACAATAAATTAGGTTTAGTAATTGAGTCTAGATGATGCATCAGGGGATTTACCCCCAAAACTATAGGTTCACCTCACGAAATAGGCTACCCACACCTAGAGGTGATCAAATTATATCAGTTGGATGAGGTAGGTCTGAAACAACTTTATCTCAAGGGTGAAATCAAAACTAATAATAGTTAGGTTTCCAATTGAAGAATAAAAAACCTATATTCATAACCCAAAGTTTTTAAAGATTCTAAATACTTACTTTCATAACTATCTAATAAGCTTTAGGGGTGCTAGGAATGAATACAAATTTGGTGATGAAATTGCAAACAAGTTTTGGAGAGTTTTCACCATATGGCATATTTTTTATGGATGATTGATGGAATACATGGATAATATAATTCATTAAGGTATTTTAGACTTTGAACACTCTCTTCAGAGCTTAAGGATGTCCATTAGGAATCAAGACCCTTATAAACTAGTTACAAGTAAGGAACAAAGGTTTTAGCCTATAAAGGTGGTCATCATCTAAAATATCATCCTCTCTTAAGTTACAAGTCTACATCAACACCCCTTGAGATACCTTTTAGGTGGAAGGTATATGAATATGACTATAATCCTATGAATAAAAATAATTAAATCACTTAAGATCACTTTTGGATCACAAACAAGGAGATGGATAGGTTTATGAGTTCAAAAATGTTATAGAAGTATTATAAGCATGTAGGTTATGAGTCTTACTCTACATGGTCTCATCAAGTCCAAATTTTGGTGTATAGGATTAAAGTTGTAGGAAGGTGAAGGAGTAAATATCCAATAGGTCTCAAACATGATCAAGTGACTTACATACCTACATCCCTATAACAATATTCTTGAAGTATCTTAAGCTCCTCTTCAAGGTCCCAAACATGGTGAAATAAGTTACAGGCATACTAGTGCAATGTTAAGAGTCTTAACATGGTCATATAAGTCTATAACCATATTATAATACTTTCATGAAGATCCTATCATGTTCTAAGGATTTTGAGAGATCTCAAGGCTCATTTTCAATCTTTTAGATAGTTTGTAAGATTTCAAGATGTAAAAAGAGAAGAAAAAGGGTTTTTTTTTGCTAAAACTTGAGTCACATGTCTACAAGGAAAAGATAAAAATTATTCCAAGCTCCTAATGCTTATTATGTAGATCCCTTTTATGTCTTAAGGAGATTTAAATCCTTCTCAAAGTCCATGTGATGTCTATATCTCTATAGGTCAATATCATGTATAGGGTATAATGAGGTGAGTTTTAAATGTCTTTCAAGGTTTTAGTAGTGTCTATTGAGAACCTACATAGGGATCCAGAGTTCACAAAGATAAGAAAGTTTCTCAACCCCTTAAAGAAACCTACAAGTTTATCCATAGTCTCTAACACATGAGATTTTCATGAAGGTCCTAAAATAAATGTTAATGTTTCCATGATTTATAGATCCTCTACAAAAATTATAGGTAAGAAATATAAGGTTCTATAACCTCAAAGACACCTAAAAGACTTGTATAGGATTTTTTAGGGGTTTCATGTCATGATGGAGTTTAATTAGGAGGTTTATGGGTCTACAACATGTTTCTTATGATCTCAAGATGATATTATGTTTTGTAAATGTTTTAAATATCTTCTTATAAGAAGTTAACAAGCCACATATAGCCAACAAGGTTCCATGAATGTAAAACCCATAAACAGGCCTACAAAGATTGAATAAGAGCTCCATGAAATGTCAAACCCTTGTAACTAGATAGTAGTTCCTAAATAATACCTTATGGTGTTCAATAAGGAGGAATGGGTTCTTGAATTCAATAAACATAACTACAAGCTTGTAAGGCAAATTGAAAGTAGATTGAGGATTTATAGATTCCAAGGAAGTTTTTATTATTTGATCAAGACTCAAGCCTATCCTCAAGGATTCTCAAAGATCATATAAATAAAAAATTTATGTTTACAAAGGGTTAAGTAGGCCTTCAAGGTTCAAATAAGGATGGAGATATTCATAATCTTGATCCTTGACCAAATATAATTTTTTAAGATATTTCAAACAATGATTTCTAGACAATGTAATGAAATTAATTCGATGATTCACAAAAATATAATTATATATCACATAATTAATAATAAAATAAGTATATCCACAACAACAATTGGTGAAAGATAAAAATACTTGAATATAATGACTGAAACACTTCAAAGGGGCAACCTCTGTAATTATGTAATAAGAACAAATTTTATAAAATATCATAAAATACTAATGACTACCTCCTATATATACTCTACTTATCCATGGTTATTCCATAGGCTAACCATACTAAGAACATTGAGAACTGCAATAAGATAATATGAAAGTATGTAAACCACAATTCACCCACACATACTCTTAGATGCACTATAGGTTAAGGACATAGTATGCCCTTCTCTTTTAGAACAATGTTGACTTCAAAATTAAATCAAACCAGTATGTTTCTACAAGAATGATTCATCTTCCCATGTTGTATCTTTAGAATGAAAGTTATTCCATTTGATCAAATACTCCTTAATCTATCTAGTCTGATATTTCTTAGTATGCATGTGAAGAACCTCTTAAGTATATAAAATGACTTGGCCTTATTCATATAATTCTAGAAACTTAATCTTATTGTAAGATCTATGTCTAATTACCTTCTTCAAGAAAGATACATGGAAAATTGGTTGTATACGAGTGAATGGGGTCAATTCTGATTTATAATACACACTGCTAATTTCCTACAAGATCTAATAAAGGCCATAATACTTATGTGATAGGTTATTATCCATATTTTTTATTTAGATACATCTATTTATATAGGTATAAATTCATAAATACCCAATCACCTATGTAAAAATGCCTCTCACTATGGTGTTGATATGCTTGCTATTTCATTCTATTTTGATCCATTACTAAATTCTCTTACAAAATAACTAGTATCTCCTATTAATGGTGAATATGTTCCTCAAAAAATCAAGCCTTAATAAGAACCATTAAAGATGAAGCGATAGATGGGGGTTGATACCCATACAATGCCATATAGGGATACATTTTAGAATAAGTGTGAAAATAAGTGTTATACCACCATTGAACATGTGGTAGCCAATGAACCCATTTGTTCTATTTGTCAAAAACAAAACAATGAAGATATATTTATATAAATTTGTTAACTACCTCTATTTTTTTATTAGATTGAGGATGATAGGATGACATATGAGTCAACTAGGTGCCCAAATATGAAAATAATTTAGTATAAAAATTAATAGTAAATATGGGATCTGAGTCACTTACAATGATCTTTGGATTACCATGTAATTTTTATTCTATATTGAGAAAATAAGAAGCTATTATACTAGAAAAAATGGCTATAATAAGGAACAAAAATGAGCATACTTGGTGAGTCAAACCATAACTACCATGATAACATTTTTATACTCATACTATGGTAACCCAATAATGAAATCCATGGAAACATTTAACTAATGCTAGTTAGGGATGGATAAAGGCTAAAAATACCTTGGGTATTAATGGTTTCACCTTTGTTTTGTTGACATATAATACATTCAACCACATATTTATGACATCCCCCTTGAGTCCTTATAACAATAAATCTTTCTTGATTCTATGATATGTTTTCAAAAATCCTAAGTGACCTACCAATGGAGATGCATGAATTTTTTGAATATTTTTTAGGAGAGAATGCTTTAAAAGGTATAATATGTCTTTATACTATAATGTGTTCCCATTCCATGTAAATTTTACATCTCCCTCAGAACCCTAATGAAGATTTTGAAACAAATCATGGGTAAAATTTTCATTCTCCCATTCTGATCTTGCTTCCTCTAACTAATCTACCTTCTAAATAATCATTGCATATAACAATGCCTTAACTAATTCATCTCTATGTGATATTGCATTTTACACCACATTCTCTTTTCCTTTCTTATATACTATTTCAAAATCATATCCTAATATTTTAGTAACCCATTTTTTTGTTCTTCAAATGATAGTCATTGTTCTAAAAATTATTTGAGGCTATCATGATCAATCTTTACCTAAAAGTGATGACCCATTAGATAAGGTCTTCATTTCTTTCTTGCATGTATAATATCCATCATCTCTTTATCATATATTAGTTTGAGCCTATTTTTTCCATTCAATTAGTTACTTTCAAATTCTAGTGTCAACCTTCTTGTATGAGTATAGGTCTAATGACATATCCTAATACATCACACTCCATAACAAACATTTTTGAAAAATATGGAGTAACCAAAACTAGAGTTGTGTACATATCCATTTTTTAATATTCAAACACCTTCGTAACTAAATTAGTCTATAGAAGGATTATTTATTTAATAAAGAGGTGAGTGGTGCTTAAATACTACCCTAATTTTTAACAAACCTATGATAGTACCAACTTAGCCCCTAAAATCCTTAGAGCTTCTCAGGAATTTTCCATTCCATCATCATTTAGATTTTTTAAGATCAACTTTCACTCCATGTGAAATAATATGACCCAAGTACTCCACCTCGTGGACATTAAAAATACATTTTGAAGGTTTGGCCTAAATTTAATGTTGTTATAGAAATAAAAGTACCTATTATGCATGATTAAAATGGTCATCCTAATTTTTAATATGGATAACGATATCATCAAAAAACACCAATATAAAATTTATCAAAAATGGCCCAAAAATAATATCTGTCAAACTATCAAATTTAGATGGTGCATTTATTAGGCCAAAAGGAATGACCATAAACACATAATGGCCTTCATGAGTTAAGAAAGTTTTTTAGGTATGTCTTCATTACAAATTCAAATTTGATGATACCCAAAATAAAGGTCTAACTTGGTAAAATAAATAGCACCATGTAATTCATCTAGAAAATCATCAATTATTAAAATAAGAAACTTATCTTTGATGGTGTACTTGTTGAGATATCTATAGTCTAGGCACATCTTCTAAATGTCATCCCTATTTCACATCATGACCGTAGGGGAGGAATATTCATTTTAATTGTGTTAGATTATTCCTACCTCCAACATATCTTTACCATATTTTCAATTTCACTCTTATCGACATAGAGATACTTATAGGGTCTAATGTTAGGTGGTGTACTTCCCATAATGATCTTTAAGGCATGATCATGTGTGTGGTTTTGAGTAGTTTCTTTTAGCATGACACCAAAAACAACATAATGGTCATCCATCACTATTTGAAAATTAAGATGTGTAGACTCCTCAGTTAGATGAACCTCTATGTAAAATAAACATTCCATAAATCCCTTGACACCTTTTTTGATAATATTAATCATCTGATGTGAACTAAATATTTGTGGATATTTATCCGTTAATCCATGTAGTTTAAAGGTCCTACTTTCTGAAGCAACCTCATAAATAGTTCTTGAAAATTCATCTCAATAGTGTACAGAGTGGTATGCCATTGCACTCCCAAAATAATGATAGCTCTTCCCATAGGAATAATAAACATAGGTTAATCTAACAAGTCATCTCCCATATCAAGCTTAATGTTATGGAATTTTAGAGAATGGTTGATGGTATGACCATCTATAATCATGACTTGAAATTCAAGAGTTGGGTAAATGAAATAGTTCAAAGGAGTAGCCAACTTACTATTGATGAATTTATGTGTACTTTTAGAGTCAGTTAACATAGTAATATTCTATTTCTTCAAATAACCCACCACTTTAAGAGTTTGAGTACTAATTCTTAAAATTATATGACAATAAATAGTAGGTTCATGATATTCAAATTCATCCTTGAGTTATTCTAAAACTACCCATGAATTCTCATCATCTTTTTCCTCCTCATTGGCACCTTCAATGTAAAATAATTTATTTTCATCACATCAATGTCATTTGGTATGTTTTATATTGCATCCAAAACACAAACCTTCTACATGATTTTCTTTAATTTCTTGAGGTATTAATTTGGTAGGCTATAAAAATGATGGTACTAAGAAGGTGCATTCATGAAAATTATTGAAGGTCTTTATTTGATCATCTCTTTTTCCTCAACCAGATGTGCCCTTGGTATGGCTTCAGATACATTACTAGGATGAAACATGAGAACCCCAAATCAGATGTTATCTTTGATGACATCCAAAATTTGGCCAATCAGATTTTACTCAGTGATGTTTACCACATGTAATGAGAGATTATAAAATTGATGAATGTAATCCTTTATAATCCTATTTTCTCACAACTCAGTTATTTGGTTGAAGTAGTTTTTGGAGACATTATTATGATAATGGGGCTATAACTCCTAAGAAAATATTGACCATGAAACTGGGACACCCTTAGTTTTATTTTGATCACACAACCGATGATACCAAATGAAATAATCAAGTTATAGATATAAAGAGGCCATGAACACATGTTATGAATAGGGATTATGGTGTAGATCAAATAAATTTTCAATCTAAGTAATCCATGTGAATGGATCTTTAGCATAAAAATTTCATAGGTCCATTTTTGGTAATGGATTTGTACCATGGTTGGTGTCATGATTATTTGAAGGATAACTAAACTAGAGTGGTGGAGGGTTTTTAACAATTGATGAGATAAAAACTTGGCCAGTTTCTAATTGATTTTTTACAATTCATCTAGCAAGCCATTCAAGTCCCCTCTATATCCCATAAGGTCCAATTTAATAATGTCAAAATCATATTTCTACACCATGCCCTAAAAATCTAACATAAGTTATTTAACTACCTCCAAAATACTCAGATTAGAAGTTTATGACTCCATGTCATCTTTGTGAGGAGTGTTAGGCTTTTATTTCCCTTTTTTGTGACCATGAGTGTTAAGCCCCACCATGTATAAACCTTAAGAGGTTTATGACCCTAAAAATGTATTGGAAGATGATACCATTGTGATCCCCTTACCAAGATGAATCTAATGACTACTAATATGCATAATGGTGAAAAAATTTGGCCTAAAAAAGTGTACCAATAAAATGTATTAGGGTGATCATCTCATAGAGCTAAATCCAATGACTGCTAGTTTACGTAAGGTAAAAAATCTATACATTTTTAAATGGAAATTTTTTTACTTTTTATAAAAAACCTCATGAAAAAAATTATAGTGAATAAAAAATTAAATTCATCCGAGATCACAATTATGTTTTTTCAACCTTATAGTGCTTATGACACTGGATCTAAAAAAAATATGCCAAGGAAACTTATCTAGATCAAAGCTTTAATAACACTTGTAATAAAATTACATAAATGATTCACAATAATAGAATTATATATTACATGATTAAGAATAGAATAAGTAGATCCACAACAACAATTTTCAAAAGAGTAGAATATTTAAATATTATGACTTAGCCATTTTAAGGGGGAAACCTCCATAATAATGTAATAAGAACATAATTCATAATATATCATAAAATACTAACCAATACCTCCAATATATACTCTAATTAGCCATGGTTATTCCATAAGCTGAGAATATTGAGAACACTGCGAAATGAAATAAGATAATATGAAGGTATTTAAGCCACAAATCAGCCACACATATCCCTAGACACACTATAGATTAAGGGTGTAGTAAGTTAAAAGTAGAGTGAGGATTTATAGGCTCTAAGGAATTTTTTATTATTTGATCAAGACTCAAGTATATCCTTAAGTATTCTCAAGGAGATTATAGATCAAAATTTGATGTTTAGAAGCATGAAATAGACCTATATTTATCTTAATTTATGTTCATTTCTTAAGTTAGGAAGAAGATAAGAAACTAGTAATAAGGGTGTGGTATAAATGCCTAGTTGTTGATGCACATGTAATCCAAATGAATATAGATAACTCCTCCTTGGATTGGAAGGAATAACTTGTAAATAATAAATAACTAACAAAAGGGGTTGTTAGCAAGATAGTTAGGTGGACTACCTAGCATGAGCTAGATCTAAGAAGCATGAACTTTTTAGGAGGCTATCAATCCATTCTTTGCTAATAATTAAGTTCAAAGAGATAAAATTAAAATACTTGCATCAAATAATAAAAAGTACTAAAATTAAATACAAGAAAATATAGATGTTTAGAAAGGAAAATAAAGTAAATATAGCAATAGTGGGTTAATACTAGTGCTAAAGCGGATGGGGTTAGGTTCAAAAAATTAGATAGGAGTATATGGATAGGTAGGGATAAAAAAAATTATATTTGGTTGGGGGAAATGGGTTGGAAATAACTTTCTATTATTTCATGCCACATTGACCATCAGTGGTTGGGCTGACCATTAGTGGTTAGGCTAACTATCAATGGTTGGGTAACCATTGAATGTTGGAGGTGACCATCGATGGTCTAGGTGACCATCAATGGTTTCCTATGGATTCAAAAGATTTTCAAAAAAGAGTTAAAAATTGGTTCAAAGATCACATAAAGGTCTATTTAGGGGTTTGATCAAAAATGAGAAGTTGGAAGATAAGTGTAGAAAGGTCTGATGGGGTAGAGAGGTTAGAAACCAAAATAACAAGATTGAAGCATAAGTATACATATTACTTATTAAATGATTAAGGTTTGATGGTTGGAGCAATTTTAATGGAGTATTAGTACTTTTCCTTGAGAGCAATTTTGATAGAGGTTCAAATATCTATTGTTGTTATTGAATTGATAGAAGAATACTAGATGGAAAGCTTGAATACCTATGTGGTAGAATGCTTATGATCATGGATATTTTTCACCTCTTACTCCCCTCCTTTTATAACAAAAGAGCTATGGAAGATATAAGGTTCCCTAGTAGGTTAGATTACTAATTTTGATGCTTGGGAGTTCATTAGCAATAGGCAAGGTGGATATATTAAATCATGCCATGTTAGCTTACATAACTAGTATTTATGTAAGAATAAATAAATACCTAACCATTGATGATCAGCCTAACCATTGATGGTCAAGCTAACCATTGATAGTTGATTTTTTGAAGGAAAAGGGGTCAAGGTGGGTTAAAAAGGGTTGGGTAATGGTAAATTTAGTAAACTAATGAGTTTAGTTAGCTAAGTAGATAACTTGAATAAAGGTTTGATGGGTTGGTCATTGGGTCAAGAAGGGTTAGGTGGTCCCTAAGTTGTTTTGAGCCATTTCGACACCTAAAACCATTGTGTGTATTTTTATAGTGTCTAAAATTTTCCCCTTTTTGTTATGTGGCTTTGAATTAACAAGCTATAAAACAAAAATAGATTGCTAGTCAAAGGTGTAGTTACCTCGAGTATGGGAGGAGGTGTTCCCCCTCAAACTAAGAGTCGATGAGGTGAAACCAAAATTGAGTTAGGGTTTGATAAGTGGTGTATGGTGAGTGATGAGGTTGGTGACAAAAGGGTGGTTAGACATTTTAAGTGTAAACATGTGCATAAAATGTGACTAAGTGTGAAAACCAAGATCATGCAAAGACTAAAGTTTCCATCATTGGTAAAAATAAGTTTGGTTTTAGAAGGACAAGTGATAGGGTAATTGGTCCTTAGCATTAGTCATAGTTTATCAAGTTACTCTATAAGTCTCCTAAACAATGTTAGTATTTTCATAGGTATCCAAGGTAGGAGGTACTCCCTTGAAAAACACAAATGGTCAAGTTATGCACTAAGTGGTGTAAATTTCAAATTTTCAACATGGTAAGGTTGGCTGGTATGGTCAAAAGGACCAAAGCAAGGTCATCACAAAAGTATGTGATAGTTTGGGTCAAAAAATGGCTAATGTCAAGGTGGACATGATCTAATGGTTGGATGGAGAAGGGTAATCTCCAAAAATTAGGCACTTAGGTGTGGGTTCCTAAAAAAATTTAAAATGGGGGATTCCTGACCACTGATGGTTAGGGGTCCCAAGATAGACCATTGATGATCACCCTGACTATCGATGGTCAAGGGGAAACCCTAAAAGGTTGAAATATAAAAATTGATAATGAAATTTCATTTTTTCTTTAAATTTGACTTCCATGCTTTTTATGCATTCTAGTTATTGGTTGATTTGGCATTTTGTGTGAGAGGATTAATTGAGTATTTTGTTGACATGGTGATTTTTGATTGGTTGGGGCCATGTGTTGAGGAGATATATTAGGACTGATATGAAGGGAGGATGAGGATGTAGCTAAGCATTAGGACATGGGATCCATCCTTGATAGTGGTTGAATAATGAGGTAAGGGGTGTTTTAAAATTGTCAGTTTAGATGATTTGGTTATGTTGAAGTTGAATTTGGGTAGTTATTAGTTGTGTTGGTAAGGGTTTTCTTAGGAGTTTGATCTAGATTTAGGTTTTGCTCATGTTTTGAAAAAATAATCTTTAAAATTTGAAATTGAAATAGCATTTGGGTTAAGGGTAGGGTATAAAATAGAATTAGATGATTGATTTATTAAATTTTTGTTTTTTATTAGGTTTTGAGGAAGGTAGGGTTAGGTGGTTCACCATCAGAGGTCACACAAATTGATCATTGGTGGTTAAACCTAACTATTAATGGTCATACTTGACTATCAATGATCGACCACTAAAGTAAAAAGGTCACTTGACCATTAGAAATTATAGTGACCATCAATAATTGAATGAGTTAGGGAAGGTATGTTTTACTAAAAATATATAGGAAAAATGTTTTTAAATGTTTTAAAGGGTTAAAATGCCAAGTGTAGGCTAGGATAGGATGATTTACATATAGGATTGATGTGTTAAAATGGTTGCTGTTTAGAGTTAGGTGTCATTTTGATGGGTTTAAGGAAGCTATTTTTGGATAAAAGAGTTAGATATTATGTTTGATAAGTTAGTGTAAGTGTTTGAAATGTTTGTGGGTGAGGGTCATTTGCAAGCGTTAGAGGTAATATTGTATTTAGTTGTGGGTTAGTTTGGAATAAGTTGATTTAGGTGGGTTTAGGTGGATAAAGAGGTGGATCTAGGTAGAATGAATGAATTAAATGAAAATGAGCAAAGGCAATGGAAAACTAAGTGTGTGTGTGTTAACTATGATTTTTTTACAAGCACTAGATTAGATTCGGGTGAAGATAAAGGTTCTTAAGATATTTATGGAGGTCTATGGAGGGATGACTAAAGATGATTAGACACACATGGGGGAGGTCAAACTTAAGGATATGAGATACTATCAATGCTTATCATGAGATGTGGTGATGATCATGGCCCTCATTGAGAGATGGGATCCAACCATGAACACCTTCCTTTTTCTAACAAGATAGATCACCATCCTACTAGAATATGTTCATAAGATTACACAATTTCTTGTTTAGGGGGAGCTAATTTACCATATTAAGAGTGAGGTGAGGGATGAGTAGGTGGAGCTCCTATATAGTGAGGATATGGCCCATGCTAGGTGACATGCTAGTGGTTTTGGTTACAAGCCCTTGTATTAGAGGGATCCAGATGAGAGGCATTTGATTACTATGATGATGATGATGGTAGTGTCCTATTTTGTGTTGCTAGATTTGATTAATGGGTAGTTTCCTTATCTATTATTTGGTGTGTTAGTAGATATGTTGCTTGGTAGGATAGTGTTTGGGTGGGCACCAATTTTTCTAGTTTATATACATAGGGAGTTCTATGCATTTCAAGCTCATAAGAGGTATGGGATCATCATGGGGTTTATGCTCCATTTCTGGGCATATGAGCATATTAGGGTCCTAAGACCATTAGGGCTATTATGGGAGGGATATGCCTAGATGGATTTTAAAGTGGGTTTCATGTAGTGGAGCCTCACAAGAGCTAGAAGAGGTGTGAAAGATATTTGAATGGTTTAGGGATGCATTGGAGGGCTTGGTTGTGGGAGATGTGGTTTGGAGGTCATATGATAGCTTTCCAAGGTGGGCCCTTTATAGCCATCATATATTATCATTACAAAATTAGAGATGGATCTATGGGAGGAGAGAGATTGACACTAAACTAATCCAATTTGATAGAGTTTATAGGTAGTTCATCCTAGTACAAGGGATTTTAGGTCCATTTTTAAGGTATAAGAGGGAGGATGTTGAGTTTTTATTACTTGAGCCACAACTAGAGGAGGTGGTCCTAGATCATGAGGAGGTACCTGTTTGAGTAGGGGTTGATGATGCTAATTTTTTGGATGGTTATGTATCATGGTACCAAGCCCTTTATGTAGTATCCAATTTTGTGTGGGATGATGGGGTTGAAACACCATGGATGTGGATCTAGCTGGTGTAGGTCCATAAGTATAGCTATTTGGTGGTGGCCTTGATGAATAGGTAGGAGTAACATAGGATACTACATAAGCATAGATTATAGGGTTACAAGGATAGGTGGCCATATTTCAAGGCCATATTATCACATTATAAGTTTAGGTTGCCACCATTATAGGTGAGAGAGATCAAGCCTAGACCTCACTAGGCTTGGTGACTCAAGAGAGGGATACCTTGAGATAGAGGGTAGGAGTAGTGGTAAAACTAGTAGGACCACTAGGTACCATCCCTATTGTGTGGTACTTAGTCATAGTTGAGGAGTTGATGTATTATAATCCCATAGTGTTGGCACAGTGTCTTGAGCATCCTTGATGGGGTGAGTATAGATCCAATTTAGTCAGGGGGATAACTTTTGTGACTCTAGGTTAGTGGGTAATGTTGGTGAGTGGAAAAGTGGGCATCTTAAGAGGATTGACACTAGATGGAAGTGTAGGTGTAGGAGTGGCTAGTGTTATTTGTTCCCTAAAATTATGATATGATAAGATTTATAGGTATAGATGCACATGATTTTTATACTGGCCTGTATGTCAATGCAGTGAGATAGACATGTTTTGAGAGAGATATTATACATGTATTATTTATTTTTAGGACATGATGTATATGCTTTTTATGATGTTCATGATGATGTATATATGTGTTTTGTAGTTCATGGTTTATGATTTACATGCTTTGCTATTTTATGGTTTATGCTTATGAAATTTGATGATGTTTTTTTTGGTTCATGGATATGATGTTTATGATTATGGATGGTTTGATTATGGTTATGGATGTGATTTGATTATGTTGATGATAATTATGTTTCATGATTTGATTATGATTATGGTTGTGGCTTATGATATGATGTTATATGATGTGATTTAATAGCTTAAGCATGAGATGATTATTGATGATGTTTTTTTTGGTTCATGGATATGATGTTTATGATTATGGATGGTTTGATTATGGTTACGGATGTGATTTGATTATGATGATGATAATGATGTTTCATGATTTGATTATGATTATGGTTGTGGCTTATGATATGATGTTATATGATGTGATTTATTTTATTGATAATGGATGTAATGTTTTGATTATGGCTATGATGTGAGCACACATAAAGTAAGATAAAAAATTAGATGTGGAAAAAGAAATAAGAATCATGAGACATATGTCTACATGAACCAATGATAAGAAGATAAGGAAAAAACATGATGCCTTTTCATTGGTAAGGATAAAACAAAAAAAAACTATAGTTAGATTGGCTTAATGAATGTAATCCTTTCACATGATTTGAATTAGCATGCTATGATTGATAATAAGGTATCTTGATCACATTATATGAATTAAGCTCATGATCCCTTGATTTGTAGATGGTATAAGGAGGAGGGAGATGGTAGGTGAAGGGTAAATGGGTGATAGGTAAGGTAACCTTATGTGGATTAGTTTGTCCCTCCTATAGGTGACCTAAGAATTATATTTATACAAGTCCATGTCTTCATTCAAGGTGTAGACTAATCAATGTGGGAATTCTTCTAATGCTAAATATGAAGGTTGATTATAGTTTTCTTGGGATAGTTTGTTCTGATTTTGACATAGGGTGTTTTCTTATTACTATTGCTTTGATAAGTTTGTAAACCTGATCAATGTGGGAAGCTTTAAATGATTGATCTCACAAAATTTATTTATGCATCCTTCAAGGGAGTGGTCTAAGTTTTTATTTTTTTATTTGGTAGTTATCCTTCAAGGGAGAAGTCTATCTTTTTAAGCAATTTTAGTTTTAGGTAGTTTTCATTCAAGAGAGCAATTTCTAATTCTAGAGATATGTGACACAAGTGATATTTTGGTCTCTTAAATATTTTTGATGCTAGGCTTGGACATGGACAAGTCTGCATAGGCTTAGAGGTTCACATTTATGAGGGAAAAAACCTTTATAAAAAAAGGTTAATGATAGGTAAAAAGGGTGATTTGAGAGATAATGACCATGGGATTACATTTGATTAGAGACAAAAAATATCCATGAAAACCATGTTATGGGTAGAGTCAGGATACCTATATTTAGTATGAGGCTATAAATATGATGGTTAATCACATGGTTTTATGTTGTAATCAGATGTCCTCAAAGGGATAGTGATAGGTAAGTGAAGGTAAAAATATTGTAAATCAAGGGATGAGCTTAAGTTAGAAAAGAAGGTGAGTTTGATCCTTGTTTAACAAAAAAAAGAATGCAAATGTGAAGCATTGAGAGGATAAGGTTCTAGTTTTCCTTTGAGAGAGGACAAATGGTAAGGTCTTGATCCATACTTGTGGGTTATGATGTAGGGTCCAAGCCAATTGAAAGTAAACTTTCCTCTTTTGATTTTCTCTATATTTGTTAAATGTTAGTTTTCCTTTAGGATGAGGTTTTTGATGTTGAATACTCATTCTTTCAATTACTTATTATAGGTGTGCTTGATTCATTCTTGGTAGACACAAAGATGGTTAAGCACAGCTAGGTGATGCTCATCAAGTAGCTCAAGTCATGCTAGAGGTTCTTAATGGTAGTCACTCTCAGAAATAATGTCTTATAAGGATATACAAAGATAAGGAATCTAGAATTTAAGAGGCAAGACTACCTCTACTCTAAAGACTAGAGAGAAATGGGTATCACCTATAGAGGTTTGAATGCTAGTGTGATAGGCCTCTAAAATGAAAGGTATGTGCAAGTGTCAATCTTGACCTGAAGCAATGACTACTTTGGTTAACATTTTATTCAGTATTTTTTTAGAGGATTCTACTTGTCTATTTTCTTGTAAATAAAAAGGAAAGGAAAATACTAAGTTGATGTTAAGTGTATCACAAAGGCCGTGGACTTGCTTGTTTTTGAAATATTTTCTATTATCAGTGATGATCTTATGGAGAACACTAAAATAATAGATGACATGATGATTGATAAAGTTGGAAATCTTATCAGCATTAGTTGTGATGAGAGAAATAGATTTCACCCACTTGGTTAAATTCTTGATGATAGTAATAATGGATTGGTGGCATTGTGAAGAGTGAGGATTGATTTCCCCAAAGAGATCTAGGGCCCATTATGAGAAGGGCCAATAGTCTCTAGATACTTGAAGGCCATGGGTAGGTCTGTGATGTAAATTGGCATGCTATTGACATTTAACACATTTCATTACATAATCACAAAATCCTTGGTTTAGGGTGGGCCAATAATATCCAAGGTGAATGATATATTTAGATTGCTCTTTATTTTGTTCATCACACTGAGAAAAAATTACCCATAGGTAATGGTTAGTGGTGGAGATATAAAGGTAGAAGGGTTGATCCTCTTTAGGAAAGGTAAAGATAGGTGGATAAATAAGGTATTCTTTGAGTGAATGAAAGGCTTTTTTGAAGTCCTTAGTCCACTTAAAATATGTATCTTTCTTGAGAAGATGGTAAAAAGGTTGACATATATCTGATAACTGAGAGATGAAGTGATGGATGGATTGGAGCTTCCTCTATAGGCCTATGGATTTGATTGAGGTGGGTTAGAGGAGGCATCTCCAAAATCACTCTAACTTTTTTGGGATTTAATTTAATTCCTTGAAGGGAGATAATAAATCCAAGAAGCTTTCTAGAAAGGACCCCAAAAATACATTTCTTGGGGTTGAGTCTGACAAGGAAATGGATTAGTCATTCAAAGATAATGGCGAGAATGGATAGATGATCATTGTGGTATTTATAATTACCAAGGAGATCATCTACATAATCCTCTATAATTTTATGGATGAGGTCATGGAAAATCTAGGTCATCGCACATTGGTAAGTTGCTCCAATGTTCTTAAGACCAAATGGCATGACCCTATAGTAGAAGGTTCCCCATGGGGTGATGAAGGAATTTTTATGCTGATATTTAGGGGAAATAAATGTTTGATTATATCCCAAGAAACCATCCATTAAATACAACATCTCATGGCCAACTATAAGATCAACAAGTTGGTTGATTCTAGCCTAAGAGAACTCATCCTTTGCATAAGCAAGCTTGAGGTCATGAAAGTTGATACAAAGGCGAAGTCCCCCTATAGGCTTGGTAATGGGAATGATGTTCAAAACCCATTGGTTATAGTCAATGTTTTGGATGAAGTTGAGAAATAAGAGACACTGAAGATCGTGATGTGAAGATGCATCTTGTGAAGCTTTTGTCAAACAGGCTTAGCATCGAGATGGGTGACAATGTTATATAGGGATATGGAAGGGTCAATTATAGGAATATCTTGATAAGACCAATAAAATGATATACTTCAATCATGAAGGAAAAAATGGTAATCCTATTATTCTATAGAATTCAAGGATTGACCAATCTTGACAATGTGAGGGTTATCCTGAGTACCCAAGTTGATGTTGATAGTGTATTTGTTCAACATGGTTTGGTTTTTATGAAGAAGGGATTTATGGATATAATAATCCCCTACACTGAGGTAGGTGATAATGGAATAATCATCCTAATGTTAGATGGTATTGATGATAGGATAATCATTTTATACCATTTCAAGATGGATGAGAGGAAGGGTGGTTTGGCCATCCTTTTGATAGGTTAGGGGGAAAACTAACAATATTGAGATAAGGAAAAAGTTATACGATATGGTATCTAAATCCTTAAACTTTTAAGGATATGGGGTTGGTGATTATGGGATATTCTCATCAATGGTGGTGATGGGTTTAGGTGAATTGGTAGGTTATTTTGGTGGTACAAACCCAAGGTTAAATAGCTCATGAGGTTTTTGGGTTTTTATCAATGACAACTCATGATGTCCATTTTTATAATGGCCAAGGCCAAATCCCTTCCAAGCACACCTATGAATATATGCTTTGGTAAATGTGATTTTATTTAGATAGGAGAATTTAGAGGTAAATTATTGGATAAGAGTGGTAGAGGAAGTGAGTACTTGATGATAGAGTCCCCCATAGATGAAATTGGTTTTATGATTAGGAGGCTCAAAATTGATGATGGTTATGATGTTAGGTTTATAACTAGGATCATGGTCAATATTCCCGTACTCTAGAGGAGTAGGTAAAGAATCCAAGGATAAAATATGGTATTATCCTAGTGAGAGATGTTCGAACATGGGTTCTAAGGGGTCCTCTATGGGTATTTGTGAAGAAGGGATGGATGAGCTCATTAAAGCTTCATGAATAGTAAGGGTGAGTTATTGGAGGTTAGTAGTGAGGTGGATGAACATGTAGTAAGAACATCATTACATTGATATGTCATATTTCAAGATGTAAAAGGACTAGGGTTTGCTAGTATGGTGATGATATGAGCCTTATGTTTAAATTTGATGCATCGATGCAAGGTGGATGGGACAAAACTCATGATGAATATCTAAGGGTGTCCAAGTAAAACATTATACTATAAATCACCCTCTACAATGTAAAAGAGTTATAAAATTGTGAGAGGTCCCAAGTGAATATGGAGAATGACTATCCCTAAGGTAGTGACCATAGTATCATTAAAAGAGTTGAGGACCACTACAATTTTAGACATGATGTTCTTTGATAACTCAAGTTGGTCATAGTCATGGGAGGAGATAATGTTAATTTTATCCCCTCCATCAATCATCACCCTTTTGATGTGGGTTTGATTGATATATGCAGTGATGAAAAGAAGAGGATTAGAATCTTTAGGATGAACAAGAGGTATTTATAAGTCCTTGAAAGTGAAAAGCATGGAAATTTTAAGGGATCTTTGGATTGAACATTTATGGATTTCAAAATATCTATCAATATTTAAAATTGAGGAGGTGAGGTATTAATTAATTCATACAAGCACATCTTCACTAAATTTTGGTGGAGTTGTTTCAACACAACACATTAAATAGATTCAAAAGGGTTGGAATGAGATGCACCCAAAATGGATACTTTGGGTTTTGGTAATGGTGAAGGTGAGAGTGTTTAGGTTTAGTTGGAAGGTTGAGGGGTGGAAGGATATGTCCATAGAATGAACACTTTGGTTTTTCCCTTATCCTTTTTTTGGTACCTAGATTGGGTAACCATATGGATAGTGTGGATTAGGGGAGGTTTTGGGCTAGATGGCTACTTTAGTTCCTCCTCACTTTTAGATGAGAGTGGAGGAGTGGGTAAATTTTGGGTAAGTGGTTGGGTTGGTAATGGGCTCAAAGGAGGTTCATCTGATAATAGATCATCCTCAGCACATAGGTTATGGACAATTGTTTGGAGAGCTTTATAGTTCTCTATGTCATGTCCAAGAGTCTTATGGTATAAAAAGATCAAATTTTCATTGAACCATGATGATTTAGGACATGAAGGGTCAAAATGTTTGATAGGTGGTAATCTTAAGGAAGAGGTTTGCAATAACCTTTATAAAATGGTTAAATAAGATTCAAGGAAAGGTATTAGCGGTGATAGGTTTTTGGTTTTAGGAGTGGGATCCTTCTTATAATTAGGCTTAATCATAAAAGGTGTAGGTGGTGGAATGGTTTTGATAGGTGATTTTTGTTGGGATCACTTGGTTGTGGTTGGTTTTGAGGTGGAAGATTTAGAGGTGGATGGTGAAGGTTTAGTGATAGGTGGGAAGGTAGAGGTAGATATATTAGTTAAGAAAGATGGGTAATTTGATGATTTGTTGGAGGTATAACAAAAAGGGAAGGTTTAATAAATTAGGAATAGGTAATTGTGGGAGGGTTAACCTTCTTGGTATAAGGATGAGCTCCTAGTATGGTAGAAGGATGGGGTCCTAAGACAGAAGGTAATTGTGAAGAGAGTGGTATAGCTATGGTTTTAGGTGAGAGTTTAAGTGGTTCCACCTTATTAGTTGCTTTGGTTTGGATTTTATTTGGTGTACTAGATGGGGTTAAGTCCAAATTCAAAGATGGGTGAGAAAGGCTAGGTGTAAGAAGTATACCTAGATTCTTCATGGGTTTTGTTAAAGAGGTGTAAGGTGATTTGACATTTTTTGATGGAGGTGGGTTGGGTGGTTTTGTGTTTGAGGATGGGGTTGAGGTAATGATAGGTTTGATGGTAGAAGAAAGTGAGGTTAAGGGTTCATATTTATTTTGGTAAGGGATCCCAAGAAGGTGACAAAAGGTGGCTCTATCTATATTGGGTTGACAAGTGAAATCTAGACTTTACACCAATATAGAGAAAGTTTTGTAGATGGGTTTGATCCCTTGGTCATTGGTTTCAAAGGTTAAGCCCATGGGTTGGGATGAGGGAATGGTTTCTTCACCTATGTTCTTGATGGAAGGTTCCAAGATTTGGGAGGATGTTTCTTCCATGGAAGGTGTAGACAAAGTCATCTCTTCTTTTGGGATGGTTCCCAAAGAAAGAATGGGTGGTTTTAGGATAAGAGAGAAAAGTCTGATAGCCTCAACTGAATGAATGGAGATGGTTGTTTCATTTTGTTTGGGTGTCAAAAGGAATGGTGGGTAAGTTCACCACTTTAATAAGTGGAGTGGGGGAAGAGGTGGTTGAAGTAATGGTTTCTTCCTTTGGTATTTTTATCAAAGGAGATGTGGATAAGTCCATAGTCTCCTCAAGTAAAGAAAGAGGGGTGGTTTTTTCCTCTATTTGGGTATCCAAAAGAATATATGGTGAGTCCACCACTTCAATGAGTGGAATGGATGAAGAGGTATTTGAGGTAATGGTGTCTTCAATAATAGGTTCACTAATAATTATATTAATTGTATGGACCTCATGAACATGAGATGATTCTAGTTTATTATCATCATAATTGGTAGTAGGGGCATGATTGGTGAAAGGTTTATGAAATATTTCAAGGGAATGATTTTGGGATGTATTGAGATTATCAAATACTAGTTCTCCCTTATCAATCATGTGTTGGACAATAGTTTTAAAGGTGTTTCACCTACTAACATCATGTCCAATGACATGGTGGAAAGCACATATATCATTCTCATTGTACCAACTAGGTGTAAGGTGAGAAGCATAAAATTGCTAGGGAGGTTTTATGGGAGGAAGATGTATGATTTTGGATTTGAGAAATTTATCCAAAACTGAAGCATATGAATATCCTATAGGAGTGTACTATCTTAGGGTGGCTTAGTTTGATTTTAAGCTTGTTGGTTTGAGGAATTGGAAGAATTTGTTTGATTAGGTTGATTGACAATTGGAGGTGGAGTGGGTTTGAGGACAACCATGTTTATGGTTGCCTTTGTTTTGGTATTGGGATGGTTGGATGGGTTAGTGGATTTTTTTTAGGAAGGGTCATTGGATTTGAAGGTAGAATTTTTGTTTCTCAATTTTAATTTCCCTTCATCAATGGCTTTAATTTCAAGTTTACATGTCATGGTAAAATCCTCATCAAAGGTTTAGAAAGTCTGACCTATAAAGTAGGAGCAATATGTTTGGCACAACCTCAAGATAAGAGTTAAATCAACTTAGGTTGGGTTAAGTAGAAAGAGATTTGGTTGATGAGACTTCTCCATCTAGCTATGAAATTGAAATATGATTCATCATCAAATTATCTAATAGAGGAAAGGTCAAAAATGGAAACCTTTTTAGATATATTGACTAAAAAATGATATAAAAATATTTGGGCAAATTGAGAAAAGGAGAAGATGGAGTGATAAGTGAGATAACTATACCAATCTAAGGATGGTCTATATAGAGACATGGGAAAAGTATGAAGGAGAAGAGTTTCATCATATTCAATAAAATAAAAAGAATGGAGAAATGCTCTTAAGTGTTGTTGGGGGTCCTATCAAAATTTGATCTATAAACTCTACAATATTTTCCATGTAAAAAATGTTTACAATGGATACTTGATCAAATTTTCAATTTACCAAAATAATCAAAGTAAATGAATCAAAATTTGATCTTTTAACAATGTTTATCACTATTGCATAACAATTGATTTCAATAACTAAATGAAGTAAATTTATAAGTTCATTCATTAATCCATTTAACCTTATCAAAACTTGAAATATATTAAATATCCATTATTTTGTCATTTTTAAAACTAATTTGCATACCAAATTGATTAATTAAATTGAAATCAAAACTATGGAAATAAAAATTCAAAATAATAACTCACACATCAACCAACTGATAACAGAGCTCATCCATTATTTGAGCTACGTCTATAGGTCTGCTTAGACAATGAACCAATCCATTTCCATGAATTTCAAGTAAATGGTCAAAGATTAAAATTATAAAATGGATTTCTAAGACTTCAAAAACTCAGAAACATACCTTTGAAAAGTCCCAGTACTCATGGATGAACCTTTCACCTTCATGTCACAAATGCAATCTCACATTATTGAGGTTTTCCAAGAAAAATTTCTCTTCAAAGATTTATAAAATAATGAAAAAAACTCAAATAAATAAAATAAATATATCACCAGAAGCATCTCATAGTGTAGAACATTTATTTAGTTTATTCTAAATAATGAAGATACATCTAAATGATTCAAAAATGATGTTCTCCATAGACTGGTCTAATCTACCCACTACACAATCTGCTAAAAACTTGACCTAAAATAGAAGTTCATAAATTTTTATACATGCTCACATGAGTGGCTCAAATTCTGGGGAGCTTATGATTTTACCATAATTGACAAGGTTTGAATCCCAATCGATTATGCCTTTAGTCCCACATTTGGCAAGTAAGGACACATTTTGGTCTATATAGACTTTGACTTGCATGGTTCCCATTGCCAATGATACCTTTTATTGGGAAAGGCTAAACATGGTTGGAAATTTATGTTTTGGAAATTTTTCATGAACCTATCTTAGGCATCCATGAGTTGATGTTGGAAAACATGATCCATTATAAGGATTGACTTGGATAGAATTAGATTGTTGGTTAAGTTTGGTTCTCTCATGCCAGATATGGCAATGTTGGAATTGATTGAGTCTTCACTATGATTTGGAACCTTCAGTCCATTAAACAAAGCTTAGTATTTGGTTGACTCAACTCTTTGTTGACTCAACTCATGACCCTATAGGTTAGTTGGCACTTGAGCTTGATCTACCCTCTGAACTCAAGCTAGACTAATATTACATTTCAATGTTTACAAATGCTTAAACATTAGTCCCACATGCAACATAATATTTAGCATAGTGATATTTAAATATAAACATAGTTACATTGTAATATGAGAATTGAAATAAGGCAGCCCTCTATATAAAAATTATGTTGATCCTCACTGAGGTCCCCCAACAAACAAATAGTGAGGCCCATTTGACCAACACCATATATTGTCAAAGATAAAGGACATAAACCAAATCTATTTTTTTTACACCATCTGACTACCATCTATCATTCCTAGATTGGGCCACTTGGTGTGATAAAATTATATCACTTTTCAACTTGTGATACCATTTTTTTGGCTATTAAATAAAATCTTCTACATGTGATATCTTGCACATATGGAGTCAAAATTGACCCATTCAAATTGTGTCAAAAATTTCTTGATGAGATATACACTGTGTCATCAAACAAACTAAATTATGAATACTTATTTTTGGAAAAAATGTGGGGATCCTCCTAGATCAAACCTCCCCAATAACAGCTTTTGGTCCCTAAAATCCTAGTCTCCATTAAAATGTTACATGGTTCTCTAGGACACATCAAAGTATAAAACGCAAATCGTAGCATATGATAAAAATGGAAAAATCATAATAATTCATAACTCAAACTATAAAATTCCTAAAAATAAGGCATTATTTACACTAAATCCTGTAACTACCAATAAAGATAACAACATCTATCAAACTATTTTCCCAACAGTCACATCCTATAAATGATGAATTGCCAAACACTAAAACAATTACCAATGCAAATGCAAAACAAGTTTATTAATGCAAAAAAATACATTGATTTTTGTGACCATGTCACAATACATTACCAATGGGTCTTAAAATTATAATCAAATATAGAAACAACAAATAGTGTATAGTGTTTAACATTTCAAACATTGCCCAATATGGTCTTACAAATGCATCCAAACATACACATGCCAAAAATAGATGCATCCCAAAATAATAGTTATTTTGAAACAAGTATTGAAGGAAAAATGAATCTTCCCCAACAACTTGTATACTCATATCAATCCCCCAAGATGATCAATGAATTAAATTCTTTAACAATTCAATAGGAAACTCATAAATCTAAAACTAGAGATTTTAAGAATAGAGCTTTTCTAAACATAAGTGTGAGAATTAAAAACTTTGAATGATGAACCTATCTCAAAGTTTTCTCATATTAGATCTAAAAATGCATATATCAAAGTGAGTTAAATTTAATTTATCAACATTCAACAAGAATTTCAAACAATGCTTTGAAACATTAATCCCACTAATCATAACATCATGAAATTTAGAAACTATTTACCGACCCTCTTAATCAAATTTTCTTATTTAGTTGGTTTGATTTCTTTATTGGATTTACTAACATCTACATGGGTTGATTTAACTTCATTAATTACCTTATCAATAGGTTTATAAACCATCTTATTCTTACCATTACCTAGATGGTAGGATGATTGATGTTTTTAACACTTTTCAACCTCATGTCCACTCATGTGACAATACATGCAGACATCCCTATTTTATGTGAGGTCACCCTTTTTCCATTTCTCATTTTAATAGGATGATATTGGTGTTTAGCACCTATAAAATTATTCATTAATGATTGCCTTTTCCAATAATATGTGGTAGAATGATTGTTTAATTCATAAAACATGCAAGGAAAAGAATGCAACATCATCTAAATATTGAAGCCAAATTGCTTAAATGGAAAGAGTGCATCAAAAAATTTAAGATTTAAACTCCTATTAGTTTTATTTATAGTGTAAGAATGAGGAGGTAGAATCTTAATACCTCTTTTACCTAATTTCTTACATTTTTCACCATTATGCACTGTTAGTGGCCTCAAATCTTGGTTGTCAGAAACTTGTCCTCTTTTAGGAATGGAGGAACTCTCTCCAACATCCACTTTCTCACTAGAATAACCAAATCTTGCATGATGAGATCTGTGCTCTACCTATATTGGGTTAGTAATACCTTGGCCATTCTTTCAAATATTTTAATTATTTTGATGATTATTTTTCCTCAAGTGAAATTGGTGCCCAATGGCTTAGATATTTTAAAGGATATATTGAGGATCCTATGATAATGTTACTAGATCCAATGTCTTTAGTGTGTTTTTAAAAACAACCAAAATCAATATCTAAAATTGAAGGAAAAATAGTATTAATGATGCATAACTTATAATTCAATCATCTATCATAGTACCTACATCAAAAGGGGAAGGCATATGCTTCATCCCTTCACCATTTTGCATTTATACCAAGAGCTCATCCTTGGCCTACAATTTATATTTCAAGTGAGTAATCTCCTCTTCCAAGGAATATAATCAAGCTCTCGGGAAAATATTCTCTTCTTAGATATACTGGTTATATACTTCAAGGTCATCAACCCTAGATTTGTTTGACAACTTGTCCATTGCACCTATCTAATCATAAAATTAAAAAAAACATAAAAAATGGAAGCAAAAATATGTCAAAAACAACTTTTAACCATAGAAAATTAAAAACTTTCATATCAAATCTACTCAAAGATAGCAAATTTGTGAGCTACAATCAGGCACTAAGAATCTCTAACATGCTTTGATACCAAACTTGATCCATGAACTCCACACTATTTTTCATGTGAAAAATGTTTACAATATATACTTGATTAAAATGTTCAATTTTTTTAAATACTCAAAGGAAATGAATCAAAATTTGACCTTTTAATAGTGTTTATCAACATTACATAACAATGGATTTCAATAATTAAATGAAGTAAATTTGTAGGTTCATTCATTAATCCATTTAACCTTATCAAAACCTAAAGTATATTAAATCTCTATTATGTTGTCACTTTTTTAACTAATTTGCATACCAGATTGATTAATTAAATTAAAATCAAAACTATAGAAATTAAAATTCAAAATGATAACTCATAAAAAAACCAATTGATAATAGAGTTCCCCTGCTATTCGGGCTACATCTACAAGTTCATGTAGAACATGAACCGATCCATTTCCATGAATTAAAAGTACATGGTCAAATCTTAAAATTGTCAAATGGATTTATAATACTAAAAAACTTAGTAATAGACCTTTCAAAAGTCTCAGTACTCATGGATGAACCTTTCACCTTCCTGTCATAAACACAATCTCACATTCCTAAAGTTATCCACCAAAAGTCTCTCTTCAAGGCTTTATAAACTAGCTCAAATGAACTCAAATCAATAAAATAAATATATCACCAAAATAATCTCAGTGTATAACATTTATTTATTTTACTCTGAAGGTTGAAAATACTTCTAAATGCTTAAAAAATGATGTTTTGTATAGATTGGTCTAATCTACCCACTACATAATTTGCTAAAAAATTGACCTCAAAAAGAAGTTCACAACTTTTTATACATGCTCACATGAGCATCTCAAATGTTGGGGAGCTTAACCTTTTACCATAGTGAACAAGGTTTGAATCCCAACTGAAAATCCCTTTAGTCCCACATTTGGCAAGGACATGTTTTGGTCTATATAGACTTTGACTTGCATGGTTCCTATCACTGACAATGCCTTTTTTTGGTAAAGGCTAAACATAGTCAATGGTTTATGTGTTAGAAATGTGTCATGAACCTATCTTGGGCATCCATAAGTTAATGTTGGTATATGTGATCTATTAGTAGGATTGACTCAAATAGAATTGGATTGTTGGTTAAGTTTGGTCCTCTTGTGTTAGATATGGTAATGTTAGAATTGATTGACTCAGCATTGTGATCTGGAACCTTTGGTTCATTAAACCCAACCTATAAGTTGGTTGACTCAACTCTTTGCTGACTAAACTCATGACCTTATAATAAAGTTTCACTCAAGCTCAAGCTGGCCTTCAATCTCATGCTGACCTAACATTACATTGTAATTTTTACAAATTCTTATAAATTAGTCCCACATGCAAGGGAATATATAACATTGTGATGTTTAAATATAAACATAGTTATATTAAAATATGAGAATGGTGGTAAGGTACCCATCCATACAAAAAGTGTGTTGATCCTCACTGAGTGCCCCCAGTGAGAAAATAATAGGGCCCATTTGACCAACACCATACACTATCAAAGATGATAGATGAAAACCAAACCTAATTTTTTTACATAATCTGACTGCCATGTGTCACACCCAAATTAGGCCACTTGGCATGTTAAAATTACACCACTTGTCAACTTGTGACACCAATTTTTTCTATCAAACAAAAAATTTAGTGTGTGATATCTTGCACATATGGAGTCAAAATTAACCTATTCAAATTGTGTAAAAAATATATCGATGAGCTCTACAATATGTCATTAACCAAACTAAATTATGAAGACTTATTTTTTGAATGAATTTGGGCATACTCCTAGATCATCCTTGATTTAGAACTTGGAAAACATGGGTAATTCCTACTAAGGAGGATAAGATCATATAGGGATGGATGGATAGGTTCATTATAGATTTTATCATAAGATAAAAGGTTATAAGCCCTAGAGATAGATGACTCTAGGTTGGTCATTTTGTCCATCAACATTTTGACTAGATCCATTTGAGGTTGGGAAGATCTATAATTATGTGGTAACTTTGGTTGAGGTTGGGTGTAATCAATATATGGATAAGTGGTAGAAGGTTGAGAAAATAACACATATTGGTATGTGGTCATTAGAGGTTGGGATGGTTCCACATAAGGGTTAATAGGCACAAAAGGTTGGGTAGAAGGTGCTATGTATCCTTGTGGATTAATAACATATTGGTAGGATGTCATGGGTATTTATTGAGGGATTTATATGGGTTGATTTATAGGTATGAATGGGTTGGCAGTTGGTTAGAGTTGAATAGTAACTATTTCACTAATAGATGGAAGGGTAGGAGGTATGAGAAGCACAAAAATTTAAAGGTTAAGGAAATTGGTGGGTTGGTAGTGATAATGGAATGGTGGAAATAGGGGTATAATATACCCCTATGGTGGATGAGGTATGGGTAATAAGAGGTGAGGTTGCCCCTATGTTGAAGGTGTTGGTTGGTGTAGGGGGTGTTTGGCTATTGGTTGTGATGTTGGATTGCATTTGGGTGGTGGTAGTGGATGGGATATTGCTAGAAGAAGATGCTTGGGTGATAATAAATTGAGTAGAGGTATCACCAATCATAAGATGTGGAGGCATACCATAAAGTGAATCTATAAGAGGAACTAAAATAATAGGGGTGTGGTGAGCTAAGGTGTTGAGGTAATGTTGGAGGGCCATGGAGTTATTATCAAGGAAGGTAGAAAAATGCACATCACCCTCAAAAACTATCCAAGGCATAATAGGAGGGGGAGAAATATGAGGAAAAGTCTAAACATCAAAAGTATACTCCATGGAAGAAGAAGAAGAAGAAGAGGATGGTGGTTCTTAGTTGGTTTGATTTCTCAATTGTTGTCTAGTAAAGACCATGTGAGAGATAGAAATGAAATGATGAAAAACTCTCAATTCAAACACAAATAAAGAAAAAGAAAAAGACCTCAAGGTAATGAAAACATACACTAATGTATGTTTATAAACTTAGGATTCTTTTTAGATCACTTTTGGCTTATGTCTTAGAAAGTGTGAAAAAGAACTTTGGTTTGTAGATCAGGTACTCAATAAAAAATATAAGGTTGGTTTTAGGTATTAAAGGCATTCAAAATGAATCTATATTGAAATTTAGTATGTGGCTTGATATTTGGTCCTACCCCCTCACTTCAAACACCATAGTGATAAGCGTATTAGGTGTTTATCTAAGATATACCAAATTTCAAAGTTTATACTTAGCTAGAGAACTAATTTGGTTCTCCCCTTGGTAATGATCTCCAAGTGGGATTGTTTAGAAAGGATAATATTGTCATTAGGTGATGAAATATTAGTCATTCCTTGTCTCATGTTTGTTTTGATGTGTTGATTGATTTTGTGGTTTGATAAAGTGTGTGATAATAAGAGTGAAACTATGATTAGTTACCTTGCTTTTAAGTTAAATAGATGCACTAAAACAAGCAAACAATTAATGTATGCAAAGTTTATTTTAAGCCCAAAATAAATTTCATATTTTTTTGTATGTGCATAAAATAAAAGAAGAAAAGGGCACCTAGATGATGCTAGGTCCTATCAAGCATACCAAAATGTTTCTCTTAATTTTTGCTCATTTCTTGAGGATAAGAAACTAGTAATAAGGGTGTGGTAGAAGTATCTAGTTGTTGATGTGCACATAATCCAAATGAATATGGAGAAATCCTCTTTGGATTGGAAGGAATAACCTATAGATAAGAAATCACTAACAAAAGGGCTTGTCAGCAAGATAGTTAGGTGGACTTCCTAACATGAGCTAGATCTAAGAAGTGTGAGCTTGCTAAGTGGCTATCAATCCACTCTTTGATAAAAATTAAGTTGAAAGAGATGAAATTAAGATACTTATATCAAATAACATAAAGTAATGAAATGAAATACAATAAAAGATAGATGCTTAGAAAAGAAAAGAAAGCAAATATAGAATAGCATGTCAATATTAGTGCTAAAGTAGATGGGGTCAGGTTTAGAAAATTAGGTAGGGGTCTATGAACAAGAAGGGATATAAAAAATTATATTTGGTTAGGGGAAAGGTGTCAAAAATAACATGATGTTATTTCTTTCCATAGTGACCATCAATGGTTGGGATGACTATTAGAAGTTAGGATGACCATTGGTAGTTAGGTAACTATTAGCAGTTGGAGGTGACCATCGATGGTCTAGGTGATTATCGATAGTTTCTCGTAGATTCTAAAATAATTTAGAATAGAGTCTCAGACTGGGTCAAAGATCAGATAAAGGTCTATTTAGGGTATGATTAGAAATGGGAGGTTAGAAGATAGGTGTAGAAAGGTCTAATGGGGTACAAAGGTCAAAAACCAAAATAACAAGACTAAAGTACAAGTATACCTATTATTTACTAAATGGTTGATGGTTAGAGTAAATTTAGTATAGTAACAATACTTTGTCTTGATAGCCATTTTGATAGTGGTTCAAATCTTTGTTGATGTTGCTAAATTACTAAAATAAGACTAGATAAAAAGCTTGAATACCTATGTGCTATAATTCTTATGATCATGGATCCTTTTCACCTCTTACTTCCCTCCTTTATAGTCAAATAGAGATGGAGGATATAAGGTTCCCTAGTAGGTTGGATTACTAATTTTGATGCTTTAGAGTTCATTAAGAAATATTAAATTGTGTTGTGTTAGATTACACAACTAGTATTTGTGTAAGAATGAAGAAGGTCTTGACCAACAATGGTAAGCCTAATCATTGATAGTCAAGCTAACCATTGGTGGTTGAGTGTTTGAAAGAAAAAGTATCAAGGTGGGTTAAAAAAGGTTGGGTAATGGTAAAGTTAATAAGTTAATGATTTTAGTTAACTAAGTAGCTAACTTGACTCAAGGTTCAATAGGTTGGTTAGTGAGTCAAGAAGGGTTAGGTGGTCCCTAAGGTATCTTGAGGTGTTTTGACATCTAGAACCATTGTGTGCAATTTTATAGTATATATAACCTATAAGGTTTTAATAAATATGGACATTTTCATAATCCTTATCCTTCACTAGCTACAAGTTTGCAAGGCATTTAAAATAATGGTTGCTTAATAATGAGGTTTTTAAGGTCTTAAAGGATATAGATACATAATTTCAATCAAAATTAAATAATTCAAATATAGTCTTGTGAGAGAGAGGATAGAATTAGACTATATAATTATGGTGAGGTCCAAGAGCAAGTTCTCATGAGTTTAAGCTTACAACAAGGATTGAATAAATTTTTGATGTGCTCAAGCATAGGCAGAGTTGCAACATTAAATTTATAGATAAAAAACCCTCATGGTGGAGTTTAAAAATAGGTTTTATAAAGCTTCTCATTAACGGTGTACAAAGATTTTAACTTCAAAATGGGTCTCCTCAAGTTTATAAGCTTGCATACAACCCAATGGGCATATGCATTAGGTTATTACCAGGTTGTAGGTCATATAGGTAAACTCTGAGCTAATCGATAATCCCATTATGAATACTTCATGTTATAGACCTAGCAGACAATTTGAATGCATTTAAAATTCTCTTGGTAAAGTTGGAAGACCACTTTAATAGAAAGATTATGAGGGTCATCAAAGGCCAAATCATAGTTATATCTTCAAACTATAGTTTTGCACCTTACCTTAAAATATTATATGACTTCTTTCAAATAACAAAACTTGGGAGATTATATCCCGTCAATATAAAACCATAGATAGACCTTGGAACAATGATAGGTGAAGTAAATTTAAAAGTCCTTAAGATCACTCACATGAAAACTTTAGGTTACAGGCTTGAATGATAACCAAATAGAAGTGGTTATGACCTCAACACATAGTTCTAATCATAAAATAAGTTATAAGGGTCTCTTAAGTTTGTGAAGGGGCTGATTGTAGGATAAGATATGAGACAAGAATAGATTAAACATTAGAATGCATGTTTCTTATTCTCTCAAAGAGTTCTCATGAACAACTAAGATGCTACATCAAATTTTATACCTCTCTTAGAGACCATCACATGGATATCAAGGTAAATTTTAGTTATATATGCCTTTATATCCTATCAATCAATACCAGGAGTGAAGGTTAAAGGTCATTCAAGACATGATGGAGGTATAAGGCATCGAAAATTTATCCTAAAAGCATGTAACTCCTTCCATGGAGTGGAAGTCAAGCTCAAGTCAACCAAAAATTTAAATTGGTGTATAATATTCCCTCCCAAGTAAAATATTCAACATGAAAAAAGGTGGAGATGGGTGAGTTAAGTCCATTAGCGAAAGAAGAGTCATGTTTTCCAAGAGTGGAGAACCTAGTTTACCAAATCATGCATGTTTAAGCACTCTAAAAGACAAAAATGGCAAGAATGAAGCCTTATTATCCATTACTACACTAACCTCTATTGAAGACCACCATGATATTAAGACTAATGTGTTGAAAAGATCTTAATGCTCCTATTGTCTATGTTTCCCCTCTTAAATGAGCTAGATTTATGATGTAATAGTAACACTTATGAGATCTTATAGTGTTATTATCTTCTCCCTTTCATATCATTTCTTATATATAGGGTTTGAAATGCATTATTTTATATCCCTCTATTGGGCATAAAAAAACTCTACATTTGTGGAGACTTTTAATATTAGATTAAGGACTTTGAATTGAATAAAGACTAGTTTTTACCTTGTATAAGCTCGTATCTTGTGTGATTTTACTATTTTGTTGATTTATAAATGTGATAGAGAATGTTCTCCCTTGTCTATGTCCAAATCCTTTCACCTTGGTGTAATTATGCATGTCTTTCTTAGATCAGATGTTGTGTTATAACTAGTTATGCAAGTTATAAGTTGTGGATGTTCAATAATTATGTCTTATGTAAGACATTTTTGTTTTCCCTACTAATTATAGCATAGACCACCACCTTCATATGAAACACTTATGCTGATAAACCTAAGTTGGAGATTGTGTAGAATAAAATTTAGTATTTATCAATCCCATTGTGATATGTTAGGTAGGTAGTGAAGATCCTTGATTTTGATGCATCACCTCATTTTCAAGTTTTCAACTTCATTCTCTCTTTCTTCATGAATAGAGTATTAATTTAGCTTAAATAGGCTTTGTTAGTGTATGTTTTAGGGCTAAAAATTGAGCCTAAAACAAATAAGCAAACAATGTATGCAATGTTTATTTTAATCCCAATAGAAATTTTTAATTTTATTGTATGAGCATAAAATAAAGGAAGAAAAGGGAACCTAGATGATGTTGGGTCCCACTAGGTGTGCCGCAATGTTTCTCTTAATTTTTACTCATTTCTTAATTTAGGAAGAAGATAATAAACTAGTAATAAGAGTGTGGTTGAAATCCTAGTTGTTGATGCACATGTAATCTAGATGAATATGGAGAACTCCTCTTTAGCTTGGAAGGAATAATCTATAGATAAGAAAACACTAATAAAAGGGGTTTTTAGCAAGATAGTTTGGTGGAATTCCTAGCATGAACTAGATCCAAGAAGCATGAGGTTGCTAGGAGGATATCAATCCACTCTTTCATAAATATTAAGTTGAAAGAGATAAAAGTAAGATACATCAAATAACAAAAAGTATTAAAATGATATACAAGAAAAGATAGATGATTAGAAAGGAAAATAAAGTAAATATAGAAATAACAAGTCAATATTAGTGCCAAAGTTGATGGGGTCAGGTTCAAAAAATTAGGTAAGGGTCTATGAATAGGTAAGGATATATAAAGTTAGATTTGATTTGGGAAAAGGGGTAAAAAATAACTTGATGTTATTTCATGCCATAGTGACTGTCAATGGTTGGGTTGGTCGTTAGTGGTTAGGATAATTGTCAATAGTTGGGTATCTATAGGTGGTTGGGGGTTACCATAGATGGTCTAGGTGACCATTAGTTTTAGATTAAGGTAAAAACAGGTTTTGAAGGGGCCCTAAAACCCTATACATCAGAAGATAGATAAAACCTTAAGCATTCCAGAAAACACAAAAGCCAAGAAATCGCTTAAGCAAAACCAGTTTAACTAGGAAACTGAAAACAGCAAACAAAGTGCTGAACAAACAATAAAAATTATTTTTTACAAGACCGAAGCTTCATATTTAGAGGGGGGACCAAGGGCTTATACTTCTTCCTCTTAACTGTGATCCAACCATCCTCTACCTTAGCTACCTCAGCAACCCAATCCTCAGAAGGCCTAGAACCATGAAGTCCAGGGGGTGTCTAAGCCTCAGCAGAAACCTTATGAGAACAAGCTAGCTTCTGGCTTCTAGGAGAAACCTTCAAAATAGGTGGAGGAACTTCCACCTCCTTTGAAATCTGTTCAGGGAGATCACAAAATCCTATCTCCGTAGTACCTACAACAGGATCCATCTCCAGCGGAGTTTCCTTATACGTCGATTCAGAATGGCTACACTTATACTCTGAATCAGTCGATTCTTCAACAGGTTGTTTAGAAAAATAGTGTTCATGTCCTACTTTAGACCACCAAGAAGTTGAACTTCTAGGTATGGATTTCCCTGCAGTACACCGTGCTGCAACGTGCCCCGTCTGGTGACACTTTCTACATCTAAAGGGTAAACCTTCAAAATCTAACCTTTACGTCCAAGAACCCCTAGGGCAGTCCAGAAAAATCACCTCAGGAAGGCCCTTTGAAACATCCACCTCAACCATGAGGCAAGCACAGGTTGAGCGGTACATCCTCTGAGTTTCATCATCCTCAAATAAAAACTCCCCGATAGCATTTCTAATGGTTTTAAACACCGCTTCTTGCCATAAATGAATTGTTAAATTTGGGAGCCAAACCCAGACCAAGATCTTATTGAAGGTTTCTGTGAGAGGATTGAAGTCCTTATGCCACCGTTTGGCCATAAGAGGGAATTTACCCTGTAATAAGAGGTTGCTATTGGATAGAATAGTCTGCTGGTCATTAGAGATTTGGAATAATGCAATGAAAAAACCTTTAACATAAGGGAATATTTCAACATTTCCATCAATTAGTGGCAGCCAAGTATTAGATATCTAGCCATGTAGATCTACAAGGGAAGGCCAGCAGCCACGAAATCTACAAATAGCCCCAAACTTTGAAAAATGATCTACCCGATCAAAAATTGCTTCAATAGTATCAAGATTGAAATTGACCCTAACAGGATTTAAAACACTTACAAGAGAAACGCACAATCTCCCAATAGAAGCTTGATCTTTCGCATCATGTATTTCGGCTTTATAAGCAGCCACGTCTGCATAAGTCCTTTCCTTTGATCCCAGGACAGAAGCAAAAATTGGGGCTTTTGCTATTTTCATTTCTGGAGATAAACCTTTTCCTGCAAAAGAGTGGGCTCTCAAGATCCTTACCTCATTCCCAAGTGGAATCCCTTTCAACGCATGATCCGCTGCCACACTATTCGTCGGAACAACGGCATCCTGGTTCAGATTTTGGGTATGCGCACCAAGAAGCGCGTGCACATCATTCAATGTTACAGATTTCAAATTCTCCATACGCGCTCAATTTCTTTCTAGGTGACCATTAGTTATTACCTATGAATTCTAAATATTTTAAAAAAATATTCTTAGATTGGGTCAAAGATCAGACAAAGGTTTGTTTAGGGGTTTGATTAGAAATGGGAGCTGTGAAGATAGGTATAGAAAGGTCTAATTGGGTAGAGATGTTAGAAACCAAAAAAATGAAACTAAAGTAAAATTATACTTATTATTTTATAAATGTTTGATGGTCAATGTCTAGAGAAATTTTAATAGAGCAACGGTACTTTTCCTTGAGAGTAATTTTGACAAAGGTTCGAATCTTTGTTGATGTTGTTGAATTACTATAAGAATACTAGTTGGAAATATTGAATACCTATGTGCTAAAATGACAATGATCATGGATATTTTTCACCTCTTACTCCTATATTTTTATAGGAAAAGAGAGATGGAGGATAAAAGGTTGCCTAGTATGTTGGCTTATTAATTTTGATGCTTGGGAGTTTGTTAGCAATGGGCAAGGTAGATATATTAAATTATGTTATGTTAGCTTATACGATTAGCATTTATGTAAGAATTAGGAATGACCCGACCATTGATAGTTATCCTAGCCATCAATAGTCAATTTGACTGTTATTAGTTGAGTGTCCAAAGGTAAAGGCATCAAGGTGGGTTAAAAAGGGTTGGGTAATGGTAAAGTTAGTAAGTTAATGAGTTTAGCTAACTAAATAACTAACTTGATTCAAGATTTGAAGGGTTAATCAGTGGGTCAAGAAAGATTAGGTAGTCCCTAAAGTATCTTGAGGCATTTTGATATCTAAAACCATTATGTGTGGTTTTCAAGTGTCTACAACCTGTAAGGTTTTAATGCAGATGGAAATTTGCATAATCCTTATCCTCCACCAACTACAAATTTTCAAGGCATTTGAAATAATGGTTTCTTAATAATGAGGTTTTCAAAGTCTTGAAGGATTTAGATACATCATTTTAAACAATATTAAATAATTTAAATATGGTCTTATGAGAGAGAGGATAGAATTAGCCTATATAATTATGGTGAGGTCCAAGAGTAAGTTCTCATGAGTTTAAGCTTGTAACAAGTCTTGAATAACTTTTTGATGTGCTCAAGAATATGCAAGGCTATAACATTATAGTTATAGCTTTAAAACCTCCATGGTGGAGTTTAAGAATAGGTTCTACAAAGCTTCTCATGAATTGTGTACAAAGTATTAACTTAAAAATGGATCTCCTCAAGTCTATAAGCTTGCATACAAGCTGGTGGGCATATACATTAGGTTATGTCAAGGTTGTAGGTCATCTAGGGAAAATATAAGCTAATCCATAAACCCATTATGAATAATTCATGTTAAAAACCTAATAGACAAGTTGAATTCATTTAAAAGTCTCTTGGTAAAGTTTGAAGACCACTATAATAGAAGGATTATGGGGGCCATAAAAGGCCAAATCATAGTTAGATCTTCAAACTATAGGTTTGAACCTTACCTTAAAATATTATATGACTTCTTAAAAATAATATAACTCAAGATATTGTAGTCAGTCTATAGAAAACCATAGATAGACCTTGGAACAATGATAGGTGAAATAAATTTCAAAGTCCTTAAGATCACTCACATGAAAACTTTAGGTTACAGGCTTGAAAATTAAACAAATAGAAGTGGTTATGACCTCAACACATAGTTATGATCCTAAAATAAGTTATAAGGGTCTCTTAAGTTTTTGAAGAGGTTGATTCTAGTATAAGATATGAGACAAGAAGAGATTAAGAGTTATAAATCATGTTTCTTGTTCTCTTGAGGAGTTCTCACAAGAAACTAAGATGCTACATCAAATTCTCTACCTCTCCTAGAGACCATCACATGGATATCAAGGTAAATTTTAGTTATATATGCTCTTATATCATATCAAGAAATACTAAGAGTGAAGTTTAATGGTCATTAAGGCCATCATGGAGGTATAAGGCATGTAAAATTGATTCTAAAATCATGTAACTCCTTCCTTAGAGTGGGAGGCAAGCTCAAGTCAACTAGAACTCTAAATAGGTGTATAATATTCCCTCTTAGGTAAAACATTCAATATGAACAAGAGGTAGAAATGGTTAGTTAAGGTCATTAGCATAAGAAGAGTCATCTTTTCCAAGAGTGGAGTAGCTAGTTGACCAAATCATGCATGTTTAATTACTCTAAAGGACAAAAATGGAAAGAATTAAGCATTATTATCCATTACAACACCAACCTCTATAGAGGATCACCATGATAGCAAGCCTAATGTGTTTAAAATATCTTAATGCTCCTATTATTCATGTTTCTCCTCTTGAATGGGCTGAAGTTATGAAGTAATAATAACACTTATGAGATCTTATAGTGTTATTATCTCCTCCCTTTCATCTCATTTATTATAAATATGGTTCAAAATTCATTATTTTGTATCCCTCTATTTGGTATAGAAAAAACTCTACTTTTGTGGAGATTGTAATATTATATTAAGGACTTTGAATTGAATAAAGACTAGTTTTTACCTTATCTAATCTTGTATCTTATGCTATTTTATTATTTTGTTGATATATACATGTGGCAAAGAATATTCTCCCTTGTATATGTCTATATCCCTTCACCTTGGTGTAATTATGCATGTCCTTTTTAGCTCATATGTTACATTGTAACTAGTTATGTAAGTGATTAGTTGTGTAAGTTTAATAATTATGTATTATATAAGACCTTTTTGTTATCCCTAATACTTATAACATAGACCACCACCTTCATATGAAACATTTATGCTGAGAAACCTAATTTGGAGATTGTGTAGAATAAAATTTAGTCTTTATCAGTCCCATTGTGATATTTTAGGTAGTTAGTGAAGATCCTTGATTTTTATGCATCACCTGATTTTCAAGTTTTCATCTTCATTCTCTCTTTCTTCATGAATAGAGTCTTAATATAGCTTAAATAGTATTTGTTAGTGTAGGTTTTAGGGTTACAACGTGATCCTAAAATAAGAAAGCAATCAATGTATGCAAGGTTTATTTTTATCTAAAAAGAAATTTTAGATTTCATTTTATGAGTATAAAATAAAGGAAGAAAATGGCACCTAGATGATACTAGGTCCCACTAGGCATGCCAAAATGTTTCTCTTAATTTCTATTCAATTCTTAATTTAGGAAGAAGATAAGAAAATAGTAATAAGGGTGTGGTATAAATACCTTATTTTTGATGTGCATGTAATCCAGATGAATATGGAGAACTCCTCTTTGGCTTGGAAGGATAACCTATAGTTAACAAATCACTAATAAAAGGTGTTGTTAGCAAGGTAGTTAGGTAGATTACCTAGTGTGATCTAAATCCAAGAAGCGTGAGCTTGCTAGGAGGATGTCAATCTAACCTTTGATAACAATTAAGTTGAAAGAGATAAAAGTAAGATACATCAAATAATAAAAAGTAGTGAAATTAAATACAAGAAAAGATAGATGCTTAGAAAGGAAAATAAAATAAATATAGCAATAGTAGGTCAATACTAGTGCTAAAATGAAAGGGGTTAGGTTCAAAAAATCAAGGTTTATGAATAGGTATGGATATAAAAAGTTAAATTTGGTTGGGAGAAAGGGGTCATAAATAAATTGATGCTATTTCATGCCACAGTGACTATCGATGGTTGGAGGTGACTGTCGGTTGTTTCAATGATTGTCGGTAGTTGTTTAAGAATTCTAAATATTTTTAGAAAAGAGTCTCAGATTGGGTCAAAAAATATATAAAGGTATATTTATGATCTAATTAGAAATGAAAGGTTGGAAGATAGGTACAAAAAGGTCTAATGGGGTAGAGAGGTTAGAAACCAAAATAACAAGACTAAAGGATAAGTATACCTATTGTTTGCTAAATGGTTGATTATTAATGACTAGAACTATTTTGATAGAGTAATGGTACTTTGACTCTAGATAAATATTAGTAAAGGTTTAGATCTATATTAATGTTGTTGAATATCTATAAGAATACTAGCTTAGAAAGCTTGAATTCTTGTGTGCTAGAATGTTTATGATCATGGATCTTTTTCACCTCCTACTCCCCTCCTTTTATAGGTAAAGAGAGATGGAGGATAGAAGGTTCCCTATTAGGTTGGATTAATAATTTTGATGCTTGGGAGTTCATTACCAATGGGAAAAGTATATATATTAAATTGTGTTGTGTTAGATTGCACATCTAGTATTTATGTAAGAATGAGGAAGGACTTGACCATTTATGGTTAGCCTAACCATGGCTAGTTAAGATAAATATTGGCAATCAATTATTCAAATGAAAAGGCATCAAGGTGGGTTAAAAAGGGTTAGGTAATAGTAAAGTTAATAAGTGGTTAATTTTCATTAACTAAGTATCTAACTTGATTCAAGGTCTGATGGGTTGGTCAGTGGGTCAAGAAGGGTTAGGTGGTCCCTAATGTATCTTAAGGGATTTTGGCATCTAAAATTTTTTTGTTCATATTTATAGTGTCTAAAACCTATAAGTTTCTAATGAAGATGAACATTTGCATAATCCTTATCCTTCACTAGTTATAATTTTGTAAGGCATTTAAAATAATTGTTACTTAATAATTAGGTTTCCAAGGTCTTAAAGGATATAAATACATAATTTCAAACAAAATTAAATAATTCAAATATAGTCTTGTGAGAGAGAGGATAAAATTAGCTTATGTAATTATGGTGAGGTCCAAGAACAAGTTCTCATTATTTTAATCCTACAAAAAGGATTGAATAAATTTTTGATGTGCTCAAGCATAGGTAGGGCTAAAACAATGTAATTATAGCTTCAAAACCTCCATGGTGGAGTTTAAAAATAGGTTATACAAAGCTTCTCATGAATGGTGTACAAATTTTTAACTTAAAAATGGGTCTCCTCAAGTCTATATGCTTGCATACAATCCATTAGGCATATGCATTGGGTTATGATAAGGTTGTAGGTCATCTAGGGAAAATCTAAGCTAATCCATAATCCCATTAGCAACACTTCATGATACAAATCTAGCAAACAATTTGAATTCATTTAAAATTCTCTTGTTAATGTTGGAATACCAATTGAAGAGAAGGATTATAGGGGTCATAAAAGGCCAAATAATAGTTAGATCTTAAAACTATAATTTTGCACCTACCTTAAAATATTATATGACTTCTTCCAAATAAGGTAATTAGGGAGATTGTAGCTAGTCTATATAAAACCATAGATAGAACTTGGAACAATGATAGGTGAAGTAAATTTTAAAGTCCTTAAGATCAATCACATGAAACCTTTATGTTATAGTCCTAAAAATTTAAAAAAATAAAAGTGGTTATGACTTCAACACATAGCTCTAATCCTAAAATAAGTTATAAGGATCTATTAAGTTTGTGAAGGGGTTGATTATAGGATAAGATATGAGAAAATAATAGATTAATCATCAGAATGCATGTTTATTATTCTCTCAAAGAGTTCTCATGATAAACTAAGATGCTACATCAAATTTTCTACCTATATTAGAGACCATCACAAGGATTTCAATGTAAATTTTAGTTATATATTCTCTTATAACCTATCAAATAATAATAGGAGTGAAGGTTAATGGTCATAAAGACCATCATGGAGGTAAAAGGCATTGAAAATTGATCCTAAAAGCATGTAATTCCTTCCATGGAGTGGGAGTCAAGCTCAAGTCAACCACAACTCTAAATAGGTGTATAAGATTCCCTCCCAGGTAAAACATTCAACATGAACAAGAGGTGGAGATGGGTCAGTTAACGCCATTAATACAAGAAGAGTCATGTTTTCCAAGAGTGGAGTAGCTATTTGACCAAATCATGCATGTTTAAGCATTCCAAAGGATAAAAATGTCATGAATGAATCCTTTTTATCCATTACTATGCCAACACCTATAGAGGATCACCATGATAGGAAGCCTAATGTGTTGAAAAGATATTAATGCTCTTATTGTCTAGGTTTCTCCTCTTGAATGAGCTAGAGTTATGATGTAACAATAACACTTATGAGATATTATGGTGTTATTCTCTTCTACCTTTCATCTCATTTCTTATATATAGGGTTTTAAATGCATTATTGTGTATCCCTCTATTGGGTATATAAAAACTCTACTTTTGTGGAGATTTGCAATATTGGATTAAGGACTTTGAATTAAATAAAGACTAGTTTTTACCTTATCTAAGCTTGTATCTTGTGTGATTTTTATATTTTTTTGATTTATACATGTGGCAGAGAATGGTCTCCCTTGTTTATGTCCATATCCCTTCACCTTGTGTAATTATGCATGTCTTTTTAAGGTCATATGTTGTGTTACAACTAGTTATGCAAGTGATTAGTTATGGAAGTTCAATAATTATGTCTTATGTAAGACATTTTTGTTATCCCTAATACTTATAGCATATACCACCACCTTCATATGAAACACTTATGCTAAAAAACCTAATTTGGAGATTGTGTACAATAAAATTTATTCTTTATCAGTCCTATTGTGATATTTTAGGTAGGTAGCGAAGATCCTCAATTTTGATGCATGACTTCATTTTCAAGTTTTTAGCTTCATTCTCTCTTTCTTCATGCATAGAGTATTAATTTATCTTAAATAGGCTTTGTTAGTTTAGGTTTTAGGGCTACAAATTAATCCTAAAATAAGCAATCAATCGATGTATGCAAGGTTTATTTTAAGCCCAAAGAAATTTCAAATTTCATTGGATGAGCATAAAATAAAGGAAGAAAAGGGCACCTAGATGATATTAGGTCCCACTGGGCATGCCAAAATGTTTCTCTTAATTTTTTATTATTTCTTAATTTAGGAAGAAGATAAGAAACTAGTAATAAGGGTATGGTAAAAATACCTGGTAGTTGATGTGCACGTAATCCAGATGAATATGGAGAACTCCTCTTTGGCTTGGAAAGAATAACCTGTAGATAAGAAAGCACTAAAAAAAGGGGTTGTTAGTAAGGTAGTTAGGTGGACTACCTAGCATGACCTAGATCCAAGAAGCGTGAGCTTTCTAAGAGGATGTCAATCCAATATTTGATAATGATTAAGTTGAAAGAGATAAAAGTAAGATACTTGCATCAAATAACAAAAAGTAATAAAATGAAATACAATAAAAGATAGATGCTTACAAAGGAAAATAAAGTAAATATAAAAATAACAAGTCAATACTAATGCTAAAGTGGATGGGGTTAGGCTTAAAAAATTAGGCAAAAGTCTATAAATAGGTAGGGATTTAGAAATTTAGATTTGGTTGTGGGAATGGGCTCAAAAATAATTTCATACCACAGTGACCATTGATAGTTGGGTTGACCATCAATGGTTAGGCCAACCATCAGTAATTGGGTAACCATCAGTGGTTGGAGGTGACCAACATTAGTATGGGTGATGGTCAATGGTTGCTTGTGAATTCTAAATGTTTTTAGAAAATAGTCTTAGACTGGGTTAAAGATCATATAAAGGTCTATTTAGTGGTCTGATCTAAAATAAGAGGTTGGAATATAAGTGTAGAAAGGTCTAATGGAGTAGAGAGGTTAGAAACCAAAATAACAAGATTGAAGTACAAGTATACATATTATTTACTAAATGGTTAACTATTGATGGCTAGAGCAATATTGGTAAAGTAATGGTACTTTTACTTGAGAGCAATTTTAGTAGAGGTTCAAATTTCTGGTGATATTGTTGAATTAATAGAAGAATATTAGCTTAGAAAGCTTGAATACTTGTGTGCTAGAATTCCTATGATCATGGATCCTTTTTACATCCTACTCCCCTTCTTTTATAAGCAAAGAGAGATGAAGGATAGAATATTTCATTGTAGGTTGGCTTGCTAATTTTGATGCTTTGTAGTTCATTAGCAATGGGAAAGGTAGATATATTAAATTATGTTGTTTTATCTTACACAACTAGTATATTTATAAAAATGAGTAAGGTCATAACCATTAACGGTTAGCCTAACCATCAGTGGTCAAGATGACCATCAAGGGTCAAGTGTCCAAAAGAAAAGGGATCAAGGTGGGTTAAAAAGGGTTAGGTATTGGCAAAGTCAGTAAGTTAATGATTTTCATTAACTAAGTAGCTAACTTGAATCAAGGTCTGATAGGTTGTTCAATGGGTCAAGAAGGGTTAGTTTGACCCTAAAGTATCTTGAGGCTTTTTGACATATAACCATTGTGTGTAGTTTTTTAGTGTTTAAAACCTATAAAGTTCTAAAGAATATGGACATTTGCATAATCCATATCCTCCACCAGCTACAAGTTTGTAACGCATTTAAAATAATGGTTTCTTAATATTTAGGTTTCCAAGGTCTTAAAGGATATAGGTACATCATTTCAAAAAAAATTAAATAATTCAAATATGGTCTTGTGAGAGAAGATAGAATTAACCTATGTAAATATGGTGAGGTCCAAGATCAATTTCTCATGATTTTAATCCTACAATAAGGCTTAAATAAATTTTTGATGTGCTCAAGCATAGGCAGGGCTACAACATTGTAGTTATATCTTCAAAACCTCTATGGTGGAGTTAAAAAAATAAGTTCTACAAAGCTTCTCATGAATTGTGTATAAAGTTTTAACTTAAAAATGGGTCTCTTCAAGTTTATAATCTTGTATATAAGCTAGTGGGAATATGCATTAGGTTATGACCATTTTATAGGTCATCTAGGGAAAATCTAAGCTAATACATAATCCCATTATGAATACTTCATGTTATAGACCTAGCAATTAAGTTAAATACATTTAAAAGTCTCTTGGTAAAGTTAGAAGACCACTTGAAGAGAAGAATTATGGGGCTCATAAAAGGCCAAATCATAGTTAGATCTTCAAAATGTAGGTTTGCACCTTACCTTAAAATATTATATGACTTCTTCCAAATATGATAACTAGGGAGACTGTAGCTACTCTATATAAAACCTTAGATAGACCTTGGAATAATGATAGGTGAAGTAAATTTCAAAGTACTTAAGATCATTGACATGAAAAATTTAGGTTACAGTCCTAAAAATTGAACAAATAGAAGTTTTTATGACCTCAACACATAATTATAATCCTAAAATAAGTGATAAAGGTCTTTTAGGTTTATGAAGGGGTTGATTATGAGACAAGAATATATTAAGCATTAAAATGCATGTTTCTTGTTCTCTCAAGGAGTTCTCATGAGTAACTAAGATGCTACATCAAATTGTCTACCTCTTCTAGAGACCATCACATATATGTCGAAGTAAATTTTAGTTTTATATGCTCTTATATCCTATCAAGAAATAATAAGAGTGAAGGTTAATGGTCATTAAGACCATAATGGAGGTATAAGGCATTGAAAATTTATCCTAAAATCATGTGAATCCTTCCATGGAGTGGGAGTCAAGCTCAAGTCAACCACAACTCTAAATTGGTATATAATATTCCCTCCTAAGTAAAACATTCAACATGAACAAGAGTTGGAGATGGGTGAGTTAAGGCCATTAGAACAAAAATAATTATGTTTTCCAAGAGTGGAGTAGCTAGTTGACCAAATCATTCATGTGTAAGCACTCCAAAGGAAAAAAATGGTATGAATTAATCCTTCTTATCCATTACAATGCCAACCTCTATAGAGAATCACCATGATAAGAAGCCTAATGTGTTGAAAAGATATTAATGATCCTATTGTCCATGTTTCTCCTCTTGAATGGGCTAGAGTTATGATGTAACTATAACACTTGTGAGATATTATAGTGTTATTCTCTTATCCATTTCATCTCATTTCTTATATATAAGGTTTAAAATTCATTATTTTGTATCCCTCTATTGGGTATAGAAAAACTCTACTTTTGTGGAGACTTGTAATATTGGATTAAGGACTTTAAATTGAATAAAGACTAGTTTTTACCTTGTCTAAGCTTGTATCTTATGTGATTTTATTATTTTGTTGATCTTTAGATGTGGCAAAGAATGTTCTCCCTTATGTATATCCATATCCCTTCACCTTGGTGTAATTATGCATGTCTTTTTAGGTCATATGTTGTGTTACAAAAATTTATGCAAGTTATTTGTTGTGGAAGTTCAATTATTATGTCTTATGTAAGACCTTTTTGTTATCCCTACTAATTCTAGCATAGAACACCACCTTCATATGAAACACTTATGCTGAGAAAACTAATTTGGAGATTGTATAGAATAAAATTTAGTTTTTATCAGTCCCATTGTGATATTTTAAGTAGTTAGTGAAGATCCTCAATTTTGATGCATCACCTCATTTTTAAGTTTTTAGCTTCATTCTCTCTTTCTTCATGAATAGAGTCTTAATGTAGCTTAAATATGCTTTGTTAGTGTAGGTTTTAGAGCTACAACCTAATCCTAAATCAGGTGAACTATGGTTTGATAATGAGTTGGCCTTGTCTAGAGATTCATTCCTATCTTGGGTCACCCACACCTAGAGTGTTTCCATTGTGTCAGTTGAAATAGGTTTTAGGACCTAACAGGGTGCATTTCAACATGACAATAATTTTTAGCATACCAAAAGGGACTAATAATTTATAGGATTGAATAATTTGAGAATAATTTAGTTTTGCTCTTAGTAGTTGGCACGCACATGTTAAGCATTTGGAAACTCTAAAAGGTATATTGAAGATCCTATTTTCATATTAGTACCTAGTATTTATGCCAAAAGTAATAATAAGGGCATCTTTCATAGGTAAATAGACTATTTTTTTTATTTACCATTAGATTAAAATAAAAGTAAGATATTTCCAAGGCCCATTACATATCCTAGACTCCCTTCTATTACCAATTCCTCCTAAGACAGCCTAGTATCACCTCAAATCTTTCACATGACATCCCAAAGGAATAAACTATTTTTTGCATTTTATATATGTATTCCATTAGCTCTCCAATAATATGATGACATGTTTTTTGTATCCCTAAAGAATATCCTATCCTTTAGTAGTGAAAATTCCACAACACCTATTGATCACATTCAAGATGTTGCAAATCTCTATTAAATTTACCATGTCACCCAAGATAATGTAGCTATGAGAATTTTAGCTATATCTTTAAAGGGGAGAGGTATCAAATTATATAGAGTTATAAAACCAAGTGTAATGCATAATTGGGATGAGTTGGGAGAAATATTTTTCCACCATTTTCAGGACAAAAGTGGCCACCTTTCACTCATGGATAAACTAGCCACCATCAAGAGAGGTCCACATGAGTTCATGGTGGATAATAATTTTATATTTTATAAAATATGGGATAAGATCCCAAAAATTATTAAACATACCCTTAACACTTATTTCTTATATTATTTGAGATCCTTAAACAATGATATAATAATTATGGTCCAATCCATGGGGGGTACAACCCTCCCTTATGGTTATGATATTACCATTAGAGCTGAAAATTACCTTATACAAGATAGAAAAATTGACCTAAGGCCACCCTTGACACTTTTTCTAGAATGTCTGCCCTACACAACCTACACTTTCACCCTTTTTTGTGCCAACAAATCAACCAGCTAGTCAAGGGATAACTCTTCCTAATGAACTACATGAGGTAAAATCACAATTAAAAAATTTTGGAAATGAATTGGTTACTTTTAAGAGGTAGTAATTACAATATGCTAGGCCTTATCAGTCATAAAATCATCCCTTCCAACATAATATATATCCTTACTAGGGTAATTCTAAATCACAAGGCTAAATTACTCATGTTAGGCCCTACAACAATCATATCCATGATGTTGTTATTACCTCAAAGGTAATTGTGCCAATGTAAAATAAATTGGTATAGGATTATAAATGGTGATTTACTTATAGCCAACCTCACAATCAAATAACTTGTGAAAAGGACATACTTAATGAGGTTTTTATGGTCCAAAGTGTGTCATCTTCTCAAGGATAGTCAAGTCAACTAGATCCACAAGTTGAAGGAAGGAATGAACCAACTCAAATTCAAGGTGAGTCAACTCTTATAAATTATCAAGATGGTGAAGTTTGTGACATAAATCAGAATGAGGTTTTAAACAAGGAAATCACCCCAATATCCCACTATACAAGGTTTAAAAGAAGAGCAATGAAGGAAGGGCTAGCTTCCTCAAGTACTCAAGTTCCTAATTCCCAAGCTTCTCAAGAGGATACTAAGGAGAGGGAAGATATTGGAACACCAAAAACTTAAAAAATCATGCTAATGATAAGTAAATATAGTCCTAATGTAGAACACATAAGAAAGAGGATACATTTGTATCAAAATTATAGACAAAAGGAGATCAAATACCCTTCAATATTGTTGAGTATATGAGGAAAACCAATTTGAAAGTGACCATGTGGGAGGCTCTATCCATACCAAATAAAAGATACTTGTTTAAGGAAGCCTTAAGTCATCTTGGTCAAGCAAGTAAGGTAAGTATATTAGTTTTTATTTTTAGTTTATGTCATCCTAAGGAATTAGATAGTGTCCAAATTGGTAAACCCTCTCCATTTTACATTTCCATTGTCATTGGTAAAAACATTGTCCATAATTGTATGATTAACTCTTAGGCAAGCAAATTTTTTATGCCTAATAAGATAGCTAACTTAATAGGTCTAGAGTATGTTCTTATCTCAAAGGGAGTGATCTAATTAGATGGTTCAGCTATTAGAATTGTGTAAATCATAAAAAGCTAACCCTACTTACTTATCCAAGTATCTCTATTATCTAATATATTTTAGTCATTCACTTACCCCATATTTTGATTTATGCCTATCACATGACTTCACTATTAAGATAGGTGGATACTTATCTTCTGATTAGTCCCATATGTTTCCTAAAACCAAGTATGGGATAAGGGTGACCATTTGATTTGATTCAATCTCTAAGGACCACATTGAGTCCTATTTGACAAACCCCATGAACATGAATTGCATTATGTTTGATCAAGGTGAGGAGATTATTAGTCATGAATCCACCAATCTTATTGAATATGTCCTTGATTTATTACTTAATGAGTGGGCTAAAGAGATATATGAATTTGATCTTATGATCACATCAAAGATACTACATTAGGCACCTATTTCATAATTGAAGAGGATTATATTTTTACAAATATATTCAAAGGACAAGAGGACCTTGAGGGCATGTGGTAATTATACTTTAATGGTCTTAAGAGATGAATGTGTATGCTTTAAGTATTTTATTGATCTCTCCTTGAAGGGAAATGTATTTTTTCTCATATAGAATGTAATTTAGTTGCACTAACAATGTACCAACGTATGAGTCACTCATTTAAGGCCTCCAGGTGGCACAAAATAAAGGGATAAAGTTTCTTCAAGTGTTTAAAGATAGTGATCAACTTTTGAATCAGTTTAGAGTCCAAAGTGCATCCAAAAATAACTTGTTGAAGGCCTACATAAGGTAATGGACCTCATTAAAGTATTTGATGCCTTCAACATATATGATAATGATGACATTCAAATAGGCTTACCATAGTGGGATCATAATATGGCATTCCTAATGATGTTGTGAGAAGTTTAGAGTAGCTTGTCAAGATGATTGTTAGATCTACAGTTCTTGACAACAATTCTATTTGGTAAGTATTTAAAAATTATATATTAATCATAGCTTCCTACAAGATGAAGCTAATTTATCAGATAAAAAACAATAAAAAATCCAAGATCAATATGAGGATTAGATCATCTAGTTGAATGGTAATAATTTTCTTAATGGGTTAGTTACCTTTGAAATCATATTCAACTTAGATGACCAACTCAAAAAAAAGAATATGAACATGAATATAAAAGATGATAATTACAAACTAATCACCATATATGATGGTAAATTTATAAAGGATGGTAAGGTATGCCCCCAATCTAAAATTGATGATTTTTTTGGCCTTTGTAAAAAATATGATGGTATATTTGCTTGGAGATAACAAGATCTTAGTGGATTTGAGCCAAATTTGGCCCAACACACCATTGAACTTAATCTAAGTTCCAAACTAGTGAGGCAAAATTAGAGGCCTATAAACCCCACTCTTGAACCATTGACAAGAAAATAACTTTATGAGGTAATTAAAACCAATATAATATTCCTTATAAAGCATTCTTCATGGGTAACCAACCTAATCCCTATTAGGAAGAAGAATGGAAAGATTAGGTTATGTGTGGAATTTAGGGACCTAAATAAAGCATCCCTTAAGGATCACTACCTCATTCCACCCATGGATGAAATCCTTCAAAATGTATTAGGAGCTGAGAGGTTTTCACTTCTAGATGGTTATTCAATATATAACCAAATCCTTATGCAGGAATGTGATCAACATAAGATAACTCGTACTACTAAGTGGGGTACTTATGATTATAGGAAAATTCCATTTGGATTGACCAATTATGGTGAAACATTTAAAAGGGACATGATTATGGAATTTATGGGCCTTATTAATTACATGATCTTGGTTTAATTAGATGACATTTTTTTCTCCAAGCATGAAGTTGATCACTAAGATCACTTGAATTAAGTCTATGACAAGTGTAGATAATTTGGATGTCCTTAAACCCCAAAAAAATCATTTTTATTTTCCATGAAGGTAAGTTTTTGGGACATGTAGTTTCCAAGGATGTCTTATAAATTGATCCATAAATGGTGGAAGCAGTCTTGGTTCTCTCAACATACAATTCATAAAAAAGGCCATCAAATATTCCTAGGTAAGATCAAATTTGTGAGAAGGTTCATTCCTAACTTTGATTCTTTAGTAAGACCTCTCACTACTACGCTCAATAATAATATTACCTTCAATTAGATAAGATAAGGTAAGGATATATTTTAGTTAATAAAGATAGTAATTTATCAAGCCCTTACACTCATCAATCCATGTTTTGATAAGATTTCATTTTGTATGTTTTTTGGTGGAAATGAAAGTATATCAGCCATACTAGTACTACATTTTTTAGTTAATATCATAAATATTATGAGTTGAGGTATGGTTTTATGTGAAAATAAGTCCTTTTTATCATAATATCTCTTAAAAAATTAGACATATGCTTTATAACAATTAGATACAACTAATGTTTTCACACCCAAGCATCAAAGAGTCCTTGTTGAATAAGGACATAGGTAAAAGGAGATCTAGATGAATAGCTAAGGTCATGGAGTATTAGATTGACATAAAGGTTACCAAGCTTGTGAGAGGAAAAAGACTATGTGAGAAGCTAGTAGTAAACTTAGAGGCTGATCATAGTGCATTTTTTGTGCTATAGGAAGGTCAATAAGCTGATCATGAAGTTCCTAATAGCCAAACTAGAGATATGACTACCTTTTTACAAATTGGTGAGTATCCACATGCCCTCAACAAGGCTTAAATAAGATATTTTGTATTTTAGTCAATTCTATATGTCATAGTTTATAGTGTATTGATTATTAAAGACATCAAATGAGTTTTTTTGAGATGTATAGAGTCTAACCAAGTGGATAAAGTGTTAGAATAGTTTGATGATGGACCATTAGGAGGCCATGTTTGACCTAAGACTAATAATGTTAAGGTAATAAGGGTTGGTTACTATTATCCCACATTATTTAGAGATGCACACACATGTGTTAGAAACTAAAAAAATGTGATTTATTCATAGGAAAATAAAATGTAACATCTCTCCCACTCCATCCCATCATGGTAGATCTATACTTCATACAATGGGATTTAAACTTAATTATTATGATTAACCCACCTTAAAGAGTTGATCACAAGTGGAATGAATGCCATATATTACTTCATGAGGTAGAAAGAGGTTTTGGAACTCAAGGAATCCAATGAGACATTTGTGTTGGGCTTATGTGAAGGTATTGCCATTACATTTTGTTTTCCATATACTATCATATATAATAATGTCATGTATTTTGTTGGAACTAGGATCACTAAATACACAATAAGGCATGGAATCCATTTAAATACTTCTAATTATTACCCCCAAATTAATGGCTTATAAAAATTTGAATACTTCTTAAGGATCATCAAAATGACCATGAAGGAAAACTAAATGGCTTGGCGTACTAAACTAAAAATAGCCTTAAGCGTTGATAGGATAACTCTAAAGAGTTTTATTGGAAACTCCCCCTTCATATTGATTTATTGAAGAATCAAGGTTACCATTATCACTAGAGTTTCTAGACTTTAAAATCATTCAATATTTTGAAATGATGGATAATGATGTTATGACTATGAAGCTAGCATAACTAATAGAGTTAGAGAAAGTTAAAAATTAGGTAATGCACAGTATGGAGCTTCAAAAATCCAAAGTAAAGAGTAAATTTGATATAAAGGTAGTTGATAGATGCTTCAAAGAAGGAGACACGGTGTTAAAATGGGATGAGGATATAGCTAAATCTAGAAAACACACCAATTTTAAGGTCATATAGAGTGGCCTCTATGTCATAGTCAACTACAAAAAATCTAATGCTTTCCAACTCTCCAAGCTAAGTGCATAAGAGATACCAATCCTAGTCAATGGGACTCATCTAAATCATTATTCTTGATGTCATTTTAGACCTTTTACATAATAGGTTAATTTTTTTTACTCCTTCCAAGTGTTGGTTACACATTGTTTATGTAGCCTAGTTATTTTTCCTTTTCCTTTAAGTTTTGTTATAAATGGTGTTTTTATTCTTGATTATTTATTTTATATTATGAAGGTGTCTTCAATTTTCTTAAGGCTGGTCTAGTAGAGTGTCACTTTCAGACTGAGGTCTTTCTTGACTCCATGCCCATTGAATTTGATAAGTCAACTAGTCTAAGTGTTTAGGCATGAAAACACCCCTTAGAGGTTGTTAGAATGTTGGCTATTCAAGCCACCCTTGGACTCTAACACTCGATGCTTAGAGAGGATATTTTTTTCCAAAACAAGCTAAGTACATCCCTTACAAAGGCCTTCATGGTGATGTATCCACCCAATAATAGGTTTTCTAAGATTATGAAGGTTAATTACAACTTTTTCTGTAATGAACTAGGCCTATCACTCAAATTCTAAGATCATGCATTGGTGTTAGTCCTTATATAAGTCTATTTGTTAGTTTCAGTTGCAAGAATGTGTGTTCAATGTCTTATATGAGTTTTCCAACCTTTTCAACCCTCTTTCATGTTTAAAGACACCCAAACTACCCCCTAATCCATAATCTTATAAATAACCCAATAAATCAGTCATAAATTCATGATGACCTAACAAAAACCTATTTTATAGTTAGACATGTGAGCTTCTTTTCAAAGACAAGTTCATCTAATAAGAGTCCAAATTAATTATGAACACCTTGTTAATATTATAGAGGTATCCTCCATTATGTCCAAGGTCATGAATAAAGAAAAAGATAATAAAATTTATTATAAGGTTATAAAACATTAAGAGATCCCATTTGAGGTCATTAGAGTCATTTTAGATAAGTGAGGCATTTTAAAGTTTCAAAGAGTCATTTATTGATAATTGAATGCCCTCCTCCATCTCTCACATCCATAAAAATGGTAAAAGAGGTGTTGAACTTTGTGGTTTCCCTCAATTCTTATCCTTAGTGGCATTCAATTCTTCCAATGTGATTAAAATGCACCTAACCATCACAAAATCATTACTCCACATTCAATAATGATTGTGGTAGATTCATTATTCCAAGATTATTTGGTAGATTATTAAAGAAATATTCAAAGCCAAACCACTAGATTCAAGTCTTCATTATGTTTTCAAGGATATAACTTCAAGGTTCAAGTTTCAATCATCTTTTATAGGTTTATTAAGATTGCAGTGGAGAAGACATCATCTTTTAAAGAGATTACATCCTCTAAACCATTTCATATAGGTTTTTAAATGAAGAGGATATCCATTTATGGAAAAAATGATAGGTTATAAAGACTATCACAAGGAAACAAATCTTGAATACAAGCCATGAGTGAATTTGAAATCCTAGAGATGGTAGGTTTTATCTTGTATGCTCATTATTATAGGGGTTTTAGAGGTTTAATGCATGGAATATGATCACAAGCCTTCTTGATGCCTTAACATGCAAACCAAGGAATGAAATCTCTTAAACATTTAGAATAATTAGAAATTATAGGTTTTTATAAGGTTATCTTGAGATTTGAAGGTCTACCATAATATTTAAAATATAATATAGTATTCAATTAGGTCCCCTTTATAATTTTGAAGCCTTAAAATGGTAAAAAATGCTCATAGACCTCCTAATAAGGCAAAACTAGTTCAAAACCTTCCTCACATACACCTACAAGTATATTTCATAGATGTTCCATCTCTTTTCAAGAGTTACATGGATAAATAAGGACATTGGATGACATAGAAGAGGTCTTTATGGGACATTTATAGTTGTTTATAGATAGTGAGGGAGATACATGACTATGAACAATCCTTAAGAAGCCCTAAAACTACCTACAAGTTACTCAAAAAAGCATGGTTAAATGTTTATATGCACTCCTTATTTTGCATGGATTGAATCAAGTGATATCAAAGGTTAGAAGGCCTACAAGGCAACCCCCTCCCCAAGTCATCAAGATTGATCAAGAAGATTAGAATCATATCTGATGGCCAAAAATATTATAGGTAGTCTTAAACCCTACCAGAACCCTACAAACCTATGAATCCATTTCTTGGAATTATAAATATTACTCATAAATTCATGGTGGTTGAAGGGTCTATAAGTGATGTCAATTTCCTCTAGTATCATCCAAGCATAGATGCAAGACCATGAGATCCATTATCAGATATTCCAAGGGTTTTTAAGCTTGAAAAAAGACTTATACATGTATGTAGGTGAATAATGGAGTTTTAAACACATTTTAAGATGTTTTTATCTTAGTAAAAAAAATGTAGGCATTCCAAGGGACCCTCCAAAATCATAAGGCAAAGCTTATGCCAAAATCTTGGGGTTTTATGAAGCATCAAGCCTAAAAACCATTAAATTGAATTTATGAAGAGTTAGGTTTCCAAAGGAGGAAGAACAAACCCATAATCATAGCCCAAAGGTTTACAAGCTTATAAAAACTTACTTATAATACTATCTAATAGGATTTAGGGGTGTCAAGAATGAATGCAATTTTGATGATGAAATTGTAGTCAAGGTTTGGAGAGTTGTCACCAAATGGCATAATCTTGAAGGATGACTAATGTACTACATGGCTAAAAGAACTCATGAAGATTTTTTAGGCTTTTAACACTCTCTTCAAGGCTTGAGGATATCCATTAGGCCTAAATACCCTTATAAACTATTTATAAGTAAGGAAAAAGGGTTTAAACCTATCAAGGTGGTAATAATTTTGAATATCATCCTCTCTTAAGCTAAAGGTGCACATCAATACCCCTTGAGATACCCTATAGGTGCAAAGTAGATGAACATGACTGTAAGCCTATGAATAATGATCATTTAAGCACTTAAGGTAAATTTTAAATCAAAAACAATGAGATGGATAGGATTATGATTTAAAAACTATTATAGGAGTATTATAAACATATAGGCTATTATGATATAAGAATTTGACTCAAGAGAGAATGGTTAGTATGGTGTTAGTTCCAAAATAAAAACAAAATAAAATAAATACACTAATAACATAACATATATAGTCCTAGACACTAGGGTGAACTTAGTTAACAAAATCAAATGAAAAACACCAATAAAAAGGAAAGAATTAAAACACAATAATTCCTTTACCTTCCTTGAATTCTCTAAATGACTTTGTAGTGGTGGCTTGCTCAGCTTGTGCTCATCATGTCTTTGGCAATCGAAGCTTGGCTACCTCCATCTCTCCTTAACACCTTTGGCTTGTGGCATGGCTTGGATTGGAATCAATTTGGCATGGTAACATTAGTTAATTGAATATTTTGGAACCATTTTTGCATTATAAATTTTCATAATCAAGACTTAGAAATGATGTGGTGAGACCTCATATTTATAGATTTTTGTAAATGTCTAGAATCAACCTAAACTATCCATCTCAATATTGAGATGTGTGGTTGAGGATTAATTCAATTTTTATAATTAATTTTATAATTATCCTCATCATGAAATTGGAATAAGGGGAAATTAAGAGGCATATATGGAATCATGGATGGCATTGATGAGGCATGGAGGGCATGAATCCTGATATTTATGGCATTTATGGCCTAGGGATGTCTTCCCAAGAAATGAGGTCACTTGATGATGTAGATATTTAATATTCATTTCAAAAAATAATAATTCAACAAGTTTCCATGGAATTTTTTATTAGGCCTTGATTTGGGTTAATTATCTCTTAAGCATGATTAAGCACTTTGTGTACAAATTACTCAAATTGACCAGAATGCCTTGTTATTGGTCCAAAATTTGACTGGATTAAAATTGGAAGTCCATGTCAAATGTGTTGAAACCATTATCACATTTAGGATATTACCAAGAAAAAATAACAAAGGTACATGTCTTGTGTAGAATATTTAATAGGAAAGAGCAATCTAGAGCACCTAGGTGCAAAATTAGTGATCTGATCAAAGTTAGCTAGCCCATGAATTGAGTTGACCCATTTAGGAATACCGTAGCAAAAATAGACACTTTAATATGTAAATTTCACTTCATTTATCATGTTTTAGTGTTCTTAGGCGAAATTATGTATTTTGGGTGTAAACTGGTCAAAACTCTAATTAGAGGTTATCGGTGGCTAGATTTAGGTGTCTACAGTTTGAATTTGTTTGGGAAGGCATTTCAAGATATAACCATAATAATTTCTTCTCAAATAATGAAAATGTACTATATGCCTACAAATATAATGATGATATATTAACTATATGATTCCCCCTCAAGGGAATAATTGACACAAGTAAGTTAACAAATGGTCCCTCAAAAAAAAAGAGGTGAAATGAGGGGACCAAAAAAAGGAAGATGATGGGGTAAAAACACAATGATATTTAAAATGCATTCAAAATCATTTAGAATGCAAGTGGGATTGTGTATAATGGTTTTCCTAAAGGTAGTTATAAGCATTATACCTTGATAGTGGCAACATGGTATGATAACGCAATGATTTGCCTAAAGGTAGTTATAATCATTGAGAAGATAGAGTTTCCCTAATTAGGATAGAAAAATAAGATAATAACATGCCCCTATATGGGTAGAAAAATTAAAGTGATGACAACATAATTATTTTCCCAAAGATATTTATAATCATTGATAAATACATGTGGGATGGTGTGCAATGATTTGCCTATAGGCAGTTATAATCATTGGACCCCGATTATGGCAAACATGATAAACTTAGCCAAGGATGATGATAACTTAACATAAAGGTTAATGATAAATTGGAACAACCTACTAGTAAGGAGATGCTCTTTTGAACTAATAAAGGTTTAAATTCTTTCGTGATCAATTAATCTATTTTGGATATGATTGAGAGTGAATCAGGATGTCGATGCTAAAGAGATGCCACCATTACTGAATAGACTTCTTGAAGCTAAGGTTTATTATAGCACATGTTGGTAGGCATCATGGTATAACATCATGAGAACTTAGCTAAAATATACATAAGAACTGACTCCTATAATCTAATACTTAATAGAAAATAATGCACTAATGATAGAAACCATGATGATGATGTAAACATAAGAATATTGATGGATTCAAGTGTAAGTATGGGCAATGAATCACCTAATGAACACACATAAAATGAATTAAGGAAATAATGCTAAAAGTAAACAAATAAGTAGACAAACAAACAAAATAAGCATAAATAAATAAATAAACAAACAATGCAATAGAAACCCTATGAACATTGCCCCTAGAAAATAGGTGACAACTTTAAAAAATAAAAAATTACGAGAATAGAAGAAAAGGAAGGGGGTGGCTGAGATATCTCCATATGCACAGGCAAGTGGATACTACCCACATAATTCCTTGGATGTAATATCCAATAAAAAACTTCAAGCCAAATGTAGTTCTCCTAGGGAATGGGAAGAATGTGATAACTGAGGAAAAAATATAGAATGGATGTGATAGAAGAATAAGAATGGTCTTGTAAAATGGCAAGTGCATGAGAGAAAAGGTAAAAAAGGATGGGAAAACTAAATGATAAGTGATTTTCCTATAACTTAGTAAGGGTTCCCAGAATCTTTAAGACAAATAAGTGGTTAGTGTTTTTGTTTTTTTCTAATGATTTTATAAATGTTTTTGGAATTTTTTGAAGTATCTCAACTCGATCAAGAATGAAAAAACACTAAATGGTTCAAGCTCGCAAAAAGGTGAAAGTGTTTAAATGAAGGTTGCTCACAAAATAGAGAGAGCAGTCAAACTTAAGTTGCTCCCCAAATGGTGAGAGCATGGCTTAGGTTGCTCACAAAATGGTGAGAGCATGGCTTAGGTTGCTTTCAAACTAGTGAGAGCATTCAAAATTATGTTTCTCACAAAATGGTGAGAGCATGGATTAGGTTGCTCAAAAAATGGTGAGAGAATTCAAACTTAAGTTTCTCACAAAATGGTGAGATCATAACTTGGGGTGATTTAGTTGTCCTCAATAAGTATCAAGTGATACCTACATAGTCCCAAAGTAGGACTTCAAGTAAATGTAGTTCCACCCTTACAGTGGAGGAACTTGACTAGTGTAGTAATAAATTCAAACAAAATAGGCCTAGTTGGTAAAAAGGCATAGCATGGCATAGGAAGTGGCAAGTTGTTAATGTTTCCCCTAGTTTACCCATAGGTGGGTATAACTAGGACACAATGGCCTAGATCAATGGTACTAATTTTTTGAAAGATTATTATAATTAGTATCAAGACTGATGGTAATAAAGGAATAACAAACAAAGTATATAACTATCAAAACTTATGTCACACTATCCTAAAATATAATCTCCATCTAAAGTACTTAAACTAACTGATGAAACTAATTAGATACCTCGATGATAAATTTTTTGAATTAATGGCAAAAACCAAGGTCAAATGGTCTAAGCTTTATAACACACTAGGTCAATAGAATGGAAGTGAAAAGTGGATACAACAAAGAGTCAGATAAGGATGGTATTGTACAAAGAATAATAGTGACAAAATGGCATAACTAAAACAATCCTTATAGACAATACACCTTAGCACTCAAGCATAGTACCTATTGAGATGAATAATATTCATCGACTCTAAAATTTCATTATCATCTTGTGTGATAAACCTATATGCTCTTGATCCATAATCTATAGTGATGATGAAAGGACCTATCCAGTTTGGTTTTAATTTCCCTTTATGCTTCTTCTTAGCCATAGTATTCTTTTGGTTTTATTTAAGAACAAGATAAACAAGTTTAAATTTTTTATACATAACACACCAATTATAGTGGCCCTTGGGTCTATTTTGATATGCTTGAAGATTGTTGAGCATGGCTTTATATTTTTCATCAAGCAGATCTAGCTCTTGTAGATGAGCTACTCGATAGTCATGATCATCTAAGACATGCAAGAAAGAGATGTGTAGTGAATATAATTTGACCTCAATGGGAAGGATGGCTTCAGTACCATAAACAAGTGAGTATGGAGTGGCTCTTATGGGGGTACGATGATTGGTATAATATACCCAAAGGGAAAGGAATATTTGGAGGTGCCAATCATGACTGACATCATTGACAATATTTTTGAGAATATTGATAATAGTTTTATTAGATACCTTGGCTTGGCCATTACCTTGAGGGTAATATGTTTTATAAAATTGTTGGGTGATGTTCTATTTAGTACATAACTAGTCTAGATCCTTATTCTTGAATGATCCTCCATTATCAGATATAATGTCAGAGGGGATACCATAGTGGAAAATGAGATGGTTGAACATAAATTTGAAAATTTGCTTTCTAGTCAAGTGAGGGGTATAGCTTTAACCTATTTAGTGAAATATTCATTAGTGGTAAGGATATGTTTATGGTCATTAGATGAAGTAGGGTTGATCTTCCTAATGACGTCAAGTCCTCATGTAGAAAATGGCCATGGTGTCAACATCCATTTCAAAGTTTTCATTGGGGCATGAATCAAATTAACTTACCATTGACATTTATCACACTTTTTTACATATGTAGTGGTATCTACATCCATTTTGGGCTAATAATAACCAATATGCAAAATATTTTTGGATAGGAATACCTCACTAGAATGAGCACCACATACTCCTTCATGAACTTCTCTTAATTCTAGTGTAGACTCTACCGAAGTTAAACAATGAAGTAGAGTTCCATCAAAATTGTGATGATAAAGGGTAGATCCAAGTAGAGTATAATGAGTGGAATGATGAATGAAGGCTTTAGTTTCTTTACAAGATAGGATAGGTGGTAAAACTTGGTCATTGAGGTAGTTGTAAAAGTCTGAGTACCAAATAGAATTAAGACCAACAATGTCACAAATCATTACAATGATTAAAGGTTCATTAGTTGGTGCTAACAAATTCTTGATGAGACATTGATACTCTCTAGTTTTATATATTTGTTGAATTAGCGAGCCAATAGTAGCCATGGCATATGTAGTTTTGTTACTAGCCCTCGATATGTGCTCAAAATAAATATTGGCAATTTGTTGCTCAAAAGTATCGACCATGGCTTTATATGGAACTAACTTGTCATCTTTAGTCTAAAAATGATCTGTGACCCAATTGATGACTAACTAAGAATCAACTTAAAATTGGAGATGAGATATATTCCAATACACTACTTGTTGAAGTCCTATAATAAGTGATTCATATGCAGCCATGTTGTTTTTACAAGGAAAGTTGATTCTAAATGATTTAGGGAGTAGATCTCCCTATGGTGTAATAAATAATAGGCTTGCCCCTGATCCATGTGTAGTAAATGAACCATCAAAATATAGTTTCCAGGGTTGATCCTCAAGGGGTGTGTTAATGATAGTCATGATGGATTCATCAAGAAATTCAAATGTGAGTAGATATGTATCTATGAGAGGTGTTTCTATCAGTTGATTCGCAAGAACTTATCCCTTGATTACCTTCTAATTGACACATTCTATGTCAAACTCACTAAGATGCATGATCCATTTAGCCATTCTACCTTTCAAAGCTATTTTAGATCATAGATACTTGAGCGAATCTAATTTTGAAATGACCATGGTCTTATTATTCAACATGTAATGGTACAATTTTTGAGCTACGAAGACCATAGCCAAATATTTTTTTTCAATAGGTACATAGTTATGTTCATATGTAAGCAAGGTATGGCTTAGGTATTATACAGCATGATCCTTTCCATTATCATCATTTTGGGATAATAGTGCACCCAGAGCATAGTTGGTGGTTGATAAGTATAATAACAATAGCTTTCCTATCATAAGAGGTAATAAAATAGGTGGATTAATAAGATAGTCTTTGAGTTGTTAAAAAGTTGTTTGGCAGTGATCATCCTAGTGAAATGTAACTCCCTTATTCAAAAGGTATGTGAATGAATTGCACTTGTCTTCTGACTGAGAGATGAAGCATTAGATTGATTGGATCTTACCCTAAAAACTATGGAGTTGCTTCAAATTGGTTGGTGGTAGCCTCTCGATTATCACATGGACTTTAGCTAGATCAACTTCAATACCTCTAAGAGACATAATGAAGCCAATTAATTGGCTTTGAGTTATACCAAACACATATTTTTTTGGATTTATTTTAAATTTTTACTCTTATAATCTTTCACATATCTTAAGAAGCACTATTAGATGATCGGCCTTGGTTTTGGATTTTCTTAATATGTCATCAACATAGTATTCAATAATATCATGCATCTTATCATGGAATATGACAGTCATGGCTCTTTGATATGTATCTCCAACATTATTAATGCCAAATGGCATTACTTGATAATAAAATGTTCCCTATGGAGTGGTGAACATTGTTTTATGTTGGTCTTCTAGTGTTTTTCTGATCTTGTTATATCCTGAAAAGATATCCATAAGTGAAAGCATTGCATAACTAGCTGTGGAGTCAATGATCATGTCAATATTATGCAAGGGAAAATCATCTTTGGGATAAGCTTTATTAATGTCTTAAAAATAAATATAGATTATGATCCCTTCTAGCTTCTTACTAATAGGTACCACATTAGAGATCCATTCTAAGTTGCCAATGGATTAGATACATCTTTCTTCTAAGATTTTTTCCAACTCTTTCTTTACCAACATAGCAATGCGAGGATGCATCTTATGTAACGTTTGTTTTACCAATTTGTAATCAAGATTAGCCACAAGGTGGTACAAAACCAAGGTAGGATCTAAATCTGGCATGTCAGAATAGGCCCATGTAAAGATATCTACAAATTCTCTCAATAGAGATATAAAGATGCCATGTTCCTCCTCAGTTAGGGATGCTCCTAATTTTATCCATTTTAGGTCTAATAGAGTTTTGATATTTACCTCCATTGTATCTTTGACTAGAAGGGTTGAACCATCTTCTAGGATAGTAGGTAGTGACTTAAACTATTGAATTATGTCAGGGTCCTCCGTTAGGACTTACTCTTCAACTTCTCCAAGGCATGATGAATCTGAGTCCCATTATGGGAGATCTAGCCATGTAACAAAAATAGTTGAAAATTTTTGGATAATTTGATCAAATAATTATTGTTACTCAATGCTAAAGTCTGATCCATAGGCAAGCTCATCATTGGTTATTTCCTAGTCTAAATTCAAAGAAGAATGAACATCCCCATCTAATGGCACCTAAAACAAGTTTTAACCACTAGACTAGCCTTTATCTTTACTTTTTCCTTAGTTATAAAGTGCCTCAAAGGCGTTTTCACTTTGGGGCCTCAATCTTTTACTTATTTTCTTGGCTAAGGGTGTTTTCTCACTCTTCAAAATATGTAATAGGATCTAATGTGATTGAGAATCCTAATTTGTGATCTCCCAAAAAAACATTGTGTCTAAGGCCTAAGAAATCATAGAATGCCTCATCATTTTGGAACTCATCAATTGACAAACTAAATTCTTGTTGGTCCCAATCTATCAATCGGAGATAATATAATGGCAAAGGGTTATGATGAATGGCTAGCGTAAGGTTACAAATGGCATTGTTATCAAATAGGTTGGTTTCAGCTAGGTTATCAAAGGTGAGGATATGATTAGACTCTTCTATAATGTCAGCATCATCATCACTAGTCACTAGTGATAGATTTTAAATAATATATGTGGGGTCACCCCTAGGTGGTTTAACTCTAAGCCCATAAGGTCTTTCATACTTAGTCATAGAAATTGGCTTGATGGTTCCTTGTTGATTCGATCTGAGGCATCTTCCTTCATAATTGTGATGCTACATGATCTTATTGGGAATATGATACTTTGCATTTTTATAATAATAAGATCGGTTGTCATTGTATAACCATGATTCATCCCCTTCAAGAGGGTCAAGTTCTAGGCTAGATGTTGGCATAAATGTGATAGGTCATTTATCTTTGTTCTTTTGTTGCCAATGCATATGGGGGATGACTTTAAGTTGCCTAAAAGGTTTTGGATTTTGAGGAATATTAGAAATATGAAATGTATCATGGGTCACATACTCTCACAGTCCATTATCTAAAATGGTGAAATTATTAGAAGCTTCAGGAGGTGGCATGTGGGAAAGAGAATCCAAGGTATTAGGATTTATGAAATTATCTAGTGAAGGATTGATAAGTATAGCCTTTCTTTTATCCTCCTTAGATTTTGGATTCATATCATAATAATAATTATATATTTGAAATTTGGCCTCAAGATGCTTACAAAGTTCATATGGGTGTAAACCTCCTAAAATATTCACTTCCATCTCTGAGTAGGAAAACTTGATACATTGGTGCAACGTTGATGGGACTGCATAAATCTCATGCAACTAAGGCCTTCTTTGAAGCATATTATATGATAACTCAAGATCAAACACATGGAAAAGTGTATCATGGGTCAAAGGCCCAATGATAAATAGAAAACTAATGGTGCCTTGTGATTCTCTTTCCTGATTATCATAAGCTTTGATGGTTATTGTTTTTGGTTGGAGATCTACTATTATGTACCCAAGAATCTTGATGAGCTTTAGAGACACTATGTTGAGGTTGGATCCATTTTCTATAAGGACATGTTTCACTTTATTCCATCTTAGACAAACTTCTATGTATAATGGATTATTATCGAGTGGGCCATGGGAAGACATATCACTTTAGCTAAATGTGACTTATTGGGTTGAAGCTACGTGTCCAACCAAAGCTTGAAATTTTTTAGGGGATATGTCACTAGCAACATTGAATTGCGTTAAAAACTCATTCAATATGTTCTTATGGATTATTGATGTTTGTAAGAAATATAAAATAGCAATTTGTGTTGGGGTCTTCTACAATTGTTCCACAATATCAAATTTCTTATCTTGGTTAGTAGTGAATGGTTTATTCTAAGGCAAAATGGTTGGTTGGATGACAGACATAGTGTTGGACGGTTTTGGGCCTGAGATAGTAATATTTAACCTCTGAGTTATGATTGCATAATCAATATTAAATAATAGACCATTATTGTTAACTGATGTTGGAAATGGTGTGAGACCAAATAGGACAAGTCTCAGTTATTGGTGTACTTGTATGTGGTCACATGGCAAAAATGAGTTGACAATATAAGGTCCAAAAGGGGAAGTCCTAGTTTGTTGCTTTTCCTATGTGCATTCTTAGGTCAAAGAAGGATTATCCATGTAATTTAGCTGAATGGGGATATTCACCAATGGTCTAGGCTGATTAGTGTTTAGTCTAAGATTAATGGAGATGGTATTAATGCTAACCCCTGCAATATGACATACAACCCTATTATAGTCATGTGTAACTACATGGTAGGTTTATTGGTTTTTACCATTCTGAACTTGGTTTTTTCTATTATTTTATCATTATGGGTTCTATTACTAATTTTGTTGGTTCAACGTTTGATTTTGATACTATTAATTTATTATTGTACTGATCATTATTATTGTTATTGTTGATTATTTTACTACTACTAGTTATTATGTCATGGAAAGGGGTTTTGATAAATCTCAAGAGTCTAATTACAAGTGGAATCACCATTATCAAATTTTATCTCCCCATTCCCCAACATATTCTCAAGTAAATATTTGATTTAGACACATCTTCATAGGTTATGCCCATTGACCTGATGATAGTCAAAGAATTCATTTTCATGGTACCAATTAGGATAATGAATACCTTATAGATAATACTTTGGTATAGGCTAAATAATTAGATTAGTGGTAGCAAGCTTGAAAAATATAGACTCAATGGTTTCTCCTAGGTCACTAAAGACATGACATGCAGGCACAGTTCTCTTAGGAAGAGGGGTTTGTAATGGTAAAGGCTATTGTATTTATTGTGTAAGTCTTGGTTGTTGTGTTTTTGGTATTGACTGGAGTTTTTTATGGGTAGGAGTAAGCTAAAAAGGTGGTTCAAATGATGTTTGCACAATTTTCACATGATAGTATTTAGTTACTCCATTTCCTACAACACTCCTATTATGGTTGAAATTGTTTCAATCTTTCATAGTTATTAGCCTATGCTAGTTATGATACTAGCACTTAGATGGGATGTTGGTCATTTCCCTAATTAGTACCTTGATTTTGATTAGTTGAATTAAGCTTTATGACTCCTTTATTGATAAGTGCTCACTCAATCATCAAACCTTTATCAATGATGTCCTTTAAAGTAGGCACACGTAGTTTCAAATGATAATCTATCTCACTATGCAAATTTTTGGTAAACACAATGGCTAATTTTTTATCTGGTAAAATATAGGTGAAATGGCTTGCAAGGGCTCTCCATCACTGTAAATAGCTTACAAAACTCTCACCAGTTCTTTGTTTTGCTTGTGTTAAGTCCACTAATAAAATCTCAAACTTGAGATTATAAGAAAAGTGTTGTACAAACTTATCAAAAAGATCATCAAAATCCATTACTGAATTTTTGAACAACTTCAAAAACCATTACAAGGCTTATCCAACCAACCTCCTTAGAAATAATAGCAAAATGTATATGTCATTATATACCACTGGTTGACATGCAATAAAGAATTCAGTCAAATGAGCCTTAGGATCACCTTTTCCTTTATATTTATTAAATTTTAGTGGTTTGTATCTTAGAGGAAATGGTATCTATAAATACTCTAGGTTGAATAGATAAGAACAACATCATCTAATTTGAAATTTTTAGTTTGTTTACTAGCTTGCATAGTAGTAATTGCATCCTTCATTTGTTGCAGTTCTTAGGATAGGAAATTGGAAGGAATATTGGTTTGAGGGAGGATTTGGGTAGATGGTTGGGAGGTCACAAGTGGGATACTTTGACCTAGGTAGGATGGAGATACTTGTTGAGGTACATTGGTTTGGTTGGGGAATGGACCAAGAATATGCATACATGGATTATGATTTACTTGAGGACACAACTGATTGAGGTTGGGGTGTAAAAACTCCTACTCCCTGGTATGATGACCTATTCATGGGATTAACTATAGGCATATGTTTTTGGACAATTTTTGGCATGTTAGTACAATTTGATTGGGACTAGACATTATTTGCACATTATCTACTATGTTTGGCTCACTATTCAGTGTAGAGGCCAAAGACACTTCTTTAGTAATAGGAATATACATCAGGTTATCTATTGAAATGGTTTATATGAATGGGTCAGAATTTAGATTCTCTTGTCTAGTTAACTCTATCAACACTCCTATTGAAGGAACTAGGTCAATGAGAGTCTTACTTACCATGTTTATCTGATTGAAATCATGTGTTAGATTCAGATATGTTTGATTTGTTGTCTACATTTGGTTAAAGTGCTCTTCTATGATTTTTTTGCCTCGATTATATATATTTAGATCTTGGTATGTTGTTTAGACTAGAGTAATAATATTTTTAAAAGAAGCATGTTGATCATAAATGATATTGTGGGGCATTCTTACTAGACTTGGTAAATTTTCATTGGGGAAGTCTACTAGAAACTTAGCCCCTACCTCTATGGCTCTAACCAAAATCTCATCTTTTTTCTCTAAAAAATATTTCTCAAACAAAAATGGGTCATATGTGGAAGCCATATTAGTATAATATGACTATTGAAGTACTGGATCATCCACTACAGGTATTATATCTAGGTATTTTAAGGTTTGCTCTTGGTCTTGTTCTAAATAAAGTGGTGTGTTAACCAGATAGTTAGCTAATGGATCTTGGCTTTGTGCCCTTGATTGAGTATTATAAGAGGGATAATAATCCATCTCATAATCAATATTATCTACATAGGGGTCTTTCACCATTTCTTCTTGTGGAACTACATTACTAATCCCTAGATTGTACATGAGTCCACTACGAGTGTAGGAATACATGTTGGGATCCATAATCAATGCTTTTGTGATAAAAGGTTAAATAGTTCTTCAAACTCTAAAAAAATGATAATGTCTAAAATAGATGATGTTCTAACTTGGTCTAGGCTTGTCAAAAGGATCAAAAGGTTTATGCAAAGATTTATGAGGAAACAAGCTAACATGAATTATCTAACATTTCACTATTCACATAAAGATAAGCAAGTAAATGGTCTTAAAAATAAAAGTGTCAAACTCTAAGGTCAAATTGTTTCAAATTAGTCTAATCTAGGAAATTAAAAGTTGGTAGGTTTTTTGGCCAAATGTGATGTCAAAAGCTAGGCTCAAACAAGGCATGTGTTAGGACTCTTGGCCAAATGGTGTCAAAAGCTAGACTTTAAAAATAGATGAAAGTTTTAATCTAACATATTTGAAACACTTCTAACAAACACTAGGCATTTGATTCTTTGAAATGAACTTGATCAACAAGGTATAAGGTATGAAATAAAAGGCACTTTAGCAATAGTTTATTTTCTCACAAAAATGGTATAAAACTTGGTTCTTTTGACAAATAAGTTTAGACAAAAGTGAATGGTATAATAATTTTAGACAAAAGATCACAAAAGTACACTTAGATTAGTCTAAAAAAGTAGGATAAAATTTGGAACTCTATGCAATAGGGTCTATGAGACAATATTTGAAATGTTTTGGGTAGCATAATGACACTATACTACCCAAAAGGTATAACAAAAAGGTTTGTTTCAAGAAATATCTAAGGCAAAGATGTTTTCCTATAATTTTGACAACATAACACAAATTTTATTAACTCAAAAATTTTGTGGTACATAGACTCAATGTGAAAGTGTTTATCACAAAATGGCTTAAGTTTATCAAGTGATGATAATGATTATGAGTCTTTAAATGGCCTTCAACCTAAATTGGAAAGTAAACCTAAGTTCCCTCAAGTTTAGTGCAAATGGTGAACCCACTTAACACATCAACCCTATGAACTTGTAAAGGTGTAATTCCAAATTTAGGTTATAAGTGAAGAACTTAAACAACTTTGGTAAAGGTTTAGACTTAATTGGGTAGCATACCTGCACCAAAGTGGATGATATGAACATCAAGCTTTTGATGAACTTTTGAACAAGGAAAATTGATGATCTCACATGGACAACATAACACCTCTTTATTCAAAGGAAAATTTGGACTATGCATTTGGTTTAGATTATTTGTTTACACCAAATTTTTGACTCTAAACAAGACTTTAATCTAGGACAAGACTAATTAATTAACCATTCTTAGATCCTAAACTGGCAAGGTTGCTTGGTATTGTTAGAATCTATCAATATACATCATTTGATATGATTTTAAGTTTCCATCCAAAATTAAATACACATTATATAATAGGGGTTTTACATGCCCTTCTCTTAAATGACAGTACTGTGATATGGACCTTGAAGTGCACCTTACACCAACAATACTTCTATAGCAAGTGGGGATTTATCTAAGATATAATAAGTTTCTAAATGATCTAGGGGAATCAATTGCATAATGACTTTCATGCTAAACAATGCAAAATAAAAGCATGGATTTTGGGTTCGTATCACTTGGCTTGTTGTAAAAAGGTCCAGTCCTTTTTGGAACCACTACATCTTGTTGTTCACTCATTGTAGTGCAATGTCCAAAGTGCCACTACATCCCATGTGCAACTCTAAAAGAGCCAAATGAAGTCAATGCCGATAGATGAAACCCCAAGTCAAAGCTCCCCTAAATAACTTATGGGAGGTGATGAAGTCCCCCTCGTAAGCCAAGTTTTCATAAAAGTAAATAAATCATGAAATAGAAAGGCTTTAGGGTCATTTTCAAGGCCGCCTAAACTTTGACAAGTTTTTTAGGAGTGCTTTAGATGACTTTCTTTCTAATCCTTAGACTAGGCTATTTGTATTAGGAATGGTGCTTTTGATTCTAAGGGTTCCTTATAGGGGACAAATGGAAGATCATACACTTGACATTCCTCTTTTTTCCAAACAAAAATTTGATTAAACAACTATTGTAAACAAGAATTGACAAGTGTGTTTAATTTTAAGCCCAAAATGAAAGATATGGTGTTGTTCATTTGACCCCTTAGTCATACTTGCAAACTTTGAAAACATTCACCAAAACATCTAAATTCTTTGTTAAAGACCAAAACAAGGTTATTAATTGATTTTTAAGCATGAAAAGGTGATTTAAACAAGTTTTGAACAAATATCAAGCTTGGTTCTACGGAACAAATGTTAGCATGTCCTTTAGCTTTGAAGCTCTTTTTGTTTTGAAATAATGAACTTTGGAAAAATAACTCTTGGTTCTATGTTTTTGAAAAAACATAGTAATCGACATCAGTTATTACAACCAATGATAGTTAATTTTACTAACCAATGTTGGTTACCCAACTGATGGCGGTTAATCTATGAAACCAATGTTGGTATTACCTACTGATGTCAGTTATTGTGGAAAATTGTGGTAACCAAAAATGGCAAAATAAAGTTAGAAAAACAATTTGCAAGAGTTTTAAGGGTCCAAATAAATATTTTAGAGTTGAAAAATGATCTTTTTCAGGTGTGAAATGCATCTAGTCCCACTGGGTGTGCCATAATGTGATCTAGGAATTTGACTCAAGAGAGGATGGTTAGTAAGGTGTTAGTTCCAAAATGAAAATAAAATGAAATAAACACACTAATAGCATAACATCTCTAGGCCTAGACACTAGGAAGAGATTAGTTAACTAAATCAAATGAAAAACAAAAATAAAAAGAAAAGAATGAAAAAACAATAATTCCTTTGCCTTCCTTGGATTCTCCAAATACCTTTGTAGTGGTGGCTTGCTTAGCTTGTACTCATGAAGTCCTTAGTAATGGAATCTTGGCTAACTCCATCTCTCCTTGGCACCTTTGGCTTATGTCTTGGCTTGGCTTCAAATCAATTTGGTATGGTAACACAAGTTGTTTGAAGCTTTTGGAACCATTTGTGCATTATAACTTTGCATAATCAAGACTTAGAAATGATGTGGTGAGGCCTCCTATTTATACATTTTTGCAAATGTCTAGAATCAACTTGAACCATCCATCTCAAGATTGAGATGTGTGGTTAAAGATTAACTAAATTTTTGGAATTAAGTTTATAATTATCCTCATCATGACATTGGAAGAAGGGGCAATTAAGAGGCATGGAGGGCATCATGGAAGGCAATGATGAGGCATGGAGGGTATGAATCCTGATATTTGTAGCATTTATGGTTGAGGGATGTCTTCCCAATAAATGAGGTCACTTGATGATGTAAATATTAAATATTCATTTCTAAAAATAATTATTAAACAAGTTTCCAAGGAATTTTTTATTAGGCCTCGATTTGGGTTAATTAGTTCTTAAGCATGATTAAGCAATTTGTGCACAAATTACTCAAATTGATCAGAACACCTTGTTATTAGTCTAAAATTTGACTAGATTGGAATTGGAAGTCTATGTTATATGTGTTAGAGCTATTATCCCATTTAGGATGTTACAAAAAACAAATAACAAAGGCATGTGTCTTCTATAGAATATTTAATAGGAAAGAGCAATCTAGAGCATTTAGGTGCAAAATTAACATTTTGACTTGGAATGATCTGATCAAAGTTAGCTGGCCCATAAATTGCATTGCCCCATTTAGGGATACCCTGGCCAAAATTGACACTTGAATATGTTATTTTCAAATAATTTAGCATGTTTTAGTGTTTTTAGGCTAAATTGTGCATTCTGGGTGTAAACTAGTCAAAATCCTAATTGGAGGTTATCAGTGGCTAGATTTAGGTATCTACAACTGAGTCCTAATCTACAAGGCCTTGTCAAGCCTAAATGTTGTTATATAAGATTGAAGTTGAAGGATGGTGAAGGAGTAAATCTCCAAGAGGTATCAAACATGAGCAACTAACCTCTATACATACCACCCTATATCAATATGCTTGTAGGATCTTAATATTCTCTTCAATGTCCCAAACATGGTGAAAGAAGTTGTAGGCTTACTAATGCAGTGTCAAGAGTCCTAACATAGCCATATAATTCTACAACCATATTCCAATACTTTCATGAATATCCTAGCATGTTCCAAGAAGTATTTTGAGAGCAATCCAGGCTTATTTACAAGCCTTTTGATATTTTATAAGGTTATAAGATTGATAAAGAAGATAATGTGGGTTTCTCCATGCAAAAACCCAGGTTATAGGTCTATAAAGAGAAGAGACAAAAAGTTCCAAGATCCTAATGCATAGTCTATAGAGTTATTCTATGTACTAAAGAGCTTCAAATCCTTCTAAAATTACATGTGAGGTTCATAGTTCTACAGATCAAGAGAATATATAGGGTAGAATGAGGTGATTTTCAAAGGTATCTTGAGACATGTGATGATAAAGTATGGTTTCCAATGTTTTAACAGGGTCTAGTAAGAACCTACATAGGAATCTAAAGTTTGAAAAGATAGGAAAGCTTATCAACCCCTTTAAGAAACCTTAAAGTATGCCCATAGTCTCTAACACATAATACTTTTATGAAGTTAATAAAATAGATATTAATGTTTCAATTATTTTTAGAGCCTCCACATAAATTATAAGTAGGAAATATAAGGTTCTATAGTCTCAAAGACACCTAATAGATCTGTAGAGGAGTTTTCAAGTTTTTCATGTAATTAAGGACTTAAAATGGGAGGTTTATGGATCTGAAGCATGTTCTTTACGATCTCATGATGATATATTATTCTAAAAATGTTCTCAAGATCTTGATCTAAGAAGCTAACAAACCACATATAGCTTACAAGCTTCCATGATCCTAAAACCCATAAATAGACCTACAAACATTGAATAAGAGCTCCATGAAATGTCAAACTCTTAAAAATAAATAGAAGTTCTTGAATAATGCCTTATGGTGTTCAATATGGAAGAATGGGTTCTTGAGTTTAATAAGCATATTTATAAGCCTACAAGGCACATTGAAAGTATATTAAGGATTTTCAATCTTTAAGGAAGTTTTTCTTATTTGATCAATACTCAAACCTATCCTTAAGGCTTCTTAAGGAGCTTAAAAATAAAAATTTGATGTTTACAAGGGTGAAGTAAGCCTATAAAGTTCCAATGAGGATGGATATCTTCATAGTCTTGATCCTCCACTAGCTATAAATTTTTAAGGCATTTCAAATAATGATTTCTTGGCAATGAGGTTTCTAAAGTCTTGAAGGAGATGGCTACATCATCTCAAATAGATTGCAATACTCCAAATATGGTCTTGTGAGAGGATAAAATTAGCCTATGCAAAGATGGTGAGGTCCAAAAGAAAGTTATCATGATTTTAAGCATACAAAAAGTCTTGAAGAACTTCTTGATGTGTTCAAGGATAGGAAGGCATGAAATATTATGGCTATAGCTTCAAAAAATCCATGGTAGAGTTTGCAAATAGGTTCTACAAATATTTTCATGTGTAGTGTGCAAAATTTCAACTTCAAAGTGGGTATCCTCAATTCCAAAAGCTTACATACAATCTAGTTGGCATACATAGTAGTTTATGACCACGTAATAGGTCATCTTGGGAAAATATGAGCTAATCCACAATCCCATTATGAATACTTCAAGTTCAAGACCTAGTAGACAAGTTGAATGGGTTTTAAATTCTCCTTGTAAATTTTGAAGGACACTTGAAGAGAAATATTACAAGGGTTTTAGCAAACTAAATCATAGTTATATCTTCAAGCTACAGGCTTTCACTTTACCCTACATAGTTTTATGACTTCTTCCAAATAAGATAACTCAGAAGATTATAGCTAGTATATAAAAAGTTGTAGGTAGACCTTGGAATAATGATAGGTGAATGAAATTTTAAAGTCCTTAAGAACACTCATATGAAATCTCTATGTTACAAGCTTCAAAATGAAATAAATACAAGTGGTTGTCACCTCAACACATAGTTCTGAGCCTACAACAAGTGTTAACAATCTCTTAAGGTTGTGAAGGGATGATTAAAGAATAAGAGATGAGACAAGATGAGCTTAAGCATCAGAATGAATTATTTTTGGTCTCTTAATTATTTCTCATGAGAAACTAAGATGTTAAATCAACTTATCTACCTCTCTTAGAGACCAACACATGGATTTCAAGGTGAATTTTAGTTACATTATGTTTGTCTAACATGTTAAGAATTACTAAGAATGAAGGTTAATGGTCATTAAGGCCATGATGGAGGTATAAGGTGTTGCAAATATATCCTAAAAGTGTTTAACTTTCTCCATGGAAGGGGATTCAAGCCCAAGTCAACCATAACTCCAAATAGGCATACAAGATTCTCTCCCAATTCAAACATTCAGCAAGCACAAGAGATGGAGATGGGTGAGTTAAGGCCATTATCACAAGAAGATTCATTGTTTATAAGAGTAGAGAAACTAGTTGACCATATAAAGCATGTTCAAACACTCCAAATGATAAAAATGGAAAGAATGAAGCCTTTTAATCCATTACTATCCTAACCTCCATAGAGGATCACCAAGATGGTAGGCATAATGTGTTAAGGAGAGATTAACGCTCTTATTTTCCATCTTTTTCATCTTGAATGGGATATAATAATGATTTAACAATAACACTTATGATTTCTTCTAGTGATATTTTCTTATCCATTTCATCTCATTTATTATATATATATAAGGATATAAATGTCTTATTTTATACCACTCTACTGGGTATTAAAAAACTCTACTTTTATGGATATTTGTAATGCTAACTTAAGGATTTTTAATTGAATAAAGACTTATTATTACCTATTGTCATTCAAAACATGCACCCATCAATATTCCATAACATGGCAAAGCTTTGAGGTGGGGCACTAAGTGTGAAGGACTTGCATGGGATATAAGAGTCTAAGGCATTGAGCATGCAAGTATTATCAACCAACTACATACACAAGCATCGATTATCTCATCACAATGATGAGAACATCCATAAGGTATGGTACCCTTGTGTTTCATGGGATGAGCCTCTAGAGTAAGCCAAATTCCTTCTATTTTAAGCTCACCTAATTTAAAACAAGTGCACAGGCCTAAAGTGAATAAAGGTAAACTATCACTAATCTAAACCTAGGATATTTGAGATGAAAAGGGAGGGAGAAAGTAATAGATGCTAAAAGTAAAAGTTAATATTCCCAGAATAGAGAAAGCACTCATACTACCATAAACATAATACAAACCTTTGAAAATAAGACAATATCACATAGTTTCAACCAAGTCACTCCAAATGCATAAATGTTTCACATAAAGGTGTATGAACACCACACAATGTTGAGAGGGATGAAGGTTATCCATAAACAAAGCCTACAAAGACCCTGGTGTGTATAGGATATGACCTTCAAGTGAGATTCGAGTTTAATAAGGAGGTGTTGGGAATGGATGACAATGAGAGGGGAAAATAATACCCATAGACAAAGATCAACAAACACAAAATAACACATAGATCATCATAATAATAAAAAGAGGTGAACTTAATTCTCATTAGCATCCAATTTTTAGCTAATAAAAGTGCTCATGGAGGGAAATTTTTGTATCATGAGGATACTAAAAATGTGTCAACCCTTTTTAAAATGAAAATCTAGGATTTTGTAGAGAACAAGCTTATTTTATAATTAATGCACCACTTGGGGTGATGGGTAATTTTTTAATCCTTTTATGGCATCATATCCATGCTTTCTAAATTTTGTCTGACAAATTGGGCCTAGAAATAATAGTAGTAACCATATGTGTGCATGGGTAGGAGTAAGATTTCCATAAAAATATCAAAGAGAGTTATGAACTTGCATTCCAATGTCTAATGGCCACTTATGCATTTAACTACTCTAGTGATACCTTGAGATCCTATGTATTAATGTCCCATTTACTAAAAGACATGATTACCATGCTTATGAATCTGATAGAGCCATGGTGATATCTTGTTTTGGGTGATTAATTGTTGAAGATATGGCTTGAGATTTACCTCCATTAATTTTGCACATCTACCTTTTCTTTGAAACTTGGACTTAAGTTAACTATAGATAAAAACAAATCTAAGATTACTGGTTTTACTATAGTTTATATAGATGGCACTCTACTCGATGTCTGGTCCTTTTTAATATAAGTTTCTATCATTTTGGCATATATTAAGTTTAAAATACATATCTTACCTCTATAGAGCTCTGTTGGAAATTATTGGTCTTTATTGTCAATCTTGGTTCAACTTGGGTTTCTCGAGCTCAATTTCTTGTATTTTCTACCAGCTTGAGTCTATTCATTTATTTTTCTTGAGTTTAACTACTCCATCAACCTTAGTCAAAAATGTCTTGGCTCAATATTTTTCATTGGTTATCTACAAACAACCTATGATCTATTGATCTTGGCCCTTTCTCATACCATTGGATCTCTTATTATAGGTTGAATGCATGTCATTAGATCTTGTACTTGATCTAATGCATTCTTGACACTTGGCACCTATGAATTTGGTCCTTGGATTTACTCATAAATCTATTTATTCATTTACTTAAGTTACATGGTGACCTCTAATCCCCTTGACATTTTGACTTGCTCATGTGTTTTTAGATCTTAATCTATGATTAAACACAAGCTATTAATTTATCTATGCCCATCTTATTATCAATGAATGTGTATCATTAGATCTTATCTTGATGAACTCATACCATAGGATCTTACCATTTGAATCACAATGGCTACTTCATAGGGCTTAAAATTGACATCTACATGAATGCATTTGGCATTCACATAACCATCACTATATATTTGAAAACCAACAATCATCTTTTGTGCTTGAATTTGACACTTTTAGGGTCATCCTAGTCTTTTTAAATTCAAACAACTATTTTTTGTAGCCTAAAATTAATGTTTACATAACTATCTAGATCATAAATTCCATGGGATATTTCCTTTTGACCTATTACTGGACATTTTATTTTAGGCACCTTCGTTGAAAAAGACCCTTTATAACCCTCTAACTGGATCATTTTCCTAAAAAATGACCCTTCGAGAAAATTGTATAGGGCACTTTGTCAAGAGAACAACCCCTTAGGAATTTGTTTGTAGAACTTTCCTAAAAGAAATGGCCCTTCAATATTTTCATGCAATCTACCTTGTTGAAGACTTAACCTTCTAAATTTCTACTTTGGTTCACTTTCCTATAAAAATATCCTTTGAGATTTTGATTTCTAACCATTTTCCTGAGAAAAGACCCTTCAAAAAAATTGTATTGGATACTTTGCTTGAAAAAGTGCCCTTCAAGATTTTTGTATTGGACCATTTTCTTGAGAAAAACCCTTTGAGAAAATTTTTCAAATATTTTTCTTGAAAGAAATGATACTTAACCTGTTTTGATGTGGATAATTTCTCCAAAAGAAATAGGTCTTTGGGGAAATTATTGCAGAATAATTTCCCTGAGAGAAATCTATCTTTGTCTTTTACTTTAAACATTTTGTCTGAAAGAATTCATTCCTTCAAAACTTTTGTCAAACATTTTCTCTAAAATAATTATGCCTTTTACAAAATTGTGTGGATAATTTTCCCAAAATAAATTTGACACTTAACTTGATAATTTTTCATTTGATCCACTTATCCAAAATAAAAACCCTTTGTAAGCCACCTGATCCACATGGGTAAAATCTTGGTATGTGGGCCAAAATTGGCCAATATTACCTTCCTTAAGATTGTATATTATGTGGTTTTACTACTTTTTTGATCTATACATGTGGTAGAGAGTGTTTTCCCTTGTGTGTGTCTATCTCCCTTCACCTTGCTATAAGTAAACATGTCTTTTATAGGTCACTTTTTATGTTACAGTTGGTTATGCAAGATATTAGCTATGTAAGTTAACTATGTCTTTTGTAAGACCTTTTGGTTATCCCTTCTAGTTATAGCATATACCACCATATTCATATGAAACACTTATGTTGACAAACCCAATCTAGAGATTGTGTAGAATAAAATTCAATCCTTATCTTTCACATCATGATGTTTTAAGTAGGTAGAAGAGATCCTCAATTTTGGTGCATCATCTCATTTTCAACTTTTCAACTTCATCCTCTCTTTTTCATGAATATAGTCTTAGTTTAGCTTAGATAGGCTTTGTTAGTGTAGGTTTTAAGGATGAAACATGATCCTAAATCAGGTACATTATCATTTGAGAAGGAACTAGCCTTGTCTAGAGATTCACTCCTATCATAGGTCACCCACACCTAAGATACATTTACCATAAGAACAATTAATACTTTAACTCAATTACTAGTTTCAATGTCCACATCAACACATGTGGTGTTTTCAACTATTTTAGTGGATTCTCAAAGATCAAATATAAATCTAAATAGGTATACTATGCAAAATATTCTCCAAGTTATCAATATTTGGATTATAAATTTTCCAACATTGAATAAAATGATTTGAAATTAACTCATGAAATTGATTCAAGAGATATATTACATAATCCTCTAGCACTTGAGATATCTTTGCACCCTTTGCCAACTAGTTTTGTTACACCTAATTTCATATTTTATGATGTCAAGGGTGATCCTGAACAACATCTTCAATCCTTTAATGCATACCATAATCATAAACATATACATAGTGTTATGAATGATAATAGTGTCAGTGAAAATGTATATACCATGGCATTACTTACACATTTGGGATATACACATGATGATTTATACCCTTCAACTAAAATAGTCAAAGCATTAAATGGGACATCAAAACATGTTATTAGTGAGATTGATTAACTTTTATAAGTTGTTCCAACACATGTGGTCACTAGATTTTCTATTATACCATACATGGGAGTCCTGGACATGTTATTGGTACAACCTTGGATACATAAACTCTACATGGTACTTTCCATAATACATGAGTATATTAAATACATTAATTTCAATAGGGTAATTATAGTTTCTAGAATTCCAGATTAACATCTACTTAAACAATAAAAATTTATTCTTAGATGACTAATTATGCAACATACTAAGGTTAATTGTCCATAAAAGGGTAAGCAACAAGTAATCCTCTTTCCTAGGTAGCCCATAATTAAGAGACATTTTACACTAGAAATATATAATGGATTATATGTAATCCTAATCTAAACCTACATGGTCTATCTAGTTACTAAGAGAAAATTATCATCATATAATTATATCTTCCCTAAGGAAACCACATATCACTAAACAATGGGTTCTATGAACCCCTACTCCTTATATTACTTCTTTATGACCAAAGAGTTATATGATGCATTCACAGATTACCATAGATTCTAAAATTCCATATATGAAATCCATAATTTATCCTAATAAGATTTAAATTCATACTTTATCCTAATAGGTTGATACAGTCCAATGATGATATAGTACCAAAATGGATTATATCATCCAAGTTGATAGAGTCTGGTGAAAAACATTGAATTATATCAACACATCTTGTGTCATGGCTAATGTAATTGGCTGGATAAAAATAGTTGTATCATTACATTCTAGGTCATGAATAAGGTAGTTAATTATAAGAAAAATAATTATATTATCACATTTTGTGTCATCATCAATATAGTTAACTATAGGTGGGTTAAACTAAATAGTGTCAGGTTGGTTGATTCCATTAGAAAGAAGTAATTTTGGTAGGGATTTGGGAGAGGTTGAATAAGTATGACATTTATGAAGTTTCATGTAGTATCAAATATAAAAATCTCCTATAATGCACAATGTGGTAGGAATTTGAATTAAGTATTCTTTAAAAACTAGTGAGTTTACAATAATTGGCTGAATGTGTGTTGAAGTTTGATAACTTATCCTTATAAACCCTTCCAAGGGTGAGGTAGAATATTGGTATAAATCAAAGGAACTTATTGGATCCAACATACCCCATACTCATATTTATCATATGAGGACCCTTTTGCTTTAGCATAGCTATTTTAGTTACAAAATATTTCATATTGGTATGACTTCATTTATGAATTCCACTCAAATTATAAATATTGGGTTCTATTTTTAGTCTCCAACTCAAGATCCATACTTGTTTGATTATTTTTACATAGCTTTACTTGATCATCAATTCAAAATAACTAGTTAATCCTTATCGAGAGTTCAAATAATAGAAACTAACCTTTTGAATTTTTTCTTAAGTTATTCATGTTTATTTATGCATCATCAAGATATAGATTTCACATAATTTCAAAGGTCAATTCAAATGTGGATTCTTTTAAGTTCATTTTTTTCATTATCCTAGATAGAAGTATTTGATTTTAAATTCTAAGCTTTGATTCATTATATTTTTCATTCTTTCAAGAGCTCTTATTTTGAAAATTTTACCTTGTGATTCATTATTAGAAATCTGATTGTTTTATGATTATGATTCATACATATCCAATTAATATTTAAACCTAAATTAACATGTTTTTTTATTGAAATGTTCATTTGATTATTAAGTTAATTTATTCCACTCAAATTGGTGCTTGTCTAATCAAGTTGTTATTAAAATCAATATTTATTTATGTGCTTTATCAACTAATTTACAAATCGTTTCCTGAGTGTACTTGTTCTTTATATTTGTACACAAAAATTATCAAACATTTTGAGCCATAGATATTATCTACCTTTCAATATCTTGGTGAACCATACTCTATAGACCAATATTTCAAAGCTTTAAGAACCCTTGAAGAAATGCAAATAGTCCATGAGGATAAATCTAGTGCATCTAGGACTCAACAGTTACTAGTCTATAATTCTAAAGTTCCCCCCAAGCTTAACTTACCAAGATAATGATAAGTATCATAATCTCAACAATTCAAGGCTAGTTGATTACATTCAACATTTTTGAAGTTCTGCTTGAGATTGTGACATGTGGTTTCATCATAGGTAATCAAAGCCTATAGAGGGTCATGGCAATGTCAAAATGGAAGCTCATGTTTGATCACTTGATATTGTGACAAGTGTCATAATATCAAGTTTTAAAATTTTTGGAGAGTAGGACTAATAGTATATAGAACTAGAGATCCCCAACTTCTATGATTATAAGACATGATCACATTATAGGTACCTAGATAGTGAAAGTTAGAATTCATAGTTTATATAATGCCTCTAGAGCATCTTCACCATCTAAGTGTCCATAGATCAGGCATTTTAATTACTAGTTATTAGTCAATGGAAGCATATGTGGCAAGAAGTCAAAATTCCAAGTGGTAATAAATAAGTAAAATGGTAGAATCAATAGGATACATGGCATAATATCATGAATTTGGTCTTTAGGAAATATATCACACACTATACACTCATAGTCCCTCATATCATCTCCACCATCCACATGTCATTAGATTGGGTAGTCAAAATTTTGGTAAATAATTACATAGATCAAATTTTTTTGATATACCTAAATTTCATGATTGTGACACATGGTCACATCATAGGTAACATTATCCCTAGTAGCCTTGGGTAGTTTTGGTAGGATCAACTATGATCAATGACCTCTAAGCCCTAAAGGTTAAGGATTCCATGACATGGATAAATCTTGTACATTCATAGCCCATAGAGTGATGAATGAAGCAAGTAACTTTCACCATAGATGACAAATGATAGTAGAGCAATGGAAAATGGTCATATGGATGACTAGGTAAGCAAACAAATAACCTAAATTTAAAGGTGAGGTTGAAGACTAGAAGATGGTCAAATGGACATTTAAATTTTGACTATGAATAAAAATGGATAGTAAAAAATAGGGCATAAATGGACAAAGACATAAAGTGTCAAATTATGAACATAAATATTTCAAGCAGTAGTTTTTGTGGGCTCTTTTGACATGTTAACTTAGGTATGGGTTATTAATCCCTCCCTATCCTTAAAGGAGGCTTGTGTGAAGAAGTCTCCCTAAGGTCTTCATTACCATGTCTTGGTGTGTAAGGTAACCTAGTCAACTTATTGTGACCATACCATGTCAAGGGTCTTCATTGTGTATTTTAGGTAGTTCAATATGCATTAAAAATAAAGAGCTTATGCCTAAGGGAAAAAAATGATTTAACTATAAATAAATATATGATTTCATATGAAAAATTATATTTATTATAAGTTCAAAAATGCATAAATGAGTAATATATAAGAGCATTCAATCAATATAAACGTTAAACTCATATAATAACTCAGAAGCTAAATAAATCTAGGCTAATATAATAATAAAAAAAGGAAAAAGAGAGAGAGGTAGGAAGAGAGATAAAAAGATCTAGCTATCTAATGACAACCATCCTAGTTATATTGAGCAAATGAATCTTTGCATAACTAGTACATAGTTGAGCCATAACTAGCACAAAACCAAAGTAAACCTTATAAACATTTATCCATTTGACTCAAAATGAATCATAAATAGACTAAATTATTTAGGAAAAGAATCAATAAAAAAATATGAAACAATTAGATAATTTACAAAAATCCAATTCAAAATAGTCTAAAAGGGACCAATAAAATGTGTTTGAAAACACAAGTAAACAAAATAGACTAAGACTTAGTAAATTCATGCACATTCAAATTTTAGCTTAATTCAACCTAGATGTGAATTAGACAAGCAACCACTATGGACTCCTTTAAGTATAAGATCATAGTCCAAAGAAAAAAGAGGGTCCCCATTTTTAGACTAAAAATGGGTGTGTTGTGCAAACAGTAATAGTAGTCATAGCCCAAAATCCATCAAAAGATCTTATAATGAATTTTTTAAATAGTAATCATAATGAATAGAGTGAAAAATTATTAATGAATCCCAATGTTGTGAAATAACTTATAGTAATCAAGTGAAATTTACTTGCAATACATGAATTCCTCTTGAAACTAGAAGCAAAAGGTATAGTGGATATTTTCAAGATTTTAATTCATCTCATTAATAGAGATTTGTTATATAGTTAGAATATCTCATACCAAATTTTTCCCCTTAGCATCATAGGAAAATTAAAACATGAACCAGAGCCATGTTAGAACTAATCTAGAAAATGTTTATAATAGGGGTTTAAGTATTGATAGATTAGAATAATTTATTGTTATAATATTATCATGTCACCATAATTTAATAAAGAATTATAGTGCCATGAAGATAAATGTAATACATTAGGAATGGAAAAATCTAATGAATGAACCAATAGCTCTTTCATTGATGGCTAATAATGAGGTTTCTCTTCTCATTTGGATTAAAAATTAGCTAGTGGAAAATGGTTAACAGTTTTATTGGGTTGTGGGAGTTCATAGTGCATTAGGGATTTTATCCCTCTCATCAAGGAGGTTATTACACTAGTGAAATTGTATCATGACTATATTATCCTTATCTTATTGTTTCTTGATGTGTTATCATAGGAAACTAAATTATGATAATGATTCATTTAATGTTTGTATTTGTAGCAGTTAAAATTGGTTGTCCATGATATTAAATTACCCACTATAATTGTTCATATAATTATCATTTCTTGCCATTGTAAAGGGTTGACACATTTGAGTACCAAAACTCTATTGAGATTAAGCCAAGATTTCACTTGCCTTTCCTCCTTGTTTTATCTTGGTTTTCTACCAAAGATCTTATTTGAATTGGAAACTAAATTATGATCAATGATTAATGTAATGTTTCTATCAAGAGCAATTAATATTTGTTGTCCATCATAATAAATTAAATGACTAGAGCAATTAATATTGGTTGTCCATCATAATAAATTAAATGACTAGCATTTTCTATATAATTAACTTTGCTTACAATTATAAAGGGTGATCACATTTGAGTACCAAAAATCTATTGATATTAACCCAAGATTTTTATTGCCTTTCCTCCTTATTTAATCTTGGTTGTCTGCCAAAGATTTAGATTTGAGTATTAATATATTCAAATAAGTTTCTAATGTTATTGGTTTGTAAGTGGATATATAATTAGATTATGTAGTAGTCGATTTAATAATATTTAAGAGCTCATTTTGGTTATTTTGAGGCTTACATTAGTATGATGTGTGAATAGTTTTAGGATTGTGTAGTGGATTTATTTTGAATAGAGTTATATATTTTATGTTCACATAATTATCCTTTGAGTCTTTCTCATTTTGGTGTTCTAGTTTGTGAAATGTCTAGACTTGATTACTAGTGATTTAATTATAGCCCACACTAATCCAATTTCTAAGTATGGGAAGACATATCTCAATTAATAGATTTACTTATTTTCTACCCTACTCTTGTCTCCCTTTTATTTATTTTTTATGAATAACATATTACCCATTAAATTATAAACAGTCCACTTGTAAAAGAACCAATAGTGAAAGCCTAAATACCTTTTAGGAAATAATTTGAACCTTCAATGGAAATAATAACAAATTACCCATGCTATATCATTTGGATTTTATTAGCCCTTGGATCACCCGTAAGTCCTAAAATTTTGGGGAATATTTGTACCATGTGTTGTAAACTAATCTTATCCACTCACAATAGCTAATACAATAATTGTCTCTAAGTAGGTCATAATTTCATCTTAATAAAATTTGATGTTATAAGGAAAGTCACACCATATTTCCTATCTTGTGGTCTTTATGATCTTAAATATATGTATATTCTAATTATATTCATGAATTAATGATTTTTAATTCATCATTATACTTTATTTATGTTGTTTGCTTAAAATACATACTAATAGAGATTAGTATCTATCACTCTAGAGTCTTCTTCAAGGATCACACAATCTAGACTCAAGTTAGGTCATAGAATATTAATTGTTCCTCCTATTCATACCCATAGACATCTTAGATATAATCAAGGTTAGGATATAATCTCATTTTATCCAAACACACCATCCCCATAATCTATCACTAGTAGACTAGTCCAAATGGTTGCATTTTGGCTAATCAGATTAGTTATAAATGTTCTTCATGATGTGCATTATTTACCTAAAAACCCTAAGCATTATCTTCCAAAGTTCACTCTAAACATTGGAAGGACTTCAAAATAACATGTTTCATCATATAAAACATACCTCAAGTTGCTTAATGTTGAGCATGAATATTTAGCTTGTAGGTTATTTCCCTTCACCTTGCTTGATCAAGGTTATGATTAGTTCCTGAACCTCCCTAAAAATACAATCACAAGATGGAATCAATTGAATAACATATTTTTAGCCTAGTTTGGTTGGGTAGTTAATCCAAGCATCTTATACTAGTAATTTTCTTACATGACAAGGGAATCTAAAAAGCCTATATGAAATTTCAATGCACATTTTAAAAATATGTATAGTAAGGCAATAAACTTGTATACACCAAATTCCCATCTAACCTTAAAAATATTCAATATTTTTTTGGATCCTTGGACTACCACTTTCTTTAAGAGAAATCAAATTGTCACTAACTTACCCATTGCATATTCATAAGTAATAAAAGTGGATAGGAAACTCAATCTATAAGTGCAAATGTTGGCTTCCATTCCCAATGTTATTCCAAACATGCTATCATTAAACATAATCGTACCTATAAATAAAAATGTTATGTTGCCATAACCTCTTTGAATTATTAATTAGATTCCTCTATAATAGGCTACCCCTAATTCTAACTTAGTATTTCTAAATCTATTGAGTATTGAATAAATCACTCAATATTATAATTAAACATTAATTCTAATTATAACCAATAATACATAGGATTCTCCTCAAGATTTAATGAAATCTGAGTTAGATGCAATTTAAATAATATTCCAAATATCGATCAATTATTTTTTAAACATACAAAAATAAGTAGGTAGCTCAAGTGATGGAAAGTTTGCCCTAAATTTCACTTATCAATTCAATTATAAGCCCTTTAATAGAGTTAGTAAATAATCTAAGTCTTCATCCAACAAATTAGTTGAGATAAATATCATGGATATTACCTTTCCCAATTGGTGTCATTTCCACAACACAACCCAACATGGATAACTTGACTATGTTGAGTTTTGTCTAGCCTTGGACATTATGCAAAAGGAATTTGAAGAATATGAGGTTATCCCAAATGATTAGAATACTTCAAGTAATTATTATGCTCTTAGTTCATCAAAAAACCCTAATATATCCATGTTTTTAAATATTTTATATTTTTTTAATGTAGAAGACAATGAACCTAAAGAGAATAATTAATGACATTCAAAAATTGCAACAATACTAGATAGGAAACTATACGCTCATGAGTAGAGTACATCAGCATTTGACTACCTTAACTCCACCAGATAGATACTACACTTCCTGATCCTAAGGATAGAAATAATCCACCTCCAAAAAAATCAAGTGATAATCATCCCTTCACTAGCAAAACTAGTTACAACATTGTGGAAGATATGAAAATGATTAAATATAACAAAACCCTCCATGAATTAGGAAAAACCTTTAAACAAAGGGATTTACTTCTCAAGTCTTTCATAGACAAGAATAGTCAAACCAAAAAAAAGAACCTTATCAATACTAATGTTGAAATACATAAGACTATGACTAAAGTTCCACCATTATTGCTTAAAATAAGAATTTTTGGTAACAATATTCATAATTGTCTTGAGACTCTAGTGCATCAACTAATGTTATGCATCTAGGTATTTTTAAGAAGTTAGGATTATTTCTTGTAAAATTAGATAAAGTGGTAGTTTATTTAGACAAGTCTAAATTCAAAGTTGTAGGGGAGTTTTTAAATGTCCATATATAATTAAAAGCTAAACCAAGATTGAAATAGTTTATAGACATATAAGTAGTTGAGGTACCAAAAGCATATGGCATACTACAAAGTAGAGATTAGTTAAAATCACTCAATGGATATATGGAAAATAATATTCCCACATGTGGATACCATGGAGAGGAGTGGTGAATCAAATTACAATATATCAAGATCCATGAACAAAATTTATGATCATAGAGTAAAACACAATCAATAAACAAGTTAATTCTACTCATATAAATTTAGGTTTCCATACTCTAACTACCAAACCAATAAATTTGAAAATTTTTTATCATGATCAAAATTTAGGTATGTGATCACTATATTTAGATGAAGCATGCTCCAAGTAAGGATATAGGGTTGGTATTGTACTCATTGATTATAATAGTAAGAAACATATTTCAGCTTCTATATTATAGTTTCCTTGTACTAACAATGTGATAGAGTATGAATCCTTGATCTTAGGTTTGTAGTTTGCAATCAGGTTTAGTGTCCATCATTAAGAGTTTTTATCGATTCCTAATTGGTCATAAACCAAATACGTAATAAATTTTAGTGCAATATTTATTATTTAAATAAATAAAAATACCATTTTTGGAATGGAATTGAATGCTTTAATGTTTTTGATATTTCAGTCATCCCTAGAGCAAAAAATGACATGGATAATTCACCAGGTCTCTTAATTTCTAACCTCATGCCATTAGATAAGACTGACCTACAAATTTTTTTTTTCAAATTAATATCCTTGCCCTCTATGCCTAATAATGTCAAACATTTCCAAGTTTTTGATAATGATAATCAAATTATTGATTTCCTATCTAACTCCAACATTTTCAATGCATAGTAATTGAAGAAGAATAAAGACCTAATTTCAAGGAACAACAACATAAATTAGATAGATCACTCTAGATGAAAGATAACCATATACCAAAAGGAATCCTATCATTAGAGAGAGATTTTGAATTGGATAGTATAACCACTAAATTATAAAAATAGCCTAGATTAAGTTAGAAGTAATAGATTCTCAACATGGGAACTACAGATAAGCCTAAAAACTTGGTAGTTGGACATGAATATATCAATGAAGAGATACAAATATTAAAAAATATGATACTAATTTATTAATATATCATATCATGGAGATACAATGACCTAAATATTTTTGACACTCATGTTATAACCTATAACATTTCCTTGAAGCTCAAAAAAGGTCATTTAGGCAGCATCAAAGTCCAATAAATCTATTCCCAAAACTGCTCATCCTAGAATAAGTCTAGAAAATGTTAACAACTAGAATTATTTTCCCTATGCACCATTCAAATTGGGTGGATAATAGTTAACTATTACCTATGAAGAGGAAAAATGGAGAAATCCATCTATGTATATTTCATAAATATCAATGATGCATTGTAAAAAGATAATAAGCCTACCTTCATTAGATGAGGTTATTCAATAAGTCAACATTTCTGAGATGATGTCTTTTTTAGATGGATTCTCAGGTTACAATCAAATCCTAGTGTTCAAACTAGATAGATCTAAAATAGCATTCACCACTAAGTGGGGCACCTATGCCTACAAGAAAATTCTATTTGGCTTACTTAATTTTAGTGACACATTTTAAAAAGCTATGGACACTACCTTCAAAGGCATAATTTAATAAGTGCATAGTAGTATACATAAATGACCTGACTATATTTTTTAAACACAAATCAAATCACTTGAGTCTTCTAGAGAAGGTCTTTAAATGCTATAGAAGGTTTGGCATTTCACTTAACCCAAAAAAATGTGTATTCTATGCAATGTAAGGTAATATTTTAGGCAACATTATCACCAAATAAGGTATGTTAATTTACCTAGAGTAAGTTAGTGCTATTACCAAAATTCAACTACCAAATTGTAGGAAAGAGTTGAAATCATTTTTTGGCAAAATCAATTTTGTACGAAATTTTATTTTTTATTTCATTGAGATAAATAAACCTCTAAATTCCATGTTAAAATAGGGAGCTAAGGTAAAATGGTATTCTTCTTCTAAAGTACATTTTAAGAGATCAAGAATGTAATTATGCAAGCCCCTATCTTGGTTAATCTAGATTATGATAAAGATTTATATCTCTACTATTTTGCCTCTGATCACATAATTGTAGTTATTTTAAATAATGATTTTAATATGGAGAACACCCCATACCCTTTATGAGCACATATTTGAAATAATTTGAACTAAATTACTGGATGTTAGATAAATAGGCCTATGCATTGGTTAAGGAATTTGGAAAGTGTTATTGTTATTTATTAAGGAATAAAGTGCATGCCATAGTTTTAGACCATGTGGTCAAGTAAATTCTAGGATATAATGAGTTGGGTGAAATAAGAGGACACTAGGTTATAAATATTTTGTTAGATCAATAATAATGAAGGAATAATGTCTATTTTATTGTAAATGATAATTTTTTTGTTTATTTTTATACAAATAAAACTTATAAATTCTTTTGGGAAGTTTACCAATAGTAACTACCTAATAGGTTCAACCACCTGAGAAACTAACCTACTAACAAACTAATGGCAGTTTCACATGAAATGATACATGTCCTAATACATTTATTAAATTATTAAATCAAACTAGTAAATATGGATCAACCCACCTAAAAAAATACCCTTGATCTAAAAGGGTATGGAAGATGAAAGAACTAGAATAATGACTCTGAATTTATCCTAGAAACACTAATGTAACTACAACTAGTGTATTATACCTCATGGTATTGATCAAAACTGATATTTCTCCATAAAAAATCCCACCTTGTGAGTTATGGCATAAAGGGATAATAAACATTATCAAAGTTTATTCATTCCCTATGATCATCATATCATATTATATTAGAACGTGATTAAATCCTATCCAACCACATCAATCCACATAAAGCTCTACCTAGAATCCTATCCAAGTGACTAACTTGTACTATGTATGACACTTTTCCCCAATATCTAATAAATTTTAATGACATTTTCTCAATGCTACTTGTGATATAAACCCCTATCATCTCATACTATCACTGACAATTTATAAAACACCTAACAATGGTATATCTTCTCCCCTATTAGGCAAGAGGTGAGAAGCTTTGTAATTAGATTAAAAAAAATCATACAATCTTGTCTTCTCCATGTCATGAATATCAATGATATAAATCCAAAATGGGAATAAAGAAAACAAATTACTACTACCAAAATTTCCATTCAAACATTTGAACCCAAACTCTAAGTGAATAGCTAACTAAAGAAGGGGAATTGTCCTATAGCCTCCAATGGATTCTCCAAACTCTAGTCTGACACTTATGCTTTATAAATTATAGGGATCTTGATGGACCTATAAAGGATGATACATTCTCTAATAACACAGGTGTGGGATGAAATTTTGAAACTTGTCTTTTTTAATGTGTTAGTTTCCATCAAAAATATACCTTTATACATAATTTTTAGTACATTTGTTATAAAAACTATACAACTATGTTTTAAAACATATAATTTACCATTCTAATGTGTCTAGAATGTCCAAAAACATATAAATTGACTAGTCACATGACCACCTTTAGAAGAAATAGTGATTTGTTGAAAAAAGTGTCAATGTACAAGCTATTCAATGATGAATGCAAAAAAAAAATTATTACCAAAAGAAATTTTGAGCATAAATATGCTTTGAAGATTTGAACTCTTAACCTCTCTTTGAAGAGTGTCTTTAAAAATTCTTTATTATCCAACTCATCTTCAACTTACTTGAGATCATAAATGGAAAAGGATGTGTTTATCCCTTATTTTGATAAGTTGAAAAAAAAAATTTAAAAATATTTGCATGTAAAATTAAATGTGAAATTAATTTATTTACGTTTTTAGTTCCATGTGAAACAAAAATGCGCATGTATTTCCTTTTGGGATCCATAGAATATAGGAAATTTTCAAAAATCAAAAATATAACAAATATATTAAAAGCATACACTATTGCACATTTTTTCACTGTAGAACACTTCAAGCCATATAGAGGTTGTACTACTACAAAAAAATATTCTAGAATCTCTTAGATTGAAAGAAATCTGTACATTTTTTATTGTGGTGCTTTCAAAAATGAATCAATATTTTTACTGTAGAAACCCATACAAAAAAACTATAGATTTAAAATGTCACAGGGTGAAAGATGTACAAGTTCTATGTGGATGCTTTAAAACACCAAAAATCCATAGAGGAAGGATTTTTTAAGGGATTTAGGCCATGTGATAAATAAAAAATGGATAGAAATAATAGATAGAGATTAATATGGATGCTATTTTGAAAGTATTTATTGTTTTGATCATTGAAAATTTGTACAAGCCATACAAATGAAAATTTAAATTACTTGGGCTATAAAAAAATATGGTTTGATCATAGAGATTATAAAACAAGGATTTAAATGAGATATTGGGTCATAAAAATATGTTTTCTATTAAAACAAAAACATAAAAGGATTCTAAACATGATATTAGCTCTATAAAATTGATTTGGTGAATTAAGGCCATACAAATCATGTTTTGCAAACATAAAAATAATAATTTATGGTCATACCTTTGAAAAAATTATTTCTCTCTTCTCCTCTACAACTTTCTTCATGGACCTTCCATCCTTAATTTCTCTTCCTTTCTCCTTCATCATATAAACCAGTCTCTAATATGACTATTATACCAATAATAGTGAAGGAATAATGTCTAAATTATATTCTTTGGTAAAAACTTAGTTTATTTTTATACAATAAAATATTATTAAGGCATTTGGGAAGTTCACTAATGATAACTACCCAACAGGTTCAACCACTTGAGAAACTAACCTACTAACAAGTAAAATAAACTTACTAACCAACTAATGGGAGTGTCACATGAAATGATGCATGCCCTCTTACATTTATTAAACTATTAAATTAAATTATTAATTATGGATCAACCCACCCAACAAACCCCCCCTAAATCAAAAAGGGTACAAAATATGAAATAACTAGATAACTGACTCTTAAGTCATTAAATAAACTATGATACAACTATGATTGGTGTAATTTGCCTCTTGGTAATGATTAAAACTAATGCCACTCCATAAAGAAGCTTTCCTTATGAGTTGTGGCATAAAAAGATGATGAACATAATTAAATCCTTCTCATCCCCTATGATCATCATACCGTACTATAGTATAACACAATCAAATATTGTCAAACCACATTAATCCACTTAAGGCTTCTCTCAAAATCCCATCCAAGTGACCAACCTATATTATTTATGGCACATATCCCTGATTTCCAATAAATATTGATGACCTTTTCTCAACACTATTAGTGATAGCAACCCTAATCAACTTTTATTATCACAAACTAATTATCAAAGACTTATGAATGTTATATCTTCTCCCTTATCATGTGAGAGGTGAGAAGCTATGAAATGAGAGAAAAAAACCAAACAATCTTGTCTGCACCATATCATGAATATCAAGGATAGAAAGCCAAAACTAAAAGAAAACAAGCATACTACTACTATCCAAATTGTCATTTAAACATTTGATCCTAAATTCTAAGTGAATAGCTAACTGGAGAAGGGGAATAGTCTTCTATCCTCCAATGAAATTCCAACTTCCAATGTGACACACTTTTTTAATCACAAGGATCTTAATGGACCTGTAAAGGATGATACATTTTTTGATAGCACAAGTGTGGAATGAAATTTTGAAACTTTTCATTTTGAAGGTGTCAATTTCCTCTAAATATGCACCTTTATACATAATTTTCAATACATTTTCTGAAAATTCCATTTAAATAAGTTTCAAATCATATAATTGACCATTTTGATGTGTTTAGAACATCTAAAAACCTATAAATTGACTGGTCACATGACCACCTTCAGAATAAATAGTGACATGTCAAAAAAAGTGTTGATGTACATGCTATTCAATGATGAATGAAACAAAATTATGACCAAAATAAAATTTGAGCAAAAATATGCATTGAAGGTTTGAACTCTTGACCTATCTTTGGATAATGTCTTTACAAAATATTTATCATCCAACTTGTTCTCAACCAACTTGAGATCATAAAGGGAAAAGGTTTTATTTATCCCTTATTTTGCTAAGTTGAGAAATAAAATAAATAAATATTTGCATGTAAAATTAAATGTGAAATCAATTTACCCAATTTTTTACTTGTATGTGAAAAAACAATTGTGCCTTTCTTCCCTTATGGTCTCTACATAATATAAAAAACTTTAGAAAAGCCAAAATATAATAAATATATTAAAAACATTCACTACTACACTTTGTTTCACTATAACACTCTTCAAGTCATATATAGGTTATACATATATCCTAGAATCTCTTATATTGGAGTAAATCAGTAAATTTTTGCTTATGGTGCTGTCAAAAATGAATCAAGGTTGAGTTTTAAGATATAAATCCATACAAAAAAATTGTAGATTCAAATTTCACAGGGTGAAAACTATACAAATTCTACATAGATGCTCAAAAACACCAAGAATCCATATAAGAAGGATTTTTAAATGGATTCAAGCCATACATTAAATAAAAAATGGATATAAATAATAAAGAGATACTCACAAAGATTCCATTTTGAAATTATTTATTGTTTTAAACATTGAAAAGTCATAAAAGCCATATAAGTGAAAATTTGAATTGTTTGAGCTATAATAAATTATGGTTTGATCATATAAATTAAAAAATAGGTATTTAAATGAGAAACTGGGTCCTAACAATATGTTTTCTAGTAAAAAAATAAATAGGGCTTCCAAACATGATCTTGGCTCTACAAATTTTATTTCATGGAATGGAGCCCATACAAATCATGTTTGACAGACATTAAAAAAAATCTAGTCATACCTTTGGCAAAATCATGATTTTCTCTCCTCTTCCACATCGTTCTTCATGGGCCTTATATCATTCCTTTCTCTTCCTTTCACCTTCACTTGATAAACCAATCTTTGGTACTATTGTTGGATCGACAACAGTTAAGGAATAATGTCTAAATTAATTTCAATGGTAAAAACTTAGTTTATTTTTATATAAAGAAATCTTATAAAGGCTTTTAGGAAGTTTACCAATGGTAACTACCCAACGGGTTCAACCACTCGATAAACCAACCTACTAATAAGTAAAATAAACTTACTAACAAACTAATGGGGATTTCACATTAAATGATGAATGCCCAAATACATTTATTAAACTATTAAATCAAACTACTAACTATGGATCAACCTGCCCAAAAGATTCAAGAATATGACATCAAAGTGAAACCTAAAAAATTGGTACATGGTCATGGTTTGTCTAAGTTAATTTCATAAGTTGATCCCATCATCCCCATTATGTAATTTAATCAGTTTGATGTTCAATTTGGTCTATTTTATGATTTCATTATCCATTATTTACTTTATGGAAAGCCCCCAATCCATTTTGATAGAATGTAGAGAAGATCACTGAGGTTGAGAGTTGCATGCTATATATTGTAAATAGGAGTGATGTACCATAATAATTATATGGAGATTTACTTGAAATGTTTATCTAAGGAATAATAATAAGAGGTGATGAACTCATTTCATGAGAAACTCAAAAGTAGTCACCTTGATGGTAATGTCATGACAAACAATATTCTTAGAGATAGCTATTATTGGCCAACATTATTCAAGGATGCTTATGCACATGGGAGGTTTTGTCATTCATGTTATATCTTTGTTAAAAGAGATTCATTCTCTCATTCTTATATAATATGTGATCAAGGAATCCCCCTTTACTTAGTGGGGATTAGACTTCATTGGATTCATAAATCAAAACTCATCAGTCATTTATAAGCTTATTCTCACTACCACAGACTATTTTTCAAGATGGACTAAAGTTAAAGTAACAATAAATAGTAATATAAAGAAGTTATTGCATTTATATAAGATCATATTATAACTCAATTTAGAATTCCTCTATTACTTGTCTATGATAATGGACCTGCTTTCCAATTAGTGAAATGACTGTGTGGGTATATCATAATGGAATTACATTGAAGTTATCCACAAACTAGTGTCCTAAGGTAAATGGTTTGGTAGAGGCAACCAATAATAATTTACTAAATTCTATAAAGAAATTAATTTATCAACGCCCACATAATTAGCATGTGTTTCTCAAATATGATCTATGGGATGACAAAACAAGGCATAAATAAATCTTGAATAGTTCCCATTTATTGCTTGTCTATGGAGTAAATCTAAATTTTCTAATGCAACTCAATAAACTGACTTATCAATTACTGCAATAATACATGGAAGCATGTCTAGGGAGTTTGTCTAGATTTTTGGACTTAATCAAATTAGAAGATAGATGGGATGAATATTTTAGAAAAATTAATACATATTAGGTTATTATGAATAGATGGTTTGATAAAAAAATAACAAATGAAATCCTTTCGTATTTCAAAATTAGTCTTGTTATGGTATAAATCCCATGAGGTTCAACATGCTAAGTTCCATCCTTTGTGTATTATTCCTTACCAAGTATCAGAGATTTTGGGACAAAATGCATTTAGACTGAGAGATCTCCAAGGCAAAGACTTGCCACTACTAGTTGATAGACATTAATTGAATCATTAATTAATCGCTGCTCCATCAAATACCATTTTTGAGTGAAGATACTAAGGTTCCTATGTGTGTATGTTTTATATATAGTTGTATGTTTTCATAGCTAATATTTCTTACTTTGTTGCCTACTTTTATGTTTGTTTATTCTAATTTAGTTTGTTTCATGTGTTGTGTGCTTCCCTCCTGACTTGTTTAATTTTGGTTTGTGTTTTGATCCTTTATTGGCTTGTAGTTTGTCTTTTTAAAAAATTATTAGATTTGTTCATATGGTTATCATAATAAATCAGTTCCTAAAAGGGTAGTCCTGACATTCTTAAATCTTCCTTGTTGTATCGTATTCCTTAATTTTATGAGTATAAAATTAGAATTTAAAGAATGGATATCATTTTAATAACTAGTATGTTAAATCAATGTTGTGTCCTTATGCTCCAATAGGTCATAACTTCAAATGGATGATGACAAAGTATGAGAATTTTTCTATTTTTGGAACTTAAGAGTGTGAATCATCCTTGAATAGTCACATAGGCTATTGTAATTTTTTTTAGCACTTCCAGAATTATAAGGCCCATTATTCAAAATAGAATATGTGAATTTTATAAACATTTAATTCCTTGTTTAAATAATTAAACTACACTTAATTTCACATTTGAAGTAAAATTCATCCACTAAATTGATTTACCTTTGTCTTAATAGTTATGAATTTTTTGAGTCTATCATTATACCCATGGATTGGTCCCTAACACTCAATGGACTAAACAATGAAATATATCAAAATCAAATTGAATAAAATGTAAAATCCAAAGTCTTTCCTTGAAAGGGTGATTTAATAAATCTTTATCATAGGTTTTTTGGCTTGACTGAAAATGGAACAAGGTCTTGAGTGTGACTAGAGCTATCACTGTTAGGACTCTGTATGCTTAGATAGAAGTAGAGCAATGCCCACACCATTACCCCCAAGCTAAACATCCAAAATTGTCCTTCTCATAAAATATAATTATTTTATTCAAGTTTAGATTTATTTACGTGAATGTAAGATCTATAAAATAATCAATCACTCTTAACACACATTGATGGTCTTAGGAAGATATGAAACTTAATAGGTCACATATTGAGGAAAAATTTATGATTTCATCTTTTTAGTTTTGTATGAATGATTTGTTGGTGTTTTGTATATCTTTTTGGGTTTGATTATTTATAGTCTATGTTTTGAATTTTGAATAACATTCTCCCCTCGAAAGTCACTATTTGTTGGGTCCAACATGCCCCATACATTTATTTTTCATATGGGGACCCTCTTACTTTAGAATAACTATTTGATTTTTAAATTTGTATATAATGGTATGACCTCATTTATGAATCTCACTCAAATTTCAAAGATTATGATCCATTTTTAGTCTCCAACTCATGATCCAAACTTGTTTGATTATTTTGACATAGTTTCACTTCATATTTTATTCATAATAACTAGACAAATATTGCTGAGAGTTATGTTTATAGAAACTAACCTTTTGAAGTTTCTATTAAGTGATTTAGGGTTATTTATGCATCATTAATATACATCTTTTAATTTCAAATTTCAATTCAAATGTGGATTCTTATATGCTCATTTTATTATTCATTATCCTAGTTGTAAGTCTTTACTTTTAAAGTCTAGGCTTTGATTCATTAAATTTTTCATTCATTCAAGAGGGATTATTTTGATACATTTTCCTTATGATTAATTATTGAAATTTTAGAGTGTATTATGATGATTATCCATACATATCTAGTTCATAATGTAATCTAAATGATCATATTTTCATGTTGAAATGTTGATTTGACTATATAATCAATTTGTTCCACTCAATGTAGTACTTGTCTAGTCAATTTTTCATTAAAATCAAGCTTTGTTTATACATTTTATTGACTAAGTTACTAATGGTTTCCTGAGTCTACTTGTTCTTTATCTTTGTTCATATAAATTATCAAAGACTCCAAACCATCGATATTCACTACCTATCAAGATCTAGTGACTCGTACTCCATAATTCATGGTTTTGAAGTTTCTTGAAACCTAAAGAAATCCAAGTAGTCCACATGAAGAAATATAGTGCCCTAAAACTCAAAGTCACCAATAATTAGTTCTAAAGTTTTCCCTAATCTTGACATACCAATATTTTGATAAGTGTCACTATCTCAAGCATTCAAGTATCACTAATTATAGTCGATAATTTTAAAATATTACCTGAGACCTCAAAACCCAAGATTATGATACATGGCTACATCATATTTAATCATAGTATGCAAAGGCTTGTGTAAATTTAAAGATATTAGCCTACACTAATCATCCATACTTATAACAAGTGTCATAAATTTAGGCATTTAGAGTTTGGGAGAGTAAGATTGATAGTATATAGGCCTAGAGATCCTCAACTTATGTGATTGTGAGACATGGTCTCATCAAAGGTACCCAAACATATAAATGTATAATTCATAGTTCATGAATTTCCCATATATCATCTCTATCATCCATGTGTCCAGACATCAAGCATCTAAATCTCTAAGTGGTAGTCAATGAAGGGACAATGTGGAAAGCAATTAAAATGCAAAGAGATCGTCAAAATTCCAAGGGTTAGTTAATGGGATAAGTGGAATAATCAATAGGATACATGGCACAATCTCATGAATTTATTCTTTGGTAAATATATCACATAGTGCACACTAAGAATCCCCTAAAGCATCTTCATCATCCACATGTCATTAGATCCAGTAGTTGGAATCTAGGGATGTAATTATAAAGTTTAAAATTTTCCAAGATCCCCAACTTATACAATTACAAAAAATGGTCACATCATGGGCATTATATCCTCACTATCCTTAAAAATATTTGGGAGTATTGACTATGACTGATGACCTCTAAGCCCTAAAGGCCCCAAATGCCACCACGTGGTGACATCCCACGTAATCAAATCCTGAAGAGAGTGGTGAATAAAATAAATAGATTTCACCATAAATAAGGCTAAAATTTTAACAAATAATAGTAGATTAATGGATAATGTACACATGGATGACCATGTAAGTAAATAGAGAACCTATATTTGATAGATAGGGGAAAGACTAAAAGATGAGTAAATGGTAGTTTCAAGTTTGATTATGAATGAAAATGGCTAGGAAAAAAGGGGGCATAAATGCATAGAGCCATGAAGTGTAAAATCATGAACCTAAATATTTAAAGTAGTAGTCACACCCAAAAATCCATTAGAATAACCTATAGTGAATTTTTCAAATAGTAATCATAGTGAATAGAAGGGGAAATGACTAGTGAACCCCGATGTAGAAAAAGAATTCAATAGTAATTAAGTGAAATTTACTCATAGTACATGAATTCCTCCTGGAGAGTGGAAGTAAAAGGTATCATTGATATTTGAGTTTTTACTATGTGTTATCAATAGAGATGTGTTTTATAGATAGATTATCTCATACAAAATTTTACTCCTTAGCATCATGGGTAAAGTAAAACATCAACCAAATCCATGCTAGAACTAATCCAAAAAATGTATATAGAAGGGACTCAATTATTTATATATTCATTTAATATTTGTATCAAGATCAATTTAGATTGTTTATCCATCACAATAAATTAACTAAATAACATTATTTATATAAGCAACATTGTTTTCAATTATAAAGGGTCGACACATTTGAGTACCAAAACTCTATTGAGATTAATCCAAGATTTCAACTACCTTTCCTCCTTGTTTTATCTTGGTTATCTACCAAACATCCTAATTTGCAAACTAATCTATGTAAATAATTTTTTGATATTGTTGGTGTGAAAGTGGATATATAATTATATTTTTTAATAGTTGATTTAATTGGATTTAAGATCTCACTCTAGGTATTTTGAGGCTTACATTAGTCATGATGTGAAAATAGCTACAAGATTGTGTAATGGCTTTCTTTTGGATAGATTTCTAGATTTTATGTTCACATAATTTTCCTTTAAGTCTTTCTCATTTTTGTGTTCTATTTTTTTTAGTATCTAGACATGATATCCATTTATATAATTTCATCCCAAACTAATCCAATTTTTGAGTATTGAAAGACCTATCTCAATCAAGAGATTTACTTATTTTTTTCCCTACTCTTCTCACCCTTTTATATTTTATTATGAAGAATGTCTAACCTATTAAATTGTAAATATACCATTTGTCAAACAAACAATATTAATATCTTGAATACCTTTGAGGAAGATATTGGTCAATGTTGGCCTACATATGGAAATTTGCCTAGATAGATCAATTTCTAGAGGTCTTGGTATGGAGTGTTCAACTGAACAGAGTTCCTGATTGAGTAAGTGATAAAATGTCATGGAAATAGGTCTAATATTTCAAGGTGAAAATTATCATTAGGTTCCCATGGTGATCATGAACTTTATGGACATAAATCAGGTTTTACAGGTCTTAGAAACTCATTTTGAGCCTTGAAAGTTCAAGCTCAAGCCTAGAATAACTAGATAGTCTCAACACATCATGTAGAGATGAATAGATAAGTATGGTTACACATTTGATATATGCACTTGAAAATCAAACCAGGTTTAAAGAGTTTCATGGACATGGTGTTTTTCATGCCTTGAACATTATCTATAAATTTCATATCTTGATGAGTTGTCTATATCAACATTTAAGTCCTCAAAGTTGAACAACTAGAATGAAACATGCATGGGGACATCAAGTTAAAGCTATAGTAATTAACCATTGGGATTCAAAAATCCTTAGTGTTCAAAAATTCAAGAAATATTGATGGTACACGTCTGTGTATACAAGTTGAGATTAATAATCCACATCAAAGATTGGGACAAAGATCAATAGTGTGCATTAAATTTCATAACTAATATCTAATAGTGAGAAGACAAGAGTAGGGTCATTAGGTACCAAAAATATAATAGAATGTATTTGATCATGCACCTAAGATAAATGGTGAGCTCAAAGTAAAAAGGTTAATGAATCCTGAAGATAAGTGATAATTTGCCAAGTGTCATGACTGCAGTAGCTACCAGGTAAATCAATAGTGCACATTCAAGCCATGCAAAAGAAGATTGACCATGTGTGAGAAATAATATCCAGTAGTGCATGTTTAATCATGAGAAATTGGATCTAAAAATGTGTATTTAATTACAAAAAATTAGATACAATGGTGCATGATAAAGCAAATCAATGGTTGATATCAAAAGTCAAAATTTAATGAACTTCAATGGATAGTAAATGTGACTTAAGGTCAAACTAGGGAAAATATTTTTAATTACCCATTTGAAGCCTATTCAAAACCTCTATTAGAGGATTTAATGCATGCAGACTTAGTTTTCTTATGGTTTCAACATCATTTCATGAAGGGAGATCCTCGTGTGTAGTGGAAGCTCTATCACCATTAAAGTTTAGAAGTAGAATGGGTTTATTTAGACCTAATATAGTTTACGAATTACGTTTTGTAGTATGTAATCCCTTCATAGATATTAACTATAGGAAAACCAATAAATAGATTGCTTTTCAATCTAAAATAAACCTATGATCAAGTTTGAAGTAGCGATAGATGTGTAGGAGTGTCTTATCTTTCAACAAAGTTATAGATTTGAAAAACATGTACTTGTAGTCACTTAAGCAAACATAGGCATGGCTCTTCCAAGTCTAGAGATATGAATATTTTGTCCTCATAATGAAAACAAGTGGAGATGGTGTAGAATATTAAATCAAAGGGATTTGGGACTTGGAGATTACAATGAATCATTTATTTCTTCTCAAACATTTTTAGTCCGAAGTGGATCAAAGATGGTTCAAAAGTCAAGAAGGATGTAATATCAATTAATGATCTTGGATGGTGTGCTCCCCCTCTCTCTCCCCCTTTTTTCAATCTCTTATTCTTTTCCATTTGTAAAGGAGCTCTCACATTTGATAATAAATTATCTCTCAATTATATAAGAGTAGAGACTCTCATTTGATAAGGTTAGACCCTATCAAAAAAATTATAAAAGACCTATTGAGCCAATAAAGAATTTATTTACCTATATCTCCCCTCTAAATTGTGTGTAGAAAAGTTTGTGCTTCATGGCATTGTAAAGGAGAATATTTCATGCCCATTGTCCTTCTTTCTTGCTCATTTCTAAGTGTTTTCAAGTTAGTTTTAGGTCTGAGTTAGTGTTCTTGTTATCATTGAAGCAAGTTCCAAGTGAGTCTTATAACTTCTCTTTGTATTCATTCATTGCTTCATAAACCTAGTTTATGAAACACTTATGCAACAAGCTAATTTTGTGAGATTGTGTGAGATAGAATTATCTTATGCTTATTTAGTGTTTATTTCATGCTTATGTGAGTTATCATTTAAATTTTTTTCATCACCATTTTATCCTTCTTAGTGGCCCATTACCCCTTCTCTAACCCTTTTGCTAATGCAAACATTAGTATAGGTGATCCATCAAGAAGAAGTAGGCCTTCTCTAGAGGTACAACCCCACCATAGGTAATCCATAGCCTAGATTTGTTCCCATAGTGTATCTCAATTTTAGAGAGCTTTAAGAACCCTATCCAAGGGTGAATATTGATGCTACAACAATTTTTGGCATACCTGATAGGACACAGTTTAAAGAAGATTGGTCAAATTTTTATGTTGGTTTGATCAATTTTCAATAATTATAGCTTCCAAAAAATAGCATATGATGAATCTAAAATAAGATCTATCATTTTTGTAGTAGATAAGTGACTACATCTCATTCCAAATGTGATTACAAGGTCAGCTTCTAGAGGTATTCCCTTTGAATTCATTGAATTGCCTTTAAACTTAGTAAAAAGATTAAGATTTTCTAATACACACCCTTATAAAGGCAAATTTACTCCTCAGTCACTTTCAAGGCCTACCCCTACAAGATCTTTATTATACCCTTTCATTTCCATTTTTGCCCCTAGAGCTTTCCTCTTTGTGGCCTTTAATGGTCAAAGTCATATGGACTTCCCTCAGTATTATCCTATTCTAGTAACAGCACTTAAAAGTGTCTTTTATTTTACTAGAGAACAATCTACAACCCCTTATGATCACCTCATGGATGTAGCTAAATTTTTATATATTCATAATGTCAATGAGGTAGATATGGTAGTTAGGTTATTAGCCATCTCTTTCAAAGTTAAATCCCTAGATTGGTATACAAGCCTTGCTGCTAATTCTATTACATCATGAGATCAGCTAGGGGATGTATTATGTAAGATATTTGAAGATAAAAGTGACCATTTATAACTTTTAAAATATTTAACCACAATAAAAAGGTCCCCTCGTGAAGTTATCAATACTTCATTACAAGGTTACAAAAGACTTAAGATAGGATCCTAGTCTCTATTAGGACTAAACCCAACTTTGCCTTCCTATACTATTTGAAAGCCCTTAATATTAATATTACAATAATTATCAGTCTATGGGGGGAACACATTACCAAATGCATATGAGGTGGAAGTCAGAGTAGAAAATTATCTAGTATAGGATGGCAATATTACACCTAGACCACCAATGCCTTTGTTCCCTGAGATCAGACCACTTCTTATTTCTATTTTCCCCCTTACTATCATTCTTCCTATGCCTACAATTGATGATATACCCTCACCTCAACAATAAAAGGATTCCACTAGTCAATCTAGTGATTCCCAAGAACATAAGAACTTTCAAGATCTTAAGAGTATGTTTCAATGCTTACAGAATGAACTAATTAATGTTAAGAAGTAGCAAGCATTTAATAGGCTTTACCAAGCCTCATATCAACCTTAGAAGTAAGCTTATCAAGAAAATAGGCCACCCTACAAAGGAAACTTCCCAGGGCAAGGCCAAGGTCAAAGTTAAGGACAAGGTTAACCTAACTATGTTAGGCAAAACAAATATAATCCAAATGTTGCAAGCACTTCCAACACTTTGGTTCCCATCCAGAATATTTTTTCTCAAGAAGCTAAGGTTACCATACCTTAAAATTAGTCTTTTAGGCAATCCATTATTCCAACAACTTATTTCAATCAAGCTTTTAATGATCAATGGTATTAGGCTACCAATTATGGGTATAATCAAGCTCTTATGGCTTAGAACCTAAGTGCCCGTGATGACAAAAATAGAAGATTCTCAAGAAGGTCAAAGCCCTAATCAAGGACCAAGCCAATTGGGTGATACAATGGTGAATTATGAGCAAGAAGAGTGTTATGTACTTAATTAGCAAGCTAGTTTTAGGTAGGCATACATTTTAGTGGTAGCAAACACAAGGTTCAAAAGAAGGAACATGGATGGTAATTAGTAAGTAGTGAAAGATATTCCTACCATTTCTACTTCAATATCAAAGCCAAATTAACTTTTTATTATTCCAAAGGTTCTAATAGCTCTAAGGAAACAAAAGTATGGGAATGTCTTTATCCCTCAAAACTCACAAACTCAAGGTGTAGTTGTGGCTCCCAAAGCACAACCAAAGGTTTGTAGTTTACCCATAAAAATTATGGAACAAATGAAAAGGTCCACTATGACTGTGAGTGTGCTAATGTGGGATATGCTCTTTTTGACTGGTCAAGTAGACAACCTCCAAGAAGGTTGTCAAGAATCAATGTGTTAATGCCTGAATATGTATCACAGGTGCCCAGAGTGTTTAAAAAACACTTCTCGTTTCTTAATTCCCAATAATTCAATGCATAATTTATAGGTTGTGATAATCTTATTATCTATTGATGGAATAGATGTAGAACAAGTGGTCTATTTCACAAATTTATATTAATTTGGTGGTTGGGATCCACCATGGAAAAATAGTTGATCTATTAAAAATATGAAGTAAGCTAATCTTAAAAATGGTGAATTATGATCAATAACTAATCTAAATACTAATCTAAGATGGATATTTACAATGAAAATTAAGCTAGAGTGATTTGGTTAAAAAGGAGCAAAAAGAAGGGTAGGGCAGAGAAAAAATGTTGTCGATCTTCATTCCAAACATCATGACAAAGTTAAATATCATCCAAGCATGCACTTAACCAATGTATAACATAAAGGAGCATAATCTCAAATCCTATCAGACATCAAGAAAACATCTAAGTAATGTGGGAAATAATGTAAATAAGAACCAATTTCACTTTAAAGATATACCCTTGCAAGAAAATAGCATTAGCCCAAATGCAAGAAGAGTAACAAAATGAAATTCACATAATAACTTCCAATTAACCTAGAATTGGCACAAGTTAATAGATCTACATTCAAATGTAGAGACCAATAATTCATAAGAACCATTCAAATCTGGAAGTTAGAACAAACAAGTGAGAGAGAAGCCATGATAACAAAAGACACAAGCAAATTCAGACAAACTTTGCAAAATTCCTTACTTATATTAATTTCTCAAAGTTTACAAAGTAATTTTTATTATAAAAACTCCCATCTAATTACATAAGTACAAGTGTTAGGACAACTTTCCTTTCTATGAATCCTTTGGGATACACTAGAATTTCTGTAATGGATTGATCTATAGGCAAGATGCATATGCCTTTACAAATAAAATATTCCATTTTCAAGATTTACAATGCTTAGTTATAGGAATAATATTATTTATTCAAATCATTTGAATTTGAGAACCATCTATTATAGTTTATTTCTCTAGTATGATCTTCATTCTATAATGTTTCTCCTCAATTAGCTCAAGGTTGATAATTAAATTTTGGAAGAGCTCTTTGATTTGACCTACGAAGCCCTTATGGTCTCTATCTACCTTATCTAATGATTTTGACTTCACTGATGTTTTCTGTTATAGTTAGATTCATACTCATGATCCTATTATTATCAATAGTAGTCTTACCTATGCTTTAGTTTTTTACCCCTTGCATAAACTGGGAAGCTCTTTTCTTGAACTCATCTTTTGTAATTAGACCAATTGGAATGCATATAGTAGGGTCCCTCACTAAGCTATATAATACATGAACTATCCTATCTTCCAGTAATTTGAGGTCATTTGAGAGTTCCCCCATTTCCCAAGACCATTTTCTCACATCCTTGATCTTATCTACTAATATAGCCATAGCCATGCTTAGGTGAGTTATGCTTACTATTTTGAAACCAAGAATTTGGTCATTTATGAGGGCATTGATCATCTAAGGTCAAATACGATTTGACATCATCCTTAAAGACACTTTTTTATATGTCATTGTTACAAATTCTATTAAATTGCTCACTAGTGGACTCTGGATTGAATTATATTTGCATACTCAATTACAATGCTAACAGGAATGAATTAGGGCATCCATACATTATTTTATAGTTTATCGTGACTTATGGGGCTTTTATGAAGGTTTTCATAGTGCTCTAATAGTAGTAGCTATTTGAATTTGTGTGGGATTCAATCCTAATTATAATGCATGCTTATACCTTTGCATTTCCTAGGTCTACAAAATATCTTAAACTAAATGGTCTAGCTAATGTGGCTCCATCATGGCATCCATGTGGCATTTTCAAAAACTTTTTCTCATTCATATTTAAAAATTAATCATAGCCTTTTGAAAACTATCACTTGATTTTTCACCATTCGATCATCCTCACATGGATCAACATAGACCATTGATCTTGATCTAAGAATTTAAATGCTATCAACTACAGGCTATGTTCACCATGGTTATGACACTTGTCACTTATTCATTCACTCTGAGCTTCATTTAAATGTCAATGTTGATCTCACACCATTTATTTTATTTATATGGATCAATCAAACTTTGTTGATCTTGATCAATTTGATTATGCCTCCTATTCCATAGACCATTGATCATTATGTGTACTCTCATCTATGTACTATTGATCTTTGAAATATGCTTAAGCTTCAATTTGTGACTCATAGCTATGTCATGTGTCATCTCTACATTCATCTTAACTTTTCAATGTTCATCATGCACCATTCGATCATCCTCATCCAAGAAAATTCACTCTATTGGATCTTGATCTATGAGGTCGAATGTTGTTAGATTTTGAGTGTTCTTTTCTTGAGAGTGTGACACTTGTCACTTTCTCACTTTTCTCATGTATCTATTGAATTTTTGACTTTATATGTATCGATGGATTAATCTAGCCTATATAAATGTGTGTCATTGATCTCTAGAATATGCTCAACCTTTATCTTAGGGTCAAGGTCTTTGTCTTTAATATCACACCATTGGATCATGATCATCAAAATAAATGTTGACCATTATTCCTATTAATAAAAATGATGTTTAAGTCCATGCTCAAGGGACACAAAACTTAAGCTAAAGTCTTAGACTAATGTTTCTAGTCATACTAATAAATACAAATAAAAATTTAGGCTAAAGTCTTAAGCTAAGTTAGAAACATAATAAAGAGGACCGTGCACATAATAACAGAAATGGAATAAAGTCTTAGGATAAGGATTTTTTAGGCTAAGTCTATATACATAACAAAATATCTTGGCGGTTAGCTAGAGCATATCTAAATTAAAAGGGACCAAGGGGGCTCGATAAAATAAAGGGACCAAGCATAAAAAAATTTAGACTAAGGTGTTGTGGTCTTAATAAACATGACAAAATCTTTGGATTAAAATAGAATAAATTCCATGGCATAATAAATCATTCCCATGTCAATTGTTCCCACCAAATTTGAATTATATTCAAAGTGACCTAAGCTAGGGTTTTTAGAATTAAGATTTTTAATAGGCCAAAATTTAATAAAATATAAAATTATTATTAAATCATAAAACCAGACATTACTCATTCCAAATGGACCCCATTGGAGTTGTGACCTAAAACATGAAAATATAATGTTAGTAACTTTAGTCAATATTAATCCAAAATTATGAATAAATATGCCAACCAAATCAGGTGTGAATGATCTCCAAATGAAGACTATGTGTAATCATGATATTGGTACTTTGATCAAGTCAATTTTTAATTTTAAGTTACAAAATTTGCATAATTTAACATAGGGGTCCCTATTTTTTAGAAATGGGGGCATGATAACCTCAACATAATGTTTATAAGAAGCCATCAAGAAAAAAAAATGTGGTTCTCACCAATGCAACCAAAGGACCTAGTCAATGGAAATTAAGTAAGATGGTCAAGTATCCCCCATTCTATATTTTAGTGATCATTGGTGACTCTTTAATACATAATTACTTGGTAGACAGTGGGGCTAGGACCTCAGTACTACCAAAGTCCATAGATAACCAATTTGGTCTAAAATATGAGCCATTCAGTATCATCAGAGACCTCAACTTGATCCTGCATGCTTTCCCTAATGTCTCAATGGCTCAAGATGTGTTGATCCTATATATACCTCCTCATTTTCCCCTATACCTCTCTAAATAATCCACTACAAATATTGGAGGTTATATTGTAGTAGATTGGTCATACATGGAATTCAGAACAAGGTATGAAACTAAAGTATCTATTAAGGTTGATCCCATTACATAATTCCATCTAGAGCCTTATGGGCCAAATAGAATAAACCTCAACTGCATTATCCTAGATGAGGATGAACCTCTGGCTGATCAAGAACTAAAGACCCATCTTGAGGAGGTACCTAATATGTTTTTAGATGAATTATGGAATGATAATCAATAAGTTAACCCCTTGGAAGGTGTTGAGGATAGATACTCAGGTGTCTACTACTTACATGAAGAGAATCAATCCATGGCATCCCTCATTGGACCTAAAGAGGATCTTAGTGGCTTATGTAAATTATTTTTGATAGCTCAAGGAGCAAACATGGAATGGGTGTAGGTGCAATGCTAGTATCCCCCTAAAATGACAAATATTTATCTTCTTAGAGATTCTAATTTAGTTTCTCTTGTAATGTAGTATAATATGAAGGTCTCATCCATGGCCTTTAATGGGCTAGTAAGAGAGGGATCAAGAAACTAAAAGTTTATGGAGATAGTGAGATGATTATGTGCTATGTTAGAGTCCAGAATATCACCAAGAATATTTTGATGAAGTCTTATAAACATGGAGTGTAGAACCTACTTGAATATTTTGAGGCTTTTAACATCCAAGTAGTGCAAAGGAACCAAAATGGACATTATGATAAGTTGGCAACTATGGGAGATCAATTTGATATCCCCAATGAGTTAAAAAAGTCTAAGGTACAACCATATGTTAAAGTGTTAGTGAGACCATCGATGCTAGATAATGAAGCTCATTGGTAGGTCTTTTAAAATGATAAGAAAATTGCTTGTTTTTTAAGTAAGATTCATAGTTTTCCTTAATGGACCAATAAAATTTTCAACACCAATATGGTGAGCAAATTATTTAGTTAAGATCCAATAAACTTCCTAAAGGGATTGTCACCCTTGAAGGTCTTTTATATGAGGGAGATAATATGGTAAAAGACAAATTAGTAATATCAAAATTTGAAGAGAAATATTAAAAAGTCCTTATCTTAAAGGACAAACTCCTCAATCTTGTGCAGGTATGCAATAAAGCTGAGAGGCATGCTTTCATAGAGCTTTGTAAAGAATATGTAGAGATTGGGAATATAGTGACCTGAGAGGTTTTGATACCAAGTTGGCCCAACATACTAAATAATTAGAGGCTAATGCTAAGCCTATTAGGAAAAATAAAAGTCCTATAAGCCCCAAAATTGAATATCTTATTAGGAAAAATAATGAATTATGCCTCGGTGCCTTTTGTGATGGACTGCGAGCTACGCGCATGGGCGCCTTCAAAGCCTGTTAGCCAAGCTAGGGCATCAGGCCCTAGCTTGTTTTTTATTAGTGGTGGGTTGAACAGGATTTGTAGGTGGATAGAGGGGCATTGGCGTAATAGCAGAGGGTGTATTCATCAGTAACGGAGGAAAACAAGTTATAGGGACCATGGCTTTGCAGGGGTTGACTTAGACCAAGCTAGAGAAGAGTTACAGTGAGGCTCTCGGGAAGGGGTGCTAGGGGGAGAGTTAGAGAGCAGAGACTAATTTGGAGGTTAACCAAATTCTAGAAACATCTACCACTAACACAGTGGGGGGATTGAGAATTTCCAAGGTAAATGGCTATCTAGAATGCTACCAAGAAAGACCAAAACTTGTTATTCCATTTGAATTGATTACTGAGGATGTGGAGTATTTCTCCAAACATTCACTTTACTGTAAATTCCTAGGGCTATGAGTTTCCCTTCCATTTTTGGAGAATTGGGCCAAATGGGTGTGGGAACCAGAGGGAGAGATGGAGGTAACACTGCTGGCCAATAATTTCTTCATGGTCACATTTATGTGTTTGGCTGACAGGAAGAGGGTATTTGAAGGAGATCCATACTTCTACAATCAAGTAGGGCTTTTTGTTAAGCCTTGGCATACTAGCTTCAATCTCACGAGGAATTGCTAAATAAGGTTCTTATATGGGTGAGACTGCCCAGAATGCCTATTGAATGCTGCCATGAGGATGTTCTCCAAATGATTGCTTCAATGCTTGGAAAACCTGGGGTTCTTCCACACAGACTCTAGGTAGGAAAATCATGACCTTCACTTGAATCTATGTTGAAATTGATTTAAGTAGGCCATTACTGGATGCTGTTGAGCTTCGTGTGGGTCCATACTCATGGGTTCAGTAGCTAGACTATGAGACACTCCCATTTAGATGCCACTTATGTCATGAGTATGGACACCTAGTTAGATGATGTACAAAGGCAAAAGGGAATGACTAGTAGGCTTTTCCCTAAGCTCCACCGAGTTACACTACTATTGTGGACAAAGGAAAGAAGATTGGACCTAGTGCTAGTAAATATTCTGAAGGCTTTATACAGGTCAAGTTGAGAGGATGAAATAGAGGTCTAAAGAGATCCTTTATGGAATGTTCGGAGGAAGATTTGATTAATAGATTTGGAGTCTTGGGGGATTTGGGATAGCAGGAGGAATGCATGGATTTATTTAATGGGGGGCAAGTAGTGGGTGGTTTTGGAGTGGCTAATGACACGGCCATGGAAAAGGAAATGCCCCCTAAGGATGTTGTCCTTCCTATGATTTTGGAAGAACAGAATGGAGAGCAGTAGATTGTTGAATCAAATACTGGTATGGGTACTAAATTTGAAGCCTTAATTCCTTAGGTACAAGTGGAGGTGCCTAAGTTGGAGAAGAAAGGCAAGGCCTCTTCTCACTTGGGAATTTTGCAAAAGGAAGGGAAAAAACTAGCTTCAAAAAAAAATAGTAAATCAGGGGGAAGAAAAGATATGGAAAGGATAAAGATGATTGGGGAAAATTTGGTTGAGTCAGGTGTGGTCAAGACCTTAGACTCCCATTTCTTGCCTCCTTCAAAATGATTGTTATATCTTGGAATGTAAGGGGCTTGAACAATAGCCCTCTGCAAAAAGTGGTTTGGGAGTTGAGTAAGAATCAGTGTCCAAATGTTCTTTTTTTGTAGGAAACTAAGGTGTCAGTGGATTTCATGATGAGTCTAGCCCCCTAGCTTTGGAAAAATGGATCTTGTCAATGTGTAGGGGCACAAGGTATGGCAGGAGGCATGGCTTGCCTTTAGAATCCACGTAAGGTCCATCTGGTGTCATGGATAGCCTTTAGGTCCTCTCTTTATTTGGTTTCTTTATGTAGTGAATTTGGAGAGTACATTTGCCTGACCAATGTCTATGCACCCATTGACTTTCAAGGTAAGCAGTAGGTTTGGAAAAATATCCATTTAGTCATAAGGGACTTTCCTTTTTTGCCATGGATTATGGTTGGTGATTTCAATGCTATAATGGACCTATCTAAAAAAATGGGAGGCAATACTAGATTTGAACCATCATCCTATTTGCTTTGAGACAAGGTTTTGGAGCACAACCTGGAGGATATCAAGCCTTGCAATGGGTGGTAGACTTAGAATAATAGGAGGGTGGGGGACCACTTTATTGCAGAGTGTATTGACATATTCTTGACTTCTTACTATTGGATGGGTGGCTCATGGTCTTTGAATTTCAAAATCTTGGATTGGAGATGTTCTGACCATTGGCCTATTAAACTTCACATCTCTTCTAATTGTTGGCAGAAGAAACTAACTTTCAAACTTCAATTAATGTGGCTCAGGGATCAGTCTTTATATGATCGAGCTGCTAATTGGTGGAAAATGGGGAGACCAGTGACTGGGACAACAATGTACACTTTTGCTAAGCTCCTTCAGTATGTGAAATATCAGCTCAAAAAGTGGAATGTATTAAGCTTTGGAAACATTTTTTGGGAGAAGAAAGAAGCACAGGAAGAGTTAAACTTGATTACAAGGTTAATTTGGGAGGAGGGGTTGTCAGAATCCTTATTGAATGATGAAGCAAGGGTTGTCAAGAGGGTGGAAGAATGGGAGCTAAGAGAGGAGGTGTTTTGGAAGCAGAAAGCCTAAATTGAGTGGCTACAAGAGGGAGACAGGAACATGGCCTTCTTTCTCAACTCGATTAAAGCTAGATAGCATAGCAATAGGATTGTGACTTTGGTTTCGAGTAATGGGGAGACTCTTTCATCCATGAGAGCCATGTGTGATGACGCTATCTAGTATTTTGCTTCTATGTTTAGTGAAGATGGTCCGGGGAGTACTGTTGCTAAAGAGCAAATTTTATCATGTATTCCCAAATTGGTTTCTCAAGAGATGATGGAATAGATGATGCGCCCTATCAGCCTTGAAGAGCTCAAAAAGATTGTCTTCATGATGAAAAATGGTAAGGCTCTAGGCCCAGATGGTTTTTTGATTGAATTTTATCAGGAGTTTTGGGAAATCATCAAATTTGATCTTTTGGTTGTGGCTCAAGAATCTCAAATCAGTAAACAAATGCTTCATGCCTTAAACTCGACCTTCCTAGTGCTCATTCCTAAGAGGGAAGGTGCTAATCACCTTGGTCAATTCAGGTTGATCTCTCTCTATAATGTTATATATAAGATTATTTCTAAGCTGATAGCTAAAAGATTAAAAAATTGGTTGGGGGCATTGATCTCTGAGGAGCAAAGTGGATTTGTGAAGGGGCATCAGATTCTTGAGGGAATTTTAGTGGCTACTAAAGTGATTCATTCCATGTCCCACTCCAAGGAGAAGGCTATGTTTATGAAGCTGGATATGTCTAAGGCTTATGATAGGGTCTAGTGGTCCTTTCTTCAGAAGGTTTTGGCTACCTTTGGTTTCAGAGAGGAGTGGATCAGATGGGTTATGAGTTATGTGAACTCGATCTCTTTCTCTATTTTGGTGAATGGGGAGCACTCACAGCTCTTTGGCACTGTATGGGGGCTACGACAAGGGAATCCATTATCTCCATATCGATTCCTTCTTCTGGCAAAAGGTCTTGGAAGGTTAATCAAAAATAAGATAGGAGAAGGGGTTATTCAGAGATGGAGGTGGGGTGGCAACCTTCCAGCTCTTTCTCACCTTCAATTTGTGGATGATGTGGCATTGATGGGATTGGCCAACATGAGGGAGGCAACCAACATTCACAGTAGTCTAGATGCCTACTTGGCTGCCATGGGGCAAGTGATTAACAAAGATAAATCATCAATTTTTTTCTTCAACACTCTGCCACCTATTCAGAGAAGGGTGGCTGACACTCTTCATTTTCAATGTGGTAGACTTTTGATTCTTTATCTTGGCATCCCGATATCTGTGGGGTGATAGTCCAAGGACTCATGGCAAGGAATCTTAGACAACTTTAGGGCCAAAGTGAACCATTGGACCAACCGATGGCTATCCTTTATGGGGCATGTCTAGCTGATTCAATTGGTGGTGTAGGTGCTTCGTATGCTCTAAGTGGTGCCAGTGGGCTTTGTTCATGATCTTGACTCCTTGGAAAAATAGTTCTTATGGTTTGGCAACTTATCTTCAATGAAATGGAGCCTAATTCACTAGGAGGTTGTTTACAGTCCTAAGAGGCTGGGTGGTTTGGGGTTGAGGCAATCTTTTTTGGCTGGTATGGCCTTGGCCGCTAAGTTATATTGGAGATGGTGTGTAGAATAGAATACCATTTGGGCAAGGATCATGGCTTTTAAGTACTATGTTGGGATTCTTGTGAGTGATATCCCCAGATTCAGCTTGTCGAGTAGTGGATCAATTATCTAGAATACTCTCAAGAAAGGTGCTACGTTGATTAAGAGAGGCCTATTTTGGATTTACAAGGGAGGAAATGAAGCACAATTCTAGTATGATTTGTGGGATGGTTTTCCCCCCTAGTGGCTCAGTACCCACATCTTGAGGGCCTGGCCTGACGCTTTGATGAGGCTGGTTGGGTCATGGTGGGTGACTACAAATCCCTCCTGATTTAGGATCATTTGACAATGGCAAGGTGGAAGGAGCAGGAAGATTGGCCAATTTTGGATATGAGAGAGAAGTGCATTAAGCATTAGGAGATCTTAGCTGATTGATTCTATTGTGCTCTTAGGGGAAAAGATTTGCTGGCTTGATTGCCTCATCCTAAAGGGAATTACACGGTTGCTGCTGGATACCAAGAGATGATTGCACAGAGATGGGGCAATGGTGGGGAAGTGTCATGGTGGAAAAAAGTGTGGAATAACATTTCTTGGCCGAAGTGCAAGTTTTTTATTCGGACTTTGACATGGAACCAGTGCTTGACATGGGAGAATATTAGATGGCATGGTTTTACTGGTCCTTCTTGGTGAGTCTTATGTCAAGGAGCAGAGGAGGACTCTTCTCACTTGTTTTTTAGTTGCCCCTTCACACTTCAGCTATGGCACGCTTAGTGGGATGCCTGGAGATTTCAATGCCTACACACCTCTTCCTTAGTCAAGTTTGGGGAAAGATTGGGTAGGCCGCCTCATGATGTGCCTTTTCTTCAGGAGGCATGGTATGCAGGTCCCATTTTTCTGATGTGGCAGGTTTGGCTAGAGCGAAACCATAGCATTTTCTCAGAGGAAAGGTTGGCAATCTACCAAGTGTGGATAAGTATTATTGGCATGATTCAAGAAATGGTGAAAGCTAAGAGCAAAATTGCTCTTCCTCTGGTGCAGGGCATATTGATTTGGTGAAAAGGCTTGGCATTCTAGCTATTTCTATGGTTGTTGCTAGTGTTAGGCATGGTCATGGGAGGGAGAATAAAATATAGGGGAATGGGAAATGGTCCCCTCCTCCTGAAGGTTATCTAAAACTCAACATGGATGGTTCAGCCAGAGGATGTCCAGGCTCGGTGAGGATTGGTGGGATTGGCAGGGATCACTCGAGTGCTATGGTTTTTATTTTATCTACCCACATGGGAGACCAGACGGTGAATATGATGGAGGGAGTTGCTATTATACATACTTTAAGGAGGGCTTATGAGCTTGGCTAGCATAAGGTGGAGTGTGAAGTTGACTCACAAATTTTGATAAATTTGATCTGGGAGAGAAAAATTGATGATGTTAACTGGCAACTTTCTTTGGTGGTGCAACAGATTCTTCAAATTAGTATGCTTATGGATTTTGTTTCTTTTTCTCACATTCTGAGTGAGTGGAATGGTGTGGCTGACTATTTGGCCAAGTGGGCTTTAGCGAATGTTGGTGGATGTAGGGTGGATGATAGGGCATTTTTGCCGGAGGAGGTGAGTAGGGACTTTGATAGACTTCTCAAGGTGGATGGTAATGTTGTTGGTTAATGTCGATGCCTAGTGCCTTTTTCTTTGTTTTTTGTGGTTTGTTGGGGCTTTGGCCCTTTGTTGTATTTTATATTTCTGACTATTAATAAAAATTTTACCCCTTTTTATTAAAAAAAATATCTTATTAGGAAATAATTAACTAAACTAATTGAATCCAAGATCATCTTTTCCATTAAACACTACTCATGAGTAGCTAATTTGGTACTTGTGAGGAAGAAAAATGGGGAGATCATATTGTGTGTTGAATTTAGGGATATAAATAGGTTTTATTTGAAGGATCACTATCATTTTCCATCTATGGAACAACTTCTTCAAATAGTTTCTAACTCAAAATGCTTCTCCCTTTTGGATGGATATTTAGGCTACAACCAGGTGCTGGTGAGATAAGAAGATCAGTATAAGACTACCTTCACCACAAAGTGGGGCACATATGCTTACCATAAGATGAATTTTATATTACCAAATGTTAATACAACCTTTCAAAGATTAATGGACATGGCTTTCTAAGGATTTCTAAATTAGATGGTACTAGTCTACTTGGATGACATCACAATTTTCTCCAAGAAGGCTAGTGAGCACTTAGATCATCTAAGGTTGATCTTCTAAAGATGTATAGCATATGGGATATTTTCAAATCCCAATAAATGTGTGTTTTTTTTTCATGAAGGAAAACTTTTGGGTCACATTATTTCAAAAGAAGGATTATCCATTAACTTTAATACAATAAGTGTCATCATGGCCTTATCTTTACCAAAGCACAAGAAAGAAATCTAGAGATTCCTTAGGAAAATAAATTTTGTGAGAAGGTTTATACCTAGTTTTATAAACTTGGTAAAACCCATCACTACCATGCTAAAGAAGAGACAAGTTTTTGCTTCATCAAATGAAAATAAAGTAGAATTTGAGGCCATCAAATAAGTCATTGCCCAAGTACTCTCACTCATGAATTTTGATTTCTCAAAGGATTTTACATTGTACAACTTTTCCAATATTGGCCATATATCATATATGCTAATGCATAATAATGGTGAAGGACTTGAATAACTAATTGCATTTTTTAGCTAAGGTGTAGAGGGATATGAGGTGAGGTACACTTTTATATAAAATTAGGTTTTTACAGCTTTGAGAAACCTCAAAAAGTTTAGACTAATGCTTTACAACATCAATATTCATCTTATGGTGTCTCTTCCTAAGGTAAGGTGCTTTCTATTAAATAATGATTTGAATGAGAACAGAGAAGGCTAAATTACCAAGGTCATGGAGTACGATGTGGAGATCAAAGTCACCAAGCTGATAAGAGGTAAAGGCTTATGTGAGCATATGGTAGATGATCTTTAAGAAGACAAAGAAGTTTTGGTGACATAATAAAATGCACAAGAAAATTCACCTCCAATAATAGTTATCTCTAAGTTATGACACATTTCTTGATGATAGGAGAATGACCTCAAAATTTGGATAAAGCAAAAATTAGCTATTTCAGGCTTTAGTCCATACCTTATGCATTATTTGATGGTTTTATTTTCATAAGGGACCTAAATGGGGTATTTCTTAGGTGTATTGATGATAATTAAGTGTTAAAGCTCTTGAAATAGTTTAATGATGGACCTATAGGAGGCCATTTTTCTCTAAGGACAACAACAACAAAAGTAATGAGAGATGGTTATTACTAGCCTAGCCTCTTCAAGGATGCCTATGCATGGGTTAGGAAATGTCATAAGTGTGATTTTTTATAAGGAAAAAAAAATTAGTAGCTCTTCCCTTCAACCCAATCTAGGTGGAGAAACCCTTCATGAAATGGGGTTTGGACTTCATAGGAAGGATCAATCCACATTCAAGTGTAGGGCATAAATGGGTGATCACTACAACTAACTACTTCACTAAGCATGTGGAAGCAATTTCCTTGAAAGAATCCAATGAGATAGCATTATTGGACTTCTATGATAGCATAGTAACCAAGCTTAGTTTCCTAGCTACTATAATTTTATATAATGCATTAGCATTTATTGGCATGAAGACAAGTCAATGGGCATTCAATCTAGGCATCTACCTCAACACATCCTCTAATTACTACCCCTAAGGCAATAGAATGGTAGAGTCCACAAACAAAAACTTGATAAGGATTATCAAGAGGTCCATGGAAGAGAATAAAAAAGAGTGTGTCATACAAATACAAAGACATCCTTATGGGATGATAGAGTGACTCCTAAAGCTGCCATTGGAAATTCTCCATATGTCCTTGTATATGGGAGGGAAGCCAAATTGCCCATTTTTCTTAAACTACCTACACTAGAGTTAGCCCATCAACTTGAGATGATGGAGAGTGAGCCTATGAATGTGAGGATGATAGATTTCATGGAGCTTAAAGAAACCAAGGACCTTGCCTTGAAGATATTATAATTAATAGAGCCATAACAAGTTACTTTAAGGAAGGGGACCTAATCCTTAAATGGGACTCAAATAAGGCCAATCTAAGAAGCCATACCATGTTTAATAGATTTTAGATTGGTCCTTATTTGATCCATGGCTATAAACAACATAATGATTTTTATCTTGCCCAATTGGATAGAGAGGTATAACCCATGCCAATCAATGGAATTCATTCAAAGCTTTGTTTTAGATTGAGGGTAAATGTAGGTTTTGAAGGGGCCCCGAAACCCTGATACAAAGAGTGAAAGAGAGAACGTCTAAGACCACAGGCAAAGCCTAAAAAACACTACAAGGAAGTAGCAAAAATAGGTTTTAAATGGACCTGGAACCACCAGATAAACATCCGGTCAAAACCTAGAAAACATAGATCTGGTAACACATCAGACAAAAGATAATAAAAGGAAAACAAAGAACAATACTAGTTTCAAAACCAACAAGAAGGACCAGATTATTCATCCAGTTCTAGTATCAAGTTCATGGCTTCTTTTCCTTTCAAAACAGTTTCCTCGGTGGTAGCCTCTAGCAAAGCTCCTGTGTATCTTTCTTTCTAGAGCTTTGCCTCGTCCTATTGCTGGGACCCTCTAGTGCTTTGGTCTCCTCATTGGCTCGTTTACCTATATTGATAGCAGCAGCACAAATGTTGGATGTTACTTCCTCCATTTTCCTTCTATTGTCCTTTATAAGTTCTTGGAGGTTGTTTTCATAGGCTTTGAGCTTGACTGGGATCTCGCTTAACTGATTTTCCATGTTGTTTATTTTGTTCCAAGCAGCTTTCAGGGAGTCTTCCAAGTTTTCCACTTTTCTCTTGAGATCCAAAATCTCCCTGCACATCCAGGAATCAATTTGGGAAGATGCCTCTGCTTTACAGTTAACCCAGGTCATAGGAGTGTGTGTTTCATCATTCTGATTCTTCCCTCTCCAGTCCTCAGGCTTTTTATTAGGACTATTCCTGGCTTCTTCAAAGGTATCTTCTCGACTCTTTTGTTCCCACTCCTTGATTCCAGATTGTATTTCCATATTCTTATTTTGAATATCATTCTGATCAAAATTTTACTTTTTGTTCTTAGAAGTTGGGTCCTCAACAGGATCTTCCTGGACAAATTCTTCCTCTGACACATTCTGGTTTTCCTCCGTATCTACAGTTCTATTAGCAGAATCCTCCTCTGTATTGACTTTATCTTTTTCAATTTCCTCAGTGCATTCTTCATCATCATTAGAGTTAGTATCCCAGCTTTCAGTTCCTTCTTCTTCCTCCAGTTTTTCTTTCTCGGGTTCTTCAATTTTCTCTCGACCCCTTTCTTCTTCTACATTTTGCTGTTTAGGACTGGGGGACTTGATTTTGCCTCTCCTGATTACACTTTCATTATTTTTATCTCCTGACACCTTATTTTTCCCCTATTTTAGGTACTTAAACAGTGCCCTGTTCTTACAGTAGCCTTTAATAAGCAGAATAAGGCCTTCATGGAGGATAGGGCGCATTTCCTTTTTCCTATGAGCATATAAGCTTTGGACCAGGGAATAGCGAAGATAAAAAGGAAAAGACAGACTAACCTTATGCCTGAAATGGTTGAGGAAGACAAAATGGAACTTGTGCACTCGTTTGCTTCTTCTATCCAAGATGAAGTACTCCCTTATACAGCTTAAGACATCCCTCCATATCCCTTTTATCTGGTCCAGCTCATAGAAATCCCCATTTTTGACCAGCTTCTGCTCTTCCTCATCCATTTTGGGGAACTTACAAAAGGCCTCATTCAAAATGCTTGTTTTCTTGGAAAATTTGAGTCCATCTGTTGGCAACCCTATAACTTCAGCAATAAAGTCCTCTGTTAAGTTTACTGATATACCATGCAAGGTGACCCTTTCATCAGACCAGTTTTTGAAAAAGGCCATCATGATATGTGGTTTTGAGCCATGGAGTCTTTCCATGTAGCTCGTAACTTTACCTTTCTGCAAGATTCTCCAGACTTCATGCTTCTCTCTCCATTCTTCACAACTCTTGGGTTCCCATTTACGAGGTTCTCCCTTCCTTTCATGAGCCATACTCATTTTCTTCAAATCCCTTTTGCTGTGGACTTTGCCCTAAAACCTCCTGCTATCAAATTGATTGGGAATTTGACTTTGTATGTGCTTTTTCATGATCCGCTTATCCCTCTTGAGGGCCTTGCTCTTTAATAATTGAATTCCTTTCCCCGTGCTGCCACTCCTCCTACTCATTATAATTTTATTATACTCCAACCATACCTTCTTTCGCATGGGTGGCATCATGAAGAATGAGCACCCTTAAATCCACATTCCTTTCTAAAGTTTCATACCACCTTACTATTTGACCTTCCTAGATAGCACAATTAGTATGCCAATCAGCAACACCATTGGCTTCTCGAAAGGTGTGGGTGATTTTAATATCTTCAATTTTTTTCAAAATTGTTTTCATCTCCTTTACCTTATCCTCTATGGTCCAAGACACAGTATTCTTATTATTGAGAATATTGATAACATTCAAAGAGTCCCCTTCAAGCCATAATTTAGGATAACCCAAATCCACAGCTAATTTAAGGGTCTAGAGGGCAGTAGTTGCTTCGGTAATGTGGCAATTAGATATACCAATGGGGGTTGCGATAGCATCAATGACCATACCTATATGGTTTCTCAAGACACCACCACAACTAGCATTCCCCAGGTTCCCTTTGGCAGCACCATCAAAGTTGCCTTTAATCCAACCTTGAGGGGGAACATCCCAAGTAACACCTGATCTGGGGTTTTCAGGTTTACCAAGAGGAATATCCGTCCTCAAGGGATTATCCACATTGAGAGTAGAGCTTGGATTCTTTTGGGAAGCAAAATTTTCCTTTAAAGCTCTAATGATATTCTGTCCTACCACCCATCCAGGAAGTTCTTTATTTCTGAATTTTCGGTTATTTCTTTCCTTCCATATTCCCCACCAAATATGGGGAAGAGTAATTTTCCATAAGAAGAGAACATTAAGATTCTTTGAAGGGCAATACCAGCTTTTGAAAGAAACTTCCACATTTTTGTGGTGAATCCATGTAATACCCCACAGATAGAGAACCTCCTTCCAAACAAGCTGAGTGAAGGAACAATTAACGAATAGATGATCTCTATCTTCAAGGTCTTTCTTACAAAGAATACACCTGTTAACAATATTGATTCCGCATTTCTGTAAGTTATCCAGAGTCAAAATTTTATTTTGGAGAAGGGTCCAAAAAAAGAACTTGATTTTAGGGATGAGCCCCTTAATCCAGGCTCTTGTCCATAATGGTTTTCTACCATTTCCCTTAGAGATGAAGATGGAGGAGACTTTAAACTGTCCACTTGGCTCATAGTGCCAAACAATTCTATCTTCTTGATTAGGATATAGAGATATAGCTTTTAGGGATAATTGAATATCCTTGAGATCTTGATCATAGTTAGTGAGGTTTACCCAGGTGTTGTTCTGCCAATATTGATTAACCGTTATTCCCACTCTTTGCTTACATCTTTCTATTATATCTTTATCTTGGATTTCTTCCTGTAAAGGTTTTCCTCTTAACCAAATATCTTCCCAAAATTTCACCTTTTTACCATTTCCTACTTTCCAAGAACTTCCTTCTTCAAGAACATGTTTTGTTCCCTAGACTGCCCCCCAAATGGTAGAAGGATGAGAAATATCTGGAGTAGTAAAGAAGTCAGGAAGTGACTTTGCCTTAAATAAGTACTTATGCTTCCATATTTTACTCCATTCTTTGTTTTCCTAAAAGACCCTCCATCCCTATTTCACTAAAAGGGCAGTGTTCATACTTCTAATTTTCCTTATATCAAGTCTGCCATCCTTAACAGGTTTGCAAATGTTATCCCAAGCAATAAGAGGCATTCTCCTTTTCTCTTCAGTACCTGACCAAAGAAAGTTTCTTTGAATTTTTTCAATTACTTCCACAAATTTAGTGGGGATTTTGAAAAGACTCAAAGCATACATAGGTATGCTTTGAAGACTAGCTTTGAGGAGTGTAAGCTTGCCACCATGGCTAAGAAGACAGCCTTTCCATCCCGCCAACTTCTTACTGAATTTGTTGATTAGAACTTCCCAAAAAGCTTCAGGGGCTTTCGACCCAAAAGGGAGGCCAAGGTATGTGGAAGGAAAAGAACCTATGGAGCAGTCAAGGATTCTTGCAATTTTGTTCTGTCTATAACCTAGGGTATTGGTAAATAAAATTGCACTTTTGTTCTAGTTTATAATCTGTCCTGAGGCCGAGGAATACAGATTAATAGCTTCCTTTAGAGTTCTAGCTTCAGTGACTTCAGACTGTCCCATGAAAATAGTGTCATCCACAAATTGACCATGGGAGCAAGTTAAAGGATACGAAGAGGGTCTCAGACCTTTAAATAAACCTCTACAAACTAAGTCCCCAAGGTAGCGCCACATACTATCAGCCATGATAATAAACAGAATTAGGGATATAGGATCCCCTTGTCTTAATCCCCTAGATGGATTGAAAAAATGAGATGAACTCCCATTTACCAACACAGCTATAGAAGTTGTAGATATCAACTATTTGATAATAGCAACCACTCTTTGTTCAAAGCCAAAGGCATAAAGGCTATTAGAAAGGAATAGCTAGTCTACCCTGTCGTATGCTTTTGCTATGTCCACTTTCATTAAGAACCCCTCAGTGTTGAATTTGAGCAGTGAGTGAATATTCTCATGTGCCGTAATAACTGAGTTGAGGATTTGTCTGCCAGGAATGAATCCATTTTGCTGGTCAGCTATTATCGAATGGATCACTTGGATTAGTCTGGTCGTGAGAACTTTGGAAATTATCTTATAGAGAGAGTTACACAAACTAATCAGCCTGAACTGATTAGGGCAATCCGCTCCTACTTTCTTCGGAATAAGGCATAAAAAAGTGGCATTAATTTCCTTCAGCATCTATTTAGCTCCAAGAAACTCCTTCACCACATTACTGACATCCTTACCTATAAGTTTCCAGAGCTTTTGAAAAAAGAACATGGGGAAACCATCTGGTCCTAGAGCTTTTTCTCCTCCAAGAGATCTAACAGCTTTGAAGATTTGCTCCTCCTTAGGTATAGAACATAACATATTATTCTGCTCCTTCGAGATCAAAGGGGGAATCACTCGTAGAATATCAGCCTGGCTTTTCAAGTTGATGTTTCTATCTGCCCTCATCAGGGACGAGAAAAATGAAATCATTTCCTCCTTAATTTCCTTTTCCTCTGTTAACTTCTGATCTCCTTTTTTCAAATGATGAATATGTGTTTTTGCTCTATGTTTCAAAGTGGAGAGATGGAAAAACTTAGTATTTTTATCTCCTTCTTTCAACCATTGCACCCTTGATCTTTGTCTCCAAAAGGTTTCCTCCTTAGCTATTATGTCTTGGTACTGTACCAATTGCTCACTTTCTTCTCTATGAGATTCTGAAGTATATCCATCTTACTGATTTTTTTCCTGGATTCTTCTGATGTTCTCCTTGATGGTCTTCTTTTTCTCAAAAATATTACCAAAATAGTCCTTATTCCATTTCTTAACTTCCTTTTTAACATTTTTGAGTTTGGAGGCAACTCGGAAGAGAGTTGATCCCTCTATAGGAATATTCCACCACTCTTTAAATTTAAAGCCTTGTTATTAGAAGAATTTGTATCTATTATATGATATTGTAACATATTAGAGTAATTTTTTATACTATCCTCTAAGTGCCTTGTGTGAATTTCCTCTTAGTTATGTGTTTCCCTTTCAATAATTTCCTTGGTCATAGTTGTTGTTTTATTTCTTTTTTTTCTATATTACTTCAAGAGGAGGTTTTCTAGAAAAATGGAAGCCTTGTATCATTTTCATGACAACTAAGAGAAAATACTATGAATCTAAATGCCAATGGATTAGTTTAAGACCACTAATTCTTTGCATAACATGTATACAACCCTAGGATATTGATATAAATGTTGGCCAATTTTGGCCTACATATGTAAATTTTCCTAGATGGATCAGTTTCTAGAGTTCTTAGTATGGAGTGATCAAGTAAGCAGAGTTCTTATTTGAGTAACTAATCAAATGGCTTGGAATTAATCTAAGATCGCAAGGTGAAAAGGATCAATATTTTATCATGGTGATCATGGACTTTATGGACATAAATTAGTTTTCATAGGTCTCAAAAACTCATTTTGAGCCTTGATAGTTCAAGCTCAAGCCTAGAATATCCAGACCATCTCAACACATCATGTAGAGATGAACAAATCAGTCTAGTTACACATTTGATATATTCACCTAAAAATTCAATTAGAGTCAAAGTTATATGGATATGGTGTTTTTCATGCCTTGAACATTCTCTATAAATTCCATATCTTGATGAGTTGTCTATCTCAAGATCTAAGTCCTCAAATTCAAACAAACAGAATGAAACATATGCGGGGATGTCAACTTAAAGATACAATAATTAGCCATTAGGATTTTAAAATAATTAAAAAGTAAGACATGCATAAGGACATCAATTTAAGGCCTCAATAATTAGTTATTTACATTCAAAAATTCAATCAAGATTGATAGCATGTGTTTATCCGTATAAGTCAAGATCAATGATCTGCATCAAATATTGGGACAAAGATCAATGGTGCACTTTCAATCACACAATGAAGATATAATGGTGAGTGGATAAGATTAGGGTTAGTAGGTCCCAAAAAGATAATAGATCATATTTGATGGTACACATAATATTAATGTAATCTTAAAGTCAAAAGGTTAGTGAATCCTAAAGACAAGCGAGAAGTTTTCAAGTTTCATGACCACAGTAAAAACTAGGTAAATCAATGGTAGGCATTTGAACCATACAAAGGAAGATCGACAATGTGTAACAAAGTATATATAATTTTTTATGTTAAACATGACAAATTAGATCTAATAGTGCACATTTAATCATGATAAATTAGATCTAATGGTGTACAAGAAAGCATATCAATGGTTGATATAAAAATTTGAAAGCTAAGGGACTTCAATGGAGATAAAATAGGAACTAAGGTTGAACCAAGGTAAAAAATTCAATGGACACCATTGAAACTTATTTGATACCTCTATTAGAGGATCCAATGTATGCAAACTCATTTTTCTTATGGTTTAACATCATTTCATGAAGGGATATCCTCATGTGTAGTGGTAGTCATATCACCATTAAAGTTTAGAAGAAGAATAGGTCTATTTAGACCTAATATAATTCAAGAACAATGCTATGTAGTTTGTAATCTCTTTATGGATATTAACTATAGGAAAACCAACAAATATATTAGTTTTCAATATATAGTAGACCTATGCTTAGGTTTGGAGTAGGGGTAGATGTGTAGGAGTGTCTTCTCCTTTGACAAACATGTACTTGTAATCACTTAAGTAGACTTAGGCATGGCTCTATCAAGTCTAGGGATATGATGACTTTCTCCTCATAATGAAATCAATTATAGATAGCATAAAAGAACAAATCAAAGGTATTTATAGATTGGAGAGTATAGTGGAGCATTTATTTCTTCTCAAAGCCTTTTAGTCCTAATTAGATCAAAGATGGTTCAGAAGTCAAGAAGGATGGAAGCTAAATTAATGATCTTGGATGGTGTGCTCCCCCTCTCTCACCCAAGGAGCTCTCACTTTTGATAAGAAATTATCTCTCAATTTTGGAAGAGTAGAGACTCTCACTTGATAAGGTTAGACCCTATAAAAATTTGTATGAAAGACCTATTTAACCAATAAATAATTTCTTTACCTATCTCTCCCCTCTAAATTGAGTGTATCAAAGCTTATGCATGATGGCATTATGAAGATGAATATTCCATTCCCATTCTCCTTATTTCCTACTCATTTCTAGGTGTATTTAAGTTAGTTTTAGGTCTAAGTTAGTGTGTTTTCTATCATTAATGCAAGCTCTCAATGAGTCTTAGAACTCCACTTTGTCTTCATTCACTACTTCTTAAACCTAGTTTATGAAACACTTGTGTAACTAGCTAGTTTTATGATATTGTGTGAACTAGCATTATCTTATGCTTCTTCAATGTTTACTTTATGCTTATGTGAGTTGTCATTTAAATTTGGTGTATCACCATTTTATCCTTTTTAGTGACCCTTTACCTCTTCTCTAACCCTTTTCCCAGTATAAAAATTAGTGTAGGTGATCCATCAAGAGGAAGCTAGACGTCTTTGAAGGAACCCCACCATAGGTGATCCATAGCTTAGGGTTGTTCCCATAGTGTAGATAAATTGTAGATAGCCTGAAGAACCCTCTCCAAAGGTACAAATTGATGTTACAATAGAAACCATTTAAACCTTCAGTGGAAATAATAACAACTTACACATACTATATCGTTTGAAGTTTTTTATCCCTTGGATCACCATCAAGCCTTAAAAATAATGGGACTCTTTATCCCATGTGATGTAAAATACTATTTTTCACTCATAAAGGTTAATACAATATTTATCTTTGAGTGGATCATAATTTTATCCTAACAGAATTGTGCTCATCATTGTTGGATTTTTAATTAGGATTTGTAAAGATGGGAATGTCATCAAATAGATCATTAATGGGAATATTATCTATCATGTTAAGGTCTTCACCTCCATCAGAATCATCATCATAATTTTGAGAATAATTCTATTGAATTTTAACATGTGAAAAGTGGTGAAGGTGGGAAAATAGGATCCTCATATTCATCATCAAAAATTGGAGAATTGTATAGATAAATATTTGGGTCTTCATCCCAATAATAAGGATCATCAAGATCATAAAGAGGAAGATCATCATGGGGATTTTCATCAATCTATAGGTGTCAAAATTGATGTCATTATGATCCTCATAAATATCTTCATAAATGGGAAGACCATATTCACTCTCACTAAAAGTATTAACATAAGTGGGAAGAGTATCATTAAGATCCTTGGACATGAGAAAATGTATATGATAATAGCACCATGAGGAGTTACATCCAATGGTGTCCCTGAAAATTTAATATAAATATTATTTTCTATAGGAAATTGATACTAATGGCTTGGAAGATGTAATTAATTAATGAGTCTAGAAAATAAATGTAACACCCAAGCTAATACAGTTTGGTAAACATATGGCATTGGTAGCATCTGAGAAAAATGATTATATTAGCATGGTCATTGTATCTATAAAAATGCACATAACTATATTATGCTTGATTATAAAATTTGGAAATAAATAGAATGGCATCAAGATTGTTGATATTATTCACAAGTTGATAGATAAAGGTATTGATCTAGCTAATATAGTTATATTATAACATATACATTGGTTGTAAAAAATATACTATGTTACAAAAAGGAATAACATGATTGTGTTCCAAATGTAGATAATAAAATTTTATTTATATATCATATTAGTATTGTCAAGTTTGAAAATACATATCAATACCCTTCAGTTCAATAACTCCCTTCTAATGAAAGGTTCACATTTACCATCTCATTGTGCCTAACTATATATCTTATGGTATAACCCTATCATTTATGATGACCCAAATATCCTACACTATTCAAAAAGCTTAAAACTTTATATATATCCATTATTATCAGTTTCAAATCCTTAGTATATTCCTAGCCTATCAAACATTTATGTCCCACATAGGGACACTTGAATCAATGCAAGTGACTAGATTCTTATTAAGTATCCAATTTTCAAAAGTCATTTAATTTTCAAATCTCTTGAATCTTATGGGTCATCCCATTTATTTTATTTTACCTTTCATGATATATTTTCAAAATGTGTGGTATAAATACAAATTTAAGCCTACTCATTATTTATCTAACAAATACTAAGCACCTATTCAATCTCATTCAATCAATTTCACAACTGAGTTCTATTGAACTATTCTTCCCTATTTCTATATCATTCATAGCATCAATCATATTATATACCTAAATCACTCAAAGAAAAACCCATAAGTAGTATTTTTCAAGTTAAAATTTATATTATTGCATTACCTTGTATATGGTATATTTCACCCTTGTTCACATACAAACCAATACATAGGGGAGAATTAAATGTGTTTGAGACCCTCATTGGAGTATTGAATATGTAGGTAGTTATCATTGGTAGAGGGGTCCTTAAGCTCAGCTCAGTGATTCCACTGATCCATTTTTAGAAAGGTATAAATACCTAAGGTAAAGATCTAGGGTTTTATCCATAAAGAGTAATTGATAACTTGTGTGCATAAATAAAAAATATTAGCACAAAGGTGTTAGAAAACCTAGAAAGATTCAGGTGCTCACTCTAAAATACATTGAGTATTCTATAAATGATAGATTTATAGATATAAAAACACTTATGTTGATGCAAGTGTCCCATGGACACAAGTTTCCAAGACTCTAAAAATAATATTTCTATAATCTAACAATTGGATCATGATTTTATCCCTACTTGTTTCCACCTTTACAATTTTTAGATATTCCTTTGCATTTATATATAATCTAAGTATTATCATTTCTTCATGTTTATGTAATCAAATTATTTTTTTGAGTCTACTTTTAATATTTATCATAACTCAACCTTTTAATTCAAAATATTCATTTATTTGAGTTTTAAATTAATTGGTCTACTCTAGAATGGCTTTATCCATATTTTTTTATAGGTTATTCTACCCTTTAATCCTAAACCAAACAAATTTAAAATAGAGTTAAACATTTTGTGAACATGATGTATATGTTTTCTCATGCAACTCCTAGCTTGCTCTAAATTTTTTAGCCTTCTAAGTTTTTTATTTTTTGTACTTATTTATATTTTTTATATCATTTGTATGTAACTTAGTCATAGTCTTGGATTAGGTGGTGTTTTTATTGCACATCTTGAGCTTCCCTTTGGACCACCTAAAATGTCTCAAGATAAAACAATATCAAATTCTACTAATAATGAGAGTGCCAATAATGGAAAAGAGCCAGATTGAAAAAAATCTAATATAATATGAATATTATCATGGAGATAATGAAGTAAGTGAGAATAATGAAAATGAACAAGTTGACAAAGAACAAGTTAAATCTATTGCATTATTTCAAGAATGCATTCTTGATAATCCTAAAGCTCTCCACAATATCCTTAATACCATATTATAAACTAAAATTTCAAAAGGCATAAATTAATTATCCCTCCACTTGAGCATAACATTTCCTAATACATCTAGTAGAGGCACGGGATATGTTTTCAAACCATTGATCCCTAAAGAGAAACCAACTATTCCTACATATACGATAAGAACAATTAATACTTCAACTCAATTATTGGTTTTAATTCCCACATTAGCAAAGGTGGTGTTTTCAAACCTTTTGAAGGCTTCTCAAAGTTAAAATCTAAATCCCAATGGGACTAATATGTAAACTCTTTTCCAAGTTATCAAAGCTTTAGAGTCTAAATTTACCAACATTGAAAAAAAATGATTTGAAATCAACTCATGCAATTGATTCACAAACTATATTACATAATAATATATCACTTGAGATATATTTTCACCCTTTTCTAATTGGTTTTGTTACACCTAATTTCAAATTTTATGATGGCAAGGGTGATCCTAAACATCTTCAATTTTTTTATGCATATCTTGATCATCAGTCTAAACATAGTGTTATAATTAATAATAGTACCAATGAAAACATATATACCATGACATTACTTACACATTTGGGATATACACATGATGATTTATACCCTTTGACCAAAATGGTCAAAGCATTTGATGGGACATCACAACAATTTATTAGTGAGATTGATTTGCCTTTACAAGCTGGTCTAACACATGTGGTCTCTACCTTCTATATGATACCATACATGGGAGTCTTTGATATGTTATTAGGATAACTTTAGAAACACAACCTCTGCACAGTACCTTCCATAGTGCATGGATGTATTAAATACATTCATTCTAATAGGTTAATTATAGTTTATATAATTCCATATGAAATTCCACTTGAACAAGAAAAAATTATTCCCATATACCTAACTATACAAACTACTAATATTAATCATCCATGAAAGGGTAAGAAATAAATGATCTCCTTTCCTAGGCTGCCCATACTTAAGATACCATTACATCATAGATACATGATGTATTCCATTAATTCCTCATTTACACATATATGGTCTACATAATTGCTAAGAGCGCATAAATATGTTCCAATTATAGTTTCACCAAGGAAACTACATAGATAAAAAAAAATGGGTTCCACAAACCCCTAATCATATTAATTTTTGATGTCCATAGGTTTTTATGAAACATTCACATAATATCATAGATTCTATATTTCCATATATTATATCCACACTTTCTCCTAATAGGATTCAAATCCATACTTTCTCATAATAGGTTGATATAGTCTGATGATGATATAGAACTAAAATTTACTATATTGGCTAGGTCAATAGATTTTGATGAAAAACATTAAACTATATCAACACATTTTGTGTCATGGCCAATTTAGTTGGTTGGAGAAAAAATAATTGTATCAACACATTATGCATCATGGTTGACATAGTTGGTTGTAGGAAAAATAATTATATTGGCATATTTTGTGTCATGGTTAATGTAGCTGACTATAGGTGGGTGAAACTAAATAGTGTCATGTTGTTCAATACCATTTTTAAAAAATTAATTTTGTAGGGGATTTGGGAGAGGTTGAATAAGTATTATAGTTATGAAGGTTCATAGAGGATCAGATATTAAAATCACCTATAATATGTAATGTGGTAGGAATTCGAATTAGTTATTCTTTAAAAGTAAGTGAGTTTATAATAATTGGTTGAATGTGAGTTGAGATTTAATGACTCATCCTTATATATCCTTCAAAGGGTGGGGTATAAGGTGGGTATACATTAAAACAATCATGCTCATCATTACTTTATTTGTAATTAGAATTTCTAAATATGGGAAAGTCATAATATGGGTCATTAATGGGAAGATCCACTATCATGATAGGGTCTTCACATCCATCATAATCATCATCATAGGTGGGAGAATAATGATATTATATTTCAACCATGTGAAAATTGGTGAATGTGGGACAACTAGAATACTCATATTCATCATTAAAAATTGGATAATCGTATAGATAAATAATTATGTCTTCACCTCGGTAATAAGGATCATCAGGGCCATAAAGAGGAAGATAATCATGTGGATCTTCATCAATGATAGAGGTGACAAAAGTGATGTCATTAGGATCTTCATTAAGATATTCACAAATGAGAGGACCATATTCAATCTCACTATAAGTATCATCATAAGTGGGAAGAGTATCATTGTGATCCTCAACCATGAGAAAATGTATAGGATAATTACACCATGAGGAGTTTCTTCCAATGGTGGCCATGAAAATTTAATATGAAAAATATTGGCTATAGGAAAATGGAAATATTAGACTGGAATATCTAATTAGTTACTAAGTCTAGAAAAAGAGAATGTAATGGCCAAGCCAATATAGTTTGGTAAAAATATAATATTGGTAGAATCTAATAAAAATGATTGTATTGACATAGATAATGTATCTATAAAAACATAATGAAATGTATTAGGTTGGTAATACAATTTGGAAACAAAAATAATGGCACTGAGTTTATTGATATTGGTCATAGGCTGATAGATAAAGCTATCGATCTAGTTGATATAGTTAGATTGAAAAATATATATTAGTTTGCAAAGATATATTAAGTTGAAAAAGAGAGTAACATGAATGTTATCCAAATGTAGATACAAAAATATTCTTTATATAGCATCATAGTCTTGTGTACTTTAAAAATACCTATCAGGGCTCTACCCTTTAGTTCAAGAATTCCCTTGTGTTGAAAGGATCACATCACCATATCATTGAGCCTATTTACCTATCTTATGATTTGAATCTATCATTTTTGATGACCCATATCTATTATATAATACAAAAATATTAAAACCTAATATATATATCCTTTACTATTAGTTTCAAATCCTTGTTAGCTTTCTAGCCTATAAGACACTTGTGTCCCAAATAGGGACACTTGCATTAATGTAAGTGACCAAATTTTTATCATGTGACCAGTCCTCAAAAGTCATCTAATTTTAAAATATCTTGAATCCTATGGGTTAGGGCATTTTTTTAATTTTACCTTATGTGAGATATTTTCAAAAGGTGCTTTATGAGTATAAATATAATCCTATTCATTATATATCTAGAATATACCAGATAATAACCTATCCAAGCTCACTCAATCAACTAGACAATTGAGTTATAATGCCCTATTATTCCCTATTTCTATATCATTCATGGGAACATTCATAATACAAGCTTGAATCACTCAAATAATATCCCATGAGTAATACTTATCAAGTTGAAATTTATATCACTACATAACCTTGAATATAGTATATTGCACCCTTTTACACACACAAGCCAACACCTAGGGGAGAATTATATATGTTTGAGGCCCTCCTTACAGTATTCACTATGTAATTAGTGATTATTAATATATGGTTCATTGAGATCAACTCGATAAGCCCACTAACCCATTTTTAGAAAGGTACAAAGACCTAAGGTGAAGAGCTAGGGTTTGATCCATAAATAATCATTGACAACATGTGCACATAAATAAAACATATCAAAATAAAGGTGATATAAACCCCATAAATTTCAAGGTGATCACTCTAAAATATGTTGATTATTATATAATAAATAAATCTATCAACATCAAGACACCTACATCAATGCAAGAGTCCTAACACTGACACAAGTGTCTACACCTCTAGAAACAATGTTTCCATTATCTAAAAATTGGATCCTAATCTTTTCCCTAATTTTTTCAACCTCTACACCTCTTATATCTAGCTTTCAATTTATAGATACTATAAGTATTATCTCTTATTCATGTTTATGTAATCAAATTATTATTTTGAGTTTACTTTTAATATTTATCATAACTCAACATTTTAATTTAGAATTTTCATTTGTCTGAGTTTTCAATTAATTGGTCTACGCTAAAATAATTTTTTTCATCTTTGTGTATAGGCTATTCTACTCTTTAACCCTAAAATAAAAAAATAAAAAAAGGTTAAACATTTGGTGAACTCAACATCTATGTCTTCTCATGCAACTCTTAGATTAATCTAAGGTTTTTAGCCTTTTACAGTTTTTGATTGTTATACTTATTTACATTTTTTAAATCATTCATATGTAACTTAGGCATAGTCCTAGATTAGGTGGTTTTTATATTGCATATCTTGAGTTTTCCCTTGGGCTACCTAAAATGTCTCAAAATAAGACTATGTCAAATTCTACTAATAATGAGAGTACCAATACTTTTAATGAGCACATACTAAAAAAAATCTTGTAGAAGATGAATCTCATCATGGAGATAATGAATCACGTGAGCATGATGTAAACAAATGAGTTGTTTAAGAACAAATTAAATATATTGCATTATTTTAATAATGTATTCATGAGAATCCTAAATTTATCTACGATATCCTTAATACCATATTAGAAACTAAAAATTCAAAAGGCATAAATGAATTATCCCTCCTAATTTAACTTATTTTAGAATAATGGAGTTTTATTCCTATTTTAATTAAGGGTCTAGATTAATAAATTAGTACAGAATATAAAAATAAATATAATCCTAATTTGTGCAACTATTTGTCTTTTTAACCTTTCTAAAAATAGTAATAAATAAGAAGAAATATAAATTAGCTAGAAAATAGACTGAGATGGCTAATACAAAAGTTGAAAATGGTTATGCATGACTGGGAAGGTATTGTAAAATTGAATCTAGATTTCATTAGGTGAAAGGATAGGAGCACTGAAAGGTGAATGCTTTGGTGTTTGATGTTGTTTTTTCCTACCTCTAGTGTCTAAACTAATCACAAAGACATGAAAATTTCTAGGTAGTTGAGTTGTGCCTATGTGAGCATGCCTATGAAAAATTGAGTTCTTGTCATTGATAGAACTTTTTGTGGAGCTGATTTTGTCTTTAAACCCTAACCCTCCATCATGCTTCATAAAATGACGTTTGAGTTACTTGAGAAAGAGGGGGTTAGTGTGAAATATGTACTAAACATGCAATCCACACCCCTTATGTGGGCACACTTCCTACATACCAATACTTCGAAGAGGGATCAAGTCATATTTAGTTCTCCTACCTCGTGTGATTTTTGAAATAGTGTGATGTGGATAAAAATGTCAAATTAATATCATTTTAGGTGGATAGGGAATGTTATGAGGATTTTAGTAGGTTTATAGCTATTTTTGGTGACTATGTGTAAAGAATAGGGAAGTTTGTCTTAGTGTTTTATTTCTATTCTTGCTTGATTTGTAAGTTTTGGTCATTTCCTTTATAAATGATCTTTGAGTGGGCTTTTAGAGGGAATAATTGGTCATGGGTTAGATTTATTCACACTAGTTTGACCTAATTAAGGATAAATACTAGATGAAAATGATTATTGGGGCTCAAAGTGAAAACGGATAAGACCGCCAAAAATAGGACACTTCTCTATGGGGACTATAGTCCAAATGGGGTACTCTTGACCTATGGGCTCAAGACCTAGGGGAATAAGATTAGCAGGGGAATACTATTTAATTGAGGTGGAATAATCATTTAGAAGGTTTTGAATGACTGAAAATTAGCAAAAAGGTGTCCATAAGGTCGTAAGAGCATGCAAAAAGGACCTATGGATGGGGTGTCCTAATCCATACTCAAACTAAAAATTTGGACATTTTATATGACTACATTTCCCCCCTTATTCTACTGATGTAGCAAAGTGAAATACTTGGATAAAGGAAAAGTAAAAACCATACATGAACTTACCTACAAGGGTGAAGCCCATAAATATGTGGGATGTTGAGTGTGCATAGAGAGAGCACAACATGAAGGTAAATCTATAAGAGAAAACAAGGAGTAGATTAGTTCTTACCAAACATGTTATGTTTAAAATAAGAATGTACAAAGGTTATGTAAAATAGATAGGAAGAGAAAGGAACAAATACACCTCACTGGGTATGTGAAACAACACAAAACCTATTGTGATGTTGAGTTATGTTGAGTGATTTTGAGTGATGTTGGGTATGTGTTGTACCAAGAGTAATATCATGAATGGAGCTGAGTTCTCAATTATTTAAGGGTGGCTCAAGAATACAAAGGATATCCTTTTGTATCCATCATCACTTACTATGTAGTGAAGCTATGTGATCATGCATGTTTTAATATATGTTTGGACTGTGTGTCCGATCCCTCTAAGTAGATGGTTCAAGAATATAAAGGATAGCTAGTAATTTGGCTCGATTATTGTCCACCAAGTATGAACTATGAACTGATACTAGTATGAATGTGTGTTATATGAGATGGATCATGAGGCCCATGAATGATTTTTAATCTAAAAATGTGGTATGGATAGCCAAATGTATATTGAGAACTAGGCCAATCTTAGCCACTCCAAAAGGTGGAGATTAGGCTTGTATGAAATCCACTCTAAAATTGAGAACTAGGCTTATATGAAAGCCACTCCAAAATGATGCCAACCACCTATAAATAGAATAAGGCATGAAACTACTGAGAATACCTAGGTAATACAATGAACTAGAAATAAAATAAGGTAAGTGTGCCATGCACATTGCTCCTAATCACAAGTGTCTATAAGATGGATTCTAATCTAGAAGTTGTACCAACTACCCAATCTAAAATTAAAAGTGAGATCCATCATGCCATGCATGATGCCCCTTATATCTAGATAACATGAGTAAAACTATACTAAAACTACCTAATCTAAACTATATTGTAGCTAACAAAATTGTAATTGACCTTAACTTTCTATTTATTTCTAAAAAAATTAGGTTTTAACCTATTTAGATAGGAACACCAAAAAGTGGACACTTTATTGTAGGGTGTTGTAGTTCGAACAGGGAGATCTTGTCCTTTACTATTTTTTATGGTTATTCTATGTTTGTCCCTATTTTTTTAGTCTATTCTACATGTTTTGAATTTTGATTGTTGTTCTGAGTGTCCTAAAAATTGATTTTGACTAGTGGAGGGATCTGATCTCTATGACAAAACCCTTATTTGTTTACCCCTCTTATGAGGGTATAAATCAAGACCTTGCAATGATTGCCCTCAAAATAAATATCCCTACAAGTGTGTTATACTATGAAATACATGATATACTAATGATGATCAAAAATATGTCTCAAAATATAGCATATTTTATGTTGGATATTCTTAGATCAATAGGGGTATGGCTAGATAGATGTAACAATGTAATAGCATGTATAATACACTCAATTGAAACTAGAAATATAGTTAGTTTTAAAGGAGGGATGGAGCATTATTTCTATCATGGCATCCAAGAAGGAAAGATAATGCATGATGTAGATCATGCAATTACAAATAACTAAGAAATAAACAAGCATGCAAGGCAATAAGTAAGAAGCATAAGAAAGAGGTGAAGGGTCCAATGAAATAAGGGACATGGGCACATATCACTCAAACTCAAAAAATAATCATGAAAGGCATGCTCAGATGCCCACATACATATATAATTGCAACAAGCAAGATTGGTGAAAGGGCCACCAACACATACAAGAGTATAAGCAAAGGACATTGGCAAATGTCCTAAGGCACACACAAGTAAAAAAATAGGAACTAAGAAATGAAATAACATCTATATATTCAATTAAATAATGGAAGGTATGTAAATTTTTTAAATACTATCACATCTAACTAATCAAAGCAAGAAGTGAAAGTATGCAAAACATGTAGTACAAAACTAGGAAGATGCTAAGAAATACACAAGTGTTATATACTAGTGAGTGTCGATAGAATAATCTATGTAAACTAGTAAGTACTTTCCATCAACATGATAACTAGAGCGTGTGGTTAAGGAATGACATAACCTTGATGGTTTAGTCATGTAGAAGATGCCCCCAGTGGATAGATATGTTGATGTATGCCTAAAAATGTAAAAGTAAGATACTCCCTCAATGGGTAGAGTGAAATAATCAAGGATTTGGGTGTCACTACACACACTAAAATAAGATCAAGTGAAGCACACTAATGTAGATAAATTGACAAACAATAGCATATAATAGAAAAATGTAAGTCTATAATGGTAGGAGAAATGTAAATCATGGATAATGCATACAGTTGATAAATTTTTGGTGTTTTGACTTATTTGAATGTTTTTGTATTTTGACATGTTATATTATTTTTGGTATTTTGAAATATTTTATTATTTTTGGTATTTTTAAATAATCTATGTATAAGTAATCATAAAGAAACTATGTACAAGAAAGTGAAAAGAAAATATGTACAAGTTGAGAAATTATGTACCATTAAGTATAAAGAAACTATGTACAATAAAATGTGTGTAATGAAATATTAGACATGGAATTTGTGTAGATGCATAATATTCATTACATTTTTTATTTTATTTCCTTTAAGTGAGACTAAAAATTACACTTTAGGGCTAAACTTTTCAATAATGAGGTATGAACCTAGCCAATTTGGTTTGAATTTTATTTTGACTTCTTCTTTGGCGGTAACATTGTGAAGATTTTATTTGACAATGAGATCATTAACTTTGAACTCCTTGGTGTGAAATAGTTTGTTGTAGGATCATTTTATACATTTCTGTGAGATTTTGAGATGTCCAGCTACTTGAATGCATGTATGGTCTAACCACTCACACTGGTGTAGATGTTTTTTGTGATACTGGTCATCGGTGAGGATACTTTTAAGTGAAACATGTAGAGATGGGATTTTTAATTCCAATGGTAAAACTACCTCTATGCCATAAACTATTTAATAATGAGTGGCTCCTATGGGTGTAAAAATACTTATGTGATAATCCCATAATGCATAATCTAGTTGATTATGCCAATCACCTCCAAATTTGGTCATTATTTACTCAAAATGTTGTTGATGGTTTTATTGGTAGCCTCTACTTGACCATTTCCTTTTCATGATTTCCAAGGCCTTTTTCCATGACATCCCATCTTATGAAGACATTTAAGTCCAAAAGGAGAGGTAAATTGGTGATTTAGTTTTGGTGATATAACAAAACTTGGAAGTTTTTGATGTGTTGTATAGTTCAAAGGTACACTATGAGGAATAGGTTGTGTAGGTATATTACTAAGATTAAAGTGAAAAATTTAAGTATGTGGAGATTCAACAACCTAGAATTATTTAAAATTTTCATTATTCATTGGGCACATGTAGATGTAGCCTTTGTGACTACATTTTAAATAAGCATGGAGTTTGGAAGGTATTACATGTATATCATGAGTCCAAGGCTAACCAAGTAATAAATTATTGAGGTCATTTAACATGACTTGGCAAGTAGTTGTCAATGTCTTAGGTCCCAAAGTAAGTTTAAGTGTTATTTGACCCATGAATTCCCATGGAATATTGTCAAAACATTTGATGTTCATGTTGGAATGATCTAGATCTATAGGTTGTATATTAATATGTTTAAGAAAATAAATGTTAAAAATGTTGAGTCCTAAACCATTATCAATTAACACTCTCTTTACCCCTACATCATTAATTTTTAATTGAATATACAAGGGTAGATGTTCAATGATGTGGCATGGAGGTAAATCCTCTTTCTTAAATGAAATATGTTCTTTAGTCCATTTCATTGTGTTGAGGATAGAGGTCACATAAGATGGTTCCATGGAAATAGGAACTCTAATATTATGAAGGGATGGATACAACATATCTTTGTAAGGATCCAATAGTTGAAGGAGATCAAGAACTGAAACTGTACTGGAAGGGGATCTAACCTGAGTGATAAAGCTATAGCTATGGTTGTAATCAACCTACCTATCTTCAAAAACTTGGGTGATATCATCTACCACATGATCTACTATATTTATAGAGTTGGTAGTAGGTGCGGGATAAGATCTAGGTGAACCAAGTTTGAAGGGAAGAGGAATAGATATAACTTCTAATGTTTTCTTGTGTCTAGCAGTGATAGGGAGATACTCAAAATTAGCTAAAGATTTAGATACATTTAGGTAGAAACCATGTGTTTGGGATAAAATACATGTAATTGGAGTTATAAGTTGTATATAAATATGATTATAAAGGACATTCCACACGAGAGATAACAAACAAGGGACATAGAGCACAAAACTTTGCACTAATTCATAAAAAACTTTGACTTGTAACTTGACATTTCTAACTTGTTTAGCAAGATAGAGTTGAAAATTATTTCATATGAGAGAGAGAGAGAGAGAGATTATATAAAATAAATAATGAAATCTTATATTAAATAAAATTAAACATTGCTTTGAAGAAAAGGGATATTAACATGTTTAGCAGTGAATTTCTTAATATCATCCCATATTATAAAAAGTAAGCATGAAAGGGAAAGAATGAAGTTTTGCATTAACATATAGTAAACTTCATCATTCATATACATGATAGGACCGAGTATGGACTCATTATTTGTAATAAATGTTTTGAAATAAGTGAGATCCATTTTTGATTTTATGTGAGATATGATTTAATTAAAAAAATAAAAAACATATTTCTAAAACTCGGCAAGGAATTTCCCCTAGGGTTTCTAGGGTTTTTGTGTGCAACTGAAGTAAGTCAAGTTCACTAAATGATTTAACTTATTTGAGAATAATAGATTTTTATTAATATTTTAGTTAAGGGTCTGGATTAATAAATTAGTATAGAATATATCAATAAATATTATCCTAATTTATGCAATTATTTTTCTTTTTCACCTTTTTAAAAATAGTGATAAATAAGAAGAAATATAACTTAGCTATAAAATAGATTGATATGGCTAATACAGAGGTTAAAAATGGTTTTAAAAGATTAGAAAGGTGTCATAAACCTAAATATAGATTTCATTGGGTGAAAGGATAAGAGCATTGAAAGGTGGATGCTTTGGTTCTAGTACTGTTGTCTGTTCTTACTACTATTGCCCAAACTAATCATAGAGACCTAAAACTTTTTAGGTAATTATGTTGTGCTTGTGTGATCATGCCTATGAAAAAATAGCATTCGTCATCTATGGAACTCACTATGGAGCTGATTTTTTCTTCAAACCCTAACCCTCTATCATGTTTGATAAAACAACATTTGAGTTACTTAAAAAAGATGGGGGTTAGTATGAAAGATGTAATTAACATGCAATCCATACCCCTTGTGTGAGCACACTTCCTACATACCAATACTCTGAAGAGGGATCAAGCCATTTAGTTCTCCCACCTAGTGTGCTTTATGAAATAGTGTGATGTGGATGTAATAGTGTGATGGGGATGTAAATGCCAAATTGATAGTGTTTGAGGTGGCTAGGGCCTGGTATGAGGATTTTAGTAGGTTTGCATCTATGTTGGGTGAATGTGTGAAAAGAATAGGGAACTTTTCCTTAGTCACTTATTTGTATTCTTGCTTACTTTGTAATTTTTGGTCACCTCCTTTGTAAATGATCTTTGAATGGGATTATATATGGAATAATTGGTCATGGGTTAGATGTATTCATTGTAGGCTCACCTAATTAAGGATAAGGACCAAATGAAAATGGCTATTGGGGCTCAAAGTTAAAATGGATAAGACCACCAAAAATGGGACACTTCTTTATGGGTAACTATATTCCAAATGGGGTGTTCTTATCCTATAGGCTTGGGACCTACGGTAATAGGATTGGCATGGAGAATACTATCTAGCTTAGGTGGAATGATCATTCAGAAGGTTATGGATGACTAGAAATGAGAAAAAAGGTGTCCAAAAGGGTTGCAAGAGCATGAAAAAAAGACCTATGGATGGGGTGTCACAATCCATACTCAAACCACCAATTTAGACATTTTATATGACCACACCTCCCCTTTAGAAAAACATTGGCTATTACATCTAGTGGAGGCACGGATATGTTTTAAAACCATTATTCCCTAAATATTAAAAAAATAATGCTACATCTACCATAGGAATAATTAATTACCAATTTCAATTCCCACATCAACATAGGTGGTGTTTTCAACCAATTTGGTTGCTTCTCAAAGCTCAAATCTAAATCCTAATGGGTCTAATTGTAAACTCTTCTCTAAGTTATCAAATCTATGGAGTCTAATGTTACCAACATTGAACAAAATTATTTGAAATTATCTCATGATATTGATTCACAATATGTATTACACTCAATAACCTAAGATATCTTTTCACCCTTTTCCAACTAGTTTTGTTACACCCAATTTCATATTTTATGATGTTAAGGGTGATCTTGAATTACCTATTCAATATTTATATGATAAAATTTTGACCAAAATATTTCCAATTGGCCTAAATGAATATGCTTTAAGATGGTTCTATGATTTATTAATATTATTAGTGAAAGTATTTAGACCTATATAAAATCATATTCTAGCACATTTCATTATAAAATTCACTAAAAATATTCCATATGTCCAAATTGATAAGATCAAATAAGGATAATATGTTTTGAGGTATAAAATAATGTTGGATAAAATGACAAATATAATGAAAGATAAGGATCTTCAAAATGTCTTTAAGTAAAGTTTGCTTCCCCCATTACTTGATTCCATTATTTTTAAAATGTTTAAATCCTTTGATGACTTATTCCATGTTGTTTAAGATCTTAAAATGAAACTTATTTCCTTAAAAAAGATTAAATATATAGCAAACACACCATCTACTTCTACTACCAAGTTTCATATCAAACCAAGCTACAAAGTTAAACCTACAAAACTAAAAATGAAAGAAACCACAATAGTTAACACAATATCACAACAACCTAATCAACTCATCTTATCCAATGTAACTAATACACAATTTACATGATTACTAGAGTTTCCATCTTCATTACTTAAGAATATTGTGGAGCATCATCTCACATCTCTCCCTCCTATGAAAGTTGATCTGATTCAACCTCTACCAAAAGGATATGATGTTGATGCATATTATGACTATCACCAAAGCCCTAGACATTATAAAAATAGATTTTATAATTTTATACATAATATCCATGATATTTTTGATAACTAGTAGCTTACCTTTGATGATCTTTTAAAGGATTCAAGTTCAGAACCCAGTGACCATCGAAATCAGAAGATATTTAACAATCTATTATAAGGTCATTCCAATAAAGATCTAGAAGTGTAAATCGAATATAATTCAAATCCTCCTTCACACATTATGGGCACCCATTAGATGGGATTAATGGCACTTATACACGAACATTACCTTGTATGGTTAAAATATCATATATTAAATTTGATGACAATGAAAGTATGGATAATGACTCAAATCTTCATTCTTTATTTATTCAAGCATACCTTGATCACTAGCCTATACATAGTGTTATGATAAATAATGGTGCCATTGAAAATTTATGTACCATAACATTACTTACACATGATAATTTATACTCTTCAACCAAAATCATCAAATCATTTTATGGGACATCATAACACATTATTAGAGATATTGATTTACCTTTGCAAGTTGGTCCAACACATGTTTTCACTACCTTTTTATTATACCATATAGGGAGTCTTTGATATGTTATAAGTATAACCTTTATATGTAAAATCTATGTGTTAGCTTCCACAGTGCATGGGTGTATTAAATACATTCATTCCAATAGGTTAATTAGAATTTTTAGAATTCCATATAAACATCCACATGAACAAGGAAAGTTTATACTCAGATGGCTAATTATATAACCTATTATTTTTATACGTCCATGAAATGATAAGAAACAAGCAATCCCCTTACCTATGTGGTCCATACTTGAGATACCATTGCACCAAAGATACATAATGGATTATGTGTATTCCTCATCTACACCTACATAATTTGTCCAATTTATAAGAGCACATAAACATATTCCAATTATAATTACACTAAGGAAACCACATAACACTAAACATTGGTTCCCATGAACCCCTACTCCTTTTATTAATTATTTATGACCACATAATTCTATGATACATTCATATAGTACCACAAATTCTATAATTCTATATATGACATCCATACTTAATTCTTGGTAGTATCACCAATTAAATGTACCATATTTTGAATTTGAAAATTTATATGAGCATCCCTTAATGATATCATAGGTTAATCCTCTTTCCTTTCCAAAAATTAAAAAATACAAAAGAAATAAAATATATTAAAAATGCAAAATCATTCAAATAATTTAAAAAAACTAAAATATTTAGCAAACATGTTTATTATCTTATTGACATCTATATTTTTACTTTATGTTAGTAAATATCATATCACTTATTTCTATATACACATGTTTAACGCATAGTTGAGTGTGACACAAGAATACACCAGATACATGATGCATGCACATGTAGGTGTTGGATATTTCCCATTCCCACATAACACATTATGTTGAGAGCATCTTATTACTTGATCATGATTAATAAAGGTTATATTATTTTGTGATCACATTTAGATTATCATATTGAGCTTATATACTAAAAATTACACATGCCTATACTCATGATTACATCTTTCACAGTGTACTTGATATGGAATTTTACATGACATTTTTTCTAACCCATTTATGCAGGAAGTAGTATGATATGCCTATGTTGGTTGCTTATACTTCATTTAATAACATTATTAATTGTGTGTGTTTTTATTTTTATTTTTTTTGTCTTACTTATGGAACATTTGAATAATTTCCTTCCTTGTTTTCCCCTATGGCACTATATGTTGATTTATTTTTCTATTTATATAATTGAATATGTCATTTTTTTGAGTGTGTGGCATTTGAATATGACCCTTATTTGTGGTCTCCTTAGACTTCCTTTTGTGTGACATTGAGTGCTCTTATGTGGGTGCTTGATTATTTTTTGAGCTTCTACAATTACTTTATAAATGTTTCCATATTCCATATCATGTATCTTAGGGATTTTTATGATTACATATAGTGAGCTTCGTTGATATATCTACTCAGACATGCTACTCTTATATGTTAGATGATTCATACATAAATTATGTAGTTATCTTATCTTTTTAAGGTGATTTTAGTACCAAATTAAATTTTCCTAACCTTAAAAAGGGTAATATTAGTGGAGGAATGTCATAAATAGATGACTCGACACATATACATTTTACACATTTGACAACATTTGATATAGTTTAAATGATTTAAATATACACTTGGGTTAGAATCCTATACACATTGCACTAATTTTTACAAATTTAGATATATATTTTTAATTTGTGACATATATTATACATATTTATATATTATAGGCTAAATTTTGACAAATATTTGAACTTGAAACACATTATAGGTGCATATACCATGTAAGTGCATCAAAAATTGCAAATACATATTCAAACTTATTTACCAAGAAAAACCAATACTTTTTAGACTTTAAATTGAGATGGGTCACTATATTATAAGGTTAAAAATATAGAAATGAATGAGCACAAGGATGATAAATAGATTTATAGTAGGATAATTAATTTATAAACTTAGATCAACAATATTCTAAATTTAAATGTTGAGATCTACTAAAAATGGAAAGTATATTTATTGATTGATACTGAAATGAATTAGAAACAATAGTAATTTTTTGGATTACTATTATTATGAAAATATGAAATATAAAAAGATGGAAAAATAATGGATATGTATTCTTGACCAATCATCAAATTCTAAAAATTTGAATTTTGTGGCCTCGGATGCTTACATCAGACCTAAATAGTTGTGTCATTGTTGGTGTCTAAGTTTCATGCAGGTGTACAATATTAAATAGTGACTATATATATATATATATATATATATATATATATAACCACATGGAACCTTTTGGTTTTTATGTCACTTTGATTTAGTGTGTTTATATCTCATGCATAGGTTATCACTCTTTTTAAATGATCAAACCCTAGCTTCCTAACCCTTGGAGTGACTCTGGTAAAATGGGTTAATGGTCATAAGATATTGAGATACCCCAAGGACCCCTCTATCAATGGGCACTACCTACATAGCCAATTATCCAAATAGGGCCTTAGAATCATGTATTTCTCCCCTACATGTTGTTGTTGTGTGTGTAAAGATGCAAAATATGATAAGCATGTAAATAGAGTGGTCTAAATTGTAACTTGGTAAATATGGCTCATGAAATTATATTTCAATACATCATATGTGTAGATAAGTTGTCTCTATGAGTAATATTTAAATAGGAATGAATAAATAAGCCTTTCTCACTTGAATTCTTGATTGAATACTTTTGATAAGTTTCTTTGTGAGTTTTGAGGTCTATGCTAGGTGAGGAATTAATGAGAGTTGATCTTGTATATATACCAAATCCCATTTGGAAGTATCTTGCATTAAATCACTTAGGTTAACCATAAAGATAAATTATATTTGCAAATTTGATGACTTTAGGGCACTAGACACATAGCTTCGCACATGACACTAGCATCGACATAGGTATCTAGTTAGTATGCAAGTGTTTAAAAAGTTAAGAAAATGGGTACAAGTCCAAAACTTTTATAGGATTATAATAAGCAAGTGTATAGTATGTTGAGCATGATATAAGGCCTAGTCATTATAATAACATATGGTTAGATTAAGAGATAAACAATAGGCACAAGAGATAGTGTACATGATTCTTTTGGTAGTGTGAATGTCTATGAACTGAAGGGTATATCTAGGAGAAGTAATTACCAAGTATACAAGACTGAAGTGCTATATAATTTAGATTTAGTGTCTAAATTTTCCCCCTTTAATCTAGTAATGAATTTGCTAGTTTAAAAGAAAAATAATGTGTACTTGAGTGTGTATAACATGTCTTGACTTTGTGTGAGCCCAACTTGAGTGATTCATTAGTGACTAACCTAAAATTAAAATCATGTTATAGTATATAATAAGTGAATATAATCTATAATTTAAATAATTTGAAATGCTTGAAAGAAAAAAGACCAAGGTTAGGAGTACACTTATGTGTTGATATAACTATCTTAAATTTTTAAAATGTGTTTCATTATGAATCATTGAAATTGAGATTAGGATAAATTTAAAAATTTCAAGTGTATATATATAACTATTGGAGGACAACTTTACTTCAACCTTGGATAAAATATGAGTTATCACTCGACAGTTGAGATTAGCTCAACTATGTAACCCAATTATACTTATAACCTGGTGAGCATGAGCGATACAAGTCAACTCACATTATAAATATAGTGAGGGTGGATGATCTTATCACTCCAACCTATAAACTTGGAAATATTGAGTGATGTAGTCACCTCAACTTTGAAAAAAGGTGAACCAACTACTATAGTAAATTGGCTCAATAATAATCTATAAAATTTAATCTTGGTTTATGTTAAAGACCATAGAAGTGTTTGAAATCTAAAAGTTGTTATGATATTATAATTTAAGGTTATCTTTTACATGGAATATACAACTCATATGTGTCTCAATCTAAAATCCAGGTATAATAATGGTACCAATATATAGAATTGTGCCACAAATGTGTATCTAAATCATATGATTGTGAAATTTGGCTAGTTTGTAACTTGGTAAGTATATAATACATGTCCCTATAACATGTCCCCACTAAATATAGAGAATATAATAATTTTTTTAAGTGTGTATAACATGTTTCCATAACATTCCCAACTATAATTTGATAATTTTAAGTATTAAGTGTGGAAGTCATGAATTTTTGGCATGCTCCCACTAAAATCTAAAACTATGAAGGTGTGAAATCCATGCCTCTATGACAATCCCCTACTCATATGCCCTGATTTTGAGGTGAGGGTAAGTATATAATCATAGTTACCTTACCTCAAAAGGATAAGATAATTGTATAATTTGTATATAGATCATGTAGCATATAAGATTAGTATGTCTAAGTAGATATTTTAATTAGGTATATAGAATGTTATCACATCAAGGCATAAGATGCATGTTTTAAATCATTAAAATCTCTAAATAATAAAAATGCAAGATCAATAAGAAATAAAGAACACACAAAAGAGAACTCAAATCAAGATAAAAATCAATGGCCCAAGGAGACCTCACATAAGGGGAATGTTCAAATGATGCAAAATCAAAGGGACATGACCTATTCCAATGTCCATAAGGTAAATAATGACATATTAAAATATCATAACATGAAAACATAGGCATGGGGGCTAAAATCAATGGATCATATTCCAATGCTTGAATAAGTTATACAAGACACTTAAGGAAGTGCAAAAAGGAAATCATGGAATATAGCTAAGGTAAACACATCATATTAGTCAATATATATATATATATATGTGTTAGCAAAAAAAAATTATTACATATCATATAAATTATAATGCAAAATATATAATCTTGGATAAAGGCATGTGTAAGTATATAAGTTAAAACATGATAATATAAAATAATCATAGAATGATATAATATACATGTATTTTGATCAAATAGGAGGATGCCCCAAATTTCCATATGAAATGAGTAAAGGTAAGGCCCAACATATGAAAATGCATAGATTGTGTGCCTAGGTATGCTTGTATCACACTCAAAATGTGTGAAATGTATTTGTGTGTGTGTGTGTGTGTGTGTGTGTGTGTGTGTGTGTGTGTGTGTGTGTGTGTGTGTGTGTGTGTGTGTGTGTGTGTGTGTGTGTGTGTGTGTGTGTGATAATTTATCTACCAACATGGAACTAACAACATAGATTCCAATGAGCTAATAGCACATGTAAAAGTTGAATTTTTTTTTGAGGTTTTTAATTCTTTTGGTGTTTTGTATTATTGGAAAACAAAATACTATCATATTATCTCATTGAATGAATGCTCATCAGTATCTTCCTACAAGAAACCTAGTGTAATAAATAGGTGATACTACCAATGAGTATATATAGGTGTGATATCTAGCACTTTAGGATCTATAATGTTGTATGTATTTATAATAGGACTTTGTGGATGTGAATAAATAATAGGATTAGGGTTCATTGAACCCATCATTAAATGCTCTATTATTTTTTTGAATTATCAAAAATATAAATAGGTTTAGTTGTTATGGATATCTAAATATGGTATGTACAAGATTAGTGGTGTGCCCTAACACACACACACACACACACACACACACACACACACACACACACACACACACACACACACACACACACACACACACACACACACACACCATTTTATAAATTAAAATAAGGACCCATTATGGTTTTAATGTCCTTATTCAAGATCATATGAACCTTATAAATACATGACATTACTTTTGATAAAAATAAGTCTAAGGTTATTTTCAAATGTCTAAATCAAAATCTCAGAATCTAAAAAATATGAAAATCAAATATTGGCATTAATTATGATTTATTTTTAAACTTTGTATTTTCATAAATTTTCTTGGAATTGGACCTTATGATTTATATTGACTAACTAAGCTAATGTTATGTTTTCATGTGTATGTAAGGCTATTTACAAAGACTTAAAAATTATCCATGTTTAGGCCCTAGTTGGATATGTTTTTGGAAGTTCCTTAAGCTCTAAGAATAAGAAAATTGGAACAATCTCATGAACTTATAACCTATAAGGTTAAATAAAATTTAATTGCATTATGGCCTTGAGTCTTCAAGTTCCCTGAGCCTTGACAATAGGACAGTTGGCATAATATCGTAAACCTAGAACCCAAAAGGTCAAATAAAATTAATGGATCTATGTCCACCTATTACCTTTGAATACCCAAACTATTTTTTTAAAATGGGAACTCATTGTGCCCCAATGGGTTAAATAACTACAACTCTAGAGAGATGATAGGGAGAATTTGGTCCTTACAAAACTACCTACAGTTTCCAACCACTTTGATAAACAAAGTGGAATAATTAAAAGGATGAGAAAGAGGAAAAGGATGAACACAAATAATGGGGAGGAGATAGTGATGTAACAAAGGGAAAACCTATTTCCCTTGGCCAAAAAATCCAAAATAAATCCAAGTGATCGTATAAAATATGCAGTGGATTTTTTATCTTCGATGAATTTGGTTGAAGAGGCCATGAAATAAATATACAAGATCCAAAAATAAGCACAATAGAGGCTATTATAGACACAATTCATTCATGCTCCTAGGATATTGTGGAAAATGTCTAGAGCACAGCCATAAGGTTGAAGAACATTTTAAATACTATTTGAGCTTCTAGAAGTGAAACTCAGCCTGAGAGGGTGAAGGTGTTGAAACTTTGACATCAATTAAAAGAGTTAAAAAATAGGACTAACTTCCTAGTTCAATGGGTAATAAATAGTGAATTCAATCATTTAAACTTAATGTCTACCCAAGATGTCGCATGGGCTTTAAGCTATATAATTACAAAGAGGGATGGTGCCTTTAATTATCACACACAAATGAAAGTTTTAATAGGTAATTTTACAACCCAAAAAAATGAGTCCTTGGAGATCCTAGTGGATATGAGGTTGACATATGTGATAACCTATACTAGGAAACTAGTAAACATGGCCAATTTTAAAACACTTCTTGAAGATGTTGAAGATAGATTTATGAAATAAATTGAAGGAATCATTTCTAAAACTAATGATGAGAATATGAAGCTAATAAATTTTTCTAAGGATAGAGTGACTAAATTTAAATCCCTTGGAATGGAAATCAAGGACTCAAAAGTAGATCATACAAGGTTGATGACTAAATCCATCAAAATATTTAACCCTTCCATACTCAATTTTAATATTATCAATAAAGATTTTGAAGTTGCACACGAATTATTTGATAAAATAAAATCCACAAAGGGATCTTCTAGGTCAGTATTGAGCACCTAGTCAACTACAACTGCTACGACATCATCATTCGGTCCTCAATATTTTGGATATGAATTAATGCATACTCCAATAGCCTAATAAGGTCAGTTTGTATTCCTTAAAGGTGTGATAGTAGATATTTTATTTTATATAGTTTTCATTTAACTATTTCCATCTTCTAGTGATGCCACATCAACACCACCTTAATTATATGTATGTATTTGCATGTTCAAAATTAAGTTGGAATTGGTAGTTCTAAATTTATTGGCATATATGTATTATATTTGTGTTGAAGAATATTATTTATATACATACTTTTATACATTCATGATATGCATGATTTTTGACACATAGTTATATAATTTGAGATGTAAATTTAGACTTCACTTAGAGGATAAGGCATTCCCTCCCCAAGCCTATACATATTTGCATCTTCTTAATCCTTAAGGGAGGAGAATTTTGGATATTAAGATTAATAGGAAATTTTGAGGATTGTTCTACAATTAGTGTGCAATTATTATTCTTCTCCAAATTTCAAATTTTTTGAAGAAGTTCTATCAATCTAGTATCTTAGTCTTTTTTATGTGTGAATATTCTTTTGATACAATTATTCATATTATGCAATACTTGATTTTAATGATTTTATGTAATAATAATAATAATCTCCCTTTGTAGATGTGTTATTGCGATCTTACAAATGTAGTAGCATTTGATTATATATACTAAAGTTTTTTTTTTCCCTTAGACTTTTAGTTGTGTTTACATGTCTATGTGTTAATAATAGTTTGTATCAAACATTAGTTCTTGATTGTTTGTCCAAGCCCTGGTTCAAGATCTAGATGAGAAGTGTTTTATCTTGTTTGATTCAAAAACCTTCTTTCTTTCGATATTTTTGTTTATTTTTGAGTTTATTTTATTCCTACCCACCGTAGGTTATACTCATCATCTATCCACCCAGCTTAAGTGGGTCTCCACTCATGTCATATTCAAACCATTTGATCTAAACAACTAAACTTCTCACCACTATTCTAGAAATAGGTTGTTTATAAAACCCAATACCCCACAACTCCTACCTTGGTTTTAATCTTTAATCACTAATTCTAAAATGTTAAAGGATACCTTAGTGTGCATAAAACCCACATAAACAAGAACTTATCTAGAATTAAGAGGAAGGCCTCTCGTGTCTTTAAAGAGGTCACTCAAGTTTCTCTAGATATACCTATAAAATTAATAAGGTCTACCTCATATACTAACTTATTATTCCCACCTTTAGAGATTCATATAAAAGTTAGGTCAAATAAAGGTGTCTTAAGAGGACATTGAGCCCAATCATATTCCCCAAACAGATGACCCTATCTTCCTCTACACCTAATGGCCCAAGCTTGGCTAGCCAATTCTAGTATTATCATCCTTGGAGACATGAATGATCTACCTATAAACCTTGAGAAATATATTTCTTCCTTCTTTCCCTTCAGAGGTAGGACTAACAAATAATATGTAATGCCTTTCAAGACTATTTTATGGATACTAAATGTAACCCACAAATATGGGGCCTGCAAACTCTTTTGATTTACATTACAATATGTTACTTATGATTGGTTACTTAATATCCCAAAATATTTGATCACATATTGGAATCATTGTCAAAACACTTTTATGGCATAGTTTGGACAAGTCACTAACCCAAGTGTCCTATACCAACACTTTGTGATCATGAGGAGAGAACTTAATAAACCAATTCAAGCTTTTAACTCAATATTTCAAAATATGTATAGGTAACTTGAAGTTATCTATAAACTTATTGAGGTCTTATCCCTTGAAATATACAATAATACCTTAAACCCTATGATTATTGTATTTCTCCATAGAGTGCCGAATGTTGATATGCTACCTTTGGCTTATGATAAATTTATCAACATTGATATACAAATTAAAACTAAATCATAAGCTATAGCCCCACTTCATATTGGTCCTAATTTTCTAGCCCTCAACCCTATCCTAAATGTTAATTAGAACATTATGTCTCAAAATTAGAACTAGGTGTACACCCAATTTCCCTTATCCCATGATCCACCTAACCAACACCTTATCTTCTTAAAAAGTCCTATATCTACATATAACTATAAAAATTAGAACCAATCTTTGATACTAGTCAATATAACTACAACACAAGTTATTGTTGTTGATTCTACAAAAGTAGAGTTGGTGGCATCTAATGAATGGTACATAAATTAAGTAATGAGTTTCTAATCATGTAGAAATGGATGGTAAAAACCATGTTTTATAATACCAATATAAATTTTTCTTATCAAATATATAACATTCCCTTTAATATAATTATAAATAATATAGAGTAGTAACTACTTAACAAGCTGCTAGATATAAACATATTAGAAGTAGCACTTCCTAATTGGTAATGAATGCACAGCATAGTACAACATGGTGAACTAGATTGGATAGAATTTTGCATCACCTTTGAGATATTTTAGAAATAAATAGATAGATATGAAGGATTTACAAATCAGCCAGATCCATCTTCCTCTTCTACTCTAGGTACCCCTAATATAACCATGGTCTTTGAGACATATGACTTCCCATTCCTAGTGGAAGATGAAAATTAACCTAAGGATAATAAAGATGAAATTCATGCCTTTCATTAGTTCCATATGAATAATTATAATTGAATGAAAAAGTATACTACTACTATTTCCACACACCCAAATAATAGTGCTACCACTCCTCTAGATCCTAAGGCTAATAATAATCCACCTCCTCCAAAAGGGAATGATTAGTTACAAAGGGAAAAACCAAAGATTAAAGGAGGGTATAATATTGATGAAGATATGAATAATATAAAGTTTAATATTAGTCTTCATCAGTTTGAAAAAATCACCAATTAGAAAGATTTGTTACTCAAATCCTTGACCAGGAGATCGTCCATTGATAATTCAGAATGTACACATAAAAACATGGGTGTTTCTAAGGATAAGATTTTGGTACCACATTTTTTGTTAACCATAAAAATGTTGAGAAATAATGTGCATAATATTTTTGTTTAACTTAGGTTCCTTAGCATTTGTGATGCCTACAACTTTATACAAGAAACTAGATTTGACACTAGCCAAATATAAAAGGGTAGACATATAACTAGAAAAGTCTTTTGTCTTAGGTGTCATGGAGTTGACAAGTGTACACATCTAGATTTCATATAAACCATATGTTCAATAGTGCATAAATATTTTGGTCATTAACATTCAATAATATTACAACTTACCACTAAGATAGGATTGGTCAAAGACATTAAATGGATACATGGATATAAAATTATCAAACATGTGGGTGCTTTAGAAATGGGTATCCAACCATATTTGAGTAGAACAAGAGCCAACGTTTAAGTGTTTTATCATAGATCATAATGCTAAGAATTAATAGGTTGAATTTTTAACCTCACATGTAGCTGTCTACACATTCATTGCCAAGTGATAACCTTGTGAACAATAATTTTAATGTCCTTCTTAGTTATGGAATCTTCACTTCGATAGAGCTAGGTTAAATCAATTTTCAAGTGTTGGCATAGCCCTGATCAACCTAGATGGGAAATAATATTTAGCTACATAAATTTTTTAATTCCCTTACACCAATAGTCAAGCTAAGTATGAATCCCTAATATTAATTTTATAATTTTCACTAAAACATAATGTCAAGTAGATGTATATATTCAGTGATTCAGAGCTAGTCTTCATCTAGGTTAAAAATAAATAACAATGTAAACTATCTTACTTAAATAAGTACAAACACATAACATGGGATCTAATCAAATCCTTTCAAGAATTCAACATCATATCCATCTCAAGGGAAGTAAACCACACTACAGACCCACTAGTAGCTTTAACAACCAATCTAGCACCACTCCAAAAATATAAAATGCATAATTTTTTTTTTGGAGCTAGTTTGATGTCCCTCTATCCTGGATAATATGGATAAATTATAGGTATTTGATGATGCTCAACAAATTGTATAGTTTATGAATGGTTCTAGAGCCTTTAAATCTTAGTTACTAGACAAAAAATATGTTGAACCCATGAAAATTGAATCTTTTAGAGAATATGGTGTTCTATAGATAAAATAAAATTTCATCCCTATGAGGATGGTCTCACTAGAGTTAGCTTTCAATATGGATCCATAATATCAAAAGTAAAAGTAAATCAAAGCAACTGAATTTGATTTTGTCAAGGAAAATCTAGGCACTGACCAAAACCCCCAGTATGTAAACATTGGTTTGAGTTTCACCAAAATCACGAAACAAAATTTGAAAGGTCTATTAATAGAGTAAAAAGGTGTGATTGCTTGGATGTATGAATATATGAAGGTATTCAACCCTAGGGTATTCACACATACCATCCAAATAAATCTAAAACATAAACCTTTTAGGCAGTAATAGATGATAGTAAATCCAATTCTATAATTTCTCATATAGACATAAGTACATAAGTTATGAGATGCTAAGATTGTTTTAATAATCAAGCATTCCACTTGGGTATCTAATCTAGTTCTAGTCAATAAGAATAATGGATAAATCAAGATATGTGTTGGCTTTAAAAATATGAATTGAGCATTACGAAAGGATAAATATCCTTTGCCCTCTCTATATGAGATAATTCAAATGGTTAGTTGATCTAAGATGATGTCCTTATTAGATGGATTCTCAGGTTATAATCAAATGTTAGTAAAATCATAAGATATAATTAAAACTACCTTCACAACTAAGTGGGGAACTTTTACATACAAAAAGATGCCTCTTATCCTAATCAATCTAGAAATAACCTTTTAGCAAGTTATGGATTTCACCTTTCAAGGGCTAGTTGTAAAGTGTATCATCTATATGAACGAATTAGTAGTGTTTTCAAAGGATAAAGCTCATCATGAAAACCATATACATAAAATATTTGATAGGTTTATAAGATATGGAATCTCACTCAATCCAAAGAATAACATATTTTGAATCACTAAAGTCAAAATGTTAGGTCATGTTATTACTAAAGATGGGATTTATATTAACCCAAAATGAATCTAGGCCATTTCCAATCTAACACCTACTAAAATAAAGAATGAGTTAAAGTCATTTTTTGGAAAGATAAACTTTGTGAGAAATTTTATTTATGGATTTACAAAGATATTCAAACCACTTAATGCCATGTTGAATTAATATTTCAAAATGGAATAGATAATAGAAGCCAAAAAAGCTTCCAAGATATCAAAACCACCATTGCTCAGGCTTTAGTTTTGATCAACCTAGATTTCACTAAGGATTTCAACCTTTATTCATTTGCCTTAGAGTACACTATAGTAGTTGTTCTCACATAAAAGGTACATGATAATGAACATCCAATTACCTTCACAATTACTAACCTAAAATATGTAGAGTTAAAGTATTCAATGATAGATAAATAGATATATAAACTTATCAAAGCTATGAATATGTTTAGGCATTATATTTTGAGGAAATAAATATACACCATTTTTTGAGATACATCTATCAAGCTCACACTCAACCAAAATGAACTGGGTGAAATAAGAGGTAAATAGATGGAAAAATTACATGAGTTTGATACTAAAATAAGGCCAGCCAAGATGGTGTGATGCCAAGGAATCATCTAGTTCATGACTGAGATTGATCTACACATATACATTGAATAGATTAATAATACAAAATTAGTTATTGGTGAATGGTATGATGACATAATCCACTACTTACTCATGGGTATATGTCCCCTTGAGTTACATAGAGAGTACAAGCAATCCCTTATGCTCAAATCAACCCATTATATGATTAAAAATGAAGTTTTATAATAGATTAATTATGAAGGTATCTACCTAAGGTGTGTTTTAAATTAATAATATGTATCAATCTTGGATAATCTATACCCAAAGATAGGTATTTGACATCCTTCAGGAAAAGTAATAACTCATAAAATCTTGAGAATTGGATATTAAAGGCTGACAATATTCAAAAATGCCCACAACCATGTTAGGACGTATCATGAATTCCAAGTGTTTATAAAAAAGGAAGTGAATTTCATCATTCTCCTACAAAAAACCATTTAAGAATTCCATTTTTATTAATGGGGTCTTGAATTCATTGGGATGATCAACCCAAATTATTCAGCAGGGCACAAATTCATCCTAACAACTAGTGACTATTAAATAGATAGATGACAGTTTTCACCACTAAGAATTATAGATCATTATATGTTAATAAAAATTTTAGAAGATAATATATTAACTAGGTTTGGTACTCCAACCTCTTTAGTTTATGATAATAGTCTAGTCTTTTAATCTATTGAATTTATTGAGTGGGACTATAACAACAAGATTACCATCAAGTTCTTTTTAAATTAATATCTACAATGGAATGGATTAGATAAATATACTAACAAGAATTTGGTAGATGTTCTCAAATATTCATCACATGACAACCCAAGAGAATGACACCTACTATTGAAGTATGCACTGTGGGTAGACAAAAAAAGACACAAGCAAGCCCTCAAGGCTTCATATTTTATTATAGTGTAATGAGTTTTCCTTATCAATCTTAAAATACCAATGTACCAATTTATGAAATATCATATGGTAGAGGATGAAATAATCTAGCATAGGCTACTTGATATAGTTCAAATGGAATATGCATGAACTAAAGCACTACACAACTTTAGCAGACACCAAGACATTGTCAAAAGATGGTTTGACAAAAGGTTTAAAATCAAGTCTTTGTTGATTTTAGACCTAGTAAATTTATGGAATAAAACATAGAATAATAAAGGATATCATGATGAGTTCACTCCTTTATGGATTGGCCCATATCAGATATCTAAAATTCTAGGTAACAATGCCTTCCACTTGAAGGACCTCCAAGGTAAGGACCTTTCTTTTCCTATCAATGGATAGTTTTTGAAATATGGTTTCATGGTTACTCCAACTAGAGATGATTTTGAATGAATATAATTGAACATTTAGATATAGGAGTAGAATATATTTCCTACTTTCTAGATTAATATTTCCTAATTTCTAGGTTAATCTTTCCTCTTTTCATAAATTAGTGTTTCCTTATTTTTCATAGTTTCTTTTGATAGATTAGTTGTTATGATTCCTAAATGAGATTTATTAAATTGTATAAAAACCAAATGATTTATTATTCTATAATTATAAAATACCTAAGAAAATAAGGGGATAGTTTAAAAGGAAGCATAATTTCCATATACCAAGACTTGTTCTGACAATGCTTAGGGTTCTAGGATGTAGGTATGTATTATAACTAAATTATGTTCTACCTAAATTGAGTTGACTATGCATTTTTTATTTAATATAATATACTCATGAAAATTTTAGAAAGACTTATTATTTCCAAAAGATCAACTACACTATTGCAAGCTAAAACATGGATGAGAGATAATAAACATTGAAATAGATTCACACTAGTAGGGACGTATTAATTAATATAATTTTTCTTATGCATGCACCCATCCAATGGTGATTCCCAAACCTTATTCTATCTTTTTTTTTTTAAATCAAAAAAATTTATAGAATAAGGGTGATTCAATTAAACTCTATCAAGGCTATGGATGCCTAGTTGGAAGTAAAACAAGGTTTTGAGTGGATTCATGATGCCTAGATGGAAGTAGGAGTCATTTTTAGAGGATTGGTTTCATTATTTATTTATTTTTTAGATGATTGGTTTAATTATTTATTTATTATAATACATTGTTGAGATTATGGTTTCTCAAATACTAAAACATATTTCCCTATGTCATCATTTATTGTTCCTTAACACCCACACACCCCATTTTCTAAATTTAAATAAGGACCCACTATGGTTTGATGTTCTTATTTGAGGTCCTATGAACCTTAGAAATCTATGACATCACTTTTTATATACATAAGTTTAAGGTTATTTTCAAATCTGTAAATCAAAATCCAAAAATTATGAAAATCAAAGATTAGGCATTAATTATGATTCATTTTTACACCTTGGATGTTCATTTTTTTCTTGGAAGTGGACCTTGTGATTTTTATTGACTAACAGAGCTAATGTGTCATGTCTTAGTGTCTCTATGTTTTCATGTGTATGTAGGGCTATTTGAAAAGACTTAAAAATTATCCACATTCGAGGCCTAGTTGCATATATTCTTTAAGTTACTCAAGCTCCAAGAATAATATAATTAGCACAATCTCATGAACCCATAACCCAGAAAGTCAAATAAAATTTAATGGCCATGTGGCCCCAAGTCTCTAAGTTCCTTGAGCTCCAAGAACAAGATAATTATCACAATAATGTGAATGTGAAAGTTCAAAGCAAAGTTAATTGATTCATGGACCTGAGTCTCCAAGTTTTTGGGGACCTGAGAACAAGATAACTTGCATAATCTCATGATCCCAAAACCTAAAAGGTCAAATAATATTTAATGGTTCCTTGACCCTAATTCTTTGATTACCCTAAGGCTTAAGAATAAGATAATTGGCATAATATCATGAACATAAAACCCATAAGGTCAAAAAAAGTTATTGGCTTTGTATCCCTGAGTCTCGAAGTTCATTGACCCCTAAGAACAAGATAGTTGGCACAATCCCATGAACCTAAAACCTATAAGATCAAATTATTTAATGGATATATGGCCCCGATTCTCCAAGTTCCTTGAGCCATGAGAACAAGATAGGTGCTTCAATGTTATTAACTCATAACCTATAAAGTATATAAGCTAAGATCATAAGCCTAAATACTCCAAGTATATGAAGTGAAGATAAGTGTCATGATTAAGGAGATACATGGAAAAAGTACAAATTAATAATATTGACAACTAAGTAAAGTCTATTAAGTGAGAGATTGATACCTAACATAAAGAGATAATGGAACATAGAAAGTTTCCATATGGCAAGTAATAACCTACCAAAGCTGATTGGAAAATTTAAAACCAAATGAGAACAAAAAAATAAATATCCTTTATTCACATTTGATCTCACACAAACTATGCATTTAATAATATATCTTGGGAAATATATGCAATATCCAAGAAAATATATGTCACTTTGCCATTAATCTATAAGTCAAACATTATAATTATGAGCTCTCAAGTAACCAAAACCCTAGTTTTTTATTAAATCCCCAAGAGCTTTCAGACAGTTTATGAAGGAGATACATAGTCTCATATTGTTAAAATGGATTATCCAAGACCATCTTGTAACCAAGCCCCTTCTACATACTCCATCTATGAGAAGATCAAGTACACAAAAATTGTATTCAATTAAATTTCCATGAAATTTAAGTTATCCTACTATTCAACTATCTAGAATGTAGTGGATTATATAGCACCATGCTCCACATATGATTGTCTATCCCAGGAAGATAAGCAATACATTGATGACTTGTTGTTGATTAAGACCATGGGGTTCCATAACATGGTTTTGAACTTTGATTTGCTTCATTATTTATTTTTTAATGTCACTTGATCTAAGGATTATTCACATCTTTAAAAAGTAAAAAATGTAGATGCATATGTTTTAAGATGGGTATTTGAGATATACATTAGGTTTATATGGATTTAGTTTGCCTATAATCAAGTCTTAGCTAATGTATAGCTAGAAAAAAACATTATGGAGGGGAAATTGAAATAGTGGTTATTGAAAGGAGAGAGGTTAAACCCCAAGTGAGGCATTTCTTCTAATAGAATAATCAAAGTTAGGCTTGATATTAGGTTAAATATGGCCCTTCTAAATAATTTGTATGGCTTTTCCAGCATCAATTACGTGTAGGTGTAATGGGTCCCATTATTAAACATTCTCTTGACTTTTTAAAAAAGTATGACACTAGGGGAGATTATCAATGTCAAATTAAAGGCCCAAATGTTTAAACATGAACAAAGTCTAATTGATAATAATCTTTATATGATGTCCTATCTATTGGATGTAATCATTAGGATAGTCTAAAGAGCTCAAGGGAAATTATGGGAGCCATCCATAGAACATGTGGATAACAAGATCTATGAAGACTATTCTTTCTTGTTTATTTATAAATTTATAAATTAAATTGCCAAAATTCATAAGGATGTTTATTTTAAAAGCCAACAAGTTATTTATGGCACTTAGATTCCTAGGACATATAAGAATTTGAGGAGTATCTCTAAAATGGGAGATTACTGGTACTACCTAGATTGTACCATAATTATATTTGAGCTAATAATAAGACTCCATATAGTTTTACTATGACATACCTTATACAAGGTGTTAGAATAAGATATTGACCACCAATTTTATAGCAATATAGATTAGGAACTCTACCTCAAACATCAGGCCTATTACCACAATACCTCCTACGCATTAGGTAGTTTAAGTTTTTAATGAAGGCATGCCTTAACCAAATGAGGAATTTTAGGACCCATTATAATTTGAAGGTGGCCCAATTCAAAGAATGGGACTACACATGAAAGATCAGGAACTATATTTAGCTCCACAAGGAAAGAAAAGGGGTGACCATTGGATATAGTCACCAATAATATAACATGATGCCATCTTTTTGAATGTTTTAGATGATTTTAAAATCTGGATTCACATTAGAGATAATCAGATGTTAATGATCATTGTCTAATCCATCCAATATGACCTAAATATCACTAAGAAGTAGGCATAAGAAATAGTAAGAGAAGAAGAATAGGCTTAAATTCATTATTGGCCTCAACCACTATCTGAAGACCCAACAAAATAGGACCAAACTCCCTCTCCCACATAATAAGATACTTGTCTATCATAGGGATAACCTAAAAGATAAAATGAAGATAATTCCTAGATTAGGAAGGAGACTCTTAGAGTCCTCCCTAGTCATCATTCAACATCCACCCATATAGTCACTAACACTCTAGGCATATTTGTTGCAATTATGAGGACTACACCTCCTCTAGATGTACAAACAAGTACATTCTCTTAGGTACCTCTAGCTCCACTTTAGTTATATAAATATATCTCCTCAAGTTTTTTCAAAATTATTTTTCATCTCTTCCCTCTACTCCTCCTTCCCCTCAATCACCTTAAGTAAGTTCATCCTCATCTATCACCACAAGTGAGAGGACATATCCTCAATCATTCCCTACTATGTTATTCTCCTCTCCATCCACTCATTCCTCCACTAATATTTTTCTAATTCCCATCCCTTCACCATTACCATCAATAGTAGTTCCTACTATTGTGGTTATTTGATTGGTTTCATCTTTCCTCTCACCTCCTATTACCCTCACATTCACTTATCAAATTAAAACTATAATTATTTTATCCTCTTTCAAAATCCAACAAGTGGAGGAAAGACAATCATTAGGTCTTAATACACTAGGTGGATCCCTTGAGGAGGAAGTAGAAGAGGAAGAGTAGGAACATGTAATATCACCAATTGATTACCCCATAGATGATGAAGAATAAAATGTATAAATAATGAAGGGACCAAAGTAGGATTTAAGTGAAGTGGATCCCAAGATATAATAGAGGAAGAGGTATATCTAGAAAGAGCCAAATAAATAAGCCTAGGAATCATGAGTGAAAAAATTCTAGTTGGGTCACTAGACCAGTAGATCCTTAGAGAGGAAGAAAGATAAAACATTAATACATTAATTTATTTTATTGTTTCTTCCCTTACTGTTATATATTCTCTAGCTATAAATTTACCACCTACTATTCCTAGGCTATAATTTTTTAGTTTAATTGATTTTTATATTTTTTCAACATCAACCTAAATAATGGCTCCTATGAAGATAGTTTATTTTGAATATTTTGTTTTAGTTTCTATTTTTTATTTAAGGAGAACAAGTCCCTCCAAAATATTCAAGTTAATTAGAGCTATAATTTCTACAATCTACACCCATATAATTAGCCACATTTATAGTTTTGAAAAACCCAACCCTACTAAATATGTGGCAAAGATCACCACTCAGAGGTAAATATAAGGGTTACAAAACATTATTCAGTCTCCCCTCCAATTTCCCATTTAAATAAGTGTTTCAATGCTATTCTAGTAATAACTCCACATCCTACCTCTAAATACCCTAGCCAATATGAAGAAAAAGGAGAAATATTTTTTCCCCAGTGGGTTAAAGAGCTAAAAGGTTGGAGAGATGACAAGTATAATTTGGTTCTCATAGACCTACCTATAGTTTCCACCTATTTTGATAAACAAAGTGGTACATGTAAAAGGGTGATAAAAAGGAAAGGGGTAAACACAAATAATGGGGAGGATATATTGATGGAACAAATGGAAAATCTATTTCCCTTATCCAAAAATCCCAAAATAAATCCAAGTGGTGATACAAAATATGTAGAGGATTTATACTCTTTCATGGATTTATCTAGGGAGACCATGAAACAAATGTACAAAATCTAAGAAAAAGCACAAAAAAGGATATTGTAGATATAAATCATTCATGCCCCCCAGGAGATTATGGGAAATGTCCATAGTGTAGCCATAAGGTTATATAATATTTTGAATACTATTCAAACTTCTAAAGGTGAATCTCATCCTAAAAGAATGAATATTTTGAAATTATAGAACCAACACATTATTTGATAAACTCAAATCCATAGAGAGATCTTCTAGGTCAGTATTGAGCACACAATTAACTATAAGTGTTGTCAAATTATCATAGGGTCCTCAATATATGGATATGTAGTAATGCATACTCAAGAAGGGCCAATGTTGATTCCTCAAAGGGATAATAGTAGCTAATTTAGTTTCAAAAACTATTATGCAATTGTTTCCCTCTTCCAGTGATGCCACATCATCACCACCTTAAGTATATGTATGTATTTGTATGTTCTAAATTAAGTTCAAACTGGTATTTACAAATTTATTGTCATATGTGTATTACATTTGGGTCAAGGAATATTATTTATGTACATACTTCTATACATGCATTCTATGCATGATTTTTGACACGTAGTTATATAATTAGATATGTAAATTTAGACTTCACTTGCAGGATGAGGCATCCCCTCCCTAACCCTATATATATTTGTATCATCCTAATCCCAAAGGGAGAAAAAAATTTATTATTAAGATTAATAAGAAATTATGAGTATTTTTATGTAATTGGTGTGAAAAATCTTGTTCTTATCTAAATTTTTGAGTTTCTTAATAGGTTTTGTCAATTTGATACCTTAGTTTTTTATTTATGCATGAATATTCTTTTGATAAATTTATTCATATTATGTTGCAACTGATTTGAATGATTTTGTGTAATAATAATAATAATAATAATCCATTGTACATGTGTTATTGTAATCTTATAAATGTAACAACCTTTGATTATATATATTACTGTTCTCAGTTTTACACACACTAGAAAACACATACAAGGTAACCTATAATATTTTGGAATCTCAATGAAGGTCAAATTCAATCCAATGCATGACTTCATGTACTGGGTCTTGTAGTTGTAGACACCTAAATTTGGCCACCAATGGCTTCATATCTAAATTTAGACCAATTCTTACCAATCATTGAATATCTAACCCAAGACTTTCTATTAGTCTCAAGATTAGCTTCATAACCTTTCATTAAATAAATTTGGCCTATTAAATTAATTAAACACGGTAAATACACACATTGAATTAATCAAAATCAAACAAATGATGAAATGCCTAAAAAAATTAACTGACTTCTACACCCTAATCAAAATCAATTAGCAAATTAAATAAATTTCAAATCCTAATTGAGTTCACTCATGAGCTAATAATCAATTAAATCAATTACTAAAAAATAAATTCAAGAGCATGTTACCTTTATGAGTTGTCACATTTAGAAAATATCTAAAAGAATATATTAGGAATATGCCAAACTCAACCATGGTCAGATTTAACCCATTCCAAGGGATTTGAAAGCCTATAAAATCAAGTCTAGAGATATAAATTTATGAGTTCAATCAAAGTAGAGTTATAATGTAGGAATAGATTCATGAAGCTAAAAGCCTAGTGTTATAATTTTGAAATTGAGCTAACCCATCAATCAAGCCAAGCATTCAACAATGGTGCATAGAGGAGATGATGTTATCCAAATGTCATTGATGAAGAATTATTATGCATAAACCGAGCAAGAAAAATGAATAAATTATTTTAATCTCTCAAGGAAGCTAAACATTATTTTTATTTATATTTTAGTTAAGTTTTCAATTGTTATATGTTCATTAAGCTCCCCTTAAGATCTAGGCTTAGAGATGTTAGTATTCTAGTATGTTGATTTGATGGTTTTATGGACTAACACTTGAACTAACCTCCTCTCTTTTTCAAATTACTTTATCTCAAATTGCATTCCCAATGGGAATATCTACATGATTGTGCAACCCACAAATTTCTTTGTATTCATAGTTTTAATTTTTTTTTGGTGTTTCTGCTTTGCTAAAGTAAAAATAGTCCATAAAGAATTAATAAAAAAAATTTACTTAATATTTTTTTATATATTTTTGTAATAGTATATATAAATATTTTATTTATATTATCTTAAAATTTCAAAAAAAAATCTTTATATTTTAGAAGTTATAACTCTTTTAGTGACTGTCACCTGTTTTTTAATTTTCTGGTAAAAATGGTTAGTAGAAAGGTAATAACAAATTTATTCATTAGTTTGACCTAAATTTTATCATAGAGGTGATACATATACCTATAAATAGCCTATAAAACTATAATGATAAATGGATGTATATTTTAAAATTTATGGCTAAATTATCGACTGAATTATTTATGATTTTTGTGTTAATGATAAATGGATGTTTTCTACCTTCTAACTTATTTGCATGTTTCATAGGTTTTTTTTTTTTTTGAGTTTTTATTGATAATTTTATAAACTTTGCCTAACCTAACATGTTTAATTTTTTAGGTTTTTTCCTTCGGGTCATTAGATTTACCCCTTCAAAGTTGCTTGTCTCATTTGATAAATAAGCTTCAAGGCTAAATGAAGTTTTGACCATTTCTTTACAGGATCTATTTGGAGAAAACCATTTCAATATAAATTAGTCTTTTCAAACTTCATTTTCATGTCTAAAACAAACTATGAATCCTTCATTTGGTGTTTAAATAATTTTTTTAAGGTGTTTTATTGGTTAATTTTTTGTGATTTCTTTCAAAGTTCACAACTTAAAGCCAAGGGGCTAAAATAACACCACCACATATTTCATTTAGTGTTATAAAATTGAATACACTTCAAAAAAAAAATTCAAGTTGTTTTCATTATTTGTTTATTCTTTTTTTTTGAGTAAATAGTGAGTTGTGCATGTATGCTCTCCCATCCGTCCCCATTAGAAAACTTTTGGGATCAAAAGCACCAATTTTTCTTTGGGTGGTTTGTAATTATTTATATTTACACTTCTTAAATTCAAGGGGTTAGTAATGAATCTAATCAAAAACTTTCAATTTGGTTCAATTAAATTAAATTCACTTCAATTATTTGTAAACTTAGTTGTTGATTGCGTGTTTTTTGTGAAAAGAGACATGCATGTATGCTCTCCTATCTATCCTCTTTAGGAAACTTTTGGGATCAAAATCACCATCTCATCACACATTGAGCCTAGTTCAAGACATAGTAATTTTTCATTTAAAGCCATCCTCAAAAAAATTTAATAATATTGAGTGATCTTTAGGTGACCATAAATTCTTTCTATTGCATCATTTATTTCATGCATCTTGGCTTGGGAGGGGCACTTCATAACCTCCCACAAGTTCTATATGAAAAATTTGACCTAGAGTTTCATCTCCCAGCACTAACATCATCCACTCCCACTAGGATCAGAGGTTTGAGTGGTTAAACCACGTTCCAATGTTGGAGTTTCACATGAGATGTATCTATACTTTGGGCATCACACTATACTGAGCAAGCAATGGATGTAGTGGTTACAAAAAGGACAAGACCTTTTTGTAACAAGCCAAGTGTCACAAACACCCAATTAAAGTGTATTTTTTTCATAATTTGGCATGAAATTCATTGTGTAATTGATCCATTAAGAACATTCATAAAACAATTAGTTTAGTCAACCCCACATTACCATATCCTTCTTAGGATTTTGATGATTATACTTAGTGTATTTTAGTCATTTTTACTTGGTATGTTTTGAGACTAAAACTTATTTTTGTTTTTTTATAACCATCTCAAATCCAATTTTTTTATACACCACTCCTTGATTGAAGAGGTGGTATGCTAGCCATTTTATACCATACTTATGCCTTACAATTTTTTCTAAACATGTTTGTGTGTGTTACTTGTTTGAGATGGGTATTGTTATGCTACCCACATCATTATCAAGTTTGAGCCTTTGAGTCTTTGAAAGATAATATTGATCACATCATTAGAGCATGCTTACATTATTAGGTTTCTCTTTTTATTTCAAAACTTTTTTGACCTTGTATCAAAAACCAATGTTTAAAACCAACCAAACCATATCACATATGCCATTTGGACCTTGTTCATATGCCATCATGTTGTCTAATATTATCTAGTTTGTTTAGTCCAATAATAGTTTTTGACCATTGAGTTTTTAATTAACCTTTATAAGTTTGAATTCAAACATTGATTGATTTTTGTTTAGGCCTTGCTTCACTAGGGATGATACATAGATATTTATCTTTTGGGTTGTATAACTTAAGTTAATTGATTACCAAAATTTGAAAACTATCACTTATTTATTCATTCAACCTATCCTTATCATTTTTTATGCTTTTATTTGAGAAAACAGTCTTTTCTTTAGGTGTCTTTCACCTTATAGCTTATACCAACTGATCATGTTTATGTTTGATTTCATGTGTCAAGTCTATGTCAAAATTGTTCCAACCTTGTTAGATTAAATCAAATCACATCAGCTTTTGTTTCAAAGTCTAGTATTTGACATCATTTGGCTAAAAGTCCTAGCATATCATGTTTTTTTAGCCTAGCTTTTGACTTTATTTTTGGATAAAAGCCTTAGAAACTCAACTTTTCCCTTTCCTAGTTTAGACCTTGTTTGGAACACTTTAGGCTAGACTTTAACATGCTTTTTTTATTTAGATGCTTGATCTTTTATGTGTATGACATTTGACATTAAAATTTTGACTTTAGACTATTTTATGCTAAGTTTTAGCATAAACCATTTTGGATATATAGCTCCATTTTTAGACCAAGTTGGAGATACAGTTCCACTCTTTTGACCAAGTTAGACCAAGTTTGAATAATTTGTCCTTTAGACATAATTTTTGAAAGTTTGCAAAACTCTAATCCTTTTTGTTTTTAGATCTTTCTTTATTGATGTGGATATGTCTGACTACACTTATGGTGGATTCACGTATAATCTAGATTATGATAGAATGGTTACAGAAAATGGCTTTGATTTTTATGGCTTTATTCAAACCCATTTTATGATAACATGGTCTATGAGACATAATTTTATCCACCTTAAAAAAATCAAATCAGGGACCAAAGTCAAGAACTCAACTAGAATGATATGGTTGGTGAGGAGAAATTGGGTACAGACCTCTACAATGATAATATTATTTGGAAGATGGATCCATACCCTCCTTACAATAATCAATATAGGGAACAAATTCAAGGACTAAATTACAATCCAACTCAAGACCCTGATTGGGATGATATGGTTTATAAGGACTTGGATGCTTTGGTTTATGCGAGTAATCAAGCTCCATGATGCCCTACCATTTCTAATTCAAGACCTCATCTTTTGTCTTGTGCAAGAAATCAAGCTCTATAATACCCACCCATTATCCAACCATCATCCATTCCTCATCTAGTAACTATCATTCCCCTCTTTAGAAAACCCCAACCAATTCAACCAAAATATTAACCAATCTAATTATGATCCCAACTAATCATTCAACCTAAACCTCATCCAATCTTTCAACCTTAGCCCATAATTCAACCTAAACCTCAACCCATCATCCAACCAAAATCCCAAACAATCCAACCAAAACCCCAACCAATCCAACTAAAACCTTAACCAATCCAATCAGTACCAACCCAACTGAGCCAATCATTTGATCTATCATTTATATCTTAGTTGTAACCACCTATGGGAAAACTAGGGGTAACATTTTTTTATTGTGCCTTCACATATCACCATCCATTCCTATGCCATCATACCAACTATGCCTATTTTATTTGAATTGACTACTACACTAGTCACATTCCTTTATTATGAGGTGAACTACTATAAACTAAAACCATTTTGGAACTATGTGGGTCATGTTTGAATCATGTTAAGGTCAGCTCAATCCCCCTCTAGCCATGCTCTCACTATTTTGTGATCATCATTTCAAGTTATAACACTCTCACCATTTTGTAAGAACCATTTCAAGTTATAACACTCTCATCATTTTGTGAACAACTTCAACCATGCTCTTGTCATTTTATGAGCATCATTTCAAGTTATAACACTCTTTCCATTTTGTGATCTTGGACCATTTTAGTGTCTTATCATTCTCTATTGAGTTAAAATGCTTTTAAAATTCTAAAAACATTTGAAAATCATTTAAAAAAACTAAAAACATTGACCACTTCTTTGCCTTAAAGATTCTAGAAACCCTCACTAAGTCACAAGTAAACCACTTGTTCCTTAATTTCCCCATCCTTTTTGGCCTTTTATCTTACACTATTCCCATTTTTTGAATTCATCCCTATTCTTCTATCACATCCATCATCTCTTTTATAAATCATCATTTTCTTCCCATTTTTTGGGAGAACAACATTTGGCCTAAACTTTCATTAGATTGTCATATCCATGGAAATGTGTAGGAAAAGTCTACTTTCCTATTGCATATAGATATAGCTCGGCCACCCACTTCCTTTTATTCTATTCCCATATCTTGTTTGTTTGTTCATTTGTCAACTAGTTTTTAGGGGCAATGTTTGTCATGTTGTTTATACTAATATAGGGACTAAAACTTATTTGTTTCTTTGTTTGTCTTTTTTGTTTATTTTTTTTGTTTATGTGCCTATTTGTTTGCTTTCTGCAATATGATTGTCATTCAATCTATGTGTGTTCATTGGGTGATACTTTCACATTATTCTTGAATCTATCCACATTCAAACATCTACATTGTCATCATGGTTTTTATCATTGATGCAATTATTTTCCATTGAGTATTAGATATTAGGAGTTAGTCCTTATGCATATTTTGGCCTAGAACCCATGGTGTTCTATCATGAGGCCTACCATCAAATTTTATAGCAAAAATTAGTGTTGAGAGATCTACAACATCAATGTAGAATTACCATCTCCTTGATACTAACATTAGTAATAATCCTAATTCAATACCCAATCATATCCTAAATAGAATAATTAAGTCACAAAATAATTTCAACCTTTGTTAGTTTGGATGAGCATCTCCCTACTATCAAGTTATCATAATTCATCTTTATCCTCTGTATCAAGTTATCAATCGTCAACCATCAATCATGTTTTCATAATCGAGGTATATTGCATCATCACTATACACTATCCCACATGCATTCTCAATGATTATATCACCTATTAAGATAAATCATTATGTTATCACCAATTTTCCTTTCTTGTTTGTATGTCTTAATTGGGGTAGCTCCATCTTCTCAATGATTATATTACCTTCTATGGTAAATCATTGTCTTATCATACCATGTTACCATAATCAGGGTATAATGCTTATAACCACCTTTGGAAAAACCATTGTACACCATCCCACTTGTATTTCTCAATGATTTTTCCCAACTTTAGGTAAATCATTGTGTTGTCAGCCCATCATCTTCATTTTTTTGGTCCCCTCATTTTGCTTCTTTCTTTTGAGGGACCATTTGTCAACCCACTTGCTAACCACTCCCTCGAGGGGGAAGCTACAATTCAATCATTACCATTGCAGTCATAAGCATAAAGAACCATTTTATTATTTAAAAATATGTTACTATACTTACAACTTGTAACATCTTCCCAAATAGAAACAAACTGTAGACACCTAAATTTGGCCACAATGGCTTCATATCTGACTTTAGACCAATTCTTGCTAATCATTGAATATCTAACCCAATAATTTTTATTAGTCTCAAATTTGGCTTCATAACCTTGCATTAAATCAATTTGGCCTATTAAATTAATTAAAAAAGGTAAATACACACATTGAATTAATCAAAATCAAACAAATGACCAAATGCCTTAAAAAAAATTAACTTGCACACCCTAATCAAAATCAATTATCAAATTAAATCAATTTTAAATCATAATTGATTTCACCCATGAGCTAATAAATCAATTACTAAAAAATAAATTCAAGAGCATCTTATCTTTGTGAGTTATCACTTTTAGAAAACATCTAAAAGAATATCCTTAAAATATGCCAAACTCAACCAAAGTTAATAAACTCAACCATGGTTGTGAGTTGTCACTTTTGGAAAATATCTAAAAGAATATCTTAAGAATATGCCAAAGTAACCAAAATTAATAAACTCAACCATGGTCAGATTTATCCCATTCCAAGGGATTTGATAGCCTATAAAAGCAAGCCTAGAGCTCTTCATTTGGAATCTCAATCAAAGTAGAGTTATAATGCAGGTATAGATTCATGAAGCTAAAAGCATAGTGTTATAATGTTGAAATTGAGCCAAGCCATCAATCAAGCCAAGCATTCAACAATGGTGCATAGAGGAGATGATGCTAGCCATATGTCATTGATGAAGACTTCTTATTCATAAATCAATTAATCTAAATGAATAAATAATTTGAATCTCTCAACAAAGGTAAAGATTATTGTTCTTTGCATTTTATTTGGGTTTTCAATTTGTGTTTGTTTATTAAGCTCCCCCTAAGATTTAGGCTTAGATATGTTAGTATTTTAGTGTGTTGATTTCATGGTTTTATGGACTAACACTTGATCTAACCTCCTCTCTTTGTCAAATTTTTTGATCACAGTAGTGACCAATGGTGGAATGGTTATGATCAATATAACTACTAACCCAATTGGTTCTAATATGGATATGTATCTTAGATCTACTTGGGTTGAATGGAATGGTGATGGAGATGGACTTATCATAAGGTGGGTAGAATTCAAATAAACCATAAAAAGGAGGGAAAGACAGGGTAGAAAAGAAGGTCTACAAATAAAGAACATGAATAATTTATAACCAAATCTAGGACAAGGATAAATTTCAAATAACTAATGCTTGTAGACTGCTACTTTAGCACATAAAATTGACAAACATAGTGAAAAGGTCTAAGGGATATGATGCAATTAACTCCAAGTTATTAACTAAAGGTTACTTATTATCAAGACTATTGTAACATATCTTAACTTGAATGTTATATCTAATACCAAAGATCATCTTTGATTAGCTATGGCTTATTCTAGGAAGTTCCATCAAATAACATCTCTACACAGATTTTAAAGAGTAACATAGTTAACCTGTTACTAGAAAACAAGGTGTATCAACTTAAATTGCTATTTCACATTCTAATTGATAAAACCTAATTAATCAATTACAAGATACTTAAAAATGTTATCATATATATCAATAAAGACTAATTAATTGATTAGATCAAAAATGCATAAACATCATAAGATAGACATGAAAGAGACATCCATACAACATAGAGTTGCAAAACAACCTGAAAGATTTCATTTTATATTAAAATGTTAAAATTTCTCCTCCATTTTGAATGTGGAAGATACATGTATATATAGGCTTAGGATGGTGATGCCTCATCAATCAATCCATTCTCAAAGTTTATATCCATTTCAAAAAATATTCCCTGAAGGAGCACACATGGAATACCTTGCAAAGGATGATACCAATAGATAAAACTTGTTACAAAAAAACACTAATACCACTCACTAACATCATTTTTGAGGAGACTTCTTATGATGAGGCAATTTTAGTGGTAGACACCTATACTCCAGTTGTTGTTTCCATTGTAACTAGAGTTGAAACTGAGGTTAGTTTTGTTGCTTGAAAAGTGGTTGTAACTCAAGTGGCTATTGGAGAATGCTTATTCACCTAGATCTACAAGAAGAGAGCATGGCTCACTTGAAAATCATTCTCAATGGTCCTAAAATATAATTAAGGCATTTTGAAAATTTGGGGGAACTTATCCTTTAGTTTTATATGTTCTTTGAGTGTAACCCCAAGATCTACATATAGAGTCTTGTTTGAATGACCCTACTTCTAGAAAAAATCACCAATTATTGTAGATCATCAAGTGTCTTATACGTATACCCTCAACTTCTACTTTGAAACTATTCACCATTATTTGAAGGTCTTTGAATATGGCCTTAAGGACCAATTCCCCACTCTAATTAGTTACTACAGTGATCCTCATCTAATCCAAAAGTGTATTGGCCTAACTTTCATAGTTAATAAGTTAGTTTAATACATTCTGCATCTCTTGATTCCAGTCAGCCAAAATATCCCTCCTAATAAATACATAATTTTGGTCCCACATAGAATTTGGAGAGTTATCAAATTTTAGTGACTATAAGATTTGTCTCTAGTTGCTCAGCTTAGAAAGAATAGTTTGTTTCACATCTTATTCAAATTCTTTATAATGAAGGATACCCTTTTTGGGTAGGGATTCATTCTTGGCATCTCTTATTAATTAGAGGATATCATATAACCTTTTGGAATATCCCTGTACACTACCTATGAGGTACCTTAAAGGTTGAAATATATTCCCTCACTAGAGGGCCTCCAATAATTGATCATATCCCTTAAACATTTCTTTTATCACTCCTCCTTCATAGTCCACAAAGGTATAGGGGTCCTCCTTACCACTGCCTAAGTTGGAGGGGTACATTTTATGCCTCTTAGTCAATTTTAACACATCTTCTTTATATTCCAACTCCACATGTTGTCCTTTAGCCATGATAGTTTTTCTTTTAATATTCCTCATAGTCTTGGTTTCTTTATCAAAATAACACTTGACTATGGGATACTTGATAAGGACCAAGTCCTTCCTTCCCTTCTCTACCTATTACATTTCTAAGATCCATTCAAGGATATTCAAGGTAGTTGGTCATTATGAATGCTCTACCGATTATACAAGAGTGGAAGATGGGGATTGTCTTGAGGGAATCATGGGCTTGGGAGAATATGATTCCAACTGAGGGAAAGGAGGAATGGATCTTCTCCATATATTAATCCTTTTGGGACCCATTGTGTCAACTATTAGTTTCCCTTTGGTTAATCCATTTTCTATTGTAATTATGGCTAACTCTATTTTATTTTTAATATGAATCAGTAATACTAATTAAATGGATGGTTGAGGAGGATCAACTGGGGAAAAAAATGTTGGTGGAAACTAGGTTTTTAAAATGTACCTATTTATTAATCTCAGAGAGTTGAGGGCTTGAGGTTACAAAGAATGAATTATTAGAAGGGGTGTAATCATATAAAATGCAAAAGTTGGTAACTTGAGAATGTCTAATGACACCCAACCCATAGGTCCCTCTTGTTTGCTCTCATGACCCTCATAGGCTTATTTTCATAGATTCCCAATCATCTATAGCCTTCTATATTTGACCCTAGCTGATATAAGACCCTCTTTTCATCACCAATTCATCCCTATAGGTCCCATATACTTAGTACAACAACACCTAATTAGGATAGGAATGTCACTACCACTATTGTCTACTTTTAGGGCTATTATCCAAGCTCATTGCTGGTCCCAATGGTCATTTTTTCCTAGTTATCCATCCTTCTCCTTGTCATCATAATACAATAAAATTCAATCCATGACCAATAGATCCCTATAAAATTAAATTTAAAAATCATTTGGAAGGGGTTAGAAAATATTATCAAGTACACAAGAATACAAGTGAAACCACTCATGTAATCTTCCTTATTCTCTACATATAGCCATCCAATATAGTCCTAAGCACCTCTACATATCTACAACAGTCCTTAGTCATCTCAAACACACATACTTTATCATTTCCTTTCATTCACATATCACAATTACACCAATCACTTTCAAAGGGAGAACTACATATGGCTTGATCCCTCTTCAAAGTATTGGTATGTAGGCAGCATGCCCACACATGAGGTGTGAAGCACATCCAATGTATCTTACACACACAAACCCCTTTTTCCTTTTTACCAAAGTTTTATTAAAGTACATTAAAGGCTTAAAAATTAAGAGAATCATCTCTATAGGGAGCAATATTGATAGTTAAGCTTCACAAATTTAGAGACAATGTCATACAGACCTACCAAATAAAACCCAAAAAGATTAATCTCTAATGATAAAAATGTCAGATAATGAAAACAACACCAAATCCACTCCTATCAACTTTTGGCACTCCTATCCAATCAAAAAATGAAAGATAGAATCCTATTTCTGATAGTGTTTCAAGCATACATAATGAATATCAGACCCTATCATAGTCAAATTAGAATAGTTTAAGCTAAGTCTTATTTCCTCCCTTTTATTAATATTTTTAGAAAACTTCTAATTATAAATAAATTTCAAAAATGAGTAGCTTATTTATTTCATATTATTTATTGATTTATCAATTTAAACCCTTTTACTAAATTAGGAATAAAATCCCAATATTCCTAAAATTATTAAATCATTTAGTGAACCCAACTTACTTTGAATTATGCATAAAAACCCTAGGGTAAATTTATATCTAATTTTTCCCATAAATTTTTGAATTTTTTCTTAAATATTTAAATCAAAACTTCATCCAAAATTTTAAAATTCAGTAGTGAATTTTAAAATAATTTTATTTCAAACCCTAGTTGTATCAACTAGCTCCCAATAATTTTCTAGTAATTTTCTAATAATTTTTTTAATTTTTAGTTGCATATTTCACTCAAAAATTCACTTTAAATTTATAAATTTCATAGTAATTATTCAAATAATTTTTTGTTAAAACTCTAGTTTCCCATACTAGGTCCCATTACTTCTTGAGGTATCACCTTACATGTGTGTGAACTTTATATCCTTTTTATGCATATTCTAGTTATTTGTTTAGATTACATCCATTTAATCTTTCCTACTATTATACAATATATTTTCCTTCTTCATCCTAAGTTCCTTGCATCGCTTCCTTTGATATAAATTAAAAGACTTAGTGGTAACCCTCCTAAATTCACCCAAATTCCTTCAACTCAACCAAATACCATGGATAAATAACCAACTCAAGTTCTTATTATAGATTTTACACATCTATATTACACTAATTTCAATGAGGACAATTTAGATGATGAGCAGTATGAGAATAATAATGGTGATAAAAACACTAATATTCATGATCCACCACATCAGACACTTGATCAACTTCCACCAATTATTAATAATGAAGTTGTCCAAAGAAAACATTTTATCTTAAAAAGTTTCAAGAAAGACTCTGGGATAAGCTTTGAGATCTTACTCTTATTTTACAATATATCATGGAAATCAAAAAGGCTAAACAAGTAGATTATTCCATTCCCATGGAGTAACCAATTATAAATGACACTATAGGGACAAATATGTCACAACAACCCCCTATAGCAGCCCAACCTACCTCTATGCCACTAGCTATAGCTAGTACATCTTTGTCCTGATAAGGTAGCCCTTGTGTAAGAGATAAGATCTCTTCAATCCAAGGTGCAATATCTTAAGAATGGTATCTCTAGACCTACACAAGCTTTGGATTCATTTGATAAATGACATACACCATTAGCACATCACATTTCTTCTACACCCTTGACATAAGGTTTTGTTTAACCCAAGCTTACTCTTTATGATAGCAAGGGTGATCTAGAGACACAATTAAGATAATTTCACATAACATGCCTGGACTATGTACTAAATGATTGGCTACTTACCAAGTTATTTCCATAGAGCCTAAAGGATTATGCTTTATAATAGTTCTATACTCTACTTAATCAATTGATCAATACATCCAATCCTTTATCTGACATGTTCCTAGCACACTTCAGTATCAACATTGGTGACAAGGTTTCATATGCTCAAGTTACACAAGAAAAACAAAGGTCAAATGAACATCTCATAGATTATGTTCTTTGATATAAGACTATCTTGGCTATGATGAATAGCCCCATGGCTAATCAAGATTTATAGGATCTCTTTAAATAGAGTCTTCTACTAGATTTACATGAATCAATTATGTTTAAAAGATTATCTTCCTTCACTAAATTATGTCACACACTAAAATAAAGAGAAGTCAAGTTAATTTTAATGGGAAAAATCAAGTATGCAAGTATCTCAGACACATTAAACAAGAGTAATAGAAAAATCCTATACAAAGTAAAGGTCAATGATAATAAGATTCAAAATCAACCTAAAGTTAATGCATCTTCAGATCCCCCTTAATGAGTGGTTTTATTAACACCTCCTCGATGTACATTTACCAATCTACCAGTTTCTCCAAATAGAGTTTTATAGCAACTATTATATTGTAACATCATATCTCTCCCTCCTATTCATGAAGTTAACCCAACAAATCCTCTTCCATAGGAATATGATCAACATGCATTTTATGAATTTTATAGGGCACTAGGCCATACAACAAACATATGCATTATTTTGAGACACAAGATATAAGATTTAATAGATGGAAATCATATTGATCTTGGCACTTTAGTTGAGCCTCCTTTGATAAAGCAAACACAGGATAAAGCATTAAAAATATTTTTAGATCCTTTTCCATAGCATTCCAAATAGGAGATAGGGGAAAATCAAGCGTTCACCATGCATATCATGTACATCCACCACTAGATACATATAGGTAACCTTCAGTTGAGACACATCCTTTAAGTAGCATGATTGGTGTATACAATTCCAAAGTTCTAGCTAGACCTTCCATCTCCTTGTCAGAGTAGGAGATCATTGAGGATGATTCAGATTATCATGCACTCTTTATTATAGCTCACATTCATAATCATCCTATTCATAGTGTTCTCATAGATAATGGATATAATATGAATATGTGCACTATGGCATTATTACAACATTTAAGATATTCAGAGTAGGATATTACACTGATAGACATAGTTATTTGTAGATTCAATGGGCATATATAGAGTTCATTGGGTGAAATCATACTTCTTCTACAATTTGGTGCAACACATGTCACCACACCATTCACTATAGTTCCCATTGTAGGATTTTTTGATATGTTACTTGGTCAACTATGGATTTAGAAACTTCAAGAAGTACCTTTTATATTTCATAGATACATGAAATTCATTCACACTAATCAAGTTATTACAGTCATAGGAGTTCCATATGAGTTACCACTCCCCACTTTAGAACCATTATCTACCATTTATTTACCAGTATCAGTTTCACCACCAGTCTCAATTTTGCCACTAGTTTCGGTTTCTCATCTAGTTATAGTTCCTACTCTAGTTTAGATCCAAAGATAGTTGAGGCACCCACCACCAGTATAGAGGGTTAATACACCTACACCATTTCATAATTATAGATAGCTACAGCATTCACTCCTAGGTCAATCTCATTAAGATCTCATGCATCTACACATAGATCACATGTTTAGAGAGATTCTCCTACTTTCAGATGGGTCCCTAAGAGCCCTATAGTTTCATCCACTTCTCAAAGTTATAGAGGGACCCCATAGTTGGTTTCTCCTTTAGATATTTTAGATCATCTACAACATATACAGCTTTTAGAGCCATAGTCTCTATATTTTCTTGGTGATTCATAATCACACATGATGCCTCTCCTTCATACAGGACACCATGATAGGGAGTCTCCCATGAGACTCATCAATTAGTATCATCATTTCTCCTCTTACCTATACATAGTTTATTATGCTTAATTTTACATATCCCAAAAAAAAATCAAAATACAAAAATAATATAACATTTCAAAAAATCCAAAAACATTAAAATTTATTAAAACAACAAAAAGATTTTGATTATATGCATCATTCATGATTTAAATATATACTACTATGCTAGGACTTACATTTGTTGTCCCATGCTATTGTGTGTCTATTTATCTATATTACCATGCTTTACTTGATCTTCTTTGAGTGTGTGCATTAAAATCTAGCTGCTTGATTGCTTCACTCTACACATTTGAGGGGGCATTCCTACTTCTACATTCAAGATACACATTGATATGCATACCCATTGGGGACATCTTATATATGACTACACCATCCAAGTTATCCCATTCTTACACCACACACTCTGGTTATCATGTTGATGTACATTATTTACTAGCTTATAAAGATTACTCTATCGATACTCACTAGTATTTAAAACTTGTATATTTATTATCATATACCTAATCTTGTACTAACATGTCTTGCATACTTTCCCTCTTGATTTGATTAGTTAGATGTGATTCTGCTTCTAGTTTCTTACATGATTTCTTTTATTTCTTAGCATAGTTATATTTTTTACATTTTTTAGTTCATGTTTGAAACTTGTATGTGCCTTAGGACATTTACCAATGTCCTTTGCTTATATTCATGTGTGTTCCTTAGGAAATTTATCAATGTCCTTTATTTTTACTCTTCTATGTGATTGTGGCTTCCACACCAATTTTGCTTGTTTCAATTGTATGTGTATGTGGAATTTGAACATGGTTTGTATGCTTACTTTCTAGTTTGAGTGACATATGCCCATGTCCCTTTTTTTCTTGGCCCATTGAACACCCTTGTATAATTCTTGATTATTGCCTTGTATGCTCATTTCTTATTTACTTCTCATTGTTTACAATGCCATGATTCACATCATGCATTTATCCTTCTTTCTTGGAGGCCATGATGGACATCATGATCTATCCCTCCAACTAACAACTAACCACTAACTAGACTTTAAATTCTAGTTCATTACATTACACATGTTATTAAATTGTTATATATATCTAAGCATACCCATAATGATCTAAAAATCTCTCAATTCAAACCATGTTATAACATGAGATATCTTATTGATTATCATTGCTATATCATGTATATTTTATAGCTTAACATAATTGCAAGGCTTCTTATTATGAGGGCAATCACTATAGGGTAACTATTCCTACCCTCAGAAGAGGGGGAAATAAATAGGGGTTTTGTCATAGAGATTATAACTCCTACCAATCAAAAAATTCAGTTTTAGAACACTCAAAATAACAACCAGACATCAAACTAGTCAAAATAGACTAGGTAAATAGTCAAGAATATAGAATAGTCATCGAATTTGGCCTAGGATAATAGTTTTCAGACTAGACTATAGTTTTGGTGGTGTTACTATCCATTTCTATCACTCTTATATAAATAGTAGAAAAACTATAATTTCCAAAAGCAGACATAAAGTTAAATTTAGTTATAGTTTTTTTAGCTACAATTCAGAGCAGAGTAAGTAATTTGAGTATATTTTAATCAAAAAATCTAGACATAGGGAGCATTATACATGGCATGGTGGCTCTCACTTCTAGTTTTAGATAGAGAAGTTGGTACAACTTCCATATCAGAATCTATGCTTTAGACACTAGTGATTGGGGGAAATATGTGTGGCACATTTCTTTTCCTTTTTTTTCAAGTTTAGCATTATCTAGACAGTCTCAGCAGTTGTGTGCCTTACTCCATCTACAATTGGTTAGAATAAGTTTTAGTTTGGATTTCATAAAATCTTAACTTTTAAATTTTGAGTTTTTGAGTTCCTAAGTGGCTTCCACATAAGTTAGATTCTTAGTTTTGGAGTGTCTTTCATACAAACCTAATCTTCATCTTTTAAAATGGCCAAAAGTGGCTTAGTTTCTAGCATACATTCAATTATCTAGGCCAACATTGAAATATCATAGTAAATTTGTGGCCTTCATCAACCATCTCATATGACACACATTCCATACTGATATCAGTTTATCTCTTCACTTCACAGGGCAATGATGGAGCCAAAGGACTAGCTAGCCTTTGTATTCTTAAGCCACCTATTCAGAGGGATTAGACACATAGTCTAACCATCAATCAACACATGCATGACCACCTAGCTTTACTTAGTGGGCAATGATGGAGCCAAAGTGCCAACCTTTGATTTCTTGAGCCACTTTTTGGGGAATTGAGCACTTAGCTCCATTCATGATATAACTTTTGGTACAACATCATCCAACACATCCAGCATTACTCAATCATACTCAGCATCACAATAGGTTTTATATTAGTTTATGTACCTAGTGAGGTGTGTTCATTCATTTCTCTTCCTCTCTCTCTCTTACCCATCTTTTTACATTCTTTTTTTATATTGCATATAATAAAAATTAATCTACTATTTGTTTTCCTTTCATAGATTTACACTTGCACAACATTCTCTTTATATACTATCTATCATTACTTAGCATCACAGAAGCTTCATGAGCTTCACCCTTATAGGTAAGTTTATATATGCCTTATATTTTTTATTTATCCTAGTATTTTGATTTGCCACATCACTAAAATAAAGGGGGAACAAATATAGTCATATAAAATGCAAAAATTGGTAACTTGAGCATGGCTAATGACACCCAATCCATAGGTCCCTCTTGCTTACTCTCATGACCCTCATAGGGTTGTTTTCACTAATTCCTAATCTTTTTTAGCCTTTAAAACTTAACCCTAGCTGATCTATGACCCTCTTTTCATGACCAATCCATCCCTAGAAGTCCCATCTACCCAGGACAATAGTGCCCAACTAGGATAGGAGCATTGGTGCCACTTTTAGTGCTATTGTCCAAGCTCATTTCTAACCCCAATGGTCAATTTATTTTTGTTCCCCATCCTTCTCCTTATCACCCTAATCTGAGGAAATTTAATCCATGACTAATAAATCCCCATAAAATCCCATTAAAAGATCATTTTGAATGGGTTGGAAAATATTATCAAGAAAGTAAGAATACAAGTGAAACCACTCAGGCAAACTTCCTTAATCTCTACATATAGCCATCCAATACAATCATAAGCACCTATAAATATTTGTACTAGTCCCTAATCATCTCAAGCACACCTAGTTTAACATTTCCTTTCATTCTCATATCATAATTTCACTAAGCACTTTCAAAGGGAGAACTAAATATGGATTGATCCCTCTTTATAGTATTGGTATGTAGGTACCATGCCCACATATGGGGTGTGAACCATGTCTAGTACATCTTATACACACTAACCCATTTTCCCTATTTTCCAGAGTTTTATTCAAGTAAATTGAAGGCTTAGAAACAAAGAGAATCATATCTACAATAATCACTATTTATAGTGAATCTTTGTAAATGTAGAGCTAGTGTCACATAGACCCATTGAACAAAAACTAGAAAGCTCAGACTCTCAAGATAACATTGTTGAATAAGGATAACAACACTAGTTCCACTCAATTCTAGTTATGATGCTCTTTTCTAATTAAAAATAAATCCTAAATCTATTTGTGATAGTGTCCCGAGCCTACATAGTGAATATCAAACCCTATCTCAGTCAGATCAACATGGTTTAAGCTTAGTCTTAATTCCTCCCTTTTATTACTATTTTTAGAAAAGCTTTAATTAAAAATAAATTTCACAAATCAGTAGCTTATTTATTTCATATTATTTACTGATTTATCAATCTAGACACTTTAAATAAATTAGGAATAAAACCTTAATATTCTCAAAACTATTAAATCAAGGGTTTTTAAGCAAGTTTTGAAAATAGTCTATTATAGATGTACTAGTAACCCCTATAAGACCTTTTAAAATTTGGATGGGGGATACCATAACCTAAATTATAGGGGTTATATCTAGGGTTTATATAAACTATCATTGTATCCACCTCACCCTTATTTGATTGGGTATAACAATCAAAAATAGGAGGAATAGCCACCATATAAATAATTGGGACAAAAGTAATTATAGTTATAGGAGAGGAATAATAAGTTGTTTCACTCACCATTTGCATGGTAGAAACTTGGGAAACTACTAATTTTTTAGTGTGGACCCCTTTGGGGCTATCACATGAATATAAAAATACATTTTGGGGGCCTAGAGAGCTCTATAAATGTGGGGAGCGCATTTTTCCCCACTCTACCTTTTATAAAACCTTACTCCACATGTGAGTGCAATATTCTTTATTTTATCTAATTTATATGTTTCCATCTTTTATGGAGTTGGTTGTTATATGTTTATTTTCCATGTTGACTTCATTATTCTAAGGGAATTATTTATTCATTATAAAATGTATTTCCTTCCTCATTACAAAGAGTTGGTTTTGATCACATGATTTTTGGAAAATGTATCAATCTTATTGTGTTTCTTCTTGGGTAAGCTTTTGCATGATCTTGATGAGGTGGAACTAAGTTTTCCTTTATGGATTATGCTTATCTTGGATAAGTATGGCATGATTTCTCCTCCTTTTATGGATTTTCCCCCATTTGCTATATATACAGGGTATGATGTGGCCTTTAGAGGTTGATAGTTTATTTTCAAGGTGTGGCTTTGATGATCAGAGTCAAAGTGTAGGTCTTTATTATAGGGTGTGGTATAGAAACTTTTGAAATACAACATTGTTTAGGTATATGTCAAAGTGCATCTTTTGTGCAATATTTTCTACAAGAGATTTTCCTATCTCTGTGTGAGTTGATTGTAATCTTATTTTAGATTACTATTTTATTTAAGAACTTCTTTGGTGAATGTATCCCACATTGAGTAAACCATGGTAGATCTATTTTATATGTGATATAATTCTTGTTCTCTCTATTTTATGCTTTCATAATAACTATGGTTTGAGGAACATTTCTATGATGCATGTTATTGCATAAGTTAGATCTAATTTATGGTTATATTAAATCTAATTTAAAATATAATAATTCCTAACAACTAGTATTAAAGCCATAGGTTATGTTTTTATGAAGTGGTAAATCACATGAAGGTTATTGTCTTGAGTGAGAGCTATGGGAGAAGAGATTCGATTTAGAGTTTAGAATTTTGATGGTAAGCATTTTAGTTTATGGAAAATGTAGATGGAAGATTACCTATATCAGAAAGAGCTACATCTCCCCTTGGAGGGGAAAGTAAAATAACCTATAAGTATGAGTGATGTATATTGGTCATTAATTGATAGGAAGGCATTGGGAGCCATTTGGTTATGCCTTGCATATTTTATTACATTTAATATTTTTTATAATAAAACCATAAAAGATCTCATGGATAAACTTGGAAAGTTATATGAGAAACCCTCTACTTGTAATAATGTTTTTCTTATGAAAAAAATTTTTAGCTTTAAAATGTCTAAGAATGGTTCCATAGCTAATCATATAAATGATTTTGATACGATTTTAAGTATGGTCACTTTAGTTGGAATTATGTTTGATGATGAATTTATAGCTTTGCTAATCTTATGTTCTTTGCCTGATAGTTGGGATAGTTTGGTTATGGCTATGAGTAATGCAGCCCCTAATAAGGTAATCTTGAATTTTGAGAATGTTGTAGGTGTGATGCTTAGCGATGAGATGCAAAGGAAAATCACTAGTGAATCATATTTAGGTAATGTTTTATCCATTGATAATAGAGTGAGGTAAAAGGATAAGAGAAAATGCAACTAAGGAAAGTCAAATGGTAGATCTAAATCCAAATCTAGATCCAAGATGATATGTTGGCATTATGAGAAGTGTGAACACTCAAAGAAGATTGTTGGTTACTTCAAGATAAGAATGCTAACAAAGAGGAAATGAATGAGGTAAATGTGAATTCAGGTAAATCATGTCAATATTCTTTAATTTTTTCTGTGGATAGATTTTTTGAGTCATAGGTTTTAGATTCAGGGGCTTCTTTTCATGCCACCCCACATAGGCATTACTTTACTTATTATGTTCAAGAGAATCTAGGACATTTTTATCTTGGTGATGATGAACCATGTGAGATATTAAGAAAAGGTTGTGTTTATGTTAAGATGTAGAATGGAAACACATGGATCCCTAAGGATGTTAGACATGTACCTATGTTGAGATGGAATTTGGTTTTAGTGGGGAAATTAAGTAGTGAGGGATGTTTAGTATTGTTTAATACATATTCTTATAAAGTTACCAATGGTGGTCTTTTGATTTTGAGAGGTAAGAAAGTTAGTAATTTATATTTAACTAGTAGTGTTAATTCTATTAATCTAGTTATTACAGATGGAGATGCAACTATGTGTCACTATAGGCTTGATCATATGATTGATAAGGGCATCTAGATCTTAAAAGATAAGTTGTTTGGATTAAAATATCTAGATCTAGACTTCTATGACAATTTTGTGTATATTAAATAGAATCAGGTTAAGTTCTTTAAGGTTGGAACCACAAATAAAGATCATAGGTTAGAGTTGGTATACTTATATGTATGGGGACTAGCTCAGGTATTTTCTATTGGTGGATCCAATTATTATGTTACTTTTAATGATGATGAAACTAGAAAAGTTTGGGTTTATTGTATTATAAATAAATCTGATGCATTTGACACTTTTAAGAAGTGGAAAGCCTTGGTTGAAAATGAAACAGGTCTCAAATTGAAATTTCTTAGATAAGATAATGGAGATGAGTATTATAGTAATGCTTTCTTTGATTATTGTTCTAACAATGGAATCTATAGGCAAAAGATAGTTTCAATAACTCCATAGTAGAGTGGGGTATCTGAAAGGATGAACAAAATAATAATGGATCATTCTAAGAGCATGAGGTTACATGTAGGGTTGCCCTTATAGTTTTGGGTGGAAGCAGTTAGCATATAAATATATTTGATTAACAAAGGACCTTCTATGCTTTTGGATGGAGGCATTTATAAACAAGATTGGTTTGGTAAGAAAGTTGATTATTCTTTTCTTAGATTCCTTGGATGTGAGGCTTTTACTCTCATTAAGAAAGAGGATAGGACCAAATTAGAGGCTAAATCAAAGAAATGTACATTTGTTGGTTATGGTGAGGATGACTTTGGTTTCTATTTATGGAACATTAAAGATAAGAAAATATTTTGATCTAGAGATGTAGTCTTTGATGAAAAAGTAATGTATAAGGATCAGTTGTAGGAACAGGAATAGGAATAGAAAGAGTGCATAGTATTGGATGTTATTGCAGATGCCAAAGTATCAAATGATTTAGTTTAGGAACCTTTTACACAAGGACCCAAAATTCCTATGGTAAGAATGTCTTCTAGGGTAAGAAGAGCACCTAAACATTTTTCTACTTCTTTAAATTATTTATTACTCACTAGTAATGGAAAACCATAGTATTATGAGGAAGTAATGTAGGTAGATGCGAGGAAGAAGTGGGAGAAAACCATGGATGAAGAGAATAGATCTCTCATGGAAAACCAAATATGGGATTTGGTAAGGCTACCCAAAGGCAAGAGTGCATTTCCAAACAAGTGGATCTTTAGGATAAAAGAAGAGGATGAAGGGAGAAAGAGGTATAAGGCAAGGATGGTGGTCAAAGGATATACACAAAAATTAGGTATTTATTTGGTGAGATTTTATGTCCTATTGTAAAAATGACTTCTATTATTATTATTATTATTATTATTATTATTATTATTATTATTATTATTATTATTATTATTATTATTATTATTATTATTATTATTGGTTTAGTTATAGTTGAGGATTTGCACTTAGAATAGTTAGATGTGAAAAATAATTTTATTCATGGTGATTTAGATGAAAATTTATATATGAATCAGCCATAAGGAAGGAAAACTATGTGTGCAGACTAAATAAGAGCTTGTATGGCCTGAAACAAGCTCCACAATAATGGTATAAGAAATTTGATTATTTTATGATGGAACAAGAATATCAAAGGTATAATTCTAACCATTGCATGTACATCAAACATTTTAATGATGTTTCCTTTATTATGTTATGCTTTTATGTGGATGAAATATTAATTGCAAGAAAGAACATACAACATATTCATATGCTCAAGAAATAGCTTAGTGACTCCTTTTCTATGAAGGATTTGGGTGTTTCAAAGCAAATATTTGGTGTGAGGATTTCTCATGATATGAAGGAGAGGAATTTGATCTTATCCCAATCAGAATATGTGAAGAAAGTCTTGGAAATGTTTAGCATGTTGGATGCTAAATCTATTGATACTCTTTTGCTAGGCCACTTTAGATAATCAAAGGAGAAATGTCCCAAGATGAAAGATGAAAATATTAGGATGTCCAAGCTACCTTACTCATCATTAGTTGGTATCTTGATGTATACCATGATTTATACTAGGCTGGATATTTTTCAAGTAGTGGGAGTTGTGAGTAGGTATATTATTGATCCTACTTATGAGCATTGGTAAGTAGTGAAATGGATTCTTCGGTATTTGAGAGGAACCATGGATTTTGCATTATGTTATGGTGGATAAAATACCACTTTATGTGGTTATGTAGACTTAGATATGGTAAGGGATATTAATAGCAAGAGGAGTATAATAGGATATATATTTACTATTGGAGATACAATGGTTAGTTGGATTTCTAGGATATAAAAGGTTGTGGCTTTATCAACCATAAATGTAGAGTATGTTATTTCCATAGAGGCTAGAAAGGAGATGATTTGGTTATAGGAGTTATTTCAAAAGTGGGGCATGAGTAGGAAGTTGGGAGACTATAAATTTATAGTCAGAGTATTATTCATTTGGCAAAGAACTCCATTTTCCACTCAAGGATGAAACACATTTAGTTACATTGTCACTTCATCAGGATAGCTTTAGAGGATAACTTGGTAAAGATGGAGAATATTCATACTAGCTAGAATCATGTGGATATGATGACCAAGGTGGTCACTTTGGACAAGTTGAGAATATGTTTAGATTTGGTTGGCCTTAGTGGTCATGGAGCAATGATAGATTTTGTTCAGTAGAAAAGGTCTCCAAGTGAGATATTATTGAGTGTGGAGCCCTTTAGAGATATCACTTGACCATAACAATACATTTTAGGGGCCTAGAGAGATCCACAAAGGTGGGAAGTGCATTTTTCCCCACTCCACCTTTTATGGAACCTTGCTTCATATGTGAGTGACATATTTCTTATTTTATCTAATTTCTATGTTTCCATGTTTTATGGAGTTGGTTGTTCATTGAAAAAGGTATTGCCTTCCTTGTTACAAGGAGTTGGTTATGATCACATGATTGTTTGAAAATGTGCCTTAAAATATGAAGAGTCAATCTTGGCATGTTCCTTATTGGGTAAGCTTTTAGATGAGCTTGATGAGGTGGAACTAATTTTTCCTTGGTGGATGATGCTTATCTTAGATAATCATGGTGTAATTTCACCTCCTTTTACGGATTTTCCCTTATTTTCTATATATGTAAGGTGTGGTGTGGCCTTTAAAGGTTGATGGTTTATTTTCAAGGTGTGACTTTAAGGATTAGAGTCAAAGTATAGGTGTTTTAGTAAAGTATACGTATTTATTATAGGGTGTGATATAGTAGCTTGTGAGATATAGCATTGTGCAGGTGCAGGTGAAAGTGTATCTTTTGTGCAGCATTTTCTATAATAGAGTTTTTTATCTCTATGAGAGTTCATTATAATTTTGTTTTATATTATTTCTTTATTTGAGAAATTTCTTTATGGATGTAGCTCACATTATGTGAACCATGTTAGATCCGTGTTATGTGTGATTGATTGTTGTTCTCTCCATTTTATGCTTTCATAATAACTATGGTTTGAGGAAAGTTTCAGTGATGCATATTATTACATAAGTTAGATATAATTTATGTTTATATTACATATATTTTTAAAAAAAAATTATTTCCTAACACTACTATAGATGGTATTGATGTGCCAAGAAGTGTTGAGGTTGGAGGTACATTTATCAGTTGTCCCTATGTTGAAGCTGGAGGTTTTGACTATGTTTCATCTCCATTATCACCACCTTGATCCTAAAGCAATTCAATTGAGACTAAATTGGTCTTCAAGAATATAATGTCCCTATATTGAGCTTCCTCTAGCAACCATTCATCCTCTAGGTCACTCTCCATGGTCTCACTAATGGTATAAGACAAGGAGTTTTTTGTCTTGTCTTCCCATTCTTCCTCTATGAACCATTCTCCTTTTACAAGCTTCTCATTGTCATTTTTACCATTATCTAATATTTCCAAGGGTTTTACTTCCTTAGAGCCTTTTTATCCTTTTTTTTTCCCTAAATTATTCATTGAGGCTACTTATGTTGGAGTGCCCTAAGGGGAAACAAAAGGGGCCTTCACCTTTCTCTAGTTCACAAGAGGTGGTCGAGTAGGATGAGTAGTTCTTGTTGATGGAGGGGAAGCATCAGCAAATGAATCTAAATGGATAGTGAGTGGTGATGAACTGGTGGAAATAATGGTTATTGAGGGTAAAATAAGGAAGTAGGAAAGCTAGAAAATGGGGGTAGGAAAGATAGGAGGCTTACTTGTTGGGATAACATGAGTGGAGGGAAAGATAATGCAAAAAATGGACCAATGGGCTCAATCATAATCTTTGTATCTAGTGATGTGGTAGTTGGGTGTATAGAAGTGGATAGTATGGTGGTTATTACTATGGTAACCACTAGGATGGAATGTTTAGGGCATCTCTAAGTGATTCCTTATTCACTTCGCATATAACCATACCCAAATGGTCTAACCTGCTCTTGCTCTAGAATTTAAACTTTCTAAAAGAGGTCCAAGAGGGGATTCAAAGTCCAATGCTCTTTCTCAATCCTTTAATCATCCTCCTTGGTGGTATTTATACTATATTGAATATGTTTGGCCACCACCATTGACATACTTACCTTATTCATCTTGGTGTGAACTTATGTATCACTTAGGGAATCCAAGAATACCCATCATGTGGGATTGACACAAGGCCATATTCAATTTTCACCCTAGATCTCATTATGTCTAGGTGGTTCTTGACCCTTTTCATTAGATCCCATTACCTATAATTTAACCATTTGAAATCATAGGATGTTCTAGTCCTACCCACTAGTGTAATTATTCATATCTTATGTATTGAATTAAGCCAATATTGATGAGAGTTGGTTGAACTGCTCCCTATTTGGCATTTCTCAGGTGACATGTACCGAATCTTCTAATTGAACCATAATTTCCTAATCTACCACCCTATCTGGCACTAACTAAGGCACATACATTGGAAGGAATTTGGTTCCCTTCACTTTATAATTTTACAATCTGACTACAACTAATAGCCATCAATCCTTCTAAGTGTTATTTTGATATGATTAGATAACTTAGGTATTATTTGACATAAATGTCCTAGTACACTATTAGATATAAGGTATTTATTAATTTGATCATGTTTTTCTTAAATTTTTGGATGTACAGGGTATTAAACTCATCACAAATTTAGTTCTTAGGGTATTCCAATGAGGGTTCCCAAGGTTCTTCAAAATTCATGTGGACTATCCCAGTTATGACATCCACCAGATAAGACATCATATAAAATTTTCCATCTATTCAAATGTTTGAGCCACTAACTTGGTGGACTAAGTTAGAACTGATGATATCCCCTATGGCAATGATCTTGATGGAGGTGAGGATGGTGTCTAGTAGGGGAATCCAAACCTCATTGACATGAGTTATGCTTGGGAAACTATAGATTTTATTCAACATGGCCATGGAAATCTTGAATTTTGGTTTAAAAGTGGAAATTGGGATGGAATATATGAGTCCCTTAATATTCAAGGTGGTTGGGTCATGTACCCACTCCTACAACTTACTAGTAACATTATTGATCGACATCCATTGGTCAATAAGGGCCTGGTTGTAAGTTGATTCCATGGTAGGGAGCTAGTAATATTTCTCAAAGGCATGCCCACTAACATAGGCTACTAGTTCTTTATGCTAATGAAAATGTATAATTTTTCCATAAATCTATCCATTTATAAATAAATCATAGCGTAGATAAATATAAGGCATTATATCTAATTTTCCTACAATGTTATGTAGGCCCACTCATTTTATTACCACCAAGTCCTACTTATTCCTTCGTATAAAGATCAAGAACTGCTCTTTGGGGACAAAAGGCTCTAATACCTCAACTTCCTCTTAGATAGTTGAGTAGTGTTTGAAGTTGTAATTGAGATCCACTTCATCAAAATTTGTATCCATATATTGATCAAACCCTATAATGGAATACGTAGAGAGGGGAGATGGAAACTTTGAAGTGGAAGTCATTACTATACACCTGAGTTATATATCTCTAGAATTTTTTGGATGCTTGGATGCAAAATGGATTTTGAATCTATGTTTGCAATCACTAATTCAATGGTAATGTGATTTCCTTTGACTTGGATGATTGTATATATTTCCTCTTAGATTTTCTTTCTTTATTGAATTAAATGGAGTTAGATAATTTATGAATATTAATGGCTCTAATGGATTTGGATCCTTTTTAGCTTTTATCTATTTTAATATTTTTAATTTACTTTATGATTTGTCACTCTTTTGTAAATCCTACTGTTAGGTGGGTTTTCCTTCTTGGCTCTAAGTGCTTCATCATCTTTTTTTTTACACTTATTGTATACACATTATATTTTCAAATATTATCAATTAATGATGCTTTATATCTTGTAGGAACCTTTCAAGTGTAAATCTCTCTGAGTGCATACCCTAAGGGGTGCACTTGGAAAGGGCTAGACAGACCATTGGTTCTTTACAAGATTATGATCCCTTTTACCACTTGATATTTACACACTTGTCTCCTAAAAACCATTTGCTTCCTATTTTTCAACATCCTATATCCTTTTACCACCTTCATTATCCCTTACCTAACCTAAAACCCCTTCTTAATATTTTACATGACCTAGTCTATAACCTAGTTTTTTCTGGTCAATTACGATATTAGGTCGACTGGGTTAACCTTGTCAGCCTAAAATTTTGGAAGGGTTTAAGGTTATATCTACCTATATAAACACATTCATTTTAACATTTTGAATAGAAGATAAGAAGAATTAAGATATATTATGCATCTGCTTATCCACCATTCTATTTGAGGAGAAAGCTTAGGGTTTTATAATTTTTTTCAAATATGGATCTTGTTTTGTGGAGAAGTCTTTTGGATACATTGATAGGTTGTATATCCTAGATCTAATTTATCCTTGTCATCCTTAAATACCATAATAAATTCTTAAAAATCACCTTATCCAAGGGAGAGATTGAAGCTCAGTGGGTTTATCTTCAAAGGTAAGTATTCTTAACTTTGTACCTCATTTGTAAGAGTATATAGATATGCATTTGTACTTCTCTTCCATACATTAGGATTATGTATACATTGACATGAGTATATGTCTTCTATTCATGTTTAATTTTGATGTTTATTACCATGACTTTGTGCCACAAGCTTTGGTGAACACTAGATTAGACTTTACTTGTTATTAGTTTAGTGAATATGAAAACATAGGACCTAGTTAGGGTTATTCCATAGTTTCTCTTGATTGGAGGATTTGGAACCCTCCCTAGTGAATTTATTATGGAAATATATTCCCTAATTAGGTCTATTCGATCCATATTAGTCATGACCCCTATTATCTTTGAAAGTGTAATTAGGATCTATCATCTCAAATCTAGGATTGATTTGTACATCTGGTGTATTTCTCATTTCATACACTTGTCAACTTTTTGCTTCTCCCAATAGTGTTGCCTTGCCATTACTAGATCCTTACATAGTTTCAGGGACACATGGTAAAAATTTTCATCCCTGTTACCTCATGGTTCTTTATCTACCTAGTTCTATGCTTATTACTACCTTAGGCCCATGGCATGGTGATGCTTGTTATTAGGGATATCGATGCTTGGTTGGTAATAGAGAAATGCTCAAGATTCCCTTACTATTTGGTTGTAGAATATGAAATCAAAATGGAACCTGTAGTGTTTATTCAAGTCTTTCTCAAAAATCTCATAACAAAGAGGAAATTAATTTCACCAAATCACATAGCTAGATCCTAGGAATGAAAAAGTTAGTATGTTACATAAAGAAGGAGGATTATTTTTCAAAGGATTGGTTTACTTATTACTTTATTATTAGAACTAAGCTTTTGTTATAATGCACTACTAATTTTTTTGGTTCTCAAATACATGGGAATGTTTCCCCATTAATTCACCATTTATTGTGACCTAACACCCACACCCCATTTTCTAAATTCAAATAGGGACCCATTATGGTTTGAATGTTCTTATTTGAGATCATATGAACCTTATAAATCCATGACATCACCTTTGATATACATAAGTCTAAGGTTATTTTCAAAGGTACAAGTCAAAATTAAAAAATCCCATAATTATGAAAATTAAAGTTTGGGCATTAATTATGATTCATTTCTAAACTTTTGATTATCATAATTTTTCTTGGAAGTGTACCTTGTAATTTTTATTAACTAATGGAGTTAATGTGTCATGCCCTAGTTTCTATATGTTTTCATGTGTAAACAAGGATATTTATAAATACTTATAAATTATCCATGTTTAAAACCTAGTTGCATATGTTCCTCAAAGTTCCCCAAATTTTGATAACAAGATATTTGGCACAATCCTACGAACCCAAAATCCAAAGGTCAAATCAAAATTAATGGCTTTGTGTCCCTAAGTTTATGAGTTCCCTATTCCCAAAGAACATAAAAATTGGCATAATCTCATGAAGTTAAAACTTATAAAGTCAAATCAAATTTAATCATTCGATGGCCTTGAGTCTTAGAGATCCCTAAGCCCTGAGAATAAGATAGTTGGCACCATCTCATGAACCCAGAACCTATAAGGTCAAAGTAAAGTTAATGGATTCATGGACCCAAATCTTTGAGTTCCTTGATCCCTAATAAAAGATATTGGGCATAATCTTGTGAACCTAAAACCTAGAAGGTCAAAGAAAATTTAATGGCACTATGGCCCTAAGTCTTTGAGTTCCCTAAGCCCTAAGAACAAGATAGTTGGCACAATATTGTGAATAAAAAACCCAAAAGGTTAAAACAAAGTTAATGGATATATGTCCTTGAGTATATAAGTTCCTTGAGTATTTATAACAAGATAGGTGGCTCAATCATGTTAACTCACAACTTGCAGAGCATATAAGGTAATATCATAATTCTAAATACCCCAAGTAAATAAAATGAAGACAAGTGTCATGATCAAGTATATGCATTGACAAAGTATAAATGAAAGAGATCAAAAACTAATCAAATTCCTATAAGTTAGAGATAAACACATATCTTAATGAGATGACTTAGCATAAAAATTCTATGATAATTTGTCATCTGGTAAGTAATAACCCGCTAAAGCTAACTAGCAAATTTGAAACCAAATGGTAACAAAATCAAAAGTCATTATTCACATTAATGTCACATGAATTTGGAAATAAATATTAGGGATTAGGAAACATATGCAAGATCCAAGTAAAGACAAGTCACTTTTCCATTAATCTACAAGTCAAACATTACAATTTTGAGCTCTCAAATAACCAAAAGCCCTAGTTTTATTCAATAAAATTGAAAGATATTTTAAAAAGTTTGTAAAGGATATACACAGTCCTAGATTTTTAAAATAGATTCTACAAGACCATATTAAATCTAGGCCCTTTCTAAAAACTCAATTTTTGAGAGCATCGAGTACATAGACACAATATTTGACAAAAATGTCATTGACTTCAATTTTTGCTAGTATTTATCCATCTAGAATGCAGTGGAGTCTATAGCACCATACTCCTACCAGGATCGTCTATCCGAAGAGGATAATAAATACATTAACAACTTGTTGTTTATTAATACCATGGAACTCCATAATAATGTTGTAAAGCTAGAGGTAATGCCCTACATTGATTTACTTTGTGATTTGTTATTTAATGGCACTTCCTTTCATTATTATTTACTTCTTATGAAAGGAAAAAATGTAGTTACATATGTTTTAGGATAGACATTTGAGAGTTACCTTAGTCTTCCAAGACCTAAGGTTGCCTATAATTAGGTCTAGACTAATGTATGTTTGGAGCACAACACTTTGGAAGGGAAATTAAAATAGTGGTTGTTGAAAGGAGATAGGTTGAACCCCAAGGGAAACATTTCCTCTAATATCATAATCAAATTTAGGCCTAGTATTATGGTAGTTATGGCCCTTTTGAATACATTGTATGGCTTTTCCAAAATCACTTATGTGCAAGTGGAATGGGTCTCATTGTTTGACATTCTCTTGACTTATGATAAAATTGTGGCCCTAGGGGAGATTATCAATGTCAAATTGAAGGCAAAATGTTCAAACATGAACAAATACTAGATAATGATATTTTTTACATGATGTCCTATATATTGTATGCAGTCATCGAAATAGTCCATAGAGCTCATGAGGAACTATAGGAATCATATGTATTATTCTTTAATAATAGGACCTTTGAAGACTATTCTTTCTTATTTTTTATAGATTTAGTAATGAAATTGCCAAAATTTATGAGGATGTTTATCCTTAAGTCTACTAGATTATTTATGACACTTATATTCCTAGGATATCTAAGAATTTTAGGAGGATTATATCTAAAATGGGAGATTACTAGTACTACCCAGACTACCATAATCAAAATTGAGGGAACTAGAGCACCCCCTTTATTTTTACCATGCCATCTCTTAGACAAGGTGGTAGAATAAAATATTTCCCACTAATTGTATAATAGTATAGATGAGTAAATAAACCTCAAAACCTAGGCCTATCACCACAAGACCCCCTAAGCATTGGTAAACTTAAGTTTTTGATAAGGGCACACCTCAACCAAATGGAGAATGTCAGGACCTATAACAAATTGAAGGTGGCCCAATTCATAAAATGGGATTGTAAAGGAAAGGTTATGAACTATCTTTAACTCCTCAAGGAAATAAAAGGGGTGACCATTATATATGGTCACCAACAATATGAACATGATGCCATATTTTTTAATGCTTTAGATGATTCTAAAATCTAGATTTGCATGAGAGATAACTAGGTGTCAATGATCATTGCCTAGGACATCCAATATGACCCAAAGATCACCAAAGATGGGAAAAAGAAAGGGTAAAATAAGTAAAAAAGGCTTGGAATAATTAGTAGCCTTAGCCATAGTCTTAAGACCTAGTTTAATAGGACCAACCTCCCTCTTCCATAGAATAATAGACCGATATCTCAGAGGAAGACCCCAACAGTTAAGGGAGCAGAACCACTAGATTCAGAAAGAGATTATTAGAGGCCTACTTGGTTCTCATCAAGCCTCCACCCATCTAACTTCCACCACTCTAGGCATATTCACTTTAGCTATGAACACTTTGCCTCATCCAGATGGACAACAAATAAATTCTGTTGGGGATATTTGGATCCACTTAGTTCACTTACACAAATAAATCTACTAGATTTTATGCATAGAATATATCTAAAATTATAGGTCATAATGATTTTCACTTGAAGGACCTCCAAGGTAAGGACCTTGATTTTTTAGTCAATTGATAGCTTTTAAAACATTATTTCATGGTTGATCTAATTAGAAATATTTTTTAATGATTATAAGTGAACACGTAGATGTAGGATTAGAATAGATTTCCTACTTTATAGGCTAATCTTTCCTCCTTTCTAGGTTAATCTTTCTTATTTTCATAGATTAGTTTTCATGTTTTTTACATTTGTTTTTGATAGATTAGTTGTTATGTTTCCTAAATTAGCTTTCTTAAATTGGAATTTACTAGGACTTATTCTAGAAGTGCCTGAGGTTCCAATATTGAGGTATGTATTATCAATTAATTAAGTTCTACAAAGATTGAGTGAGTTCACTAGGCCTTTGAGATTTACTCTTATATACTAAATCAAATTTTAGAAAGATTTCTCATTTCTAAAATATTGACTACACTATTGCATGCTAAGACTTGGATGGAAGATTATAAAAATTGAAATGGATGCACATTGACAGGGATGTATATATTAATAAAAAAAAATTAATATATGCACCCAGCCAATGGTGATTCACAACCCTTCTTCTATCTATGTTTAAAAAAATAAATTAACTTATGGAATAAGGGTCATTCAAATAACCTCTACCAAGGTTATGTACATATGGTTCATAGTAGAGCAAGTCTTTAAGTAGAATTTTAGGTATATTTGTTTGGGCTATGGATGCGTGACTATAAAAAGAGAAATGCCCAAGATTACCTTACTATTTATTTTCAAAATATGAAATCAAAATGAAGCATATAGTGTTTGCTCAATTCTTTGTTTAAACTCTCATAACAAGGGGGAAATTAATTTTTAAAAAAATAAAAAACTAGATCGTATAAAAGAAAGTATTAGTATGTTGTATGAGGAAGGAGTATTTTTCATAAAACTAGTTTACTTATTTCTTTCTTGTACCTTAACAGACACACCCCATTTTTTAAATTCAAATAGGGACCCATTATGGTTTAAATGTCTTTATTTTAGGTCCTATGAACCTTAGAAATCCATGACATCAATTTTGATATAAATAAGTCTAAAGTTATTTTTAAAGGTCTAAATCAAAATCATAGAGTCTAAAAAATATAAAAATCAAAGGTTGGGAATTAATTATGATTCATTTTTAAACCTTGGATTTTTATTTTATTTTTGGGAAGTGGACCTTGTGATTTTTATTAACAAATGGAGCTAATATGTCATGTCTTAATATCTCTATGTTTTCCTTTGTACGTAGGGATATTTTCAAAGACTTGAAAATTATCCACATTTGGGCCCTAGTTACATATGTTCCTCAAGTTTTGTGAGCTCCAAGAATAATCTAGTTGGCACAATCTCATGAACCTAGAACCTGAAAGGTCAAAACAAAGTTAATCACTCTAAGGCCCTGAGTCTCTAACTTCCTTGAGCCCCAAGAACAAGATAATTGGCATAATATCATGAACCCAGAACCTAAAAGGTCAAATAAAATTTAATGGCTTTGTAGCCATGAGCCTCCAATTTTATTGAGCCCTTAAAATAAGGCATTTAGTAGAATCTCATGAACCCAAAACCTAGAAGATCAAATAATAGTTAATGGCACTGTGGCCTCAAGTCTTTAATTTATCTGAGGCTTGAGAACAAGATAGTTGGCATGATATAATGAACATAGAACCCTAAATTTCAAATCAAATTTAATGGTTTTTTCCTAAGTCTCTAATTTCCCTAATCCCTAAAAATAAGATAGTTGGCACAATATCATAAACATAGAACCCAAAAAGTCAAAGTAAAGTTCATGGCTCCATGGCCCTAAATATCTAAGTTCTTTGAGCCATGAGAATAAAATAGGTGGGTCAATCCCATTAACTCTCAATCCACATAGCATCTAAGGAAATATCATAAGTCTAAATACCCTAGGTAAGTGAAATGAAGATTAGAATTGTTATCAAGGAGATGCATGGCCAAATTACAAATGATTGAGATCAAAAAATAAGTGAAGGTAAATAAGTGAGAGTTCAAAACATATCATAAAGATATGACTAAGCATAAAACATTGACACAAAAGTGCCATATGGAAAGTAATAACCTACAAAAGTTGATTGGCAAATTTAAAACCAAATAGGAATAAAATCAAAATCCTTTATTCTCATTAATGTCATACTAAATATGTATTTAAGACTCAATATTGAGAAACATATGCTAGATTAAATTAAATACATGTCACTTTTCCATTAATCTACAAATCAAACATTATAATTATAAGCTCTCAAGTGAATAAAAGCCCTAAATTTTTTAACTAAATCCCAAAGAAGTTTTAGATAGTTTACGAAGTAGATACACAGTTCCATATTGATGAAATGGATTCTCCAAGATCATATCATGTCCAATACCCTTCTACATACTCCATTTATGATATGATTAATTACATAAACACTATATTTGATCAAAGTTCCATGAACTTCAAGTTTCCCTACTATTCAACCATATGGAATGTAGTGGAGTTTATAACACCATACTCCACATAGATTGTCTATCCCTAGAGGATAAGAAAAACATTGACGAATTGATACTAATTAAGACCATGGGGCTCCATAACACAACTAAAAATCTCAAGGTAATGTCATACATTGATTTGCTTCATAATTTTTTATTTAATGTCACTTGATCAGGGGATTGTTTACATCATAAGAAAAGAAAAAATGTAGTTTCATATCTTTTAGCATGGGTATTTGAGAGGTATCTTAGGATTCTAGGGCTTGAGGCTTCCTATAATCAAGTCTCAGATAATGTATAGCTTGATCAAACCACTATGAAGGAGAAATTGAAATAGTGGTTGTTAAAAGGAGAGAGGTTGAACCCTAAGAGAGGCATTTCCTCTAATAACATAATCAAATTTATGATTGGTATTAAGGTAGTTATGGCCCTTATGAATAGGTTGTATTGATTTACTATCATCACTTACATGTAAGTGGAATGGGTCTCATTGTTGGACATTCTCTTGAATTTTAATAAAATTGTTGCCCTAGGGGAAATTATCAGTGTCAAATTGAAGGCACAAATGTATAAACATAAACAAAGGTCAATCGACATTAATTTCTACATGATATCTTATCTACTATATGTAGTCATTGGGATAGTCCATAGAGCTCATGGGGAACTACGGGATCCATCTGTAAAATACATGGGTAATCAAATTTATGAATATTAATATTTATTATTTATTTATAGATTTAGAAATGAAACTGATAGAATTTGTGAGGATGTTTATCTTCAAGTCTACCAAGTTATTTATGGCACTCGAATTCCCAAGATGTCTAAGAATTTGAGGATTATATCCAATATGGGAGATTAGTGGTATTACCCAGACTATACCATAATTATATTTGAGGGAATAAGAGGAACCACTTTATTTTTACCACATAATGCCTTGAACAAGGTGGAAAAATAATATATTGTCCACCAATTTCATAACATTATAGATGAGTAACTCAACCTCAAACACTAGGCCTATTACCAAAATACCCCCTAAGCATTGGGTAGTTCTAGTTTTTGGTAAGGGCATGCCTAAACCAAATGAAGAAGGTCAAAACCCATTAAAATTTGAAGGTGGCCCAATTAAAAGAATGGGACTACAAGTGAAAGGTTAGGAACTATCTTTAGTTCCTCAAGGAAAGAAAAGGGGTGACCATTATATATAGTCACCAATAATATGAACATGATGCCATTTTTTTAATGTTTTAAATGATTCTAAAGTCTTTATTCACATGAGAGATAATTAGATTTAAATGATCACTACCCAAGCCATCTAATATGACCCAGAGATCACTAAGGAATAAGCACAATAAATGATAATAGAAGAAAAAAATATTTGAGTCATCAGTGTCCTCAACCACAGTCTTAAGACCTAATAAAATATGACTAGACTCCTCTCATAGAAGAATAGACTAATCTATTAGAGGGAGAGTATGTCAACCAAAGTGAGGAGAATACCTAGATTTGGAAGGAGATTATCAGAAGCCTCACTGGTCCTCATCCACCCTTTACCCATATAGTCACCACCACTTTAAGCATAATCACTATAGTTATGAGGACTATGCCTCCTTTATATGGACAAATAAGAACATTATCTTGGGAACCTCTATCTCCACTTACTTTAGTTACATAAGTAAGTCTCTTGGAGTTTCTAAAAAATTACTTTAAATCTCTTCCCTCTACTCCTTTCCCTCAAGCACCTCAAGTAAGTTCATCCTCATATATAACCATAAGTGAGAGGAAATATCCTCAAGCATTCCCTATTATTCTATTTTCCTCTCCATCCACTCCTACCTCTAATATAATTGTTCCACTTCTCATCCCTTCACCATTACTAGTAGTAATAGTTCATACTATTGTGGTTCGTTCATTATTTTCATCTTCCCCCTCACCTCTTATTCCCCCATAGTCACTTACCAAAGTCATTCTATAATTATTCTATCCTCCTATAAAATCCAACAAGTAGAGGAAAGACCATCATTAGGTCTTGATACCCTAGGAGGATCCCTTGAGGAGTAAGCAAAAGAGGAAGAGCAAAAACATGTAATATCATTGGTTGATTACCCCATAGATGAAGAAGAATAATATTTAGAAACAATAAAGGGACCAATATAAGAGCTGAGTCAAGATAGATCCTAAGATGAATTAAAGGATGAGGAAAACCTAAAAAGAGCCAAATCAACAAGCCTGAGAGGCCTAAGTGAAGAATATATTTTAGATGGGGCACTATACTAGCATATCCTCATAGAGGAAGAAAGACAAAATAATAATAAGGTAGTTTCTTTGATTGATTCTTCTCTTAATGTTGTAGATACTAAATCTATAAATTTTCCACCTACTATTCTTATGCCACCATTTTCTATTTCCATTGATTCTTCTATTATTTCAACATCAACCTAAATAATGGCTCTGAAGAAGATAGTTTATTTTGAAGACTTAGTTTTAGTTTCTATTTTTTATCCTTGAGAAACACCAGTCCCCCCAAAATCTTTATATCAATTGGATCTACCATTGTTATAATCTACACCCATATAATTATCCATAATAGCTATTTTTTAAACCCCGTCCTTAATAAAGTATGTGGTAGAGATCACCACTTAGATGGAAATATCACATTGGCAAAAGATTATTCATTATTCCCTCCAATTTCCCTTTAAAATAAGTGTTTTAATGTCACTTATAGTAATAACTCCACCAATAATTACACCACCTCCTACCTCTAAAGACCCAAACCAATATGAATAAAAAGGGTAACTCACTATACCCCAATAGGTTAAAGAGCTACAAGGCTAGAGATGTTACAGTTATATTTTGGTTCTTAAAGAGTTACCTATAGTTTATACCTATTTTGATAAATAAAGTAGAAAAATTCAATGGGTGAGAAAGAGGAAATGGGTGAACAAAAATCATGGGGAGGATATAATGATGGAATAAATGGAAAACCTATTTCCCTTATCCAAAAATCCCAAAAGAAATCGAAGTGATCCTACATAATATGCAGAGTATTTCTTCCCTTTCATGGATTCAATTAGGGAGACCATGAAATAAATGTACAAGATACAATAATAAGCACATTAGAGGTTATTATAGAGAGAAATCATTCATTCCCCCCAAGAGATTGTGTAAAATTACAAAAGTGTATCCACAAGGCTGTATAACATTTTGAATACTATTTGAGCTTATAGAGGTGAATCTCAGCCTGAGAGGGTGAAGTTGTTGAAACTATGGCACAAATTAAAAGAGTTTAAAAAGAAGCTTAATTTCCTATTTGAATGTGTAAGAAATAGTGTCATCAATCATTTGAACCTAATGTCTACCCAAGATGTTTATATAATTTCAAAGAAGGATGGTGCCTTTAACTAGCACAAACAAATTAAAGTTTTAATAGGGAATTTTATAAGCCAATAAAATGAGGCCTTAGAGATCCTAATGGATATGAGTGTCAGAGATGCAATAAGCTCTATTGGAAAACTAGTAAACAAGCCCAATTTTAAAACACTTGTTAAATCCATTATAGATATTTTTAATAAGGAAATTAAAGGAACTATTTATAAAACTAATGATGAAATTTTGTAGCTAATAAAGTTTTCCAAGGATATAGTGACTAAAGTTGAACCCCTTGGAGTGAAATTTAAGAGCTCAAGAGTAGAGCACACAATGTTGATGATTAAAGCCATCAAAATATTTAAGCCTTCCATGCTCAATTTTGATATTATCAATTAAGAGGTTGAAGTTACACAAGCATTATTTGATAAACTCAAATCCAAAAAGATATCGTATGAGTTAGTATTGAGCACATGGTCAAATATAAGTGATGTTGTAATGACACAAGGTCCTTAATATTTTAGATATGCATTAATTCATACTCCAATAGGGATAATTTAGATTCCTCAAAGGGGTGATGATAGCTACTCTAGTTTTTAAAGATGTGATACAACTATTTCCCTCTTTTAGTGATGCCACATTAGCATGACCTTAACTATATGTATGTGTTTGCATGTTCTAATGTAAGATAAAACTAGTAGTTCTAAATTTTTTAGCATATTTGTGTTATATTTGGGTCAAGTAATATTATTTATGTACACACTTGTATACATACATGTTATGCTTTTTTTTTTGACAAATAGTTTTATAATTGGATATGTAAATTTAGATTTTTCTTGTAGGATGAGGCATCCTCTCCATAATATTATATATATTTATATCATCTCAATCCTAAAGGGAGGATAATTTTGGATATTAATATTAATAAGAAATTTTGGAGATTATTCTATAATTTTTCTTGATGTGAAAATATTATTCTTATCCAAATTTATAATTTTTTTAATAAGTTTCATCAATCTAGTATCTTAGTATTTTTTTAATGCATGAATATTCTTTTGATATAGTTATTCATATTGTGTAGTAGCAGATTTGAATGATTTTGTGTAATAATAATAATCTCCCATTGTATATGTGTTATTGTACTCTTAAAAATTCAATAACCTTTGATTATATATAATAAATTTCATTGTAGTTTTGTTTTCTTATACTCCTAATTATGTTTTTTTGTGTGTTAATAGTAACTTGTAGTGAGCATCATTTCCTAATTATTTGTTCAACCCCTAGATCAAGATCTAAATTAGAAGGATTTCATCTTGTTTGATTCATAGGCCTTCTTTATTTCTCTAATTTTATTTATTTTTGAGTTGTTTTTTTAATATTATCCACCTTAGGTTAGACTCATCATAAATCCACCAATCTAAAATAGGTGTAGACTCATGTCATATCTGAACCATCTAACGTAAACAACTTCTCTACTCATTTCTATTTCACTAATAGGTTGTTTATAAAACCTAATACCTAATAACTCATGTCTTGGAGTGAATATTTTTTTAGTGATATTGAAATGTTCTAAGTTACATTATAAAGTTACCTAGTATGCATAAACACACATCAAAAACAAGGATTATTTAGAAACTATTGATGGTGAAAAATGTCATGCCAATGAATCAACCCTTTCACCTATCATGAAGGTTAAGATAGAATCATACTAATCTAATTGTAAAGGTTTAAGGAATAAGGATTGATTACAAAGATATGTATAAGGGGTTTTTTAATAGTTTTTATAAATAAAGATTAATTAAAATATCGAATAATACATAATTATAATTCAAAAATCAAATGTCATTAAATATCAAAGACATCAAAACATGATTATGTTATCTAACATATTTGACATAGAAAACCTATAGAATAGGTAGTCCCTTGAAGGAAATATATTTTATCCTTTATAATTTTATTGAATAGAAAGTTTTATAATCTCTTGATAAAGCTCAAAAAAAATTAAAATGAAAGAAATGAAATAAGTCAAAGCACAAGTAAAATAAATGAAAATGAAAACTGGATAAAAAATGAAAAACACACTAACATATTAATCTAACAAATAAAAAATAACAAAACTAAATTAATCTAACTTCAAGCTGTAAAATAATTAATAAAATATTTAATTATCTATCTATAAAATTAAAGTGAGATAAGACTAAATGAAAGAATAATTAAAAAAGAACTAAATACTAATCTAGAAATTAACTGAGAGTTTTAACCTTTTAGGACTTAGTGTGTGTAAATCTTATATTGTTAAATAGATGAGTATATTAAATCAAGGTAGAAATATGTAATAAACATTATCATTGATTTATTATAGAATTGACAAAATTTAAGATTTCTAAATATAGTAATAAATAATGTAAATAAGAACTTAGCTAGAAAATAAGTGAGATGGATTATCTAAAAGCTAAAAATAGAGGTAGAGGTTGGGTTGAGTGTCACAAACAAGATCTAGGTGTCAAAGCCTATCCTAGATAATAACACCTTAATTAGATAGTAGTGTCATGTGGTATTAGTTCCCTATTTTAGAATTAATTTCCTCTATGCAGGACTATCTTGAGCTTCTTAATATACCTATGTTTGGATTTTTAAGGTATTTTTTTGCATGAATGAGTTATGAAACCCTATAGATAGCCTATTTTTAATGATTTTGTGAGTAAACCCTAATTTTTCATGTTTCTAGGGCATCTAGTTGATACAAGTAGAAACTATGTATTATTAGTGGGGTACATTAGACATCCTCAACACCACATTATGAAGAGATTTACCTACATACCAATACTTTGAAGATGGATTAATCCCAATGTAGTTCTCTCCAACTAAGTGTTGGTTCAAGTGCAAGTGAAGTTAGTATAATAGTTGACTTGAGTGCTTTGAATATGCTTGAAGTATAAAATCGAAGTAATATAAGCTTGGGAGTGTTGTAGATGGTAGTATGTATAATTAGGGTAGAATAGGTATTGATAACCTTAATTGGTAATAACTTATTCTGAGTTTGTATATGTAATTTACATTTAATTTCCATCTAGTGGTTAGAGGGATAAAATTTATATATATATATATATATATATATATATATTATTTGGTATTTATGTAGCTGACAAAAGTGGTTTAATCAAACCATAAGAGGTCTAAGATTTAGAAATATATTTGTTTGTGAAAAGAGAAGGGAAAGGAAATTATCACTAATATTGGGACACTATAACCATGTGGCACTATTGTCCCTATTATGGCTCTAGTGTCCAAGTAGCATAACCCTAAGCATGAAGGGCCAGGATGTAAGAATGAGGGTCTTAGACTACTTTAGGGATGACTAAAGATGCTTCTAGTCTACATGAAGGCCAGATAAGTGCAAAAATAGGCTCTAGAATAGGTCTAGGACTAATCTAAGGATAGGTGGTCTCAATTAGCACTCTTAGCACTCAAGTGTCACTTTTAGGTGATTACACTAATAATAAATCTAAGAATATTACTAATTACTATAAACAATAACTAAGTTAAATAGAAGTAACTAATAAATGAAAATAAATTAACATAAGAAATAAATAAGAAGTATTGATTTCATTAATATAATTTAATAAAAATAGTAATCAAATGAAAGAGCTTAAAATTAAAGAGCAAAAAAGTTGAAAACATTACATGAAATAACTAAGTAAAAAAAGATAGAAAAGATAATTAAATCTAAACTTATATTTAAATTAATCTAATCAAACTAAATAATCTAAATAGAAAATAAATTAAATAAACTAAAATAAATAAGTAAATGTGAGTCTTGAGACAAGAGTCATTTTAGAATAAATGAGATAATATTTATTGAGAAACTAAAATTTTGAGTACAAATATTCTTCAAAAAAATAATAAATTACAATCAAAAGATCAACAAAATGTCTCAAGATGTGATGTATTCATCATTATTCAAGTCAAGTATATGTAATTCTACTCATATGAATGCATATCTAAAATCATCAAAAGATATTAAGGGTTGATAGTCTTCAAATTATTAGTTTATAAATAAATAAAAAACCTAGATATACATGTGCTAAACAAGTGAATTACTTCACCGTCAGAGAATGTATTGTTTGGTATATTTGCAAGTAGTCATTTGATATCAAAGATGTTTTCATAAAAAAGAAAAGAATGATGGATAAATTTCATATCAAAAAGAGTTTTTCATCTGTATCTATTTCTCCTTTGTAATGTCCCTTTGATCTATATAGTTATAAAATAAGTTACAACTAACTTTAGTAAGTTGTTGTCAACTTATAATCAACTTTTCAAATTTAATTAGTTAACTTATGACTTTAATATTTATAAATTTAGAATCAAAATAAATTCTAATATATAAAATTTTAAATATAATAGACCAATAAAATTTCTAATGGATGGGGGCCCTTGACTCACTTAAATACATTAAAATAAATATCTAACTATGCAAAACAATATTAATTGTGCTAATAGTTAAATAAAATTTAAATACTCCTAACATTAAATTTCATAAGTATTTTCCATAATAATTAGTAAACATGATAATAAATTACTTTTCATAAACTAAAAATGCTACTACATATCACCAACCACTAAAAACATATCAACATTCTCAAAAATCATCATCATGACAGCAAGTCCTAGTATAACTTATGAACAAAGAAATAGTCTAATTATAATCTACACCAAAAATTAAATATATTAGTGGAGAAATATTATCAATTTGGTACTTCTTGTACTCTATAGATGTAGTGATAAGTTCAACCAAGTGAGTATCTTTTGAATAATCTACTTTGAATTTAACCTTCTTTAACATCCTATCCATCAATGGCCATGATGTAGGGATATTATCATGTTTCATACTAGAAGAAGAAAGTATTTTAGGCTCAAGTGAAGGAATTATTGTATTAAGTGGCACAAATGAATGGGGATGTAATTTTGTAGTTACTTCAAGTACTTTTTCATGTTACTCAGGTAATGGAGTATTATATGGATCATATTGGATAATAGTATGCATGTGTTGATAAGTCTTACTTGGAGTGTCTTGCCCATAAGGATGATGTCTTTAATGTAATATCATCAATCCTCTATTACCATAAAAATTGAAAGCTATAGTAGGTATAGTCAAATATGTATGAAATAAGAAATGCATCAGATCTAGAAATCAATCTTAACTCAAAGAAATAGATCCTACTTACACTTCCAATTGGGGATAAATTAGATAATCGAGGTAATGACTAATATAGATCCACTAGACTAAATTAGGGGAATCTTACCAGAAAATTTATCACTAGGGAGTTTTCTAAAGCCTCTAGTCAATAAAAACTATGTAATAACCCTAACTAAGTCCTATGTTTTCATATTCACTAAACTAATAACAAGTAAAGAAAAAATCTAATCTAGTGCTCACCAAATCTTGTGGCAAAAAGTCGGGATAATAAATAATAAAATTAAACATGCATAGGAGACATATACTCACATCAATTTATACATAATCTTAATTCATGGAAGATAAGTAAAAATGCATATCTATCAACACTTACAAAGTAGGAATAATGTTAAGAATACTTACCTTTGAAGATGAACCCATCGAGACTCAATCTTTCCCTTAGACAAGGTGTTTCACAAGAGGTTGTTTTGGTATGTAAGGATGACAAGTAAAAATTAGATATATAATCCACAAACTATCAATGCATCTAAAATACTTCTCCATAAAATAAGATCTATATCTCCAAAGAAAGTATGAAACCCTAAGCTTTCTCCTCATGTACAATGGTGGATAACTAGATACACAATATATTTTACTTCTTATCTTCTCTTTAAAATAGTAAAATGATTATGTTTACATAGGTATATATATCCGTAAACGCTTCCAAAAAAATTAGCCAATAAGGTCAACCTGGTCAACCTAGTATCATAATTAATACAAACTTACTAGGTCACAGACTAGTCAACCTAGACCCTTAATAATTTTTGACAATAAGAGTATAAGGTTGACACTATCAACATAGTCATGTGAACTATTAAAAATAAGCTTAGGTTATAAAAATGGATTAAAAAAGTGGTAAAAGACTAGAGGAGTGTATGAAAGAGGAGGCCAAGCTTAGGGGAATGGTTTTTAGGAGACAAGTGTGTACATAGCAAGTGGAAAAAGGGACAACAATCTTGTGAAGTACTAACGGTCTAGCCACCCCTTTTTTGGTGAACCCCTTAAGGCATGAACTTAGAGAGAATAAGACTCAATAGGTTCTTGAAAGATAAAAATCACCAATAATTGATTAAATCTTGAAAATATTATGTGTATACATATGCCCCACTCGAAGCTCATCACATGTCATGTAAGTGCAACACTGGATGGTGCTTCGGGAAAAGAACATGACAACACATAATGTTGATGATAAATAAAGTGTAGTAAAGATAAAATAATATAAATGAAAGGATAGAATTTTAAAACACATACCTTTACTTACCTTAATGTTGTAGATAAAGAAGGAGATGCGAGAAATGTGAAAGTGACCAATATGATGAACATTAGGCAAACCTGTAGAGATTAGTGAAAAAGAGCCAAAATTCAAAAAAAATGGTAACACATGCATATAATAATTAAAAATATTTTCTATGATTCTATAACTTTTTATGATTCAAAAAATGAGTTAGTAGAAAAAAATATGGGCAAAACAAGAAATCTGACGATAAATTTTTGAAGGGTAAAATTTGTTAAATAGTCAATATAAATAGGTTTAAAAATAATTCATTTGCTATTATTTTCTATTCTAATAAAAATAGATCTCTAAGAATCCTAGTGAGAGATGAAAGATCCAGGATGGTAAGGAGATGATAGCTGAGATGGGGAGAATGCATAATGGCCGTAGTGAGTGTAACATAGATAAATAACTAAGAATTTTAAAAAATAAGCAATTTTATTTGAAACTAAGTGTTTTATAGAAATTTGACAATTAGGAAAAATCTAGAGATTGAAATAAACCCTAGGAAATTTTTAATAACACTAGGGGTAAATAGAGTACTGGGTAGGAAAGGGTCAGACTAGTAAATGCCCAAGGCATTTATGGCAATTGGTTAAAAAGTCGTCACTATGAAAGAATAAGGTCAATCAAGTTGACTTAGTTGGTAGAAGATAAAAATTTGAGTGGGTTGACTTAGTAGGACATGGTATACTTAGTTGTTTGAGGAAATAGGTTGACCTAGTATTATATCGATGACTTAGTTTTTTAATTCCAAGGTGGTTGATAAGTATTGTTAAAGGAAAAAGAGGGTCGACTTAGTTTTTTAAGTCCAAGGTAGCCAACTTAGTACTATATGGCTGACTTAGTTATTTTCTAAATGGTCTTTATAATATTGAAATGAAAGAAGATGGTTAATATAATATTGTTAAGCCATAGGGTAGTTGACTTAGTATTAAAAGGGCTGATTTAGTTAAAAGATAGGGCAATTTGGTTTAAAATGAGTTATTTAATGAATATAAGTTTAATTTTGTGAAATTTTGAAAGAATTTATTTTGCTTATGAATCCCATAGAGGTCTAATACATCCTTTGTTATTTGATTTTTATAGAGATGCCATAGATTTTGGTGATTGGTAGATGCATCATGGCTACTTGATCTACTGGAGTGCTTGATGGATTTAGATAGAACTAGATTAGTTGCATTGGGGTTGGAAGGCATCACAGAGATATGGTAGATCTTATTGAGTGTTGATCTTTTGCTCATGTTGAAGGGAGCCTAGGAACATTTGACCAACACATTTAGATGGGTGGTGGATGGGGATACCATAGAGGTTTGTATCACTTTGGAGGATTTTCATGCATTGTTTATACTTCCTATAGTGGGATATTAATTATCACAGGGATATAAGATGATCTAGAGGAGAGGTAAACACTAGCTTGATGGGTGACATGATCAAATAAGATTTACCCAAGACTAAGGATGAGTTTGGTCAATGTTTATATTACACAAATTTTGGATATCTGATAGGCTATGATATGAATTATGATAGCATGAGTGTTATGTCACAAGTCACATGGTAAGGTACCATTATATGCAATATCCTTGTTTCAATCCATATTTGATCAAGGGGCACTATATGACTTGGATTATGTCATATAGGTTCAGCTCATGTATGATATGTATGGGATTTTATCTAGAGGGTAGAATACCATTGGACTAGTAGTATTACTAAGTGCCTGGATATATGAGAGGTTCTCAATGTATCATCTATATAGATTGTCCTATGTGGTTAATGATTAGTTGCCTCAAGTTTTGAGATATAGATAGGATCAAGTAACATATGACATTCCCCACATGTTAGTGCTATATATAGTCACACAATGAGATATTATGTGGTAGCCCTATGCACACATTACTACTATTTGGTTAAGTTGGGTAATTGTGGCACTAGGGTTAGCATGAGTATGGATCATAGGCCACTACACTTAGTGGGTAGAACTATATTCAGTGGTATGCTTTATAGGATAGTTTAGACTCCCCACCTAGTGGATCTTACAGTAGTGCCTAAATTTTGGTTTAGACATGTGAAAGAGCTAAGGGGGAGAGGAAGAGGAAGAATGCCAATAGAGAGACTAGAGATCAAACAATAAAATGTGAGATGATAGACTAGTCAATCATGATAGATGGAAACTAAAACTGTCATTAACATAGATGTAGGGGTATTATAGGTACCATAGTTAGTACCATAATAGGAGTAGTGACCACCTTGGTCGTACCATTGATGGAGACACTAGTAGTGGGATTGAGTGTAAATGTTGGTCATTCAAGATGACCCATAAATCAGCCTAAGATAGAGTTGGTCTATAGATACACCACTGAGGAGAGGCCTAATTCATGCATGGGTGGTAACTCTAGGGTTTGATTTGATCGGGAGGCATCTCATGGATGAGGTGCTTGGGGGATGAGCTGATAAAGAGATCATGCTTGGTGGATGATTAGAAGGAGAGACTATTCTTGGTGATATAAGGATAGGTAATAAATGTTATAATTTTTTATTATCTTTGAGATAAAAGACCAGTTTTATATGATTTTAGATAGAAATATTTTAAAATGTATATGTGAATTAATGTCTATCTATTTTGAATTTTTCATATCCTAAAGATGAAGAGGAGGTTATATGGGGATACCTAGTTATAAGAGTGCACCATGACATCCTAGATAAGGTTTTTGCACCATACATCCCCACCACATTGGATGATCGTGTGGTGCCATCTACCCTAGCTCAAGTTGGCTAGTTCAAACTAGTAGGGGAGGCCATAAGGCAATTATAAGCATGTGAATATGGGCCACACCCACTATTAGGGGTGGTATCAAGAGAGGCACATGCATGGTATACATTGGCTTAGGAGAGAACCATACATATGCTTACCACTATCTAGTTGGAATAGGCATAGGCCTGGGTGGTCAACCTACAAGGATAGTGTTAATGATTTAAAATTGCACTTGATTCTAATCAACAACAATGGGAAGTTTCAAGATATGGGACTTGTGTCTTGAAACAACCTCTAGATTTTTGAGAAGCTGGTTCTTCTTTATATTAAGTTGATACTGGGAAAAGCATTAAGAATTTAAATCAGAAACACATATGCAAGAAAGGAAATCTAATCTATGGTGATGTGCCTAAATGTAATTTGACCTTGATCCTGAGCACAATGAGACTATATGTAGGATTCATTTACATTCAAGAGAAAACAAGTGCATGATCAATGTAAAAGATGAAATCAATAGAAAGAAAGGCTCACAGTATAGACTACTTTTGTAGTAATACAAAAAATGTCAACAAAGGCATAGGGTTCAATCTTCTTATTTGAATTTTCTAGTCACATAAGAGGCATAGAAACATGTACAGTTATGTAAACCTTTCAACTCAAGAAAATGCGACAAAAGCAAATGACATTACTAATCACAGCTCTAGAAAGTCTACAGCCTAGATTACTTTTGCAAATGACACAGAAAATATCAACAAAGGCATAGGGTTCAATCTTCTTATTTGAATCTTCCAGTCATATAAAAGGCACAAAAACATGTAAAGTTATATAAATCTTTCAACTCAAGAAAATGAGACAAAAGCAAATGATATTACTTAGTCACAGCTCTAGAAAGTCTAGACTCTACAATAATTCCTTCTCCAAAAATTCTCTCTAATAATTGATTTTGATAATCATGGATCCTTGATCTCTGCACCCTTATTTATAGCCTTCAATCCACTTTAGACTTTCTACTTGTTCTCAATCTAATGGCCTAAATCAAATTTTCCTTAACTGAACATGTCTAACAGAAAATATCTTATAGATTCTAAAATGCTTCATCTTCTGGCAGTTTATTGGCTAAAATAGATTGTAGGACACTCCCTTCTCTTAAATTCTAGGTAACACTTAGCCAATTTCTTTAAAATCTTCATATTACTTTAGGAGACACTAGAGGATGACACTTGTCATGTTTTGTACTACTTATTGAAGACATGTGGCACTTTCTGCATAACTTATACTCTTTTATGTCTTTGCTCATGATCATTCCACCTTTGACATTTGTCACTATCCACATCCTCAAAACTTCAATAGCTTAAAATAAAATAAGACCCACAACATTTCTTACCTGAGTAACTTTAAAAGGGACACAAGAACAGGTGTCCATCTTTGCTACTTCTTTAAAGGACACATGGCAATCTCTCCTTCACGTATATGGGATTACATGGTAATCTTCACTTCTTTTAGCTGCCCTTTTAGAAACATATAGAATATGACACATGGCAGTCTCTGCTTTCTCTATTTATTCCATATAAGCAATTGAGTCTCATTTCACATCTACATGAACAGTGACACCTGGCAGCTTTTGCTTGCTTAAGAACAAAACTTGGGACCCACCACAGTTTTTGCTATATTGATGAAGCAAACTGAAGATGATTCAGATCATGACATGTGGTGGCTTCCACTCTCTTCTACTGGGATACGTGGCATCTTTTATCACTTTTAGAAAAGTGAAATTGAGACCTTTTGCTACTACCACTTGGCACTTTCTGCCTAATCTCAATACTTAGCTTTTGAAACCTTTTGCTAAAAAGAGGTGAAATGTGGGTGCCGATATGTAATCACAAATGCTAACACGTGGTGCATTCCACTGAGTCGCTATGAGATACATGGCACATTCTGACAAACTCATGAAAAATATGAAAGGGACCTCGGATGATGACACTTGTCAGTTTCCACTTTACCCTGACATTTAGACAAAATGAATCAAAAAGGAAGATAGAGTCAATGCTCTGTTTCATGACTTCACCATCTCGGGCCAAAGAATGCTATGAAAAAATTTGGAAATGTGCAGCTAAAAAATAGGATGAAATGTAGAGTAATTTATAACTCTACAGTTATTGGTGACCCCAAGGACTTTTGAGTCTACTCAAAAAGAAACCACAAAACCCGCTAGAACAAAACTTCAAAATCACAGCTTCAATAGTGTTGTCTAGTAGGCGGACCATTCTTCATCAGATAACCTTTGCTTATTCTACAATTCATTGAAGTCTAAATCAAGGTTAATGATATCCTTGTGTGAAAAATTTTGCAAAATTTGAATAGTAGCCTTCAATTTGAATTCAAGCTGGGAAATAGGAACCAAGATAGCTTCTACTTTAGGGACTGATGAATCATCCTTGATGTCCTAGAAAACTATTTGATCATTCCGTTTGGCCAATAACAATGATTCAATTTCTTCTACCATTAGCACAGTGTTGTCATCAAGAAATGGACAAGAAAGACCTAATTGTACTAGATCTTTAACATGTTTCATTTCATTTATTCCTTCCTTCATGACATCTAGAAGCTCCTTACAACTATTTGCAGCAGTATTGCAACTGAGAATTTCATTTACTCACTTAGCAGCAACCATTCTATCACTAATTCCTGCTACTGACAATGTTGCATCTATTACATCATAAAGCTTTTGCAAAAATGTTTGTGAGTCTGTTACTCTCTTAGAGACTGTAGCTAGAGTATTTACAACTAAACTCTCCACCTTTTTACACAATTTTTGTTTATTTAGCAAGAAGGTGAGAGAAGGCCTAAGCCGATTAATCTCTGAAGAGATTCTCTTCCACATGGATTCATATAGCTCCCTTATCAAGCTTAATACTCTGACACTCTTTGGCCTATTAGCTAGCTCTAGTGTCAATTGTGTTGCTCTCTATTGCTCTGCTTGTAATTGGGCTTATATAGCCGCAATATTATTCTATTCACTTAGCAGCTTTTGTTGCAATTGGGTAACCTGCAATAGGTGTTCCTCACATTATCCTTGAAATGCTACCTTTTCACATCTTAGGGTCGTCACCGCATCTTTGACCTATGTGAGCCCTGCTTTAAAAGAATCATTTTGGGCCTGAACTACTCAGTGAGTCTAAAGAGAAATAGTATTTTACAACTATTTATTTAGATTCTCTACCTCATTATTTTTGCTATTGATTTTTGAGGTCAAACTATTACAGTTTGCCTTTTCTTTAGCTAGCTCAGCTTCCACCTTCTGTAACCTCCTTGAAATCTTCAAGTAGTCTTTAGTAACTATAGAAGTGGATTCTGTCAGTAGCTCAATTTTGTCCTATGGCCTGAAGAGGGACATGTCGATGGCTACCACATCATCATGTAATCTTCTAGCTACATATGTTCCATTGGCTTTATTATGTTTGGTGACAAATGAGTCACCGTCAATTACTACTAGATGAGGTCAAATTGTGACCACAAATGGGGTGTAGCCAAAGCTTTATTCTCCTTAATCTTCTTCTTCTCTCTTCGCACTTCCCTTGCCTTCCTAGTAGCATTTGCTTAGGTCTGGAAGGTGAAAGGAGAGGCAATGTGCCCACCCACAAAAGGATGTCCTTGTGGTAGACCATATTGAATAGCCAATTGTTAGCTATGGGTAATCTGAGGGGAAAGCTTCTTGAGAATAGAGGGAGAGAAATGAGGTAATATTAAGGCCAGAGGTGGCACAGATGGGGTGAAGTGAGAAATGGGAACCATAAAAGTGGTAGAGGATGTCATCTGGCTAGATGAAATCATCATGCCAATGGGAGAAGAAATAGACTGAGAAGGAGACGGAGGAATAATACTTACCTGAGGAGAAATTATGATACCCTATAATTGGCACTGTGAGGTGCACAACTCCTCTTTTGAAGCAAATTGAAACTGCACCCTCTTTCATTTCTTAGGTGTCTCTTCTTCTAGCTGCATTTTTGCTCCTTTCAATGATGCTTATGGGGAACTGGGAATATCTATAATTGAGACCGATGGGGAAGCTTGTGATGATGAAGGCACCACACTTTTCTACATTTTTATGGCACTGAGGGATTAAGGCCAAATTGATACATTTGCTATAGCTATAGTTTGCTCTGAGGCTTGTGACTCTTGGCTTGACCCAGCCCTAGCTTCTTGTTCTTCACCTGGTGTTGGCAAATTACCTGTATCTAGGCTAAATACAAGGGAGAGATGACACTCATCCCATAGTTCTTCCCATCTTTCATATGTGTTTACGTTCCTAAAAGAATGGGTAGTTTGACAAATTTTTGCCTATATTTCTAATAGGCCTCTATTTTTTCAGCATCCCAATCTTTATTCTTCAATGTTCTCCTTAAGCCAGATGTCATTCTGACTTTAGGATCATAATCTCTCTACTTAACATAAAATCTCTCCCATGGCCTATTTTTTGGAAGTGACAAGTGTTTTAACTCAACATAAAATTCAAGAGTGTCTTCCCTAAGATTTCTTCTGTTCTCCCAAAAAGGGCAGCCTTCATGCACAATTCTGGTTGTAACCCTGTGATTCCTTACCCAAGAGGCTATGAAACCATTTGGGTCATAAACTGATTTGTCTTCTACTAGAAGGAAACCAAGAAAGGCTAGCTTTCTAAGAAACACAACTTCTGGGTCTCTGGTTTCTAAAACCATGCTTGTTGTCATCCATGGGAGATCATACATTTTTCTTTTTCTCTTCCCAGAACCAAATTCATTGTCAACTATGGATACCTGCCTGGTGACCTCTTGGAATGCTAACCTAGGAGTCAAAATCTTAGGTAGCAATATTGGTTCCCCACAAAAACCATGGACTCTTATAATGATATGGTGGGATCCAAAATAAAAATTGCAAGGAATTGGGCAACTAGCCAGAAGATTTGAAACACTTGGGAATAATCTATTCATAACTGGTTCAAGACTAAGGTGGCAAAAGGTAGGGGTAACAAATAATTCCTAGAACTCATATGGGTCACTAGTCTTTGACAAAATGTGTGTCCATGCAGACACAGGAATGGTCCTTTAGAGATCAAAATCTCGGTCATACATATTAAGATACATATGTTGGGCAAAGAGTTCAAAGTTCTGAAAAAACATGAGGTGGAACAAATAGGAAGAATACCTAAACACTCCTTTTGATCTAAAATGGGCCAGTTGTTCTACCATCAAGAAAGCAATTTATTCAAAAAATTTGAGCTGATACTCCTGGGTTTTGTCAACGGTCTTCAGCGTGTAAAGGATAGCCATTTGTTCTGCATACACTGCCATATCATCTTTCATGCCAAAGATGAGAGCCATCATAGACAATGCATCTTGGCTAGCCTAGGTGAATTGAGCTCTTGGTGTAGGGAGTGTGGGTACCGTAGTGTCATCATCACCTATTTATAACTCAGATCTTAAGAACCTTAACTGAGTGTTGATATTTGCCCATGTTCTTTGCATCTTAGCAATCGTGGGAAACATAGTTGTGGCATCATGATGTAGGGCTAACATATCCCTGATAGCGTACAATGTGATTTGCACTATGAATGGGCCTCGTTGAATTGTGCTTGAAGGCGCATGGAGCAAGTCTACACATAATTCAACCAGATCGAGACATGAATGCATAGCTCAGACAATGAACTGATTCAGTTGTGAGGTCCATATCCTCATGGCAAATGTTTCAAATTTCCCTACTCTGGCTCTTTGTAGACACCTTTGATGTGCCCCTTCTCTAAGATTTTTGCTACTAGCTCTCTAAAGAAATAGATCCATGATTTCATCCGCATAATCCTTTATTTTTGTTGAATCACTTGCTGGACCTACTTCAGGAATCTTGGTCCTTGGATAGGTCTTCAATGGTTGTGTGATAGCTAAAGCATATGATTTAATTGCAAGAAACTTATCAAGGGATTCATACATCCCAGCTCCTTATTGTTAAGATTGTGCCCCTCCATCTCTATATCTTCTCTATGGTAACTTGTATGAACTCTTGCAAAACAGAGACACTTTTACTGATGCAAGTTTACTAAGCATAGAAAATGCAAGTAGTAGGATATTTTTGCACAGATGTAAGAATGTTTGAGAACTTGTAAACTTTAACTCTTGCTAAGAGGTATTTATTGACCTATCAAGTCTCAAAATGGCATTAAACTCAGATAACCATTAGCAAATCCTACTCAATCTTTATTGAAAAGTGAGATAGACATGTTATGCAAGTAGCAGTGCAAGGTACCTTGGGGATTTCTAAAGATTTGGAAGACATTCAATGTATTGGAGAATTTTTGAAAATTTTGAATATTCTGAGCTATCGACTACATGTTCAAAGAACACTTATTTAAAAGAAAATTTGGAAAACAAAAATGAGAAAACAAAGCAAGAAAACAAAGCAATGTGAAAAGGAGAAACTACCTAACTATAATACATAGCATCTTTATTCCCTCCTAGATCAAAAGAATAATTCCTAAAGTCTCTTTCATGACAAGCCAGCTTATATTTCCATAGAAGTGATTGAATTTGATATAGCTCTGATGACTTGCTTTCTTTGTATGCCATGGTGTCTGACCTACATTAGGGTGAATCTGAATCAAACATGCTTCTGACATATATAGACTCTTCTTATTCTTGCAAGCCCATCAAATATCAGCTCTTGATATTGACATGTCTTACCAAGAAATCAATTGTTGACTTAACTCCTTCTACTTCAAACTCTGGTTCTACTACATGATCATTAACTTCAAAATTACCAATATCTTGAAAGGATAATTCTGAAATTTTATAATAATTTTGCACATGTAATTGAGGCTCAATGGTGTTTTGTTCCTCTGCAGCTGGCTCACAGCTATCTTGAAAAATATTATACCCTAATCCAATGATTTCAAACAAATCGTTTAAATCATGATCAAAGAAATGTTCATGCTCTTCCTCATAATCTTGCAAAGTAAATAGAAAATCAGAAATTATTTCTTCTTCATTAGAGGTCAAGATATATGCTTGTGATTTCTCACTAGGAATCTGAAACTCATAAGAGGTGTCTTTTGACTTTTCTTCCTCTAGAACATTTGGAATTCTATGATCTTCATCAAGTATAACGTAAGTGCCCAGACCAATAGAGTCATAATTTCCATATGGGTCACTTTGCATCATAGCTAATAAATGATCATTTTCTTCCTCTTGATTATATCCAGTCCGTTCACTTAGCTCTTCGACAAAAACCCTTTCTTCTTTATTCATCATAGCATGGGCTACTTCTAACTTTGTAGTGGGATCATTAGTGATATGATCCTTATATAATGGTTCAAACAATATCTTCATCTTTGAACCGTATTTGGTTCTTAAGATGAGATGAGACCAATCAGGGGACATATATCACCCTATTTTGTCTATAAAGTCTCTTGATAAACATAAGCTAGAAATAGGAGGTATATCTATCACTACTACATCTTGATTTACAATTATATTATGACAAGCATATAATTGTAATTGGAGATGTTTAATTCTCCTTATTTTTTGAACTGCTTTGCTATCTAGCTATATGAATCCTTTAGTGAGTGGTTCATACTTAATTTCTAAAGCATCAGCTATCTGCTTGGGCATTATTGTGGTAATAGCCCCTGAGTCAATCATTACATTATGCAGCAATTTCTTACCAACTATTAAAGTTAAATAGAAGGGATCCATTTGGATTTGCTTAGCTCTGTTGTATTATTTACCAAAGCTATTGTCTATAGATGGACTATATCTTTGAGCTTTTCTTTTCCAGCAGTTCCTTCTTTGGTAATAGTACCTTTGGGCATTGCTTGGCCTTGTAGAGCTTCTTGTAGTAGTGTCTTCTATTTAGGAATAGCCAATATATCCCATATTGATACTTGTGTTGGAGTCTTTTTCAATTGATCCACCACATTTATTGGTCCTAGAGTCTGAGCTTTTTGAAAATAAGGATATCTTGTCTTTTCCTAATTTTGGGCAAGAATCCCTTGATTTTGCACTGTCGGATGTACTTCTTGTTTAACAGCCATGTTTATTTGTCCTTGAGATGGAGGATTCTCCATGACTTGACTATTTACAATCTCAGGTTGTTCCACCATCTTTCTCTTTGATCTGGTGTAATAATCAGATTACACCACTAGTTTTTTGGAGGCAGATGCTTCATTCAATAAAACTAATTCTTCATCTTCAACCCATGAGAACAAAGCATGTTCTGGGGCTATTTCTTCCTCTTGTTGCAAGGACATTCCTTGCATTTGAGCCACTAAGACTGAATTCTGCATGCTAGGAGACTAGTAGGCTTGATTATCACTGGAACTTGCAAACTGACCATCCATTCTTCGTTCCTCTACCACCTTTTGTTGTAGATTACCCATTGGACAATCTCTAGGTATATGAGCATTATTGCAAGGGAAACACCAGGCATTAGTGCTCTCCACATAGTTATTTTACCTTGGAACAATCTCCCTATTTGAATAGGGAGGAATAGTCTATGAGGGTGTGGGGACTGCAACCAATTGGTTTGTTGGCTGATGGTTAGTCTATCTTGGAGGACCCTAATATTGGTTTCACTGAGATGAAAATCTATTTCTTTGATAGCCTTGATATAGAGGCCTAGGAAAATTATTTTGATATCTTTTTATATTGATCAATTCATTAGAAAATGTCCTTAGGATATACTTGATATCATCTAGCTCAGATGATTGAGTGGGGATAATTTCTTTAGCAGATGGTTGAGGGTAAGTGTACATAGACATAGGTGGGCTTATAGATTTAGGGACTTCTTGAGGTAATGGCAAAGAAATTACTGGTAACATAGGCATGGGAGGCCTTAGAGGTAACTTTTTACCATCTATCAAATTATTCTCAGCTCTGAACACATAATCATAAGCCTCAGAAAAAGTGTGTCCTCCAAGTGACTAAATCATAATAGATATATCTAAATTCAAAGCCTTAAGATAAAACACTATGGCCATACCTGGTAATGGTCTAGCTATAACAGGGATTCTATCCCAAGTCTTTTGAAATCTGGAATTGAAGTCAGTCATGGATTCTTGTGGTCCCCTTTAAATGGTAATTAACTATTGTAATAAAGAAGACTTATCACTTTTCTCTGTGAATCTTTCAAAGAAAAGATCTTCGAGCTGATCCCATGTAGAAATGGTATTTGGGGTCAAGGACCTATACCATTCTAAAGCTTTCCCTTTAAAAGAAGCTGCTAATAATCTTATGGCAACATTTTGTTGTGTGACAACATGTATAGAAAAAAAATCTGATGCATCATGCAGATGCTCTTCAAGGGTTTTAGAGTCTTGCCCACTAAATTTAGGCAATGCTTTTAGGGCTTTCATTGGGATAGGGTCCCAAGTGTCTGCTGGTATTGGGTGAATTAAGGGACTACCAGTATACCAGCTTACATAATTTCTTGGGGGTATAGGGGCTCCCATATTTGCTCTAGGTATTGGTACAAACTTGTTGGCTCTCCTTCTTGGACTTGTTACCAAAGGTGGCAAAAGAATACTTGGATTTGTGGCAGATTGTGATCTGGTTATGGGTCCACAACTATGACTCCTTATATCTCTTTGGTTCATGCGATCTTCAAAGAAACTTCAAGATTGGTCCCATCAGGTGTGCCAAAAAATTGTTGATGATTTAAAATTGTTCTTGATTCTAATCAACAACAATGGGAAGTTTCAAGATATGGGATGTGCGTCTTGAAACAACCTCCAAATTTTTGAGATGGTGGTTCTTCTTTATATTAAGTTAATACTGGGAAAAGGGTTAAGAATTTAAATCAGAAACACAGATGCAAGAAAGGAAATCTAATCTATGGTGATGCGCCTAAATGTAATTTGACCTTAATCCTAAGCACAATGAGATGATATGTAGGATTCATTTACATTTAAGATCAAACAAGTGCATGATCAATGTAAAAGATGAAATCAATAGAAACAAAGGCTCACAGTATAGACTACTTTTGCAGTAATACAGAAAATGTCAACAAAGGCATAGGGTTCAATCTTATTATTTTAATTTTATAGTCACATAAGAGGCATAGAAACACGTATAGTTATGTAAACCTTTCAACTCAAGAAAATAAGACAAAAGTAAATGACATTACTAATCACAGCTCTAAAAAGTCTACAGCCTAGACTACTTTTGCAAATGACACAGAAAATATCAACAAAGGCATAGGGTTCAATCTTTTTATTTGAATCTTCCAGTCATATAAAAGGCACAGAAACATGTACAATTATATAAACCTTTCAACTCAAGAAAATGAGACAAAATAAAATGATATTACTTAGTCACAGCTCTAGAAAGTCTAGTCTCTTTATAATAATTCCTTCTCCAAAAATTCTCTCTAATAATTGATTTTGATAATCATGGATCCTTGATCTCTGCACCCTTATTTACAGCCTTGAATCCACTCCACATTGTCTACTTATCCTGAATCTAACTACCCAAATCAAATCTTCCCTAACTGAATGTGTCTAATAGAAAATATCTTATAGATTCTGAAATGCTTCGTCTTCTAGCAATTTATTGGCTGAAATAGATTGAAGGATGCTCCCTTCTCTTAAATGCTAGGTAACACTTATCCAATTTCTCAAAAATCTTTGTATTACTTAAGGAGACATTGAAGGATGACACTTGTCATGTTCTGCAGCACCTATTGAAGACATGTGGCACTTTCTGCATAACTTATACTCTTTTGTGTCTTTGCTCAAGATCATTCCACCTTTGACACTTATTACTATTCACATCCTCAAAACTTCAACAGATTAAAAGAAAATAAGACCCACAACATTTCTTACCTGAGTAACTTTAAAAGGGACACAAGAACAGGTGTCAATCTCTGATACTTTTTTAAAGGACACATGGCAATCTTTGCTTCACTTATCTAGGATTACATGATAATCTCCACTTCTTTAAGCTGTCCTTTTAGAAACCTATGAAATATGACATGTGGTAGTCTCTTCTTTCTCTATTTATTCTATAGAAACAATTGAGTCTCATTTCACATTTACATGAACAGTGACACCTGGTAGCTTTCGCTTGCTTAAGAATAAAACTTGGGACCCACCATAGTTTTTTCTATATTGGTGAAGAAAAATGAAGATGATTCGAATCATAACGCGTGGTGGCTTCTGCTCTCTTTTTCTAGGATATGTGGCATCTTTCATTGCTTTTAGAAAAGCAAAATTGAGACCTTCCACTACTGCCACTTGGCACTTTTTGCCTAATCTCGATACTTAGCTTTTGAAACCTTCTGCTGAAAAGAAGTGAAATGTGGGTGCCAATATGTAACTACAGACGCTGACACTTGGTGCATTCCGCTGAGTCACTATGAGATACATGGTACATTTTGACCAACTCATGGAAAATATGAAAGGCACCTTAGATGGTGATACTTGTTAGTTTCTGCTTTACCTCGACACTTAGACAAAATGAATCAAAAAGGAAGATAGAGTCAATGTTCTATTTCATGACTTCTTCAGCTCAGGCCAAAGAATGTGAGGACAAAATTTGGCAATGTGCAACTAAAAAATAGGATGAAATGTAGAGTAATTTATAACTCTACAGATAGGTAGCAAGCTTGAGATCTTGGATAGACTCTTTACATCACACTATTTAGAGGGGACATTATGAGGCATCTATGGGTGGTATGGCTAGGCCATGAAATAGACATGATCAGGCCTAGCCATAGTATTGGAGCGATGTATTTTTGTACTTTGTATTAAAACACATGATATATAAAGATGTTTTATTTTTATAGTTGGATGTTGATCTTATGTGTTATATTATGGTTTTGTTTGTGGATGCATGGATATATTTCTTTCTAGAACATGTATTTTTTTTGGTTATAAATTTTATAATAAATATATGTGTGGTGGTTTATTTTCTAGCATTATTTAGTACACATGCATGGTTAAAAAGAAACAAGCAAAAAGGACTTTGGAAAAGTATAATTAATCAAAACAAATGCACTACACACTATATCAAGATGGAAAATGTGTAATAACAAAATATGACTAAGTATTATAAACTAAAAATGTGGTAAACAAGAGGGCAAAAAATATTTTTTAACCATGAAAAAGATTGGCATCAAATTAAAACAAGTAAAATCACACTAAATCACATTGGAAAGTATGAAAATAATGTAATAAAAAGGAAAGCATGTGAAATAATAAATGGTATAAAAAATCAATTAAGTCAATCAATCATACTAAATCACATTGGGAAGAATAAAAGATAAATAGAATTATCAAAATGGTCTTAAATTAGTCATACTAATTCAAGTTGGGAAGTATGAAAAAATTAAGAAAAATAGTTGGATTTTTACTAAATAAATATGGGAAACCTGTCAATGACATGTAACTCATAATCGATCACATCTTATCTCATATTTGACACATATAATTTCGTTGTGACTTGGATATTGAAAAATATTATGAGGAAAGCCAAGTCCTATCCATGGTCTTACACTGCAACTCACAAAGGGAACACCAATGACGTGGAAATAATGTGAAAATGTGGTAAATTTTTGGAATGGTAATGTGAAATTTTTTATAATTTATGAGGAAGGCTAGGTCCTATCCATGGTCTTACAATTCAACTCACAAATGGAATCCCTAGGGGAGTGATCAATGAACAAAACAATATTTTTCAAAGGTAAATATTAGGATTATAAGGAGTTTAAGAAGCATAACTTAGGCATTTTATGAGAAGAACTTATGATACATGAGTCACACTAAGGACATGATAAGACACTAAGTGACTAGTGACCATCAATATATAGAGGATACCTATTCACTATAGGTACAAGGCTATGTAGGCAAATAAGTATGGTACTAAGATAAACTTATGTTGGTAGATTTGAACAAGAAAATTAAAATATACCTAGCTTCTCATAATGTGTTTCCAATTCTTTAGGACCCCTTATAGAGTCATTTCTCTACTATGAAGATTGGGTACTTGTATGAGAAAGTAGGTAGCACTAAGGAGATATTTTTATTCTCATTTTCTAATCTATTAGCTTACTGTGTCCCAATGGACCTCGACTATATCATAAGGCCAACTATGGAGTTTAAGATTCAATTAGAGAAAGTATTTATGATTAGAGTCACATATTCTAGTGTGATTTAAATTTTTAAATTTATGAATATTGCCTTTTAGATCATTACTTTTTATTAAATGATTTGGATTTTGAATATTTTACAACTTTTAAGATTCCTCCTCCATATGGATTTGGAATGAACAATTATGGGAGATATATTGATACACATGAATGAGTTTTAGGATTTGGCTAAAGTAAGCTAAGTATCCAAATATATGATTGACTAGAACACTTAGGCCTAACTATAAACCAACGTGTTATCTGAAGTCTCAACCATATGTACGCTTAGTTTGCAAAAGGGAATAAAGGGGAATAAGGGGAGATCCAAAGTGGACTAGTAAAAGGAGATTGTAATGAGATGAATTATTTTCTAAATGACCAGATGGTAAATAAGTAATAACTACAAGGATCAAGGTTTGTATAACCAAGGCAGAATAATAATTATCCATGTTTATAGAGATAAGATATAAAATAATCATGAAAAAGAACAAGGGAACCATAAAAAAGAACTTAAGAAGAAAAAGTATGTATTTATGAAAAATAATCCATAAGAGAACATAAGAATAATAATGACATCATAAGCAATATGTGGTGAAAAATAAAAGTCGCCATGTAAGATGGATAAGAATTTGACACAATTTCAAATGATATACAAATAGATAAATGTAAAGTTGGAGCACATGTCCAATCCAAATGAGAAAAATAAATATAATAACACCATGCTTGTGTTCATAAGTACTGGTATATTTTCCCACACACATTATCCATAACATCTGATAATACTCTATCAAGCTGAATGTAAACCATAGCTAAATTCTCATCGATCTTTAAGGAAAGTTGAGATAATACTTTACATCAAGTTTCCTAGATATAAAATGTAGGAATGTCTAAAGGATCATGATGATGAGGGATATTATGTAGGGAATGATTAGGAGAAGTAATGGGACTGGATTCTATGGGAGATGAAGGGGTCACTGGTGGAGAGGGATCTGTGGTTGAGGGAAGGTTCATGGGTGAGGGACTCATATGTGGAGAAATAGTAAGTAGAAAAGGGACCACAGGTGGTAGTGCCATGGGGAAGAAGGGGGAGTCTTATTGCAATAGTGACTTATGGGAGGAAGGGTATAAGGCACATGAATGGTTATGAGGTGATCTTTGAGATGTTATTAAAAGATGCAACATCGATCAGTGTGATGTGTAATACATTGGTTCTAGAGAAAATATACCTCTCTATATTTGGGAATATATTTAGGTAACACCTTCAAAGGAGGCATAGCCTTGTCTATGGGCTAAGGAGTGGTGGGATGTAAGGTGTTTATATATATATATATATATATATATATATATATATATATATATATATATATATAGCTTATGATAATGGGTGAATGAATGACTATTTATGCCATGAAAGTAATAGATACACTTGTGAGTATACTTGGTATGTTTACTCACAAGGGAATTAGAAAAGAAGACAAGGAAGATTGGTATAATGAACAGTCTCTAGTCCAGTTATCAGTAACTTTATGGATATCACAATATGGCTTATTGGCCCATTTGGTGGGCAAAGGAGAAATTTTTAGTAAAGGGAGAAAACCATCACCACGAGAAGGTAGGGCTAGTGAATATATTAGATAATGCACAAATGAAGGATTAATAGGATCAAAAATAGGAAGAGACTTGGCTATAAAGGGAGTGTGAATAGGATCCAAATTGGGCTCTATTAAGGGATGGGTGGGATGCAAGGATAGTCGCAAGTATCTCAAGGAGAAGTCAACTAGAGTGGTCTTGGTATCTTTCAAAATGATAAGAACCAATCATAGCATGATCCATAAGCATACTCCTATGAGGTTCTTTAAAAATTGGAGGTATGTACACTATCTCTACCCTATGATCAAGAGGAAAAATACTAAAATTAAGAATGATATAAGATGAAATACTAGAATAGATATTGAAATACTGAAGCAAAGAGGAATGATAATGAATAATCTTAGCATCTCTATCCTGAACAAGACCTCCTAAAAAGGGATCGTCAAAGATATATCCATCGGCATAGTCAGATGAATAAATATTGATGGCATAGGTAGGGATGACTTGGTTATTTGATGTGGTGTGATGAATGAAATGTCAAGTCTTAGTTAAGACAATGGGTTTATCATCATAATGTGGTTGATAAGAATTACGTTGTAGATAAGGAGGAATCTGAGAAATGAGATGAGGTTAGAGATCTAAGTTTTTAATCTTGAGATTGATATCATCAAGCTCATCATAATAAAAATATAAGAGGTTAAGGGAATATTTTTGATGAGTTTGGGGTGACCATTGTAATCTTAGGTGGAATTGATAGGGAAGTTAAACCAATGAGATTCAATAAATGAAATGATTAGCAAGGGTTCAAGGGTAGGAATATTGAATACACCATGGTCTTGGAAATGTTAAAAATTCTAAGGATTGGTGTCACCTTGAATCCTATAGATGGCTCCATTATGAGTAAACTTGACACATTGGTAAGTAGAAAAGGAAACTTCTCTCATGTAATGAGTCCATGGCCTACCAAGTAGAATGTTATAGGATAGATGAAAGTTTAATATTATCACTTTTATGCAAATAGTGGTAGGTGGGATGCTAATTGGGAGCCACACACAACCTAGAGGTGGCATTTTCCTTCATCCATAGCCTTGACATGTGTTTCATGTGCATTTAATATTACATTCAAAATATCCAAAGTTTTGATAAAATTAAGAGAGGCAACACAAGTTATGAAACCATCATCAATCAAAGCATATTTGACTTGGATATCACTAATTTGGACACTAATAAAAAGATGAGGATCATCCACATAAAGCAAAATCTCATTGGGGATCATAGAAGTAATGGAGAATATGAGGGAAAGAGAAGTGTCCATTGTTTTATTAACATATAAGGGCATCTCTTCACATTGTTGTAAAAATCTATCTTTTGATCTAGATAAGGTGGCTTCATATCCTACTAGGGGAAGATGAGGGATTTTCATTAGAAATAAAAGTTGCATAAGATGATTATGATGATGTAGAGAGGTCTACAAAAGTTTAAAAAATGGGAATTGAGATAAGAGATTATTAATCTTTATGATATGAGCCCACTCATCATAACCCATAAGAGGAATATTGTAAATAGGTGCATAGTATTGAAGGAGGTCCTTTAAAGGAGGAGTCAAATTCCATGTGAATTTATGTTGATAAGATGTGAAAAGTTTTGTTGGAGGACAATATTTTTGATCATGTTGAGAAGATGGGGTAGTTGACATAAATTTGGTTTAAGGAGTGTTAATATAAATTTTAGTATCATTAGTGCTAGGTAAAGAGGTGGGAAGAGTGGTAGAGATGGTATGAGAAGTTTAATCCAATGGAGGTGTTTGGATTGGTTCATTAAAAGATATAAGATATTCTTGTCCTAACTCTGTTAAGAGAGTTAGAGAAGATTCTTGGATAACACAAAATGTGTGAGATAATTGAGGGGTATGGATAGCATGAGGATCAATGGAATCAACAACCCTTCACATATTGGTCATATTAACCATATTCTCTTTACCAAAGGAGCATTTAGTAGTTTGCAGGTTTACACAGTCACCGGCATCGGTCAGGAGCGATCGACGTCAGTCAAGAGCAGTTCAGGAGACGTCGACGTCGGCAGGGATTGGCCGACGTCAGTCACAGGCAAGCAAGCAGGAACCAATGTCAGTTATTTGTGCATCTAGAGATCCATTTCTGAGGACAGAACCGAGTGTTTGCATGATAGATTTAAGTGATAGTCTTAACTCTATTATTAGTAAGACTATTTTAGAGCCCTTGTTTAAGAGGCATAACTATTGGTTGTAAATGCATGCTCAAGTATCCTAATTATTATATAATTAGGATAATTCTTCTTAGCTTATTGTAGTGTAATTGAATGTTGAAGAATAGTACAGAATTGTATATGTGAATCATTCCAGGTTGTTGGAGTTGATTGTACTTAAGAGAGAGAGCTGTTGAGGGAAAGAGATCTAGAGAGATATTTGTACAACTGAGAGAGGTGTGGAAGAAAAGAAGTTTCTTCAATTGTATTCCTTTGATAAAGAGTTTAATACAAGTTTTCAAGGTGGTTTCTTGTATCTCTTGTTCTTTGCTATTTATCATTCTAGTTACTTATCATTTTGATTTAATTTCATGTTTATTGCTTTCATAAGTGTAATCAAGTTGTTGGTTGATCCCCAACAAGTGGTATCAGAGCCTTGGTTGTAGGTTTAGAGCTTGATATCCAAGTGGTATCAGAGCTCAGATTCACTAACAGGTGGTTCAGATTTATGTAGTGTCTATTGATTACAGGTTACTCACAAGGGTTTTTGCAGGGATTTCTATTTGAGTGGGAGAAGCAATGGCAAAAGAAAGTAAACTGAGAATGGATAAGTTCAATGGCAAAAATTATCAACATTGGAGAATGCAGATAGAGGATTATCTGTATCAAAAAGATCTATACTTACCATTAGGTGGGGTTACAAAGAAGCCCATAGACATGGATGATGAAGAATGGGAAGTTCTTGATAGAAAGGCTTTGGCGTCTATAAGACTGAGTCTGGTATCTACTATGCTATCTAATCTATCACAAGCAAAGACAACGATAGAGTTGATGACTACTTTAGTAAATTTGTATGAAAAACCCTCAGCGTCTAATAAGGTATATCTTATGAAGCAGTTATTTAATTTGTGTATGTAGGAAGGTGGATCTATATCTAATCATCGAAATGATTTCCATGGAATTGTAAATCAATTAAGCTTAGTCAATATTATGTTTGATGATGAAATTAAAGCTCTTTTAATATTATGTTCTTTGCCTGAAAGCTGGCATAGCTTAGTAATGGTAGTTAGTAATACTGCATCTGTTTCAAATATTTTAAAAGTAGAGGATGTTGTTAGTATTATCTTGAATGAGGAAATTTGCAAGAAAAGCACAGAGGAAACATCAAAGAATGCTTTAAGTTTTGAGAGCAGGGGAAGGCAAAAAGAGAAGAGGAAGAAAAGGAGATCAAGGTCTAAGTCAAAGGTGAGAGGTAGATCCAAATCTAGAAATGGCAAGAAGCCACAATGCTGAAATTGTGAAAAGATTAGGCACATAAGCAGAGATTACTGGTTAAAGTCTAAGGAGAACAACCAACACGAAGGAAAAGAAGAAGTAAAGGTTGCAGGTATTACACAAGATGCTTTAATATTCTTTTTGCATAATAATATAGAATCTTGGGTTTTAGATTCTGGTGCATCTTTTCATGTTACCCCTAATACAGAATATTTTAGTGACTATATCCATGGAGATTTTGGAATAGTGTATTTAAGAGATGATGAGCCTTGTAAAATTATTGGCAAAGCAAAAATGCAACTGAAAATGTAGAATGGCAACACCTGGGTGTTGAGAGATGTTATGCATGTTCCTAGCTTGAAGAGGAATTTGATCTCTGCAGGAAAGTTAGGGGATGAGGGTTGTACAGTAACTCTCACAGCTAAATCTTGGAACGTGACCAAGGGTGCACTTGTTATGGCCAAAGGTAAGAGAGTAGGTACTCTCTATTTATTTAATTATGTTACTAACAATTCTCCTTCTATATTATCTACTTCAGATGTGGATGCAAAATTGTGGCACTCAAGGCTTGGCCACATGAGTGAGAAGGGAATGTCAATTCTTAAGTCTAAAGATAAGATTTCAGATTTGAAAAGCATAGATCTAGATTTTTGTGAGCACTATGTTTTTGGGAAACAGAAGAGAATGAGTTTTCTCAAGACTGAATCAATAAAGAAGAAACATAAGTTGCAGCTTGTTCACACAGACGTGTGGGGACTAGCAGGTTGCTTCTATTGGAGGATCACAGTACTATGTTTCGTTCATAGATGATGCTACAAGAAAGGTATGGGTCTATTGTATTAAGAATAAATCTGATGTATTTGAGAATTTTAAGATTTGGAAAGCTATGGTTGAGAATGAAACAGGCAAAAGATTGAAGTGCCTGAGATCTAACAATGGTGGTGAGTTTTGCAGCTATAAGTTTAACTGGTATTTTTATATGCATGAAATCCACAAGCAAAGGATGGTTCCAATGACACCTCAACAGAATGGAGTTGCTGAAATGATGAACAGAATAATAATGAAGTGTGTAAGGTGTATGACATTGCATGCTAGTTTGCCCTTAGAGTTTTAAGTAGAAACTATTGACACTGCAGTATACCTGATTAACAGAGGACCCTCTACACCTCTAGATGGTGGAATTCCAGAAGAGGCATGGATAGGTAAAAAGGTAGATCTATCATTTTACAAAGTTTTTGGTTGTGAAACCTTTGTGCACATAGATAAGGAAAATAGAAAGAAGCTGGATGCTAAGTCTATGAAGTGCACATTTATTGGCTATGGCTCTGATGATTTCAGTTTTAGATTTTGGAATCTAGGAACTAACAAGATAATTAAGAGCCATGATGTTTTTTTCAATAAAAAAGTGATGTATAGTGATCAGCTGAAGAAGCTGAATCAATTTGGGTAGAGCAATGGAGAATTGGATGAGGTGATGGTCCAAAATGAGCTCGCAGGGAAAATTAATCACAGAAAGGAAAACACAGAGACTGATGTCAGCCAAGTAGGAATCGGCATCGATAGAAGAGAAACTGATGTCAGTCATATAGAGACTGATGTCGGTAGGAGAGAAACTAACATCGGTCAGGTAGAACCGATGTCAGCTAGTTACAGGCCTAAAAGTGATCGAGGTCAGACACTATCAGAAAATTTAGGTAGACAGCGTGTTGTGAATGAGTCTCAGACACCCATCAAGAGGTTAGAAAGGGTAAGTAAACCTCTAATTTGATATTCCCCTTCATTATTCTATTTATTGCTAACTGATGGTGGAGAACCAGAGAGTTTTCAAGAAGCATTACAGGTAGAGTCCAAGAATCAGTGAGAGTGTGGCATGGTTAAGGAGATAGAGTCCTTAAGAGAGAACCAAACATGGGATTTGGTTGAGTTACCAGCTAGTAAGAGGACACTGAAGAACAGATGGACCTACAGGTTGAAAGAAGATGAGAATGGATAGATGAAATATAAGGCCAGGTTGGTAGTGAAAGGATTTGCATAAAAGCCAAGTATTGATTTTGGTGAGATTTTTTCCCTTGTTGTTAAAATGACTTCTATATGGACTGTACTATCTTTAGTTGTTATTAAAGATTTGCATCTTGAGCAGCTTGATGTTCAGACAGCGTTTCTTCATGGAGATTTGGATGAGAAAGTATAGATGGAACAGCTGGAAGGATTTGAGGTCAAAGGTAAGGAGAAGTTAGTGTGCAGATTGAAGAAAAGCTTGTATGGCCTCAACCAAGCTCCTAGACAGTGGTATTTGAGATTTGATAGGTTTATGACTGAGCATGGCTATAGTAGGTGTCATCTGACCATTGTGTGTATTTTAAGAGATTTGATAATGGTAGATATATTATTCTGCTATTGTATGTAGATGATATGCTAGTTACAGGATCACACATGTAGGATATCTCTGAGCTTAAGGTGAAATTAGCTTAAACATTTGCCATGAAGGATTTGAGAGCAGCAAAGAAAATCCTTGACATGAGCATTAAGAGAGATAGGAAAAATCACAGGTTGATTTTGTCTCAAGAGGATTATGTGAATAAGGTGTTGAAATGGTTCAATATGCAAGATGTAAAATCGGTAAGCACACCTTTGGCTGAACATTTTAAATTGAGTAAAGAACAATGTCCTAATTCACATGATGAGGTAGAGTACATGAGTAGAGTTCCATATTCTTCCACATTAGGGAGTTTAATGTATGCAATGGTTTGTACTAGACCGAATATTGCCCAAGCAGTGGGAGTTGTAAGTAAGTATATGGCCAATCCAGGGAAGGAACACTGGAAAGTAGTTTAATGGATCCTTAGACATCTAAGAGGAACCAGCAGTAGGCATTTATGCTATAGAGGTTCAGATACTTCTCTACATGGTTATGTAGATTTAGATATGGCAGGTGATTTGGATGGCAGGAGGAGCACCACAGGATATATTTTTACTGCTGGTGGAACTATGGTTAACTGGATATCAAAGTTGTAAAAGGTTGTTGCCTTGTCAACTATAGAAGTAGAGTATATTGCAGTCACAGAGGCTAGCAAAGAGATGATATGGATGACACAGTTCATGAAAGAGCTTGAAAAAGAGTAAGAGAGTTGCATATTATACAATGATAGTCAGAGTGTAGTTCATTTAGCTAAGAATTCAGCCTTTCATTCAAGAACAAAGCATATACAGCTTAGGTACCACTTAATAAGAGAGATATTGGAGGATGGTGAGTTGAAGTTGGAGAAGATCCATACAGATAAAAATCTTGCTAATATGTTAACCAAGCTGGTTAAAAAGGAGAAGTTGAATCTTCATTCAACTTCTGTTGGTCTTCATGATTGAGTTAAAGATGGAGGAGCTAGAAGATGTTGTTGTACAGGTACTGGTGTAGCTGTTTATCTCAAAGTGGGAGATTGTTAAGGTGTGGAGCTTAAAAGCTTCACCAAAGGAGTGTTTTACAATTTTCAAGTTTACACAGTCATCGGCATTGGTCAGGAGCGATCGACGTCGATCAGGAGTAGTTTAAGAGACGTCGACGTTGGCAGGGATCGGTCGACGTCAATCACAAGCAAGCAAGAAGGAACTAATGTCAGTTACATGTGCATCTAGAGAGCTATTTTTGAGGATAGAGCTGAGTGTTTGCATGATAGATTTAAGTGATAGTCTTAAGTCCACATCTCTATTATTAGTAAGACTATTTTAGAGCCCTTGTTTAAGATGCATAACTATTGGTTGTAAATGCATGCTCAAGTATCCTAATTATTATATAGTTAAGATAATTCTTCTTAGCTTATTGTAGTGTAATTGAATGTTGAAGAACAGTACAGAATTGTATATGTGAATCATTCCAGGTTGTTGGAGTTGATTGTACTTGAGAGAGAGAGAGCTCTTGAGAGAAAGAGATCTAGAGAGAGATTTGTACATCTAAGAGAGGTGTGGAAGAAAAGAAGTTTCTTCAATTGTATTCCTTTTGTAAAGAGTTTAATACAAATTTTCAAGGTGGTTTCTTGTATCTCTTGTTCTTTGCTATTTATCATTCTAGTTACTTATCATTTTGATTTAATTCTGCATTATTGCTTTCATAAGTGTAATCAAATTGTTGTTTGATCCCCAACAAGTGGTATCAGAGCCTTGGTTGTAGGTTCAGAGCTTGATATCCAACAAGTGGTATCAGAGCTCAGGTTCACTAACAAGTGGTTCAGATCTGTGTAGTGTCTATTGATTATAGGTTATTCATAGGGGTTTCTACAGGGATTTCTATTTGAGTGGGAGAAGCAATGGTAGAAGAAAGTAAACTAAGAATGGAAAAGTTCAATGGAAAAAATTATCAACATTGGAGAATGCAGATAGAGGATTATCTGTATTAGAAAGATCTATACTTACCGTTAGGTGGGATTGCAAAGAAGCCCACAGACATGGATGATAAAGAATGGGAAGTTTTTGATAGAAAGGCTCTGGGGTGTATAAGACTGAGTCAAGCATCTACTGTGATATCTAATCTATCAAAGGCAAAGACAACGGTAGAGTTGATGACTACTTTAGGAAATTTATATGAAAAACCTTCAGCGTCTAATAAGGTATATCTTATGAAGCAGTTATTTAATTTGCGTATACAGGAAGGTGGATCTGTATCTAATCATCTGAATGATTTCTATGGAATTGTAAAGCAATTAAGTTTAGTCAATATTGTGTTTGATGATGAAATTAAAGCTCTTTTAATATTATGTTCTTTGCCTGAAAGCTAGCATAGCTTAGTAATGGCAGTTAGTAATACTGCATCTGCTTCAAATATTTTAAAAGTAGAGGATGTTGTTAGTGTTATCTTGAATGAGGAAATTCGCAGGAAAAGCACAGAGAAAACATCAGGGAATGCTTTAAGTTTTGAGAGCAGGAGAAGGCAAAAAAAGAACAAGAAAGGGAGGTCAAGGTCTAAGTCAAAGGTGAGAGGTAGATCCAAATCTAGAAATGGTAGGAAGCCACAATGCTGGAATTGTGGAAAGATTGGGCACATAAGTAGAGATTACTGGTTAAAGTCTAAGGAGAACAACCAACATGAAGGAAAATAAGAAGTAAAGGTTGCAGGTATTGCACAAGATGCTTTAATATTCTCTTTGCATAATAATATAGAATCTTGGGTGTTAGATTCTGGTGCATCTTTTCATGCTACCCCTAATAGAGAATATTTTAGTGACTATATCCATGGAGATTTTGGAATAGTGTATTTAGGGGATGATGAGCCTTGTAAAATTGTTGGCAAAGCAAAACTGCAAATGAAAATGTAGAATGGCAACACATGGGTGTTGAGAGATGTTATGCATGTTCCTAGCTTGAAGAGGAATTTGATCTCTGTAGGAAAGTTAGGGGATGAGGGTTGTATAGTAACTCTCACAGCTAAATCTTGGAAAGTGACCAAGGGTGCACTTGTTATGGCCAGATGTAAGAGAGTAGGTACTCTCTATTTATGTAATTATGTTACTAACAATTCTCCTTCTGTATTATCTACTTCAAATGTGGATGCAAATTTGTGGCACTCAAGGCTTGGCTACATGAGTGAGAAGGGAATGTCAATTCTTAAGTCTAAAGGTAAGCTTTCAGATTTAAAAAGCATAGATCTAGATTTTTATGAGCACTGTGTTTTTTGGAAACAGAAGAGAGTGAGTTTTTTCAAGACTGAATCAACAAAAAAGAAACATAAGTTGTAGCTTGTTCACACAGACGTGTGGGGACTGGCTCAGGTTGCTTCTATTGGAGGATCATAGTACTATGTTTCATTCATAGATGATGCTACAAGAAAGGTGTGATTCTATTGTATTAAGAATAAATCTAATGTATTTGAGATTTTTAAGATTTGGAAAGCTATGGTTGAGAATGAAATAGACAAAAGATTGAAGTGCCTGAGATCTGACAATGGTGGTGAGTTTCGTAGCTATAAATTTAATTGGTATTGTTATATGCATGGAATTCGCAAGCAAAGGATGGTTCCAATGACACCTCAATAGAATGGAGTTGCTGAAAGGATGAACAGAACAATAATGAAGCATGCAAGGTGTATGAGATTACATGTTAGTTTGCCCTTAGAGTTTTGGGCAGAAGCTGTTGACACTGCAGTATACCTGATTAATAGAGGACCCTTTACACCTCTAGATGGTGGAATTCTAGAAGAGGCATGGATAGGTAAAAAGGTAGATCTATCATTTCACAAAGTTTTTGGTTTTGAAACCTTTGTGCACATAGATAAGGAAAATAGAAAGAAGCTAGATGCTAAGTCTATGAAGTGCACATGTATTGGCTATGGCTCTGATGATTTCGGTTTCAGATTTTGGAATCTAGAAACTAACAAGATAATTAAGAGCCGTGATGTTATTTTTAATGAAAAAGTGATGTATAGTGATCAGCTGAAGAAGCTGAATCAATCTGGGTAGAGCAATAGAGAATTGGATGAGGTGACGGTCCAAAATGAGCTCGCAAAAAAAATTAATCACAAAAAGAAAAACACAGAGACTGATGTCAGCCAAGCAAGAATCGACGTCTGATGTCGGCAGGATAGAAATTGACGTCGGTCAGATAGAACCTATGTCACCCAATCACAGGCCTAGAAGTGATCGAGGTCAGTCACTGTCAGAGAATTTGGGTAGACACCATGTTGTGAATGAGTCTCAGACGCCCATCAAGAGGTTAAAAAGGGTAATTAAACCTCCAATTTGATATTTCTCTTCATTATTCTATTTATTGCTAACTGATGGTGGAGAACCAGAGAGTTTTCAAGAAAAATTATAGGTAGAGTCCAAGAATCAGTGGGAGCGTGGCATGGTTGAGGAGATGGAGTCCTTAAGAGAGAACCAAACATGGGATTTGGTTGAGTTACCAGCTGGTAAGAGGACACTAAAGAATAGATGGACCTACAGGTTGAAAGAAGGTGAGAATGGATAGATGAGATATAATGTCAGGTTGGTAGTGAAAGGATTTGCACAAAAACCAATTATTGATTTTGGTGAGATTTTTTCCCCTGTTGTTAAAATAACTTCTATATGGACTGTACTGTCTTTAGTTGCTATTGAGGATTTGCATCTTGAGTAGCTTGAAGATAAGACAACATTTTTTCATGGAGATTTGGATGAGGAAATATATATGCAATAGCCAGAAGGATTTGAGGTCAAAGGTAAGGAAAAGTTAGTGTGCAGATTGAAGAAAAGTTTGTATGGCCTCAACCAAGCTCCTAGACAGTGGTATTTGAGATTTGATAGGTTTATGACTGAGCATGGCTACATTAGGTGTCAATTTGACCATTATGTGTATTTTAACAAATTGGATAATGTTAGATATATTATTTTTCTATTGTATGTAGATGATATGCTGGTTGCAGGATCACACATGCAGGATATCTCTAAGCTTAAGGTGAAATTAGCTCAAACATTTGCCATGAAGGATTTGGGAGCAGCAAATAAAATCCTTGGCATGAGCATTAAGAGAGATAGAAAAAATCACAGGTTGAATTTGTCTCGAGAGGATTATGTGAACAAGGTGTTGAAACGGTTCAATATGTAGGATGCAAAACCAGTAAGCACACCTTTGGCTAGACATTTTTAATTGAGTAAAGAACAATGTCTTAATTCACATGATGAGGTAGAGTACATGAGTAGAGTTCCATATTCTTCCACAATAGGGAGTTTAATGTATGCAATGGTTTGTACTAGACCAGATATTGCCCAAGCAGTGGGAGTTGTAAGTAAGTATATGGCCAATCCAAGGAAGAAACACTAGAAAGCAGTTCAGTGGATCCTTAGATATCTGAGAGGAACTAGCAGTAGGCATTTATGCTATAGAGGTTCAGATACTTCTCTACATGGTTATGTAGATTCAGATATGGCAGGTGATTTGGATGGCAGGAGGAGCACCATAGGATATGTTTTCACTGTTGGTGGAACGGCAGTTAGCTAGGTATCAAAGTTGCAAAAGGTTGTTGCCTTGTCAACTACAGAAGCAGAGTATATTTTAGTCACAGAGGCTAGCAAAGAGATGATATGGATGACATGATTCATGGAAGAGCTTGAAAAGGAGCAAGAGAGTTGCAGATTATATAGTGATAGTCAGAGTGCAATTCATTTGGCTAAGAATTCATCCTTTCATTTAAGAACAAAGCATATACAGCTTAGGTACCACTTCATAAGACAGGTATTGGAGGATGGTGAGTTGAAGCTGGAGAAGATCCATATAGATAAAAATCATACTGATATGTTAACCAAGCCAGTTACAAAGGAGAAGTTGAATCTTCATTCAACTTCTATTGGTCTTCATGATTGAGTTGAAGATAGAGGAGCTAGAAGATGTTGTTGTACAGGTACTAGTGCAGTTGTTTATCTCCAAGTGGGAGATTGTTAAGGTGTGGAGCCTAAAAGCTTCATCAAAAGAGCATTTTGTAATTTGCAAGTTTACACAATCACTGGCGTCGGTCTGGAGCGATCGACGTCGGTCAGGAGTAGTTTAGGAGACATCAGCGTCGGTAGGGATCGGTCGACGTCAGTCACAGGCAAGCAGAAAGGAACTGATGTCGGTTACCTATGCATCTAGAGAGCTATTTTCAAGGATAAAATTGAGTGTTTGCATGATAGATTTAAGTGATAGTCTTAAGTCTGCATCTCTATTATTAGTAAGACTATTTTAGAGCCCTTGTTTAAGAGGCATAACTGTTGGTTGTAAATGCATGCTCAAGTATCCTAATTCTTATATAATTAGGATAATTCTTCTTAGCTTATTGTAGTGTAATTAAATGTTGAAGACTAGTATAGAATTGTATATGTGAATCATTCCAGGTTGTTGGAGTTGATTGTACTTGAGAGAGAGAGCTCTTGAGAGAAAGAGATCTAGAGAGATATCTATACATCTGAGAGAGGTGTGGAAGAAAAGAAGTTTCTTCAATTGTATTCCTTCTGTAAAAAGTTTAATATAAGTTTTTAGAGTGGTTTCTTGTATCTCTTATTCTTTGCTATTTATCATTCTAGTTACTTATCATTTTGATTTAATTCTGCATTTATTGCTTTCATAAGTGTAATCAAATTGTTGGTTGATCCCCAACAAGTGGTATCAGATCCTTGGTTGTAGGTTCAGAGCTTGATATCCAACAAGTGGTATCAGAGCTTAGGTTCACTAACAGGTGGTTCAGATCTGTGTAGTGTGTATTGATTACAGGTTACTCACAGGGGTTTTTGCAGAGATTTCTATTTGAGTGGGAGAAGCAATGGCAAAAGAAAGTAAACTGAGGATGGAGAAGTTCAATGGCAAAAATTATTAACATTAGAGAATGTAGATAGAGGATTATCTGTATCAAAAAGATCTATACTTACCGTTAGGTGGGATTACAAAGAAGCCCACAGACATGGATGATGAAGAATGGGAAGTTCTTGATAGAAAGGCTCTAGGGTGTATAAGACTGAGTCTGGCATCTACTGTGATATCTAATCTATCAAAGGCAAAGACAATGGTAGAGTTGATGACTACTTTAGGAAATTTGTATGAAAAACCCTCAGCATCTAATAAGGTATATCTTACGAAGCAGTTATTTAATTTATGTATGCAGGAAAGTGGATCTGTATCTAATCATCTGAATGATTTCCATGGAATTGTAAATCAATTATGTTCAGTCAATATTGTGTTTGATGATGAAATTAACGCTCTTTTAATATTATGTTCTTTGCCTGAAAGCTGGCATAGCTTAGTAATGGCAGTTAGTAATACTGCATCTGCTTCAAATATTTTAAAAGTAGAGAATGTTGTTAGTGTTATCTTGAATGACAAAATTCATAGGAAAAGCATAGAGAAAACATCAGGGAATGCTTTAAGTTTTGAGAGCAAGGGAAGGCAAAAAGAGAAGAGCAAGAAAGGGAGATCAAGGTCTAAGTCAAAGGTGAGAGGTAGATCCAAATTCAGAAATGGCAGGAAGCCACAATGCTGGAATTGTGGAAAGATTGGTCACATAAGTAGAGATTACTGGTCAAAGTCTAAGGAGGACAACCAGCACAAAGGAAAAGAAGAAGAAAAGGTTGCAGGTATTACATAAGATGCTTTAGTATTCTCTTTGCATAATAATATAGAATCTTGGGTGTTAGATTCTAGTGCATCTTTTCATGCTACCCCTAATAGAGAATATTTTAGTGACTATATCCATGGAGATTTTGGAATAGAGTATTTAGGGGATGATGAGCCTTGTGAAATTATTGGCAAAGGAAAAGTGCAGCTAAAAATGTAGAATGGTAACACATGGGTGTTGAGAGATTTTATGCATGTTCCTAGCTTGAAGAGGAACTTGATCTCTGCAGGAAAGTTAGGGAATGAGGGTTGTACAGTAACTCTCACAGCTGAATCTTGCAAGGTGACCAAGGGTGCACTTGTTATGGTAAGAGGTAAGAGAGTAGGTACTCTCTATTTATGTAATTGTGTTACTAACAATTCTCCTTATGTATTATCTACTTCAGATGTGGATGCAAATTTGTGGCACTCAAGGCTTGGCCACATGAGTGAGAAGGGAATGTCAATTCTTAAGTCTAAAGGTAAGCTTTCAGATTTGAAAAGCATAGATCTGGATTTTTGTGAGCACTGTGTTTTTGGGAAATAGAAGAGAGTGATTTTTCTCAAGACTAGATCAACAAAGAAGAAACATAAGTTACAGCTTGTTCATACAGACGTGTGGGGACCGGCTTAGGTTGCTTCTATTGGAAGATCACAGTACTATGTTTCATTCATAGATGATGCTACAAGAAAGGTATGGGTCTATTGTATTAAGAAGAAATTTGATGTATTTGAGACTTTTAAGATTTAGAAAGCTATGGTTGAGAATGAAATAGGAAGTAGATTGAAGTGCCTGACATCTGACAATGGTGGTGAGTTTTGCAGCTATAAGGTCAACTGGTATTGTTATATGCATGGAATTCGCAAGCAAAGGATGGTTCCAATGACACCTCAATAGAATGGAGTTGCTAAAAGGATGAACAGAACAATAATAGAGCGTGCAAGGTGTATGAGATTACATGTTGGTTTGCCCTTAGAGTTTTGGGCAGAAGCTATTGACACTACAATGTACCTGATTAACAGAGGACCCTCTACACCTCTGGATGGTGGAATTCTAGAAGAGGCATGGATAGGTAAAAAGGTAGATCTATCATTTCTTAAATTTTTTGGTTGTGAAGCCTTTGTGCATGTAGATAAAGAAAATAGAAGAAGCTGGATGTTAAGTCTATGAGGTGCATATTTATTGGCTATGGCTATAATGATTTCAATTTCAGATTTTAGAATCTAGGAACTAACAAGATAATTAGGAGTTGTGATGTTGTTTCCAATGAAAAAGTGATGTATAGTGATCAGTGAAAGAAGCTAAATCAATCTAGGTAGAGTAATGAAGAATTGGATGAGGTGACGGTCCAAAATGAGCTCACGAGAAAAATTAATCACAACAAGGAAAACCCAGAGACTGACATCGGCCAAGTAGGAACTGGCATTGATAGAATAGAAACTAATGTCAGTCATACAGAGACCGATGTCGATAGGATAGAAACCAATGTTGGTCAGGTAGAACTGATGTCAGCCAGTTACAGGCCTAGAAGTGACCGAGGTCAGTCACTGTCAAAGAATTTGGGCGGACAACGTGTTGTGAATGAGTCTCAGACGCCCATCAGGAGGTCAGAAAGGGTAAGTAAACCTCTAATTCGATATTCCCCTTCATTATTCTATTTATTGCTAACTGATGGTGGAGAACCAGAGAGTTTTCAAGAAGCATTATAGGTAGAGTCCAAGAATCAGTGGGAGTGTGGCATGGTTGAGGAGATGGAGTCCTTAAGAGAGAACCAAACATGGGATTTGGTTGAGTTACCAACTGGTAAGAGGACACTGAAGAACAGATGGACCTACAAGTTGAAAGAAGGTGAGAATGGATAGATGAGATATAATGTCAGGTTGGTAGTGAAAGGATTTGCACAAAAACCAATTATTGATTTTGGTGAGATTTTTTCCCCTGTTGTTAAAATAACTTCTATATGGACTGTACTGTCTTTAGTTGCTATTGAGGATTTGCATCTTGAGCAGCTTGATGTTAAGACAGCATTTTTTCATGGAGATTTGGATGAGGAAATATATATGGAACAGACTGAAGGATTTGAGGTCAAAGGTAAAGAGAAGTTAGTGTGCAGATTGAAGAAAAGCTTGTATGGCCTCAAGCAAGCTCCTAGACAGTGGTATTTGAGATTTGACAGAATTATGACTGAGCATGGCTACAGTAGGTGTTAATTTGACCATTGTGTGTATTTTAAGAGATTGGATAATGGTAGATATATTATTATGATGTTGTATGTAGATGATATGTTGGTTACAGGATCACACATGCAGGATATCTCTGAGCTTAAGGTGAAATTAGCTCAAACATTTGCCATGAAGGATTTGGGAGCAGCAAAGAAAATCCTTGACATGAGCATTAAGAGAGACAAGAAAAATCATAGGTTGATTTTGTCTCAAGAAGATTATGTGAACAAGGTGTTGAAACGGTTCAATATGCAGGATGCAAAACCGATAAGCACACCTTTGGCTTGACATTTTAAATTGAGTAACGAATAATGTCCTAATTCACATGATGAGGTAGAGTACATGAGTAGAGTTCCATATTCTTCCGTAGTAGGGAGTTTAATGTATGCAATGGTTTGTACTAGACTGGATATTGGCCAAGCAGTGGGAGTTGTAATTAAGTATATGGCCAATCTAGGGAAGGAACACTAGAATATAGTTCATTGGATCCTTAGATATCTGAGAAGAACCAGCAGTAGGCATTTGTGCTATGGAAGTTTAGATACTTCTCTAAATGGTTATGTAGATTCAGATATGGCAGGTGATTGGGATGGCAGGAGGAGCACCACAGGATATGTTTTCACTATTGGTGGAACGGTGGTTAGCTGGATATCAAAGTTGCAGAAGGTTGTTGCGTTGTCAACTACAGAAGTAGAGTATATTGCAGTCACAGAGGCTAGCAAAGAGATGATATGGATGACATGATTCATGTAAGACCTTGAAAAGGAGCAAGAGAGTTGCAAATTATACAGTGATAGTCAGAGTGCAATTCATTTGGCTAAGAATTCAGCCTTTCATTCAAGAACAAAGCATATATAGCTTAGGTACCACTTCATAAGATAGGTATTGGAGGATGGTAAGTTAAAGCTGGAGAAGATCCATATAGATAACAATCCTACTAATATGTTAACCAAGCTGATTACAAAGAAGAAGTTAAATCTTCATTCAACTTTTATTGGTCTTCATGATTGAGTTGAAGATGGAGGAGCTAGAAGATGTTGCTGTACGAGTACTAGTGCAACTGTTTATCTCCAAGTGGGAGATTATTAAGGTGTGGAGCATAAAAGTTTCACCAAAGGAGTGTTTTGCAATTTGTAGGTTTACACAGTCACTGGCATTGATCAGGAGTGATAGACGTCAATCAAGAGCAATTCAGGAGATGCCAGCGTCGACAGGGATCGACTGACGTCGGTCACAGGCAAGTAGGTAGGAACTGATGTCAGTTACCTATGCATCCAGAGAGCTATTTTTGAGGATAGAACCGAGTGTTTGCATGATAGATTTAAGTGATAGTCTTAAGTCTGCATTTCTATTATTAGTAAGACTATTTTAGAGCCCTTGTTTAAGAGGCATAACTGTTGGTTGTAAATGCATGCTCAAGTATCCTAATTATTATATAATTAGGATAATTCTTCTTAGCTTATTGTAGTGTAATTGAATGTTGAAGAATAGTATAGAATTGTATATTTGAATCATTCCAGGTTATTGGAGTTGATGTACTTGAGAGAGAGAGCTCTTGAGGGAAAGAGATCTAGAGAGAGATCTGTACATCTGAAAGCGGTGTGGAAGAAAAGAAGTTTCTTCAATTGTATTCCTTCTGTAAAGAGTTTAATACAAGTTTTCAGGGTGGTTTCTTGTATCTCTTGTTCTTTGCTATTTATCATTCTAGTTACTTATCATTTTGATTTAATTTTGCATTTATTGCTTTCATAAGTGTAATCAAATTGTTGGTTGATCCCCAACAATTGACCCATTTTAAGTAATGGTAGGGGTGATACATAATCGATATTATCAATTTGAGATGTAAGAGGTTCATTTTGAAGTTTCTTTATTGTTTTGTTAATCAGGGAAGGTTGAGGGATAAAATTGCCATGGGAATATTAAAGAGGAGGTGGGGAAATATTTTGATTATGCATGCCCCTTGGCATCTATTGAAGGTGGGTTTGAATATGGATAAGATGATTTGATTTGCATTATTAACTTGAAAAGAATTCATTTTATTCAGAGTTTATAATATAATTTGATGGATTTTAGTTATATTATTGGCATTTCTAGAAGTATTTGAATTGGTAATCGTGACTTGGGTGCCACTATGGGTATTAGTATTATCTTGAGAAGAATTGTTAGTGAGGCACTAGTGGCATAATTTGCTTGTGTGGTAAAAGATGTACTAGTAGAGGGATGAGATAAAGCATCACTAGAGGAATGATTACCATGGGTATAAAATGATGCACCAATGGAATAATTGAGAAGAGTGGGTCTTGAAAGAGGTCCATTATATGTATAACTTGCCATGTTAGTAGAGATACTAGACATGCAGGTGGAATAAATCAAAGAGGAAGATGTCATGGTATGGGAAGGGGTTAGAATAAATTGGAAAGGTTAAGAAAAAAAGAATCTAGTATCAAAAAATCCATTTGAGAACATGGGAGAAGGTGAATGGCACTCCTTAACTTGACCACTTATCATGAGATGGTAAATAGTAGAAGGAACATTTCCTCAATGTTGAGGAAACTCATTGATGAAGAAGATCATTTATGGGGTATAGTCTAATTTAGGTTGATATTCAAATGAGAAGATAGGATTATGAAGTAAAGAGGAATGATAAGGGGTCCCATAGTTTATAGTGCAAGTGGATATATGCACATTACTTGCATCTAGGGTAGGAGCCACAAGCTACTTATGGGAGAACCTATTAGGGTTGGTAAGACTCATCATATCTATTGAATTCAACTTAGTGTTGTATTCAAATAGGAATTTCACGATGAAGGAAAGAGATTAGTTAAGGCAATGTTAATGCAAAGAAAAAAGATATGAAGGATATAGATAAGAGTATAGAATCAACCAGGTAGACCTAGTACTATAAATAGGAGGTAGAAGAGTATAGAATCAACCAAGTTAACTTCATACTACATATAATAAAATAGATAGTCTCATAAGAATACAGAGTCAACCAAGTTGACTTAGTACTATAATCAAATAGGTAGAAAGGTATACTAGGTCAACCAGGTTGACTTAGTACTACAATCAAGTAAAAAGATAGTTTGTAAGAGATTGTGTTGAATAGAATGATAGTGTACTAAAAATGATAAAAAAAATTCTAATATAATTGAAGAAAGAAGTGAAATCAAACACATAAGCACTTGGATCAATGAGAATGGTCTAATTGGCACACACACAAAACCTTCCACCAACACTGACCAATGTAATTTTTTACAATACAACATATAATGAGCAGAGAGAAAGTAGTCAACTAAAATAAATGTTGACTAAGTGGTCATATTGAATGTTTTTAGATTATTATAAAGTGTTATTTTAAGTGTGATAGAGATGTTTTCTAAAATTAGGGAACTAAAAAGCAATCCATGGATGGTTTTAGGATGTTTAAGCTGAAAAGGATTCATGTTGATAACGGTATTGAATTGGTATTAGGTCATACCCCCTCACTTCATAATTTATACACCCTTAACCTTTGGTGTGTCTAGGGATATGTGTGGTTGACTTATGGCTTACATGCCTCTTTTATATTCTTGTTAGATTTTTCCATGTTCTTAGTTAGCTCAGTTCATGCAATAACCATGGCTAAGTAGACTATATATAGAAGGTACTGGTTAGTATTTAAGGATCATATTAAGTATTCTACTCTTATTACATTATTTTTTGGTTTCCCCTCAAAGTAGCTCTACTATATTATCTAGTATTTTACTCTGTTGTCAATTATTGTTATGTGATCTCTTATTTTTATCTATTATGTGTGATATACAATAATTTATGTGAACATCTAAATAATTTCCTTATAATTGATATTAGAGCTTTGATTTGGGTAAGTTTATTATGACATTTTTTTTGGATCTGGTGAGGTGCAACTTTTGCAAGTGAAGGGACCAAAAAAATACAACTTACAATTTGAGAAGAATTAATTTTTTGTGTCAGCACAGTATTGTTCAAAAATATTTTTTGGAAAAAAATGAAAAATAAGTCTATAAAAAATTACTTTTACATATTTTCAGTCATGGATTCATCTCGATGAGATGATCATAATGGTATATTATGCTGGTACACTTTTTTGGTACCAAAATATTTCACCTTATTGTGCATAAATAGTTGTTGGATTCATCTTAGCAAGATAATCACAATGGTACTATCTCTTGGTTTAAGATAAAAACCCTCCTATGGTTTATGCATTGTGGGTCCTACTATTTGAGGAAAAAAAGGGAAGCAAGAAACTCCTAAGACTCCTAGGGACAACATGAAATATAAGAATTTAGATCCATTACTTTCTTAAATTTATTTTGATATAAAGGGATTGGTATGGTAGGATGACTTTGTTCCAGTTCAAACTAATGTTTTAGGTATGCACAAAGAGATTAATGGGGTGCACACTCAATTTCATCAGATCACCAAGCAATTGATTTCTAATTCATCTCAGTTACAGCCAAACAACCCTCCACTTCATCATTCAGGTCCTCCTCCTCTCAATACTAACAACTACAATCCTAGCATAAAAATGATATTACCAAAAGTGGTCATACGTAAGTTTGATGGTGAGAATCCTCTCACTTGGATTACCCAAACTAAGAATTTATTTGATCTGCACTAAACTCCTAATTCTTAGAAGGTGATAGTGACATCTCTATATATGGAAACTAAATTTTTCATTTGGTATCATTGGTTGTGTGCTCAAAATAAAAAGAATGGTGCTCCTATTACATGGTTTGTTTTCATTGATAAGTATTTGGCTCATTATCAGAATAATGTCTCTAATAACTACTTATCTAGTTATCTAAATTACATCAAACTAGAATTGTGAAGGATTATATTCATTAGTTTCATAATCTATCCTTACGAGTGAAAGACATCACTAAAGAAAATTTGACTAATATTTTTTTGGGTGGACTCAAAGATAACATCTAATTAGAGGTTTGAATGTTTAATCCATTGTCTATATTAAAATTTATCCCAAAGGCATGCATGGTATAAGAAAAAGAGATGTTCAAACCAAAAAAATTCACTACTGGTCATGATCACACCTTTCTAGCATAATCATTTCATCAACCCACTAGATTGACACCTCAAAAAATTAAGGAAAAGCAAGCTAAAGGGTTGTGTTATGGTTGTGATAGAAAATGGATTAAAGGAAATTATTGTGATGAAAAGAAGTTGTTTTACATTAAGGGTGCCAATGAAGATGAAGATGATGAGGAGTAAATTGGTGAGGATGTAGAAGGAATCTAAAGACTCTCATCCTACTATTTCGTGTCATGCCCTTTCAAGTATTAGTACTCTCCAAAATCTTAAGGTGGTGTATTTCCTTAAGAAATAGAAGGTCACTATATTGATTAATTTTGGAGCACACACAACTTCATCAATAATAAGTTGGCTACTCATTTGAACTATTTCATTTATCCTGCTACAAAATTTTAGGTCATGATTATAGATGATGGTACTATCAGCTATTTAGAAAAATTCCATAGTATTAAGTTGGACATGGAAGACTACCTATTAGATTCTCTTATGGTTTTTTATTCCCATGGGTGGATAAGACATTATTCTAGGAGTATAATGGCTCACCACTTTAAGCACTATTGAGATGAATTTATAGGAATTATTCATTTATTTTCATTTTGAGGTAAGGGCATTTGAGCTAAGGGTATTAAGGTATAAATATCCACAACTTGTTAACTCCCATAAAATTACCAAAATTCTTTGAAAGGGTGCTAAGGGATTTGTAGCTCGCTCGTCCTCCATTAAAGTCCAGCCAACTCAGTCATCTACACACCTTGACTTGTAACAAGTGATTGACACCCATTCTATTGCTTTTGGTGACATGCCAAAAGGACTTCTACCAAACCATATACATGATCAAGCAATTAAACTTATTCATGGTAGTAAACCACCCAACATCAAGCCATACAGGTATCTTTATGCCCAAAAAAGTGAAATTAAAAAGATGGTATAAGAGATGTTGGATGTAGGACTCATTCACCATAGCCAAAGTGAATTTTCTTCACCAAATGTCATGTTGAGAAAGAAAGATGACACTTAAAGGATGTGTCTCAACTATAGATATCTCAACAAGTAAATTAATAAAGATAAGTTTCGTATTCTTGTCATTAATGATTTTTTAGATGAATTATATGATTCTTTTTATTTTACCAAGTTAGATATTCATTTTGGGTATCATCAAATCTAGATCTATGATAAAGACATACCCAAAATAGCTTTCAGAACTCATGAGGGACATTATGATTTTATGGTTATCCCTTTTTGTCTAACAAATACATCATCTACCTTTCAGAGTTTGATGAGTACTATTTCTAGGCCATTTTTGAATAAATTTGTTCTAGTGTTTTTTGATAATATCCTTATTTATAGTAAAAATTAAGAAGACCATTTTCAACATGTGAAATAGGTACTCTCAATTTTGGAAGAACATCAGTTATATGACAAAATTTCTAAATATAATTTTAGATCTTATGAGGTTGAGTATTTGGGTCATATGGTTTCACATGAAGGAGTGAAATTAGATCCTAAAAAATCCAAACAATGGTGGATTGGTTAGTTCCTAAGATGCTCAAGAAACTAAGGGTATTTATGGGGATAATTAGTTACTATCATAGGTTTATCAAAAATTATGGTAGCATTGCATCCCCACTCACCTCTTTGTTAAAGAAAACTCCTTCTAGTGGACTGATATAACTACCAAGGCATTTTAAAAATTAAAACTAGCTATGTGCACCACTCCAATGTTGGCCACTCTTAATTTTTATAATATTTTTATGGTTGAATGTGATGCATCTAGATATGGTATGGGTGTTGTGCCCATGTAGGAAGGCAAACCACTTGCATTTGAAAGTCTCCAATTGAAGGGTAAAAATTGGCTCAATCCCATCTATGAGAAGGAAATGATGGTCATTTTTCATATAATCAAACAATAGAGACTTTATTTATTGGTTCATCACTTTTAGGTAAATATTGATCATGATAGTCTCAAATATTTTTTGAAATAGTGGTTGTCATTAGAAAAATAACAGAAATAGGTAACTAAGATGTTAGGCTATGTTTTTTAAATATTCTATGCGAAAGGCAAAGAAAATGTGGTGGTAGATGCACTATCTTGGATGGATGAATTAGTTAAGGCATTACTATGTGCCATGACCATTTGGTAGGTAGATTGGTTAAAGGAATAAAGATCATAATGGGAAAATGATAGTGTTACCCATGATTTGATTCAAAATCTTCAAAAAAAATTGGGTGGATTTGAAAAATGCACATGAAAGGATAATGCTTATGGTATAAAGTCATATTATATCTATGTAATAATTCTCTTCTCAAATAAAAAAATCCTTTAGAAACTTTATGAAACTCCACTTGGGGATCATTCAAGATTTTTGAAAACCTATCATGGAATCAAGCAGAATTTTTTTATTAAGGACTCAAGGGGAATGTCCAAAAATATGTGGTTGAATGTATGATCTATCAACAAAATAAAGGTGAAACCATCAAAACCAAAAGACTTTTACATCCTTTATCCATCCCTAGCTAGCATTGGGAAGAGGTGTCTATGGATTTCATTATATGGTTAACATGATATGATGGTTAAAATGTTATCATGTTTATTGTAGATTATCTTAGTAAGAATGCTCATTTTTGTTCTTTATCATAGCCATTTATTGCTAGTATAATATCTCTGCTTTTCTCAATATAGTTCAAAAATTCCATGGTACTCAAAGATCATTTTCAATGATAAAGATCTCATTTTCACTAGTAATTTTTGGAATAAATTATTTGCATGTTTGGGCACCAAGTTGGCTCATATCTCATCCTATCATTCTCAATTAGATGGAAAAAATGAGGTAGTCAACAAATGTCTAAAAAGATATCTCCATTGTTTTTGTTTTTTTATAAAAAAGATAAATGAGTTATTTGGTTTCCACTTGTTAAATGGTGGCATAATACTTCTATTCATAGTTATTGTAAAATGTCTCTCTTTGTGGCCTTGTATAGATACCACCCTTCATCAATCACTTCCACCTTGAATGTCCATCCTAAGGTTCATGTAGTTGAGGAACATATAAACCATCAGTAGGAGGTCCTTGCAAGTTTTCATGAAAATTTTTCCATGGCTTAGAATCACATGAAGTAGTAGGTAGATCAACACAAGAGTGAGAGGCATTTTAATATTGGTCATTGGGTCTTTTTTCACTTACATCCATATAAGTAGATGTCCTTAAATTTTAAAAAAAAGGATAATAAGCTATCCCCTAAGTATTATGGGCCTTATCAAATTTTATATAAAATTGGTAGTGTGGCCTAAAAGTTAGAGTTTTATTCATCCACTTGCATACATCTGGTATTTTATGTATCATGCCTAAAAAAAATTCATTGGAGACATAGTTATTACTTAAATTGAGTTACCAAAATTGGATAAGAAATGGAGAGTTATTCTTGATCCTAAGGCAATCCTTCAAATGTGCATTAAGTAGCTGTGGTCTAGAGAGATTCAGAAGTACCTGATCTAATGAAAGAATCTACCATGTGAAGATGCCACTTGAGAGGATAAATCATTTATATTGAAACATCTAGAGTTGATTAAACATTAAGGATAACATCATTTTGAAGGGGAGGGGCATGTGATACCCTAAACCTTTGGTATGTCTATGGATATGTGTGGATGACTTGTGGCTTACATACCTATTTTATATTCTTGTTAGATTTATCTATGTTATAGTTAGGTCAGCCTATGAAATAACCATGGATGACTTGTGGCTTACATATATATAAGAGGTATTGGTTAGTCTTTAAAGATCATATTAGTTATTCTTCTCTTATTTAATTATTGTAGAGATTTCCCCCTCAAAGTGGCTCTGCAATATTATCTAGTATTCTACTCTATCATTAATTATTATTGTGTGATCTCTTATCTTTGTCTATTATGTGTGATATATAATAATTTTATGTGAACATCTAAGTAATTTTATTACAACAATATCATAGTGATAAGGGTGTTGGGTGTTTTTCCAATATATACCATTAACCATGTGTTTATACTTAGCTAAAAAACTAAGTCAACTTATTCCTTGGTGATGAAATATAAGTAGGTAGGCCTTGGATAGACAAATGTTAAATACATTTTAAAATTATGTGAATTGATAGTGTGTGTAAAAAATATCAAAATATTGTAACTAAACAAGATATTAAAAACCCATAAAATTAGACTATGTGGGCTACTCTAAACATAAAAATAATTAAAAATAAAATTATAAATTAATTACCAGTATATAATTGTTAATTCCCAAATTAAGAATAGTACAGAGTCAATTCAGATGAAACTATATACAAATATTATAGAACAGAGTCGTTAAGGTTGCTAATGTGCTCTAGAAGCAAGAGTCCTTAAGAACTAAGTCGATCAGGTTGACTTAATCTTTTAGACATAAGATAGACTATAGAACTAGGTCAACTAAGTCAACCTAGTTTGTTGTAGTATTATAGTTATGAAGACTATAAACTTGTGCAAAATAAAACTATAATGAAGAATTGAATTGAAAGAGAGAGAAAGGAAACATGGTGGGTCGGAAGATGTTGAGCTTTGTGAATTTTTTGTTGAAGTGTCTTGAATGTTACTTTCAAGTTATGCCAACTGTGTCAACTGGGTCAATCTAATTCTATGAAAAAACTATTCGTTTAATCCTATTAAGATGATTGAGTTAACTGAGTTGACTTGTTTTAATATTCAGATATTGATTGAAATACTAAGTTGACCTACATAACTTACTTTGTTGTTTTGAATGTTCTCTGAAATACTAAATTTCCCTATTCAACATAGTTTATTATCTAGAACTGAATAAGACTATTGTTTCAACCTATTTGATCTAATAACCTATATTTATTGAAGACCTACATAGAAAAAACATATTCATTCTAATGTAACTGTGTGTTAAACCTCTACATTGATGTTAGATCTATACCATCCTAGTTGACCTAGTATCACAAATATAAAAAATTATAAAATTATAAAAATGAAAAGCATGAAATAAAAACCTATAAGGGTTAAATTCACATCACGTTTACCAAAATGTATACAATAAAAAATGCATCATATTTAAAATCAATCCTATCTCAAAGAAGATAGATCCTACTTACACTTCCAAATAGGGATACATTAGATAATCAAGGTCATGATCAATATGGATCTGCTAGATCAAATTAGTGGATCTATTACCATAATAACATCACTAAGGAGGATTTTAAAGCCTTTAATCAAGCAAAACTATGTAATAACCCTAATTAAGTCATATGTTTTCATATTCACTAAACTAATAATAAGTAAAGCAAAAATCTAATATAGTCCTCACCAAATATTGTGGCACAAAATGGGGATAATAAATAATAAAAGTAAATATGCATAGAAGACATATAATCACATCAATGTATATGTAATCCTAATGTATAGAAAAGAAGTAGAAAATAAATATTTATCTACTCTTACAAAGGATAAACAAAGATAGGAATACTTACCTTTGAAGATGAACCCTCTAAGCCTCAATCTCTCCTTTGGCCAAAGTGTTTCACAATATGTTGTTGTGGTATGTAAGGATGGTAAGGATAAATCAGCTTTAGCTTACACAACCTATCTATGCTTCCAAAAGACTTCTCTACAAGAAAATATCCATATCTCTAAATAAAGTATGAAATCCTAAGCTTGATCTTCAAGTATAATGGTGGATAAGTAGATGCACAATATATCTTACTTTTTCTTTTCTTCTCTTAAAAATGGTGAAATGATTGTGTTTATAAAAGAAGATCTAATCCTAAACTCTTTCAAAAGTTTCAATTGATAAGGTCGACCTGGTTGACTTAGTATTATAATTAATAAAAACTTAATAGGTCATAGACTAAATCAACCAAGGGATGACCTAAGCCCTTATTAAGTTTTTTCAATAAGAGTACAAGGTTGAAATAGCTGACATAGTCATGTAAAATATCAAAAAGAGGTTTATGTTAGACAAAGGGCTAATCAAGGTGGTAAAATACTAGAGGAGTGTGTGGAAGAGGAGGCCAATCTTCGGGGAATATTTTTTAGAAGACAAGTGTGTAGATAGAAACTGAAAAAATAGACAACAATCTTATGAATCACCAATGGTCTGACCACCTATTTTTTAGTGCACCCCTTAAGATGTGAACTCATAGATATTGAGACTCGATGAGTTACTACAAGATAGAAAGCATCATTAATTTATAAAAATTTGAAAATATTTTGTGTATACAAAATACATTCTAAAAAATAATGGATCAGTAGCATCAAAATGAATAAATACATGAGTACCATAATTAAAATACTAAAGAAAGGTGTTAACATCCCTATGGCCATGAAATAATTAGCCTTGAGAACTATCTCATGAAGGAGTATTCTCACTATGTTGATCATTACCTCAACCTCAAACTTTCTTTCCTGACTCATGTGATTATGGAGTCCACCCTAACATTATAACAAAAATATATTAAAATAATCATTCAAAATAACTATATAGTCAATATTTGACATGATCAAATACCCATAATTAAGTTTATTAGCTTTTCAATACTTATATTTTCATGACTTATTGAAAGTGTTTTCACTAAAATAAATCATATTTAAAACAAAATTACTATGTAGATTACCATTAAATATGTGCATGAATAAGTCAACAACCAAACTCTCTTTCACATCTTGCCAATCATATCAAAATGCCCAATACAAAACTATCATATATTAAATATATACATCCTTATCCACCATATAAAATATTAACCAATTTGAAATTCCATTCAAAGGAGACAGAAAAACAATATAACACTCATATATTTTTGACAATTAAAAACATTCCATTTTTCATATACTATTTATAATTCCAATAAATCACTCTAAAATAGGAAGCATGGAATTAATGCACTAACCAATCAAGTTTATCATGTATAACATCAAACTTTATCACTGTTCCTTCCACAAATACTCATAACTCATTATTTCTTTTAGAAGATGTAAAGAATCTTTCGTGGTGTTTGAAATAAAATCACCAATTGCAAGACTAAACATTTCCCCTCTTTTTCTATTTTTACAAAACAAAGAGTATAAAACCCCTACATTATTTCCCCCAAAAAATGACATAGAATTTGATATATATCAATATTCATGCACCAATAAACATATACAACTTACAAAACCAAAGGCACATATATCAGCAAGCAAAATGAAATACACCACTATCTTCACAACCTTTTCTTGTATCATTCTCTAAAATAACTAAAGAAATTGTAACAAGATTATATGAATAATCTAGTTTTCATGAAATATCCATTTGACCATATAACTTCACCCATGTATTTACCTAATACTAGTATGATAATAAAATAACAAAATGACTACATGCATCTGTATCTTCAAAATGACACCAAATAGCTAAAGTTATGCCAGTGTACATAATAATAATTCCTAAATAACCAAAAAATACACAATATTCATAATATTAACATATAGGCGCAAAACTACATCATATGACAAGTATAATAAACCATATATTTCAAATTCTCCTCAACCAAAGAAACAAAACCTTTCCACATTTTTTTTTATGTCAAAAACTAGAAAATGCATACTTCCCAAACAGATGCATCATAAACAAACTCAGAATGACCTTATGAACAAAAATGTGCATGAAAAATTTAGTTGAGTTGAATAACTATATCAACATCCAATAATTTATTCTAGGAACCAAAAAATAAAACTAGAGATGAACTTGTTTTTCAATCATGAAATTCCATACTACTTTAAAACCCTAAAATTATATCAAATTCCTTTAATTTGTACATGTAATATCTTATCATTAATATATGTAAAGTAAATAAAAATATATATTACATTCAGATATGTTACAACATCAACACCAAAAGACAACACCTAAAAACACTACTCAAAAATCATTCATTCTTTCATAATAGATGTAAGTATTTGAATACCCAAACTAAGAAAATGGCATAGACCAATAAAACAACCTCCATAGATCAAATGCATGTCTGTAACTTTCTCAAAAATATTTATTTCATATCTTTTCATAACAAAATACAAAGAGAGCTTGACATATTATATTTTTGACCAAACACCATCCAGAATGTCTATCTTCCAAATATCCTTTAAAATAATTAAACTAAAACCAAATGAGAGTTTATATACATATCAACCTCATACCTTAATACTTTTCACAAGTCTATAAAATATTTGTTATAATCTTTCCAATATTTCTCATCACAAATCCAAACTGGTAGAGCTCCATTTTTTCCTAGTAAGCTTGCAAAGTGACAAACAAAACCAAATAAAACTATCATTTTATATTCAAGTAACTAATATTTAACACTCTTGATATGTTTGCCTTTAATTTCTTTACAAATTTCACTGATATCATAATTATTTCAGCTAATATTAGTGTCTATACTATCTATATTAGTACTCCATTATCCATATAATTAAAATAACCACCAAAACCAAAAATCAATACAAGTACCAAACTTTAAATTATGCCTTACTATCAACTCGCATAGGATCTAATAAAATCAAGCATCAAGCTATGAGCTCATTAAATTTCACAATTCAATAATCCATGATGAATCACCATCCACTTCATTCAATTCTTGAGATTACCTTGAAACTAATAACTTAAATCTAAGGTTACCAACTCACCACCCTGTAAATATTATTTTCCACTTCACATTATATCCACTATTCTAAATACATTCAATAGTTTTGTCATTAATCAACCAATGTGTCATGACCTAAGTCATGTTCACCTTAGAAATTAGGTTTTCTAAATTCAAACAAATTAAGATAATATATTCTAGGCCATTAATAATATCAAATTCCCTTCAAAAATTTTAAACAATGTAAACAACCATGCCTAGTAACATGTGTTAAGGCCTTGAAGACATTCTTTGCAATAAAAAGATGCCACTGAAAGTGCATACATGTTTAAACTTAGAAATTCATCCATTCATGCAACCATGTATTTTATACAATAAATTTCATTTCATTATTACCTCTTTTCTTTTTAATCCAAATTAGATTGTGCATGTTTAAATTATTTGTTTCTCAATTGTTTCTAGATACTTATCATGCAACAATCTCATTGTTCTAAAAAAATGACAAGAGTAAGAAGTGAAATAAGATTATACATTTACCTTATTACTTGTTACACATATTGAATCATATTTATTCGAAATATATTATTTTTAACTAAAAAGGGAATAATGACATTTCATAACTATCATTATTCATAATAGGATCAAATCTGAAAATAACCACCAAATATAAAGTAACTCCAAGTAAATCATGTGTATATTGAAGACATGTGTACTTAATGACATAATTATACTATGAAATTGTTTAATAAAAATCAAGAGTAATAAATTTTTAAACTATCATCATTAATGATTGTATAAGCCCAAAAATGATGAATATTAAATGAATGTAAATGAGTTGGCCCTCGCTAGCAATTTTAAACTTCATGACTATAGAATTCAATATGGTAGTGTTAAGCATGTCAAAACATTTATAAAAATTAATAAGGTGTTAAAAATAGGCATAACATAATCCATTATGTATCTCTAATGAAATGGTCTCTCAAGTATTGGCCACTTACGAAATGGGATTGCCTATTATTTACCCTTTCACAAAGAAGTAACCTTAGTAGTTTTGATAATTAATTGTCTAGGTATAAAAAAATTTGAGTGGATGTTCATATGGAAATCTAGAAATTGTAATTAACTGATTGGCATGAATATATTTAACACACATATGTATTTTAAAATATACTTCATGGAGTGTATGTGTACTGTGTCAAATAATTTACATTTATTCATACAATATATTTGAAACTATTTAGCCCTAAAAATATAGATGTGGGGGATCTAGGGTTAAGAATATATAAATGAATAATCAAAAAGGTGATAAATAGATCTATATCAAGCTAATTAATTACAAAACTAAGATAGAACATATTCTATGTTTATTATGTTGAGATATGTTAAAAATGGAAAGTATATTTATGCTAGATATTGTAATGATAATGAAGATAAGGTACTAAGTTAATTATGATGTTAATATAGATATGGATCTAGAATAGGTAGGAAACAAACTAGGAGAATATTTAGGAATAGTCAACAAGTTATAGATTTAGTGCCTTTGTAGCCTCAAAAACTTGGGTTAGCCTTGAATGGTTGAATCTAAATTAGTGTATATGTTTGATGCAAGTGTCTTATATAGAATAATTATTGGAATAGGATTGACCACGTAGATGCTTTTGGGTTTTTCATCACCTTCACTCTAGTGCATTCAAATTTGTGTCATGTATTTTTTCTCCTTTTCAAATAGAAAAACCCTAGTTCTTCCTCCTCGTAGTGGTTGTGGGGGGAAATGGGTTGGTAGGCACACTGTATCAATTTGGCCCCAAAGACCCATTTTTAAATTATAAATACCTACATATCCAATACTCTTAAGAGGGTTTAAAACTTATGTAGTTCTCCCCCATGTGTTTTTTTATGTGTGAATCATACAATATGTGATAAACAAGTATAACAATGACCTAGCTTGTAACTTGGAAAATATATATCTTGGACTAGTCCTTTAGTACTTTAGACATGTGTATGTATTATTCATATGATTGATATGATAATAAGAGAAAATATGAAATATTTGATTTATCTAATGTTTTATTGAATGCTTTTGATAAGTTTCATTAGTTTATGCTAAGTGTAAGTGAAGAGTGAATGAGCATTGATCTTGTATTTATACCAATCCCTTTGGATAAATAACTCACATTGAATCACTTAGGCCAACTATTAAGATACATTTTATTTTCAAAATAGATGACTTTAGGGTATTAGACACTTGCATCAAAGTAGGTCAATTGTGTCAATGCAAGTGTTTGTCTGGGATGAAAGTGTCTAGGGAGTAGGAAAGTAGGTACATGTTCAGACTTGTAGATGCATAAGATAAATAAATTTTAAGCATTATAGAAAAGATAGAAGACCTGAGTCATCCATATAAGACTATCCAAATAAAGAGATAGTCCAAGGGTCACAAGAGATAATAGATGTTAGGATACATTTCATTTTCAAAATAGATGACTTTAGGGCATTGGACACTTGCATCAGATTAGGACACTTGTGTCAATGCAAGTGTTTGTCTGGGATGCAAGTGTCTAGGAATCAAGAAAGTAGGTACGTGTTCAAACTTATAGATGCATAAGATAAGTAATTTTTAAGCATTCTATAAAAGATAGAAGACCTAGGTCATACATATAAGACTAGCCAAACTAAGAGATAGGCCAAGGGACACAAGAGAGAGTAGATGTGAGACTTTCAGAAGTAGGAAATGTCTATAAATGAGATGAATTACCAAGGTATGAGTTTTCCAAGTGTGTAATAATAAGGTTATATATAATTCATAAATAGTGTCTACAAAAATATGATGTTTACTTATGTGGTAAAGTATTTATAATTATTCATCTACTATGATTTAGTGATAGGTGAGAAAATTACCATACATAATAGAATCTAGTTGGGAATTAAAATTTTTGACTATAACGATCATGTGGTAACTATATTTTTACTTTTAGTTATAACACTATAACAAATTTACCTATGGGAATATTAAGTATATTTATCTAATTTATATGTGTCCATACTAGTTTTAGTACCACAATCTATTGTGTAGGTATGCAAGTAGGTTCTATCAAATTTGGTCCAATGCCTCTTCCATGTGTCCCTCTATAGATATATAAATCAACCAATGTCTCCTTGATAGGATTAGTGTGGTAAAGATCAGTAATAGTAGAGGGTAGACTAAGATAAGGACTTTTACTAATGGTTAACTTCTCTGAAGGTTGATGCACCACATGCTCCTTAAACGAGCAGCATGGGATGTCTCAAACCTATTAGAATAACCTATAGATTTATTATGTGAAAGAGACCTTGATATGTATTTTTGAAAGGTAATTACCCTATAATTGGAAAATTATATAAGTTTTTGCTCGAAAGGAAAAAAATCATTATCTCGATGCCTCTTAATATCATGGTATGTGTAAAAGGGTTTTTCTTTTACCTTTTCAAATCTATGTGGTAAATAATACTAATTAAGAGGAAGGCTTATCATCTGTTTATCTAGTAATGAATGAAATATATCATGTAGTTTATCTGGTAACTAATAAAATTATATTTATTTCCTTTTAGTAGAGGTATATGGTTTGACTACAGGAGGTAATTGATTGGTGTAATCTTTTCCTCTATGTAAAACTTTAATTATTTATTTCAGGTAGGTACTATTGGTTTTTGAGAAGGTATTTGAATTGGGTCTTGACCCTTATTATTTTGTTTCTTTTCTTTTGGAAAACTATTTCTAACATATTTTCCTTTTGGTGGGAAAAAAGGTAATTTTTGTTTGGTATTTGTCAAAACACATGCATATGTATGCACATCCCAATATAAAATATTGAATGAAGTGAAGAAGTTATGCAATCATCTTTATCTAAGTGGATAAATAATATCCTTACTAAATACGTATTTTACTTCCAAATTCAAGGGGGTGTAGTTTAAGTAATATAAGATATCCTTAAATTTAATGGCATAGTCTTGAAGGGATTCATCCCCTTTTTGAGTTAACACCTATAAATATTCCAATGGTAGCTTGGGTATTATGTGCTTGTGGAAATTAGATAAGAATACATCCTCAAGTTTTTTTAAGGTTGATAATGAACCATTTTGGAGTGTATAGAACCAATCAAGAGCCTCTTGAGCTAAACTTATATTGAAAGCTTTTAATAACAAGCATCCATATTTAGCCCAATATTCAAACAAGTGTATATATTATTTTAATTTATTTTCAAGATTTCCTTTACCATGAAAGGAAGAGAAGATATGCATGATAAATATGGAATGTGGTCCTCTAAGATATTATTATTAAAATTAGCCTCATGGGATGAAAATTGCAACTCAAGAATAATCATTTGTTGTTGAATATCTCCCATGGTAATCATTAGAGATAGGTTATCACTAGGAGGTGTTAGTAAAGAGGTTGAATAATTTCTTAGAGATTATAATTTTCCATCCATGTGGAACATAGGAATAATAATATCCTTACCACCCTCATTGTATTTTAGGATAGGATCATCATATGGTTTATAAACATTAGGTAAAGGGATATCCACTTTGCATGATTATTAAAGAAAGATCATTATATCATTTTGGATATCACAAAGGTTAATGTAATCATTATTTAAAATAGACTGAGTACTTGGATTGTTATTAAATACAAGAGGGATAGATTATCTACTTTCATTGTTTTCATCTATAATTGGAACATGATTTTTAGTGGAAATTTTGAGAGAGAAAAAGAGGAATTTTATCCATTTTGATTGAAATATTATCATAATATGGAAATATGCAAGCTTTATTTTCATCTTTAAAACTCAAAATAAAATGAGATAGAATTGTAATATCACTTTATACTTTAGATACATAATTATTATATGATAAAGGGACATTAGCATAAGTAGCATTTGAATCTTGAGTTGCTATATTGCTACTTAGCTTTGTAAATTCTTTCATTAGGAATCCTTTGGCAAAGATGTTTATTGTTTATCTTGAATTGGAATAAGAGTATAAGAACATGTGTCTCCACTACTTTGATAGTATTATTTTTTTCATCTTTCCAATCTAAAATAATAGGAATAGAATTAGTACATGTATTTTTAGCATTGAGATATATAGAGAGAGAAGTACTTTCACTAGTTGTATTTGAGTGGTTTAAAGAAGGAACAAGAGTTTCCACATTGTCATTACTTTGGAAATAAGTCACACACTCACTTTATTCACTATTTGCATCATTTGAAATGGAAGAGAAACATTCAATTTTTTGTTCATCTTGATAATTTATGCATGAAACATTGCTTATTTCAACGTCATAAGTGTTGATTTATTGCAATGTCTATTGGATCATTTTTATGTGTGCACTAACAAAATTTTTCATTTCTAAATTTTTATGCATTTAATTATTAGAAATAATATGAATAGGAGAACTAAGGTTCTGAAATTTACATTCAAGATGTGTATAATCACACTCATAACCATATGAAATAATATTATGATTGTCAACATATTCATTTAGACTTGCATTTTCACCATTAGTTTTTCATTAGCATAGTTATAAGAAAGAAAAGGATTAAACACTTTTTTAAAATTACATAAGGTCATCATATTAAATATATTAGTCATTGGGAATATTAAACCAATAATCAAAAAAAGGGGCTTCTTAGAGCTTGTAGTAGAAGTAAACATGTTGATGAAGGATTAAAAATTATATGCAACCATAAAGAGGAGAATAACAATGCCTAGAGAAAAAATATAAGCAATCATTACTTAACCTATACCCATGCAATAAATTATATTTATAAAATAAATACAATGATCTGAAAATTTTTTTTTGTGGAAGGATAAACCTTAAATGAATTTTAGGGTTTTGTTCAAATAATAACAGAGGATGGGTTCCCTAAATTAAGATGGGTAAATATAGTATAAGGTTAATAATATAGAACTGAATAATCACATGGGTGATAAAGAAATATATAGTAGGCCAATTAAATTATAAACTTGGATAAACAATATTCTAAATTTAAATGTTGAGATATGCTAAAAATAGAAAGTACAACTATTGATTGATATTTCAATGACTTAGAAATAAGAGTACTTAGATGGTTTACTATGTGCATGTAGATATAATATGGAACATGATAGAAATAGAATGGATTTAGATTCTACATCGATCATCAAATTCTATAAATTTGTATTATGTGGCCTCAGATGCTTGCATTAGACCTAGATAATTGCATTGATGTTGGTATTTGAGTTGGACCCAGGTGTCCAATACAAAAAGTGACTAGATTTAGATTCAACCACCTGAAACCTTTTGGTTTTTCTATCACCTTTGCTCTAGTATGTTTAGATATTGTCCATAGGCTATCCCTCTTTTTAAATTATCAAACCCTAGATTCTTAACCCTTAGAGTGAATGTGGGAAAAATGGGTTAATGGGAATATGGTGTTGAGTTTCCCCAAGGACCACTCTATCAATTAATGTTTCCTACATAGATAATACTCTAAAGAGAGCCTTAGACTTATGTAGTTCTCCTCTATCTTTTGACTTGTGTGTGTATAAATATGAAATGTATGATAAGCAAGTACATAGAGTGACCTAGCTTGTAACCTAAAAAATATGGCTCATAGAATGCTCCTTCAATAGACTTATAGATGAGATGTCCTTAAAACTAATATTTAAAGAGGAAAGACTAAGAAAATTATTGTCAATTGAATGATTGATTGAATGCATTTGGTAATTTGCCTTATGAGTTTCTAGGTTTATGCTAGGTGAGGAATTAATGAGTGATAATATTATATATATTCCAAATACCCTTTGAAAATATATTGTATTAAATAACTTAGGCAAACCATAAGGATACATTTCATTTACAAATTTGATGAATTTAGATCACTGGACACTTAGTTTTTCATAGGACACTAGCATCAATGTAGGCATATGATTGGGAGGCAAGTGTCTAGGAAGGTGGAAACTAGGTATAGGTCCAATGTAGAGGATGATAATAAGTAGGTTTATAACATTTTGAGTATCATAAAAGGCTTATTTATCATAATAGCATATATTTAGACTAAGATATAAGTAATAAGCACAAGAGATCATAGATGCAAGCCTTCAACAACAAGGTCTAAGAATTGAAGGGTGTACTCATGATAAGTACTTACCAAGTATACAATATTGAGGTGTTATATAATTTAGATTTAGTGTCTACAACATTACCAAAAAGTATTATCTCATTAGGAAGCATTTTTTGAGCATTTTCTATCTATATAAATTGGATCCTTCTAGTAGAATGGTTGAGGTTAAATGCCTCCAATGGCCTAACACTAATTCTCTTTTTTAGATTGAGTTGGTTATACCACTTATATTTTATTTAACTATCACTTGAGTTGTGTGACTGGGATTCAATGATCTTTATGGTCTTATCACAACTCACCCTTGTACTAGATTGAGACCTAATTACCTTCTAGTCTCCCTATTCAAATATCCAAGGTTAATTTTTTAACCCCTCTTAGATCCAATGCTTCATAACGAAACATATTTACCAAGTCAAAGTACCAAGGGGAAACATGGTTACATCAATACATAGGTGTACACCTTCCTTACTCTCTTTATTTCCAAGTATTTCAATTATTCCAAATCTCAAATTATATGCATTGGTTTATACTATAACATGTTCTTGGTTAGAAGTCATACACCAACATATCACTCAAAGTGGATTAAATGAAGACAAGGTGTTTTACACACCCAAGTGTGTATTTATTTCAATTAACATAGTAATTTCATCCTTATGCATTACTATATTAAAGGAAGGAATATAAATACTAAATATTGATTTATATAGCATCTCAATTTTGTATACTTGATAGATACCTATTGGGGCACTACCCTTTAGTTCTAGACCTCCCTACTGCTAAAAGTCTCGCATTTACCATCTCACTATACCTAATGGTTTATCTTATGGTTCAACCCTATCATTTCTAATGACAGATTTATTGCATTGCATATAAATATTAAAACTTAATTATATCCTTGACTATTATATTCAAATCTTTAATAGTTTCCTAACCTACCAGACTCTTGAATCCCACATGGGGAGACCTGTGTCGATGCAAGTGTCTAAATTATTAGCATGTATTTGTTCATTAAAATTCATTTAATTAATAAATATATTGAATAATATGGTTCAAACCATTTATTTTATTTAACCCTTTCATGATATATTTTAAAAATGTGTGGTATAAAAATAAATCTAAGCCCAATCATTCTCTATCTAGTAAATACTAAGCAAGCACATATTCAAGTTCATTCAATCAATTTCACAATTAAGTTCTATTTCCCTATTCTTCCTTATTTATATATCATTCATAAAATTAGTCATATTAAAATTTTGAAGCACTCAAAGAATAGATCACAAGTAATATTTGTCAAGATATAAGTTATATCATTGCATTCCCTTGCATATAGTATATTTCATCCTTATGCACATATAAACCAACACCTAGGGGATAACTACATATTTTTAATGCCTTCCTTAGAGTATTATCTACATAGGTAGTGATCATCGATAAAAGGGTCTTTGTGCCAAGCTAAAAACAGTGAGCCTACTATATCATTTTTGGTAAGCTATAAGAACCTAAGGTGAAGATTTATGGTTTGATCCATAAATAGAAATCAATAAACTATGTATATAAATAAAACATATCAGTATCAAGGTGACGAAAAACCTAGAAATCTTTTAGTGGTTGATTTATAGTATAATGAGTATTTTTTTCCAAATAGATCCATTGACATCAAAACAACCATGTCAATGTAATTATCCTAAAGTTGATGTACGTGTCTAGGCCTCTAGAAATAATATTTCCATAATCTAACAACTGGATTATGATCATGTCCCTCCATTTTTCCACCTTTGCACTTCTTAGATTTACCTAAAAAAAAAATCATAATTTAAGTATTATCTCTTATTCATGTTTGTGCAATCAAATTATTATTTTGAGTGTACTTTATATATTTATTATAACTCAATATTTTAATTTATAATATTCATTTATATGAGTTTTCAATTAATTGACCTACTTTAGAATAGTTTTAATCATCATTGCGTATATGTAATTCTAACCTTTAACCATAAACCAAACAAATTAAAAGATGGTTAAACACTAATTAAAGATGGAATAAGATCCACACAGGTTCACTAGAATGTATGCATAGGATAGGATTAACCTACACATGTCTTATCTCAATAAACTCAAACTCATGTGAAATTCAATCAAATATATTCTATGATATTTAATTTGTTTAGGTAATGATTAATTAATTCTATATATCTAACATAGGGTTGCCTACATCACAAATGTTAAGAGGAAATGGTTTCAAATCCTAATCCTACAACACAAGGATGTAGTTCTCACTAGACCTTTATGAAATTAAATGTGCAATTAAAGTAAATGAAATTATGTAAGTAAATTAAACTAATGGGAGAAGGGTTAAAATGAACACAAAATGTAAGGTACCATGGTAAACCAAATGGGGGTCTAGGAAACCTAAAATAAAACATGTAAAGCCTATGTAATCCTATAACCACACCATCATATTCTATGTAGATAGAACCTATACGAGGATACACACACATTCATTCACTAAGAAACAAGAAACATCTAACTATTAAGTAAATATAGGAAAGAGTAAAGGGTTATAGTAGATCCATCGACCATCAATCTCCCCTTTGGCTAAAGTGGAGATTTGAAAGAAATGTTATGGGTTGAAGACTTCAAATGGTTGGGTTAAGACCTAAGATATCCTTATATATGATCTTCTAATGACTCATATTGAGTTTCAAAGACACCACATGATAAGTTTAGAGACCATAATCTCCTCTAACTATAATTTATGGTAGAAGTTCAAGTGAAAATAGAGTGAATGGAGTCTATATGATATGGTTGGAATTAAATATGAGTCATATACATACTGATTTAATACCCAGAACCACTCTTAAACATTAATCCAATAGTATTGGCCTAATTTATAAAATTAAAAGAAGTTAGATGACATAAAATCATATCAGCCATGCTGATATAATCATAACTATATCATGCTAGCTAATACAATACAAATGTCAGAATATAGGGTTAGAACTACATTGATTTGGTTGATATAGTACATAAAGGGTAAAAGCCACTAAATAAATGGTATATTTCAGGTCAATGTTGTATTATAAAGAGTAATTTCAAGTATATGGAAGGAGGTAACTGGTAAGACACTCTAAGGAAGTTAAACTAGTAGTAGGAAAGGTGTAATCATTATATAGTGGTGATATATTTCACAAATCACCATGATCCTTTCCCACCCCTTTCTCGATGCACCCTTTAATTCAAGCACTCAAAGATATCAAAGCTTTAAAAATTATTGCAAGAGAAAGCATCAATAAGTGACAAAGTGAAAAATATTATGTATACAACTTGTACTTTCCTACAAGGTTTAACAACAAGGGTTATCTTTTAAAATCTTTCTATAACAACTTAAAATTTCATTAGTGGAATATGAAATTACAACATTAATCACTATATAACATCTTATATTTTTACTCTTCTTAAGAGAGGGATAAATAGGTTCTTCCAATAAACTCTAATTTTGTTTTATTTTTGTGTGTTTTAACAACTAAAAATGGGATATTTAAACAATCTCTATGTATAATAGATAAAACATTATATAAAGTAGCCAATGTAATGAAATTATGCTTCATAGAAATTTGACCTTGTTAATGGCATAAATAGACTTCGGCTGATTTTCCTCATCTTTCATATAAGTGAAGTCAACATAAATTTGGCATTGATTTATCCTCAAGCTAAAAATTGTTAATAAGTAATAGCAAATAATCAAAGATAATAAATTAAGTACTTCCATACCCAAAGAAGGAGTTTTTTAGATGCTTGAGTTTGAAGGATATATTCCCCCTATTATAAGATATAAGAAGAGTATTTTGAATATGATGCAGATATGCCTAAGTATATTAGACATGTTACATGAGGAGTGGACCTGTGTTTATAATAAAAGGGTCTTCACTAGACACTTGTCTTTTAAGAGAGCTTTTTTGGTAAGCATCCTAAACCAAAGTTGGGAGTCCTCCATGTTAAATACTAGTAGGAGGTGTGATAATGATGGCTTGGATTCTCTTAGTGAAACTCATGTGAAAATGTGCATTGGGGATGTCATCATAATTAATCACCTTAGGTGGTATATTAATCATATCTCCTAGCATGAGTATTTTTTTATTTGGAATGAGGCACCCTTCATTATTCTATCTTTTTTACAAAAATTATTCTTGAAGAATTTGGGAAAAAGCATAATGAGAGGGGACTTATGTCAGGTTGAACCAACCTTGGTTAAGACATTATACAAATACTTGAAGATGTGGGAGACCTTAAGGCTAGAGGATTTAGAAATTTCATCCTAAAAATTGAGGGATATGACCCCCATGTTTCCAAGAAGTTTATTGAGGGATGGAATGATAGAGTTTTCAAGATCTAAGGGACTCAATTTGAGGTAACTGAGGAGCTCATTGGGCATGTAACTATGATGAATATATATGACAAAAAAATCTACAAAACTAATAGAGAAACCAAGGGAGAAATTAGGAAATTTTTGACTAAGGGGGAGAAATTAATTCCATTCTAGTATGGTTATCTCAGAGATTCCATCCTTTGACTTTATAATGTTGTGGCCAAACAGATTATGAAATTCATCACTTTGGATGGAAAGTATAACATGGTTATTACCTTTCATTTTATTTTCATTTATCTCTTTAGACATCAATCCTTGGTTAAAATTCCCTATTACATTTTGTGTTTGATGGAAAGCTTGATTTTAAAGTCAAAAAAGGGAAAGGGGGTTTCCTTTAAACCAAGTAGTGATCTTGTTACTATGGAAGTATGTGAAATCTAAGAAGATGAGCCCTACCCATATACCCTACATGGAATAAATAGAGATTTATAAAATAAATGAACTAACTAAATAGCTTTGAAGATCATGGAGAAATAAGATTTATCAAAGGAAGAATGAACATGGCCTAAGAAAAAACTCCACTAGTAAAGCATCAAGTATTGAGGATGAAAACACTTGATGTTTCACTATGTTTTATGTTATTTTATTTTTCTTTTAGAAAACAAGTAAAACTTTAAAGAAAGGGAATGGTGTAAAAGAACCTAGATTTAGTTACACGCTTTGTGATCCAATCAATTTTGAAGAACTCCTCTTTGGCTTGGGAGGATGACCTGTAATAAGAAAGAAACTAGAAATGGGTTGATTAGTAGGGTAGGAGGTTGGATTACCTAACAAATGCTAGATCCAAGAAGTACTAGACTTCACAAGAGGGTTGTCAATCCACTCTTTAAATAAGTTAAGTTCTAGAAAATGAAAAGAGATGCTTGCATAAAGTAATAGAAAGTACTCAATCACAATGAAATAAATGATTTTCAAGAGAAATGAGTGATTTTATCAAAATGGCATTAAATTATTCAAAAATAACGCTAAAATGCTAAAACTTGATTCAAAAATATATTTATGACTCTATGTTGTGATAGAAGTCAAAACACTACATTTTGGGTGAGTGTTGATTAGTGAATTTAGCTTACTATTTTTGGAGAAAATAAATGCATAGAGACCAATTCTGATCACTATGCAACCAATACCTATTAAGGGATGACCGATGCCAATCAAGGGTGATTGATGTCCATCACTGTGGGTTTGTCACAGTCCTATTTTTGGGTAGAATGGACTTTAGGCTAGTTATAAAATAGTTTTTTTGGGTTATTTGGTATTGGATGATGATCATGAGGATAGAATGAGGTCTCAGAGATATCAAACACAGACATTTGATACTCAAATTGCAAATAATGATCAGTGGGTATTTGGTGGAAAAGAAAGTGTTTGGAGTTGCATAAATCCAACATAAGAGAGGATATGGAGAGAGATGGGAAGTGGGTACAAGCACTAAACTACTAAAAACTAAATATTGAACTAAAAAAACTATAGGATACTTAGCTTGTATAGGAGTTTTTGGCTTGGAGAATTCTTGAAGTTGAATTTAAGTTGCTTGGGAACCTATAATAATTTAGATAGAGTAATGGTGCTTGAGTCCTCCATATTAAGGTGTTGAACCACTTTCTTTTCTCTGGGCTAGTTTTCTAGTTCATTGGTAAGCTTGGATTTGCATTAGAATATTAATTCTTGCTCAAAATATTAACCTCCTTAGCAAGGGTTTTGGGGTTACCTTAAGTAACCGATGTTGATAATGGTCAACCAGTGTTGGTCAAGGGGTGACTAACGTCAATCAAGGTAGATAGAGTCAAAGTTTCCAAAAATATCCATTTGCACTTATTTGTGGTTGTTAAGACCATTAAAAGTGGTTCGAGCTAATTTAAGATAGCATGGGCATGTGAGAAGAAGAGGTCTAGGAATTTAGGGAATTAAATTCCAAGGTATTAAATACTCTTAAGGCTAGGTGTCATTAAGTTATCCATGGGTTTGGTTAGGGAGGTGTAAATAGTATTATTTTACTTATTTAACTAATCAATTTATCTAAATGGGGTAAATAGGTGTTTTTAAAGGGTTTTAATAAATATTCTAACCCAAGGGGGCTAAGGGGTCCAAGGGGGTATTTTAAGACAACTAGAAACATTTGGTGTGGTTTTCTAGTGTCTACATTTTTCCCTTTTTTGTTGCATAGGTTGCATCAACAAGCTATAAGATAAATGAATGTAGTGGAAAGTTAGATGCCCCAAGTATGGGAGGAGGTGTTCCCCCTCAAACTAGTAAATGATGAGGTGAAAATGAAGTTGGGTTTGGGTTTGATAAGTGGGTAAGTGAGTGGCAAAGTGATTAAGGTAATTAGGCATGGAAGCACAAAATAGCACACAAAATGTAATGAAGTATAATGTGATTAAGCGCACCTAGATGATCATGAGTGCACTTATAAATGCAAGTCTCCATGTTGATGTATCGATGTTCATAGGGAGCTAAAAGTAGGGTGATCTTGCGAAGATGAAAAGGGTAGCAAGTGTTAAAACCATAAGTGGGCATACTCCAAGCCACCTAAAAGCTCTATGCAAAAAATTACATATGTGTGGAACATTGTGAATCATGATAAGGTGATCTAAGTGGTCAATGTGACTAAGTCAAGGTTGTTGCATAAAATATGCAAATATTTGTCATGAGTGACTAAAGGAAATGAAAGTGGTTTCGTATAGTGGAAGACAAAATAGTGTAAAAGGATCTCTTGGAGTGGAAAGGCATCCAAGGGTATGGGAGAGTTAGGGGTTTGAAACTCTAATTTTTATGACTGATGTTTGTTAGGATCGACTGACATCGATCATCATAACCCTAGGGGCGACTGTCATCGATTACTAGCTAAACCCTAAAAAAAGGGTTAATGACCAAAAAGGTCAAAAAGATTTGTTTATTAGCTTTCTATTATTTGTGTGTGCCTTTTATCTATAGTGAAAGTGAGGTTAGAAAAAAAACTTGTGTCTTGAGTGGTTGATTATGAGAGTTGAGTGGAGTGTGGGGTAAAGTATAGTGGGATAACATTAGAGAGGGTACCAAGTAGACCAAGTACTAGGTTTGGATAGATAGATTCAAAATGAAATGAGCTAAAGGACAAGCACAACATGGAGGGCAAGTGATGGTTGGGTAGTAGGTACCACCAAGATAGTGGTCAAGAGATGAGGTAAGTGTTCTTGTTATTTTTTTATTTTAGTTTTTATGTGTGGGTGGTTTTATTTTTAGTTTGGGAAGTGTTTAAGGAGGGAAATTTGTTATGTTAGGGGGGAATGCAATGTGTTGGTTGAAATTTAGAAGGTATATAGGGGTTAGGGTTGGGAGGGAGAAGTTTATTGGGGATCTTAGGTAGTCATTTAATGTAAATTAGGGTTTTTGGGCTTCAACCCTTACAGTGACCAATGTCAGTCACTATCAATCGATGTCAGACAACATAGATTCAATATCATTCAAAAAGCAAATGAAGTTGGCTCAAGAAAGAGGTTGATGTTGGTCAAAAATTATCTGACATTGGTCTAACAAGGAACTAATGTTAGTTAAAGGTCAATCGATGTTGGTCCTGTGTGAAAGTGTAGGGGGGAGATTGAAAAGGTGGGAAAATAGTGGAGAAAAGACCATGAGTAGTGGGTGGGGTTGGATAACTAGGTGGGTATGTTAAGTAGAAAGGGTACAAGTTGTGAAGTAGGTATAGGTTAAAGGGAATAAGGTTGGTGGTAATTGAAAAGATCCTAGGGGTAGTTAAATAAGATTGGTGGTGTAGGTAAGGGATGAACGTAGGTGAGTGCCTAGATGTAGAGACTAGGGTAGTGTAGGTGAAATGTATGTGGGAGTCCTAAAGTTTAGGTTAAACTAAGATGTGTACCTAACTTTATAGGCAAGGGAATTATTGATGATGTAGGATTGGGTGTTACCAGTTCTCAAGGAGTTACATAGAGACATGACTCTGACTGATTGGGTTATATGATGGTGGTGGGTTTGGGTGGAATGCAGTATTATTAGTACATGCCCTAAGACATGATGATTTTGGTATCCCTCATTGAGAGATGGGACCTGGTTACCAACACATTCTTGTTATGGATAGGAGAGCTTACCATTCTATTGGAGGATGTGTATAGGATTTTTTAGATACCCATATCAGGTCAGGTGATGGAGAAAATTTGCAATGAGGAGAAAGATGCATAGATAGACATGTTATAGAGAGATCATGTAATAGAGGATTGATGGCATAGTGGAGGATTCTACATTGAGGTTATTTACCATATGGATATTTATGGGAGATGATTGATGACTATGATGATGATATCAGTCACCTACTATGCATTACCTAACTTAGGTGGTGGGAGATTTCCCTAGGCTTTAATAGGCATGTTAGTAGATATGCTTAAGGATCAGATAGTATTTACATAGCCTCTAACATTATTGGTTCAGGTTCATCAAGAGCTATGTGGCTATCAAGTACATAAATGATATGGGCTGAGTGTATACTTCCTACTCCACTATTGGGCATATGAGCATATTACCATCTTATGACTAGTGAGATTACCATGGATGACATAACACTTGGATAGATTCAAAGTTGGTTTTATGAGATGAAGATTAGATATGGAGTTACCATGGGTAGGTGGGTATGTGTGAGATTTGGCATGGTTTAGGTAGTGGTTGGATGCATTGATTGATGGGAAGATGAACTATAGATTATATGCAAGTTTCCCATCATGGAGGGGGTTAAACACATAGATATTTTCTTTGTAAATCATCATATGGATCTATGGGAGGTAGGATCATGAGATAGAGTTGATCCCCTTTGACTATGTGAGGTGAGAGTATGGCTTGATACAGGGTGTCCCAAGAGTATTCCCAAGATATAGACATAAGGATGCAGAGGCACCATTTCCTCTACCATAACCATCAAAGGAAGATCCACTATTCGATGAGATACTAGTTCTTTTAGGAATTGATGATGTTGGGGTGACTCCAAATTACATTGTTTGGTAGTAGGGATAACACCTTATAGTAGTTAGGGGAGATAGAGGACAAGGTATGGATTCCAAAAGAGATGGTGGATAGAAACAAGCTAAGGATGTAGATATGGAGGAAGATGCTCTTGATATATAGACTATTACTATAGATAGGGATCAAGTGATATCATCACTTACTATGGCACAAGCATCTCTGACTTCCATGATGAAAGAAACAGACATGATACAGGGGCAAATAGCAATGAGGACCCAGGGAAAAGATAGTCTCCAAGAAAAGATATTCACCATCACCCAAGATAGATGCTATGCACAAGGATAGCTATCATTGAGGACCCAGAAGAGAGATAGACTCCAAGCATAGCTAGCCATCATCACATAGGAGAGTGATTCTACATGGGGACATATAGCTACTATAACTCAGGAGAGGGATGGGTTATAGGTACAGGTTATATACACATAATATTTTCAAACTTTTATAAATTATTAACACTTTCTATCTTGTAGGAACCTATCGAGTCTCAATATCTTTGAGTGCATGCCTTAAGGGGTGCACTAGGAAAGGGGTGGGTAGACCATTGGTGCTTCACAAGATTATTATCCCTTATGACACTTGTTATCTACACACTTGTCTCCTAAAACCATTTACCCTAATCTTGTTCTTCTCTTTTATACCCATTATAGGCATTTGATATATTTTATTCTCCTATTCTCACCTAAATCCCATTTTGTCAGTCAGCTATACTAATTCGACCTGATATAGTTTCACGGTATTTTTCACTTAGGAGCTAGTTTACCTTTGGTCAACCTAGCTCATGACCTAGTGAATTATTATCCAAAATTATGCTAGGTAAATTGGGTCGACCCTATCGATTGGGATTTTTGAAAGGGTTTAAGGTCAACTTTACCTATAAATACAAGTTCATTTCCATCATTTGATAAGAAGAAGCAAAATAAGAAGTAAGAGTGAATGAAAATCTGCTTATTGACCATTATACTTGAAAAGTAAAGCTTAGGGTTCCATACTTTCTTTGGATATATGGATCTTATCTTGTGGATAAGTTTTTTGGATGCATTGATAGGTTTTATAGCCTAGAGTTGATTTGTCTTTGTCATTCTTACATACCACCACAAGATCATGTGAAACACCTTGGCCAAGGGAGGAATTGAGGCTTTGTGGGTTCATCTTCAAAGTTAATTATTTCTAACTTTATTTCTCCTTTTGTAAGAGTAGAAAGCTATGCATTTTTATTCATTCATGCATTAGGATTTCATATACACTAACATGAGTATATGTATTTTATACATGTTTAAGATTACTTTACTTGTTATTAGTTTAGGTGAAATTTCAAAATCTAAGACCCCCTTAGGGTTATTACATGATTGTGTTAGACCAGAGGCTTTAGAACCCTTCTCAGCATAGTGTATTTTGATAAATGATCCCATCATCAGGTTTAGTAGATCTCCATATTCTTCATGCTCCCACTTAACAAATGTATTCCCAATTGAAAGTGTAGGTATGTTCTATCTTGCCTGAGTTAGAATTGATTTATAGACATGATGCATTTATAATTTCATACATTTTAGTGAACCTTATGTGAACTAACCCTTGTAAGATTTGTTCACTTATTTTTCATTATTTTTATCATATATTTGTCATATTGGGTTAATTGCATTGACATAGTTTTAACTTCAGTGCACGTGTTTAACACACAGTCACATCCAAATAATTTTGTTCTTTTTGTGAAAATTCTTTTTTAGGTGTAGGCTACTAGATCAACCCAATAAAAAAATTTAGACTTCCATACATCTAATCCAAACTACTAGGATCACCTACTTGACCCTGTACATTTTAGGCACTCAGCAATAGGCTTCTACAAAGCTAAATCAACCCAGTTGACCCTGTTAGCATGATTTGCAAGAATTTATCAAGGTTATTTGATAACAATTCCATTTATATGAATATTTAGACTCACCAAGATTATTTTCTATCATTTCTCTCTTTTATTTTATAGTGTTTCCTTTCATAATTTACCATCTTTAAAACTACCCTTGTATAGTCAATTGGATCGACCCTGTCAACCCAGTTCTATATTTTATGTGCTATCTAGATAACTAGCTTGACTCTATCAAACTTATTCATTTTTAAACCTTTTCTTCCATAATATAGAGGTAACATTGTCAACCTTATTCTATATTCTGTGCATACACTATCAACTACATTGACATTGTACCATGTTTCAAAGTTGGAATTAACCTTTATATGCTAGTAATTAGTTCACAATTTCATTTTTTGTTGCTTATATGCTTAGAATAGATCACATATTATAATTAGGTAGTTTTCAATTTACTATTTATTTTCACTATTTTATTTTATGCACACATGACCAAATCTTAAATAAGCGCTTTAACAATTGTTTACTGAAGGCCTACCTACTTAGATTTCATCACCAAGGGGGAAGCTTACTTGGTTTTTTGGCCAAGTATAAAAACATGGTTAATGGTATATTCTGGCTAAGCACCCAACACCCTTATTATTATGATGTGTGAAGTGAGGGTGTAGGCCCCAATACCAAGCCTATACCATTGCCAATACAGATTCTTTTTAGCCCAAACCTCTTAAAACTATCCTTAGATTGCTTTTTAGTTCCTTACTTACAACCAATGTCCTATCAAATTTAAAATCATATTCTAATAATATAACAAACATTCAATTTAACCATATAGTTGGATTTTTTTTTCAAGTTGATTGCTTGCTATTTTTTCAAATTATGTTTTGTATTATAAAAACTTGCATTATCTAGCATTGATGCAAGGATTTGTGTGATGTGCCTCAATTAGATTAACCCCATTGATCTAATTTATTATTTGTTTCACTTCAATTCTTTATTTTCAAAATACTTGCAAAATTATTCTTGTCTAGTGCACATTTGTTTTGGTTGACATTGTCTATTATAACCTATCTAATTTCCCTTGTATGTTATGCTAGGTTGACCTAGTCAATCCTGAACACTTTTTCATCTTGTTTTTTGTACTAGGTCAACCGAGTCAACCCTATACTATTTTTAGGCCCTATTTTCCATGCTTGGTCGACCCAGTCAACCCTGTACTATTTATGTCACTTCATGTTTCCTTATCTTTGCATTTTTCTTACCTAGTTTTTAGTCATTTCTATTCATCATGAATTTTTTGTTTGAAGATAAAACTAAGTTAAATTCAAAAAACATGATGAATTTTACCAATCCTCATAAGGTCTCCCATATGTAGAGTAGGGATCCTCTCCTAGATGAGAGTAATTTTCACATATCAACTCACACTATGAACTATGGGATCCCTCATAATACCTCTTCACATCATAATCCTCTCTTCTCCCTATAAGACCAACCTAAATTAGAATATACCCCTAAAATGCTCTTTTTATCTCTTAATTTCCTCAACATTAAGGAAAGGATCCCTCTTCCATTACCATCTTATGATTAGTGGTCAAGTTTAAGAGCCTCATTCACCCTCTCCCACATTCTCAAATGGATTTGGGGTCCTAATTTCTTTGATTCTCAATATCTTCCCTTGATTATGACCCCTTCTCATACCATGACCTCTTCTTTTTTAACTTTTTCCACCTCCTTACCTATTATCTCCACTAATATGTCAGTATCTACATATAGTGGGACTCTTATAAGATCCAATATCCTTAATCCTTATACTAGTGCATCATTTGCTACCCAAAGTAACCATGCTTCTAGTGCTTCCTTTTCTCATCCATTCACTAGTCCATCTTTTTCTTCACAAGCAAATTTTGCAACTAGTGCCTCTTATTCTCATAGTTCCTCTCAAGTTCGTATCAATACCAATAGTGGTACCGAAACTACTCATACCAATTTTAATACCACAATTAATGCTAATAATGTTGATCAAACCCATCAACTCTTGTTATAAAAACTTAATAAAATGAATACTTTTCAAGCTCATAATAAAAATCAAATGATGATAATGCAAAATCACCTTCTTCATCTTCAAACTCATCCTCAACCAATGACTTGGGGCATGTATAATCAAAATGTTCCCCCTCCTCCTCTTCGACATTATCAAGGCAATCTCATTCCTCAACCTCCTTTGGTCAACAAAGCCATTAAGTATCTTCAAAATGAGCCTCTTACCACTCAAATTTATAATATTGATATAGGAGGTATATCCCCTATGATTTATTATAATGGATCAACTGATTGTACCCTTCATCTTAAAACATTTGTAAATCTTTATAAGGATTAGGTTAAATTAAACACCTTTGATGCTACCAATCTCTTAGCCAAAACCCTCACAGGTGATGTTTTAGATTGGTACAACCAACTTAGAACTCATTCTATTGCTAGTTTGGAAGTTTTAGTGAATGTTTTAGTTCAAGAGTTCCAAACTAGTGATCTTCCAATAAATACTTTGGCCCATTTCATAAATTATAAATAACTTGAAAACAAAATTGCTCAATATTTTATAAAAATTTAGAAAACTTTGTCAAACAAGTGTGAACATAACATGGTTGATGATAACCTTTTCCATCTATTCACTAATGCTCTTTTTCCTGAGTTACAATATCAGGTCTACACTCTCTCTCCATGTACTATGGAGGAGGTTATTGACCAAGCCAAATGTCTAGAATTCCTTATGCATAAATTTGAACCACCCTGACCTTCTACAAATCCTAATATTTTACTTAAGGAAAAAAATCATACTACTACCAATGATGGTGTCATTGACTCTTATGACACCATTCACATTATTCAAGTTGTTGTTCCTAACCAATCTTTATAACTAGATCTCCCTTCTCAATAATATATGAATCCTCATTTATCTTCACCAAATATTATCAACATTCATAAACCCTTATCCTTGGCTAAATTACTTAAGCATCTACCTAGGCCTCTTCCATGAGAACCTGATCCTACCCATCCTATGAAATCCTGGTATGATCCTAACAATTTTTTTTGGTTTCATGTTAGTTAAGGTCATTCTCATGAGACATGTAGGCAACTTCATAATTTACCTACATATTTTCTTCTTGATCCTAATTTTGATCATTATTCTATCATTCAAAAGCATCAACAAGCCTATGACATTACTTTTAAATCTCATGAATGACATACTAAATCTCAAGCATTAAATCAAGCTAATGTTCATTTGGCTATCTATAAGAACCCTCTTCCTAATCACCAACCTAATCAAGATAACCAAGACAAACCCACCATGTCCACCAATAATGTAGTAAGTCTTGTTCACCCCACTTTTGAAGAAAATGTGTTTAACATGGCTAATATGTGAAGGGTGGGTATTTTTATTTATTATATACCTATCTACACTCCTCCATTATCTCAAACATTTTTTGCTATCTAATATTCTTCTCCAAGTCATTTATATGAGTTGGGACAAGATGACCTTATAAAATTTGATGATCCAATTCCTAATTTTCCCTTGGAAAACACTTCTCATTATATTTCTACCATCCCTCTATATTCTAGCACTAATGATAATCAAGCTTATACTAACACTTCTTTTACCAATTCTCAAAACCAACCTGAATCAACCACTTCTTATGCATAACATAATTTATAATCTTATTCTAAACCTTCTCTTTCTTATCAACAAAAATTCTAAATCACTTTGGTTCCTCCTTCTGAGGACCTTCCTTATCATTATGCACCTATTTATAACAACCTTCTTATGGGTTATGATGAGTGGGATCCCATTATGGATCCCCCTAATCTCCCATCCTAGATTCAATTCCTTGAGCTTATGAAGACCTCTTCACATCATAGAAACTACCTTATGTAACTATTGTTCAAAATGAACATCCCTCATCCTCCCCTAGCAGGACATGAAGCAGCCTTATCTAGATTTGAAGATAGCATATTATAATAATGTGAAGAGATATCCATCCATGTTGATGAAATAATGAACACTTCTCTTTCCCTAAAATTTTCTATCACTTATATCATTCTTGATGAGATTTTGCTTCATGTGGATTATCCTCCTTTATTCATTAGTGTCCAACTAGGTGGTATCCAAATCAAGCATGCATTAATTGATGAGATTTCCAACACCTATGTTGCCTCTCTCAATTTCATTAAAACCCTTGGATATTCTGAATGCAATCTTAAGTCCACATGTAGAACATGCTAAGGATATGATAGAAGTAAAATTCCTCCTTTACGTTGTGTGTGGCTTCCCCTTACTATCTCACCTATCACTATTCATGTGAAGGTGATGATCTTTAACTTTCCTCTTTTATATAACATCTTGCTTGGTAGGTTGTGGACTCACCAGATGAGAGAAGTTGCTTATTCTACCTATTAATGCATTAAATTCCCTCACAATGGATCCATTTATAGGATTCAAGGTGATACTAACCCTTATAATTTCAAACAATTCCAAGACCATTGTGTCTTAAAGATTCCTACTCTTGAACCTTTACCCAGTGTTCTATTTCGTGTCTTAATGTTTCAGCTTTCTCATCAATTCCACTCAAGGTTAAAATGGTCATCCCAAAATCATTAGGAACATTCCTCCTAGCCTCTTAGACTCTGATGATGATGAACCTAATGATATTAACTTAAATATTAAAACTTTTGATCTCTCACCTCATCTCATCTCATAGCTTCCAGCTTATTTGCAACCTCATTCTCGCAAACCTACTTGTGATGACATTCTTTTTGTCTTGACCAAGATTAGACATTCTATTCACCACACTTTATCGAATGACAAGGTTATCCTTACTTGTATCATTGACCTTCACACCCCTGACTATGATAATGCTTATATCGGAGTTGTTTCCAGAATTCAGATAATGTGAATGTAATGGAGACGTGATCACACGAGATGAAGCTAGTACACATCACATAGATGCTAAATCAATTTGAAATTATACAAGAAGATAAATTACACAAGACAAATAGGATAAAATACACTATCTGATTAACATGAGATGGCCAAAGTGAAGAATACATATAGGAGAGCACGTAAGTAACTCCTTCACAAAAAGTGGTCAAGGCACCCCAAGAATATACTATAACTCCTCCATGAATGGTGGTGACAAGGTGCTAAGAAGAGAGAAGTAACTCCCATAAAGGAGTTACTTATGACATTCTTATGACACATCTATGACACACATCTCCACATAAGCTAGCCTATCCCACTAATGTAGGAAAACTCTAAGTATGCACAAATATAATTTCCCTAATTAAATAATAAGGAAAAATAAAAACCTACACTAATAGGTTATTCCTTAGATGATCCATTTTTAGATGGTTTTGTTTAGGCCCATAATGCTGAGATTATCCATTATCCTTCTTATTTTCGTGAGTCTTTTCATATATCTTCCCATATTCCCTCATTTATAATTCCTAATTTTAGTATTTTTATTCTTTATTGTAGGGTAGATATGGCACCAACACCTTCATTTTTTAAAGAACCTTATAGTAATATGCTCATGGATTGTGTTATGATTGTGCCTAACTACTTTGTTAGGTATCTTGACCCCTATAGCCTCTTTATCCCTGAGATACATGCAACCCTTATTTGACCTTCTATAGATCCCACCCATCCCTCAATGGAACCCACATTGGATCCCACTCTTATTCATACCATATTTGATCTCATTATTACTCCTGTTATAGTTGATCGTGTTTTTGCTTCCATTATTTTTGAGTATATCTCTGCTTCTGATCCCATAGCTCCTTCCATTGAGCTAGTCTCATTCCTTCCCCACCACAACCTTCCCTTGGTGATGGTTTACTTCCTTTACCTCAAATCGCTCCATTTCCGACCAAATGGGCCAATGATCTTTCCTTATCTTCTTCCACTCATGTTACACCTCCTCCTATGAGTGATTCTACTAAGACCACTCACAAGTGTATCTATTACTTTCATGGCACAGATAATCATTCATCCACCCATTGCCATAAGCTATGATAATATATTAATAATTTGTATCCTTTTTCCCCTTAGTCCATAGACAAATCCATGCCTCCCCTGAGGGTTCTACCTTAATATATGCCTAAATATGGTGAGGTATATTGTTTTTGGTACCAATGTGGTACCCATCACATTGATCATTGCCACATCCTTTAGCAACACCTTAAAGATAACCTTATACCTATTATTAGACCTTCCAGAATTCCTCTCATAGGTCATTCCTAAAAGAAGGCTCCTCCTTATTTTCCCATGATTCTATCCCCTCCTATGGTCCCTTTATCACCTTCTATGCCTCCAACTATGACTCTTTCACCTGTGTATCTTTCTTTACCTATGTATCCTTTTCCATCAGTGATTCTTGAATCTCCCATAGAGTTTGCTTCCATGTATTCTCTTGAGCATCCCTTTCCTAATATCCCTCCTCAACATGATATATTTAGCATTCCTACATTTTTTGTTGAGGAGATTAGATGAGAATTGTTTTCTCAGTTCTCACTGAAGATAGATGAGACATTCGCAATAGTTCGTATTAAATTCATAGAGATTTATCCAATGTTTTGGATAATGTGTGTGGGAAAATTTATCATTATTTATAAAAACATAAATAGTGATTTTATATTTACATTTGGATTGGATGTGTGCTCCAATATTATCTTAATCTATCTATTATATCATTTAACACTGTCAAATTTGTATTTATCTTACATGGTGACTTTACTTTTGCACTCTATATTACGTATATTGTCATTTATGTTTGCTTATAGATGTCTTTATTTATCATTGCTTTATCTTTCCCTCTTACATATTTTTCTTACAAATTCCCTTCTTGTCTCTATATGATTATTTTATTTCTTATCTTTATTTTTCATAACTAATTGCCATTGTGACTCGATTATATAAACCTGGTTTTTTTAGTCATTCCCTATTACCATGTAATCAATTAGTAAACAATTCATCTCATTGTATAGTTCTTTCTCTGGTCTACTTTGGATCTCATTTACCTTTTTATTTCCTTTTTCATAAACTAAACATATGCATGGTTGAAACTTGAGATAACATGTCGGTTCATTATTAAGCCTAAGTGCCTTAGTCAGTCTTATCTTTGGTTACTTAGATTCTTTTAGCCTAAGCCTATAATGCATTCATGTGTATCACTCTATCTCTCATGATTGGTCAATCCACATTCATATGGAGGAGGAATCTTAAAAATCATTAAAACATTTAAAATCCAAATCATTTAACAAAAGGCAAAAACATTTCAAAATTCTTGAAAGTCAAATCATACTAAAATACATGATTCAAATCACATCTCCTTATTCTAATCGAAGATAAAACTCCATATTTGGCCTCATGATAGATCCGAGGTCCATTGGGATATGGTAGGCCAGTAGATTAGAAAAAGAGAGTAAAAAAATCTTTTATTGCTACCTACTTTCTCATACAAGTACCCAATCTTCACAGTCAATCGATGGCTTTATAAGGGGTCTTGAAGAATGGGAAACATGTCATGGGAAGGTATGTCAATTTTTTATTTTCTTGTACCAATCTACCTTCTTGAGAAGATCTTAGTAGCATGCTTATTTACCTAACAAATATTTGTGTCTATAGTGAATAGGTTTCCTTTATGCATTGATGGTCACTAGTCACTTATTGTCTTCTCATGTCATTAGTAAGCCTCATGTCTCCTAAGGTCTTCTCATAAGATGCCTATGTTATTATTTTTACATTCCCTTTTTTATGCCGTACATTCCTCATATTTCCTCTTGATAAATATTGTTTTGTTCACTGATCACTCTCCTTATGATTCTATTTATGAGTTGCATTGTAAGACCATGGATAGGACCTGGCATTACTCATAAATTACCACTATTTTACCTTCTTATTAACCACATCCTTTATTTACCTAATTTCCTAATTTATTTTACCTAATTGGTGTTCCCTTTATGAGTTACAGTGTAAGACCATGGATAGGATCTAACCCTCCTCACAAAATTTTCCAATAATCCAAGTCACAATCAAAATTACATGTATCAACTATGAGATAATATGTGATTGATTATGAAGTTACACATCATTGAAATGCTTCACATCTTGATTTAGTGTTTTTTATGCTTACTTCATTTTTCTTTCAGTTTTTTCTTATTTTTTGAGTGCATGTAAGAATTCAACCATTTTCTTGAATTTTTCATACTTCCTAGCTTGAATTAGTGTGATAAATTTAAGACCAAATTTTATCAAATTTTTTTCTCTTATACTTCCCAACATGATTTCATATAATTGATTGACTTAATTGATTTGTTTTATACCTATTTGCCTTTTACATGTCTTCCATTTTATTACATTATTTTCATACTTCCCAACGTGATTTAGTATGATTTTACTTGTTTTAATTTGGTGTCAATCTTTTATTTGGTTTTTAAAAAAATTGTTTTTACCATCTTATTCACCACCCTTTGGTTTTTTATACATAGTCATTTTCTTGTTATTACACATATCCCAACTTGAAATAGTGTGTACTACATTTTTAATTGATTATATTTTACCAAATCTTTTTTTCCTATTACTTTTTAACCATGCAGGTGTCCTACATAATGGTATAAAAGAAACCACATCTCATATATTTCATATAACATATACAACAATAGATAAATACATGTGCTAAAAATAAATATATCCAAAGCATCAACAACAACAACCATAATGATAACACATATAATCCAAAATTCCAAAATGATATATATATATATATATCATGATTTTTTAATTCAAAAAATACAACCATATATAATGTTCCAACTCTATGGATGGGTCCCATCCTACCTATCTCATGGCCACACCATGCTACCTATAAATGCCTTGATTTGACCCCTCCAAACAAAATATGTAATGAGATTGTTGGAGATCTCAATCCTGACACCTACCTCTATAGATGAGCTACCTAAGCTTGCACCTATACCAATTGGGCTAGGGTAAATAGATGTGTCACTTTATTATCCTCCTCTTATACATGTGTCATATGGGTTAGGGTTATTACAAGTGTCTCCCACTCTTGTACCTATGTCATATGGGTCAGGGCCACTACCTATATCACTCTGTCTTGAGCATGTGCCTATGTCCTCTATGTCACTATAACCAAATGTGTAGCTCTCTCCTCAACCAAGGCCTACCATGTTTGTGTCTCTCCTACACCCATCTCTATTTATGGATGCATCCCCTCTCTATATGCTTGTATCTACCTCACTACCTCTTTAGCTAGTTTAAACCAGCTCGCCTAAGCTGAGGTAGATGGTACCTTAGGATCTTCTAGTGCATTAGGGTCATACAACATTAGTGCCTTATCTAAGACATCATGGAGTGTTCCCCTCACTAGGGACCCCAGTTTTATCTCTTCATCCTTTACCATACCTATAAAAACCATACCAGATAGATATTAGATCACTGATATATCTCAAAATCTATCTATCTCTAGTATATTTAACTTAAGTAACAATTTAACCATATTTTATTATATGTATGTGTGTTAGCCACTATTGTCCCACTCCATACCACTATCAAGCATAATCTCCCCATTTTCATAGCCTCTAATAATCTCCTCTATAGGTTACCTCATAAAAACAAATCCTATAGATGCCACTCATACCTATCTTAGGCTATTTCTAAGTGGTCTCTCTATAATCTAACTCTACCCTGACCTACATATTGGGTCATCTGAGACATCCATGATCTATGATATCTCCTACTACTACCTCCATCAATGTTGTGTCCTTAGTGGTCATTGATCCTCTTGTTGTAGAGTTAGTAGTGGTGCCTCTAGTGTTCCTATCTCTACCCCCATCTCCTCTCACTCCACTACTTATTATGCTCTACCAGTCCATGGTCTCTCATGATGTGGCATGAGCATCAGCCTCACCACTAGTGGCCCTAACCCTCCTCTCCCTCATAGATATCTAACATGTCAAGCCCAAAAAAAGAGCACCAATATCAATGCCATTAAGTGAGGCAAGCCCATCTAATTTGGTACTCATGACACGAGATATGGCTTTATCTACCAAGTGTAGTTCCCTATCACCTCTATCCATGCTAAAGTTGGTGCAACTATGTCCCAGCTAGGCCATGTAATAGTTATGTGCCCATATGGATGCCGTACTATATCTACCCATCTCACCATCTATAGTGCTATCACATGGGGCCTAACCCAAGCTACCTGGTCCTATCTCCATCATTATACTCAAGGTGACCTCTGATTGACCACATAGGGCAACCTAGCCAATTGATACATGGAAACCTCTCATAGTTCCATGTCATCAAAAATATGATCAATCTAATAGCCTTTTTCCCTCTAGATATCACTCCATACATATCATGTACATGTTATACCTAGATGATAGACCCTAGGTCATATAACACCCTCTCCTCTAGTATTATCCAGTTCAAGGCTATCATGAAGAGTGGCACCTTATCATCTAACTTGTGGCATAGTTCTCATGATATCACATGTCCTATCATAACCTTTTATATACTCAAAACCTATGAGGTATACACATAAAATATGCTCACCCTCTAGCTTGAGTGTATCCTCTCTAAGCCTATAGCCCATATAGCTAAGGCTCTCCTTTCCTCATCACTATTAGGTATCCTAGTAGTCATAAGTGTGTTTATTATAATCAATATTAGGATGGCATGTACATCCTCCACGGTGATATGCACCTTTATCATATCCCCCTCCACCTCCCACCTAAAGGTGTTAGTAAATCATTCCCAGCATCTTAGGAACATGACTAATAGATATGAGTTCAGGGGTATCTTACACATCTTTGTTATGCCTCCTAGACCTACAGAGATCAGTCTCACCCTATCCTCTATCATCAGGCACTTAAATAAATTTTTTAACCATGATACGTCTACTAAGTACTAGAATCTTGGTCATCTCTACAATCAAGAAACAATAAAATATGTATTATCTCCTCCATGTCATGTATAGTCAAAATACATTATATTTAAATTTTAATCAACAACAAGCTTAAACCACTTTAATTTATTCATTTGAACCTATTTTTAGCCTACTCACCCCTTTTAGCCATCATTTGGTCATTTTGGGACATTCTAGCACTCTTTTGACCACTTGCACACATTTTTGTACTATTTTAGTTCTTTAGTCAAACTAGTTTGACCCAAATTTTCCCTATTTTTGACATAGTTAACTCAAAAATCTAAGTCAACCCTTTTATTCCCCCTAGTAATGCATTGTCATACTAGACTTTTCTACTCAGCTGGTAAAATTGTACTGGGTTGATAGTCGGTAAAATGTATAGGGTTGGCATATACCTACTGGATCGACAGTGTGGATTTTGTCAAATTTCAACCTACTAAGTTGACTGGGTCGACCTAGTTGTTTTTTCCTACTAACCACTTACATTCTACAAAATAAGTACCTTCTAGCAGTTATTTCCCTAAACCCTTAAAACCCATTTCCCTAATTCATTTTTCCTACCCATAGCATCTAATTTGGTTTCATTTTGACATCTATAAATGCCTATAACACAAATTTCTAAAAATTACTTAAATCACTATAATATTCAAAAACTAGCTTAAGATTTTTAATTGCCTACCTGTCCTTCTTCCGCTACTGCCTTTGGGGGTCCCTCTCACCCATCATGTCATCTCCTTTCCATCCTAGCTCATTTGGTCTCTCAGATTTCTTTTCTCTCCTTCACAAGTCAAAAATGATAAATGACTTTCATTTCATCCTATTTAAAACCACTTTTCACAAATTCAAATCTTTCAATTATTTTCCATTAGATTCCTTATTTTGCCTCTATCTTTGTTTCTACTCATCCATTTTTTGAACTATAAAATGTTATAGAATTGTGATGATGTAAAAAATCTTTTCCACTACCATATGCCTATCTTCCAAAACATTTGATTTTTGGCTATGTTTTGTACTAACTTCTATAGGTTCACCTAGTGTTCTTTACATTAGACACCTTCACCTCTCTTGTAGTATACTTCTTTATCTATAGCACTAAGGTAAATAAAGGTATGTGTTTTTCAATTTTGTCCTTTCATTTATCTTATTTGTTGCTTACTCTACTTTACTTAGCATCAGCATTATGTGCTATCATGTTCTATTTCCCAAAGCACCATTCCATGTTACCATGACACATAATTAGATTCAAGTGGGGCATATGTATACACATAATATTTTTAAACTTTTATCGATTATTGATACTTTATATCTTGCAAGAACCCATTGAGTCTCAATATCTCTAAGTGCACACCTTAAGGTGTGTACTAGGAAAGGGGTGGGCAGACCATTTGTGATTTGTAGGATTGTTGTCCCTTCTTTCACTTATTATCTACACACTTATTTCTAAAAACCATTTACCTTATGCTTATTCTCCTCTATTTTACCCATTCCAAAAAAATTCTACATTTAATCCTGTTATTCCTCACCTAAATCCCATTTTTTCAATCAACTCAACTAGGTCAATTGGGTCGACCTTGTTTAGTTTCAAGATATTTTTCACTTAGGATCTAGTTAACCTTTAGCTGACCTAGCTGATGACCTACTAAATTATTGTTAAAAACTATGCTAGGTTGATTGGGTCAACCCTATTGATTGAAATTTTTGGAAGGCTTTAAGGTCAACTTTGCCTATAAATACAAGTTCATTTCCTTCATTTGATAAGAAGAAGCAAAATAAGAAGTAAGATAAAATGAACATCTTCTTATTGACCATTCTACGTGAGAAGTAAAGTTTTGGGTTCCATAATTTCTTTGGAAATATGGATCTTGTCTTATGGATAAGTATTTTGGAGGCATTGATAGGTTGTGTAGCCTAGACCTGATTTGTCTTTGTCATCCTTACATACCATAATAACCTATTGCAAAGCACCTTGGCCAAGGGAGAGATTGAGGATCGGTGGGTTTATCTTCAAAATTAAGTATTTCTAACTTTATTTCTCATTTTTTAAGAGTAGATAGATATGCATTTATAGTTGTATTCTATGCATTAGGATTATATATACATTGATATGAGTATATGTCTTTTATGCATGTTTAGTTTTATTTTTTCTAACCCCACTTTCTGCCACAAGATTTGGTGAACACTAGAATATATTTACTTTACTTATTATTAGTTTAGGTGAAATATCAAAACCTAAGACCCCCTTAGGGTTATTACATGATTATGTTATATTGGAGGCTCTGGAACCCTTCTTAGCATAGTGTATTTTGATAAATGATCCCCTAATCGGGTCTAGTGGATCCCCATACTGGTCATGTTCCTACTTAACAAATGTATTCCCAATCAAAAGTATATGTATGATCTATCTTCTCCAAGTTACGATTGATTTATAGACATGATGCATTTTTTATTGCATACACAGGTGATCTTGGTATCAATTAAGTGGGATGCTCTAAGATAGGTAAGAGGATAAGCACAAAGTGGAGTAGTTATGGGACCACCACATGTTATTCCTTTGACTAGATATATGGTGATAGTGAAGGCGCTGAGATATTATGAGGGACATATTTTCAGCAATCTTTTAGTTGTGTCCCTATATTTAAAGTATCTAGTAGAGCAAGTTATTTTGGGGAAACCCATTAGTACTACACTTAGTGGTGGAATAGAATCTATAGGTATGTATATAGGCTAGAGAGATGGATAGGATCTAGGGGACAGTAGTGCCCCTACACCATAGACCATTGGGTTTTTTACTATTATGATTTTGATTCTGGCCTGTGAGCTAATGTAGAAAGATGTATATACCATTTTGAGAGACATGAACATTGTTATGTATGTGTGTGTGTGCATCATTTAGTTTGAGTTATGATATTATTGATGATGTGTGTGATGTTATGGTTGATTTATGATTCAATTTATGCTTTATGTGATGATGCATGGTTATGATAGTTATGATGATTATGACATGTGCAGATTATGGTTTAGCATTTATTCCTATTAGTAGGTGTATGCACAGTTTAATTTTTCAAATGTGGATTTGAGTTAATGAATGTATGTGATCCCATAATTAGATACATATTTGATTTGATTAACATAATGGGTTGATTCATTTATTTAGTCTATAAAAATGATTAAATGTTGCTTCATTCATGATAAAAAATTATTATGAATTTTATGTGATAGATTTAATTTGATTTAGGAATGATGATAACCAAGATTGCTTAGATAGATGAGATGTTATAAAATTAATATGATATGATAATTTGATAATGTATGATGATGGTTGTGATAAATGATGTGGATTGTTAATAAAATGCAACAATCATATTAATAAACACATAATGTCCTTAAAAGTATTTAATGTGATGATGCCATTTACTTGATTAAAAATGAGAGATGATTTAAAAAAAGCACCTTAACATATAGATGAATTTGGGAAAATTCTATATTTAAGAAAAGGAAATAAATGAGAGAAGAATGTTTAAACAATCAAAAGGCAAATGCCATAACAAATATATCAACAAGTATGATGATGAAGAAGGAGATGTGGTACTCTTTAACTATGAAGGACACAAAAAAAGTAAGATGGATTGGTTTATGAACATAATCCACTCTTACGCTTGGCATTAGCATTCGTTGGTTTATTTAAAAAGTGTTTTGATCACATAGTGTCAAGTAAGATCAAAATCCATTGTTTTTTGGAAGGTAACAATAGAGATGGGTGATAGTGGAACCTTCTTATGGATATAGCTTGCCCCTTCTGTAGGTGACCAAAAGATCCATTATAAACAAGTTTATGTCTTATTTGGTGTAGAATGATGGATGAAAGAAGTCTACTATTGACTTTTGTAAAAGATGATTATAGATTTCATATATAATTTTTTGTTTTTTGAATTTTAACTATAGGTCCTTTCAATGTTATTGTTTACGAGAGGTTGGGGAAGGTTATCAATGCGGGAAGCTTCCATGATATTGTTTTCTTTTCCAAATGTTTGACTTATCCATCCTTTAAGGGATTGGTCTAATCTTTTGATTTATTTGATTTAGATAGCTATCCTTCAAGGGAGTAGTCTATCCTATTTTAATCAATTTGGTGTTGTTTTGATAGTTGTCCTTTAAGGGAGCAGTCTAAAATAATAGAGATTACCCATAAGATATATTAATTTTTATATTTTTTTTGTTATCTTGTTTTTATTTTTTTGTAGACATAGACTTATATAGTCTTAAGGTTACTTTTATGAAGGAAAAAGGTATAGCACAAGAAGGTTGAGTGGTGGGTGAGAGGATTTTTTAAGAGATATTGACCATTAGAATCCATGCTATAAAGGACAAAAATTATCCATGAGAATCATGTCATGGGTAGAGCCATGGTATCTATATTTACAGTTGAGACTAAAACTATGATGGATAATCACATGATTTTATGCCTTAATTGTTTGTCCTCAAAGTAAGGGGATGAAGGTGATAATTTCATAAAATAAGGATGAACTTAAGTTAGACATAAGGTGAGTTTAAACTTGTTTTAACAAAAGAGTAGATGAATATGCAAATCATTGAGGGGCTCAAGTTCTGATTTCCTATTAAGAGATTATAACCGATAAGCTCCCAACCCATAATTATGAATTATGATATACAGTTCAAGATAACTGAAAGAAAACTTGCCATGTTTACTTCTTTCCATGTTGGTTAAATGTTGATTTTCCTTTAAGAACAGGTCTATGATATTGAATTCTCACTCTCTTAGGTGTTTTTATAAGTGTGCTTGATTTGTTCTAGGTAGACATGAAGATGGTTAAGCATGGCTAAATGATGCTCATTAAGTAGCTCAAGTTGGGATAAATGTTCTTGATGATAATCACCCTTTGAGATGATGTCCTTTAGGTATGTACAAAGGGAGGGAATTTGGACTATGAGAGACAAGACAGCCTCTACTCCAAAGATAAGTGAGAAAGGGGTAGCACCCATAAGGGTTTGAATGCTGGTGCAATATGCCCATAAGGTGAAGGGAATGTGTAAGTGTTAGTCTCTACAAGATTCATTAACCATTTTGGTTATCATTTTATTAAGTGTTTTGATAGAAGATTCATCTTGTCCATTAGCTTATGGATGATATGGAGATGACAATCTTGATTTGATTGACAAAGGTGTCACAAATATTGCTTACTTTCTTGTTTTTAAATTATTTTCCATTATTAGTGATGATTTTTATAAGAACACCGAAGCAACAGATGATATGATGGTTAATGAAGTCAAAAGATTTATTAGCTTTGATTGAGATGAGAGGAATAGACTCTACCCATTTGGTAAAATATTATGCCATAGTGAAGATCGAATGATGTCACTACAAAGAATGAGGGTTGATTTCACTAATGAGATATAATCCCCACTAAGAGAAGGGCCAGAAATCCTTAAACACTTAAAGACCATGACTAGAAATGTGATACAAATTAGCATGTTACTAACACTTGACACACTTCTTGACATAATAATAATGGTCTTGGTTAAGGGTAGGTCAATAATAGCCAAGGTGAAGGATGCATTTAGTGATAGATAGAACACTAAAGTGTTTTTCACAAATCTCATCATGCATTTCTTTGATTGCATGAGAGATTTAATTACTATGTATAAATATAAAAATAAGACCATCAAAGCCTCACTTATAAATAATTCCCCCTAATATTTTATAGTGAGAAGTACTCTATATACATGCTCATCTACCATTTCTAGAGAGATTGAAAGGGATGATGGCTAAGGTAAGGTAGTAAAAGATTTTCGTATACCAAATATCGGGTTGGGCTTATTATACATTACATATATAAGGGAGGTCCACTTTAGTGTAAGAATGTTTGCTTAAGAGATGGATGGTAACAAACAGTTTGGAATCATAAGGTGTAGATGGGATTTGGGAAGCAATAGAATCCATGGTATCGATGAATCTAATCATATAACGTAGAGTGGCTTAATTAAGGTAATGAACAAATGACATCAATAGTACATCTATAAATTATTTATACTTATATAGAACATAATTTTTACATTGGAAAGAACCATTTATTTGGTTGACCATAAGTTGGGAGCCATAAAAAATGCTGATCAATTTATTTCCTAAGGATAAAGTTGTTTGGAGGCCAAGAACTAGGGCCTCATATTTAGCCATGTTGTTGGCCCAATCAAAGTCAAGTTTGAAGGATAAGGGAAAAGGCTCACCTTCAAGGGGAATAAGGATTATTCTAACACCCCCACCATGTTGACACTTTGATCCATCAAAGAACATGGTCATCTGATAAGCAATATCTTCTTGAGAGAGAGTTGTGATGGACTCATCAAGAAATTCAAAATTAGAAGGTTGATTTTCTGATAAAGGGGCTTTAGCCAACTGATCAATAATGATTTTTCCTTCGATTGACTTTTTCTGAAGGAACTCAAGATATACTTAGTTAAAATCATGAGCCTTCTAGCCATACGCTAATTTTTATGTCTTAGAATGTATGTACTATAGTGGGTTAGTGTTGGTGATGACAAAGGTTTTGTGGTTAAGGAGGTAATGACAGAGTTTGTAAGCCATAAAGACCAAGGAGAGGTATAATTTATCATTATAGATATATCAAGTTTCATAGTCTATTAGTGCTTAACTTATATATTATCTTTATTTCTCTTTATGTTGATGATCATGATGTGCAATCATGGCACCTAAGGAATGGTATATGGTAGAAATGTAGAACTAGAAGGGTTAGTCTTATTTTGGAGGGGCAAGAATAGGTGGAGAAAAAAGTTATTATTTGAGTGAGTCAAAGTCATTTTGATAGTCTTTATTCCACTTAAAGGAGATATCCTTATTAAGAAGGTGATGAAAGGGCTAACATCTATCAAATAATTGAGAGATGAAGTGATGAATGGATTGGTGTTTCCCCTATAGATTGTGAATTTGCTTGAGATTAGTTAGAGGAGGCATGTCGAGGATTGCCTTAACTTTAATGGTATCAAATTTTATTCCATGAAGAGAAACAATAAATTCCAAGAAGTTTACTTGACAAGACCCAAAACATGTATTTATTTGCATTAAGGTGAACATGAAAGTGGATAAGGTGTTCAAATATAACCTTAAGGATTACCAAATGATCCTTACAACATGTATACTTTCCAAGGAGGTCATCTACATAGTCCTCCTTGGTTTTGTGGATAAGGTCATGAAATATGTAGGTCATGACATGTTGATAAGTTACTCCAACATTCTTTAGACCAAAAGGCATGACCCTATAGCAAAAAGTTCCCCGTGGGGTGATATAGGTATTTTTATGTTGACCTTTTAGGGAAATCAAGATCTAATTATAGCTTGAGAATCTATATATAAGAGATAGCATCTCATGGCTAGTAGTTAGATCAACAAAATGGTCAATGCTTGTCAAAGGAAAGTCATCTTTTGGAAAATTAAGGTTAAGATCATGAAATTCCATGAAAATACAAAGTCTCCCTATTACTTTGGTGATAGTAATGACATTTTAGACCCATTAAAGATAATCAATGGGTTGGATGAAGTTGATGGATAAGAGATGTTGAATATCTTCTTTAACAAGAAGGGCAATATGAGGGTGCATCTTTCAAAACTTTTAATTAACAATCTTAGAACAAAGGTTGTTGATGATGCTATGGATGACTATGGAAGGATTGATTCCTAGTATATCATTTTAATACCAAGCCAATCCTATACTATAATCTTGAAATAAAAAGAGAAATCCTAATGCTCTGAAGAATCTAAGGATTGGCCAATTTTGATTATACAAGGGTTATCTTAACTACCTAAGTTGACATTAATGGTAAACTCATTCAACATGGTCAATGTCTCAAGAAGAAGGGATTTTTTAAGGGAGGAATCTTTATCACCAAGATAGGTGAGAAGGGAATCATCATCTTGACACTATATAGTATTAATGGTAGGAAAATCATCTTCTAGCATCTCAAGATGAGTTAGAGGAATGGTTATAGTTTCCCAATATTTTTGATAGGTTAAGGGCCCAGAATTAATCATATTTATCAAAAAAATTAGGGGTGATGGAATCGAGATCCTTAAATTTTAAATAAGAAGGGGTTGGTGAGGATGGTTTTTCTTCCTCGATTACAATGGAAGGTGGCTTTATTGGCTCTTTTAGTAGGATAAATCCAAAACCATATCATTTATGATGATTTTGATTTTTTCAAGGGATAAACTCATGTGTTCCATGTTCATAATGGCCTAAACTAAATAATTTCCAAGCACACTGATGAAGGTATGTTTGGGCAAATTCCAATTTATCCAAGAAAGAGAAATTGGAGATGAATGGTTTAACAAAAGAGGATGTATTAGAAGTGGAAAGTGGTTGATCAAGTCCCAATAGATAAAATTAGTATAGTAGTTAGGAGTACTAAAAGGAATGATGGTTCTAATTTTGGAACCATAGCTAGGATTTTGATCAAGATTTCCATACTCTTAGGGAGTAGAAATGGCATCTAGATTTTATAAGTGATACTCCCCAAGCGAGAAATGTTGAATGTAGATTCCAAGGGGTCTTTCATAGGGATTTAGGAAGAATGTATGGGTAATCTTATAGAATCCTTGTTAATAGAGGATGAAGGAGATGCATCCTTTAATGGGATAAGAACATCATTGGGTTGGTAAGTCATATTGCATGACTTGAAAGGACTAGGGTCAACTGGAATGACATTAACTTGACCCTCATGCTCAAAATTGATGCACCTATTCAAATTTGATGGCACACAACCCATGGAATGGATCCAAGGGCATCCAAGTAATGCATTGTATTAAAACTCTCCTTATACCACATATAAGAGTTCAAAAAGAGTGTGAGGACCCAAATGTATATGAAGGACAACCATCCCTAAGGTAGTTACCATGGTATCATTAAAAGATTAAAGTACGGAGGTAATTTTGGAAATGATGTTATCTATAGATTAAGTTGATCATATGCATGGGATAAAATGATATTAATTTTGTCTTCCCCCATCAATAATAACCCTATTTATCTAATTTTAGTTGAAGTGGGAGGTAATAAAGAGGGGAGGATCTAAATCATCTATATGGATAGGGGTATCTCTAATCTTAAAAGGTGATGAGGATAGAAAGATAAAGGGATCCTACAAGTGCTACCAAAGTTTTTGCATCTTCAAGTTGAACCTCTATCAATTTCAAGGCCTCCATCTTAGTTTTATGGTGTTGGGATAAGGTTTGGATTAGCTCATACAAAGTCATATTCATCGGTGTTTGGTGAAGATATTTTAGAATTGACCTATGTATTAGTTTGGATCAGTTGGATTAGGATGTAACCCAGATATAAATCTTAGGATTTAGTGAACATGATTTGGGTGATTTGGTGGAAGAAGGGTATGTCCACGAGAGGGACACTTTGGCTTTCCCTTTATCCTTTTGGGTTTGTGATCGAGTAAGCACATGAATGGTATGTGGAATAGTAAGATGCTTTAATTCCTCCATACTCTTAGATGAAAGTTTGGGATAGGTTGGCATGGGTTGGTAGCATTTGGTTTTTAACTTGGATGTGGACTAATAGGAATTTACTCTATTAATAGATCATCTACATCACATAGTTTTTGGATTATGTTTTGGATAGCTTTGTAATTATTTGTGTCATGTCTAAGTGTCTTATGGTATGTGAAAATTAAATTATCATTGAACCAAGATGTTTTTGGACTAATAGGATCAAATAGTTTGATGGGAGGTAAGACTAATTAGGAATCTTGTAGCAACCTTTGCAATATAGTATAATAGACTTCTAACAAGAATGGTAAATAAGTGGAATTTTTGGTTTTGATGGTTGAGGTGGATACATTTTTAGGGGTAGGCTTAATGAATGGAGCTTTGGGTGATGCAATGATTTTTGTATATGGCTTTGAGATAAATGTTTTTGAGGTATATGGTTTTGAGGTTGAGGGTTTGGTAAGAATAGGTCGAGGTGTGGATAGAAGTGGAGGTTAGACTTGTGGTTTCTTTATTGGAAGGATTGGTATTTTTAATAAGGTAGAAGGGTGAGGTCTTAAAATAGATTAGGGATATGGCCCTAGAATTGAGGGTAAAGTGGAAATGGGAGGTAAGATGGTTTTGGATTTTTGAATCCTAGATGGTTCAATTCTCCTTGTTGGTTTGGTTTGTGGATTTTTCGGTGGGATTATGGTGTCAATTCTAATTTTAAATGAGGATGGGTAGTATTATGAGTGAGAATGACACCTATGTTTTTGATAGGCTTTAATGGGGTAGTGGAGGTTTTTTTTTTGTTTTTGAAGGATTTGGGTTGGATGGTTTACCTAAATTTTTAGATGTGGAGGTTTTCATTGGTTTGGTTGAGGTAGTGGTGGTCTTACTTATGGAGGTTGAAGGTTGGGTAGATAATGGTGTGGTTGTTCACTCATTCTTGGTTAGGTATATGAGTCCAAAGAGATGCCAAAACATGTCCTGGTCAAGGTTTGGTTGAGATAAAAATTATAGATTTTGGAACAACCTTGAAAATGGTTTATAAATGGGCTTAGATCCCTCAGTAGTGGATTCTAAGATATACTAAGTGTCTATGGAAGTGGGATGGTAATGCTTTCCTTTTTCTCTATTAATGGTTCTAAAGATTTGGTGGGTGATTATTCCATGGAAGGAGCAGGTGAGACAATCTCTTCCTTAGTTATGCTTTCCAAAGGAAGGGTAGATAGCTCTAAAATGGAATAAAATGACATGAGAGTGATGGTTTCCTCCTTCATTATGCTTTCCAAAGGAGATATGGGTGATTTCACTATGGAAATAAGTGGAGAAGGGATGGTTTTTTCTTCCCTTTTTATGATTTCTGAAGGAGAAATAGGTAATTCCACTATGGAAGTGAGTGGAGAAGAAGTAGTAGTTTGGGTTATGGGTTCAACAACTATAAGTTCATTAAGAACAACATTAACTATATGAACATCATGTTTGTGGGATGTTTACACATTTTTATGCTCATTTTTGTTGAGAGGTGGGTGGTTTAGGAATGGTTATCAGAAGATGTCAAGCGCTTGATTGGGGGGTGCATTTGGGTTATCAATCACAAGATCACCCTTATCAATCAAGTCTTGGACTATGTTTTTAATTGTTTTATATCTATCAACATTATGTCTAATGACATAGTGGAAGTTAAATATCTCATTTTCCTTATACTAATTTGGTATAGGATGGGAGGAATCAAATTGTGGAGGTGGTTTGATTAGAATAAGTTAGATTATGGATGCCTTCAACAATTTCTCCAAAATCAAAGCGTAGGGCTCCCTAAGCAAAGTATATTGCTATTGTACAAAGTAGTTTTTGGATTTATAATTTTGGTTCAAAGAAGTGGATGGGTTGGATTGGTTGACTACTAGAGAAGTAATTATTTTAAGTGCAATGGCATTGGTTATTCCTTTGGTTTGGCATGGTTTGAGGTTTTAAAGGAGGATTCGGTAGATTTGAAAATAACATTCATATTCCTCAACTTAAGTTTACCCTCATCAATTGCTCAATTTTCTAGATTTCTAACCATGGTAAATACCTCATCAAAGGTTTAGAAGGTTTGAACATGTATGGTGGATGAGATGTGTTTAGCACATGCCTAAGAGAAAAGTTCAATTAATGTGGGTTAGGGTAAGGATAAGGAGAGTTGGTTGATCAACCCTCTCCAACGAGTAATGAAATCGGCAATAGATTCATCCTCAAATTTCCTAGTGGAATATAAATTAGTTATATATAATTTCTTGTAAATATTGATAGAAAAGTGGTTTAAAAAGGTTTGAGCTAGTTGAGTGAAAGAAAAGAGGGAGTGCCTAGTGATGATACTATACCAATCTAGCATGAGTCCCACTAAGGACATGAGGAAACTTCAAAGGAGAATATCATCATCATAGGTAATTAGATAGCATGATTTCATAAATTCTCTTAGGTGATGTTGGCTAACTTCCTTGCTTTGGAATTTGGAAAATTTGGGAAGTTCCCATTATTTGAGGTAAAGATGGATTGGTACGAAAGGGTAGATGGGATCATTGCAAATCTGATCATAGGACAAAATATTATGGGCTTAGAAAATAGATGATTCTATATTGGTCATCTTATCCATCAATATTTTATTGAGGTTAGTTTTTAGTGGTGCACCACCATAATTATAAGGTATGTGTTGTTGGGGTTATGAGGGTGTAATATATTGGTAATTGATAGAAGGTTCAGTAGAGGACAAATATTCGTAATTGGCCATGGAAGGTTTGGAAGATGATTCAGGCATATATCCTTGTGGATTTGGTATATATCTTGGGTTAGGTGTGGTAGGTATTTGTTAGGTCATAGGCATGGTTGGGTTGGTTGGTTAAAGGTGTGTAGTCACCTTAGTACTTATGGGTGGGAAAGTAGATGGTAAGGACACCACTAAGTTTTAGAAAGGGGTATAAGATGTTGGGTTTTGAGTGGAAAGAGGTAAGGAATCAATACTAGTGGAAGGCATCATAATGGTAAGTGGTGCCTTGGTTGCCATAAGCTGAGTTGTCCCTATATTTGATAAGTTATTAATGGGTTTGGTGGAAGTAGAGGGTGATTGGGCATTGGTTGGTGGAAGGGAAGCTTGGTTTTGGTTAATTATGGTTGAAGGGTTATTTGTGGAAGAGTAATCTTGGGTCACCATGGATTGGGTGGTAGAGATAGTGGAAACTAAGGTCTCACCCATAGGTAAGTGGTCATGCATAGGATGGTCTAATAGAAGGAATTGAATCATAGGTATGGTTAGCAATTATGGAAACAAAGTGTTGGAGGGCCACAATATTATTATCAAGGAGGTTGGTAAAGTCCATATCTAATCAAGAAAAAGACCGAGGCATATCAAGAGTCATGAAATGGTTGGGAGAACTTTTCACATCCAAAGTGTGCTCCATGGATGAGGAAGATGAATACGGTTGGTAAGGAGGTTGGTTTTGATTTGTTTCATCTCTAGTTTGTTTCCTTATTAAGTCCAAGAAATGAATGGTGAAAAAAGTTTGGAATTTTGGTGGAAATGAACACATACACTCAAAAATAGAGAAAATAAACAAAAGAATTTTTTTATCCTAGAATTTTGGTGCTAAGAGTACGTTAAATCCTAGAATTTTTTTTATCTCACTTTTAGGCTTCTACTTTAATTTAAAATTTTATGAGACTCCACTTGGTTTGTATAAAGGGTACTAGAATAATAAGTATATGGATGGTTTTAGGTTTGTTTAAGGCTCTCAAGATCTCTATATTCTAATTTTTATGTGGTTTGATATCAGGGACTACCCCCTCACTTCACACACCGGAGTGATAAGGGTGTCGGGTGCTTAGCTAAGATATATCAAATTACCAATGTTGGGCCCCCTTTTGATCTAACTATGTGGACCACACAAACTCAGTAGATATTGATGCATGGTTCTCATTAAAAATGATTTCTCTTTTGAAACCATTAGCACCAACTAGAAAAATCTTCAAGGATTTCGTGCCAACTAGTAGGCAGTTGTTTAGTACCTAGGTTTGAAGGAGAAACTCTTAAGTTCTTGTATATGGTAGTTAGAAAGCATGAGTGTTAGAGTAGTGGATCTAGAGGCATAACAACCCCTAGTAATATCTTAGCACCTGATGTGTACCCATTTACCGAGCAAGAAGATGCTCCTTTACCTATAAAACAAGCTTAAACTTGAAGGAAAAGGGGGGGAAATAATGGTAGCGAAGCTCTGCTAAAATTAGGAGACACCATTATTATATTATAATCTGCATGAATTATGTTAAGGATTCTCAATGTATATCCCAATCTCACATGTGAGTCATTGGGCATGAGTAGTTTCAAAGATGAGCACATGCTCTATTTTCATGTTATGGATTGTATATACTGAACTATGAATTAATGAATAATGTTATTGAAAGTAATTGAGTGTTGGTTTTTTCTATATGGTTATAGAATTATCTTTCATTTACAACTTGAATCAAATAGTTATGATAGTATAAATGCCAATCTTGCATATGTTGTTGAGTGAAGTTTTAATCTAGGTCATTAATGGCATCCTTATGTCAGATAGTGACTTAGCTTAGTATTAAAACTAAGTGTTGAAACCGGTATGCACTAAGTCCCTAGTAACCACACTTAGATCACTAACTTGAAAAGTGAGTACCAAAACATGAGCCATTCCTTTGACTCAGTTAAGTCCCTGAAGGATGTTTAACTTATTATCCCTATGGATTGTGCCACTAAGAGCTATATCTAGTCAGATATGAACTTACACCCAAAATACATTTTCCCTTGAATAGGCTCATGCCTATTGATCTTAACTAGAATATCCTTGTGTTGATAGGTTTCCTAAGCTCATTTTACTAATGACTAAGTCCTATTGAGACTAAGTTTGCACCATGTTTCAATTAGCCTAATGTGAACCTTAATCCCTTCACTACTACACTTTGGGTGAGCACATAAGGCTTGCACCTTGTGTGAAATTGATGCCAGCATAGTAGTGTATTTAAATTTTATGTGTCACAAACTTTTCTATGCTCGTGCCTAGCTATATAAAGTATATATTTTACCTAGCTTGACTACTAAGTGCATGACTAAGCACAAAATCTAAATAAGAGACTCTTTTACAACATTTTGGTTCTATTGCTAAGACCCTATCTTGTATTTTATTACTATAATGGTGCAATAGAGTAATGCTATAAATTTCACTCAAGAACACCAAGTGTTAACTAGAGAAAGTAGAAGATAGTTTCATGTAGAAGAATCTAATATGCCAAGGATGGAGGCTAAAAGAATGCGTGCAAACCAACCTATATAATGCTCTATATGAGGTGTTCTATGAACTACATTAGCATGTGTACTAGTGGTTGTTTGCCTATACTAACTCTAGGAAGTGAAGTTATATCCAATGCTTTGAGTGGATAAAGGAGCGCATAGAGAGGCTTGAAAGACTATATGATGTTTAGACTCATGTCATAGATAAGTGGTGGAGTGGTACCCTGAACAGTTACATGTTAGAATTTATAGTGTCAACCTTATCTTACCCTAAAAAGGAGAGTATGAATTCTTCCATGAACCAACGGGAATGATTATAAGAGGGCTCAACATCAAAATGAATAAATTGATAGTGTATTATGGTATTAAAATCATAAGAATGAAAGGATAAAATCCTTACACATGTGAGGAATTGTAGAAGGTGAAAAGGGGAAGTGTAGGTGAGGCATGATGGAAAGGGATGAGTAACCTAACACCTAAGATCTTTGAAGGTAGATCTATAACAAGTGACGTCATAGGCTGAGAAAATATCTAGAACTTGGAAGTACTGAGAGGACTTGTAGTGAGCAAGAAAGGCATGGGAAAGGATCCCTTGAATTGTAGCAGTGTGATGAGAGAGATGAGTAAGCAAGAGATTGAGATTAGTAGTTAGGTGTAGAATGCCTTGGGTTCTTATAAGATGTGGTGAATGAGCATACGCTAGAAGTACCTAACCTTTTTGAACTAGAAGTATAAGCTCATACACTATATTCTCCACCAAAATATAGGAGAATGATAACTAACCATGTTATCGACATTAACTTTGATAGACTTCAAGATTTGAACTAGGACTTTGTAATCAAAAAAGTGATACCTTACAAGGAATTAAACTATAATACCATGAGACCAATGAGTACCAACCCAAGAATATAGAACATAAGTGCAAGCATTATTGTTCAAAGGATGTCAATTGTCCTGACTAGGCAATACTCTATAAGAAGTGGCCTCATGCCATAAGTAAGTAGGATTGTGCCATAAATCTTGATGGCATAACCTATTCCAATAGGTTTAGTGCTCAACCCTATGATTAGAAACATTATAGGACCACCCCCAACATAGATGCCAGGGGGTAAGCACCTCAAAATATAGCACCACCCTTTAATAGATTTATTATGAAATGGTGATGCACTTGCTCGAGTATTGTAGTGTAGAGAATGTCATGGAACATGTGCTAAAGTGTGATATTTAATGGCGTGCTTCGGGTATCACCCAATAAAAGCACAAGGTGACTCAGTTTATGACAACCTTGCTAGATCACACCCATACCTAGTATCAAAAATTTGATCTGAACTAGGCTATGGTTGATTACAATGTACTGAAGGAGGCCTTCTTGAAGGAATTTGATATTCAAGAGTTTGAGCAATAAAGCATCATGATACTCAAGGAGATCAGCCAAAGGATATCTGAGAGCATGCACCTATAAGATACATGATTTAAGACTCTCCTTTCTAAGCTTCCATATGATATCCACCCCTCTCAACATTCATAATGGTTTATTGGGGACCTAATAGTACCTTTCATGAGAGTGTTATCTATGAAGACCTTCATAGACCCTCACAAATCACTTGAAGCTATACTTTAGGCCAAAGTAGTAGGCAACACTGGCATTAGTAACAACCCATTTATGGAGGTGAAAATCATGTTAATGGCCTCCCAATTATAGAAGTTGATTATTGGTTTAGTGTATGACACTCAAAATGGATTTTAGTGTACTAACTATGAGATGGAGGGGCATAACAAAAATAATTGCCCACAAAGAAATGTCTGCACCTAGCTTCTCAATTGTGAAGTTTGTCATGGGTTGCATGACTCTCAAAATTATACCCTATTGAAGCACACTAGTTAAGTAAACACTACCATTTATTGTAAAATATGGGATGCCTATATTCATTCAATAGAAAATTATCAAGTCATTAATGAGATACACCAAAATATGGAGAGAGGCACAAGGTAGGAAATGACCATAGTTGATGAGTAGGTAGGCTAAGGAAATGAAGGCTATGGCCCGAAAAATATTGGCTATGAGAATCAATGAGGCATGCACAGGTGAGGTGGAGGATGTGGTAGAGGAAGATTCCCATAATTATTATGTTACAAGTGTAGGTTAACTAAACATTATCAACATGACTTCTCCAATGCACCTAATGTGTGGGTATTATCGAGGACCACATGCATTTGAGGATTGCCTAGACTTATATAAAAATCTGACTCAAGGCCAACTTAGTGTAGATAAAGGTGATACCATGAGTAGGCATGATCAAAAAGAAGAGAAATGGGATCCCAAGCTATAACAGCCTCACAAGGAGCCACCTAAGGTATAGGCCATAACTCAGAGTGGGTTCACCACTCAACTGCCTATTGCACCAATAAAATAATTACACTTGGAATATGGTGAGCCAAACTACACTGAGCCCATAGTGTGACTTGAGCCAAGATCTATGTCATACCCTAAATTGATGTCATATAAGGATGTCCTACAACAAGTCATGAGCATAATACAAAATTTTCAAAGAGAACTCCAACTGGTTAGAGATATTGAGGTACAAGTAAGCACCTCACTAGGAAGTAAGATAGCTAGGAGGCTAAAATTCTGGAGTTGATCAAGATCTTACACCTCTTGCAATCTAAAGTGATGTTACTCTTACTAAAAAATTGCTTTTAGATCACATAGAGAAGAGACCAAATAAGGAGGCCATGCCTTAAATGATTGAATTTGTTTTATCACATATGGAATAGGAACATGAAGTGAGGCATACTCAAAATATAGAGTATGACCAACAGCTATTTATAAATTCCACCATCAATGGATGGTCTATTTGTGAGGTCCTTGTGGATATGGGCACTGAGGTTAACATTTTGACCAAAATTTCCTAGGAGAAGATGGGATGGCCATCCTTGAAACCCTCCCTTCATATGTTGTTTATGGCCAAAAAAACCTAAGCGCAACCTATTGAGATATTGAAAGGCACCATTGTAGATATTATGGGCAACAAATTCCAAGTTGACTTAGAGGTGATTAAGTTGGCAGAGCATGATAACTATCTATCACTATTAGGGATGCCATGGTGTTATGCCAATAATGTAGACATGCACTTCAAGCAGCACTACATGACTTTCAAGAATGGTCAAGAGAGGATGATGATCCCTCTATTAAGTGATCAAGGGCCTCCATATGTGGAAAGTGTTGATCTCAAAAATGAGTTCAACCATATACATAACATCATGATGTAGAGCACCAAGAAGCTTAACCCAAGCGACCAAAGAGTACTCAAATAAGAAGATGGACAATCAGTATCCAATACAACTGATATAGCCTACGATCGATGGGTTGAAGAGGCTTATGAAGTGATTAGTTTAAGGTGCCACCTAGTGCAGGTAATTATCCCAAGACCAACTAGAATGGGATTGATTAGGATTGCATGCACCTAGAAGAAATGGGTTCCTTACACCAAAAAACTAGGGAAAAGTGTGTTTTGGCTAATTAAATGGAAGCTTGCAGTGCTCCCAAAACATGGAGGGAGCCATACTATAGAGAATTATGTCCATGACATTGAAGCGTGCATTCCCAAATAAATAGATAGGATGGGTGCACTGGTGCATACCCTAAAAAGCATTGTTACTCATTGGTGGGTAGTACAAAGGCCTAGCTTACCAACATGGCAAGATGTGAAGGTAGAAATATGCACTATGTGTAGAAAGAGTAATGAGGAATTATACATACCTACTTACTCATGTGATTTTGACCCAATCACACATGATCACTTGTGAAGAAACCTGGGCTATCTATGGTGAGAACACACCTAGAAACCTATGGGTACATGCCTTCTATATGACTTTTAAAAAATGATTGTGAGCATGGTACATTATAAATTAAACACACTAAGAGATAGGAGACTTGTAGGTGCTCAAGGAGAGTTCATGCACACATTCTCCTTTTTTCATAGAACTTAGATTTTTTGGAGCCACTGTAATTCATTCATAAGGTAGTATTTGAGGACACTACCATCCTAAAAGAGCACATTAGAGACATGTTCAGGTAGAAAGGACTATCAATCCCAATGTTTTTTGAAGAAAAGGCACATAACAGTGACTCTAATGAGGAGGATGATAAGACCTGGAAGGATCACAACTAGAAGGCTCTAACAAGAAGATAAAAACTTATGTGCCTTGTGGATGACAGTACCTCAAGTGAAGAAGATTAGATGCATTTTCGAATTGAAACAATAAAGGGAACGAGGCAAGTTGAATAATCTCATCAAGAGAGGATGAACCCTACTATGTGCCACTCAAGACCACTATTGTAGACATCAATGTTGATGGTGAGCTAAAGATTTCCACTATAAGTACTTAATGATCTGAGGTGGAGATGGCACAAATCATAGTCCTTCTGAAGGAGTTTAATGACTTGTTCCCACATACCTACTAGGACATGAAGGTCACCCACCCTTCCCTTGGAAAAATGATAATCAAGTTGGTAGATGGCATGAAGCTTGTCAATAAGTGCCTATTTAAAATGAACCCCAACCTACACACCAAGGTGAATATAGATATTGATGTAATGCTAGTCATGGGCATCATCTACCCTGTATAAGAATCTGAATGGGTGAGCCCGATGGTCATAAGCATAAATAAGGATGGGTACATATGGATCTATGTTGACTATAAACTTTTGAATTCTATTTGCATCATTAACCTGGTTTTGACCTCATTCATCGATGAGGTCCTGAATGACATCATAGGTTGAAAAATTTATACTTTCATTGATGGGTTCTTAGGCTACCATCAAGTGCAGATCGAGGAGGATAAGCCCAAAATAACCTTTACAATTGAATGTGGTTGATTTGATTATAATGTGATGCCTTTTGGACTCAATAATGTGCTGACTATATTCTCTAGAGTGGTGATCACTACTTTCAAGGACTTCATCTATAGGTTCTTCCAGGTCTATCTCAATGACTAAACTATGTATAGACTTATAAAGGACCATTATGACAATATGTGACTCGTGTTTAAGAGGTGTAGGTAGCTCCATATATCATTAAACCTAAATAAGTACATATTCACAACCCCTTTAAGACATTTCTCAAGCATATCATCTACAACTATGGTTTATGTATTGACCCTTTAAAGATAGCCATCATACTTTAGCTCCAAACTCCTTCAACATAAAAATATGTTTACACCTTTCTAGGCCATTGTGTCTACTATAGGAAGTTTATACAGAGCTATGCAAAGATTGTAACACCTATGGAAGAGCTCTTACACAAAGATGGCCCATTTTATTGGGATGGGGTACAAGAGGAGGCTTTTGAAACATTGAATCTAAAGTTGGCTAGCACATCGATTCTATAATTTCCATACTAGACTAATCCTTTCCATGTCCATGTCAATACTTCTATCTTTGTAATTGGTGTCATATTAACACAACCTAGTGAGGGCAAGATGGACCACCTTATCTCCTTTGTAAGCAAGAAATTGATGCAAGCAGAATAGAGTTACACCACTATCGAGTGTGAGGTACTGGCAATGGTTTATGTCTTAGAAAACTATAGGTAATATCTATTGGTGATCCCATTCATCTTTTTCACTGATCATGAGGTGCTCAAGTGCCTCATGAACAAGTGTGTTCTACATGAATGCATATGTAAATGGATAGTTCTATTTCAAGAGTTCCAATTTTCTATTATTGTTAAGCCCAAGAAGCAAAACTTGGGGTTAGACCATTTGTCTCACATCAATTTTGGTGATATGATAATGCCAATTGAAGATGACATGCTATATGCACAACTATATAGAGTTTATCACATTTTTTAAGACTTGGCAGAGATTGTCACTTTCCTAACATTTGGGTTTACACCTTAGACCATGTCAAAAAAAGAGAAGAAGCAACTTTCAATTTGTGTCACCCACTTTCAGCTTATTGAGGGGGAACTATAAAAAATAAATAGAGTTGAAGTCCTACACTAGTGTGTCATAAAACATGAAAGGGACTTAATCTTACAATAAGCACATGGGGGAATCATAGGAGGCCATTATGTTGGAGATACAATGGCATATAATATATTATAGTCTAGTTTGTGGTGGCCAAGCCTATTCCAAGATGCAAAGGAGTACACCAAGGCATGCAACATATGTCAGTGCACCAAGAAGCCCAACCACTAGTATGAGATGCCTCTCATCCCCATTCTTTCCCTAGTATCATTCAAGAAATGGGCCATTGATTTTTTTGGGCCAATAACTCCCATAACATGGTGCACAGGTGTAAGGTATATCTTGATGGCCACTAAGTATTTCATGAAGTGGACTAAGGCTACATAGACAAAATACTATATAGCCATGATAGTCATGCACTTCATCTGAGAGAACATAATTAGTCAATATGGGTTCCCATTCATTTTGACTAGCGATAGAGGTACTCATTTCATTAATGAGATGGTGTGCATCCTCTTAACTAAATAAATAGTATTGCACCATAATACCACCTCATATCATCCACAGGAAAATAGCATAGCTAAAGCCTTTAACAAAATTTTGGGAGTGTGCCTGATAAAGATATGCAACATTGATCATAAGGATAGGGATGATCACATCTTAGTGGTACTATGGGCATACCACATGACATGTAAGAACCTAAACAAAGCTACACCCTTTCAACTAGTTTTTGGCACTGAAGCAGTTCTTCCCATGGAATTCCTAGTGCCATCCTTATACATTGTATGGGTTGGTCACTTAGACAACAGGGAATATTTGAGCACAAGGTTGGAAGATTTGGAGTACTTAGATGAAAATCATTCCCAAGTAAGATGGATTCAACAAATCAAAAAGGTGTCCCAAAAGCTCTGGCATGATAAGCGCTTAAATCATAAGGAACTGATTAAAGGAGCATCGGTGTTGTTCTATGAATCTAAGTACTTGAAGCACCCAAGAAAATTTCAAATAAGGTGGATGGGCCCCTACATCATCCCTCACATATTAGAGACAAATTCATGAAAATTTTGCACATTATTTGATGAGACGCTTCTAGGGAATTTCAATGGAAATCAATTAAAGCCATATCGGCAGTAGGGTGGTGTTTATGCCATAAGCACACCAACTTCTTTGGTCACTAGGTTGGTTGTGTTGAGCTAACCAGAATAATGTTTGGTGCAAGCCAAATGGCTATAAATTAAATTTTATCTTTGTATAGTGTAAAAAGGTAATAAGTAGCGCATGGAGAACTAAAAGGAAATTCGTTTAACCTCTTATGCATAATTTGAATCAGGTGAGTCAATTCCTTAAACTTTCTAAGCGTATGAGGCTAGGCACCTAAGTAGTGGGCATGTGATACTCATTAGACTCAATGAAGAGGAGCACATAACCTCGTGCACAAGGTCTTAAATGAAGGGCACTTCCAAACCCATTAGTTAAACTACTCTATAATTTCATGCATAATTCCAATCAGGTGAGTTGAAAACTTACACTTTCTAAGTGCATGATGTTAGACATCTAAGTGGTGGGCATGTGAAACTCACCATATGTAAGAAGAAGATGCATCAAATCCATGTGCACAAAGTGGACATTGTAGGGATCTTAAAGGACCCAAAACAAACTACTCTAGTGCCCCCACACATAATACCAGTATGGTGATTCGAGCCTATTTGCTTTCTAAGCACCTATGTCCAGACACCTATTATTTCTAGGCATGAGGGAGTTTCTAGACATAGAATAATTTAGAAAAAATTGTTTACGTATAACATAAAGGTAGCATTTATGCCATAATTTAAAAGTGGTGCATCATTTGATCCTACAGTAGAGATCCAAAGGAAAATAGTGAAGATGCACAAACATGGTTGTGCATAAGGGAAAAAGTGAAAACATGTGATTTGATCATGCACAAGACAACAAGGAATAGATGAAAATATTGGAGGACTAGCATAAGGTATTTATATGGGGTAGGGTAGGCCAAGGTAAGACAACATGCAAGAGATTGACCAAGATAGAGAAGCACATTTGAAATAGAAGCATAGATATTAAATAAAGTGGAACTGAGGATACTAAATCATGTGCATGTGAGGCATTGCACCTAGGTTACCATAAGGAATGTGAAGGTCATGCTAAGTGAACAATCATAGAAATAAATCATCTAAGATAGCTGACATCCACCCAAAAATGAGTGGGAAGTGACTGTTTGAACCACATATCACTTCATTGAAAAATCCATTAGGAACATTCAATGAGGTGGCAATGGTGGCAAAAATATATGCAATTAAGGCGTTAATGACAAGGGAGTCTCAAGGATTTCATAGATTTTCATGTTTTCTAAGAAATTGAAGCATCTATGCCATAAATACTACATTAATGATGGTAGCTGGGAGAGAAAGTTTTAAAATAGCAAGCATCAGATTTGCTTTGGTTATAAAGTTTAAGCTAATTCAAGACTTAGAGTGAACCTAAGCAAAAACTAGAGATTTGAAGTGGAAAAACCTTATCAAAGCAAAAATTTGATCACTTCAAGCACCAAGAGTGAGTGGTGGTATACTAATAAGGATTGTGTTCACAATGATGCCAATTTGAAGAAGTGTGGAGAAGAGATTTTTGTAGAAAATAAATAGTGGGAGCAAGAAGTTGTCACCCAAGATACCACTAATAGCTCATGAAGCTTAGGAGCCAAAGGTGCAATCATAGATCTAGAGATTGTGAAGCATATATAATAATTTACATCTTTGATAAACTACACCTCTTATGCTTCAACACAAGTCAATTTAGGATGGTGAAGAAGCACAAGGTAGTGAGCTCTACATAGGCATAGTAGGAACTCAAAAGGGTTAAGATTATATAAGATATTATGGTTTCCAAAACTAAGGCACATTTGATCAAAGCAATTAGCATTGCAAAAGTTGACACCAAGGTGCTTACAAAGATGTCCTATTAATTCATGTAATTTCCTCCAAAGGTTGTAGTGGGAGAATATTGTTGATCATTTTTTCATAACTATCAGCTAAAGGAATATAACCACCGACCGTCAAGTCACTTTCAAGACTTGTTGTAAGATTTTTTTGTGGACACAAGGTGAAAGAAGGTACAAGGTGATGCCCTGTTTGATGTCTCAATTCAATACAAGTTGATATCTTTTGATACAACTCAACTCTATGAGTTGCCCTATTTTAAGAAGCTAGAATAACTTGCATAGTTCCTACTCTCATTCATCCATGAGTACTATATTTACTTTGTAGGTAGGATCATGAAGATTTCAACGTAGTTGATCAAGAGAATAATTGGGCTCCCAAATGTCGATAAAGACATCCATCAAATGATGGATGATGATAAAGAGGTGGAGTGCATAGATCAACTCTTTAATTATTTCAAGGGGGGTTTTGTGTTCCCCATAAACAAGTACAAGGACCCCAAAACTAGGGAAACAACATGCCTCATAAGTTCCAAACTATGCCTAGACAGTTAATGGATCGATGTGGCAAAGGCATACATATGCATCACATATCACATGGTGCAAGGTGTGTAATTCAACATTACAAAGTTCATCACCGAATTGTTGCTAAAAAATGAAGTGGAGTACCATAGCATGAAAGGGACCTTTAGGTGGGGGCCCATCCTTATACTAATTATCATGGAGAAAATTGGGATCCCAAATGGGAATGAGGATAATCTCTAGGTTTTCCAAGAACACAATGATTCACCGATGCAAAAATATAAAGACTTCACTTATTTCCCCTTCTTCAGCACCAAATACAAAATTTGCATGGTGTAATGGTGTGATAAATACATAGAGGCCTTTGGGCTAGAATGGTGCATCCCTCAGGGGCTCCCCTAGAGCATGTTCAGAATGGCAACTTTTGTCGTGATGTAGCATTATTGTGTAGTACACTTGGCACTAGTGGATGGCAACAAGTTAGGGTGGTTGAAGCTCCACTATGCCTTCTTAGTAAATAACTTTAGAGAGGCACTATGGTAGATCCCCAATGCATAACAACTAGACATTCTAATCAAGGAACTAGATATGGAGAGGTGCAGATTAAGGCACTAGCTCATTTGTACCAATAGAAAGTCCACCAAAGATAAATAAGATGAGGTGGATCACATTGATATCGATCCCTTCCTAAAGGCAACCATAGCTAGCTTCATCCATAGGCTTTAATATAAGATGAAGCCAAGGAAAAAAATGGCCTAGAAAGAAGGCACAACACATAACACCAATCCTCCTATATAGATCGGTGATGACAAGACCCCAATGCCAATAGAGAAGAATAAGTTTCCCAAGAAGAAGAGGGGGAGACTTTGGAAGAGATAGTGGAGTGTATAAGGCTCAAAATTGCCTTAAAATAAGAAGTATCTCCTTCAGACTCCTTCAAGAAGCATGTATAATTAGTTCCAAAGGCTTCCTCTAATGCAAAGAAGAAGGGCAAGGTTCCTCCTATGGCACTGAGGATGATCCTATCTGACATAGAAGAGGAAAAGGAACAAGAGGAGTTATAAGAATAAGTAATGGGGAGGGGCGTATACATCATGCTAGAGGAAGATGACTACTTTTCAAGTGAATGGACTCCCTCTCCATCCCATCAAACTGAATTGGAGAAGAAGATGCAGAGATGGAAGAAACTTAGCTTCATTGAAGCCAAGATTCAGAGGGCACAGGAACTAGAGGAATGGAGAGAAGAAATGATAAAGGTCAGGATGTCAAATGAAGTTGTCAAGATGGTTGAGCTTGAGGAGCAAAGGGAAGAAGAGAAGTGCAAATCATGGGAAATGAAAGGGAAGAAATAAGAAAGGATGAAGGAAGGAGAAATAGGAGAAGGGCCCAGTGAGGTGGAAGCACATGAAGAATCAACACATTCAAGTGCACGAATTGAAGAAGAGTTGAAGCATAAATGGGAGGACATGGGCCTAGACCAAGAGCACATCAACATGACACTGAATTTTCACCATAAGCGAGAGGCCATGAGGGCCAAGGGCATGTCTCAAGCTTAAATCAATTAAATAGAAGCCAGGGAGATAGAGGCAAGAGAAAAGAAATGCAAGGTACAAATTACATAGAGAAAGGCTAAAAATGAAAAAGCCAAGAAAGAAGAAATAAAGAGAAAGGTCAAGGAGGAGAAGGCTAGAAGGAAGAAAAAAGAGGAAAAAGTGGCCTAGGCAAAAAGGGATAAGATGGTGAAGGAAAGAGAGAAGAATAAATTTGCTACTAGCATGAAACCTAAAAAGGAAAAAGTACCAAAAATGGCACCTAATGCCTGCACTGGAACAATAGAAAAAGATGCATAGCAAGCACACCCTAGATCTGAGGGGACACCTGGAGATAAAGAAGATGATGATATCACCTTCAAGAAACAAATAGATAAGGAAACATAGACCCCATTGGGGAAAGAGGAGAGAAAGCCTAGTACCAAGGAAGCCCATGCTGAAGAGCCACGACAAGAGGAGGAAATGGACAAGGGGGAAGTCCATAGAAGAACCCCTATGAGAAGGAGAACATGACAATGAGTCTAACACCGAAGAAAAAGAAGTGGACTAAGGGGAGAAGTTCAATGAAGAAGCCCTAGAATAATAATAATAAGAAGAAGAAGAAGAAGAAGGATAAGAATAAGAAGGCACTGACAAAATCATCAGCACTAGCAAAGAAGAAAAGGAGCTAAGCAAGGAAGAAGAGTATGAGCTGAGTAACTAGAAAAAAGTGTAGCAGGGGTTAAAAGAAGATGATGACTTGTATATGATGGATTACATACCCCTAAAGACTGCCACAACCCTAATGTGCCATCAAGTTTCTTGGGTACTAGATTACTACATGGATGAGTCCCAATTTGAGGTTTCAAAAAAATCACTTCAGAGTGCTAAGAAGCTGGAAGAGGGTCATGACTATAGCTTATAAATCCTTGAGATATGAACCCTATAAGGTTAGAAATTCCCTTATTAAAATGGCCTCATTAATGGCATGCAAGAACATCATTAATGATGTTTGCACCAATAGTTGGAAGAAGATAGTGCAAAAGGCAGAAGAAGAACTAAAAGCAACAAAGCTCAAGCTCAAATAGTTGGTCAAGTGTGTCAAAGAAGTGCATCCATTCCTGTTGGATGATGTTGATACTTTGGAGATGAATGAAGTGGATAAAGTATGTGCATTGTTTGAGAAAATGTTTCCCTGAATGAAAATGGTGCTAGAAGAGCAAGAAGACTCTTGTGAGGCCATAAAAAGAGAGCTAAACAAAAAGTTAGATGTGGTAGAAGACCTCTTTGCCAAACTATAAGAGGGTGTAGAAGAAGCAAATGCAATATTTTTCAACTTCACCACTCAAGCAGGGTCATTGATTCACACCTTAAAAAGGCAAAGGAGTAGAAAGATGTGTGTTCAAATACTCTTTCAAAGTGAGCAAAATAAACTGCATACAAGTAATGGTACAAGTCGATACCTTAAGTTCCCAACTAAAGACCCAAGAGAAAGATCTGGAGGCACTCTTTTGTACCTTCTAAATGAAGAAGTGAGTAAGGGAATATTCTAGATGGCAAGGTAAGGTGAGTAAAGGAAAGGCTTGAAGCATTTAGAAAAGAAATGGAAATCACAAGTGTGCTCATCTTTGAGGCTATATCAACTGAAGTAGAAGGTGTTTTTGAATAAATCAAACTCCCTATCCAAGGCTACAAAAAATTCAAGGTGGAACTAAAGCAAGGTGTGCCCAAATTTTTCACACCAAAGGCACTGAAAGACTAATCCAGGGTAGACTAGCAATTTTTATATGGGGTAATGTTAGACCACCTTTTGATCCAAATTTGTAGACCGTGCCAACTCAACAGATCTTGGTGTATGGTAATCATTAAAAATGATAGCTCTTTTAAAATCATTAGCACCAGTTAGAAGAATCTTTGAGGATCTCATGTCAGCTGACAGGAAGTTACTTATCACCTAGGTTTGAATTAGTGGAGCTGATGACATAATAACCCCCAGTGACAGCTCAGCATCTGACATGCACCCATCCACCTTGGCAAAAAGATGCTCCTTCACCTATAAAATAAGCTTGAACCTAAAGGAAAAGGGGGTAATTAATGGTAGTGAATCTCTGCTAAAATGAAGAGACACCAATATTATATTGTGATCTGCATGAACTAGGTTAAGGATTATGAATGTATAACCCAAGCTCACCTGTGAGCCATTGGGCATGAGTAGTTTTGAAGATGAGCACATTCTCTATTTTCATGTTATGGACTATGTATACTGAACTATGAATTAATGAAGAATGTTATTAAAACTAATTGAGTGTTTTTCTTTTCTAGATTGTTATAGCATTATCCTGCATTTACGACTTGAATCAAATAGTTATGATAGTATAAATTCCATGCTTGCATATGTTGTCGAGTGAAGGTTTTATCCAGGCCTTTAATGGCATCCTTATGCTAGACAGTGACTTGGCTTAGTATTAAAACTTACTAAATGTTGAAACTGGTATGCGTCGAGTCCCTAGTAACCATGCCTAGAGTGCTACCTTGAAGAGTGAGTACTGAAACATGAGCCATTCCCTTAACTCAGCTAAGTGCTTGAAGGACATTTAACTTATTATCCCTATGGCTTGTGCCACTAAGAGATATATCTAGCCAAATATAAACTTACACCCAAAAGACTTATGCCCTTGAATAGGCTCATGCCTATTGATCTTACCCAGAATAGCCTTGCACCAATAGGCCACCTAAGCCCATTTTACCAATGACTAAGTCCTATTGAGACAAAGGTTACACCATGTTTCAACTAGCCCAATGCGGACCCTGATCCCTTCACTAGTGCACTTTGGGTGAGCACACAAGGCTTGCATCTTGTGTGAAATTAATGCCAACATAGTAGTACAATTAAATGTTGTGTGCCATAGACTTTACTATGCTCATGCCGAGTTGTATCAAGTATAAAGCTAACCTAGATTGACTACTAAGCGCATGACTAAGCATAAAAGCTAAATAGGATGATTTTCTACAATAAGCAGAGTTTATACTCAATCAGTGTACTAATTTTTGATTTCTCCCCTTGGTAGTGAAGTCCAGTTGGGATAGCCAAGGGTGAAGGTTTATTGCTATGTGATGAAATCCTAGTCAGGCCTTATGTCAATGTTTGATGAATTAATTGTATGAGTGGTTTGGTATTTTGTGTGCAATAAAAGTGATTGTTATGATTGATTTATTGATTAATTTTAAACTATATGATTTAATCAAGCAAGCAATCAATGAATGAAGGTTTATTTTAAACCCAAAAGGAAATTTTTTATTTCTTTGAATGAGTACAAAAACAACTAGAATGGACCTAAATGCAAAATGAGGATGCAAGTCCTATCCTAAGATGAATGTTTTTTCACTTTTTAGAAAGAAAGGGAAATAAATGATTTATCTTTTCTAAGAAATTAATGAAACAAGTACTTGCTTTTAAAAATAAAGAATTGAAAATTATGATTTTTCAATGTTTAAAAACGAAGAAAATAACGTTTTAATTTCATAAATAAATAAGTACAATGAATGAGTCTTTCACTAATGCAACCAGAATGCCCTAAAATAATTACGAACCCAAGAAAACTCTAGGATCCCATCGGGCATGCCAGAATGTTTCACTATGTGTTGCATTATTTTTTTTCTTAAAGAAAATAAGTAAAACTTCAAAAAAAGGGAATGGTGTAGAAGAACCTAGATTTATTTACATGCTCCATGATCCAATTGATTGTGAAGAACTCCCCTTTGGCTTGGGAGAATGACTTGTAATAAGAAGGAAACTAGAAATGGATTGATTAGTAGGATAGGAGGGTGGATTGCCTAGCAAATGCTAGATCCAAGAAGTACTAAACTTCGCTGGAAGGTTGTCATTCCACTCTTTAAACAAGTTAAGTTTTGGAAAATTAAAAGAGATGTTTGCATAAAGTAATAGAAAGTACTCAACCACAATGAAATAAATGCTTTTTAAGAGAAAATGAGTGTTTTTATCAAAATAGCATTAACTTGTTCAAAACTAATGTTAAAATGCTAAAACTTGATTCAAAAAATTGTTTAAGACTCTGTGTTGTGACAGAAGTCAAAAACCCATATTTTGGGTGAGGGCTAATGGGTGAATTTAGCTTGTTATTTTTGGAAAAAAGAAATACACAAAGAACGATGCCGATCACTGTGCAATCGATATCCGTTAAGGGATGATCAATGCCAGTCAAGGGTGACCAATGTCGGTCACAGTGGGTTTATCAAGTTCTTGGTTTTGGGAAGATGGACTTTGGTTTAGTTGTAAAAGGGCTTTTGTGGGATATTTAGGGTTGGATGATAGTCGTGAAGATAGAATGATGTCTCAGAGATATCAATCATAGATATTTGATAATAAAATGGTAAAGAATGATCAATGGATGTTTGGTGGAAAAGAGAGTGTTTGGAGTTGCAGAAATCCAACACAAGAGAGGATATGGGGAGGATGGGAAGTGAGTACAAGCACTAAACTACTAAAAACTAAATATTGAACTAAAAACAAGTATATGATACTTAGCTTGTGTAGGAGTTACTGGCTTGGAGAAGCCCTAAAGTTGAATGTAAGTTGTTTGAGAACCCTATAACAACATGGACAGAGTAACAGTGCTTGATTCCTCTGTATTGAGGTATTGAAGCACTTTCTTATCTCTAGGTTGGTTCTCTAGTTTGTTGGGAAGCTTGGATTCGCATGAGAGTTTTGATTCTCCCTCAAAATTTTCAACCTCCTCAGCAAGGGTCTTGGGGCTACCTTAAGTAACTGACATCGATTTTGGTCAATCGGTGTTGGTCGAGGGGTGATCAACGTCGATCAAGGTGGATATAGTCAAAGTTGCCAAAAATAGCCATTTGCACTTAAGTTTGGTCATTAAGACCATTAGAAGTGGTTTGATCTAATTTAAGGCAGCATGGGCATGTGAGAAGAAGAGGTCTAGGAAGTTAGGGCATTGAATGCCAAGGTAGAAAATAGTCATAAGGCTAGGTATCATTAAGTTAGCCATGGGTTTAGGTAGGGAGGTGTAAATAGGATTATTTAACTAATTAATTTAGCTAAATGGGGTAAATGGGTGTCTTTTTGGGGTTTTAATAAATATTCTAACCCAAAGGGGGTATTTTACAACTAAAACCATTTGGTGTGGTTTTCTAGTGTCTACACTAGGACTGACAAAGATGGGTTAGAAGAGGCAATCGAGAGTCTTAATCTTGTGAAGACTCAAGAAACCCTCACCTACAATAGAGAAAAGGAGCATGTCAAGAGCAAAAGAAAAGTTGGGGAAGCTAAGGGGGTGAATGTTGCTAACAAGGAGCATATTAATCTTAAAGATCTTTGGGAGGAAATATAATTACATGGATCTTTCCTAAGATGGTTCCAAAAGAATCAATATTTGATCAAAGAATCCATTAAAAGGGCTTAGGGACCAAAGAAGTGGCCAGAAATAAACAAGAATTTCAGGATCTGGCTAGCCATATGAGAGAATTGGAGGAAAGAGACAACAAATTAGAAGAAGAGAACATCTCTCTCAAATATAATCTTGAAACTTTGGTGGGGCATAGTAAAGCCACAATTAGTAATTGTCTTGCTAGTATGGGGGTACTTGTGCAACTATTTAAAAAGAAACCTGAGGGTGGAGGCATGAGTAAGATGCTCAAAAGAGGAAAAGAAATGTCCAAGAGAAGAGAACAAATGTTGAACAGTATGGAACAAACCTTGAAGGAAATGTTGGATAATTGGAATGAAGCCCTTAGAGAGTAAGATCTACAGATTTCTTGATATTTGTGATTTATGTTTGTTGTTGGCCTTTGGTGTCTTTATTGTGATGTTGGTGTGCGTTGATTGTAACCTAACCTTTTGTTTATTTATGTTCTATTGTACAGTCCTTTTTTTATCATTCCGGTTGTTTTGGCCTAGATTATGGCTTTTGTATATAAGGGTAGATTCCCTTTCAAAAAAATCACTTTACCCAAGTAATAAAAAAATTAAGTACTATAAATTTAATCTCATTCAAAACTAGAAGATTTGTCAAGTCCTTTAAGTCAACAAAAATTAAATTTGAGGGAAGAGAGAGAGAGAGAGATTATGTATTCAAGACCTCCGTAATTTATAATCATGATGGCCAACCTTATTTTGAAATAATCGAATACAAAAAGCCATTATTCTACCTTCACATTAAAATATCTTATAATTCAATAGATTTATCATATAATTATTTTGTATTATAAAATTATATTAAATCCCATGACAACATAAAAATTATATAATATCATTCAAATCTATTAGTGTAATGTAATCTCATTTGTTTATAATGAATCATTAATCATTGCATGGTATTTGTCCATTTTGATCATATTACTAGAATCTTGATATATTTTCTCTCTATGATAGCTATCATTGTTAACTAACTTCCGCTGATAGTTAATCATCTGATGACCGGAAATTCCTTGCTAATATAATTGAGACACATAAATGATTTCATGATACCTCTAATTAGCACTTTGATAAAGAATATGGTCAATTTGACTAATGAACCTTAAGTCGATCCCTTGCATTACCTTTTTCTTTATCTTTTTATTAAAGGAACTAAAGGGCATTTGACTAAGACAGTGCTGACATTATTAGTCCACCAAAAAGGAGCATCCCATAAAACCGCACAGGTTAAACATAGTTTTGATATAATCTTATTATAAAGGGATGGGACTCAATATATCACGTCCACATTACTAAACCCTTAGCATTCTATTCACCCAACTCGCAGACCGCTAGGGGTGTCACCAACGGTGGAGTGGCGCAGGGAAACTACCACAGTTTTGACAAATAAGAAAAGGGCAATTTCCATGATTCGTAAATAGGAAATCACATTAAATTCCCAAGCGCTAAGCAGAAAAAGAAACTACAGTAACGGTCATAAGGGGATCTTAGTATTATAATGGCTACTATTACACCTTTGTTAAGGCTATACCAGTATTAGCATATAGACCGTCACGTGGGAGACAAGATATCACAACCAAAAAAGTTTTAATCGAAACCATGCATCGCCAGATTTATATATATATAAATAAAAATTAGCAAGAATAGGATGAGAAAATTGTCTCGTGCAACGGAGAAGAAAGCTCTCAAGATGGCTCTATGAAGTCTTGCATATTGTAGTATACCTTTCCCATTTCTAACTTTATTTCATCAAGCTCCTAACATCTCTTGGGTGCATGCTAGGAAGATGAACCATTTATAGCATCGTTAAGGAGGGGAAAACATTTTATGAAGGCTCCTAAAGGTTCATTAAGAAGGTTAAAGTTTCATTAAGAGGGTTTAATGATGCATTTTCTTGGCATTGTCATAAATACATTAGAAGAGAAGGGGCAAGATTAACCAGCACACGTAAATTTAGTGTGTGTTGGCATTATTTGGTTTTATCAACATAAATGTTGACTCCTTGATGGTTAAGTGGCAAATAGAAATAAACGTGGATGGAGAGACCGCTCACGTCGTTATCCATTCCACGTCCCTTTTCTCAAAGCCCATTACCACCACCTGACGAGCCATGTCACCACCTAAACATGCAGGCATCCACACTGGCAAGACATTTCGCATTAATGTTTGAATGGATTAGGAAAATCACGTGATATTCCCTACAATTCCTCTATTTCATGCAGTTGAACTAGACAAAGGCTAGGAAAAAGAAAAAAGTTCTCATTGTGGTCATAATTCAAGGCTCTCATACACAATAAATGCACCTACATAGTATTCTACGTTGGTTAAGCTCTCCCCCTTCACTCCCATTAATAATTTTGAATGTATGTTGTGTGCTCAGCCCATTACATACACTGCGATCATTTCTTGAAAACATTAATTGAATTGTTTTCATTAGCAGATTTTAAACAATGCATACTTTTCATACTTTAATACTATTTTTTGTAATCCTAAAAAGTTAAATACATTGATATTTGGTGGTGATGGGGAATCCAAGAACAAACACACATGTTCTGATCCCACTTGTTAGGATCTTGCTCCTCAGAAAGAGCACAATATGATTACCAAATATAAGCAATTAAATATGCGAAAATAACCAGAAGCACAAGTAACTAGAATTCACAAATAGCACAGAATATGAGAGAGAATACACTATCTTGTATTAACACTTTACAGAAAAGAATACAATAAAGAGCCGCCACACTCTTCCACCTTACAGAGGCTTCCCACACCTCAAGTGTACAGTAATTCGTCTTCAACACTCTCCTACCAAAAACGGTCCCAACAACCAACTCACACACAGAATTGGTGTTCACCTCTCCAACCAGTCAGTAATAACCCTCCCAATACACCAAGCACTCTATAGTACTTCAAGTTGATCTCCCATGAACCTGCAACCTGCAATTCAACAGACCATACTCACACATGTAGATCTCCTATGAGCTTGCAACAACCTGCAACTCAATGATCTTACAATGGAAGGAACTTCCTTGCCTTCCTTATCAGCTCATATATTACAATACATGCCAATGGGTCTATAAATAGATCCCAGACTTAAACAATAACTTAGACTCTTAATATAGACAATTATCCACGTAGCTCAAAACTCTAACTGGCCTTTACATGCAAACACTTCGTTTACTTAACTAACTGTCCGTGCAACGAACAGTTCTGGAACACACAGGCGACCGACGCCGGTCCCTGCTTGCCTGGTGCTGCCGACGTCGGCCGACTTCTTGCCGTCGCCGGTTGCCTTCTGCATTGGTCACGACCGACGTCGGTCATAATGCCGACGCCGGTGCTTATCAAACTTCAGCAACCTCCTTTTCTTTGTCTGCAACAAGTTGAAGCTTTTAGCTCCACACCCTAACAGGTGGTTTGATACTTCTCTTATTAGTGGGAACAAATTTATTATGTGGATATTCACTAAACTTCAGTATTAGTGATAATTTTTAGAGGTTTGCATTTGAATACTAGATGCTAAATCAAATAGATGTTACATATTATCAAAAACTTGAGTAAACTAGATTGATTTAGGGCATATTTATTTTTCTATTTTGATCCATTGATCTTTGCCTTGTTTTAAACTAGATTTTTGTGTACCTTATTTTCTAGCACCTTTTGTTGCTTGAAATAGTGGGGTTGTAATTTTATTTTTATATTTAATATATCCATCCTTTAAATTATGTGAAAAAAAATACATGTTTCTCTGACATGAATTATGTGAAAGGAAACAAATAAATCACACCATAACACAAAGGATTTTATCTTGGAAACCCCAGTGAAGGGAAAATCAGCTTGGTAGTATCAATTGATCACTACGTCTTCCTTCAAAAAATGGTCATTTACAAAAAATACAAATGGAGTATGAATCATCACTCTATTAGTAAATTATCTACCCTCAATTATTTGTTTACCACTACATTACAAAGAGCACAATTGGAGCATGAACCTGACGCTATAGTGTTAGTTTCTCCTCTCAACTATATTATATAGTAATTGAATTCATCTCTTACTTTTACACCCATTCACTTATATTCACTCATATAATCTTTACTTATCCCATTCCCCATTACATATCCTTCCTTGCTTCAAAATACATTTTCTATAGTCATGCATAACATACCCTACCATCATTGCATTATATAAGACCACACTTATGTGACATATATTGTCAATCAATTGACATTTTTGTTGTATGCGTCTCATTTTACATACATGTCTATTAGGCCATTGACAACATATTTTAGGTCAAATGGATCCATAAAAAAAATTACTCTTCTCCAAAATTAAGTGTCTAATATATATATATATATATATATATATATATATATATATATATATATATATATATATATATATATATATATATATATATATATATATATATATATATATATATATATATATATATATATATATATATTTCTACTAGCAACTTCGTGTTCACACCTAATTTATCTACTATAATTATAAAATACCTTAATAAATTGAATAACATAATATACACGGTTCCCTTGCCTTATTCATTGGTGTATAGATCAAAAACACAATTTCATATATATGTAGTTCATAGATAACCAACTATGGTTGAAACATGGATTGTATAGATAAATGTAATACCTAATAACAAAATGTTTCATCTCTATGAATAATTGTCTTACAACATAAACATCTCAAGTGTCTTATTTTTAAGATATCCTATAATTTAGATACATGGTATGATTTGTTGAGGCGTAAGGCCCTTTAGCTCATGAGCCACTTCAACTTTTTATCGTCTTTGATTGTCCTAATATATATGTTTGTGGCATTCAATGTGCAATATATAGTTTATATTTAGGCAAAAAAAATAACCAAATGAGGGATTGTGATGTTTCAAGTTTTTTACGTACTTGATTAACCAGTGCATGTGTAAAAATGTAGTTTAAATTCTAATCTTTTGAAACTTTTGAAGTGCAACAAGTGAAATATGTGTAATAAAAAAAGTGTGTATTGGTTAGTGTTGGATGGAAGGGATGAGCTATTCAAATCAATAACATGTTATTAAGTGTAGAAATGACATCATAATGCAATATGATAATTTTTTAGTTAATGAGAGGTGTCTACACTGTGCTCGTTACATTACATTGATAGATGGGATTGGTTTATGTTTCTATTTACGCAAGGAAAGAGGTATTTGTATGGAAGTGTATTCTAAATTAATTGTTGTTGAGATGAAATCAGTGAGGGATTGATGCAAAGAAAAATACACCTCTAATACAAACTCTACCTTTGTCCTTCATTCAAGAATTATCCTTTGTCATTCAATCATTCCCCATAGTCCTTTTGGGGTAATCATGAACTAATGACTATAATTTTCCTTCACAATGCTTCATAGGATCGTGCTACACTAGCTCAAATGTTCTTTCCACTATCAACAAACCATCCAAAGTCATTCAATAATATGAATCTTTCTTTGATTATGAACTCTTTTCAACCTTCACAAGCTATCAATGCTAAATAACCTTAAAATGGGGAATTAAAGAACAATGATGATTGAACTCATATCAAGACCTTCTATCTTATTATAGCACTCTCTTTATAACCTTGCTTATACCACTAACTCAAACAGTCTGTGTTTCAATGAATTTCTTACTTATTATTGGAAATGGGGAAGAGAAGAAACTAAGTACGGGTATGGTTGAAAAACTTAATTGATAGTTTGTGCGTTGAAATTAGAAGATTTTGAAGAGCTCCTCTTTGGCTTGAGAGGATGACCTATAGATAAGAAATCATTAAAGCAAAAAAAATTGTTAGACAGATAGTTGGGTAGATTTTCTAGTGATAGCTAGATCCCAAAAGTGAGAACTTCCTTAGGGACTGTCAATCCACACATTTTAAACAATTAAGTGTATAAACAAGAAAGAAAGGTACTTTAATCAATGAATTAAAAGGTATTGAAATTGAATACAAGAGTGATTGCTAAGAAATATGATAGAAATGATTAAATTAGTGATAAACTAATTAATACTAGTGCTAGAGGGTTGGGGTATGCTTAAAAAAATCATAAAGGGGTCTATGAACAGGTAGGAACATAGAAAATTAGGTTTGGTTAGGTGTAGGTAGACGAAAACAACTTGTTGGTTTTCACTACCATAGTGACCATTGATGGTTAGTGTAACCATCAGCAGTTAAGGTGACCATTGACAGTCAAGATGACCATCAGCGATTAAGGTGACCATTGACGATTGAATAGACCATCAGCGATTGAGTCAACCATTGATGGTTACTATGTAAATATTTGGGTTGATAAATTGCTAATTAACAAGATCCAAAATATGAATTTCAAGAGGTGGATAAGATTTGGGTTGATTAAAAAATGGAAATAAAGTAGATGAATACTCAAAAATAATTACTTGTCTTACCATAAGTTGATTAGGTGGATAGTTGAGTCAATTGATCTGTTGGTGGAATCTAGCTTGATTTCGATAGAGTAATGGTACTTGAAGGCTTGATGGAGAGGCGATGGAAAATTGACTCTCTAATATAATTGTTGAATTTTTGGATTGTTGATGGAGATTGACCTACAAGAAAGAAACTCCTAAATATACAAGCTCTTGATGACAATTTTAGATGGATTTTCACCTCTTTGCTCCTCTCTTCTTATAGGCACAAGGAAGAGGTGGAAATGAAGGTTCAACTAGGCTATCTAATTATAAATTATCTATGCAAAGACTCACAATAGGATTTAGATAAGTTATAATTAGAAAAGCAAAGCAGAAGATTTGCATGATTTTGGTTAGGGAGGTGGACCCTAACCATCGATGGTCAAGGTGACAATTGATGATTACCTTGATTATCGGTAGTCAAGTACCGAGGGGTAAAAAGGGCTAAAAGGTAAAGTTAAGCTAGTTAAGTTAAACTGACTACAGGTGAGCTTGTCTAGGATTTATAGGCTTAGATAGGTCCAGACAGGGTCCCAAGGTGGTTAAGGGCTACCTCAACATTTAGAATTGTAATGTGTGTATTTTTTATGTCTATATTTTACCCCTTTTGTTGTGCAACTTGAAATCAACTAGCTGCAAAATACAAACCGATTACTAAGTTAAAGGTCTGCTAATTACCTTGTGTATGGGAGGAGGTATTCCTCCTCAAACAAGGAGGTGATGAGGTAAAAACCAAATTGGGTATGGGTTTAACAAGGTATGTGAGGGTGAGGACAAAGGTATATGATAGGTTGGGTATGAGGGTGAAAATAGGTGTACAAAGTGTGATTATAGGTATGATAATCAAGATCACACAAAGAAAAAGTTGCCATAGTTTAAAATAATAAAAGGTCAAATCTAAGGGACAAGTGACCATTGTATCACATGATCATAATTAGACGTGGTGGTTGGGTACACCTATTAGTCTCCTAGACAACATCAGTGTTTTTGGTGGGTATCCAAGGTAGGAAGTGCTCCCATGGAAAACACAAATAGGTCAAGTGTCATGGGTATTTGAGGTACGAAGTAATCCTAAAAAACATAAGTCGATCAGGTAAGAGTGAGGTGGTGCAAATTCAAAAGGTGGTCAATATGGAAATGGTGTCACTGTGGTCAAGGGACCAGGCACAAAGTATCATAAAAAGCATGTCAATTGGGTCGAAATGGACCAACGCTAAGGTGATGAGGTATTTGGGGTGGGTGGAGAAGGTTGTATCCATGTGTGGGTCAGATTGGGTTGTTTTTATTAAGAAAAGGGTTCATCAAGGTCAATGCAATAAATTGAGCATCCTAACCATTGATGGTCAAGGTACTTAAGGGTGATTTGGGTGTTGAGCGGTGAAGGTGATAGCTGAGCACTTGGTCGAGTTTGTAGTTTGGTGATTGAGTGGAGGCATGTGTGGGAGGTAATCTCTTGGGATTGAGATGTAGGGAGCACATGGATGTGACTGAGAAGTTGCACATGGGCTCTGTCTGTGATAGAGTTTGAGGAATGAGGTAGGTTAATTAATAACTTTGGATGGGGGAATGAAGAATATAATCAAGAGATAAAATGCCATAATGAAAATATCAACTAGTCATGATAGGATAAGTAGAAATCATAGTGTTTCTTCATTGACAAGGACTAAAACAAAAATTAAAGTTGGATTGACTTAATAAACATAAGTCCTTCTAATGCTTTGTATTAGCATGTGGTAGTTGGATAAAAAGGTGTCTTGACCACGTAATGTTAAGTAAGATCAAAAATCTCTTGCATATAATGTAAATGGGAGATGGTTAAAAATGGAACCCTATTGGGAGACTAGAAAGCCTCCACTATAGGTGTACAAAATATCAGGATAAACAAGCCAATGCTAAGCTATGTAGACTGATCGATGCGAGAAGTTTACTTGTGGAAGCCAATTACAGCGTCTACCTGATCTTATTATTGGAGAGCCAATTGTGAATTTCAAGGTTATTTTGATTGTGATAATGGATCCTCTACTAATTGTTGTATGTGAGAATTTGATCAATGTGGGAAGCTACCAAGAAATTACTATGCTTTTTACAAATGCTTACTCAACCATCCTTCAAGGGATTGGTCTAAGTTTATGTGATTTGGTTGATACTTTTTGATAGTTCTCCTTCAAGGGAGTAGTTCATCTTATGTTTTGGCAATTTTCAATAAAATTTTAATAGTTGTCATTCAAGGGATCAGTCTGTAAATGCTAGGAATGACCCATGATTTCAAGTGATAGGGATTTTGTTATTTTACTTTGATTTTGCTTGACATAGAAATGCTTACACTAGCTTATTGGTTCATTTTCATGGTGGTAAAACTAAGAGTACAAGAGGGTTAGTTAGGTATAAAGAGGTTTAGGTGACAATGATCATGGGGATCCATCTTGAAAAGGGGGAGAACCATGCCATGAGTAGAGTCATGGTACCTATTGTTCAAGATTAGGATATGATGTTGACAAATAATCACATGATTCATTGTTAATATATTGCTCCTAAAAGAAGGAGATAAATGTGGGTAGATAGTAATGGATGATCTTAAGTTAAATAAAAGGTGGACTTGATCCTTCCTAACAAAATAATAGGCATAGGTGCAAATCATTGAGGGGCTCAGGATCTAGGTGTCCTTTGAGAGAAGACAATTGGTAAAATACTAATCCATACTTGGAGGTTATGATATAAGGTCTAAGACAATTGAAAGCAAACTTGCCCTGCTTACTTCTCTCCATATTGGTGACATGTTGATTTTTCTTTAAGATGAGGTATCCAATATTTAATTCTCACACTTTAAGGTGTTTTTTATAGGCGCACTTAATGCACTCTTGGTAGACATGAAGATGGGTGAGGGTTGTTAGGAGATGCTCATCGAGTAGCTCTAACTAGGCTAAACGATGCTAACAATAATCACTCTCAGAAATAAGATGTTACAAAGATATAATAAGATAGGGGATTTATACTTCAAGGGGTGAGATAGCCTCTGATCTAAATATAATATAAAATGGGGTAGCATCCATAAGGGTTATAACACTAGTGCAATATGCCCAAAAGGCGAAGGGGATGTGTAATTGCCAATCCTAACCAGATGAATTGACCATTTTAGTTAGCATGTTATTAGAGGTTTTGTTAGAGGCTTATGTTTTTCCATTAGCTTGGGGGTGATAGGGTGAGGAGAAAATTAACTTAATGTCGAATGCATCACATAGACCTTGGAATTGCTTATTCTTAAAGTATTTACCATTGTCGATGATAATCTTATGAGGGACATTGAAGCGATAGATGATATGATGGTTGATAAAGTTGACAATCTTTTCTACTTTGGTTAAGACTAGAGGAATAGCCTCTACCCTCTTGGTAAAGTACTCGATTGTGGTGATAATTGAATGGTGTCACTGCAAGGAATAGAGGTTAATTTCACCAATAAGGTTTAGACCCCATTATGAAAAAGGCCAAAAATTAATGGAAACATGAAGGCTATGGTTGGGTGCGTGATGCAAATTAGCATATTGTTGACATTTAACACACTTTTTCATGTAATCACAATAGTCTTGGTTAAGGGTATGCTAGTAATAACTAAGACGGTGGATGCACATAGCTACAACGTGGCCACTAAAGTGTCCCCCACAAATACTATCATGCATTTCCTTGATAGCATGAAAGGCTTTATGACTATGTAGGCAACAGAATAGGAGGCCATCAAAGCTATGATTATAAATAATTCCTCCCATAATGGTATAACATGAGGTACCCTGAATAAATGCTCTTTCATCATTGCTAGAGAGGCCAGAAGGAATTATGTCAAGGTTAAGGTAGTTAAAGCTTTGTTGATACCAAAGGTCAGTTTAGGTCTTTTCCACATTAAAAATGGTAGGGAAATATAATTTGACATAAGATAGATAAACCTATGGATAATGGCAAATAACTTAGAATCTGAGGGTGTAGAGGGTATTTATGAGGCAAGGGAGGCCATGGTGTTAGTGAACTTGTTGGTAAATCATGGGGTTGACTGGATGCGGTAATGCTCAAATGATGCTAAGAGTTCATCAACTAGTTGCTTGTACTATTGTAAAACATCATTTCTACACCGGTAAGAGCCATAGCTTTGATTGACCACAAGTTGGGAGTCACCAAAGATATTGATTATTTTGACTCTTAGGGTTAAGGTAATCTAAAGGCCTATTACTAGGTATTCGTACTCTACCATATTATTGGTACATTTAAAATCAAGCTTGAAGGACAAAGGGAGAAGTTTACCATTAAAGAGGATAAGGATGATACCAACTCCCCCACTGCATTGACATTTTGATCCGTCGAAGAACATGGTGACTTTATAGGTAAAATCCACTTGAGAAAGGGCCATGATGGACTCATCAGGGAACTTAAGAGGAGGAGGTTGGTTATCTACTAAATCTACTTCAACCAATTGGTCGATAATGACTTATCCTTTAATTGACTTCTACTATAGGAACTCAAGATTAAACTCTACTAAGATCATGAGCCACTTGGTCATATGTTGGTTTTAGTATGGCTTAGAGTGCATGTACTTGAGTGGGCCGGTGTTGGTTATGACATAGGTTTTATGGTTAAGAAGGTATTGGCAAAGCTTGGTGGCCAGGAAGACTAAAGATAAGTAGAGTTTATCAATATGGGTATACTGAGTCTCGTATTTGACTAATTTGTGACTAATGTAGTATACATCTTGCTCTCTATGTTGTTCATCTCAATGAGTTAGCATTGCCCCAAGGGAATGGTCAGTGGTGGAGATATAAAAGTAGAAAGGTTGGTCATCTTTGGGAGGGGTAAGGACATGTGGTGATAAAAGGTACTCTTTGAGTGAATCAAAGGCCTTTTGACAAGCGTTATTCCACTTGAAAGAGACATCCTTCTTCAAGAGGTGGTGGAATGGTTGACACCAATTCAAAAGCTAAGAAATGAAATGATGAATGGACTGAAGCTTCCTTTGTAAGCTTCGAAGTTGTTTGAGGTTAGTGGGAGGAAGCATGTGTAAGATTGCTTTAATTTTGGTAGGATCGACTTTGATTCCATGAAGGGAGACAATAAATCTAATAAGCTTCCCTAACAAGACCCTAAAAATGCACTTCTTAGGGTTAATACATACATGATAATGGAGAAGTCACTCGAAGATGATCTTAATAATGGCCAAGGGATCCTTTCAGAGTTTGGATTTCCTGATAAGGTCATCTACATAGTCCTCTATTATCTTATGGATTAGGTCATGAAAAATGTAGGTCATGGCATGTTGGTAGGTTTCACCAGTGTTCTTTAACCTGAAAGGCATGACTCTATATCATAAGGTTCCCTAAGTGGTGGTAAAGGTGGTTTTGTGTTGATCTTTAGGAGCAATTAAGAGATGATTGTAACTTGAGAATCCATCCATGAGAGATAGCATCTCATGGCCAATTGTAAGATCAACAAGCTAGTCAATGCTAGGTAGAGGGAAGTCATCTTTGGGGAAAGCAAGGTTGAGGTCATGAAAGTCCACATAAATGTGTAGTCCCCCTATGGCTTAAGTGATAGGTATGACATTTGAGACCTATTGGGGATAGTTAATGGGTTGAATGAAGTTGACAGATAAAAGACATTAAAGTTCTTCCTTGATGAGAAGGGCTATATGAAGATGCACACATTAGAGATTTTGCTTTATAGTTTTGGCATCACGATGAGTGACTATGTTATGGGTAGTAATGGTGAGGTCAATTTTAGGTATATCTCTATAATACCAGGTGAATGTTATGCTATGGTCTTGGAAGAAAGAGGGGAAATCTTGAAGCTCCTTGAAATTCAGTGATTGGCCACGTTTGATAATGTATGGATTGTCTTGAGTACCTACGTTGATATCTATAATGGATTCATTCAACATGGTCAAAGACTTGGGAGGAAGGGATTTGTGAATTAAAGAATCTAGGGCACCAAGGTAGGTGAGAATGGAACCATCATCCTAACACTACACAGTGTTAATGGTAGGAGAGTCCTTCCCTATCATTTCAATATGGATCAAAGGGATGGTCATGATCACCCACTCCTTCTGATAAGTTAGAGACACTAGGTTGATCATGTTGATGAAAAAAAAGTTAGGTGGGATGATTTCATCATCCTCACACGTAAGTGGAGGTGAGGTCAGTGAGGAAGGGGAATCCTCCTCAATAATGGTGGTGGTAGGTGTTTTAGGTTGTTTGTCTTTCTTATTATTAGGCAAGATGAAACCAAGGCCATGATTCTCATGTGGCTTCCTAGTTTCAATGGTGACCAACTCATATGGGTCATGCTCATATCATCTAAGAACAAAACCTTTCCCAGCACATCAATGGAGGTATGTCTTGGTAAAAGTTGGTTTATCGAGGTAAGAAAAACTAGCAGTGAATGGTCGAGGTGGAAGAGAGGTGGTATAAACATAAAGGGATTTATTGATTCCCCCATAGACAAAATGGGTCTTACAATTGGAGATCCAAAGGGAATGATAGTTCTGACATTGGGGTCATATCTTAGCTTGTCGGTAAGTTATATGTACTCATGAGGAGTAGGGAAAGTGTCAAGTGATAAAAGGTGATACTCCCCTAGTGAAAGATGATGGAACATGGATTCCAAAGGGTCTATAGTAGGGATTTGGTGTGAAGGTATAGAGGAACTAGTTGATGCTTCTTCTATGGAAGGGGATATGATATCCACTTTGGTGGTTGAAGGTTAAGTTTTAGCTATTGAGGGTGTGTTGGATGGGGGTATGAGGACATCATTGAGGCAGTAGATCATTTTGCATGTTGAGAAAGGACTTGGGTCAACTTGGATGGTGATGGCCTATCCCTCATGCTTAAATTTAATGCAACAGTGGAGGGTAGAGGAAATGTAACCCATGGAGCAAATCCAAGGTCTTCCTAGCAAGACATTGTATTGTGATTCACCTTCTACAACATACAATAGTTTAAAGAGTGTCTGAGGTCCTACATGGATATGAAGGATGATAGTTCCCAAGGTAGTGGCCATGGTATAATTGAAGGAGTGAAAGATGGTTGAGGATTCAGACATGACATTGTCCAGCAAGTTGAGTTGGTTGTAGGCATGAGAGGAGATGATGTTTATACTAGTTCCCCCATCAATCATGACCCATTTGATGCAAGTTTGGTTGATGTAAGAAGTGATAAAAAGAGGTGGATCTAGGTCCTCAGGATGGATGGAGGGTATTTTTAAATCCTTAAAGGTAATAAGGTTAGAAATCTAAATGGCATTGACAAAGGTGTCTAGAGGTTGGGGTCCTCAGGCTGGACTTCAATGGATTGTAAAGCCTCTATTAGTGCTTGGTGGTGATAGGGATAAGTAGAGATAACTCATACAAACTCATCTTCATCAGGGTCTGATGAAGTTGTTTGAGGATAATTCTCCTAATGGATTTTGACGGGTTAGATTGGGAGGCAACTAAGATAGACACCTTAGGTTTGGTCAAAGATGAAGATAATTGGCTATAGGTTGGTTGGGAGTTTCAAGCGGGGTATGCCCAAGGAATGGACACCTTAGCCTTTCCCTTATCCTTTTGTTTTTCTCTTGTGACCACATTAATAGTATGGATATAAAGAGAGGTTGAGCTAAAAGATTGGTCATATTTTTCTTCACTTTAAGGTGAGAATGGAGGAGTAGGTGAGTGTTGGGTAGGTATGGTGGGTGGTTGGACTAGTATGGGGATAATAGGAGGTTCTTCTATTAAAATATCATCCTCATTGTAAAGTTGATGGATGATGGCTTTAAGAGATTTGTAGTTCTCCATGTCATGTTTAGGTGTCCTATGATAAGCAAAAACTTGGTGATCATCGTACCAAGTAGGTTTTAAAGCTAGATGGTCAAAGAGCCTAATGGGAGGTATGGATAAATAGGAGGTCTATAATAACCTATAAATGATGGTTGAGTATGACTCAGCTAAATCTTGTAAAGGTGTAGTAGTTTTGGCTTTAGTGGTTGGAGTAAGAGGTAGCTTGGAAGTATATTTGGAAATAGGTGTCATGGGTAAGGTGTTTCGCTTAGTTGATGGCTTTGGTTTAGGTGAGGAGATTGATGAGCTAGAATTGGAAGATCACAAGGTAGGTAGCTTAGGTATTATTGGCATCATGAAGAGAGGTGCATCGAAGAGAAATTGTGAATGCGTAACCAAAAGAGGTGGTGAGTTTTTGGTAGAGGTAATTTAATTCATGTTCAAGGTAGAGGGATGAGGCAAAGTTCAAACCTTCTATCCTTTGTGTGGCTTTGCCTCTTTAGTTGCTTTGGTCTAGCATTGGGTTAGTGGGATTAAAGGGGTTAGGTCCACTTTCACAAATGGACAACTACGGATCAGTGTAGGAAGGATACCAAAATACTTGGTAGACCTAGTTGGGGTGATAAGAAAGGGTTTGGCTACTTGGGTCTTGGTTTTCTTAACTGGTCAAAGGTTGGATGATTTGATAAAGGTTTTAGCTGATTGGTTAGAGGGTTTGGTTAGTTGGGTGGATATGGTTAGGGATTGGTTAATGGAAGTGGAGGGTAGGTCTAAGTGAGAAAGGGTTGGAGGTTCTAATTGGGTAATGTAAGTGAGCCTTAATTTCTACTATAAGTTGGCTCAACCTGTGTCTAGGCTAGAGATAAGCTCCAATTTCTACACTAGCTTAGAGAATGGTTTGTAGGTTGGCTTAATTCCTTGAATGGTAGACTTGAAAGATAGGCCCCTATGTGGAGATACAGGGATGGTAACCTCATCTTCCTCTTCAATCAAAGGATGCAAGGTTTGGATGGGTGTCTCCTCCATGGGAGGAGTAGACATAGGGATTTTCTCTTTAAGAATAGTTTCTAAAGGGGAAGTGGTTTTCTTGATAGTTAAAGGTGAAGGTGAGGCGATGATGGCTAGCTATTTTGGTATATCAATTAAAAGGGTGTCTAGTGGCTCTACTACCTTAATAAGTGAAGGGGAAGAATATGGTGTTTCTATAGTTTGGATATTCAAGGGAAGGGAAGGTTATTTCACTACCTTGATAAGTAGAATGAGTGAGAGATAAATGGGTGGATCAATAGGTTCTTTATCAATGAGTGTGTCAAGGACCATGTTAACTATTTGGGTATCATGAGAATACTCGATCTTGTTTCTCTCATTTTTGGTAGGGGCATGGTTTGGGAGGGGTTTCCTAAACATATCAAGGACTTGGTTTGATGGTGCATTAGGGTTGTCTAATGTAAGCTCCCCCTTGTCAATGAGGGTTTGGACAAGGCTCTTAAAGGTGTTACACCTATTGACATCATGTCTTATCAATCAATGAAAGGTACACAAATCATTCTTATTGTACCAACTAGGTGTGGGATAAGAGGAGTCAAATTATTGGGGTGGCTTGATAGGAGGAATTTGAATGATATTTCCTTTAAATAACTTCTCCAAGATGAAATCATAGGACTCTCTAAGTGGAGTGAATTGCTTCTAGTTGTTCGAGGTCTGGTTCCTTAGGTTTTTTTTGAGGAACTAGATGAATTTGATTGGTCAATAGAAGGTGGAGGAGCAGATATAAGGATGACTACATTCACGTTTCCCTTGTTCTTGGCATTCGTATTGGACTAGTTGCTTGATTTAGAGGAAAAAAACTCAATGGTTTTATAGGTTGAGTTTTTGTTCTTGAGATTAAGCTTTCCTTCATCAATGGATCAGTTCTCCAACCTATGCACTATGGTAAAAGCTTCATCAAAGGTTTAGAAGCTTTGGACATGTAGGGTAGAGGAGATATTCTTGGCAACTGCTTGAGCAAAGAGATCTATGAGTTTAGGTTGAGGTAAGGAAAAGGAAAGTTAGTTAATAAAAATCCTCTAATGATCCAAAAAATTGGTAATAGATTCATCCTCGAATTGATGAATATAATAGAGGTCAGTAATAGACACCTTCTTGGAGATGTTGATAGAAAAGTGGTCTAAGAAGGTTTGGGCTAGTTAGGTAAAGGAGAAGATGGAATGCTTGGGTAAAGAACTATACCAATCTAGCATCGAACTAGCAAGAGACATGGGGAAGGCATAAAGTATAAGGGCCTCATAGTAGGTGATGATATAGCAAGCATGCCTAAATACCCTAAGTTGTTGTTGGGGATCCTCTTTACTTTGAAACTTAGAGAACTTGGGAAGTTCCCATTAGGGAGGATATGGCTTAATAGGTACAGATGGATGGATATACTCATTACAGATTTGGTCATATGACAAGAGGTTGTGAGAACCCAAGGTGGATGACTCTAAGGTGGTCATATTATCCATAAGCATCTTCAATAAGTTAGCTTGGGGTTGGGTACCCAAAGGGTTATAAGATGCATATTATTGCGGTGGTTAAGAAACATACAGTTAAATGGTATAAGGTTAAGAGGTTGCCACATATGAGTAACTAGATGTCAATGCTTAGGTGGAAGATGTATAATTGTAGGCAGAGGCAGATAGATGGGTAGTGGGTACATGCCCTTGTAGATTAGGGATGTAGTCGAAGGTTGATCTGAGAGGTGCTTGTTGGATAGGAGTGATAGTTGGGTTGGTGATTGATGGAAGGGTGGTGACCCTTGTATTGATTAATGGCAAGGTAGAGGATATGGACACCATAAGGCTTTGAAGTAAAATGGTGGTTGATAGGTTGAAAGTGACTAGATAAAGGCTAGTAATGTTAAAGGTAGGCACTCCTATAATGAATGAGTGGTTGTTTGGAGTATAAGGTATAAGGGTGGCAGTAGTTTGGGTTGGATGGTTTTTAATATTAGTCTCAAAGGGGTTGTTGTTTCATGAGGAAGCTTGGGTGGTTAATGGTTAGGTAGTAACCATGGAAATGGAGACACTCCCCATGCAATGGGGACATGCCATAAGGTAGATCTTTGGATGGGTTAGAGCCAACATACAGTAAGATGTGGTTATAAGGTAATGTTGGAAGGCTATGGGATTATTGTCTAAGAAAGCAACAAAATCCACGTCTCCTTGAGTAACCTCCCAAGGGAAGGTAGGACTTCTTGAAGGGTGAGGAGAGTCTATCAGTTCAGAGGTATATTCCATGGATGAAGAGGTGAATGAGGTAAGTTTGCTTGGCGATAGGTTTTGCTTTGCAAGGTCTCTTCATTATTGGCAAGTGATAACCATACGAGATAGGGGAGATAGAAAGCACAAACAACCCTAATACTCAAAAAAAGATAAGATAAGAAAATGATCAAAGAAATCCAATCCCACTCTAAGAGAGACATTAAGTCCTAGAGTTTTAATTAATCTCACTTTTGGCATATGCCTTAAGAAGGTATGTGACTGAAATAGGTTTATAGATTGGGTACTAAAGAAGAAATCTATGATGAGAGAGGGGAGATAGAAAGCACAAACAACCCTAATACTCAAACAAAGATAAGATAATAAAATGATCAAAGAAATCCAATCCCACTCTAAGAGAGACATTAAGCCCTAGAGTTTTAATTAATCTCACTTTTGGCATATGCCTTAAGAAGGTATGTGACTGAAATAGGTTTATAGATTGGGTACTAAAGAAGAAATCTATGATTGGTTTTAGGTTGTGTTTAAGAACTCAAAAGAGATCTGTATTGGAATCAATACATGGATTGGTATTTGGGTCTACCCCCTCACTTCACACACTATAGCAATAAGGGTGTTAGGTGCTTAGCTAAAATATATTGATATCCAGAGATTATACTCAGCTAGAGAGTTAAGTTGGTTCTCCCCTTGATAATGACCTCCAAGTAGGATCACCGAGAAAGGGGAAGGTTAATATTAGGTGATGAAATCCTAGTTGGGCCTTGTCTCAAGTATGTTTGATGTTTAATCAATTAAAGTGGTTTGGTTTAGGTGTGTACAACAAAGAGTAAATCTATGATAGATTACTTTGTCTTTAAGTTTAAGCTATGTGAACTAAACTTTCAAGCAGTCGATGTATGCACTTAATTTTAAGCCCAAAAGAAACTTTTGATTTCATTAATGGGCAAACAATAGAGAGAATGCAAGCAAATAAGAACCCAAGTAAAGACACAAGGGTCCCACTAGGCGTACTAAAATGTTTTAATGAATTTCTTGTTTATTATTGAAAATAGGGAAGAAAAGAAACTAAGTACAGGTATGGTTGAAAAACTCGATTGATAGTGCACACATTGAAATTAGAAGATTCTGAAGAGCTCCTCTTTGACTTGGGAAGATGACCTATAGATAAGAAATCACTAAAGGAAAATTTTTCTTTAAACAGATAGTTCGGTGGATTTTCTAATGATAGATAGATCATGAAAGGGAGAGCTTACTTAGGGGTTGTTAATCTACATGTTTTAAATAATTAAGTTTATAAATAGAAAAGAAAAGTACTTGCATCAATGAATCAAAAGGTATTAAAACTGAATACAAGAGTGCTTACTAAGAAATATGTTATAAATGATTAAATTAGTGATAAAATAATCAATAATATTGCTATAGGATTAGGGTATACTTCAAAAAATTAGAAAGGAGTCTATGAACAGAAAGGAACACAAAAAGTTAGGTTTGGTTGGGTTTAGGTATATAAAAACAAGTAATTAGTTTTCACTGCCATAGTGATCATCATTGGTTGGGGTAACCATCGATGGTTAAGGTGACCATCAGTGGTCAAGGTGACCATTGGTGGTTGAGTAGACCATGGAAATTAAGTAAATCATTGATGGTTACTATGAGGAGATGTGGGTTAATAAATTTCTAATTAACAAGATCCAAAAAATAGATTTTGAGAGGTGGATAAGGTTTAGGTTGATTGTAAAATGGAAATAAAGTATATGAATACTCATAAATAAGTACTTTTCTTACCATAGATCGATTGGGTGGATAGTTGAGGTAGTTGATCTGTTAGTAGAATCTAGCTTGATTCTAGTAGAGTAATGGTACCTAAAGGCTTGATGGAGAGGTGGTGGTAAATTGACTCTCTGATATGATTGCTAAATTATTGGATTGTTAATGTTGATTGACCTAAAATAAATAAACTCTTGGATATACAAGTTCTTGATGAAAATTTTAGATGGATTTTTACCTCTTTGCTCCTCTATTCTTATAGGCATAAGGAAGAGGTGGAAGTGAAGGTGCAACTAGGCAGTCTAATTATAAATTATCCATGCAAAGACTCACAACAAGATTTAGACAATTTATAATTATAAAATCAAAGTAGAATGTTTGCATTCTTTTGGTTAGGGAGGTGGACCAATGACCGTCGATGGTTACCCTAACCATTGACGGTCGAGTGTCGAGGGGTGAAAAGGGATAAAAGGCAAGGTTAAGATAGTTAAGTTAAACTGACTCTGGGTGAACTCAATTAGTGTTAAGAGGTTTATATATGTCCCAATAGGGTCCCAAGGTGGTCAAGGTATACCTCAACATTCATAATTATGATGTGCATATTTCTTATGTCTACAGTATACTCATTCCTCACAAGCACCTTTCTAGTTTTATCTCCTCCTATCCCTGTTTGTGGGTAAACCTCCTTGTTGGGACCATTTAAAAAACCTTCACAAGAAAATAATTACATATTCAAGGACCTTTTTGGGCCATAAAACTCTCACCATAACCTTTTTGCATAACTCTCAAGGCAACATATACTTGTTTCTTTAAGCCTTTCCTCCATTAACCCTCCAAATGAGCAAACCTCTTTAGAATAAACTATGTACGGAATTTAAATTCAAGATATTGACATTTTTACATACGCATTTATCTCCCCTATGTTAATCCATCATTTTTAGACCTTCTTCCTTGGACAAATTCACTTTTCCTATACCACCCTCACTCCTTTAGCCCTTCTCTAGGACTAACACTAGCACACAACCCTATCTCCATACTTATCCATACCTGACAACTCTAAAACCACCTTAATTAGTGAGAGTACATCAAATAATGTAATATTAAAAAAATTCATGAATTTTCAATGGTTAAATCTCCTCAAATGGACAAAACCCTCAAAACTAGGGTTTTAAACAACTATCAAGGTTGAGAGTACATTTAATTGTATATCTTGATCTAGAAACCATTTAAAGACAAACCAATGGTTGGGTTAACTTTTATATGGTTTACATAACTTTTTTCATTCAATAGAAAATCTCTTCAAATGTTCATATCATACACAAATTCAAAATCTCAGTTTTGCAACATTGTCTTTGCACACAAGAAAATAGAGTAACGGGGTTTCTCTATATTTTTTTCGACTTAATATGATTATTTAATTACCAAAGGTTGATATACAAATAAATTTACCATTAAAAATTCATTCCCATCTCATTTTCATCAAATAGAACTCAATGTCTATTATGACAAGGTCCAAGATTCTAGTTTGTGGACTGTAGGTTCTCAATGGACAAAATTATGCTCTAAATGAAACGTATCACTCTTATCACTATATATATTAATAAAAATATATTATCTTAACTCTTCATAAACATATCCTTTTTAATATTACACAAAACTCAATGAACAAGGGTAGAATACTCAGTTTGCAACTTGAACAACACTTTAAGATCTAATTCCTATTTGACAGTCTTGACTGTATCTTTAACAATAAATTGCTATCACACCACTTTGTGTTCCCTATAGAAAATAAATAATACTATATTATCACAAAAATATCATAAATAATTTAATAAAAACCTCTTACCACTTATATCATCCAAACATTCCAAAAGTGCTCTGTCTCAACCATGAATATAGAATTTTCATGACATAGCAATCATGATTCAACAGGTTTATCTTTTTACAACTCCATTCCTTATCATCCTCAAATGGGATGAAAGGTTACTCCTCCCAATACTTAATCTCTCATACTAATAAAAATCCTATATATATCAAAGACTCTTACAACAATACTCATAACTAATTCTTGATCAAGATTTCACAAGCAACTTTTAATCCAACATAGCGTGGTGGAATGCCACCTTACACTAACTTTATAAATACATTAATATTCACTTTTAGGAACTTTAAATATTCCATCAATTTCATTAAAAAAATGATCATCAATTACATATCTTCCACTCATTTAGACTCACTAAAACATTATGAAAATTTGAAATTCCCTTTTGGCGGGAAAACGACTTTGAATTCAAATTTAAATTTGTACACACTTGAAACACATCTTAGACCATTTGTGAGCATTAGAAGATGACCCTGCATCATATCCCAAGGGGATAAAATATATTGACACCTATGTTTTTTTTTCAAACACTTATATAGGTGTGTGTGATCTTCATTGCTACACTTATACTTTATCTTGATTCTTATTGTCTTCCTCCATGATGTGCCTGCAAAATTCATCAACTCATTAAAGAAAATATATTACTTATTATGCCCTTGAGGCATTCTCCATATTTCCTCTTTACTTTAATCTTACTTTCAATCATCTTCATGTGTTTTGTTTACTTCACTTTTCTTCTTTGCATCAGCCAACAATACATCTTGCTTCTCTCCTTGCATGACTTCCCCTTCATCTTCCACCTATACTTCAACCTTAATAGTTGCAACTTCATCTTGTGGATTACCTTCATATTTTTAACTCTTCATTAATGTCATTAATTTTCTTATCTTGGACACTGCTACTGCATTCCATAAGTCTATGTTTTCCTTGGTAACCTCTTTAACCATTCTCTATACATTTGATGAGGATAAACTCCATATTCTTGTTTTAAAGATTCATACAAGCTTGAATATACTTCATAAATTTTTTTATGTCATTTTCCCATTTATCCTTTGGCTTCACTTGCATCCTCTTGAGTGAGGTTTTCTTCCTTCTTGTTATTTTTCTTCCACAATGGCTAACCTATTTGTTCTTGTTCCATTAACATGGATCTAATTTGAGTCTCTTCTTCATCTTGACTTCTTTTTATCACCACTTGGTCATATGCCTCTCCTTCTTATCTTTTGAGCCTATGAATGGGCTCAACTATCTCTTCCTTCTTTTCATCTCTCAAACATGCATTTAAACATACTAATACATCATTAAATTTCAAAACATGAGGCTTGATTGCCTCCTTGTCCTTCATCTTTTGTCTTATTCTCCTCTCCACTACTTGCTTGATTGGACACTTGAGTGGCTTCCTTCTCATAACCCATCTAAGATGTGGGTTCATAATCTCTTTTAGATACTCTATCTTGGTCAGCATCTCCTCCATTTATTGCCTCATCTCTGTCATCTCTCTCTCCATCTCAATCTTCTTTTTGGTGTCTTCATGTACCATCTTTTCTGTATGGCTTTCATGCTTAACCCTATCTTTCACTTTTTTCTCTACCTCTTATTTCATCCTCATCTTGAGTACCTCACTTGGGTACATTATCCTCCTTTTTTTGGTCTCACTTGGACCATTCCCTTTGGTTCACACTTATAACCTTCTATTTCAGACCTCACTTGGGCCTTTTTCTAACCTCTTGTCCTTCACTCTAGGACTATTTCACTTCCTTGATCCCTATTTATTATATTCTTTCTCTTAATACTATTAATATCTCTTCTAATTCATGTTTTCTACCACAACACTTACTATTTTCTATCAGTCATACATTTTATTCAATAAACAACCATAAATAGATCATACCCATCTCAATTTGCCTTCTCCATTATGTCTCCTAATCTGTCTTCTTGCTTACTTACCTAAAATTTCTTGGTTAATCATGCAATATGAAATATAATCACCATGGTCATACTTTTATATACCTTCCTAGAGCATCTAGATGGCTCTGATACCAAATGTTGCAGAGTAAAATACACCTTTGATACAAACTCTACCTTTGTCCTTCATTCAAGAATTCTCCTTTGTCATTCAATCATTCTCGTTAGTAATTTTGGGGTAATCATGCAATAATTACTATAATTTTCCTTCACAATGCTTCATATGATCATGTTATACTAGCTCAAATGTTTTTTCCACTATCAATAAATCATCAAAAAATATTCAATAATGTGAATCTTTCTTTGTTCATGAATTCTCTTCAACCTTCACAAATTATCAATGCTAAATAACCTTAGAATGAGGAATCAAAGAAAAATGATGATTGAAATCATATCAATACCTTTTACCTTCTTATATAACTCTCTTTATAACCTTTCTTATACCACTAACTCAAACTGTCTGCTCACTTATTCCTCACAAGCACCTTTCTAGTTTTATCTCCTACTAACCTTGTTTATGGGTAAACCTCCTTGTTGGGACCATATAACAAACCTTAAAAATAAAATAATTACATATTTAATTACCCTTTTGGTCCAATTCTCACATAGACCTTTTGGCATAACTCTCAAGGCAACCTGTACTTGTTTCTTTAAGCCTTTCCTCTACTAACCTTCTAAATGCGCAAACCTCCGTAGACTGAACTATGTATGAACTTTAAATTAAATATATTGGCATTTTTAGATACCCATTTGGATCCCCTAGGTGAATCCATCATTTATATACCTTCTTATTTGGACAAATTCACTTTTCCTATACCACTCTTACTCCTTTAGTCCTTCTCTAGGTGTAGCACTAGTACACAGTCCTATTTCCATACTTATACATACTTGAAAAACTCTAAAAACACTTTCATTAGTGAGAGGACATAAATTAATGTAATATTAAAAAAATTCATCAATTTTTAATGGTTAAATCTCTTTAAATGGATAAAACCCTAAAAATTAGGGTCTCAAGCAACTATCAAGGCTGAGATTGCATTTAATTGCATATCTTGATCTATAAACCATTTCAAGACAAACCAATGGTTGGTTTAACTCTATATATGGATTAAAAAACTTTTTTATTGAATGGAAAATCTTTCCAAACCATCAGATCATACACAAACTCAAAATCTTAGTTCTGCAACCCTATCTTTACACACAGGAAAACAAGGTAACAAGGTTTCTCTACCTTTTTCTTCAACTTCCAATGAATTTTGACTTACCAAAGATTGATATAAAACTACAATGACCATTCCAAATTCATTCCCATCTCATTTTCATCAAACAAAAATCAATGTCTATTATGACAAGGTATAGGATTCTATTTTCTACACTGTAGGTTCTCAATGGATAGAACTGTGCTCTAAATGAAACTTATCACTCTTATAACTTTATATTACTAAAAATAGATTTTTAATAAATCTTCAAACACATCTCATTTTCAATATTTAATATAACTCAATGAACAAGGGTCGAATACTCATTTCACAATTTGAACAAGACTGTAAGATCCAATTCCTATTTGATAGTCTTGATTGTATCTTTAACAATAACTTGATATCACGCAACTTTGTGTTACATATAGAAAATAAATAATACTATATTATCAAAACAAGATCATAAATAATTAAATAAAAACCTATTACCACTTAGATCATCCAAACACTCTAAAAGTGCTCTGTCTCAACCATGCATATAAAATTTTCATAACATAGTAATCTTGATTCAAGAGGTTTTTCTTTTCACAACTCCATTCCTTATCATCCTAGAATGGGATGAGAGGTTACTCATATCAATACTTTCTCTCTCATAATAATAAAACTCATGTATGTATATATATATATATATATATATATATATATATATATATATATATATATATATACAGGAGTTTTATTATTATGAGAGAGAAAGTATTGATATGAGTAACCTCTCATATATATATATATATATATGAGAGGTTACTCATATCAATACTTTCTCTCTCATAATAATAAAACTCCTGTATATATATATATATATATGTATATATATATATATATATATGTATATATATATATATATAAAAGATCAAGATTTCACAAATAACTCCTAATCCAATGTAGGGTGGTGGACTGCCACCTCACACTAACTTGAAAAATACATTCATATTCACTTTTAGGACCTTTCAAGAGGCCATCAAGGTCATTTACAGTGTTTTTTATAAATTACATATCTTCCACTCACTTATACTAAATAAAACATTATGAAAATTTTAAATTCCCTTTTCACGAGAAAACTACTTTGAATTCAAATACAAATTTGCACATACTTGAAAAACATATTAGACAATTTGTGAGCATTCCAAGATTCCCCTACATTAGGGATGTTCCATGAGGACTCTTGAGTGAACTAAATGAGGATGTAATTTTATTGTATGGTTATTTCCATGATATTGAGATCTATTATTCAAATGAAGAACTGAAATAATGAGCATCACATGAAAAACCAAAGTAAATAGGACAAATGAGTATGGATGAGTTTGGCATATCTAATTTAGAATATGTGCCTATATATTATTATGAAGTAGAATAATCATTTGATACAATGTCTGATTTTAAGTTCATAACAATGTCACTATTGTGTAACAATTTTATTTTTTCCCATAGTATAATGTTTATGTTTATTGTTGTAGTCATACTCTCCATTATTTTTATTGAGGCAATATAAATTTGATTCAATATCATAAACACAATCGTGGGATACATGTTATATTATTTTCAAATAAAACATTTTTTTTCTAATTATGGTACAATGACTATGTTGTAATGATCTTTTGATGAGTATGTAGTTATGCAATAATGAGTATGTGTTGTAATATTATATTTATAACTATTGTGGGATATATCCCAATAATGAAACGATGAGTATATATTGTAATGATCTTCACATCCTCCCTGAACATAAACTTGTTGTAACGATATTTTGATTCTATTGCCATTATGAATCTCTATCACATTGTTAATTATCAAGTATTTGATATATATATATATATATATATATATATATATATATATATATAGTCGTTTAATCAAAATCTATGTTCACAATTATTGTTGTTATTATTACTTCATTATTGTGTATAGATTGAAATATTTGATTATAAATATCTTTACTATGTATTAGTTAAATGAAACATATATCTTGTATGTTGGATCAAAAAGCAAAAAGGTGGGATCAAATTATATAGCTTCCATTTCAGAACCCAAACAAGGGTTTGTTTGACTGCAACAATATCAAGTAGAAAAATCTTCCTGAAATTAATGACGAAGACATGTGGGTTGCTTGGGTTGATGGTGATAGAGTTGAAAAATTAGTAAAAAGATAATCAAATAATAATTAATTTATCAAAAAAAATTGTGTGTCATATTACACAAAAAACCATCACCTATTCTTGGCAAGTAAACAAGGATCAACACTACTTTAGAATATGTCATGTAAATGGCCTCTCATTTTAGATAGTAAGTGTTCATGTATTCATATATTGTTATGTTCCATTCATATGTCATTTCTGTAGTGGACTTTTAATTTTCATACACTTGATAATTTTAATATTTCTGTACAGATATTGATGTATATATGGGCATGAGGACTTCTGAGAAATTGATGCCTTACCAAAAGACAAGTCCATAGTGTTGAAGATAGGAAATGGTAGTTGGTTAGATTGAAAACATGTAAGGTGTGGTTGTCAATGTCATTTTAGCACCTGTTTAATGGTCATTAGACTTGATCATTTTTTTCTAACATACAATCAAGTATGACATACTTACAGTCATGACAATCGTTGCCATGGACAACAATATGCCCAGTTAAAGGGGAAGGAATTTTTTTTCTGCTTACACTAAACCCTATCAAAATGAAGGGTTCATAATATATTATTTTTAGTAATGTATTATGATGTTATCCATCTTAAATAACATGAGATGGTTCATAATAAATTTACAATGTTCAATGGTGAAACACAATGGGATGATTCCCTAAGCAAGGATGACATACAATAAAGAATGTTAAATAAAAGAGATGAAATATATGTAGAAAGTGTTTGGGAATGGGAATTGGAAAATCATAATAAGTGGTTTGTGTAGACACCTAAAAAGTGTCTAACCCTTGGTCTTCCTCTCTCCCCTTGGTCCCTTGCCACTTCGACTATCCCTAACCTACCTAGGTCTTATTAATTGAAAATAATCATCTATTGTTAATTAATAAGTCTATTTTTCCCTCTCCTTGCCACCTCGCCACCCTAGGATACCCTCCTTGGATCCCCTTCATTCCCCACATGGCCATTTAATGCCTTAGACTCCCATTCCAACCTCTCCTCTCGCCCATTTAACCCCCGTCGACCGTTTCATCCTCGCATTCATTTGACCTGGCGGCTGGGAAACGGATAGAAGGCTATTTTTAGCCTTTTTCTGGCTTTTTATCCACCGACGTCGGTCAGTCTCGGCCGACGTCGGTGATATTGCCGGCGTCGGCACCCTTCATAATGGTTTTCTTCACCGTTATCTCTCTCTCTGGTTTCGCTTGGCTTCTCGGGACTTCTCTGCGTCTCTAGCTCTCGCATCCTGACTCTTGAATCTTTGGCATCAAACCCTTGTATCAGCAATCTCTCTACCAATCAATCTGACTCTCCCCCTCAGGTACATAGCAAGCTTCTACAAGTGAACAATGGGGATTCTTCATCAGCAACAGGTCTTCAACAAGCAGCAACAACAACACCTTCTTCAGCAGGGCATAGGTATATAGTGCTCTGTTTATTTTCTTTATGCTTTCTAGTTATCATGTTTTAAACTATATTCAACTCTTCTACCCCCCAGACAGTTAACCAAACCAGATAGACCCAGATTCCTATCTCCCTGATTGGCTTCCTCTATCTCTCTGTCCCTCTCTGTCCATTTGACTCTCCTGTACCTATGCACAGACCCCCTGACTGCCTCAAACCAGACTCAAAAACCCATCCACAGACCATCTTTAAACAGACCACAGATCAAGACCCGGACCATCCACAGACCAGACCCTGCCTTGACCCGCCTGGAGGCCATTGCCCCGATCGACGCCGGTCATTACCCCCACCGACGTCGATAGACTAACCGACATCGGCAGACCCGACAACCGACGCCGGTAGGACCACCGACGCCGGCGACTGTGACCAGGCCGATAGCTTCTTCTAGGTAAGCCGTTGCTTTCTTTTCTCTTTCAGTTTGCTATCATTTCAGTCTATTTTAGCATTCTGTCTTTTTATCAGTCATTTATCTCTTTATCAAATAGTGGGTTGAACTCCCTTAAGGAAGTTCTTATACTTCTGGGAACAGGCTTTCGCTTGGCAACCCACCGCCTATCCATCTAACGCCTTTTTGTCCAAGTTTTCTTCTTTTGTAGGTGTCATTCCTCCACAGCCAAAGAGGAGTGCTCACAAGCGTCTGGATTTACGATGCGCAATCTTTAGTCCAGGTACTTCCCATGCCTTGTCCATTACTTTTTAAGTTTCTTCTCTCTCTTAAATCTGAAAAAGCAAAATTTTGAATAGAAACATTCTGGCACGCCCGGTGGGACCCTAGGTTCCTCCTGGGTTCCTTTTTTTTCATTTATTTAGGAGCATTAGGTTCTTACCTTTTCTCCTCCTTCTTTTCTTCTCAATGACACTATAAGCAGGACTAAAACGGATCTTTCTTCTTTGCATTTCTAGACTAGTCTAAACATCATACTCTCAACCCTTTCTCAAACTTGTCTTCATAACAAACATCACATTTCGACTTGGGCATTAAAACGTATTGCACTTTCATTTCTGCTTGTGCTTGCATTAGTCCACATCTAGTAACTTAGACGCATATTGAATGAACCGTAGACAATTGATGTTACACTACCGGACCACATGCACTAAAACACACATAAAACATACCTGAGACAAGGCCCGACTGGGATTTCATTCCCCAGTGGATACCTTACCCGTCCCAGTGACCCTACTTGGATTTCATCACCAAGGGGGAAGCCCACTCCGTTCTCTGGCGGAGGATAAACTCTAGGCGAGGTATATCTTGGCTAAGCGAGACCAGCTAACCACTGGAATCGTGAAGTGAGGGGAGCTTGCTCCTTAGCACCAGGCCACGTAACAGACCCTAACATAGATCTTTGAGCACCTAAAACAACACCCGAAACCATCTTTAGACCGCCTTCTTCTAGGACCCATTTTTCAGCCAATCTCCCCAAACATTCATCTAAGGCATAAGCCACAATTTCTAAGGTTAATTCCTAAGATTTATCGCTTAGGCTTGTCTGTCTCTCTCTGTTTTCCTCTTCTCATCTGATTTTTTGAGTGTGTGAGGATGCTTTCTTCTTTGTTTTTCCAAAAATCATCAAACCTTTTGGTTCTCTGGAAGACACAGTCACCGACATCGGTTCTGCCACCGACATCGGCCTTCCCCTATCACTGGCATCAGTTCTGATACCGACGTCGGCTTCATCTGTTACCGGCATCGGTTATCTGACCGACGTCAGCCACATTTATTACCGACATCAGTTTTTAAATCGACGTCAGTCTCTGTCACTATCCTTTTTCTTCAAAACCAGCAGCCTGAAACCTATCCCTTCTCTGTCAAAAAAACTCCATTCTAGTTTTTTGAGACTGCAAAAACACAGTTTTTGGAACCAGGACTCTCTTCTTAACCACTTTAGCCAACAGCCGCTTCCGTCTATCCTGTCTCTAACCAGTCCTATCATGGAGTTCCACTCGGAGACTGAAAGAACTCCTACAGGACCGACCCCGACCCCAACCCCGACTCAAATTCCCATCATCCCTGAAGGGGACCAAGATTTCGAGAGATTCTTGGACCTCAATACCGCAGCCCTCCAAAACTATCTCGCGAGAAACTCAACGCGAGACCTTTCGGGTGACGTGGCGACGACATCCACACCATTCGCCACCCAACCCTTTATGACTCAGCCTTTCACCTCAACTATTAACCCAACCATGGCCAATACGCAAAGTTTAGCCTCCCCGTCTATTTTTAGACCGACCTCCATCAGGGTTCCATTACCCCCTCAACTACCTGCAATTCAACCAAGTTCTACATCATATCAGAACTTGATTGCCTCGACCCCTCACACTCTTGCGCCCACAAATATAGGAGTGCCAACCTATCTTTCTACCAGTGCTGCCATTCAACCACCTTTGGCAGTGCCCAGTCAACCTATACCTTCGACCTTCGTAATGTAACCACCTCTAGCCTCCACTTCCGCCCCTGCGACTAGTCATCCGTACATTGTACAACCGACTATGTCGCACGCCTCCTCTAATCTCTTCCAAGCGCCTTACAACTTAGGGGGCGCTCAACCCGCCAATCTGTCAGCAGATCTTATCAAGATGCTGATGGATAAAATGTTCAGTCTTGAGGCCTCCATTTTCAGTTCAAGCAATACTTTGTCATATGAACAAATTTGCAATGAGCCCATCCATCCTTCCGTCCCTATTCGACCATACCCTAACCATTGGGAGCTTCCTAAATTCACTCGCTTTCAGAGTAAGAAAGACCCACAACAACATCTACGGGCATTTAGACATGCCTGTTATCTTATCGCCCACGACGATGCGTTACTTCTACGCACGTTCCCTATGTCCCTTTCTGGCCCTGCCCTTGACTGGTATAGTTCTCTTGCCAGACACTCTATCTTTTCATTCATCCAACTCGCCCAACTATTTCTTGACCATTTCTCAATCAACATCACTAAACAAGTCTCAATCACAGACCTTTACTCCATCAGGCAATTTGACGACGAATCAATTATCGACTTTGTCCCTCGTTGGAGAGGTCTGATTAACCAGCTCTCCTTCTCTTTACCTCAACCCGAACTCATCGAGCTCTTCTCTCGAGCATGTGCCAGACACATCTCTTCTACCTTGCAGATTCAGACATTTCGCACTTTTGACGAAGCTTTCATCATGGCTCGAAAGCTTGAACTCCGTGCCCTTGAAGAAGATAAGGTCAAATTGCGTAATACCAACGCAAAATCTACTGACCATTCTTCTTCCAGACCTTCTTCTTCTGCCAACTCCAAGTCTAAAGGAGTGGCCAACACTGTGGTCATTAGATCACCATCCTCAACAACAACGAATTACTCTCAACCTTCGACATCTTCCAGCATCACCAAACAATTCCAAAAATGGTACATTCAGCGTTCTTACACTCCACTTGGAGAACCATACGCTTCCGTTTTGGAAAAACTTCTCAAGCAGGGGGTCCTCAATCTCCCTCCAATCCGACCACCTCAATTTGACCCTTCAAAGGCCATCCCTACATGGTATAGGGAGGCCAACTTCTGTCCCTTTCATCGCGTCCAAGGCCATGACATCGACAACTGCCGAACTTTCAAAAACATCGTCCAAGACATGATCGACAAGGGGGATCTTATTTTAGATAACCCGAACGCCCCACCTAACCAACATATTGACATCTTCAAACAACCATTTCCGAATCATCCGCCTACTCAAAACAACGTCCAGACTTTGACCAATGACCCTCAAGACCATGACATTCACACGATTAGCACTATCTTGCCTCTTGTCCTTGACCAACCTCTTCCATTAAAGGATGAAGAACCTCCTTCTCCTACTAGTACTCCATCTACCTCTCTTGTATCGGGGGACGCTTTGACCACATCAATGCCATTAAGCCCACCTTCATCCAAAGACCCTACCTTACCTACTCCTCAACTACAAGTAGAAGGCACGATCATCCATGCCCTCTGCCCACTTGAGGAGCCAGACTCTCTTATTTCTTCTCCACCAAGAGAAGAACCAGTCTCTCCACCCGTTTCAATTAAGGAAGACCCAGTCGCGGTTTCCTCTTGTCCTTTGCCTGAGATTGTCACATCTCACTCACCTTCATCCACATCCAAACCCAAACCCACATCTAACCTCGCCTCACACAATGGTGGCCCTCGACCCAAACACACGAAAGCTACTAGACCACACCGGAGAACTCCTCCCCCACCTTCGTCATTACCTTCAATCTTGGGCCCGCATCCGTCCACTTTAATAGGAGTGCTTCCCACTCCCATCCTTCACAGAGGCACATCACCTCCATTACTTCCTCATCCCATCAGACATACATCTCATCTGAACTCTCGACCTATGCCTCTTTCACCTCCCAAACCAACGTCACCAACCCTCACTGCAATAAAGCATCCAGACCCGTTAGCAGGTTCATATGTCTTGCTCTTACGGCACTTGTTGCAGTCCTCTCACCTCGACCTCCCGCCTCTTAGACAATATCAATCTCTCGGACCTACACCACCATGGTTCGATGACACTTGCATTTGTGCGTATCATCGCACGCCTAGGCACGACACCGAGCATTGTCATGCCCTCAAGGTCGCCATTCGCCAATGCCTTGGGAATGACACCCTTCTTCTCGACCACGTTATCAACAAACCCTCAACACCACCCCACTCATCAACTCTCGGATTAAGACCATCTTGGTTCGACAACTCCACATTTTGTAACTATCATCACACTCCGGGACATGACACTGAGCATTGTTGTGCTCTCAAAGTTGTCATTCATCAACAACGGAAAAAGGATTCCCTTCTCATCAAGGGTCCTCTTGACCACCTTTTTGACAAAACATCAACCTCGACTCATGCCTCTCCAACCTCATCACCTAAATCGGGATCTCCACGCCAGACTGTGGTCCCTTTGCCGCCTTTGACCCCCTTATTCAACATTAACACCGTCCATCTGACCACTAAACCTCAACCGACCTTAACCAACCTTTCAAACATTCTCCCTACCCGCTGGGGGAATTCATCCTTTATTCAAACCTCGACCAACTGTTCAACCCAGTCTCTACCACATATCAATCACTCATTTTATCTTAAAACCCGACCAAGTATCCACCGACCCAACCCCTGACCAATTATTCGACTAGTCTCAACCAAACCTCAACCAAATATCAATCACCCTGACCTCTCGACCAAACATTCAACCTTTCTCAACCAACCAATGACAATGTCAACCAACTTCACATCCATCAATCAACACCTGACCAATCTGGAAAGAGGCAAATGGGGCAGGTTTGCTCCCAATTGACTCGGACCTTAACATACTAACATGGCCCAGGGTCTTATTAGATCTTAAACCCCTTTTCTATGTCTTGCGTCTTCGACCTTTCTTCTATTAGTCGAGTGCTCCATCACTTGACGTTTTACTTGAGCTCGTCCCTTGAGCAACCCCTTGTCATTGTCATTCCTTTTCCTATCAACTCTGCTTCCTAACCCTTGTCAACCCCTTTTTTGTCAAGCAGTAATGCTTTGTCCTAATAAAAAGGGCATCCTTGAACTTCTACAGTCTTGTCCGTGACTCAAATTCCTATCAAAAAAAAAAAAAAAACGAGTCATGGACTTGGCTTGTAGTTGTCTCAGGGTCTCCTATAAAAGGGGCAAGGTTATTCCTGCTCTTAAACTGGGTTACCCTATCCTCCTCCTATCACCTGCTCAAGGGACTTCGAGCTCACTTGAATGTCAAAGTGATTCGATTACCGTTCTAACTCCATACTGGTCAACGACGTAATGCATAAACGGGGTTCTTGGTTCTAATAACCCCTATCTATGTTTTGTTTCTGGTCCTTGTCAATGAAAGAGCAATTTGCCTTTCACCTTTTCTCTACACTTTGGCCACATCAACTGTCGACTCATCCTTAAACCAAACCAACTTAAACATTTTTCAAACCAACCTCAACATTTTCAACATGACATTAGGCATCGCCTTGACCATTTCACATAGTTTCTATGGACACCAGTACACATGGAAACTACCGACTAGACCCAATTTATGTTAAGCATAAACCAATACTTGCTGAAGCATAAATCGACTTCTATTCATTTTTAGCATATATCCATTGCGACTATGGAAACTTGCTAGGGATGAAAGACTCTCGACCAATTCTACAGAATACACCATCTGTAGCATCATTTTATCCTCATCTTACCCTCATCATTTCAACACATGACCAATCTCATCATCGACCAATCTTCTCAATTTATCTGAACTACATTGGTCTGAGGCCCTATGACCAGGGCTATGTAGGCAGCACTTAGATACCACATCTTCTGAGGTTAGCTCGACCACCCCCTTTTGTTCGTCTCTATGATGGACAAACCCTCTCTTCTTTGACTCTTATCACGACCAACTCCGTCAACTTTGACCAAGACCAATCATTTTCTTTGACCAAGACCAATCATTTTTCTTTGACCAAGACCAATCATTTTCTTTGACCAAGACCAATCATTTTCTTTGACCAAGACCAATCATTTTCTTTGACCAAGACCAATCAATCCCTCTGACCCTCCCTCCCTTTTAAGGAGAACTACATCGGCCTGAGGCCCCTGCGACAGGGGCTATGTAGGCAGCACTCAGTTGACATGGGATCTTCTGGGGTTAGCTCGGCCGCATCCTTCGTCCATCCATCTCCTTGACCAATGACCATCCTTCGACCTTCGACCACTTCCAAGACAATGTTGCCTTGGTTGTTTTTGCGTGTGTGCTACCTCACGACTGGTTAGCAGAGTTGTCCGTAGACTATTTTTGACCCTTCACAAGTATAGGATCGCAAGCCGGTTGATCCCTACTACTTGTGGCTTTTTCATGTTTCTGGGAGCACTTCCTGAGCCTGGGATACCTAGAACACGATGACCATTTGGAGCTTCAGCTTAAATTGAGTGACCCGATCAGCAGACGACTAAATGTTGGGGCCCGGTTACTTCAATTTTGGCACTCCTTGACCCTCGACATGCGACAATTTAATCTGACCATCTTGTGTAGTGGTATGCACGTAATCATGACTTTTGCAGCATTCTCACTCACCTCTCTCTTTCTCATCCACCTTTTGTCAAATCAGCACCCGACATCAGGTTCCTTCCCTCGACTCCTACTTTGAGGGGGAATACCTCATCCATACTTCGGGGCAATCCACATCATCCCTCACATAGGGCAACCACTCCCTATTTTTGTCTTGCAGTTCATCTAGAACAACCAACAAGACAAAAAGGGGCAAATGTAGACACCTAAAAAGTGTCTAACCCTTGGTCTTCCTCTCTCCCCTTGGTCCCTTGCCACTTCGACTATCCCTAACCTACCTAGGTCTTATTAATTGAAAATAATCATCTATTGTTAATTAATAAGTCCATTTTTCCCTCTCCTTGCCACCTCGCCACCCTAGGATACCCTCCTTGGATCCCCTTCATTCCCCACATGGCCATTTAATGCCTTAGACTCCCATTCCAACCTCTCCTCTCGCCCATTTAACCCCCGTCGACCGTTTCATCCTCGCATTCATTTGACCTGGCGGCTGGGAAACGGATAGAAGGTTATTTTTAGCCTTTTTCTGGCTTTTTATCCGCCGACGTCGGTCAGTCTCGGCCGACGTCGGCGATATTGCCAGCGTCGGCACCCTTCATAACGGTTTTCTTCACCGTTATCTCTCTCTGTGGTTTCGCTTGGCTTCTCGGGACTTCTCTGCGTCTCTAGCTCTCGCATCCCGACTCTTGAATCTTTGGCATCAAACCCTTGTATCAGCAATCTCTCTACCAATCAATCTGACTCTCCCCCTCAGGTACACAGCAAGCTTCTGCAAGTGAACAACGGGGATTCTTCATCAGCAACAGGTCTTCAACAAGCGGCAACAATAACACCTTCTTCAGCAGGGCACAGGTATGTAGTGCTCTATTTATTTTCTTTATGCTTTTTAGTTATCATGTTTTAAACTATATTCAGCTCTTCTACCCCTCAGATAGTTAACCAAACCAGATAGACTCGGATTCCTATCTCCCTGATTGGCTTCCTCTATCTCTCTGTCCCTCTCTGTCCATTTGACTCTCCTGTAGCTCTGCACAGACCCCCTGACTGCCTCAAACTAGACTCAAAAACCCGTCCACAGACCATCTTTAAACAGACCACAGATCAAGACCCGGACCATCCACAGACCAGACCCTGCCTTGACCCGCCTGGAGGCCATTGCCCCGACCGACGCCGGTCATTACCCCCACCGACATCGGCAGACCCAACAACCGACGTCGGTAGGACCACCGACGCCGACGACTGTGACCAGGCCGACAGCTTCTTCCAGGTAAGCCTTTGCTTCCTTTTCTCTTTCAGTTTGCTATCATTTCAGTCTATTTTAGCATTATGTCTTTTTATCAGTCATTTATCTCTTTATCAAATAGTGGGTTGACCTCCCTTAAGGAAGTTCTTATACTTCTGGGAACAGGCTTTCGCTTGGCAACCCACCGCCTATCCATCTAACGCTTTTTTGTCCAGGTTTTCTTCTTTTGCAGGTGTCATTCCTTCACAGCCAAAGAGGAGTGCTCACAAGCGTCTGGATTTATGGTGCGCAATCTTTAGTCCAGGTACTTCCCATGCCTTGTCCATTACTTTTTAAGTTTCTTCTCTCTCTTAAATCTGAAAAAGCAAAATTTTGAATAGAAACAGTTTGTCTATCAAGGATATAATAATGAATGTATTTATGGGGATGGACAAATTCCCTTCATATAGGGCATCTGATTCCCACATTAGCTGAATTGCTTGTTGAAATTTGGAAAGGATAGTTTATTGATGAACGATTAAACATTTGGAATGAATGTAATGAAGGTATGATTTTAATTATTTTAATAGTAGTAGATGATACATATATTTCTTAATTTATAAGCTCACTTACATTTTATATTTTTATACAATTTCAATTATACACATTGTTGGTGTTTGGTTCCAAATGCCAAAGACATGTTTCAATTCTTGGAAATTAGATTTTGATGGTAGAAAATATTATTGGAGTCTTTGGAGTGTGGATTATTATTAATATCAAAATAAAAACATGTATTTTGGTTATTAGAAACTAAATTTTCACTGGTTAAATAATTTTTTAGGTCTCTAAGGAGCTATGTTTTATTGATGTGAATTTGTTATTTATAATGTGTACCTATGGATGGTCTACTATGTAGGAGGTTTTATTGTAGGACACATAATATGAATGCCTTGTGAAGGGCATAGAAGTTTTTGATGCTATTCATGGAAGTTTTATAGCTCACCTACATGTGTGGAGCATCGGTTATCTCTCACAATGGTGGGAACATCTCCAAGGTGTAGGTCCCTTGCACTCCTTGGAATGAGCTTCTAGAGTAAGTCAAATTCCTTTTCTTCTAAATGCACCTAGTTTAAGAAAAATGTGTAGATTTAAATAATAATAAAATAAATCTAGTGCTAATCTAAACCTAATATTTTGATAGAAAAGGGAGGGAGAAGGTAAGAGTTTGCTGGAAAGTGAAAGGTGATGCACCAAGAATAGAGTGAGTGCCCCCACTACCTTGGACACATTAAAAATATGAAATGATGAGATATTAGCACATATAATCCACCATAAACACTCCAAATTCATAATTATTTCGCATAGAGGTACATGAACACAATGCAGTGTTGAGAGGGATGAAGGTTATGCACAATGTTGACCAAATTTGACCCTGCAAGTCAAATTGGGACCCCTATAGGTAAAAACTTTATTTTTAAATATTGTGTGCGTCTAATATTATTTCATATGGTTTATTATAAGTTATTTGATGTCTTTTAATGCCTTATTAGCTTTGGTCATGATCCAATTAGTTAATATGTCATTTTGAGTCATTTAATAGGCATTTAAGGGTCATAATTGCAAGTGGCATGGTTTTCAAGGTATATAAGTGTCTTAATCTCCTTTCAACATCCAAGAGATTAGATTCCATATCAATAATGTCAGTCCCATTTGAATATTGTAGGTTATCTAACTAAAAATCAAGAAACAAACTCAAAAAGGAAGTTTGGAATTTGTATGGCCCATAAGAGAGAATATCATGTGGGAGAAGGTCATGGAATGTCTCTTAAAATTCCTCAAGATTAATTCCATGTTTGAAATTCTTTGGAAGTGTGGAATTTAAGCTAAAATTATTCTTCTCTTTCTTTATCTTTTTAGACACATATAAGTGGTCAATAGGTTTATGCTTAGTATGGATAGTTGGAGAAGTTTCAGGTCAAATTCCTTTGGGAGGTGGTATTACACTCAAAAAGATCCATTTCCATAACAATATTTCAAATATTGGTCGATTTTGATTTATGAATCATCTCTAACAAGTTGAGTGTGTTTTTTTTCTCATTATTTTATGCAGCCTATAGGTTTTGCTCCATTTTGGATAAGTCCATATAATCCAATTGGTTATGTTGACACCATATGATGTTGGCTCTCTTATACAATTATATTCATGTTGGTTTCATGTTTCATGGTGTTTTTATTGGCAAGTTATCTCATGTTTTAGGAAAGTGTCACCATTGTGAAGCTTCAATCAAGTTTTCCTTGTTGCAGACTATGTGTTTCTCTACAGAGGTCTCATGGGAATGGGATGTGATGTTTCACATATCTCAATTTCATAACACTTCCACTATTCATATTTGTTTTGATCACATCATGCTTTGAGCAACTTTCAATATTGTCATTCCTCATAGTCAACTCTTCACTCATTCCCACTTATAGTCACATATATATAGCTTGTTTAGATTGTTCATGAAGTTGTAATTAGGGTGTATCAGTTTTTTCAAGTCATCAAGAGATGAAGATATTTCATTTGGATGTTGAATAAGAAACAAGTTTGGTTGCAAGCTCATGCACCACATAAACCAGTCACTAGTTTCCCCTACCTACTCTATTGAATTTTTTTGTAAGAGGTTTTCACATTGGAACAAGTGTTCTGAGACTTGTAAAAATATTCTCATAAGGAAAAACACTCATTTTAAGAATTTATAATGAACCTAAGTAGGTTCATGATACCATTCATCAACATATATTGTTTAAATTTTGTTCACTACCTAAACTCATAGTCTCTTACCATTAAAATGCATGTACATGTGCTCTCATGAAGAGAAATTGCATTGGGAGGGATAATTTGAGTTGGATAGGATTATATACATTGAAGGGAGTCTATTTTTAATCTTGGAGATAGGTCAAACCCATTTAAAATTCAAATTCAACACTCACTACCTACCATATTATATTACTGTCTGTAAATGAACATATACGCCAATAAGTGGCTTATTAAGGAGTTAAGGAGCCATTCTAGAGCATTGAAGCATGATATGAAACCCTATTTGAAGTCCTAGCATGAGGTGAGAGAATTTAAGGGATATTTGAGGTGTGGATTATAAAATTGAAGTTGAAAACCATGTTTAAGGATTCAATGATTGAGTTCAGGGACTTATCCTAAAAAACACAGAATAGAGGCCTAGGTCATTTGGTCAAGGTCTTATAACAAGGTTACAAATAATATTGATGCATCCTAGTGAATTTGAATTGTACCTCCTACATAATATAATAAACATGAATATTTTATAATGTTTATGATTTGTATAAATTGGTTTTTTAATGAACATAAATCACACTTGTATGCACTAAATTCCTTCATCATTATCTATAGGATTTGGATGACTGAGTGACCTTTGTGTTCCAAGTTGATAGTCTTAATCATACCTTCATGTTTGAATGGGTTTTGATGTTTAGAAAGAACATGTATGAGTTATAGTATGATCAAATATGTTCATAGATAGATCTTTGAGCCCATACACACATACAAGTATCTACTCTCTTAAACATGCACCTACAGCCAACTAAGCTAAAAATTCAAACATGTTTGAATTGGTTGTTAGATGATGAGTTGTCTTCTTAAATTATTATTAAATTATGTATAAATAATAAATAAAGTTTTATTATTTACTTTTTAAATCCAAAACACCTTCTAGGTCTCATCAACATCTAATGAGAACCTATAGCCAAGCTTAAGAGAGAAAACACAGCCTTGTAGGTCAAGGAAGGAAAGAAGACCTAAATCCATGTTTTGAACAAGTGAATAATTATGGAGAATTATTGTATGAATGGAATATTTATTATGGATCTACTTATGTAATTTAAAGACCTCATTTCCACATAAGAAGGTGGAGATAGTTCATACAAATAGCCTAAACATCCACCTATAACAGAGAATGACTTAGTTGATAACTATTCTAAGTCTTTGACATAGAAAATACATGGAATGGGTGACTAAAGGAACCATTTTATGTAATTAAAGGTTTTAATATGACCTTATATCAATTTAAGAATCATAAAATTGTGATTTACACCTACAGGTAAGGGGAAATATGCAAGTTAGGTCAGCTTATCACTCAAGCCTAACTGAGTAAGAGTACAATTCAAGGTGTAAATATCGATGAGAAAGGTTTGTGAGAATATTGAAGACCTTGGTAAGTATAATTAACATAATTTAATACCCTCATTATTTATAAATAATAAAATAAAGGATCCTAAACATGAAACACAGTCCACATGAAAGAACCCTGCACAGTCTGCCCTTTAAAAAGTTTGTCTTGGATCTTAAAAAATTTAGGGGGATTAGATACCTAATCAAGGAGTAAAATATTGTACACAAAATCCTTACCACTTGGATAATTTTTAAAACCATCAAATTATCTTATTAAATAGGGTAAGCACCCTCAATTTTGCCTCAGATAAAGGGTACTTCCCTAGAGTTAAAACTTGTAGTTTTAGAGACTGGAGACAAAGGGATGAGCCAAGAGATGACTGAAAATTAAGGAGAGGTTTATGAAGTTTTATAAAACATAAAACAACATAATAAAACAATCAATAAAGGGTGAATCTCAATAGGTGGTCCAAACCTAAAAGATTTGCAGATAGGGTATTAGGTATGGTTAGTCTTAATACCCAATTGAGAAGTCATCTTTAATTATAACATGAGGTAACCATACCAATATATTTTTTAATTTTTTTAGGATCATTATAGGTGTGCTAAATATTTAAATTTTTAGAGAAAACATGAGTAATCCATTTTTTAGCTCAAAGGCAACATTAGGCATGTGAAAAGTGAAGGAAGGGTTCAAGTAAGTAACTTGAGATGCTCACATATCCCTTGAGGCTATGAATGGGAATATAAGAGGCTTAGAGGTGTTATAAGGGGTCCTAAACAAACATTTTGTTTCATTATTTTCCATTTCTAATTTAAAATATTCATAAACAAAGCTTAAGGTTAAAATGCCCTAAAACCCTTGTAAACCCTTGGATAAAGACCTAATGAAGGAAATGAAGATAAAAAGCTAATCTAATGGAATATTTTTTCCATAATAATTATTGGATGATGTAGAGGACTCTCTCAAGATACTCCCCATACTTTAATACTATATGAAATTGTATATATGGGGTTCAAAATAGGGTATTTCTAACTATTTTGTATATTGTGCAAGTTCTAGGAGGTTTTACAAGATTAAAATCTTAGAGGAATATAGAAACTTAAGATAACTCCCCATGTCCATTTAATGCTTCATAAAAAATCATAATTGTGCCTACCAGACATCTCATATTAGCCAGTCAAAATTAGCATAGTGAACATGATGGTGAGAAGGGTGAAAACTCCAGGTGAGAGTCTTTTTAAGGTGTACTTTATGCCCCTAAGGCTATGGAGGGTCTTGAAAATTTTCATCCACTCCCTTGTATTAATTTTCATGGAAAATTGATTCCAATTTTGAGGCCAAGTGTGAGGGGTGATAGAAAATAGAGTTTCTTAAATTGTGGATGGTAATGGCTCATTTATAGAAGTTTTTAGATGATTAAGACCACAACAAATGCATGGAGAAGCATGTATAAAACCCATCCCTCTCAGTAAAATCATTATACCTATCCCTAATCAATTTTTAGATGTTCAAATAGGGTTAAATCATGAAGGTAGTTTTTTGAGCCAACAAAGGGAGTTTCATGTCACTTTTCATGAATTTCAAGAATTGGGAAGCCACTTGTATCTTCTAACCTTTCATGGTTCATTTCACATCCTCTTATCATATACAAGTAACTCATTTTCTCATCTTTAAAAGTGTACTTGTGACCTTTGAACTTCTCTCTTCTCCGCTATCTATCAAGTTCTATAAGAACTAGCTATTTTGGCCTTTGTAAACTACGCTCCACCTGAGTATGACAAATACCTACTTATTTACATACCATGGATCAATAAATACTATTTATTTTTACCTCTTCCATGACTATTTATAGTGTTTTCACTTGGATGATTAATTTTGCTTAGTGATGACATGTTGTTTTCTTAATATTATTATTCAATTCTCTCACCTATTTTTAGTTGTAAATCTTCTTATTATAGGTCATGTGAAGTTTTCTATTGATGTGTCAAGGTTGAGTGAGTTAATTTATTTAAAAAGTACCATCTTATGCCTCTTGTTTAGTCCTCCTAGCCTAAACATTCATAACAACCTCATAATGAAATATTGATATGAGAAGATGCAGATTGGAGAAGTGTAAGTTTGGTTAGTCTCTTATTTTCATGTGTAACATGCAACTAGTTGGTAGTCATAAAATAATTTGGTGTATCACCTCCCTTAGGATAACTTAATTTCAATTTTCTCTCTCCATTTTCCCTCACAAGTATAGGTATAGTAGTGATCTACAAGTGGTACATCAAAGGAGCTAGCCCTATCTATAGATTCACCTCATTCTTAGGCTACCCATAGCCTAGAGGTGTTTCAATTGTGTCACTTGGATGAGTGAGATGAGACATATCCTCAAAGGGTGCAAATTCAAGTGACAATATTTTTTGGCATGTTTAATGGGAATCTTAGTCCAAAAAGTTTAAAGATTTTTGGTGTTGTCTTTCAACACATCAATCTTTGGAGGCATCTATCCAAGCATCAATGGTGACTCTGAAGTCACATCAACTAGTCAAGTAGCCTAACTTTTCATTTGAAGGTTGTTGGTAATGTTTCTTTGTGTTCTTGCTTTCTAATGAAGTTTCATGGCTTAATTTGGTGTTGAGTATTATTTTACACAAGTTAGTGAGGTATATTAATCTTATGACATCCCCTATCAGCCTTGCCATGATCCTTACCAGCTCCAATATGATTCTTATCAACTCTAAAATAACCCTTATCAACCTAGCCATGAAGTGTATCAAACCTATAAATAGCCTTCTCAATATCTTGTTCCTCCTAATCAACCTAGTCACTTCTCAAGTTAGTCCATTTCAACCTTCAAGTAAACTCTTTTGGGATATGAGAAGTATAATATAGATCTTGATACACTTAGGGGACATGTTCAAGATGTTACTAGTCATTTAATTCATAATGTGAGAGATACATTAGTGTTGGCTAAAAGAGAGTGTGTACCTATTGAGAGAGCTAATTGGCAAAGGCTCACAAGTGAGATGCTAGATGTGGGTGGCCTAATTACATCTTTAGAATATAGGCTAAGAATTCATGAGGAGTAGCCTCATTAAGTATATAAGCCTCATATCCACCTCCCTAATATTACTGTCAGTCCTACATGATTCCTACTTCTAATCCCAACCAAGCTTGTCAAAGTCATCCTTTTCCCAATCAGCTGGAAGAGAGAGTTGGAAAGAGAAACCTTCTTTTTGAATCAAATCTTGATAGGAAAATTGAGTTAGCTAATAATCAGATTGAATAGTCCATATAATTAAGAAAGGAATTGGAATTTAAGCCCTCATTATCCTATCCCATTACATCCATAACTTAATAAGAGACCTATAGATATGAGATTCCAAGTTGAAGACAAGGTAGACAATCCAAGCCTAAATAGACCCAAAGTTTCTTTAGAAATTCATCCACTCCTCAAATTAAATCATCATCTCAAGAAGATAATCCTAATCCTAACATGTTAAGCTGGAATAAGAGAGTGGAATCATGGGGAAAGAAAGAGGATAGAAGCCTTGATAAGGAGTGTGAAGTTGAGAAAGAGCTTGATCCTATGTAAGACCCTCCCACCCTTCCTCAGGAGATTACTTGCCTTCCATCTTATCCCTCTTGTACTCCTTGTCCTCATGAAGATGCCTATGAAATTCAAGAGATACTTTTCCAAGAGAACCTATCCAAACAAATTAAAGAGTTATAGTCGAGAATGAAATTGTTAAGTCAAGGTGTGATGGAAGATTTAGAGCCAAAAGAAGATCCTATGCTTGAACACACCCCATCTAACCTTCCTCAAAATATTCCTCAATCTAAATCAGATGTAAATGAAGTGATTATAAAATGGAAATAATAAAACCAAGCTATTTTAATCCAAGATCTGCCTCCCCTTCCCCAAGAGCTCACAAAGGATCCCTTACAATTCATTCTCAATCTAATTTTGAGTCATATGTTCCACCTCCACTAACTAGTTCTTATTGTCCTCACCCCATCACCCTTTACCTTAATAAACCTATAGTGTGGGAACTTAAAGAGGATTAGTTAGTTGATAATAATTCAAAACTCTTGATTAAATAAGACATAACTCCTTGGTAGCTTCATTGGACTAAGTCATCAGATTACAAAATGCCTAGCAGTGGCATCGCCAAGAAGGATAAGGAGATTGAGGATCTTGCAGCCCTTGAGAACCAAATTCATGTTATGATAGTTGAGATTAAACTTGAGATCTCTCAAGAGGTCCTAAATTCTAAATAAGAGGTGGTCTCTTCTGTTGAAAATTCTAATTGGGTTGATAAGGAAGAATGTTTTACTTTTGCCAAAGAAGAGGAAATCACCATTGGTTTTTATACCACTATGCAAGATATCAGAGATGGGCAAGAACAAGTTCTTAATCAGCCTTGGGATGATTTTTTTACAATCATTATATCAGGTTATAATCCTCTTCAAGGAGGCTATGATCTAATCAAAAATGGAGAAGGCAGCCTTGGCACTCAAGTGAGTATGCATAAAAAAAGAAAATTTTCAATTTTATCCTTTTAAGAAGCATATGCATCCCATGATAATATGTTTGAAATCATCAAGATAGGTTATCATCCTCTCAATCAGTTGGGAGAAATACATCAACTTTTGAAGGATGGAATAAGCTTCTATTAGCCTCAATCTTCTAAGGAACAAGAAACTACTCCTCTTGAAGCCATGCCTATTAGGGAGATACAAGTTGACCATGAAATGAAGAGTGGGAAGTAGTATGAGGTATATGTACAAGTTTAAGAGGAATATATTAAAATTGGAGACCTATTTAAGGATGATCTACTTGAGATCAGATCAAGTGAAGTGCCAAAGAATAGGTCTGATCTACAAAGCATCCAATCCAAGGAGAAAAATGTTTGGCACCATGATTCATCTCATGAAGAAGAAGATTCAAGGAAATTTACTTTTGATCCAATATTTTTTTGTTTCCTATTTTTCCCTAAGTGCTTTGATCATACGTGTGTGTCTTGTTAGTGTTTTCACTTTATTTTATGTATGTCCTTTATCTTGTGTGGTTGAGGTAATTAGTTGTCTTGTTTTGGTCAAAATTTGTTGCCAAGTTCAAAATCCACTTGTTGTGTTGTAGACTTCATATGACTCCCTAATCCCAATAGACTGATAAGGCTACTGATCTTTAGTATAGCAAACATACTACCCTTATGAGTCACCAATTTGTTGACCAAATTTAACTCTGTGGGTCAAATTCAGACCCCTATAGGTAAAAACATGATTTTTAGATGTTTTAGGAGTCTAATATTATTTTTTATGGTGTATTATAAATTATTTGATGTCTTTTAATGCCTTATTAGCCTTAGTCATGATCCAATTAGTTATTATGTCATTTTGAGTCATTTAATAGGCATTTAGGGGTCATAAATGCAAGTGGCATAGTTTTCAAGGTGTTTAAGTGTCTTAATCTCCTTTTAAACATCTATGAGGTCATATTCATTATTAGGAATGTTAGTCTCATCTAAATCTTACAGGGTATCTAATTAATAATCAAGAAACCAAATATAAAGGGAAGAGTGTGGCACTTGTACATCCCATAAGAGAGGATAACACATGGAACAAGATCATGGAACATTTATTCAGATTATTCAAGCTTAATTACACATTTTAAATTCTTTAGAAGCTCCAAATTCAAGCTAAAACCATTCGGCTCTTTCTTTGCCTTTGTAGACACACAAAAATAGTCAGTAGGTTTATGCTTGGTATAGATATTTGGATAAATTTCAAGTAAAACTATTTTGGGAAGTAGTAGTACACTTAGATATATCCATTTCCATGAAAATATTTCAAACATTGGTCAACTATGCTTTATGAATCATCTCTAATAAGTTGACTATGTTTTTTTCTCATTATTTTCTATACCTTATAAGTTTTGCTCTATTTTAGATGAGTCTGTATAATCCAATTGGTAATGTTGACTCCAGAGGATGTTGGATCTCTTCTCAAATTCTCTTCATTTTTGGTTTCATGTTTCATGGTGTTTTGATGGGCAAGTTATCTCATGTTGCAGGAAGGTGTCACCATAGTGAAGCTTCAGTCAAGTTTTCCTTGTTACAGACTGTGTGTTTGTCTAAAGAGGTCTTATGGGAATGGGATGTGATGTTTCACATATATAAATTCCATAAAACTTCCTCTCTTCATGTTTATTTTCATCACATCATACTTTGAGCAAATTTAAGTCTTGTCATTCCTCATAGTCAACTCTTCACTTATTCCCACTTGTAGTCATATGTATAGAGCTTGTTTAACTTGTTCATGAAGTTGTAATTAGGGTGTATCAATTTTTTCAATTAATTAGGAGTTAAAGATACTTAATTTGGATTTTTAATAAGTTATAAGGTTAGTTGCAATCTCATGCACCATATAAACTAGTCATTAGTTTCCCCTACCTACTATGTTGAATTTATTTGTAAGAGGTTTTCACATTGGAACAAGTTTTTTGAAACTTGTATCAAAATTATCATAATTCCAAACACTCATTTTAGGAATTTATAATGATCCTAAGTAGGTTTATGAGACAATTCATCAACATACATTGTTCAAATTATGTCCACTACCTAAAATCATAGTCTCCTACCATTAAAATGCATGTACAGGTGCTCTCATGAAGAGAAATCATGTTGGGAGGGAGCATATAAGTTTTATAGGATTATATTAGTGAATGGAATTTAAAAACCATGTTCAAGGATTCAATGAGTGAGTTTAGGTACTTAATCCCAAAAAACATAAAATAGAGGCCTAGATCAATTGGTCAAGGTCTTATAATAAGGTTACAAACAGTCTTAATGCATCCTAATGACTTTGCCTTGTACCTCTTACATAAGAAAATAAATTTGAAAAGTTTATAATGATAATGATTTGTAGAAAGTGGTTGTTGAAGGAACCAAAATCACACTTTTATGCATTGAATTCCTTCACTATTATCTATAGGATTTGAATGACTAAATGACCTTTGTGTTCTAAGTTTATAGTCTAAACCATACCTATTGTCACTTTAACTTTAACCCCTTGAGGAGATGAAAATTCTCTCCTTGTTCAAGTGGCACAATGGAACCACCTCAGGGTTGTGGGTGACCCAACTTTGAGGTGGATCTCTAAATTTGGTGCTAGTTCCCCTTGATGTACCACTTTGATCAATCCTACTACTAAATCTTAGGAGGATGAAAAGGGAGAGAGATAACTGAAATTAAATATACTCTATGGGAGGTGATACACAAAATATTTTGTCTACTCACACCATTTAACATGCACTTAGAACCAATAAGAAGTCTGCACATACACTTCATCCAATGACAATCTTCTATTTCACATTAATGTTTCAAGCATGGGGTATTGAAGAGAGCCGAGGTTAGGAGGACTTAGACAATACACATTATAAGAAACAATATTTAATAGAATACTGACTATACTTTCAATCCAATTACACACTTCTTGTTGACCTGAAAAAAAGAGATTCCAAAACACACAAGGCACTAGGAAGAGTAACATGTGAAGTTAAGCCAAGATACACTTGCACAAGACCAATAACCATTTTATGTACTTAGTTAAATCATAAATGAGGTAAAAACAACTATATTTATTATCTCAAGGAAAAAATTTGGTAGGGATTTGCCATACCAAGGTGGAAAGATCTCTACAACAGCCAAAATGGCTATAATTTATAACAATTATGAGAGGAGGGAGAGAAAGGGAGAGAAAGGGTCATTAATACACTTTTCAAAAAAATTAGGAGGAGTTACATTAGAATGGAATATATAATTAGATAGTTCTTGAAAGGAAATTAGGGACAAATGTCCCTCAAACTTATTTAACTCTTCCATATGTGGTTTACATTCCCTTGTGCTTTGCATAATAAATTGCTCTCATTATTTGCCTTCACAAAACTACTTCATCATGACATAAAGGCCAATTATGATGATGGATCTAAGTGGGATGGGTTACAAAAAATCCATCACATTTATTGGATCAGTTTCTAATCATCCATCTTCTTTTGGCCAGGCACAATTATCCTTGATAGTTTCAAATGACTCATTTCCATGCACCTCTCACACTTGACAGCCAAAACCTTTCATTTATGAAATATAAACCATGAAAAAGGAGTTATGAAACTTTTAAAGAGTGTCCATATCATTAGTTTCATGAAAATAATCCCAAAAAGCTTCCCAATTGAATTTTTACTAATTTTTACTAAGTGTGTACTATTTGCTCATTAGATTGGATGAAATGGAGAAGATAAAATAAGCACATAAAAGTTTAGATAACTCATAAAATTCCCATGGATAGTTATAAAAGGTCTCAATCTACTTCTCAAAGGTGATTTGATCTTGTTAAACCTTCACATACCTATAAAACATACAAATGAGTCAAAAAGAGCCTTACTTTGCACCATCTGTACAAGTGTAGTACCCTTAAATCACATGGAGGAGATCCTTAGATAGTATTATTTCATCCCCAATCAGTTTCATGTCCTTTCCACTTCATCATCATACTTCAATTATCTCATCTTCCCAATCAGGTCTTTAGAGAGGGTTTGCAAGGGTTTTGGAGTCACCTAGACTCTTAACATTTGTTCATAGCCATGGCACATTATAAATATAAACAAATACCATTGAAGGCTTATATAGGACCCTCTCCATCCTCCTTGAATATATTAATCCACCATGCAAAGCATCATGGGATTTCTAAGCATCCAAAGTTAGTCATTCGAACTCTTTTCCTACATTATGTGAGGGTCTAAGTGCCTTTCAATCCAAAAATGTCCTCTTGGTGATCATTTATAAAAATTTCAGGTTTCAACACCTTTTTTTATATCCCCAAGACATGTTATAATCATTATAATAGATCATCAAAAGCTATAAATGAGAATGACCACCATTTAGAAACTAGGACTAGACTTTGTCCAAAGGGTCTGCCTACACCCTAAAGTTCAAAAGAACTTTATGGATGGATTCCTTGAATCCATTGTCTTGGAAATCTCCAATATACTTCTCCAAACATGAAACAATAAATTTGGAAACTTTTATAAACCTAGGAATCAATATGGTTTCCCTCTTGGCTCCTATGCTTAGGAGTGTCCATCATGCATCAGTATAACCCTTATTGTATGGAGAACCCTATTTGGTTTCCAACCTTATAGCCTAGTTTTACATGTTTCAATAGAAATGTTTCATTTTTTTCAATCATATTGAGGGGTCTCTAAAACTTTTGGTTCATGATTCTACCTCCTAATCATAAAGTTGCAAGGTCTGTGTAACTAAGGAAGTGCCCCCTATCTGAGATAAAATGAGGGAAACTTCCCCTATTTGTCCCATAAAACCAACTATTGGATATGGTTCTACAAGTAATGATTATTTATTATACAAATTTGGATCTCATGGTTACATGATTTGACTTCTTAACTTGATTCACTTCTTAGGTAGACTGCCTGCAGGATTTGTAAAAGTGGATTGAGTATGTACAACTTTGAGCTCTCTTGACCTTGTTTTCATGGCACAAGGGTATATGAAAGGTTCTCATCTCCTTAATGAAGTTTTTCAATCCTTATTCATTACCTCAAACTTCCCTTGTTCATCAATGCATGAGGAAGACACCAAACTAGGTTTTCCAACATAAGACTGAGACACCCCTATTTAATGGCTCTTGTAGGTATCATAGGTTTGTTTAATATTTAAAAAGTAATATTTGAAATATCCATGTCTCCTCAATCCTTTCTTATGTTTTTTTAGGGATTTTTCTTTATCTCATGCTTTATAAGTATCTTAATATAACCCTTTTCATAGGTCACTGCTTGAGATTGAGACAACCTATATTTTCACCCCTTCCTATAGGTGTCAATGCTTGGATTAGCTTAATGAAATACTTGAAAATCAATCTTTAAGCCTTTATATTAATCATACCATGATTTTACTCCATTATTGAATGTTTAGACCATTCTAATTATAAATATCACCCTCATTTATCACTGCTTGCTTACTAACTGGGACAGTCAGCTTACCCTTGCCTGTAGGTCACCATCGGCTCATATAGATCATGGTTATGATGATAAGAAAATCCATTTGAATTTATTGAAGTCACATATCCCTTATTTTCAATTTTATTTAGTTTAGGTGTATCATGAATGGGCCAAAACAAAATCTTGGCAAATAGGTCACTACCCTATTATAGATTGCAATCTGCCCTATGTACAGTCAAAGGATGAGCTTAGGGAGGTCTCAAAACACCCACCTTCTCTTATGATGATCTGTTGAGCCTTAAAAGTCCCTTATCCACCATCAAAACTATTCAATCATAGAGCATGGTTTGAAATTGAATCATTTGGGTAAAAAAAATTCCTTTTGAGTCATATTTCTATAGATGTTACTGAGTGTTCTCAATGTGTTTGAGCATGACTTTGAGCCTCTTGAACACCCCTCTCCACTTATTCTCATCCTTTCAAACTTAGCATAGACATTTTCTATGGATAGGGATATAATATTTATCTATCACCATACATCATAAAATCTTGTACCTTCACCATGAAAAATCCAAAAACCTTGAGGAGCATTGTTTTGGCCCTTTTGGGACAATAGGCCTAAAATCACAGTCACATTCTTTTGATCATAGTTTGCCTCTTTCAATGCTCCTGATATTGGAACTAGGTCTGCCAAGATGAAAATCAATGCATAGACTTTGAGGATGTCTTCCTAAGGACCTAAATCCTTCACACAAGGTTCTCCAAACTCTGTGGTACCACCTATAGGTGGTGATATAACTATGAAGGCTGATAGTGATGTGAAACATAGACATTTGAGCATTAGTTTGGTATTTCATGAATTCAATATTTGTTCTAACATCTCCAAATACATCCTCATGGATTTAATCAACAAAAATAATGTTTAATACCTTCATCTCAATGTGGGAAAGCTTCTTCATGGCACTTGAGATAGTTAAAACAAGTCTAGAAGAGATTATTTAAGCATTTGAAAGCTCCAAATACAAAATAGGGATGAATAAGCTATTTAAATGTCTTGGAAAGCATAGAGAAACACCTAAAAATAACCAACTTATCAAAACCAAGTAGAAGAATCAGAAACTAGCTCAAAATATAGACCTCTCATGAATGGAAGTGCATAAAATGTTGCCCGAGGTCTAAGTGATGGTTCATAAAGGAGAAGCTATGAAATAAAAACTTATTTCCATAGAAATTAAGTATACTCATATTAATTTCCACCCCGAAAAATCATTCCTCCCAATTCCAACTGTATGGTCCACACCAAGCATTTGAAATTGACCTTTCTTGGCTTGCAAGGATAAGAAAAAAGAAATAGAAGCAACGAATGAACTTTTTGACCATTTCTTAGCACATAAGGCATGTAGATGACTTTAGGGAGGTGAAGAGGCACATTCTCACATTTTTTTTTTAAGAAGGACTTCTCAAGTTTGTACAAGTGCCATTAATGGCCTATTTTCAAGGGAAAACTATCTTATTCTACATATAACTAATTATTAGACTAAACTTTTACTGATAATGAACATATCTTGACCTCCTCCACATTTAAATATCTCTTGATGACAAATTTTCTCTTTCAAAAGTTCGTACAAGTCATTTATTAAATGTGGCCAAAAGGCATATTTGACATATGAAACATGGTGAAGGATAAATTAATGAATTTAAGACACACTAAAACATATCAAATGCCATATTATGACATATCCAACATAATTTAAACCTTTGACCAAGTTTGACTAGAGGTGACCAGGGTTGACTAGACTAGCACAAGGAAGGTAGGCTTAGACGAAGGCTAAACCAGGGATAAGTAAAGTATTAAGACCAATAAGACATATATAAACTTATAAAAAAATTATAAATTTAGGTTTTTACCTAATTTGAATAAAATTAAAATGTGGTCAACAGTTTTGGTAATTCCTAGGGGTAACATGCTTGCCTATGTTAAGGACCAATAGCCTTATCCTATCCATTAGGCAAAGGGAGTAAAATGCACTCCAAAATAATGGGATCATACCTTTATTTGACCAAAAATATAGCTGATTGACCTAAAAACACACAGATTAAAGACAACACACAACAAGGAAAACAAACAAACACACACAACAAAGGCACACGTGTGCTACTAAGCACTTAGGAAAACACAAGACAACATCAAGTAAACTAATCATGTACATTCAACTTAAACACACCTCCATTCTTAGATTAAAATGTAAGTACCTTTAATCTCATTCCTCATTAGATGAATGACGATGCCAAGCATGCTTCCTTTGGATGTGGTTTTAGATGATTCATGTTTCCTTTCTACTCCTTGACTTGGCATGTCATTTAATGGTGTCATCTCCCACAAGTATCCAAGTTATATGAAGTCTTCTTGATCTTGGATACATGCTTCACAATACTATCCTTTTGTCTCATTATGATAGGTTTTCATATTTATGAAGGGGACAAGCTCTTTTAAGTCTATATCTTCTTAAAAGACCTCATTATTCTTCTCATTTGCTACAATTTCTTTAACGCCTTAAAGAAGTGTTGTGTCATAGCTCTCTAGAAATGTTCCTTGTAAAAGCTCCTTGTTGATGTTTGTAGGAGTATACTCACATGTGATTGTACGATCAATCTTCAAGTCATCTTCAAAATCTTCATAACCATCATATATTTCTCTATCATGGTTTGGAATCTCGTGATGGTAATGCCTTTCAATACATATTTTCTCCTCAAAAGCTTGGGCTTGTGTTCTTAGTATTTTTTTCCTCACATTATCTTCATATTCTTTAAACATTTGCATATATGTGTGCCACATGCCTTCTTTTTGAAACACATCATCTTGATTACCATGGCTTAGTCAGCTCCAAAGGACTTATAGGCCCCTTGAGACATTCAACTTCATTACAAATTCCCTCAAATCTCTACCATAAGTCATCATCCTCTTTTTGGTCAGCAAAATTAAGTGGAACAACAAGAGAAACCTCTTTCTCTTCTTCTTTGGAATCCAAAAGAACTCCTTCCAACTCATCTTCTTCAATATAAGGAATGTCATCTTCATAAGGACTCAGCTCTTCCTCATCATTAATCCAATCTGAAATATCTATCTCCTCTTCCCTCTTAATAATTTTAATACTAGGCATCTCAAAAATAAGAAGTGTAGCCAAAGAAGGTTCCCAAGGAATAATACAATCTTCAACATTAGAAGGGTAAAATGGATTAGTTAGAAGAGGTTGAACGATGGGTTCAATGGCTTGTTTAGGATGGGTGGGAGGTAGTTGAGTAGTCTCAAGTTTCTCTTCATTTTCAAATTCTCCCCTTAAACATGCTTTGTTCTTCTTTCCATAGGTTGTTATTAATTCTTTCCATCTTGAGAGGTAGGCTTAGATAATTCTCCATGGGGCTAAGATGCAAATGAGGGGGTAAATGATAGACTTAAGAAACTTAGGGTTTCCTTGGGTTTGGTTTCTTGTCTCCCACTTGGGAAAGTAGGCTTAGAGAGTTCATTTTATGCTACCATGATGGATTACCTTAAAAGATGATTGGCCAATTCAATCTCCTTGTTAAGATGGGCCTCAAAACCTTCTCCAAATAAGTAAACCTACTCAATGGTGATATCCTCCTTCCTTTGGTTGCTCTCTTGGATGGAATTCCAAGAAGGGAAACTTTGGGGAATGCATGAAGGACTTGGGGCATTTTGAAACATGCTTGGACTAGCCTCTTGAGTGGGCAAAGTTGACACATTTGAAGGTTGATATGGGGTATATAGGGGCTGCCAAGACTAAGTTGGATCATGAGCTCTCAACCTCTCTTCTAGGTGGAAAATTAGGCCACAAACATCAAGCATATCATTAGTAAATCCTTACCAATTATACCTTTCTATAGGCATCCATTCTTTCTTGACTTGCTTCAAATAATTTCTCATGTTTTTGATACAATCATTAGGGATAACTTGACCATAACCATTTCTAGTATCAAGGTTTAACATGTAGTCTTTGTAGACAATGAGATTCTTCTTGAAACTTGCAATGGAATGACTTAGAGATGAACTAGGTGGGCTAGGTGAAGCACAAGCTTGATAGGGTTGATTATAGGCAACATAGGATTGATAGGGATCATGACAAGCTTGGACAAGGACTTGTTAATATTGAGAGGGAAAAGGCAAAGATGGATATGTCTCCCCAACTTGTGTTAAGACAAACTCAACATGAGAATTATCCATGAATCACTCATGAGAAGACTATAGAACGAGAAAATAACTTCAATTATAGTATCTAGACTACTTAACCAATAGATTTATGCTTGGATTCACCATTGGTGCTTGGTGAAATTACCTATAAAGGCTGATATCTTAAAGATAACACTAAAACTCCTTACATTATTTGTGCAAGAGTCCCACCAAGAGTGTCAAAAACTATTGTCACTTGAACTTGCACCCCATGAGGAGATGACAAATCTCTCCTCATTCAAGTGACACAATGAAACCACCTCAGGGCTGTGGGTGACCCAAATTTAAGGTGGGTCTCTAGATTTGGGGCTAGTTCCCCTTGAATATACTACTCACTATACCTATAATCTAATTGGAAACTTCTTGTTGACTTGTAAAAGATAGATTCCATAACACACAAGGCACTAGGAAGAGTAACATGTGAAGGTAAGCCAAGATACACTTGCACAATACCAACAACCATTGTATGCACTTAGTGAAATATTAAATGAGGTAAAATTAACTATCTTTATTATCTCAAGGCAAAAATTTGGTAGGTATTTTACATACCAAGGTGGAGAGATCTCTGTAACAGCGAAAAAGGCTAGAATTTATAGCAATTATGAGAGGAGAGAGAGAGAAAGGGAGCTCAAGGGTCATTACGACACTTTTAAAACAATGAGGAGTTACATTATCATGGAATATGGAATGCGATAGTTCTTGAAAGGAAAGAAAGGACATTATCTGTCAAAATTGTTTAACTCCTCCATATGTGGCATAGATTCCCTTGTGCTTGCATAAGAAATTGTTCTCATCATTTGCCTTCACAAAACTACTTCATCACTACATAGGGTTAGGTATGATGATGGATCTTAGTGAGAGGGGTTAAAAAAAATTCCCTCACATGCATTGGATTTGTTTTTAATCATCTATCTTCTTCTATCCCTACATAATCATCCTTGACAGCTTAAAATGACTCAATTCATGCACCTATCACACTTAGTACCCAAAAACTTCCAGTTCTACAATCTGATCCATGAATAAGGAGGGATGACAATTGGAAAGAGTTTCCATATCATTTATTTCATAAAACCAAACTCAAAAAGCTTCCCAATTGAAGTCTCACTAGTTTTCACTAAGTGTGCACTATCTACTCACTAGACTGGTTGAGATGGAGACGATAGCAGAAGTACCTAGGAGTTTATATAACTCATAAAATGTCTATGGAGACTTATAAAAAGTCTCAGTATGCCTCCCAAAGTTTATTTTATCTTTTTAAACATTCTCCCACCTACAAAACACATTAATTAGTCAAAAAGAGCCTTATTTGTTTACAATCTGTACAAGTGTAATACTCCTCAATCACATAGAGGAGAGCCTTAGATAGTCTTCTTTCATCCCCAATAAGTTTCATGGCCTTTTCACTCCATCCTAATGCTCCAATTATCTCATCTTCTTAATTGGGTCCTTAGAGAGGGTTTATAAGGGTTTTGGAGTCACCTACACTCTTAACATTTGTTCATAGCCATGGATCATTATAAATCTAAAAAAATACCATTTAAGGATTCTTTAGGACCCTCTCCATCCTCCTTTAATATCTTGAGCCACCATGCAAAGAATCATGGGAGTTCTAAGCATCCAAAGTCATCCATTCAAAATCTTTTCTTGCATTCTATGAGGGTCTAAATGCCTTTTAAGCCAAAAAAGGCCTCTTGGTGATCCTTTCTAAAAAATAAAGGTTCCAAAACCTATGTTTATATCCCTAATACATGCTCCAATCATTACAATATCTCATCAAGAGCTAGTAGTGAGAATTACCACCCTTTAGAAACTAGGCCTAGACCTTGTCTAAAGGGTCTGCCTACACCATAAGGTTCAAAAGACCTTTATTGATGGATTCCTTACATCCAATTGCTTTTAAATATCTAATATACTTCTCCAAACATGAAACAATCAATTGGGAGACTTTTCTAAACCTAGGAATGAATATGGTTTCCCTCTTGGCTCCTATGCTTAGGAGTGCCCATCATGTATCACTATAACCATTATTGTATGGATAACCCTATTTGATTTCCAACCTTATATCCTTTTTTTTTATGTTTCATTAAACATGTTTCAACTTTTACAATCATCTTGATGGGTCTATAAAACTTCTTGTCCATGATTCTACCTCCTAATAGAAAAGTTGGAAGGTTTGTTCAACTAAGGAAGTGCCCCTATCTGAGATAAAATAGGGGGAACTTTTCCTATTTTTCCTAAGAAACCAACTATTGGATATGGTTCTACAAGTCATGAGGATGTATTTTACAAATTTTGAGCTCTTGTTTACATGATTTGACCTCTTACATGATTTGACCTCTTAACTTGCTTCACTTCTTAGGCAGACTTTCAGTACAGACTGCCTGCAGGGTTTGTAAAAGTGGACTAAGTCTGTACAACTTTGAGCTCTATTGACATTGTTTTCATGGTACAATGGTCTCTAAAAGGCTTTCATATCCTTAATTAAGGTCTTAAATCTTTATTCATTACCTCAGACCTACCCTTGTTCATCAATGCTTGAGGAAGACACCAAACTAGGTTTTCCAACATAGGACTGAGACACCTCTATTCGATGGCTCCTGTAAGTATCATTGGTTTGTTTAATTTTTGAAAAGTAATTTTATAAATATCCATGTATCCTCAATCCTTTATTACACTTTTTATGCCTTTTTATTTATCTCATACTTTATAATTATCTTAATATAACCCTTTTTATAGGTCACTGCCTGAGACTGAGACAACCTATATTTTCACCCTTGCCTGTAGGTGTCAATGCTTGGTTTGGATTAATGCAATGCTTTAAAATAATTATTTAAGACTTTATAGTCATATTACCATGATTTTACTCCATCATTGTATGTTTAGACCATTCCAACTAGAAATATCACCCTCATTCTTCATTGCTTGTTTACTGACTGGGATAGTCAGCTTGCCCCTCCATGTAAGTCACCATGGGCTCTATTTGCATCTATTAAAGTCACATAACCCTTATTTACACTTATATTTAGTTTGGGTTTATTATTAATGGAACAAAACAAAATCTTGTCATTCAAATATGTTGATGCCCTGTTGTAGGTTACAATTTGCCCTATGTACAGACAGAGGATGAGCTTGGCGAGGTCTCAAAACATCCACCTTCTCTTTTGATGATCTCTTAAGCCTTCAAAGTCCTTTATCCACCATATAAACTATTAAATCATGGAGCATGGTTTGAAATTAAAGCATTTTGGTGAAAAATAGTCATTTTGAGTCACATTCTTGTAGATGTTACTGAGTGTTCTTAGTGTGTTTGAGCATTACTTTGAGCCTCTTAAACACCCCTCTCCACTTGTTCTCATCCTTTAAAACTTGGCATATACATTGTCTATGGATAGGGATATAAGATCAAGCTATCACCATGCATCATAAGATCTTGTACCTTCACCATGAAAACTCCAAAAACCTTGAGGAACATTGTTTTGTCCCTTTTGGGACAATAGGCTTGGAATCACAGTCACATTTGTTTGATTGTAGTTTGCCTCTTTTAATGCTCCTAATATTGGAACTAGGTCTACCAAGATGAAAATAAATGCATAGACTTTCAGGATGGATTTTCGAGGACCTAAATCCTTCACACAAGGTTTTCTAAACTCTATGGTACCACCTATAGGTGGTGATATAACTATGAAGGCTGATAGTGATGTGAAACATAGACATTTGAGCATTGTTTTGGCATTTCATGAATTCAATATTTATTCCAACATCTCCAAATACATCCTCATGGATTAAATCATGTGAAACAATGTTCAATGCCTTCATCTCAATGTGGGAAACCTTCTTCATGGCACCTAAGATAGATGAAACAAGTCTAGAAGAGATTCTTTAAGCATTTGAAAGCTCTAAATCTAAAATAAGGATGAAGAACCTATGGAATTGTCTTAGAAAACATGGAAAAACACTTGAAAATAGCCAACTTGTCAAAACCAAGTAGAAGAATCAAAAATTAGCTCAAAATATAGACCCCTCATGAATGGAAGTGCATAAAAAGGTGCCTAATGTCTAATTGATGGTTCATAATGGAGAAGCCATGAAATCCAAATTTCTTGCTATGGAAATAAAGTAGAGTCAAAGTAATTTCGACCTCATAAATTATTCCTCCAAATTTTAATTGTGCAGTCCACACCAAGCATTTGAAATTGACCTTTCTTGGCTTGCAAGGATAAGAAAGAAGAAATAGAAGTAAAGAATGAACTTTTTGGCTTTTTCTTAGCACACTAGGCATGGAGATGACTTTAGGGAGGTGAAGAGGCACATTCCCATATTTATTGTTGAAGGAGGACTTCCCAAGTCTGTACAAGTGCCATTAATGGCCTACTTTCAAGGGAAAACTACCTTCTTATATATATAACTACTTTTTGAATTTACCTATGACTGATCACTAACATAGCCTAACCTCCTCTACATATAAATATCCCTTGGTGATAAATTTTCTATTTGAAAAGTCTATATAAGTCATTTATTATGCTAAAAGTGTGGCCAAAAGGCATATTTGACATATGAATCATGGTAAAGAATAAATTTATGACTTGAAGACACCTTAAAACATATTTAATACCATATTAGGACATATCTAACATAATTTAAACCTTTGACCAAGTTTGACTAGAGTTGACCAGGGTCAACTAGACAAGCACAAGGAAGGTAGGCTTAGACCAAGGCTAAACAAGGGATAAGTAAAGTATTTAGACTAATATGAGACCCCTATAGAACATGTGGAAGCTTCTAAAAAGTTTAGAAATGTAGGGGTTGACCCAATTTAATTAAAATTCAAATTTGGTCAACAATACCTTCATGTTTGAATGGGTTTTGATGGTTGGCAAGAACATGTATGAGCTAGAGGATCATCAAAGAGGTTCATAGGTAGATTTTTGAGCCCATACACACATACATGTGTCTACTCTTGTAAACATGCACCTACAGCCAACTAAGCCTAAAAATGCAAAGATGCTTGAAATGGTTGTTAGATGATGAGTTGTCTTCTTAAAAAATTATTAAATTATGTAGAAATAATGGAGGTTGAGGCTTTAACATTTTAAGCCAAAACACCTTCTAGGTCTCATCAGCATCTAATGAGAACATACAGCCAAGCTTAAGAGAGAAAACGCGGTCTTATAGTTCAAGGAAGGAAAGAAGACCTAAAGCCGTGTTTTGAAGAAGTGACTAAGTATGGAAAATGATTTTATTAATGTAACAAGCATTAATAAGCTACTAATGGAATTTCAAGACCTTTTTTCCACATAAGGAGGTGGAGACAATCTATACAAATAGCCTAAACATCCACCTACAGTTGATAGTGACTTAGTTGATAACTATTATAAGTATTTGGCATAGAAAATACATGGCATGGGTGACTCAAAGAACCATGTGATGGAATTTAAGGTTTTAATAGGACCTTATATCAATTTATGTAACCTAAAATTTTAATTTCCACCTATAGGTAGGGGAAATATGCAAGCAGGGTTAGCTTATCACTTAGGCCTGATTAAGTAAGAGTATAATTCTAAGTGTAAATATGGTTCATAAAGGTTTTTGAGTACTTTTAAGACCTCTATAATGATAATGAATATAATCTCATACACTTATTATGTATAAACAAGAAAATAAAGGATCCTAAACATGCAACACATAGTCCACATGAAAGAACCCTGCACAATCTACCTTTTAAAGAGTCTGTCTTAGATCTTGAAGAAGTTAGAGGGTTTAGAGACATGAACAATGAGTAAAATATTTCATAGAGACTCCTCATCACGAGGAAAATATTTTTTAACCTTCAAATTGTCTAATTTAATAGGGGAAGTACCCTCTACTTTGTCTCAAACAGAGAGTACTTCCCTAAAATCAAAACTAGTAGTTTTAGATAATGGAGACAAAGGGATGAACCAAGAGACGATTGAGTATTGAGGAGAGGTTTTAAAATTTGGATAAAACTTATTAAAACATAAGAAACCAATCAAGAATGGGTGAAACTCAATAGGTGTTCCAAACCCATAAGAGTTGCAGATAGGCTATTAGGTATAGTTAGGCCTAATGCCCGAATGAGAAGTCATCTTCAATTCTAACATGAGGTAAGCATCCCAGTATATTTTAGAATGTTTTTATGGTCATTCCAAGTGTGTTCAAGATTTCACTTTGTAAAGGAAACATGAGGAATTCATTTTTGAGCTCAAAGGCAACATTAGGCCTATGCAAAGCAAAGGAAGGGTTCGAACAAGTAACTTGAGATGCTCACATCTCCATTGAGGATATGCATGGGAATATGAGACATTTAGAGGTGTTATTAGGGGTCATAAATAACCATTTTTTGGTATTATTTTCCCTATCCAATATCAAATCTTCATGAACAAAGCTTAAGGGAAAAAATGGCCTAAAACCCTTGTAAACCCTTAGATAAGGACCTGGTGAAGGAAATGAAGATGGAAAGATACTTTAATGGAATATGTTTCCTATAATGATGATTTGATGATGTAGGGGACTCTCTCAGGATACTCCCCATACTTTTAGACTGTAGGAAACTATAAGGATGGGGTACAAAATAAGGTATTTATGACTATTTTATGCATTATGTAGGTTTTAGGAGGTTTTAAAGGATGAAATCATATTTTAGAGGAAGCTAGAGACTTAAGATAACTCCTAATTTCCATTTCATGATTCATAAAAACATGTAAGTGTGCCTACTAGAGTTCTCATCTCATCCAGTCAAAACTTACATAATGAACATGATGGTGAGAAGGGTGAAAATGCCTAATGAGAGTCTTTTTAAGGTATACCTAGTTACCCTAAGTCTATGGAGGGTTTTTTAAAGTGTCATCCACTACCTTGTACAAATTTTCATGGAAAATTGATGCCAATTTTAAGGCCAAGTGTGAGGGGTGACCAAAAAGGGAGTTTTTTAGACCATAGATGGTGATGGCTTACTTCTAGAAGTTTCTAAATGATTAGGAATGCAACCAATGAATGGAGAGGCATGTTTGAAACCCTACCCTCTTAAGAAAATAATTAGACTCATCCCTAATCAGTTTTGGGATATTCAAAGAGGGCTAAATCATGAAGGTAATTTTTTGATCTAGCAAAAGGAGTTTCATGCCAGTTTTCATGAATTTCATGACTTGAGAATTCACTTGTCTCTTCTAACCTTGCATGGTCTATTTCACATCCTCTTCTCATATATAAGTAACCCATTTTATCAATTTTACAAGTGTCCTTATGACCTTTAAACTTCTCTCTTCTCCTCTCTCTATCAAGTTCTATAAGAACTAGCCATTTTAGCATTTGTAAACTATGATCCCCCTTAGTATGGTGAATCCCTATTCATTTGTTTACCATGGATAAATAAATATTACTAATTTTTACCTCTTCCATGATTGTCCATTATTTGTTCACTTGGATTATTGATGACTTATTATTTCCTTAGTATTGTTGTTCCATTCTCTCACATATTTGTAATTGGAAAGCTTCTTCTTGCAAGTCATGTGAAGTGTTCTATTGATGTGTCAAGCTTGAGTGAGTTATTATATTCAAATAGTTCCATCATAGGCCTCTTGTTTTGTCCTCCTAGCCTAAAAATTCATCATAACCTCATAATGAAATATTGATGTGAGAAGATGCAGATTAGAGAAGTGTTGTTTAGTTAGTCCCTTGTTTTCATGTGTAACATGAAGTTGGTTGGTAATCATCAACTAATTTGGTGTATCACCTCCCATAGGATAGCTTAATTTTAGTTTTCTCTCTCCCTTTTCCCTCACAAGCATAGGTGTAGTAGTGATCTACAAGTGGTACATCAAGGGATTTATCCTTATCTATAAATTCAAATCATTTTTAGGCTACCCATAGCCTATAGGTGTTTCAATTATGCCACTTGGATGAGGAGAGATGGGACATCTCCTAAAAGGGTACAAATCCAAGTGATAACACATAGACAAGGCCTACATAGACTTGAATGCACATAGAATATGACTTGAAAGTGAGTTTCAAGTTCTATATAGAGGTACTAGGAATGGATAGAGATGATAGGGGTAAATATTACCCACTGGACAAAGATCAAAAAACATGAATCACACACAAAATGTAAGAAAAATGGAGGGAGGTGACGTTAATCCTTATTAAAGTATAAGATCCAACCAATAGAAGTACTCTTATAGGGAAACTTTTGGTAGTGTGAGATTTCCTTTAAAATGTCCCCTTTTTACATTGAATAACAAGGATTTTATAAGGGAGTAAGCCTTTTATAATTAATGCCCCCCTTGGGGTGGTATATATAGTCTTTTAATTCTATTATAGCATCAAATCTATGCTTCTTAAATTCTTTCTTGTGATCTATATCTGGGAGTTGGTGGTAGATTCTTATGGATCCATGTGTCTTTATGAGAATGTAAGATCTTTGGGATAGTTAGAGGGGTCTCTTATGATCATCTTTTAATGTTTTGATAGTCACTTCTACATTTACTCATCCTGATAAGTCCTTAAACATCTTTCAACTAATTTTCAATTACCACTTTATACTTTATTTCCACTTTTTAATCATTGCAAGAGCCTCCTTTGAAATACTATGCCATTATTGTGCATCTGATAGGAATTAGTGCCTTACACCATTTCATTATATATGAGCACTAAGGACTATGCAGTCAGGTTGTATAGTGAATTATGATCTGGTGAAGGACATAGATATATAAGTCCTCTATGGGTTGTAATAATTTTAACCCTCTTACATGAAATCCCCCTTTACAGTTATTAAAATTCTTCACTTCATACCCAAGGCTCATATCAGTCAGTGAAGTAGTATGTATACAGCATGAATCATAGCCTATGATTCATGAGAGCATAGAAGTGGAATTTTGTAATTTGGTGTTGGACTTCATCATAGAGGCATAAGGAGTCTTTTGAATAGGAGTGCATAAGAAGATTGAATATCCTAGGCATACTCTTCATGATTTGTAACTACTCATTATGCACTTCTTCTTGCACTATTTTGTGAGTTACACACATGCTAGGGGTGACTTAGAAGTTCAAAAAATTTTGTGACCTATGTGGGTTACTTACCTACTAAGTGGGAATCAATAGCCTTTAAAGTAATCCATTGGGCATAGAGTCACTGGAAATTTTGGTCATTTTGTCCTTAAACACATTGGCTATGTACCTCTGGATTTGGAATAAAATGAGATCTCCTATAAAAGAAAAAAACTACACGAAAGGCACTCAAAGGAAAGAAGCTCTAAGATAGGCATAAAAATATGCACAAGAACATGGAAGAAATAAAATCTATCCTAAAATAATGTGTGAAAGGCACTTAAGGAAATGAAAAACATATAATCTACTTATTTACAAAGTATATATGAATCAATGGAGATAGTGCTTAAAATGGACCTCATTGACTGGGATGGGTAGTTCTTCTCCATATAGTTTAGTGAGTTGGAAAGCATTAGCTTACTTGTAGTTGATTATGTTAGATGTACCACTCCATATCACATCAAATTTAGTATGCCTTTCAGCTTTCACTTTGTCCACATCCCATTTGAGTACTAAATATCCCTCTTGTAAACTTTTGTCAATGGATTTTTTAATCAAAGGTCCTCTTTGTTTAAGCCTGTTGAAGCTCCATGGTACGTGTAGCTTGTGCTCTAGTCTCTTAAAAATCCATTAGCTCTACCAACCTTACAATGAAGGGATTACCTTGGATCAATTCCAACTAATGGGTGAGTTATAATGAAGGCAATTCAAGGGAGGTGGGAAATCTAGCTTCCTTTTCATAAACTATCATGTAAGGTGAATTTCCAAACTCTCTTTTAGGCATGATGCAATCAGCCCAAAGGGTGGTCCTAAGATTTGTGTGTCAATCTCATGAATTGTCCTCCATATCTCTCTTTATAATGTAAATAAAATTCTTATAAATGGATTCAGCTAGATGATTACCTTGAGGGTAATAATTTGATGAGGTACTTAAGTGGATGTTATGTTTGATGACCCATTCGTTGATCCTAGTTCTAAGGAAGGTCAGTGTATTATCAGAGATAATGGTGGTTAGAACACCAAATCTCATTATGATACCCTCATATAAGTCTAAGATGGATGCCTCATTAGCCTCCTTGATCACCACTACTTGTGTCCACCTTGTGAATTAGTCAATTTTCATGAGGATCAATTTATGACCTACACCTGAAGGCAAGTTGATCATCCCAATGAAATCTAGACCCTGCTACATAAAAGGTTGATTAGCTTGAATTAGGTACAAGAGGAGGGATTCCAACTTTTTATTTCCTATAAATAAGTGCATATTTTTTAACCTCTCACCCATGCATGTCCATCCTTAAATAGATTTGGCCAATAATATCCAGCTCGTATGATTTTGATAGTAGTGGTCTTGGGTAAATAATGGCCTCCTGATGGGCCATCATGGAATTCTTGGAGAATTTTTCTCACTTGGTCCAATTCTACACATATTAAGAGGACTCTGTTGGAGTATTTTTGTAAAAGTGCACCACAAACAAGCACATAATGAATGGCTTGTAAATTGAAGTGTATGTGCTCAACCTTATTCAAGCTAGGAGGGTATAAGCTAGTTTGAAGGAAAGTCATCATGTTCTGAATCTATTCTATGGTATATTATTGATCTATTTATTCTTATTCACATAATGTAAGGACTTCTCTATCTTCAAACTTTACATCTTCAGCCAATTGTTCATAAAGTCCCTTTCCTCAAACTGCTTGGTGACTTGGATGTCCACATTGTCTTCCTTCACCTTTGTGATCTAGCTAGCTATTTTCTCATTGATGTCCTTACTAAGTAGGAACTCTTTGATGCATGCATGTGAGATCATCAACTAAATATTGTTATTGTAAATTATGTGTCATAACTTCTTGCGTGCCCTTATAACTAAGAGGGCATTCTTTTCTACAAGGCTATAGTGTAGCTCATAGTCTTTAGTACCTAGCTGAAAAAAGCAACTGGATGCTCCAATTGATCATTATTTTTTTGTGTAATAATAGATGAGATACCTTTAGCCCCACCAAATGCATAAAGGATAAAATCCTTGCTATAATTTAGGTTGATAAGGGTGGGGAATTTCATGATAGCATGCTTGATGGCTTCAAAAATGTTCTTGCCTTTATGAGTTCGATTGAATACAACATTCTTCTTGAGCATTGTAATGAGGCGTTTGGCTAGAGTAGCAAAGTTAGGCACAAATTTTATAATAAAGTTTATCCTACCCAAGAATCTCTAGAGACTTTTCTTATCACTTAGGAGAGAGAGTGATGTAATAACTTTGACTCACTCTAGATTAATCATGATCTCCTCTTTGGAAGCAATGTGCCCAAGTAGAGTGCCTCCATGGACTGCAAAGATACACTTACTAGGGTTTAGAGATATTTCACTTATTCCAGATGGCTTAAGTGATCCTCTGCACACTTAGAGAAAATAATTATGTCATCGAGGTAGACCAAGATGATCTTATTGATTAGTTAGTTAAATTCCATGTCCATGTCACTCTAGAATGTTGCTCCTACATTTATTAAAATAAAGGGCATCTACTGGTATGTGAAGGTTCACCACTTAGTGGTGAATGTTATTTTATAATAATCATACTCCAATATAAAAATCTGATTATGACCTCAATAACCATCTAGCAATTAGAATCTCTCAACTCCTACAATTATTTGTAGTATTTACTCAATTGGTGGGAAGGGATAGTGATCCTTAAAGAATGCCTTATTCAAGTCTTTGAATTACATGCATAGATGAATCCCTTCATTCTTATTTTATACTGGGAATAGGTTACCAACCCATAAAGAGTGTTTGATTGGAAGTATTATGATAGCTTCAATGATCTTTGAGGGCTACTTTCTCATCAAAGCCTCAAACTTTGGTTTGATGTGTCTTTTCCTTTAGCACACTAGTCATGCATCGGTGTTGATCCCAATAGTGTGTTTTGTTAAGCCCAAGTCAAAGCCTCTAAGGTCCTAATAGGTCCATGCAAAGATATCATTATATCTCCTATTGATCTTGATAAAGTTTCTAATTTATAGTGGGGAACATACCTTGCTAGCTTTCAGGATCTTTCCTTCAAAGATGCTTACTTGCGTAGAGGCCTCCTCCTTTGTTTTCATGCATCACCTTTCTCCTTTGAGCTAGTCATCAGAATTAAAGATGATTTCTAGGGTAACTAACCCTTTTGATAACTTGTTCCCCTTACATTTGATGACTTGATCTCCATATTGAGCTTGTAACTATGTTTAGTTCTTGGCACAAAACGTAGCCTCGTCTTATAGGAAGTTGATTATTTACTCATCACTTTCAAACACTTACTAATTGTCTGCATTGTTGGGGACTATTAGTATGATTACAAGCCTCACAAGTTGCATAGAATACTTCATTATGTCGCATGAGATGTCATAATATAAACCTATAGTTTTGAGTCTATCCACATCAACATCCCATGTTCTTGGTATGTAATGAATATTGAATGCATCAAATCCTTCATTCATATCCCACAATCTATGCTTTTAATCCTTCAACAAGCCATTTTTGGTTATTATCTACACTCTAATGTGGTTATTTACTAATTCACTATCACCAAATGCCTATAGTGCCTTGATTCCTTTCTTCTACGCAAGCTGAAGACCTTGGATTAGTTCCCCATACTCAACAACATTATTTTTGTAGCTAAATTACAATCTCAACACATGTAAATATTTATATTTTTGAGGGGAGACTAGCATCACACCATCCCCTACACCATTTTCACTCTACGAACCATCAAACTATAGTTTCCATGTGTCTTCAAGATCTTCTTACACTTTTATGAGCTCTGACAATATGGGGTACTCCTCTAGGATGTAGTATGTCCCAAGCCCTATCTCTTCCATGTTGTCATGTGGGTTGCACTCATAATGTTCACGTGCCCATTCATCCAATAAATCAATTGGGACCTCTTTGAGTGGCATTATGGATTCATGGAGAATCAAATTCTCCTCTTAATTGAACATTATACACTTTAATTCAATTAGGTTGGGAGAGTATGGCTCAACATGACTTTTGAAGATGGGTTTAACTCTAATGGTCACCTTAGTTCCATATCTAGTTCTGAGTAACATATGTGACCATTTTGAAGATAAGTATCCACCCATCTTTGTCATGAAGTCTTAGGAGAGGTAGATGGTGAAGTAGGGAGGCAAGTTGATGACTGCGATTTCTTACACAATCAAAAGTATTGGGCATGCATACATCATAAAATTCAAATCCTTGATGATTCCTATGGTATTGACCATTATACCATCTATTTGGACTAGTCCCTTTAAAATAGAGGAATACATAATTCCAAGCATATTTTCAATCTTATTTGGCATCACTAAACTTCTCACTCTTGAGTTGATCATGTAATTCTGCACTAGGTGCTTCTCAATAATCAATGAGATGTAAAACAATGGTGGTTTTGATCCAAAACTCAGAAGCCTTGGTAAAAATATAATTAAAGAAACAAGAACAACACAATTGTAATAATGTTATCTCTGAGAAGAGATGTTTTATTGATCAAATTTGTAGATCCAAACATATCCTTATCTCTTAGAAGAGATGTCTGACTTCCATTTTGGGTTACATATTCAATTATACACATTTTGAAGGTAGGAGGAGGATGTGAAAGGTCACCAATCTTAAGGGAGATTAAGTGGTTTGACTTCCATGATTTACAATAATACAGAATTCAAAGAATTACTATTTTTAGAAACTTACTATTTTTAGACTACACTAATAAAATTAAAATTTGGGGCACTTCCATTTGGTTTTTAGGGTTCAAAACCTATCAAGTAGAGCTATTTCCATCTCATGTATTTCCCCTCATTCTTACCTTTCTAACAGTTCAAATGGGGAGTCAAAATGAGCTATAGTGCAAAAGTTATGGCTCCCAGAAGTTTTGCCACAAATTGGGGTAAAACCATTGCCCAAATTGTCACCTGAAATGTTGCTCGGATCAGGTTTAGTCTTTTTACAGACTTCTTCCTTTGGTTGACATAGAATTGTAGATATGGAAGGCATAAATTATGATGTCTTGCATGCCTGAAAGCTTTTCAAATCATCTTGTCAAAAATATCTTTTATAAGGAATAGCAAAAGTGTCCCACATGGTTAAATTGGGGCTCATCTTCTTCATCTATTTGACTAAGTTGAAGGGAATTTGACATCCCTTTGATTGTGTTTTTTATATGGTGTCCTCCTCTCATCCTTGTGCACTAATCTAAGCTTGTTCCTCTCTTTGTGTGGCATGTTCTATGTGAACTAAAGGTTTTTTAGGTACCTTGGCTTGTGTACTTTTTCACATGGCTTGGGGAACTAAAGTTGGTAGCACCTCCTGCATTACTCTCCTCTTAAATCTTGTATTGAAAGTAATTGGGGTGATTCGTACATTTAATGCACCATAATGATTTATATAGTTAAATTTTCCCTCCTACTAAATAGTATGAGTAGACCTATCTTGTTTCTATGATGGCACTCGAGCTTATTCTCTATATGGAGATGTGATATTTTCCTACTCTTGAGGCTATGATAAGCTTTACACCATGAGAGCTTAGTTCATGACTTCATTTATGTATGTAACTTGATTATACGATTGAATGTATGAGAAACACCATTTGGAATCTTGTGAAAGATTTTTTTGCATGGATATAAGGTCTCTAAAGGTACTAATAGTGATAGAGTTTTGTACATAAGGTGGTTTATTATATATGAGCTGATTTTAGGTTTGTGTGATATCTTGGAAGGTAGGTCTGCTTGATTGGTATTGTTAAGTGAAAGGTTGATGAGGTCTAGAAGACTATACTTTCTACCTTTTTAGGGCTACAAGATCATTTCCAAATCTTTAAAATAGTGTTTTAGCTTCTTGTAATTTATTAAGGGGCACAACAGATGAAATAGGTAGGCTTATTGTAATGGGGATGGGTGTCAATGAAGGTTACACAATAGATTGGTAGGGTGGTATCTTTAGGAAGAGTGACATAATAGGTCAAGGTACAATTTTCCCTTGCTAGATCAAATAATTGTATGAATGCACAACAAATTCATACATGTTGTGCCTCCCATGGATTGTATCATCATATCTATATCATTGTTAAGAGATTTCAAAAAATATAAAAATGTAGTATTGGGGAATGGATTACACAAAAGAAAAAATTTGTCCTAGACTCTCTAGAACCTAAAGTTGAAATCAACCATATTCTCATATAGGGCTCCCTTTATAGTTGTAAGCTACTCTATTAGGGACAAGTGATCACTTTGGTCCTTGAATTTCTTACATAGTTCCTCCTTGAGCTCATACCAGTTATGAATGGAGTTTAGTCTTAAGATTTAGTATATTAAAGTGTTTTGACTTTTAAAGAAGAGGTAAGCATCCTAACTATGATGTTATCCTTGGTGACATAGTGTACTGAGCATATATTTTCAATATCCTAAATATGTTCCACAGGAAAAGTTACATTCTCACCAGTAAAGTAGGATAAAATTTTGAGGGTTGTGACTAGAATATCATCATATTGGGAAAGAATTAATGGACTGCCTCAATTGAAAGGCCAAAAAAGATGGTTTCTTTTTGCAACCATGAATGAAGTAGATAATAATATTCCTATCGGTATAGGGAACCTCCTAAAGGGGGGTGAAAAATTGAGCTCTATGGGGCAATTGCCTTGAACTACTCTTTCTCCTAATAGGGGATTAAGATATTCTTACCCTTCTTCTAGAGGGCACAAAAAGCTTAATGAAATAGAAATCAATATCCATTGAAGATGATCTCATTTGCCCAGGCATATAGATGAAACATTGTTCTTTATGAACTAGAAATGCTTGGAGTCACCAGGCACTAAGATTGAGTGTCTATAACACTTTTATCTAAAGATAGCACTAATTCCTTAGTAAGATTATTAAAGTGGTCCCATCAGGCATGCTATAAATTATTGTCATTCAAAATATGCACCTATGGATGGTCCATGGTGTGAATGGTTTTATTATAGGGAGTAGAGAAAAATGCCTTGTGTAGGTGTAGAAGTGTTTGATGTTGGTCATGGAAGTATTATCACTCACCTATATGTGTAAAGCATCAGTTGTATCATCATAATGATGGAAACATCCTCAAGGTGTAGGACCCTTGCATTTCTTTGGACAAACCTCTAGAGTAGGTTGGCTTCCTTATATTCTAAGTGTACCTAGTTTAGGACCATAAAGAGCAAAAAGGTAAATATACTACTAATCTAAACCTAAGATTTCAATAGAAAAGGAGGGAAAAGGTCAGAGTTTGCTAAAAAGTGAAAGGTGATGCACCAAGAATAGAGCGAGTGCCCCTATTACCTTAGACACACTAAAAATCATAGAGAACAATATAGTATCACATAGACTCCACCATGAACACTCCAAATGCATAATTATTTCACATATAGGCATAAGAATTCAATGCATCATTGAGAGGGATGAAGTTTATCCATAGATAAGGCATACACAGACTCAAATGTGCACACAATATGACCTACAAGTGAGTTTTAAGTTCCATATAGGTGTTGGGAATGGATGGTGATGAGGGGAAAATATTACCCATAGAAAAAGATAAAAAAAACATAAATCTCACATAAAATGTAAGAATAATGGAAGGAGGTGAACTCAATTCTCATTAAAGTGTAAGGTCCAACCAATAGAAGTACTCTTAGAGGGAAAATTTTGGTAGTGTGAGGTTACCTAAAAATGTCCCCTTATGATAATGAATAACAAAGATTTTATAAGGGAGTAAGCCTTTTAGAATTAATTCCCCTTTAGGGTGGTAGATACAATCTATTAATTCTATTATGGTGTCACATATATGCTTCTTAAATTTTATCTGGTGATCTAGATCTAGGAATCAATGGCAAGATTATTCTAGATCAATGTACGTGTTTGAGAATAGAAGATAATTTAGATAGTCATAGGGGTGACATGTGATCATATTCCAATGTCTAATAGCCACTTCTACATTTACTCATCCTAATAATGCCTCAAACATCACTCAACTACCTTTTAATTACCACTTTATATTTCACTGCCAATTGTCAATTACTGAATAGGCCTCTTTTGAACTACCACACCATTATTGTGTATCTAATTATAATCAATGCCTTATTCCTATTAGGTATATATATTAATTGAGGACTACTTAGGCTATGCAGTGAACTATAAGTTGGTGAAGAATGTAGATATAGAAGTCATTTATGGGGTTGTATGAATTTTAACTGTCTTACACATAATCTTCCTTTATATTTCTCACAAGTCTTTATTTCATACCTGAGGCTCATATTAGTTTGTAAATTATCATATGTGCATCATGGATCATAGTGTGCAATTTGTGAGAGTGCAAAAGTGGAATTATGAAATTTGGTGCGAGACTTCATCATGGAGGCATAAGGAGTCTTTTGAATAGGAGTGCACAAGAAGATTGAAAATCTTAGGTGCACTCTTCATGATTTGAAACTACTCCCTATCCACTTCTTACTGCATTATTTTTTGATTTGTGCACAAGTTAGGGGTGACTTAGAAAGTCAACAAAATCCAAAAAAAATACTAAACTAGTTAACACTTCATCATCCCCTGTTTATGAAGCAAACAATGGAGATGGATAAAAATTATTTATATGTTATATGTTTCTTATTTATTGTTATTTTTTTATTGATGGAAATTATTGAAGCAAAAAAATTACATCTTATGTTTTATATGTTTCATGTTTCTTGTTAAATTGGTATTGATGGATCAAACAATGATGATTGAGGATAAATATGAATGTTTATCTATATTCTGGATAGATTTTCAATAGGTCCAAGGTAGGAATGATATATTAATGCATTATGTTCTAAATATTCTTCATTAATTCATCCCTTGATTGGCGAAAAAGGTTTTTTTAATCTACAATGTTCCTTGCCTTATCATGTCTAGGGTTACATCTACCTATGATCAAGTGTTATTTAATGTATGAGTATCCTCGAAGATGCTTTTGTTATGTTTCATATTTTTTTGAGTAATAGTCATCTTGGCTTCTTGTTGTGTTTACTAGATTTTATTTTTTGGGTACAATGTCCAATATTCAAGGCATCCCTATACCTATTACCCTTATGTGCAATGTTAAATCTATGGATGAATTAAAACGTGCTCTTCACAACTCACAAGAATAATAAAAAATATTTTAGTCTTTATTTGACCTCATTAAATCCAAATCCACATCGAGAGAAAAACATATTCCATCAATGATGTAGAGTTATCAAGGTGAAACTATCTCATTGATTCCAAAAGAGTGAAGAATACAAGTTAAATCACAAAGACCCATACATTCAATCAAAGCTACAAGAAGACCTTAAGAATAAATATTTTAATAATTAAATAAGATTCTCTAAAGCCAAGTTTACATTTTTTGTACTAAGAAATTCTCTTTTGAGACTTTAAACAAAATCAAGGGTGAAAGATACATAACACTAAACCACCAAACCAAACAAGTTTTGACAAAAAATAGTTACCTTTCATAGACAAATTCAGACAAGTAAGGTTCTAAATGGACCTACTAAAAATAGTATATGTCCAAATATAGTACATTTGATAGCCCCTAATGTGATATGAATCCAAAGGGATAAGGTTACAAACTTAATTTTCATAAGATCTAATCTCCATCAAATTATTTGATGTTGATTCTTGCGTGACTCCGAAGGTTGGAAACAAAACAAGGAAAACTTCTATTACAAAATCTCTTCAATACTGAGCTAGTAAATAAGGATGGAAAAATACTAGATCTCTCCTAGCATCGAATATCAATAGTCCTAACCAGAGAGAATTGGTATTAACGTTCAATTTTGACTCAAATAAGTTTGACTATTTTTCAAGGTTAGATTATGAGATGAATTTAAATGAATTTACAATTTTCTTAGTTATTAAAATGAATATTTATTTTACTACGTATGATTAATAATTACATACTATTTCAATGATATCAAATATTCAAGATAAGTACTATCATATTTCATCTATATACTTAAGTAATGGCATGATGACATAGGCAATGCTCAACTGAAACCTACAACACAAATAGTCTAACTACAAGGTTGAACTGATCTAGAGTCATTCAAATTAACTTTTCCCACCAACTTCAATAGTGAAAACTTTATCTGTATTTTATTTTCAAAATTAACTCTTTACTATGACTCTAATTCCTATCTTATTCTGAACACAAAGTCATGGTAAAGTATCGTAACTTTACCTTATACTTGCATTTGGATAATCATATCACTAGGTATTAATTTTTTCCAATATAAGCTTAGGTAGTGATATTTTTTGAGCTTAAGATTATTACTAGTTCATATTTCATTTTACTTTAGTATTTAATAGTAAATATTTTTTAGACTACCATTCCCAACTATTGTTAACCTATCATATTTTCTCTAACTTTTATAGTGTTCATGAGGGCTAAAAATCTTAATTTACTCATTATCGGTTATGATAATGCAACAACTAAAGAATGTTAACCTAATTGCATGAAGGCTATTACCTATTTTGAAAATCATTAAGGAAATCCATTAGTATATATAAAGAACTAGATAGTTCTAGAAATAAGTTACATAAAGGACTCTCATACTACATCACAAATGTATTAAAAGGATTTCCTATGTAACTACATAACTATGATTACAACATCAATAATAGATCAATAGATCTTATGATAATGTATGCCTACATCAACCAATATACTTTTGGAGTACAAGATAATAATGTTGATATCAAGATAACACACAATATCTATTTTTCTTAAATAAATAAAACTTTCAAGATTATATCTTTTTACTTTATCTTCCACTGGTAACTATTTCTCATGCACTAAAACATAGGCAACAAAGGGTCAATTTACGTTAAACAAGTGAGCCCTTCATATCAAATATTCTTGTTATATAAATCATTAAACATTTTCATCAACATATTTTATAAATACAAAGACTATTTTAAGGGTTTTAAACACAGTGAACAACTAAAATATAAAAATACATTACACTCAATTTTAAGCTAAGATGGGGTTTGTTCTAGTGCAAATAACTCAATAATCATAAACAAACATACATCAACATAATATTATGCAAAACAAGATAAGATGAGGATTTTTAGATTTATAAGTGATCTTATCAATCATTATAAGATTTTAATTTCACCAATATAGCATTGTTAGTATAAAATCATAAATTAACCATTTTAAGATAATGAAGAAACATTTTCTTTTGTAATAGTTATGATTTGGGAATTTTAGAAAGGATCTAAAACTTACTCAACATACTTGAAAATTTATATTTTCATCCCAACAAAATCCGTCATTAAAATGGTATTCTAGTTCCTTCATTAATTTAAACACTACATCTGGCTTTTATAAAAAATTTGAATTGGAGACCACAAAAAATTTGAAACCTGAATATAAATGCTTTAGTTGCTTCTAACTAAAGTAAAACTTTATCAAATGATCATTGGGTTTTTTTCCTCTCTCTATTAGCTTAGATACATATATAGGAATTATTTTTTCTGTTAAGTGTGTAACATATTATTTACCTATGATGGAGTTTAGGGCACTTATCGATGATAAGAACCATAACACATAACTAATAATATTTAGTTTCTATGTGACCAATTATTTATCTATTGATATGATTTATATGTTTTGGTTCATTATTGTTATCATGCATTGTTATACAATTATGTGGAATAATGGTTAATGATTTTATTATTATATGATTTTGATATCATGACTTGGATAAATGTCATGTGTTCATTTATATATGATGCAAGTACAACCCTCAATGTGAGGGAAAACATCATCGGAGAGGATGAGCTATATATGGACTATGGGGAAACTAAAAGATGTAACCCAAAATAGACTAGGTGATGGAATGAGTCCTGGGATGTGACTAAAGGTGTGCGCATTAACTTTGGAAGAACTTGTATGGAGGACATTTTCCCCAAGGAGAGGACAACTAATGTAAGAAGAGTGAAGACTTTCCCTATTTTTTAGAAGAGACAGGCAGATCAAAATAACATAGTAGCTAGGTGATTTAGGAAGAATGAAATAATGTGCCATTATTACGAGGAGATGCTTGTTAACTAGGATGTGTTAGTGAGAAGAGATGATGATATGGAGGATTATGATGTTTTTTTTTTATTATTTGGAAGAAAATATAATGAAATTCCATGATTAGAGGGAGGGGATCATATAATTTAAGTTCGAGTGGACTAGATAAGGATTGATCAGATCTACGTTGGGAAGCTATAATGTGACAGCTATATGTTATTTACTTCTAGTTCTGAGAAATACATTCTGACTCCCTCAAACTATATTTTAGTAGTGAACAATTGTTTTCTCTCATGAAATTATAATCGGTTTGTATTTCTCATGAAATAATGAAACCGTTGTAAGGTATAAATTTAAATATTATGAATGAGAGGATAAAGATTAATAAGAATAAAAATGAGTTTCTATTTAATTTGTAAATAGTCTTCATTTTCTGAAACTGGTTGAAAGAAAATTTGAGTCTCCCAAATGGAATTCGAGTGTCAAATGCATAGTGAATAAAATAATTAGAAAATAACAAGATTTGAACCCTATTCTAGGCTAAAATACATTGAAGGAAAAAATGCCTAGAACTATACATCCCATACTCTATTTGACTATTTAATATGCTTGGAAAACTATGTTTTAGTGCAATAAAATGGCACAATGTTAGGTTATGTTAATCGTATATTTTCTCACCTAGATTGTCTCTGCTCCTAAGATATTTTGGAAATTGAATAATTTTTTCCTTTAGCTGTAAAAAATAAATCAATTATTTTCCTTTGGTAAGATCTTGAATATGTTAGATGAAAGCTTGGGCAGACCACCAAAAATGATAAAGTATTATAATAAATGTTAAGTTTCTTTCTTAAAACATCTATTTCTTTCCAACTAGAATTTTATTTAGCACCTGTAGGTCACCAAGTTTTGATTTAAAATTATATGTACTATTGAATATGTTTTAAACTTTTATTGATGATAGTGCCTAACCATTGCAAATGTTAAGTTAAGGATTAACCCCCATGTATGAGGCATTTCATCTTTTATTTTGGTGATGCATAGCTAAGAACAAAATTAAGGAATTTTTTTCTCTAAGGGTTTGAGTTCAAAACATTTATGCTTTGGTATGATGCATGATAGTGTACAAAGTTGACCCCTTTTCATACCCTATAGAACACATGAGCAAATTTTGCACTACATTGGCATTTGAAGTTGTATATACAATGATTTATGCAAGATAATAGCTTTGAGCATGTTGTAAGTCATGTTATTTAGTGGGAAAGTGTGAGGCATACCAGCCTTGGGGATTAGAGGGTTGAATCTTTGTTAGTGATTTTTTTCATGATACAATAAATCATGTTAGTATTCAAGTTAAGGGAGTTATGGTAAAAAAATTTAGCCTTGGGGAAGGTCACGAGGTTGAATCTCTCCTTTTTTTGATAAATGGAAAATAATTTTTGTGTTCTTGTGTTTTATAATGTATTAATTATCTTTTGTATATGTATAAATATTAAATAAACATTTCATTATAAGTTTAAATAATTTTAATTTCTTATACTTTAAATTATATTTAATATTTATACCTTTTGTGATGTTTGAGAGTGGTTTTGGATTTGTAGGAGTTATAATACAAAATCTAGGTTTTGGAGGATTCCAACATATTTTAAACTTAGTCAGATCTCAGAATCTTAAGAATTCAGACTTAGTCAAATTTTAGAGTTTTCAATATTCAAACTTAGATGCCTCTCACGAATAGATAATTCATGAATAATAAAGAGTAAGAGATTGATAAATAGATTATTTTTAATGGGAAGCATGTTATGGATAACTAAATGTAGTGAGATTAAAATAAGAGTGACATATGGAAGTATTAAATAATTGTGAGAAAGGATAAGTGAAGTACATTAATGAAAATGATGAATAATAAATAAGTATTGGGATTGAAATAATCAAAACCATAACCTATGACTAGAAATGAGTGTGTTTATGAGTATGGTCACTAGAATTTTAGTTGGTCGTTATGTCATGATTTAGTTAAAGGAAAATTTGGAAAATAATAATTGGATGTGTTTATGTGCTAAATAATATGAATTAGAAATTGGTTATCTTTAATACTATATTTACAATAAGAGGGATACACAGACTAAAATAGGGTCTTTGAACACTGAGATAATAAGGTTGAGAATTACAAATATGATAATGAAGACTCGACAACATGAAAGCGACATTGACATATAAGGTAGCATTGGAGCCTTAATGAGTAGGATTGATAACTGTGAAAATGACATGTCTTAATAAGACTATGTTGAGATAAAATATTAAAAACTTCATAAGATAATGAAGTAGTAGAATTATGAGATAAACAAAGAATGAAATATTATGGTAAGGTTGTAATAGGCCGTGATGTTTTAATGATGAGATTATATTCAAATTTGGGGAAACCTATGTTTTATTGATGTTTCATCATAAGATATTAAATACTTGAATCATCTTAAATAAGAATCTCTAGATGTGACTCGTACCATAATAAGTGTCTCATTATCAAGAGACTTGTCATACATGGAATACTTTTCATTGGAACTGGGACTAGGGGAAACTCCTAGATTAACATGTTTTGTTTAAAACACCATTATCTTATGAATCATCTCAAGAGATTTGCCAATTTATCATAAGTTTATAAGATATATATTTTAAGCTTGTAAAGATAAACTTATCAATAAGTTTTGGATTGGGTTTTATCCAAAGCACTCAACTAATTTATACTGCTTTATGAGAATATCATTTATAGCTATGTTATTATTGAATAATTGGATAAAACATGTCTAAGAAACCTGATGCATTAAGGTGTCTTATATATGGAAACCTAGTTAGTTCACTAAAGATGACAATTATCTCTCTTTATACTCTATATCAAATGGAAACTAGGACTATGATTATAAGGGACTTTGGGAACCATGATTTAGATTCAAGTAGGAATTTACGTTGGCTTGATTTATTATGAAAGTATCTTAGGGAATGAAATCCTTCCTTATGAATGAATCATTTAGATTAACTATAGGAGTTAATCTTTTATTATTAGAGGATATTCCATTTTGGACTATCACATCCTCTTATTAAAAATTCTATTATGTCATTATTAAGGTCTTTATCTAAACACTTTTAAGGAGTCAAATTACTTATGAAGGGGTCAAATCAATTATTATGTAGAATAGTAGGTCAAACCAGTTACTATGTAGAATAGTAGGTCAACCAATTACTGTGTCGAATAGTAAGTCAAACTAGTTATTATGTGGAATAGTAGGTCAACCAATTACTATGTGGAATAGTAGGTCAAACCAGTTACTACGAGGAGTGGTATAGTAAACTATTGTTATCATTTGGGATTCTCTCTATCTATTGATCATTTGTATCTAGCACCTTCATGTTATTGTGTAGAATAGTAGGTCAAACTAGTTACTATGTAGAATAGTAGGTCAACCAATTACTATGTGGAATAGTAAGTCAAACTAGTTATTATGTGGAATAGTAGGTCAACCAATTACTATGTGGAATAGTAGGTCAAACCAGTTACTACGAGGAGTGGTATATTAAACTATTATTATCATTTGGGATTCTCTCTATCTGTTGATCATTTGTATCTAGCACCTTCATGGAAGGGAAGGGTCATTCTTAATGGATGAGAGGAGTGTGTGGGATCCAAAAGGATCTAAGGTTGGATGAAAATACCTCAAATGATGTTTTCCCTATTTTTTATTCTTTTAAGGTGTTTGATAATAAGGATGGACAAAAGATCTTTGGAATATTTATTTTTTAAGATTCTACCTTATGATCAATGTGTAGTTATACTGAACATTCTATTAATTATGGAAGGACTAAAATAGTGTTTTAGCATTAATGATGTAAGAAATTGTAATTTGTTATTATTAGATTTACCTACTTTTTTATCATTGCATTGTAATTGAAAATATGTATCCATAGTTCTATTGTTATCATGGTTACTTTAAGTACTAGATATTAAATGCAAATTTATGTTATGAAGCTATCAACGGATTGCTAGATCAAAATGAAGGTATTATGTCCTTTGTTTTTAATAATTTAAATGGATTTGAATTGAAAGTTTGGCTTATAGTTAGTTACCATGATGAAAACAAATAATATGGCTGATAGAGCAACAATTGCACTATCAAAGTTAGTTTATAACAAACATGTTATGAAACTATTTGATGAGATTAGTAACAAACCTTTCAGGATGGTATATTTCTTTATATGTGCTTTAAAAAAATCTAGTACATTTTTTTGGTATTTGATCGGAGGGTTTTTACAAAGTGAGGAGAAAGGAAATTAATTTCTAAGATATGCATTTGGTGATAGATGTAGAGGGTCAAAATAATAAATAAATTTTCCAAAGTGGCACTATGACTGAATATCAAATCATTTTATCTCCTAATCAATGCCAAAATGGTGCTACAAAGGTTATACTACCATGTTTATTTGTATTTATTCATTTTTTTTCTTTTTCTAATTGTCAATGTGGAACTACCATTATGTATATTGGTATTAAATATCTCTTCTTTTATTCATGCAAAATTAGAACTTCATTTTCCTCTGTGTGTGTGTGTGTGTATTTGTTTTCTCCCTTTGACAAAAGCTAAAGGGGCACTACAATAGGTTCTCCTATATATTTTTCTATTTTTAAAAAAATACCATAATGACACTATAGCATATGTATAAAATAAAGAAAAATAAACTCAACTAAATAATTCTCAAACAACTCCCACACTCTATAACTCTAGTTTCAAAATAAATAGTCTAGTTTACATAAACAAAACATTCATAAGCATAAAATTTAAACAAGCAACACAGAGGTTTTTCAAACTAACAAAGAACAATTATAATCCCCTAACAATTTCTTGAGATATGAAGATAAATAAAGCTTAAACCTTTGAATAACAATAGGAAATCGAAGAAAGGATTCACTTACCTATGTTTCTCTGTTGTCTTTTCTCTACTACTCTAGGTATGGCATCCTAACTGTTTGAGCTACTCCCCCAGCTACTTGTTAATGACACCTTCTTGTTCATATTCACCTTCATTTCTTATATCTATTTCCTAGCTAGTTTACCTTTGAAATGCTCCTTCACTCCTCAAATGGTTTGCCCAAATTGATTTCACCCATTCTTAAGCACCATTTATTTTCTTTCGACCAGTTCAAGGATAGGTTAGGTGGTAAATTAAAACCTTTATGAGATGTTATGCCAACCTCCCCCATACCCAAGGACAAAATATTGAATGATATGCTGAAAATTAGCCTTCCTTCCCCCTATGCCATTCTGAATCTCCAACAACTCTCTCTGATCAAATATATTTTGATTGAATAGACATGGCACCATGCTTTATAATTTATTTATTATTTTTGAATTAATATTTTGATTAAAACATAGCTCAAAATCTAAACTTATTAAAATTTTATACATGTATTATTATTATGGTTTCAAAGTGTGTGTGGGAGGTCCTTGCCATCATTATGATGTCTTTGAAGAGCCTCATTAACCTGATTATAAACTCTAGCCATGTAATTAACAATATTCAATTATAATATAAAACTTTATAATAACTAAGTTCCTTGACCTTCAAACCTAGATAGGACCAAAATAATGGATAAATATAATGCTTAAGTGATATCAACATATGTGTGGTGAATATCAATGAGTGAGTTAATAAATCCATGATAGGATAATAATTATATAGTATATAAATTGGTTATATCTAATAAAAAATTTGGTTGATAATGTCAACATTTTGTTTTTGTTATATAATAATTTTGTGTAGACATAGGGAAGCACTGACAAAGCATGGCAACCCAAAGGGAAGTTTTATCCATTAGATAAGTATAGTAACATCAAGAACACTTCCATTCAACCATAAACTAGTGTATATGTTATTTATTTTTTCTCTATGTCATCAACCATTACTTTAACAGCTAAAAAAATTATCTAAAATTGCATAAAATTAAGAGATTGTATAGTTTCTAAAGACAAAAACTAAGAACAATGTCAATATCTAATGAAATTTCCTAAATTAAGAAGATAAACACTATTTAAAATATTATTTGTTTAATGACATATTATTTTTGGAGTGTCTATCTTGAATTTCATAAAAACACACTAATTAACAATGTTATTATTATCTTCTCCAATTCTTGTAGATCAAAATCAATGACATCCAACTAAATACACTACTATCTCACATGCAAAATCCCTAGTACACTAAAATAAATGCGATTCACATGGTTATAATAATAATAATAATAATAATAATAATAATAATAATAATAATAATTTAAAAAAAAAATTGAACCAAAAACACTACTCAGTGATAGCTAACAAAGAGAATCACACAGTAGGCATAAGCTCAACAGAGTCACCAAGTGGATCAAACACAATGAGAGAGCCAATATTAACAAGGGAGAGCTAGCTAAACATGATAGACACTACATTAATATTTTACACTTGATCCTCCATCAATCAATGCATTTGGTGGGACCATATCCCCTATTTCAATAGTGATTTCAGGAACCCATATTTTCCCAATATGAAGACATATATTTCCTCTATTGTTTTATGTACTTATTTTGGTGGTTATGGTGATTTTTATTTAGCTAGTTGTCATAATCAATCCTCCAATAATTTGACTAGTATTGTAACCATAGTTCCATGTATTAATGGCCCTAATTATTATATTAGACTACTATCTTCTTGTTAGTTTTATCCCCGTATTGGCTATGTTATCTAATCTTCTTTTAGGTGGTAGGGCATCTGCTTGATGGTTTATGTCATTAACAACTTGGAGAGCATTTTACATTAGTTTTTCATAGATTTGATATTTGGTTTGGCATATTGGTTAGGGACACACATTTTCATGAGTTCTTATTTTCAAAATTTCACGGTATTTAACAAGACATTCTTCTCATTTTACACTAATCAAATCTATTCAAAACTTTGAGAAGCCTACCATATGAATCAATGTTGTTCTCAAATAAAAATTTAGATGAAGGTGGAAATTGTCTATATGGTTTTGAGATGAAAGAGAAGATGGTGACTTGGAAATGAGATATTTTCAAGTTTAAAAATTAAAAGTCTACATTGCATAAATAAATTACATCTAATTTTATGGCTTCATTGGATTCAAAATATGGAAGTTTGTATATAATTTTAATGAACACCACTTATTTTCACCAAAAAAAAACAAACATTTTCTCCACACCAAATTTTACAGTCTTTTCCATTCATATTTTTGTTAGAGATTATTTTTTATGTCAATGCATGAAGAATAGATATATTTGGTATAAAAAGGAAAGAATTAAAATCATGCATAAAATTCAGTAACAATTAAGTGCAAACAAGACATGTATATATTGACTTTTTTTTTCAAATGTTGATATAAGTTTACTTTTTAAATGAAATCTCAAGTAGGGTTCAACTAGAACATACCATATTAAGCATTTATTTTATACCTTATAATCTAATTGATAATTTAATCATCTATTCATAGAGTGGTATATTTATCAAAGAGCAAGAGTATTATAATTTTACATATGGTATTTTGATATTTTAACATATAAAAATGGCAATATTAATGTTTTATAAATGATAATTACATAAAACTTAGCTTAAATTATAACCTTCTAGATCTTTCAAGAATTCTATGGATCCCATCTCGAGTAGGTCTCATGTAATATCATACACTTTATACAGCATTAACACCATTATATGTTGTTTTGATAGTTTAAGAAACACTGATGATAATATTAAGGGTCTCAAAATGACAAAACAAAATCTCATACAAGAATTCCAAACACTAAGTTATAGAAAAGTTGTAAACAATTCCCTTAGATAAACCACATACATAAATATGCATCCTATCATTCCATTACAAACATATCACATCATTTCATTCCATATTAAACATCAATGAAATTTTAATATTAAACATTATTGAAATCCATAGTTATTTTATTTCACTTTACCAATGTTTTGAAAATATTTCTCTAAAATGCCATAAGTTTACATAACATATTAGTCACACACTTTAATGTGCATCTATTGTCCATGGTTAGTTAGGCTCATCCATCAAACTTACCCACACATGTTCTCACACTTTTCCTTCCAATGTTGAATTTATTATTCATAAATGGAAATCATTCCATCATAATTTAAGTTCAAGGCCTTGACTATCTCTCACATGTAGTCATGAAGTGTTTTGGTGTTGTAATCACCCAAAAGTGGTATCTGAGTGCTAAGAGTGAACTTGAGACCACCTATTCGTAGATTAACCCTATATCTATCCTAGATCCTATTGTCACACTTATCCAGCCTTTGTTCAGGCCACAAGCATCCCTAATCAGCTCCAAAGCAGTCCCAAACCCTCATTTCTCCATCATGGCCCTTCATGCCTAGTGTTATGTTATCTAAACACTAGAACCATAATAAGGGCACTAGTTTCACATGGTGCTAGTGTCCCCAAAATGAAACTAATGTTATTTACCTTATCTTTTCCTAAATGGATGTCTTTGTAAAATTAGAACCTCCTAAGGTTGGCCCAAACATCTTTTATCAATCGCATAAGCAGTAAAATAATATATATACATGACTTTTAGCCCTCTAACCACTAGATGGAGATCAGATGCAAAATACAAATTCAAACACAGAATAAGTTGAACACAATTAAGGCTATCAATTCCTATTCTACCCTACTTCTACATACTACCATCTACAGTATCCCTATGCTCAGATTTTCTAGATTTCCAGTCTTAATCACATTTAAGGCACTTAAGGCCACTTTCATACTAGCATCACTTGCACTTGCACCATCACTTAGGTGGAGAGAACTATATATGATTTGATCCCTCCTTAGAGTATTGGTATATAAGCAACTCACTTCATAATGGGATGTTGAGGATGTCCAGCCTACCTTACTAACAAACACACTTTTTAGATTATGTCTTAGTTACATGGAGGATTAGGGTTGCACAATAAATTAATCATTATAGGTAAAATACATGGTTATAAAACTCATACACATAGAAATAGACCTTAGATATCTAGACACAGGTGCATCAAGAAGCTCAGGATAGTCCTACATAGAGGACACTACCACCACTTTTCCAATAATAGAACTACTATTTAATTATGGTGATAATGTCCAAGAGGGGTTATAACACTGAAATCCAATTTACAACACTCATACTAGATTCTATCTCAGTTTTCATCACTCAAATCATCCATATCAGGGGATTTCTAGCTAAGTCATTACTTGCACTATTTATTACTATTTTTAAAAAATTTAAAAGATAGTCAATTTTGGAACAAATCAATGTTTGTATTTATTGCATATTAATTCTCTAATTTAGTCTACTTAGATCTTTAACAAACATAGGATTTACACTTTCTAAGTCTTAAAAGGTTGAAATGTTTGGTGAAACCTGACTTACTTTGAACATTTCCCAAACCATAACCCTATATGCTCTTAGGGTTTGTATCCTTCTTTTTCCTATTTTCATTAACTGCTTTAATTTTTTTAGATTTTATATATTCTATTTTAGTATCTCTATTTCAATTTGTTTACTATATTCCATCTAAAAAAGTTATCTCTTCCATTAAGAAGTGTTAGGCTAGGTGGTAATTTTATTGAGCATATTCAGATTCCTTATATTATAGATTATACCATGGATAAGGGACCTATTGTAACTCCCTTTGTTGATCCTTCACACCCTGATTATGTGGATTTCAATAATAATGCATTCGAAGATGAACAAGATGATACACAAATTATAAATTAGGATACTCTCCCTCCACTTAATAATTAGGATACACAAATTGTCAATAAGGATGAGATAGACTTCAAGAACATCCCCTTGATCATGCACAAATGTTACAAGCCATAATGGAAATTAAGAATAAATCAAACAATGGTCAATTTTCAACACCCCTAGCTAATAACATTATTATACCTATAGTGGGGCCACCTCATCTAGCACAACCAACAATTGTAATTCAACAAGTGATAGTTAAACCTCTTGTGGTTAGTTCCTCCACTCTAGATGTATAATCCCTTATGCATGATGTTCATACTCTACAAGCTAAGGTGTTACATCTTGAGAATGGAACCACTAGGCCATCACATGCTTTAAATTATAATTTTCTCTTACATACACCTTTGGCACATCATATAGCATCAACTCCCTTTCCATTTGGATTTGTGGCACCTAAGCTTATATTGTGATGGAAAGGGTGACCCAGGGCACCATATCTAAACTTTTCATATAGCATGTTTGGACTACATGTCCAATGATTGGCTTCTCAAAAAGTTATTTCCATGCAGTTTAAAGGATTATTCTTTATAGTGGTTTTATGACTTACCAAATCAATCTATCATAGCATTCAATCCTTTGGCATACATGCTTTTCACACACTTCTCCATAAATATCAATGACAAGATCTCATATGCTCAAGTTTCATAGTTGAAACAAAATTCAAATGAGCCTATTGTAGAATACGTCTTACAATACAAGACTATATTAGCTAAATAGACTAGCCCTATGATAGATAAATAACTTCATGACATCTTCAAATAGTGTCTTCTACTATAATTACATGAAGTTATGATGTTTAAGAACTTTCTAGCATTCATAGATTTGTGCCACACAATAGAAGAAAGATAAATCAAGCTTCTATCAATGGGCAAACCAAAATATACAAATGGATCAAAATCAACTACTAAGAGTTAAATTAATCCTCCATACAAAGTAAGGGCCACTAAAAATAAGGTAATAAAAAGGTCATAGTTAATTCAACTTTAAATCCATCTCCTCATTTAGTTTTATTGGCTCCTCCATGTAGAGTCTTCACCAACCTTCTAGAATTGCCAGCATGGGTTTTACAATAGATCTTGGAATGTAATGGCATATCTCTCCCTCCCATCAAAGAGGTTGATATGACATGGCCTCTTCCAAAGAACTATGATTCCATTTTATTTTGCAAGTATCACAGGGAACTAGACCATATAACAAATAGATGTATTAGCTTGAAAGATAAGATACAAGATTTGATTGAGGCTAACATTCTTGATTTGGGAACACCCACAAAGGCACCAAAATTATAGAAAATGGAAGCAAAGGCATTAAATATATTTTCATATCCATTTCTAAATCACATAGTGTATGAGGCAAGGAGCACTTCAACTGTTCACTATACATATCAAGCACATCTACCACTAGCTTCATATCACACTATTATTGAGGAGGAACGCCCATTTCACATTATCATTGGTATGTACCTCACTAAATTTCTAGATAGATCACTCATCACCTTCTTAGAGTAGGATATTGTTAATGATGATAGATATTTACATGCACTCTTTGTATGAGCTTACAAAGATTATCATCCTATCTAGAATGTTATGATTGACAATGATTCAAGCACTAACATGTGCACTATCACCTTTTTATAACATTTGGGGCATTTAGAGTAGGATATATTCCCTATAGACATAATTATTAGTGGTTTTAGTGGTCATGTTCAGAGCTCTATCGAGGATATTGTGCTTCCATTACAATTTGGAATAGCACATGTGGCCACTTGATTCTTAATAGTACCTAGTGCAAGCATATTTTATATGTTATTGGGTAGGTCATGGATATAGCAGCGCCAAGCCTTTCCATCCACAACACATAGATGCCTAAAAGATATACATGCAAATCAGGTGGTCAAAGTTGAGGGTCTTCCATATGAGTATCTTTTACTTATTTTATATGTAGTTACATCATAGAATCAATTAAAATACAACTACCAAATATAACACAATCATTAGTTATAGCTTAGAGCATAATTTTTATTGATACACAATAGAGTTCAGTAGAGCAACTAGTGTATTTGAGGTATACTCTTAGAGTATTGACACGTACACATACTCTCCCATAGAGACCATTATTAGATATACCCCTACGTCATAGATATGTTGTAGATTCTATAGGGCCTCCCTCCACTCGTTTTCTATCAAGATCAATATTATTGGGTTCTCAAGGTTCTCAGCACAAGGCACCCATGCCACCTACATCTTCTTCTACCATATGGGTTCCTAAGACTCCTACAATTCATAGGACATCACAATCAATGCCAAAGATTCCTAACACCACTACATAGGTAGATACAGATATATATCACTCATTACAGTAGATTATTGGACCACAGTTACCCTTTCACATAGCATGTATGATCATAGTTCCCTTATTTGACATAGGCCACAATGATAATGAGTCTCCCATGAGACTCATCGGTTAGTGTAGTTTATCTCTTTTTATACATATTTTCCCTCTCTTTTTTATCTTTTTACATAGTTCATTTTCATGTTGCTTGTACATATCTTATTTTCAAAAAATAAAAAATTAATATAATATGTAAAAAACACAAAAACATTCAAATATTACTTAGAAAACACAAAATTACATATTGTATGCTATGTTTACATTTATTATATTTTCCAAACACTACATATGCTAGTTATCTTAGTATAGTCAGTTTTATCATACATACATGTTTCACTTATTCTTGTTGAGTGTGTGTAGTTTGCTTAGAGGACTCAGGTCCACTACATCAATCGAGACTTACTATTATCTACCCACTGGGGGTATATACACTAATACATGGGTCTTCACTTAACACATTCACCCACTTAGGGGAAACCTATATATAGTTTTGATTTTAGGTTTTATCCTTCTAGAATATACATCCCTACTTTAACATTGTTATATCTTGTTATTGATCATGCTACTCTTACTTAGATTTTTTATTGGATATTAATACTTTAGACACATCATATATACATCCTAACTCTTACATAAATTTATTATACATATTCATCCATACTTTCATTTATATCTTTCTTAGTTTAGACTTGATTATATTTCTACGCTTCTTCTATTCGAGGGCATTTGAATATCTCATTGCACTTTGGATCTATGCCACTTTTATTCATAATATGTATGATTTGGACATATGCCCATGTCCTTATGTGTGCCTTCCTAATTGTGTATGCAGACATTTTAACATGTGCTTCTATGTGGCTCTAATCTAACTTGATTTTTGGTTGTGTATGTGGACATTTGAATATGTCTTTGTATTTATTATTTTGATTAGATTTAGTGATATTTATCCATGTCCCTTGTATTATGGACCCTTGGCCTAGTTTGTGTGCCTCATATGTTTTGTGTGTATGTTTTCTTGTATGCATCATGACCATGACACTTGTTTATGCTTGTTACACACACTAATTTTCAATACCATGAGGTACCTCATACATCTACTATTCCTAATTGGGTACCTTGATGGACATCATGCCCCATCCCCCAAAGTAGCTACCTAGTTTTACTCAAATTTGTTATTCTGTACATCATTATATCTATCTTGAAACCCTTTTGAATGATAGACATGACATACGTCTTACATTACATATTTATGTTCATATTATCCTACATTTTGATGTTATGTATGTACATTATATTAGATTATTACACAGTTATCATATATGCTCTGGCTAACACATATTTTGTAGAGATTTTTATTTTGAGGACAATTCTTACATAGGTTAAACAACTCCCCTCAAAAGAGGGGCATTCACAGAGGTCTATCATAGAGATCAGGTTCTTATATTGGATTTGTGATACATTTTTTAGCATACAAGCTCAGTTATAGAAAATCCAACACAAGTAAACATAGTGGGAAAATAGTGACCCAAAAAGTAGTATAGTTGCACAGAATTTAGGTCAAAATGACACTAACACCCAAATCAAAACACTATTAAAACATGGCACTATTGTCTAAATTATGGTGTTATTTTCTAGTAGCTTCAACTTCATAAAAACCTATAGTGGCTAAAATAGTACAACATGTATGGTATAGGTTTGCATAGATTTAGTTACAAGTTTATCAGTTATACTTAGTTTTTGCTCATATTCATATCAATTTTCTCAGATTGGGGTCATTATTAGTGGTATGACCATTCCCATATTTAATTTAAATACCCATATACAATTCATTACAACTCAATCTAGAATTCATACACTCAGATATCACAGTTCGGGGAATGTATGTGGCACATTGTTTCCACATGCTCACTTACACATTAGTTGATCAGATGGAATGAAAAATTCCATGGCATTCTCTATGTTTTATACATTTGACATCATATTTCAAATTGCACACCAGTTTCATGCCTTACTCCATCTATGGTTGTTGGCATTCATGAGTGGCATGGAGCCACCTAATATACTTGAATGGTTGTAAAACAGAGATAAATAGATATACCCAATTAGAAACTTATAGTATTTCATGTAGTTTAGTTTTAGATGCATCCACTACACATGGGTGGGCAATGATGGATTCATAGCCTACTTGAGTTCTTGACCCATCTACATGAGATGGTTGGACACATTATTAGTCCAATCCAAGCTATTCACAGGTCATTATCTACCAAGTAGGGGTGGGCAATGATGGAGTCAAAATTAGATTGAGTTCTTGAGCCACACACACATGGGGATTGAGTAAGTTATCAACTCAATCCAAGTTATTCACTGATTGATAACTATATACATGCACACACACAAGTTTTCACTAGGTTCATACATTGGTTCACGTACATAGTGAGGTGTATTTATTCATGTCCTCTTTCCCATCTCTTTACTTAGTTTTAATCAATTTTACTTATTTACTTAGTTTAGTCTTTTAATTTGGATATCTTTTAAAGACTAATTTTTTCATGTTTCATTTGCAGTACATGCATTGGATCATATTTCACATACTCAAACCCAATTTCACATATTCATATCCATCTTCACGAGCTTAACTTCCTAGGTAAGTCCAAGTATGCTTCTTTTTCCATTATCTTAGTCATTTCACTTTGTTGTATTTATAGACTAAAGGTAGGGGAATGTAATATACCAAAAAGTTTTATTTGAGTGTTAAGAGTGATACTTGAGTCTACTTATCCCTAGCTTATCCCTAGACTTATTCCAGAGCCTTTTGTCACACTTATTCAGCATTCATGCAAGTCATAGGCATTCATAATTGGCTCCAAAGCAGTCTTAGACCCTCATTTCCAAATCATGGCCTTTTGTGCCTATTGTTCTAATAGTTGGACACTAGCACTATAATAAGGACACTAGTGCCATGTGGCACTAGTTTCTCAAAAATGGTGCTAATGTCCTTTTCCCTATCTTTTCCCAAATGGATATATTTTCAAAACTACAACCTCTTAAGGTCATCCTAGACATATTTTATCACCCACACAAGTAACAAAACAATATATATACATGACTTTTAGCCTTCTAACCACTAGATGGAAATCAGATGCAAAATATACATTCAAACACAAAACATTGAGCACAATTAAGGTTATCAATCCTTATTCTAACTTACTTCTAAATACTACCATCTACAATATCCCTAAGCTCAGATTTTCTAGATTTCCAATCTCAAGCACATTCAAGTCACTCAAGGTCATTATCTTACTAGCATCACTTTCACTTTTATCAGCACTTAGGTGGGGAGCACTACATCAGGTTTGATCCCTACTTTGAGTATTGGTATGTAAGAAACATTTTTCATAACAGTGTGTTGAGGATGTCCAACTTACCCTATTAACGAACACACTTTTTAGCTTATGCCATAGATACATAGAGGATTAGGGTTTGTACAATAAATCAATAATTAAAATAAAAATATAGGGTTCCAAAACTCATGCACATAGGAATAGACCCCAAAGATCTAGACATAGGTGCATCTAGAATCTTAGGATAGTCCTGCATAGAGGACACTACTACTAATATCAAGACACTACTACCACTTTTCTAATAATGGCACTACTATCCAATTATGGTGTTATTATGCATGAGGGGTTATAACACTAGGATCTAGTTTATGACACTTAGACTAGCTTCTATCTCAATTCCTAACACTTAGATCATTTGTATTAGGTGTTTTCTAGCTAAGTCATTACTTACATTATTAATTACTATTTTTAGAAAATTCAAAAGCTAGTCAATTATGTAAAAAATCAAGGGTTGTATATATGGTATATTATTTCCATAAATTAGTCTACTCAAATATTTAAAAAACATAGGATTTACACTTTATAAGTCTTAAAAGGTTAAAACAGGAGCACACATTGGTAGTATCAAGTTTGACACACTTTTTATGAGGTTCTAACTTCTCAACCCTAAGTGAAGGATTTTTATGATGTAACTTATCACTCTCCATGATCAAATCCTCCAATATCATATTCTTCTTGTATACTACACTTTCCAACCTTTGAATAGTTATCCTTGTGCTTCAAAGAACTTAAACAAAAATTGGTTTTTCTTAGTGAGAGAATATTTTTTAGTATGTCTAGTGAGATCTTAACACTAACATGATTTGTTGATGATATAATGCCCTCGCATCTCATCCTTGAAATAATATCTTCCACATATTCCTTGCTATCACCAAATACCTTCACATATTCATTATTAGAGACCCCTACAGAAATACATGGCTAAGTGAATTACAACATTTAACCAAAATGCAAACTATATAATCAAAAAACAACATAAAAATTTTATAACATATGTAAACTCCATGAATTACGATATGTAAAAAACCAATTATCTACATGAATTAGGATATTCAAAATACAACATAACAATTAAATCAAATAATATATTTTCTTGTCTAATCTATCAATATCTATGCACAATAGCAAGGCAAGAAAAAAAATACCAATGAAATCAATATGTGTGCACTACTAAAGCATGGCACGAAAAATTTTTCCTTAGTTGAAGGAATATCGACATACTTCCCAAAGAATCCATAGATTACCTCCTAAAATTTGGATTGGTATCTTTGCAAGGAGGATGTCATTGGTTGGTTAATTGAAATATATTTTTTAAATCATGTAATGAAACTTTGGTCGTGATTCTCATAGATGTGTTCTTATAAGAATAATTAATCTCATTACACCTTATGTATATTCTTCCATGAATTGATATAGTAATAGTACTTTAGCCCTGAACGGTTAAATGCATGGGTTTAATAATAACTTTTGTATAAAGCTTAAGTTTGGGTTAAAATATTTATTGAATTAATCATAGAACAAATAGCAAAGTTAAAATTTTAAATTGGGATTTATTATTTGCTTAAAGATATTCCTTATCCTTAATAAATAGTGAATCTTTGAATATTGATTTCACTTCTATTATTGTACTCAACTTCACCTTATGCTAACTCCTAAAGCCATTATAAAAACCATTGTTACAATTTTATCATCTCATGAAGAAATATGAACCTCCCAAATATATTGGTTATTTTTTAAGACCCCTTGGTTAAAGGTTATTAGAATATTATTTTTATATGTTCTAGATTCACCTAGAATGTGTTGTTATATTAATACAAGTCTCATAACAATGTCCTTGATGAGAGTTACATTTCCCATCAACATATTTTATAAAATTAAACAACTGTTAATGATGATTATTATCAGTTTATAGAACCTATCGTGATGTTACTTTAGAGATGTTATCTCATCATATTCATGGAACTAGGAAAATGAATTTTGCCTTGCATGTGAAAATGGGCATGATCTTAGCTAAATTTTACCCTTGATAATAAACTTTATTTTTCCATTAATTATTAGAAAATAAAAAGTTTATCATGTTTGAGGTGTGTGGTGTTACTGTGTGTTATACTAATTACTAGTTGTTGGTGCCATGCATGGTTTATAAGTTTGAGTCATGGTAATTAAGTAAGCCTTTTTTGATTTATACTCAGAATGGAGCCCCCATCCTTTTATTAAAAAAATCATATCAAAAAAATTTAATGTCATTTTCTTTAAAATTCATGGCGAGCTACACATCCACAAATAATGTCTATTATAATGACTTTACACTGTGATGCTAATCTTCCCACCCTTTTATTGCTTAATTCTAAAGAATTTTTAGAGGTTTTGTATGAGGAACATGGTGATGTACACATCCATTACTAGGTTCATGGTGGGTCCCCACATGGAGATAATAGGCATGAAGTTGGTAGGGAAACTACATGAACACAACAGGGAAGACTACAACACCATGATTAAACAATATTAATTGATAAAGAAAGATTAAGTGTGTACATTTTTTATGATACTAGTAATAGAACTAACAAAGGTAAGAAAATTATGTGTACTAGTGAATATAATATTTCCCAATGCTACCAACAAGAGAAAAAAATATAAAGAGAACATCAAGAAACCTTTCTTAAGAAAAAATATGGTTTTCACCTTGGAACATTATTTGTATTTGTTAGTGAAATTTTAAATCCCAATAGGATTGACTTCTTGTCCTAGAAATTTTCCAACTTCATCATAAATTTCAATGTGAGGAGAGAAGGGGAGGGCATCAAGTCTCCAAATTTTCCATGATCAATCTAATAAGCTTCTCAGTCATTGAAGTTTGTGTCCCACCTTTTTAAGATCATTCATTAAATTTTTATGATCCATATTTATGTTTTCATGAAAGGCATAAATGTATTCACAAAACCTAAATGATACTAGAAGTTAAAACCTGAAGAGAAGCTAAGCAATTTTTTATTATTCTATTCCAATATGGAAACAAATGTAGAAAGAGTAAAAAATGAATCAAAATTTGGTATCTATAGCAAGATCGATAGGATATGTTTAAATGTTGCATTCTTTATCCTCCCTCTTCTTTTTCCTCAAACTAGGATCCATAGACATTCATTGAAGTGTTATGTGAGTTTCCTTAAAAAATAAAGACAAGAAATGAGAGAAGTTGATGGAAAATAGATAAGGGACATGGTAATTTTTTCCATTTTTGGCCCACATAAATAAATTCTACCTAGATGCAGTGTAGTGTCTTGAAGATCAAAAATGGAGTAAGATCTGAGTAAGTTTTGGATGGAATGAAAGGACCTAAGGGATCATGTAGCTTACAAATATTTAGAAATACTTTAAGTCCACTTAAAGTGTAATTTATCAATTTATAAAGACATGACTAGAGTTGCAAAAACCCCATGGCATGTCAAGAGTGATTGGAATGACTATGGGAGTGCATGGTATTCATCTGGGTCTTCATTGTGTTCATCTTGACATTTTGGGTCAAGAGGCAAAAAATTTGAGTAGGTAGTTTGGTGATGTTATATCTCACATGTATCAGGGTGTTAGGAGAAAATGGTCACATGGGTTTGATCACATTAGTCCCAAGTTATTACATGCCAAATTTTAGGCCTCGCATCCAAACACAGCAGAAGATAATTAGACAAAATTTTCTAAGTTTCCATACTTAGCCAATTTTCAAAGAAGTTAAAATAGAACCAAGTGAGCATATTGATGAGGCCATATCTCACATGTGTGGTAGTTAAAAGAGAAAATGATCATATGGGTTTATTTAGATTAGTCCTTAGTTTTTATGTGCTAAGTTTTAGATCATGTGATGAAGCATAAAAGAAGATATGAGAGTACAAAGTTGACCTCCCAAGTAGTTTAAGACTATTTTCTATGACAGGTACACAGACGTCATGCAAAGTTGCACAGGTGAGCTCACTTGAACATGTTTTAAACACATTTCAAAAGCTCTTGGAGTAAGTAGATCAAGTGGGAACAATGTTTTTGGTCCTAGGAACATCTCCAGCAAATTTGGTCCTTCCATGATTCTTGCACTTCAAGATATAAATCTTCAAAATTGGTCAAATAATGGGATACATTCATACAGACGTCAACTTTAAGCCACTACAAAAATCCATTAGAATCTAAATTTGATGGTCTATAAGACATCAAATATGTCTACGGGGACATCAAATGATGTTCACACTTACATCAAGTTTAAACTCGAGTAAAATAAATCTTTTGAGCTTAAATTTGATGGTCGCATGAATGTCAATGGAAATCATGCGAAAGTCATTTGATGGGAGTGAGGATGTCAATTTTGAGCTCATGAATTAATTGTTAGATTTTAATCAAATGGGTCTTAGTTGATCTAACGACCTCTGTTACATCATACATCATAATCCAATGGTGTGAGCAAATGTCAAAGGGTCAGAGAGCTCAAAATATCAACATGTGGCATAAGAACATGAGACTATATACTGACAGTGGATCCTAAAATCAAATGCAGGGCTACCACATGGTGTAATTTGGGTCATGGTTAATAGGTCAAGGGCTAGATCAATGGTTCTTGATCTATCATACTAAACAAAATTAGTGGTGTGAGATTGGTCAATGAGTCAAGGATCCATATTAGATATCGAGCACCAATGAAGATAAAGGTTGAGAAGCCAAGGCTAGTTTCTTATGAAAGCAAACATAAGAATTTTAGGGTTATCCTACTACCATTGAAGCATGATCAAACACCATGAAAATGACATAGTGATGCATCTAGGAATATAGAGATCATGAGGGACCACCATTGGATCTAAATATTAATTTCTAGTTTGATGAGTTTTAGCATACAGGGTTCATTTATGTGACTATGTTTGCCATTGTTAGGAGGAGGAGTTAGCTTTTCAAAGGGTGTTATTAGTCAATTTTTGCCCACATACAAAGCTTGTACCCATATGAATCAGGTTGTTAATGAATGAGTAGATAGATAGGTTGTAAATACCCTTTAGAATGTCAAGAGTGCTTAGAATGAGTATGAGAGTGCATGTTTTTCATTTCGTTCTTCATTGTGTTCATATAGACATCTCGAGTCTAGTGGCAGAAATTTTGTGTAGGCACTTTGATGACATCATAATTTCCACACGTGGATGAGTTAAGGAAAAAATTTCATATGGGTTAGTTCACATTAATCCCAAGAACATATGCACCAATTTTTTGGTCATCCATCGAAGCACATCAAAAGATATGAAGACCCAAAATTGGCCTCTCGAGTAAAATCTGCTAAGTTTCCATAGCCATTTTTGAAGAAGCTCAAATAGAGCCAAGTGAGCATATTGAAGAGGCCATATCTCACATGTGTGGTAGTTTTATGAAAAAGTGATCATATGTGTTTGTTTAGTTTAGTCCCTAGTTACTACGTGTTAAGTTTAAGGTCATCCACCAAAGTGCAAAATAAGTTATGCATGTTCAAAGTTGACTCCTAAATCAAATTTTGCTAAGCTTTCCATATTTATCCAAATGAACTAGACCGTCATCAGGATGCCATGAGAGAATGAATGGACCAGTCAACTTGAGCATTTTGTAGACACACTTAAAAAGCTCCCAAAGCTAGTAGATCAAGTGGGTTCATCCCTTTTAGTCCCAGGAACATCTCCTATGATTTTGGTGCCTCTATGATTCTTGCACTTCAAGATCTAAGCCTTCAAAGTTGGTTAAAAATCATAAGATGTTCATTCTAACATCAAATTTACACCATAGAAAAAATCCATTGGAGTGTAAATTTCATGGTCTATGGGATGTCAAATATGTCCATGAGGATGTCAAATAACATTTATGCTAACACCAAGTTTAAGCTCGAGAAAAACAAATCCTATTGAACTTAAATTTGATGATCATATGAATGTCAATGATGGTCATACAAATGTCAACGATGGTCATGCAAATGTCATTTAATGGGAGTGAGGATGTTAATTTTAAGATCATGAAGTAGTTATTAGATTTCAAATAGTGGGTCTTAGTTGATCTAATGATCCACATTACATCGTACATCCTAATCCAAAGGTATGATCAAATGTCAAAGGGTCAAAGGGCTTGAGATATTAATATTTGGTGTAAATGCATGAATTGATAAACTGATATTGAATCCTGGGGATTAATGCATGTTTTACATGTGGCACTAGTATGGATAAAGTTAACAAGTCAAGGGTGAGATCAATGGTTGGTGATTGATCATATAGATCAAGATCAGTGGAGCAAGCATAGGTCAACATGTCAATGGAGCCGAGTTATATTACTAACAACCAATGGAAAAAGGATCAAGGTGGAACTTTTTTGACTAAGTTTGATTAAGTAGTTTGACTCAAGCAAAGTAAATAAATAAACCCAATCTGGTAGAAAATACATCGAACTGAGTTTGAGCTCAACCCGAGTTAAACCAAAATAAATAATAAAAGGCACTAGGCATTGAGTAGAGTTCCATCTATATGGACTATAGGAAAACTAATAATCCTAGATTGTTTTTCATCTATAGTTGATCTAGGTCTAGGTTTCAAAGTAAGTACTTCACCGCTCAAGGCATGGCATGATTGTCAGTTTCAAGATTCGAGGATTTGATCTTCATGAATAGGTCAAGTGGATTAAGGGTCCCAAGGTGGTGATTTGGTAGTTGGATAAGTAGTTAAGGGCATTATTTCCATTCAAATAAACTTTGGCACTATGCATAACAAGCTTTTGTCTTCTAGTGGGATCTCTCAGCCAATGATAAGAGCTTGAGGATTATTAAGATAGTAGGAGATCCATTTGTTGATCAAGGCACAAAAATAGAAAGCAATAAAGTGTTTCTACCTCACTTCTTGATCTCGAGGACTTTCCTCAATTCTCTAATGCATTGTTCCCATCTCTCTTTCTCTCTTTCTACTATATATAGAGGCTTTTGAGCCAAAAAATGAATCCTCTCTATATTTTCTCTACTCCCACTCTTGGGCATGACCAAAAACTCTGCCAAGATGGAGCTTATAACCGCTTGAGATGAATAAAAGACTATTTTAGATTTCATTGTGATGTTATAGTGTGTACATGTAAAATTTTAATATGTGGTATAGGTTTCTCCCTTGTTAAATTATGATCTCACCTAGTTACTAGTTCATCTTGTTATGCAGGTCATGTTTAGTGTTTTACATCTCTGATTGAAGCCTACATATAGATATAGTGATTGGTTTGTGTCTTACTCTAGAACTCTCCATCATTTCCCTCTGCATAGATATTTCGGTGAACCTTTTCAAGAAATATTGATGTATGACAGATATTTGGAATCATAGATCTAGTCTTGGGTTTGTTTCATTAGTGTTTAAGAGTCAAGCAGGGTGGATCAACCCATAATTTAGGTGCATCATCTTTGTTAAGCTTAGGTTTGTCTTTCATGTTCTCTCTCTCTCTCTCCCTCTAACATTTCCTTAGTCATTAGTAGGTTTTAGTAGTGGGAATGAGCTAAAATGATACATAAGAGGAGCTAGCCTCATCAAAAATCCTAGAGGTCTAACCCCATTATAGGATAACCACAAATTGGAGTCAGTCCCATGTTGAGCTAGATTTGGAAGTAGGACTTGAACACTACTGCTTCTAGCTAGGGTGAAATCTAGATCTCCAACAGTTCTGGCATGACTAGTGGGACAAGGGTCCAAAAAAGTGGAAATATCTTGGTGTGTCTTCCTTTGATTAGTTTTTGGAAGCAATCAAATTAGCACCAATGATGACTCCAAATCAAAGCTTTTGGTTATGAGCAAACCAAGTTCATTGAAATTTTTAGTCAGGTTTTACATCTTGTTTGACATATGACATTAATGTGAATAGTTATGGTGAATATTACTATTATCCACCTCCTTACCAGTAGCTCCAATATAACCCTCATAATCCATATGAGTCTAATCATCCCTACCAATATTTTATCAAAGTTATGAGGAACTTTGACAAGTTTCTCATGATCCTTATTATCAAGGGAATAACTCTTACCTTCCTCATGATCCTCACCAGAAACATAAGGACCTATTTTAGTCCCATATGCAAGAATATTTCCTTGATCCTCCATATGAACAACAATCCCATCATACTACTACTCCTCATCAACCCTATCATGAGATATATATACCAGCACATAAGTAGACTTTAATAAGCCTTAACAAGCATGCACTAGAATTATGCTCATAAAAGTATTATGGCCTAGATGTCCCTACTCACCTAATTCATCATGTGAGAGAGTTATTGCAGTGAATAAAATAAGAATGGACACCTTTTGAGAGAGAAAATTGGAACAATCTCATAGGTGAGATAATAGATGTAGGTGGTTATATTCAAAATATTGAGGACAAGCTAAAAGGCCTTGAGGAATAGTAGGTCCAACCTCGCCAATCTTATGTGCCTTCATATACACCACCTCAACCTTCTTTGGTACCATCCATTCCTCCTCGAGAGACCATTCCAAGTGCCCCTTTAAGTGTTCTAAGTTCTTCATATGGTCTTCAGACCTTTACTTCTTGTAGATCTATCCAAGAGAGTTGTCAAAGAAAGAAAAAGATTGTTGTGAAACAGCTTGTTAGGGTCCAAGACTCCATCCTTCCTCAAGAACCCCTTATGAAGTTCTTCAAGGTTCCAAGTTAGAACCAAGTCGTGAAGTCATGGGGTAGGAAAAGTGAGGAAAATTTTTATTTGAATACCCAATTTAAAGAAGGATATGAACCTATGCAAACCTCTCTCATCCTCCTCAGGAGTCTTCTTATGTTCCCTATCTTTATGAAGCCACTAACCACCTTAAAGAGAAGCTATTTCAAGATAATATAGTGAAGCAAATCAAAGAGTTGGAGATGCAAGGAAAGATGAGGAAAACTAGAATCAAAAATTTGAAGGGGAGCCTCTATCTTTTCTATCTTAGAACCAAATCATGTAATCAAGCAAATCCAAGGTCACTCAATCCCCTCCCTCCCCTCTTCAATAATCTAAGTCATTTCCATTTTGGAAATCCATTCAAAGTAGTAGGCAAAAGAAGGAGGAAGTGGTGATTATTGAAGTCAAACAAGAGACCATGTGGCCTCTACCCCTTTCCCCTCAAAATCCAAAATCCTTTCCTTCATGGAAAGCCATTCAATAGGAAAAGAAACAAAAAGAGGTGAAGTTGATCCAAGAAGAGCAAATTTAGAAGTAAAATTAGGTACATATGGTAACTTCTTTAGACCTCTCTCATCTTTTTGAATAATTCCAAAGATATGCTATGCCACTCTTTGAGAAAGAGCCTCTCCTCTATGAGGCAAACCAAGAAGATGTAGCTAAAGAAGCAGGAAATGAAGGTGACTTGAGTGGCCAAGAAGAAGAAATAACAATTGGGACACCTCTTGACAAGGACAAACATGGTTCGGTTTTACATGATGATGAAAATATGGAACTTGTGCAATATAAATCTGAGGTAGATGCTAAGATACAACTACAAGATTAAATACATGAGGAATAAGTTGTTAATGTACAAGAGAAGGATGCCCTAGTTGGATAAGTTGATGATGTTTTCCATGAATTCCTTGATAACACAAAAGATGTCATTTATCATGAAGGACAAGAACTTGTAGGTGAAGAACAAGGTGAAATTGAGAGCATTCTTAGTCATCAGCTTGATATTAAAAATGAAGTCGTGTTGATTGACCAATCTGAGATTTCAAAAAAAGGATTACAGCCTCATGTTTGTGGGCAAGAAACTGATATGCTTGCTTCTGACATCCAGTTTAAAAAGGCTCCAATTGAGCTATAGCTTCATAAGAATAAATATTATGATTTGTTTGATATCTTTCATTTAAGTTTTTCTTTGATTTAATTCGGTCCATTTTAGGATAAGATAAGTGCTATCATCAAACAAGAAGTTATTTTCTCAAGAGATGACATGTTTGAGCTTTTCAAACATGGTTATTAACTTTTCTCTCTAACTTCAGACATTTCTCTACTCTTGGAAGCTAAGAATGAGCTCAAATAGCCTCAATAAGTTATAATATCAGGTCCATCTCCCTTATAGGTCAACCATATAGATATTTTAAAGGAGAAACATCAAGTTGATCTATATGTTCATGATCAACAGTTCAAGAATGAGGAAGAAGTGAAGTTGTTCCTAAAAAATCCATAAATTTGGAAGGAGTATGATTGAGTCTTGGATGTATGTCTACAATTAATGCACTTAAAATTGGTAGTAGAGGAACCAATTACTTCCCCAAGAAGGCATGAGCATCTAATTGCTCACAGTTGCAAGAGAGAGCTATCAAGAAAAGGCAAGTATGTTTCAAAGTTCAAAGGTGCACAAAATAGTTTCCCATTTGACCCAGGTGGAAAATACTTGTAGATTATAGCCATGTACATATTAAACTAATTTTCATGCATTCTTATAGTTGTAGTTTCTATCACTTTTGTTTGTTGTCCCTATTTTGTTTAAGGTTAGTTTCTTTTTCAATAAATGCCTTGGGCACTATGTTCTATTTTGTTCTTTTTGGTCCTTGTTTTTATATCAAGAGAGGTTAGAGTAGGATTAGTAGCTAGTTTCAAATTTAGGTTAAAATGTTGGATCCAAGTAAGGACTCCATACCCAATGAAATGGACTAGGCACATGGTCCAGGTTATTTTACATAGATAACCATGCATCCACTGTGAATCACCAAAGATGTTGGCCAATTTTGGCCCACATACCAAGATTGTACCCATATAGATTAGGTTGTTAATGGATGGGTAGATGGAAAAGTTTAAAAGACCCTTCAGAATGTCAAGATGCTTAGAATGAGTATGAAAGTGCATGGTTTTCATCTGGTTCTTCATTATGTTCATCTAGACATCGTGAGTCTAGTGGTAGAAATTTTGAGTAGGCACTTTGTTGACATCATAATTGCCACATGTGGATGAGTTAGGGAAAATTGGTTATTTGGGTTCATTCACATTATTCCCAAGAACATATGTGACAAGTTTTTCATAATCTATCGAAGCGCATCAAAAGATATGAAGACCTAAAATTGGCCTCTCAAGCAAAATCTGCTAAGTTACTATACTTAGCCATTTTCGAAGAAGCTCAAATAAATCCAAGTGAGAATATTGATGAGGCCATATCTTTCACATGTGGTAGTATTATAAAAAATTGATCAAATGCGTTTGTTCAATTTAGTCCATAGTTGTTATGTGTTAAGTTTCAAGTCATCTGCTAAAGTGCAAAAGAAGATATGCATGTTCCAAATTGGCTCTTTAGTCAAATTTCACCAAGTTTCCCATAGCCAAATGAACTAGACCATCATCAAGACGTCATTTGATAATGAATGGACTAGTCAACTTAAGAATTTTTTAGACACACTCAAAAATCTCTTAGAGTTGGCAGATTAAGTGGGTTCATCATGTTTAGTCTTAAGAACATCGCCTGTAATTTTGGTGCCTCCATGATTCTTGTGCCTTAAGATCCAAGCCTTCAAAGTTGGTCAAAAAGCATAAGATGTTTGTGTTAATTTCAACTTTAATCCACATCAAAAATCTATTGGATTCTAAATTTGATGGTCTATGAGATGTCAAATACATTTATAAGGACGTCAAATGACGTTCATGCTAACATCAAGTTTAAGCTCAAGAAAAATAAATCCTATTGAATTTAAATTTGACGGTCACAAAAATGTCAATGACGATCATACGAATGTCATTTATGAGATCAAAGATGTTAATTTTAAGATCATGAAGTAGTCATTGGATTTCAAATAGTAGGTCCTAGTTGATCTAATGATCTGTGTTGCATTGTACATCTTGATCCAATGGTGCGAGCAAAGGTCAAAGGGTTAGAGGGATCAAGATATTTTATCATGGTGTAAATGTGTGAAATGATAGATTGATAGTGAATCCTATGGATTAATGCACATTTGACACATGGCACCATCATGGATAAAGTTGATAAGTCAAGGGTGAGATCAATGGTTAGCACTTGAATGTACAGATTAATATTGATAGAGCGATCATAGGTCAAAATGTTAATCGATCCAAGTTGGATTGTTGATAACCAATGGGAAAAGGATCAATCCATGACATTTTTGACTAAGATCGATGTAGTACTTCTACTCAGGAAAAACAAATGAATAGCCCTGAGCTAGTGGAAAATACATGGAACCAAGCTCAAGCTCGACCCAATTTAAACCAGGATAAACAATAAAAAATACCAAGCATCAAGTAGAGTACCATCTATATAGACTATAGGAAAACCAATAATCTTAGATTAGTTTTCATCTATAGTTGATCTAGGTCTAGGTTTCAAAGCTAGTACTTCACCGCTCAAGGCATGGCATAATTGTTAGTTTCAAGATTCGAGGATTTGATCCTCATAAACAGATCAAGTGGACTAAGGGTCCCAAGGTGGTGAGTTGGTAGTTGGAGAAGTAGTTAAGGGTAGTGTCACTATTCAAACAGACTTTGGCACTATGCATAATAAGCCCTTGTCTTTTAGTGGGATCTCTCAACCAATGAGATGAGCTTGAGGATTATTGAGATAGCAAGGGATCTGTTTGTTGATCAAGACATGCAAATAGAAAGAAATCAAGTGTTGCCACCTCACTTATTGATCTTGAGGACTTTCTTCCATTCTCTAATGCATCATTCCCATCTCTCTTTCTCTATTTTTGCTATATATAATATCTTTTGAGCCAAAAAATGGATTTTCTTTATATTTTCTCTACTCCCTCTCTTGGGCATGACCAAAAACTTTGACAAGATGGAGCTTGTAACCTCTTGAGATGAATACAAGATTTTTTTAGATTTAATTATTCTAGTATAGTGTGTCTATTTCATATTTTCACATGTGTTAGAGGTTTCTCCCTTGTCAAATTATGATCTCACCTAGTTACTAGTTCATCTTGTTATGTAGGTCATGTTTAGTGTTCTACATCTCTTGATTGAAGCCCACATGTGGATACTATGACTAGTTAGTGTCTTTTTCTAGACCTCTCCATTATTTCCCTCAACTTATATCTTTTGATGAAACTCTTCATGAAAATCTGATGTATGACAGATATTTGGAATACTAGATCTAGTCTTGTGCTTGTTTTATTAGTGTTTAAGAGTCAAGCAAGGTTGATCAACCCATAATTTAGGTGCATCACCATTATTAAGCTTAGGTTTCCCTTTCATGTTTTCTCTCTCTTTCTTCCATCTCCCTTTACCTTGGTCATTAGTAGGTTTTAGTAGTGGGAAAAAGCTAAAATGATGCATCAGAGGAGCTAGCCTCCTTGTAAATCCTAGAGATCTGACCCCATTATACAATACCCACAGTCTGGTGTCAATCCCATGTTGAGCTAGATTTAGAAGTAGGACCTGAACACTGATGTTTATAGCTAGAGTACAGTATATATCTCTAACAAGTGCCATGAAAACATACATGTATCCCCCAATGGTTTTGTCTCCAGGACCAACTACATGAAAAAGACCTCTTCTCTTCACTGTGCATGCCATGATGAACTAGTTAGAAATAATTAACAATAAGACAAGATTCTAATAGACTAGATTGGTTATTGAAACTACATGGTTGGTGGAATAAAGCTTAGATCAACTTGACTTCACCATTACAACAAGAAGGAACATTAGTGTAACTATGCAACCACTTGAAGTAGCTTGAATCAATCAAAAGGGTTTGAATGAGCTTAATTTGTGGAAGAGATTGTAACAATATTTTAAATGGATTTGAGCTTATTTGATTCCCTTTTGTGTGCCAAAACTCCCTCACTCTTATTACCTTCTATAAATATAGCCTTTGATCTATTGATGATGATCCCTCAGGCTAGTACGACTAGACTCTACCAGAATTATATTTAGCACCTCTTGGAGTAATGAATAGATCATTTTGCAGTCATTTGTTAATTTATATTTAGTGTTTTGTGTTTGTTTAATATGAAAATGTTATTGTTATCTTCCTTTTGCATGTCCAAGCTCAACCTAAGTGCTAATAGCTTTCTTTTTAGGTCATATAACATGTCTTAATATTGATCTCTCAAAGATATAGTGGATAGTTGAATTTAGGTATCTTCAACCAAGCCTTAATTTTATTGCTTTTTAATCTGAGTGCATCAAACTGACCTCTATATGAAATATTATTTCATAGAAACTATAGTAAGCATTATATTAGCTTCTATCATAGTCTATTAGTGTGTTAAAGAGTCTGAGCTTAAGAGTGGATCTAACAAATTCATGGTGCATCACCACATATTAGAATAGGTTTTACTTTATGTAAATTCCTTGACCCTTTTCATCTTAGCTAGTTTTAGGTTTTATAAATAAAGGTCTAAATTATGAAATCTGAGGAGATAGACTCATAAAAAATCCTAGAGGTCTGACCCTGTTATAGGATACCCACAACCTAGGGTCATTCCTATGTTAGTCCAAGTATGGGTTAAACTTGAATAAATTTGACCTCTATTAGGTGCTATCTAGATAGCTAACAGTTATAACATGCCTAATGGCATGAGGGTCTAAAAGAGTGGGAATATCTTAGTGTGTCTTTCCTCTGATTAGCTTTTAAAAGCAAGCAAGTTAGCACCAATGGCGACTCTAAATCAAAGTTTCTAGTTATGAGCATCCTAGGTATGTCTCATTGAAGATTTTAATCAATCTTTCCATCTCATTTGACATATGAGGTTGATGTGATCAACTATGGGGGATACCCCTATCATTCACCTCCTTATCAACAGTTCCAACATGATCTTCATGACCCATATCAATCCTATCATGATCCATATCATCCATATAATGAGTATTCAGAGCCTTATCAGTAGTATGAAAGCTCATACTAGTCCTATAACCACTTTTATGAATCTTGTTATCCTCTTGATCAACCCATCCAAGTCCTAAATCAATCCATCTCAAGCTTCAAGAAAGCTCTGATTGGCTATGAGAAAGAGATGATAAGCATAGACACTAGGAAGAGTTATAGTGAGGATATTTCCAAGTACGAAATCCAGAGCATGAGAGAAAATTTGTAGTGGGATAAAGAGGTATGTGCAAATTTCATAAGGCAAGGTCACTCAAAGGTTAGTTCTAACATTCTAGACATTGGTGTTCTAATAGTAGCCATTGAAGAGAGGATAGTGGTTTATGAGAAACCCCAGGGCCATCATTTATAGCAGTATGTTCCCACAGAGGTCCACTTTTCTATTTATGATTAGCAAACCAATGTTTATCATGGCCCTCGAGAGTCAAATCAAGCCTTGCATAGATTTTCTACTTGGAATCCTATCAAAGAAAGGCCTCGAAAGGCTAGACAAACATGCTTTGAGGAGACTAATCCCCATGTTTCTCAATAGACTATACAGGAACCTATATCTTCAAATTTGCAAGAAGAGATCTCCATTGATCTAATCCATGATTTTAAGGCTAATTTAACCAAGTAAACTGAGCTTACAAATCAACATCTTCAATATTTAATGGTAGTTGCAAAGGTAATACAGTAGCTAATTCCTTTTTTCACACCCATGGCCACAAAAAGTAAAGAAGTAGAAATTCATAAACCCAAGTTCATGACTTGAAATTAGATACAACAGTCCAGAGAGAAATAAGAACATTCAAGCGTGCTTCAAGATGTTGAGTTCAAGAGTAAGCCAGATATTATTCATCATCCACTCATTTCTCCTCAAAATCCAAAGTCCTTTCCTTCATGAAAATCAATTCAAGAAATAGTGCAGCAGAGAGGAGCTAAAGGTGATCCAAGAATATTAACCTCAAGAGGAAAATCACGTATATATGGTAACATCTCTTGACCTTTCTCATCTTGTTGAGTACATTTAGGAATCTAATATGCCAATCCTAGAGAAGGATCCTATCCTTTTTGAATTAATTGAGGAAGTTATAGCTAAAGTAGATGGATATGAAAGAGTATTGCATGATCAAAAGGAGGAAATCATCATAGGCACATTGAATGCCAATGAAGGGATTGATCCAATCTCACAATCTATTCAAGAAAGTAAATTCAAAGAGGTGGTTACTGTGATAAAAGATCAGCTAAGAATAGTTGATGAAATTTAAGATAAAGACACTTCAATTTTATAAGTTAAAGGATTTTTCCATGAGATAATTGACCACACAATAGCTGCCATCCATCATGAAAAGGAGACACTTGCAAAATATGACCTTCAGGGTATTCTACATGAAGGAGATAAGGTCCATGAAGAAGATGAAATGCCATTTTCTATAGAAATTGAAGATGAAGCTAGTGTAGCTGATCAAGAACCTTCATATGACTCCATCTAAAAAGTAGATATATGTGATCAACATGTTTCAAATGGTAAGAGTACTAATTAATTTCATGTCCTTTTAGTTGATCATGATGAAGAAGCATTTTGGGATGACCTGCAGAGATTTTGTGCAAAGTTTGATAATCCATCTCCACCTCATACGGAGATTAAGGAATGTTCTATAATAAGTACTATTATAATTGTTCATTAGGAAGAAATTAAATAATTGTATCTAAGTCTAAATAATTATCAAGAAGCTGAGATTTTGACCATCCACTACTTCAAATGTATCATAATGAAGACATCAATCCAAATATACCAATTGAATTACCAATCCAACCTATGAATGAGGTAGAGATAGCATTTTTGATGCAATAAAGAAGAGATTGGGAAAAATATGATAGAGTTTGGATCCATATCTCCAATCCCTACACTCGATAATGGAGGTTGGAATCCCAGCTACATCATCAAGAAGACATGAGTATCTAATTGCTCTTAGCTATAGAAGACATCTTTCAAGAGATGGCAAACACATTTCAAGATTCCATGGTGGACCAATAAACTTTCCTTTTGACCCAAGAGGAAAGGTACTTATAGTTTAAGTTGTACATATTAGGTTAGTTTTGTTCATTCTTCTAAGTGTTATTTTTGGCACTTTTTATTTTTTATCCCTATTTTGTTCTAGGTTAGTTTCCATTATTTAAGTGCCTTGATCACTTTTTTTTTTTTTGTTCCTTTTTATCCCTATTTGTTTCAAAAGAGGTTAGAATAAGATCGGCAGCCAGTTTAGATCCAGGCCAATATGTTGGACCAGAGAGGAGATTCAATGCCTAATGGACTATACAAGGTACATGGTCTAGGTTTCCTTACATAGACATGCATGCAACCCTTTTGAGTCACTAAAAATGTTGGCCATTTTTGTCCTACATAAAAAAAAATTGCTTGGATATAGTGCAGTGTCTTGAAGATAAAAAATGAAATAAAAGCTGAACAAGTTCTGAATGGAATGAGAGAACCTAAGGGATCTTATAGCTTACAAAGTTTTAGAAATAGTTTAAATCCACTTAAAGTGTAATTTATCAATTTCTAAGGATAGTACTAGAGTTTCAAGGACCCCATGGGGTGTCAAGAGTGATTGGAATGACTATGGGAGTGTGTGGTATTCATTTTCTTTTTCATTATGTTCATCTTGACATTTTGGGTCAAGAGGCAAAAATTTTGAGTAGGTAGTTTGTTTATGTTATATCTCACATATGTGAGGGTTTTAGGAGAAAATGGTCACATGGGTTTGATCACATTAGTCCCAAGTTACTATGTACCAAATTTTAGGCCTCGCATCCTATCACAATAAAAGACATGAAGACTCAAAGTTGTCCTCTCAAACAAAATTCACTAAGTTTCCATAGCCAATTTGTAAAGAAGCTCAAATAGAGTTGAGTGAGCATATTGACAAGGCCATATCTCACATGTGTGGAAGTTGTAATATAAAATGATCATATGGATTTTTTCATCTTCATCTCTATTTGTTACGTGCTAAGTTTTAGATCATGTGATGAAGCGCAAAATAAGATATAAGAGTGCAAAGATGACCTCCCAAGTAGTTTGAGAATGTTTTATGTGATAGGTACATGGACATCATGCAGAGTTTCATAGATGAGCTCAATGAACATTTTTTAAACACATTTATAAAGATCCTTGAGCCAATAGATCAAGTGGGCACAATGTTTTTGGTCCCAAGAACATATCCAATAAATTTGGTCCCTCCATGATTCTTGCACTTCAAGATATAAATCTTCAAAGTTGGTGAAATAATGGGATACATTCATGCAGACATCAACTTTAAGCCACTAAAAAAATCCATTGGATTCTAAATTTAACATTTTATAGGACATCAAATACGTCCACGAGGACATAAAATGAAGTTTTTGCTAGCATCAAGTTTAAACTCGAGCAAAACAAATCCTATTGATCTTAAATTTGATAGTCACACAAACGTCAATGATGATCACACGAATGTCATTTGACAAGAGCAAGGATGTCAATTTTGAGCTCATAAAGTAATCATTGGATTTAAAATAATGGGTTCCAGTTGATCTAACAGTCCACATTGCATCCTACATCTTGATCCAATAGTGCAAGTAAAGGTCAAAGGGTCAAAGAGCTCGAGAGATCAACACATGGTCTAAGTGCATGAGGCTATAGACTGACATCGAATCCTAAAATCAAATGCAGGGATACCACATGGCATAAGTTGGGTTGGGGTTGATAGGTCAAGGGCTAGATTAATGGTTCTCTCTCCATCATACTAAACAAAATCAATGGTGTGAGATTGGTCAATGTGTTAAGGATCTAGATCAGATATTGATGACTAATGAAGATAAAGGTCGAGAAGCCAAGGCCAGTTTTTTATAAAAGCAAACATAGGTATTTCAGGGTCATCCTACCACCATTGAAGCACAATTTAATGCCATGAAAAGGACATAGTGATGTAGCTAGGCATAGAGAGTATGAGGGACTGCCATTAGAGCTAAATATCGACTTCTAGTTCGATGAGTTGTAACGTACAGGGTTTATTTATGTGATTGTGTTCACCATTATTAGGAGGAGCTAAATTTTTAAAGGGTGCCAAAAATCCATACATGTATCCCTCAACGGTTTCATCTCCAAGACCAACTACATGAAAATTATCTCTTCTTTTCATTGTGCATGCCATGACAAACTAGTTAGGAATAATTAAAACCAAAACAAGATTATAATAGACTAGCCTAGTTGTTGTAACTATATGTATGGTGTAACAAAGGTTAGAACAACTTGAATTCACCATTTCAACAAGAAGGAACATCATTGTAACTATGCAACCACTTAAAGTAGCCTGAATCAATCAAAAGGGTTTGAATGAACTTAATTTGTGAAGGTAGTTGTAACAACACTTCAAATTGATTTGAGCTTGTTTCATTCCCTTTTAAGCACCAAAACTCTCTCTCTCTCTTTCTACCTTTCTTCTATAAATATAGACTTTTGAGCTATTGATGATGATCCCTCAGGCTAGTATGACTAGACTCTACCATAATTGTATTCTACACCTCTTAGAGTAATGAATTAATCATTTTGCAGTCATTTGCTAATCTATATTTAGTGTTTTGTGTTTTTTTAATATGAAATTGTGATTTTTATCTCCCTTTTGCATGTCCAATCTCAACTTAAGTGATAAAAACTTTCTTTGTAGGTCATATAATGTGTCTTAACATTGATCTCTCAAAGATATAGTGGAGAACCAAATTTAAGTGTCTTCAACCAAACCTTATTTTCATTTCTCCCTAGTCTGAGTGCATCAAACTGACCTCTATATGAAATATTATTGCATAGAAACTATAGTAAGCATTACACTAACTTCTTTCATAGTCTATTAGTGTGTTAAAGAGTCTGAGCTTAAGAGTGGATCTGACAAATTCATGGTGCATCACCACATATTAGAATAGGTTTTAATTTATGCAAATTCCTTGACCTTTTTCATCCCAATCAGTTTTAGGTTTTATAAATAAAGGTCCAGATTATGAAATTTTAGGAGCTAGCCTCATAAAAAATCCTAAAGATCTGACCCTATTATAGGATACCCATAACCTAGGGTCATTCCCATGTTAGTCTAAGTATGGGTCAAACTTGAACAAATCTAACCTCTATTGGGTGGTATCTAGATAGCTAATAGGTACACCCTTCCTCATAATCATGCATAAAATCCTACATAGCACTTCATCCCTTCACAGTTACTTGTTAGCATACATAGTGACATGTGCACATTATTACTGACATTTTTAATATTTAATAAATAATAATGTAAACATGTGAACACAATTAATTAATTATGAACATAGTTACCTATCAACATCCGTACATATCAATATGATTTCTTAAATACATGTGAACATCATTTAATCATGTAAATTATTGAATTACATCATTAATTGCAGTATTAACCACCACATCATTATATAAATTATAGATAAATGAAACACTTCTTAGCCAAAAAAATACAAAAATGAAACATTTATATGGAAATATCATGTCCAAATAATATGTATCATTACATATCATACTGACATCCATATCATGTCAAATATATATATATAGTCCAAGATACTAGCTGCCAAATAATATCCATGTTCAAGGCATGGCCATGAAACTCCTTGTCAGGGACAAGGAAGTGGAACTGGATGAACAATGAATGTGAGTATATGTCACCCTATCATGAAAACACATGAATTTCAAAATTTTAAGGTTATAAAGATTGATGAAAGGAAAAAATAATACACCTACATGAATAAAAAACATATTAGTTTGCTAAATAAAAAATGAACTTCATACCACCAAAAAAAGCTCATAATGATTTTGAGGACATCTCCTCATACTTAACAAAATCCTAAATCAAATTACAAGAGAGAACAAAATCAAAATAAATAATAGTAGGGTTTAATGAAATCTTGTGTTGATGAAGAATCAGAGTCTATGTCAAAGGCACAAATTGTTGCATTATCCTCATCAAGGCTAGGTTTGTCTCTCGACACTACAATAACCCCACAGTATCACACTTCCTCCATGACATTTCTCTACAAAGGTCCAATAAGAAATAATATATCATTGTAAGTGTTAAATAGAACTATAATAAACATATGTTTGGACTTATACATTGAGTTTACTTATGCGATGCATCTCATCATCACCAATTTTAATTTTATTTTTTCCCTCATAAACCTTTTCCATTTTTGTGAAAGGTACTCCATCAAAGTAATGCCATTGTCCTTGCTAGAACAGGTCAGAAGGTCATCTATCTCACTTTCTAATGGTGATTTTTATAGAAATATAAAATTTATTATTCGTGAACATAAAATTACTGTAACACTTCATACATACAAACCATTCAACACATTACATCTAACCTAATGTTCACAATTGCCTGCACCATGAGCTTGCTCCACCCTTCATCTTTCTTGCTCCATTTGTCGATAATAATGTTGATGCCTTATTCACAATTTCCTTCTTTGTTTAATGTTTTTACTTGAATCAATCATCTACTCATTGATATCCTTTAAAGCTATCTGACTAAGATTACATACTTGGAAGACATTCTCCCTCACCATCCATGATCTTTCGAGCCTATCCCTCTTGTTGACACTATTTTTTTATCAATCGATTTATGGACCTACATTTCATTTATATTTTAGTGTATATCATTCCCCTCAACTTCCCTTTTCCACTACCGGCATGACTTGGAGGCCTACTTGGAATAGGTTTCCTATCATGAATCTTATGGTAGTGAGTGTCTAGTCTATCCAGTGACCGAAATAGATGACCACCCTCATCATAAAATGTGTTGTATGGGCGCAGCAAGAAATACTGAAAATCCCACTTCACAATACCCATGTCTATAATATTATATTCACATGAAAACTATCATTCAACAAATAATCACAAGGTTATAATCATAAAAAAAAATTAAATCAATAAAAATAAGAAATCATCCTCGAAAATAAGAAAATGTGTTTATAGGTTTTGGGTCCTCATCCTTTGGATCAGATTATGAGGTGTATGGAAGCCAATAATTATCATAATCTTCATCCTCATCAACATCATCCTCAACCTTGTCCCAATCCACCTCTTCCTATTGTAATGGTCAACATATACATGTCAATCCAAAAATATTTGAAACAAGAAGCATCTATGAGCATGATGAAGAAACAAAGAATAAGTACAATCAATGATTACATTTTTGGGGTAAAACTCATTGTATGGGTCATTATCACCCTCATCATCTTGGCTTTGCTTAGCCCCATCATGTTAAATTAAAAAATAACTTATAAAATCACAATTGGTGCCCTTGACACAAATGAAGGAACAAAGAATAAGTATGACCAATACATACATTTTTAAATATGAACTCACTACAGGGGTCATTATCACCCTCATCACCTTGGTTCTACTCCATCCCTTCCCAATAAAATATAAAAAATAACATATAAAATCACAAATTAGGTTAGAAGTGGTCTAATATTGACTATTATAGAAATTTATAAAGAAGCATCTATGAGCATGACTAAGGAACAAAGAATAAGTATAGTTAATGCATACATTTATAGATATAAACTCATTATGGGGTTAGTTATCACCTTCATCACCTTGGCTCCACTATGCCCCCTCCTACTAAAATATAAAAAACAATATATAAAATCACAAGTGGGTGCAAAGTGGTCTAATATTGATGATTCTAGAAATGTAAAAAGAAGCATTTATGAGCATGACAAAAGAACAAAGAATAAGTACAGCCAATGCATACATTTATAGAAATAAACTCATTATGGGGGTCATTATCACCCTCATCACCATAGCTCCACTCTAGCCCCTCCCATTAAAATATAAAAAACAACATATAAAATCATAAAGTGGGTGTGAGTGGTCTAATATTGACTATTATATAAATGTAAAAATAATATTAAAATTGGCATGGCCAATAGATGAAGCATCATTAATAATATTTGTGTTGACCCCTCATTTGATTCTATATTTTGAAAATAGTCAAACAATCAACATTCAATTTGGGGATACCAGCAGCCATGGAATGGTTGTCCTGACCCGGTGAGAATCCCACCCCACTGATAGATGCACTATGTGAAACCCTCTTACAATCTTTGGCAAGTCGAAGAGAATGTCTAAATTTAGGGCATGCATGCAATGATGATTGGTTGTTGATTTATTTATCCTAAAACAATTCATATAACAATCAATTACTTTCAACAAAAATATTCAAACTAAAAAAAATTCCATCGTCGGTAATAGATAAAATTGCATATAATTTTCTTCGATTCAGCAAAAATTTCTTACAAGAAATTGTTTCCTTCTGAGTCATCCATAATAAATCTAGAAAAATAAAAAGGTAATGATAAGAAGCATACAACTTACATTATTGAAATTGGTATGAGATATTTATAAGATGGTTTCATACCTTTGGTAGATGATTTTTTAGTGTGTTGAATTTATTATCAGTGTGATAAACCAATCACATAACTCGTTAGTCTTTCGATCCAGTATACAACATATAACATAATGTCTATAAAATTCAGTGTAATCTAAAAATCAGCCATCATATAATATTTCATGAACATAACATGCTTCAAGTGCATCAATCATAATAACATGGTTCACATACTAATTAGATGTAAAGTTTAATTATGGATTTTAAAGAACATAATTTTAGAGTATACGAAACAAATTTAAAAGTCTTCATATATTGAATTATATGGCATATATGAACACCAATATCACACAAAAAAAAACCCTAACCTACAACATTGTTTAAAGAATAGTTCATATGTAGGTTTGGAGATATATCTTTGTTTTTCAAAGTGGAATTCCTTATTTGATTTATTTGAATTAAGTTGATTGTTAGAATTTACCATTTTGCTTCTTTGGAACATCAAAATATCAAAAGATTGGATTCCTTCCTTGAGATATTTCTTAAAACATCCCATGTCATCTTCTTTTGATGAATTTGAGATTAAAGGAGATCTTTCAAATAATAGCCATTAGTTATATACTCAATCCAATAGGATCCCTCTTGTAGACACTCTAAAACTACCCCATTTTTTATGTTGAAACACCATTGGACCCTTACCCCACATTGGAGCTAGTTAACTACATAGTTAACCTAGCCCACTTTTTAGCTTGTTAACCTTTTTAACCCACTTCTTTTTAACCAATTTTCACCCATTTTTATCTCATACCTTGAATATGAATGGTTAGGGTAACTATTGATGGTTAGTCTAATCATTGATGGTTAAGCCTAACCATCAACGGTTAGGTTCCCCAGCCTGTATCAAAGTAATTTCTAGCTGGGTGTGAAATCAGCGTTGCACCCAACTTAGAAACCTTTAATTTGGTGATACAAATCATATGTGTCACCTAAATTAGCATTTTTATCCACCTATCTAATTAGCAACTTCCTCTTGAACATTCAGCAACTTCTTCCACTTATAATTGGCAACTTCTTCCTATAAAAGGGGAGCTACATGAAGGAGAATGGAGGAAAAAAATTGTAATTACATGCTACCAAAGTCTTTACAGGTATCCACCCTTATTGGAACATTTCCCAAATCATTCTCAGAGGATAGAATATTGTTATGTTGATGAATTTCTTCTAGGTCTTCTCTCCCCCTTTCTCCATTGCTCTTGATAATAGGTATTCTTCTCTTTGTTTTCAATTTTCCTTATTTCTTTTCTAAGGTTAAAATACCTTGATCAGAATCTTCTATTTGCAATCTATTTTATACCCTCTAGACCCATATCAAACCTTTGCTAACCTAAAACCCTTATCCAAATATTTATCTGACTGTTTACCTAACCTACAACTCTTGTCTTCTACATTCTCAAAATTTGACAGGGAACCACTGATGGTTAGCCTTAACCACCGATGGTTATCTTAACCATCGATGGTTACCTTAACTACCATTGGATACCTATCTATAACCAAACCACCAACCAGACCACAACCAAAATTCTATCTTCTATGTCCCTGTCACCTGACAGACCTAAAAACATAAGCAGACCCCCCCAACTACCTTAGCATAAGCATTGACCAACTTTTTGATATAGTTAGTTGTTTTATTTGAACAAGCATTTTGCCTTTCTTGTATGAAATAGCATTTATCTTTAAGTTATTAAATGAAAGTTTAATTTCTTTTATTTGTATCAAATCTTTTATCAAAAAAGGGATTGATAGCCATCCTAGCAAGTTGTTGCTTTCTCAGATCTAGCATATGTTACGCAATCCCCCCATCTTATTGTCTAACTAAAAAGTTTATTTTAGTGATTTATTATGATAGGTCTTCTTCTCTAACCAAAGAAGATCTTTCACTTTGTCTGAATATCAATGCACATGCACTTTCAACTAGGTACCCATACACACCCCTTTCTTATAGTTTTACTTCGACTTTCATAAATTAAGAAATGAGGAGAAAATTTGAGTAAAATATTTTGGCACACCTAGTAGGACCCACCACCTTTCTTTTCTTAGTTAGCATTGTATGCTCTCTCTCTCTCTCTCTCTTTCTCTCTCTCTCTATTGTTTGCTCATCCAAAGAAATCTAAAATTTTCCATTTGGGCTTAAAAAAAGCCTTACATCCATTGTTTACTTGCTACTTTGGTTCATCTAGTAGCTTAAAAAGGTAAGTAATATATCGTATCTTCACTTTTATATCACACACAAAACTTGAATCACTTTCATAATCAACACATTAAAACAAGACCTAAGATAAGGTCTGACTAGGATTTCATCACCTAGAGGCAACCTTACCCCTTCTCGGTGATCCAACTTGTATTTCATCACCAAGGTGAGAGCCCACTCCATTATTTATTGGAGTATAATCCCTTAACAGATATTATATCTTGGCTAAATGACCCAACCTGGCTTTGAGATCATGAAGTGTGGGGAACAAGCCCCCAGTACTAGGCCATATACCCAGTCTAATATAGATTCTATTGACTGCCTAAACATTACCCAAAACCATCCTTATATTTCTTATTTAGTACCTAATTTTCAAGACAAACTACCCTCACACATTTTTAACTAAGGCATAAGCCAACACAAGATAAAAGTTATCCTACGAGCTAACGCACTTAGTGTATGCATTACTTTTTGAACTTTTTTCTTATTTGTTTTTTATTCGAGTTGTGAGGAATTGACCTTCTACCATCAACCTTCCAGTATTTTGACCTCATTTAACCTCATCTCAATTACCTTGTTCGAATGGAAAGCCCTTCTATAACCTTTTCTAGAGATCCTAGCTTTGCCAAAATCTCAAACCATAACCCTCTTGCATCTAAACATTACTTTGCATCTCGAGCTAGCTATGTTCCTTATGTTACATACTATCAACCCAAATCTACCCATCATCCATCAAACTTCAACCATAATCAACCCCAAAACTATCAACTACCACCTTAACTAGTTACAATGTTAATGGACCAAATAAGTAAAGTAGAGTTATCTATTTCTATTACCCATGACCAATCAACCCTTGTAACCAATAAAATTTCAACTTCAACCAATGAACAACCTATTAATGACACTTTAACTATTACCTTCCTCAACGAATAACCTATCAACATCTACCACATCCATCACCCCAACCTTGTCAAAACTTAGACCATCTCCCCCTTCCATTATGTCACTTAACTCAACCCACTTTATCAACCCAACCAACTCTATCAACCTTAACCAAACAAATCAATCAACAAACCTATTGACCTATCAATCTATCAACTACCACTATCAACTTTACCTAACCAAACTAACTATCTTATCAACCTCACCCAACCCATCAAATCCACCTATTCAACCAACTTTGCCAAATCAAACCGTTAACTATCAATCAAATTTTTTGAACCAACAAATTTTATCAAATCAACCCAACAACTATCAACCTAACCCTTATCAACCAATCATACCCAACTATCAACCAAACTTACCCAATCAATCTAACCTATTCAACTTACCCACCTTATCAACTTTATCCACCTTATCATCATTATCAACCTTATCAAAACCAACCAACAACTAGCCACCAAACCTACCTAATCTTTCAAACCTATCAAATCCTTAAAACCAACAAACCTCATCAAATCTACCATTTAGCTCAGAAAATCCAGATCCATTGGTGTACCCTCTTCTTGGGTAGTACATTCCACTAGGGGAATCGTATGCCTCAATCTTTGATAAATTCTTGGAGGTTTCTATCATTAACCTTCCTCCAATCAAACCCATCAATAGTTCTTTTCCAAAACCAATTTGGTTTATAGAGACTAATTTTTGTGCTTATCATCATACAAATAGACATGGGATAGACAGATGTGCCTCTTTTAAGATGCTCATCCAAAACCTTATTGATCATAATAAGGTTTCAAAGGAAATTATCCATGTTTCTTCCAACCTAGCCTTAAATATCATCAAATAATTAATCATTAAACCTCTTCCTTCACTCATTGTTGAGGAAACATGGTCCAACCCTCAACTGAACCACTTGTCAACCAAGTGGACTCTTTTCAACTTTCCTTTGAAAACACATTCAAAGAACCAACCAACCAACCAACCTATTCCACTCACTTTTGTGGAGTCAACTTATCAACATATTCCACTCACATTTGTGAAACCAACCAACCAAACTATTCTACTCACCTTTGTGGAACCAACCAACCAAAATTTTCCACTCGCCCATGTGAAATCAACCAACCATTCTTTTCTACTCCACCATGTGGAGCCAACCAACCTACTTTTTCCACTTACCACTTCTGTAGAACCTATCAATCCAACTTTAACGACTATCAACCAAACCAAACTGACCATTATCCTAACCAAACTTACCATTGACCTAACCTTACCTATAACCATCTACCCAACTTTACATCACCAACCAAACCAAACAATCAAACAAATCAAACCAACAAACCAACTCAACCATTTATCTTACCTCTCTCAACCAATCAAACCAATCTCTACCCCAAATCAATCAACCATAATCAACATACATTTCACTCAACCATAGCCAACCTACCTAACCACCCAAACCAAAATCAACCTATTAAATCTATCAAACCTACCCTACCCTACCTAAATCTCGCCCAACTGCATTTTCCTAGCCTTGATGCACTAAAGGAAATCCCACCAGAACCACTACCTATGAACTTGACCTACTAACCACTAAAGACCAATAACTAACAACCCTTGAAGAAGTGGGTGAAGTCATCTTCATCCCTCCTAAAATCTTCTTACTAACCATCACCTCACCTCAGGATCATTTTCCCCTCTTTGGACCATCCATAGAAAAAGCAAACTAGGGGAACTTCCCCTCCATAAAGATTTGACCATTTATCAACTCAACCCACCTTATCAGCTCTACCCAAGCAATCAAACCCACTTAACCCAAACCAACCAAATAAACCTATCAACCAACCAACCTTGAACTCTTGGGGATTACCTTTCTCCCTCACCCAACCAAAATTATTAGAGAATCACCTTCTCCCCCCAACCAAACCTATTTGGAGATTACCCTTCTCCACCAACCTATCCATTAGAGACGACCCTTCTCCACCCACCAACCACCCAACCAAATAAATTTAACCTTAGCCATTCTTGATTACCTTTTACACATTTTTTTAAACTATCTTCCTCCATTAAACTGTCACATAACTAACCTCATCTTTTTGTCAACCCATACATTTTCCCTATTTTTCCAAGAGTTACAAAGTAACTGGGGGACATCTACTCTTCTGATTGACATTACCCATCCATGCAAGCATGGATTTGGAGTATATCAAGCTTGAACCTCTTAAACGCTTGGCATTCACATCTGTTCCTTGATTAAACCAAGTTCTTTGTCATTTTATGTCTAACTTTATCTCATCCCTTGTTTTTAATTGTCTTTATCTCCTTATTAAAAATATGATCGTGTGATTATCCATCATAAAAAAATTCTAATCCTAAGCATGGATACCATGGATCTACCCATGACATGATCTTCATGCATACATTTCATCTCTGATTAGATGGAATCCCATGGTTGTTGTCACTTAAAACCACCTCTTCCACCCATCATCAACTTTTTTGTGATATGGCTTTGCCTCCATAAAGGAAAAAGTTAGGCCTATGTATATGGTCCATGTCTAAGCAAGCATATAAACATTTGGGATACCACAATACCACTTGAGTCAACATATTTAGTATGTATACTTCTCCCTTGAAGGACAACTGCTCAAAAAAATCAAAAGTGCTTAAACTTGAAATAGACTACTCCCTTGAAAGACAGCTATCAAATATGAATAAACCCAAACTTAAACCACTCCCTCGAAGGATGGTTAAGTTAACTTTGTCAAAAGAAATCATTTGAAGCTTCTCACATCAATCAGCTTCACTAGCATATCAAAATAAGCAATATAAGACCCTATATCAAAAAAAACAAGCTATCCCAAGAAAATTGCAATCAATTTTCATCAGTAGACTTCTCGCATCGATCAGTCTACACCTATCATATGACATGGACTTATCTATCATGGTTCCTAGGTCACCTACAGAAGAGGCAAGCCCTCCCCACAAGAAGATTTCCATACCTATCACCCACTACCTACCATCCAATTCCTCTTTTGTCTTTTACAAATCAAGAGATATTGAGCTTACTTAACACCATGCAATCAAGTTACCTTTTTTAACCATTGAACTAAAAACAAAGCAAAAGTGTGACAAGGGTTTTATATTCATAAACCCACCCATCTTGCCATCATGATCTTTGTCAATCGAAGAATTTAGCCTCCCCCTTATACTTTTATTATCACTTGGGAAGACATGTCTTTTTCCTTTGAAGTCATTAAAACTAAATCATCACCTAATCAACCAAACAACCCAAACCAAATTCAACCCATCAAAATTATAAAACCAACCTTATTTACCTTATCCAAACAAACTAATAACTACCACCCAAACTAGCAACTACTAATCACATTCACCTAACCCATCTAATCAAGTTAACATATCAAACCAACCAACTAATGAAGCAGTTGACATTTGACCTTTGAGATTCACCTTCTCTCTAAACCTTAGAGGCTACCTTTCTCCATAATCCTAGACAACCAAAACCAAACCAAACATAACCTTTGGAGGTTACTTTTCTCCAATCACCTCATCTTCCTCCAATCAAACCCATCAAATACTAAATTGAAAGAACTACATATGGCCTGAAGTTCAAGTTGGATCCACCATCTGTGGAACTATGTAGAAAACATCCTCTTGCCTAGTGCATCAAGAGTCAACGTAATCATATCTTAGCCAATTAACTTAACCTAGGGAGATGTGTCTTCCTCATTTTGATTCATTAAAACCACCCACTTACCCTAACCATCAAACCGTTAGGGATTACCTTCCCTCGCAAACCTTCAACTTGACCAAACCAACCCCACCCTTTTAGAGATTGTTTTTCTCCTACCTTTGCTAACCCTTTGACCATCATCCTATAGAACCAATAACCCATCAACACTAACTTAATAATTATTTTTACCAATCTCAAATTCAACCTATCTAACCTCATCAACCAGTGGGTTATCTACCTCTAACCACCATCCTAACCTACCTTGTAAACTTTACCCAACTAACATAATATATCAACCCAACTAACTTTATCAACTTTATCTACCTTATCAAACCAATAACCATCACCCCAGCTTATCGATCTACCAACTCCAACCTATCAAACATATCAACCAACAATAACCAACTAATTTTACCTACCTTACCCAACTTATACAATCAATCTATCTTATCAACTTCATCCAACCTATCAAATCAACCTATTCAACCAACCTTACCAAATCAAACCTTTATCTACCAATCAAACTTCTTAAATCTTACCTACTATGATTAAAACACCTATCTACCCAACCACCTATCAATAAACCTTATCCACTCAACCCAACCTATCAAATCTAACTTTACCTATCTTATCAACTTTATCAACCCTCTCAATCCAAACCAAGCCAAGTGGTACACCCAAGTGGGTAAACCCATTTGGATGTCCACAAACCTATTTGGGAGTCACCCTCTCTCTCAAAATGTGGAGTTTATCCTTCTTCACCAATGTATTTGGGAGTCACTTTCTCCCTTAAATTTTAGAGATTACCCTTCTCCGCCAAACTACCCAACCATTCGACCACATCCACATTGACGTTGGCCCCTTTTGACCTAACCTATCATTTAGTTTGTGATGACCTTGCCTTAGTCCTTTTAACCATACAAACTAATTTTTCCATGTTAAACATTTGAATTTGCACCACCTCATGCACAACCAGACCATTTATGTTTTTCTAAGGGGCACTTCCTACCCTGGATACCTGAGTAAACACTGACCCTATCTAAGAGACTTGATAAGACTAACCCAATCAGCTATGACCAATGGTAAGGACTGGTTATCTTGTCATTTATCTTAAAACCCAACCTTATTGTTACCAGCATGGCAATCTTAGTCTTTACGTGATCTTGGCTATCACACTTAATTGCATTTTGTGTGGATGTTTACATCTCAAATACCCAACCTCACATTTTTATCACCCACCTTGTGACTTGTCATCTACCATTTATCAGACCCCGACCTAATTCGACCTTTGCCTCATTAGTTCCTAGTTTGAATGGGAATACCTCCTCTCATACTCAAGGCAATCAGACCTTTTCGAGATGACCTTTCTCCATAAACCTTCACCCAAACTGAACCATGTGATTCTTCAATTTGGGGGGACCCAATTGAATATCACTACCTTACCCTTAGAGCACACGTATTCTCCACAACCTACCCATGAACCATTCAAGAACTACATTTAGGCTTGAAGTTATTTTTGGATATTATGTCCATGAAACTATGTAGGCAGCATCCTCTTACCTAGTGCATCTAGAGTCATCTCAACCATCACCCTTCACCTTTAACCTTACCCAAATTTTATTTTTATTTTGTAGCTTATCAACCCAAAGTTACATAATAAAAAATAAAAAAATGCAGACACTCAGAAACTACCCAATTTTTTATGTCAAAATACCCTTGAACCCTTACACCACATTGGAGCTAGTTAACCTAGGCCACTTTTTAGCTTGTTAACTTAACCTTTTTAGCCCACTTCTTTTTAACCACTTTTCACCCATTTTTATTTTAGACTAACCACTTTTCACCCATTTTTATTTCAGACCTCAATCACTGATAGTTAGGGTAACCATCAATGGTTAGTCTAATCATCGACGATTAAACCTAACCATCAATGGTTAGGTTTCCCAACCTGTATCAAATCAATTTTTAGTTGGGTGTGAAATCATCTTTGCACCCAACTTAAGAACCTTTCATTTGGTGATAAAAATGAACTTTGTGGCACCTAAATTATCATCTTTATCCACTTATCTAATTATCAACTTCCTCTTGAACATTTAGCAACTTCTTCCACTTACAATTGGCAACTTCTTCTTATAAGAAGGAGAATTGAGGACAAAATATGTAAGTACATGCTACCAAAGTCTTTACAAGTATCCACCCTTACCAAAACATTACCCAAATCATTCTTAGAGGCTAGAGTATTATTATGCTGATGAATTCTCTTCAGGTCTTCTCTCCCCCTTTCTCCATTGCTCTTGATAACAGGTATTCTTCTCTTTATTTTCAATTTTCCTTATTTATTTTCCAAAGTTTAAATACCTTGATCAAAATCTTATATTTTCATTATATTTTATACCTTATAGACCTATATCAAACCTATGTTGACCTAAAACCCTTACCCAAACATTTGTCTAACCATTTACCTAACTTGTAACCCTTTTTTTTGTATTCCCATAATTTGACTAGGTAACCATTGATAGTTAGTCTTAACCACCAATAGTTATCTTAATCATCGATGGTTACCTTAACCACTATCCATTACCTACCTATAACAAAACCACCAACTAGACCATGACCAAAATTATGTCTTTTATGTCCCTGTCACTTGACAGACCTAGAAACATAATCAAACCCCCCCAACTACCTTAGCATAAGTATTAACCACATTTTTGATATAGCTAGTTGTTTTCTTTGAACAAGTAATTATCTTTCTTGTATGAAATATCATTTAACTTTATGTTATTATATGAAAGTTTCAATTACTTTTATTAGAAAGAGGATTGACAGCCATCCTAGCAAGTTTTTTTCTTGAATCTAGCATATGCTAGGCAATCCCCCCATCTTATTTTGTCTAACCAACAAGTTTCTTTTAGTGCTTTCTTACTGTAGGTATTCTTCCCTAGACAAAGAGGAGCTCTCACTTCATCTAGATATCAATGTATGTGCACTTTCAACTAGGTACTTGTACACACCCCTTTCTTTTAGTTTTACTTTACTTTCATAAATTAAGAAAAGAGGAGAAATTTTGAGTAAAACACTTCTATGTATTCTTTGATCCCTAACATGGGTTTCTATGTTATGAGTTTATTGTGATTTGTTGAATACACCATTGTGCATTCATGTTATCTTCAACTTTATTGGTTGCATGGCCTTAGGACACTAGCTATAAGTGAGAGTTGTAAATGAGGTTGACTCAATGCATTATCATTTTAAGAGGCATAATTATACTTGTGGCATCATTGTTTGAAATTATTTGTATGGTTGTACAAAGTGAGAGTATGTTTGATCCTTTGATGGACCTAGGGCCTACAATATATGTTTTTTATAAACTTGTTATTCTGGACATATAATTTTATAGCTTTTTATGTAATAAGAAACACCTAGGGCTCGCAATGTATCTATGTTGTAATCTTTTTCTTGGTAAAAAATTATATATGTATTATTTTGTTGTTTCTTTGTTGTATATATGTATTATTTATGTCATAATATTTTTCTTGGCCAAAAATAGATCTCTATTACTGAAAGGAAACAACCCTAGATGTGTTTATCATTTCTAAATTCTAATTGTGCTCTGACCTTCCAAAATTTTGGGCTTGTAAAGACCTTAGGATAAGGTAATTAAGATAAACTACTTATGGAAAGGTTATAGGCTATAACCTCCCTCTTTTCAATGAAGCCGTATAGAATCTTCTCTATGATTATGAAATTGATATGTGTGATGAAATTCCCTCTCTTTATATGTGACTAGGAGGTGTAAGTAACCAAAAATGAGGTTATTGTGAGTGGTATAACACTCTACCTCTTAAAAGGTTCTTATGTTGTGCTAGACATCCTTTAAAGTGTACTTAGAGTTACAGTTTGTGTGTTGGATTATGAAAAGTGGCAAGCCGGTATGTGTTTCATATGGCCTGGATAAAGCAGGTATGGAAATTATATGATTGTAAATTATCTTGGATATGGATGCAAGTTGTGCTTATTTTTTGATATACTAATCTTGCCTTGGTTATTGATTTCTTACTTATATGGGATGGTGCCATCTCTATTGAGTGATTTTTTAGGTTTCCTAAGCAAATAGATCCATAGGTTGTAGTACCTCAAGGGTATGATTCCATATCCACCTCCTGTTAATAAATGGGACATAAGATATAGCTAAGGGTCTTGGTTTTGATTACACACTCCCATTTCCAAGGCACAAATGGAATAAATTATCCTCATTTTAAGTGATACCCATTGTAGGAAGATGGATGTGCATGATCATATTATTAGATGCCACTTTATTATTATTTTTGTAGCAATGACTTGGGACTATAGATCTCCTTCTTAAAAACCTATAATAGTTATTTGGTTGCATAATCAAACAACAACATACTGACATGTAGGTTTCACCCCTCCACACTTGTGCAAGGGATTGAGTTTTCTATGTGACTTAATTGATTATTTATAAAAAGTTTTTCTATATATATTTAATGAGAGGTTTACACCACCTACTCAACTTAGATCAATGGTTAAAATTTTGAATACATACAATTAAATCTATCAACACCATTAAGTTGTTGTACCTTTGTATTGCATATAACCCCAAATAGAATGAGTTTATTGTCCATATATGTAGATTGTGATAGTTATGTAATGGATCTAAAGTGAGAGCTGGGTTTAAGGTGAATAAAATGCTAACATAAAACCCATAATTTTAATTGGCAAAGCTTATTGTTCAGCAATAAAAAATATTCTACTCCAAAAATTCACATAGCCTTTTACTATGTTTTGGGTAAGGGACTCCTTGGTGAAGAAATTAATTGATCTATAATTTGGTACATATATTCTTTATGGTTTGTCTTACTTGATTATGATGGTTTGGTGATGTTGATAACATATTATAGTTTCATATATTAAACTATGTTTTATTGAGTCATTTCATCAAATATTTGTAATGCACTTGTACATATAAATTCATCCTAAAACACCAAACCTTGACACTAAAATTGCTTTCTTGGTAGAGAATATATCATTTATAGGATTCTACATGGACCAAGATGCAGGGCCTAGAGACTAACCTACAGTAAATGTGTTAATTAAGATTGAATGATGCAGATGCTTTCATGATTAAACATGGTGCCTAAGCTCACTCACTATGTTATTGATCCCTTTGATGATTCCCCTACTCAGAAACAACCTTTTTTGGTTCATTTGATCTGCCTACAGCTCAAGATTCTTCATCATTTGGGAAATGGATAGCGGATCAGGGATCAAGGATGGGAAAGGGGAAATGGTTAATGAAGGGCACACCTATGTCTGAAATCATATTATGAAATGTGGGTTGGGACATTTGAAAATTCAAATCATATTTATTAGTGTTTCACATCACCTTCGTTAATCACCATTTGAAGTGGCTCTGCCACATCAATCACCCACCTTCGTTAGGTATGATACCTTGCCAAGTCATAAATTTTATGCATGTTTTTTTGGCATTTGACATTAAGGATTTAGGGGAGTTAAAGGTTATTTTTTGTTAGAGAATTTTTAGCTCCATTCAGAGGATAGTGGGGATTGGAGGCACCACACCAGTATGCACTAAGCTTATGTGTGTTAGTTATGGTCAGTTGAGGAGAAGGGGAAGTTCTTTAGACAACTACAAATTTATAAAAACGTGTTATACATTATTCTATCCATTTTATAAAATACCTTATGTCAATGATATGCCAAGGGCACAGTTGTAAATAAGTGGAGCTTAAATATTTTGTTTATTAAATAGCATGTTCATCATGAAACAATTTTTTTTTAAAACATTTAAAGGCTATAGAATGGTGTTAATGAGATTTATATACTTGGGTTTGGCTCAAAAGGTAAATTGGAATGCAATATTGTATAGCATTTAATTTTAGAGGCTATATGGTTACTAATGGTGTAGGTTATGTTGTTTATTACTTTGACAAAATAAATTGCAATGACAATTACTTGATAGAGTTTTTCAATCATTAATTACATTTATGGTTTGATTTGTATCTCTTAATATGCTTTATGCAATTATCCTCCAATAGAAGAAAACTATGTGTAAAATGAGCCCTCAATTATATGGCATAACATTGTCTATTATGGCCGACCTAGTTCAATGTATCAATTCCTCTAAAGTCTACTAGATTGACCTAGCCCATCACGTTTCTCCTTGATAACTTAGTTGATTTTATTAGCCTTTTTTTTACTCTTCTAGTGTTCTAGTTTGTTGTTTTTATTACCACCCTGATTACCATCATGAAATCACCCATTAGGATCTTTCTTGATAGCATCAACCCATTCCAAGTGTATATGGGTGCTTCTTTCCTTCCTACCTTATCAACCCAAGAGGATATCCCCTCGAGTTACAATACTCTCATCCCTCATCTAGGTCAATGGATTACAACATGGTCCACATCACTCAAAAATGATGACCTAGATGATCCCAACTTAAATAGTATTATTTTTAAATTCCCTTATTTTACCATCAGAGCTATTGATACCAACATAGAGAATCCTCCTATATGAAACCCTCCTCTCACTAATCTTGGGGTTGTAATTCTAACTATATACACCTAAATCTAGCCACCAATGACCATCAATCAGGGTTTTGACCAATTTCCACCAAAATGCACAATTTGGCCTAAAAACACTAAAATGCATTAAAAGAATTGAAATTTTTATATTCACGTGTCTATTTTTATCAAGGTATCACTAAATGAGGCAATGTAATTTATGGGCTAACTAACTTTGATCAAATCATTTTGAGTCAAAATAAAATTTTCGCACCTGGGTGCTCTAGATTGTTTTTTTCTATCAAATTTTTTGTACAAGACATGTGTCTTTGTTATTTTGTGTTGGCAATACTTAAATGGGATAACAGTTCTAATGCATCTAACATCAACTTTTAATTCCAATCCAGTCAAATTTTGAGCCAATAATATGATATTTTGATCAATTTGATTAATTTATGCATAAATTATCAAGGTTTTGCATTAAAGTTGACTAATCATGTTTAAAACTAATTAAACTAAATCAAGAGCTTAACTTAATTTTTCATGAAACTTTTTGAATATTTATTTTTAAAAATTGATTGTCATTAACTACATCATCAAATGACATCATTTCTTGAAAATATATCTCTAGGCCATAAATATATAAAATATCTCATCATGCCACCCCATGCCTCATTAAGACCCTTCCATGCCTCATCAATGTCTCTCATGCCTCTTAAATGCCCCTTCTAAAATATTTATGAGATATATTTATGAATTTAATTACATAATTTGAATTATTTCATGGCCACATATCTCAATCTTGAGATGGACTGTCATAGTTGATCTTAAACCATTTCAAAAATCTATAAATAGGAGGCCTTGCATATTTTTTTAGCTCTTTTATGCCAAAATTATAATACCCAAATGTATTCAAAAATCTATTGTAGTTAGTATTATAATGTCAAATTATTGAGCCAAGCCAAAGCTAAACATAGTACCAAGGAGAGATAGAGGTAGCCATACTTCATTGATGCAAACTTTATGAGCACAAGTCAAGAAAGCCACTTCAACAAGCTGTTCGGAGAATCTAAAGAAGGTAAAAGAAGGTTTCTTTTACATTTTAGTTGTGTTTTCTATTCTAATTTTGTTAACTAAGCTCCCCCATTGAGATAAGCTTAAGGTGTTAGCATTAATGTGTTTTGTTTGGATTTATATTATTCACTAACACAATACTAATCTCTTTTTATTATAATTTTATGTTCACAAATGACACATTCGGTGGGATCTCGATTTACAAATTTGGTCAAATTGTACCTACAAGAAACACACTAACCATTGTCATGCAGGATCTTAGAGTGTGGAGGCAAATAAGATAAAAATTTGAGGAACAATCCTTTTTTTAAGCCACTATTTTATTTTCAAGACTATGTAGCCTAATTCATCTGTGCAACCCAACTCATCTGTCAACCCAACTCACATGTTCAATCAAACTCGTTTGTGCATCCTAACTCATCTATCCAGCCCAACTCACTTGTACATCCCAACTCACCTGTGTAGCCCAATTTGTCTATCAACCTAACTCAATTGTCAATTCGAGAGCTCATTTTTCAAAAGTCTTTGTCTCATCCTCTAAAGTGCTTCAAAGCAGGCAATCTTAATCTTGTTTTTGCAGGTTGAAAGGATGGTTTGGAAGTTAATTTGGGTGTTTTAACTAATCATACACTTCATTTTAGAGTTTTAAAAAGAACTTGGTATAAATCTTGCACACTCTAAATTTGGTGTCTAAAATGAATCTTTAGCATGCTAAGTCTTGAACACTTTAAACTTTTGGTTTAAAATGAACGTAGGTGCTTATTGTTTCATTTAGTATTTTTTTTGTAATCTTTACATGTTTTTACAACTTAAGACCAAGGAGTCAAAAGAACATCACCAAACTTTTATTTTAGTCCTTAGAATTGGACTTATTTGTCAAATTTGTATTCAATAGATGATTAATTAATTGATTGGTAAAAATAAGGTTTGTGTATGTATGTTCTTCCATCCGTCCCCTTTAGGGAATTTTTAGAATCAAAAACACCATCCTTATTGCAAACATGCCTAGTCCAAGGCATAGAAAGAATGTCATTTAAAGCATTCCCCAAAAACTCGCAATAGTTTGGGTGATCTTGAGATAACCCTAAAGTCTTTCTAGCAGTCATTTTATTGCATCTTGGCTTGTGAGGGGGACTTCATTACCTTCCATAATTTCTATAGAAAAGCTTTAACCTGAGGTTTTATCTTTTGATACTCACTTTAACAACTCTAAATAGGATCAGAGGTTTGAGCGGTTAAACCACCTTCTAGTGTTGGAGTTGTACACTAAATGTATTTGTACTTTGAACATCACACTACACTGAGCAAGCGATGGTTGTAGTAGTTGAAAAAAGGGGAAGACCTTTTTATAATAAACCAAGTGCTACAGACACTCAATTAAAGTGTGCTTATTTTGCATCGTAGTGTGAAAGTCATTGTACAATTAATCCATCTAGAATGATCGAAAATCAATTAGTTTTAGTCAACCTCACATTACCATACTCTTGAAAAGATTTGGATGATTATACTTAGTGTATTTTGGTCATTTTTGCTTAGTATGTTTTGAGACTAAAACTTGATTGTTTATTTATAACCATGTCAAAACCAATTTATTTATATGCCACTCTTTTGTCTAAAGAGACATTATGCTGGTCATTTTATACCACACTTGTGTCTTGAAATTTATTTTAAACTTATTCATGTGTGTGTCATTTGAGATACAGAGGGTAGCGTTATGCTACCTAAAACATGTCAACCCATTTTGTCTTTTTGTTTTTGAAACAAAATATTGATCGCATCATTCGAGCATGCTTACGTTATTAGGCTGCTCAATTTATTTCAAGACTTGTTTACCATTGTATCAAATACTATTTATTTCAAACCATGTCATGTATACCATTTGGACCTTGTTTAATCACCGTCATGCTATCCAAATCCTATCTAGCTTGTTTAGTCAAATATTAATTTTTAATGTTGAGTTTTCAATTAACCTTGTTAAGTTTAGATTCAAACATTAATTAATTTATATTTAGGCCTCAATTTATGGGGTTGATACATAGATCTTTCTCTTTTGAAATGAATAACTTCGATTAAATGATTACCCAAATTTGAAGACTTAATTATTTGTTAATTCTTAGAGCCTATCCTTATCATTGTTTATGTCTTTATTTAAGAGAACGTAGCCTTTCTCTAGGTGATTTTTGCCTTGTGATTTATACCAACTGATCATGTTTATATTTGATTCTATGTGTCATGTCTATGTCAAAGTTGTTTCCAAACTTGTTAGATTAAATCAAATTCACATCATGCCTTTATTTCAAGTCTAGCTTTTGATGATGTTTAGCTAAAAGTCCTAGTACATCCTATTTGAGCCTAGATTTTGACTCCATATTTAGACAAAATACCTAGCAACTATTTTCTTTTTCCTAGTTTAGACCTTGTTTGAAACACTTTGACTTAGACTTTTGACATGTCAATTTTTATTCAAACATTTGACCTTTTATGTGTATGAAATTTGACATTAGACATTTGATATTAGACTATCTTATGCCAAATCTTAGCAAAAATTATTTTGGAAATACAACTCCATGATTAAATCATTGTTTGGAGATATAGCTTCACTTTTGACCAAGTTAAACCTAGTTTGAACCATTTGTCCTTTGGACATAGTTTTTTAGAGTTTACATAACTCTAAGCTTTTTGTTTCAGAGCTTTCATCATTTATGCAGATATGTCTAGATACATTTATAGTGAAGTCACGTACAATCTAACTTATAATAGAATGGTCACACAAAATTTGACTAGAAACCCCTACAGAGATAGATTTTCTAAGGAGTTCTATTATTTTCTCTACAATACTCTATATGGGGAATAAAGTCAAGAACTAGATCAAAATTCAAATCAAATTACCAATTGGGATGATATAATTTATGAGGACTTGGAAGACCCAACTATAAATAATGTTGTTTGGTATATGAATCCATACCCTCTTTACAATAATCAGTACACATAACATATTCAAGAACTAGCTTATGATCCAACTCAAGATTGAGATGATCTGGTTTATGAGGACTTAGATGCATTAGTTTATGTCAGTTATCAGGCTCCACAACAACCTTTCATCATTCAAAGACCTCATATTTTGGCTTATGTGAGCAATTAAGTTCTACACTACCCTATCGTTACCATTTCATAACTTCATCCTTTAGCATATGGGAGCAATCATGCTCCCTAATGCCTTACCATTATCCAATCATAGGCCATTCCTCATCCAATACCAATCCCATCAAAACTTCAATCGATCCAATCATTCAAATAATACGTTGTGTTCAAAACTAGTATTTTCCAACTCATTGGAAACCAAGGCTAAGAGAACCAATCAATCTAAGATATTTTTGTTGAACCAATCACTTGTGATACGTCAACCTATGATAAATTGTCTATTGATCTTATACTAGTTATTAAGGAGTCTCACTCTAATGAGCTAGTCTTTGTTGAGTCACTTCTTAATGATTATAACTACCTTTAGAAAAATCATTACCTTGACCATATACCTGTTTTTGAAGATCCTCCTATTGGCAAGCTAGTCTTTGAGGAGTTATCTCTTGACTTTTTTTCATCCTAGAGGAGTCCCACTCTAACAAACTAGTTTTTGTGGAGCCCATTATGCCATCACAGGCCATTACTTAGTATTAAACATTAAATACAACATCATTGTAATAGAGTACCCATCAAATGCAGAATCAAAATTAGAGTCAAGTTTTATTCTTGAACTGACATCAAATTTAGCATCAAGATCAAGATCAACATCAGTCTTGACATCGGATTTAGAGTCTACTGAGTTAAAATCAAATTTAGATATAGAATATATTCATGATTGTTACAATATTAGTTATGCATGCTTTAAAAATCAATTTAAATATATATGTGATCCTTCTATAATTTTTGAGGTTGAGTACTTCAACTTTGACACAAGTTATCCTAGTATCTTCTATGAAGATTGTACAACCTTTCCCCATTCCATTATCATTCCATAGGCCATTACCACCAATCAATATAGCCATATTATTGACATTTTATCTCTCATAAGTGTTGATTGGGACCAATAGAATCACACTTTGTTGAACTGCATCCATGATGACATAGTAGTTGAAGAAGATCAAGGAGGCCAAGACCACATTCATGTAGTAGAAGTACACTCTCCTAGTGAAACCTTTTCAAAGGCACTAGGGGACAAGCAAAGTTCAAACTCAGCATCTTTTAGTGAAACTTTTTTGGAAACACTAAAAGATAGTCAAATTCAAAATCCAATGGTCATTAGTGAAACCTTCTCAGAGGCACTATGAACCAATCAAGACAAATTCATTAATGAAAACCTCATCGAGGCACTAATAACTGAGCACAAAAAAATTTCACTACTTGATGAAGACAATATCAAAGATCAAATCAAAATAGCTTTCAATCTACAGCCTAATCAGATAGTAGCTACTCTCAGAACTAAAAAATAGATAAATCTGGTGGTCCTATCAAGAGAATATTCAGAGTTATTTGGCCCTACCACATCCAAAGTTATATCAAATCTGGCATCAGCAACATTATATGTGATTGAAATTCTTGATCTTCATTTGTTTCCCAACCATTACACATTATATTATCATCTACTATTTTATTTCACAATCAGACCTATCATCTATTATTTATCCTTGTTTACCATCCATGACCATACTTTCTTTTGCATATGTTACAAAGATACCTTGTTTTGATGCTTGAAAGAATCAGAATCAACCATCAATGAAAATTATAAAAGCATTCTTAATGACCAAATCTACACCCAGATCTTGATAGAGCAGTTATTTAGATGAGGTGTGGGCTAGAAATTAACATGATCGAGTATTTTGTTTGTATCATTTGTTGATTAGGACATGTATCTCCACTTTAGTAAGAAAAACAAAATCATATGACATCTACCATACCTAGGCCAAGCACAACATCAACTAAAAACCATCACCCAGGCCAAAAACATGTACCATACCATTTCATTTACCATATCTATTTGTCATTGTTGCATATTATGTCATTCACTCCTTACCACTTAGGGGAAACCCTATTATCATTTTATCTAATTTATCAAAACCCATCATTATCTTAAATAAATACTTGACATCTTACCATACCGTTCCTGTCTAGACCAAATCTTGTTTCTAGTCATCCTACCCAATCTTATTTTGATCTTGGTTCTTTCTATATTTTTTATGAGGGGATTTTGATCTAGTTTCAATAATCAATTCAATCTGTGTTTATAATGATAGTCTATAAAAGTAGTTTGATAGCTGATCTGGCAAGATAACTTTCATCTTCCATCTTATATCAAGTTGGTTTATGTGAGCCTCATTATAACCATCTATGGGCAAATTAGTGTTCACTAGTCTTGCCACTAATTATAACTGTTTGTCAAAAAAATAGTATCATTGATCTATATTTTTGTATCCTCATTATAACTACCTATTGAGAATCTAGGGGCAATATTTTTTTTATCATGCATTGCCATCTCACCTTACCATTACTATTTTTATTTGACTAGCTATTTGCCGGATATGAAAACTTGTTGGGACCTAGTTGGTTTTTTATCACCTTTTGTGTGGATGAAATTACTATGATTTGATGTAATTTTAGGACTATGTGGGTCATTCTCAATTCATGTTGAGGTCACCTTAGTCCCCTTTTTCATGTGCTTTCACCATTTTGCAAGCAACTTAAGCTAATGCTCTCACCATTTTGCAAGTATCTTATCATTCTCTAATGAGTTGAGATACCTCAAAATACCAAAAATATTTCAAAATCTAAAACATTTATCTTGTCTAAGCCTAATCAATTATCCTTGATTCACCCTACTGGGATAAATTTATTGTTAAGATGCTTTCTTTTGCTTTTGTTTTCAATATTTTTGTTTATTTGTTTATTTCAAGTTGTTTGTTTATGTGCTTCTTGTTTGTTTTTTTGTTTGCTTATTTGTTTAATTTTAGCATTGTTGCCTCAACTCAGTATATATGTATGCATTGGGTGATTCTTTACACACATTATTCTTAAGTCCATCTATATTCATACATCAATATTAGCATCATGGTTTTTATCATTGGTGTATTATATTCAAGTGTTTATTAGATCGGGAGTCAGTCCTTATGCATATTTTAGGATAGTCTTCATGGTGTTCTATCATGATGCCTACCATCACATACTATAGTAAAAATCAGCTTCAATAAAGTCTAGAATCAATGGATTCATAGAAGTTTTTCCTTAACACCTTGGCAAATCTTTCCATCTCATCTTGATCGAATCAGCCCATTGACCATTCTAGTTATATCATTGCTAATAAGAATGAGCATCTCCTCATTGGTAGGTACAACTAAATCTTTTCTATTGAAAAATATTATTCTTCTATCCATCTCTTTCATCACTTTGAGTATCTTCATATTCTTGGTTGTTTGTGGCTTCTTTAGTCATTAGACCATCGCATCTATGTTTACACCCATTCATTTTTAATCTGTATTTTAAGTTATATCTTTGATTTATGCTTGTTAATCAGCTCTAATTAGGACATAATCATATTTTTATATAATTTAGATCTTTTTAAATATTAAAACCACCTATAAACAAATCATTATTTTGACTTTTATTCTTGATTATAACTGCCTTTAGGCAAATTCGCATCTTTTTTCAATCAATGTATGCAAGCATTTCTTATTAGAATTAATATCTCAACCATAGATTAATATCACCCTTCTTGCTTCTTTTCAAGGGACCATCCATCCACATATGTGACGACCACTCCCTCGAGGGGGCATCATTATAAGCTTCCCAAACATTATTTGGAGCTTTGTTCTTCAATTATCATCTTCTTTTTGGCATACAAGTCATTTCTCATTATTTGAGAAGATATTACTTTACCTAAAGTTTGTAACATCTTCCCAAATAGGGGTAAATTGTAGACACCTAAATCTAGCCACCAATGACCATCAATCAAGCTTTTGACCAATTTCCACCAAAATGCACAATTTGCCCTAAAAACACTAAAATACATTAAAAGAGTTGAAATTTTTATATTCAAGTACCAATTTCTAAGGTATCATTAAATAGGGTAATGCAATTTATAGGCCAGCTAACTTTGATCAAATCATTTCGAGTCAAAATAATATTTTCGCACCTAAATGCTCTGGATTGCTCTTTTCTATCTAATTTTTTGTACAAGACATGTGCCTTTGTTATTTTGTATTAGCAACATCTTAAATGGGATAGCAGTTCCAACGCATCTAACATCAACTTCAAATTCCAATCCAGTCAAATTTCAAGCCAATAATATGACATTTTGACCAATTTTATTAATTTGTGCACAAATTTTGCATCAAAGTTCATTAATCTTGTTTAAGGTTGATTAAACCAAATCAAGAGCTTAAGTTAATTTTCTATAAAAAAATTTAAATATTTATTTTTATAAATTGATTATCATTAACTGCATCATCAAATGACATTATTTTTTAGAAAGACATCCCTAGGTCATAAATGCATAAAATATCTCATCAAGCCATCATATGCCTCATTAAGATCCTCTCATGCCTCATCAATGCCTCTCATACCTCTTAAATGCCCCCTCTTCCCAAATATTTATGGGAGATATTTATGAATTTAATTATATAATTTAGATTAATTCATGGCCACACATCTCAATCTTGAGATGGACAGTCATGGTTGATCCTAAACTATTTCAAAAATCTATAAATATGAGGCCTTGCATATTGATTTTTAAGATATTTTATGCCAAACTTATAATACCCAAATGTATTCAAAAATCCATTGCAATTAGTGTTATAATGTCAAATTATTAAGCCAGGCCAAAACCAAACATAGTGCCAAGGAGAGATGGAGGTAGCCACACTTCATTGATGCACACTTTATGAGCACAAGCCAAGCAAGACACTTCAACAAGCTATTTGGAGCATCCAAAGAAGGTAAAAGAAGATTTATTTTGTATTTTAGTTATGTTTTTCATTAGTTTTGTTAACTTAGCTCCTGCATAAATATAAGCTTAAGGTGTTAGCATTAGTGTGTTTTATTTGGATTTGTTTTATTCACTAATACAATACTAATCTCCCCTTATTGCAATCCTATGTTCACACTAACCAACACCAACATTCCACTTTCCACCACTATTAATCAAAACACACTTATCGATATAACTCAGATTATTGGTCAAATAGTTAAACAAATGAATGTTATGTCAACAACTAACAACACTCAAATGTTCCGAATTCAAAACCATATTTTACAAATGGTAAGTCAAGACCCTATTGTCATGCCTCAAAATAATTAGAATTTTATTTATCCTCTTAGAGATGCCAGTGGAATATCATCCCTCAACTTATCATGCATAAAACAATGTTTAAACACCTACAAAACAAACCTTTAGCTCCATTCATAGTATCCATCGATATTAGAGATATTTTTCCAACCATTAAATACGATGGAACTAAATGATATCTTTTTTAAATCATTCGAAAATCTCTATAAGGATTGGGTCCAAACTAATGTTTTTTCTACTACTAAACTTCTTGTCAAAACTATTATGGGAGATGCTCTAAAATAGTATAATCAACTTCCCTAATATTCTATATGGAAAATAGAAGATCTTGTCAATGTTATAGTAAAAAAATTCAACAGATGATCTTCTCAAAAATTGTTTGTCATTTTATCAATGCTTAATAATTACCAACTAAATCTTCCCAGACTTTTATCAAAAGATAGAAATCACTAGCTCATAAAGCAGATCATAACATGAGTGATGATAATCTCTTTGAACTATTTATTACTGCCTTAAAACCTTCTCTTCAATAAAAGTTTAGAATTTTTTATCCTCAAACCTTAGAAGAGACTCTTCACCAAGATAAAACTCAAGATTTCCTTATGAACCAATGGGAATGAATGATCCAGGGGATTTCGACCCCATGATTCAGATTAATAATGGCAATATTTAATTATTATTGCAAATGTAGGTGGGGCATTATCTAGCCAATAATTTCACACCTTCACCCGCAACGTTTATAATTAATTTTAAAAAATTGCTACCAATAATATATATATGTATATGTATATGTATATGTATATGTATATATCTTATTGGTAGAAGAGGCTCTTAACCAAGATAAAACTCAAGATTTCCTTATGAACCAATGGGAATGAATGATCCAGGGGATTTCGACCCCATGATTCAGATTAATAATGGCAATATTTAATTATTATTGCAAATGTAGGTGGGGCATTATCTAGCCAATAATTTCACACCTTCACCCGCAACGTTTATAATTAATTTTAAAAAATTGCTACCAATTTTATATATATATATATATATATATATAAGTCAAAAAGAGGCTAAGCCCATCTATTATAAGTATTTAATCAAAAATCTTAGAAGAACTAAAGAAATACAATAGGAGTATCAAAGTTTAAAAGAGCAAGAAGCTCTAAAATACTTAAAATTTGAATAAAAACTAGTCTTCATCAGAAATGACTGTCTGCATTGTTACCAGCATCACGAACTTCTTCAAAGTTGATAGTAGCTAAAGAGCTCACCAGGCAATTTTCATCAGTATCATGCATAATTCTCAACCTTTCATAAATTGCCTTTAGTTTCTGATGTTGAAAGATGTTGTCTTCAGCCATTACCTTTATTAGAGTTTAAATATGATCAAGTTTAGTTTCCACCAGATGATTGAAATGATCCACATCTTTATGAATAGCAAGAGAATTTCTAGCACTGAAGAGAACAATATGAATGCCAATAAGCTGAGCAACTTTGAGGGTGTCCAAGCGGGCATTAGATTGACCAGTATCTTCCATATCCTTGATAACTACCTCCACAGAAGCCACCAAGGATCTACCTCCAAGATGAGTAACAAACAGGGCATAGAACAGATTTATGGCCATCCATTTTAGCAGCTTTTCATCCTTCACTCCCTCTAGCAGGGTTTTTTACCAAAATTCCATCACCTCCTAGGCCATAAAATGAGTCTTTTTATCCATGAGGGAACCTGAGTCAAGCAGATGGTAGAGCTTTAGGTCATCCACTAGGCCCAAAAAGGAAGAGTGGGCATCTTCCAAGGAATATTTATGTAACAGATTGTTATTCATTTCATTAACTAAATTAACAACAGAGGCCTTACCTTTAGCCTGCCTGAGATACTTACTGCTTGAGCCTCCCATGTCCATTTTGCCAAAGAAGATATCATCGTAGAGCCAAGAGCATAAATCAAAGGAGTAGAATGCCCAAGGTAGAGAGCAAACGAAGGTAAATACCATGCTACGAGATATGTGTGTTGTGTGTGGCTCTCAATAAACATCATTCACCATTGCCAACAATAAATTCCCATGCTTCAGAGATCTAAAAAATTAGTCTTTGATTGATTAATGATTATCTTCATTAATATAGTGGTTCTTTGAATCATTTTTTGCAATCCTCCAAGCGTTTAATCCTTTAGAGAGGGCATTGGTCATATGGAGACTTAGTTCTGAGTGATTGAGGGTGACACCTTCATTAGCCATATGATCAGCAAGCTTATTGCTTTCATAAAAGATGTGCAAGGGAAAGTAAGTCTTCAATTTGTTATACGAAGTCTTGCAATCATCCATGATATTTTTTAAGATCCAATTGTTCGTAGATCCATTAGAGAGGGCTTCAATGATTCTATTTCTAAATCAAGTCAGTTCTTTTAAACTGCTAAAGATAGACCACACCAGATAGCTTTGGCTTTAACAACATTATTAGTGTAGGAACCAAGTACTTCACTGAATTTGAGCAAGAAATTACCCCTAAAATCTTTGAATGTCCCCCTAATGTCAGCTATACTAGGATTGTCTTTAGCAGTGCCATCAAAGTTGAGCTTAATCCTAAGACTAGATGGTGGAGTCCAATTGTCTCTTCTATTTTTTTTAATGTTGCTATGACTCTATTATCAAAGACATTTTTATATATTTATTATTTATTAATAAATATATTTTATTAAGATATTTAAATTAATCTTTATATATTTTAATATATTAATTAAGAATTAGTAAATATATTTTAATATATATTTATTTATATTTTTAATTATATATTTATTCCCAAAAAGTAACAAATTTGTACAATTACCCTTTATGCAAATTACATCTCTATTAACACATGTTCATGAGGACACTTATCATTATATTAGCATGGACTTTTAGTTTACTATCAAAGTTAAAATGCATGGTAATCTTGTATTTATAAAAAAGCTACGTTATATTCATTATGGCATTGAATACTTTTTGCATGCAACATTGGACTTTACTGGCATGGACTTTGCTTCACATGGTGTTAACTTTATGCATGGACAGAATATGGCATAGAAAGAAGATGCTAATATTATATATGGTGTTGAATATTTCCAAAGAGACATGGTATAATCAACAAAAGCCAACGCATTTTTCATTGGCAACCAAATGTCTTTAGCACTAAATGTAGATTATTATAATCTTGGCACTATTTTGGTTGGATATATATGCAGCTAATGCATTATGGTATTGATAGCTTTGAACTGATTGTTTATAATTTATTGTTCTCCATTTATTATTCCAAAGCTTTTATAATGAATTGCCACATGATAATGTTGGCAAAGCCTATTCAAAGCTTGTTTTAATTATAAAATTGTTTTAGCATCATTTTTAATGGAATGACAACCCAAAAATAGGGAAAACTCCATTTTGAGGAAAAAAATTGATCAGTTGCAAAGCAAAATCAAATTCAGGTAGTAGGAAATCTCAAAGAGCCAATGCCATGTTATTGAAATGAGAAAAACCGCAATTTACGGTAATTATTAGTACCCCAGGGAAATTTGTTATTGCCCAGCCAATGCCAAATGGTGTTTAAAAATGTATAACTATAGGTTATTTTATAGGGGTAGGAATAAGATTTTAGTAGAGAAGCAATGGATTTATACAAAAGAAATTACAGACAGAGATATCTAGATATAGATGCAGCAAAACCTCCAAGAGATTTATTTTTTTGCACAGATAGATATTTGGTAAGGAAATAAATTATTTACTCAGAGAGATTTTTTTAATCAGTCTCAAAGAGTTTTTAATAAGATCAAAACACTCATAGAGTGGACCCAGGGATGTAGCCATTTGGTGAATCACGTAAACAAATCTTATGTGTTATATTTTATTTTTAATTTCCTCTCTGTGATCAGAAATCCTTTCAATTTTTTTTATTAAATTATGAAAGTTTTATAAATTAATATTTTGGATTTATTAAAAAGAAAAATTAGAAATTAAAATATTTCATTTTGATTTAAATCTGATCCAAGCAGACTGTAAAAGTTTTTATAACTTGAATTTTTGGATCAGTTTGATATTAGACCCTGTGATCAAGGTCATTTAACACATTATATAGCAATTACAATAGTCTTATATGTTAACCAAGATTTATTATATGTTAACCAGGTCTTAATCAAAATGTGGTGAAGGGCTTGCAGAATTTGATCTTAAAATTGGTGCAAGACGTGCAAGCCAACAGTCAAGTATGGGAGCAGATATGTCTAAGGCAAAATTCTAATGTGTCTTCCTCAACATAAAAACTATGGTTGAAGAAATGTACGAGGAACACAAAAATGGGAAAGAAGCAAAGGAAGATCATGTTGAAAGATAATAAATTTCTCTTTCATTTTCACCTTCTAAAAATGCCCCCTCTTTTATAAACGGTAAAACTATCCCACATTTGAAATTAGATGTTAAATTTGATTTGTCAATTTATAATGGTGAGCTTAGTACAGAGAAATTAGATAGTTGGGTCACACAAATTGAGATATATTTCAAGTTTCAGAATATTCTCAGTGAGGAAGCCAAGATTCAGTTGGCTACTCTCTGTATCAGTGATACAACACTCATCTGGGGGGAGAGTAAAGATTCAAAAAGATCTCAATCAACATGATAAGGTAATCTCTTCCTAGAATGATTTTGTTTTTGAACTAAGAAAGCAATTTTATCCTTTGGATTATATACAACAAGATACTATGGATTGGCAGACTTTGAGATAGAACAAAGGTCAGAGTGTGTAGGATTATACTCAAAATTTTAGAAAGAAGGCATTAATGTTGGGCATTCCTCTATACAATTCAGAAACATTACTAAAGTATATTGGAGGTTTGCATAGTTATTTGAGGTATATTATTCTCATGTTTAATCCTTATAACCTTGATGAAGTCTTTATGCAAGCTAACCATATGGAAGATAGGGGTAAGATGACCAAGTAAGGTTATCAAAATAAATCTCACAAGCTAGTTGAAAATAGAGGAAAAGGTAAAAGAAAGGGTAAGGGTAAGTCTATTTACATTGTTAAGAAAGAGGACGAAAAACCTTTTTGTAATAATTGTAAGAAGAATCATGATGAGGCTAAGTGTTTGAAACTCCATCCAGAACTCAAGCCAAAGAGGTTCTGAAATAAAAAAGAAAAGAAGGCTAATGTTGTTATCCAACAGGACTTGAGATCATATTCTGGTGATGAAACAAAAATGACTGCCATGGGTCTGTAAGGTTCAACTTCTTCCTCTTCTAACACTAAACCTTATGTTATTACTTCATCTTCTAAAACTAATTCTAAACATGCTAAAATAAAAATAAATGAGCTTTTCCACATAAGATTCATATTTAAGCATACTAAAATAGATATTCTTTTTGATAAAGGATCACAAGCTAATCTTATTTTTGAAGAGGTTGTTAAAAAGTTAGGACTCAAAACTAAGCCATATCCTTTAGGATGGGTGTGTGATGATGCAAAATTTTAGGTCATAAAAACATTGCCCTTGAAGTTTTTTATTACTTCTAAATTCATTGATGAAGTAGAGCTAGATGTAGTCCCTTTGGATATCTGTGGAATTGTTTTGGGTAGTCCTTACTTACATGATAGAAAGGTAATATTTTATAAAGAAGAGAAAAAAGATGTGCTTTTAAATGATGGGATTGAATACATAGTAAGAGCCCATCGTGTCAAAACCAATTTGACTCTTGTCTCTATAGGACAAATGAAAAGACTTGTAAACTCAAGTAAGAATTTTGTTCTCATGATTGTGAAAGTCAAGGATAATAAAAAGGCCAAGGCCTTAATGGGTTGTGATCCTAAACATCAATTTGAAATAGAAAATATTATTTCTAACTACAATGGTGTTTTTCAAGAACCACAAGGTTTACCCCTAAGAGGAAAATCCAACATGATATTCAATTGTAGTAGGATGCCTCTCTCGCTAATATTGGCATGTATAGGTTGTCAATAGTAGAGAATGAATAAATAAAGAAGCAAGTGATGGAGTTACTTGTGAAAGGAGTCATTCAGCCAAGTACCTCTCCATGTGGTTCACCTATTGTCTTGGTACCAAAGAAACATGGTACATGGCAAATATGCATGAATTTTCAAGCATTGAATAAAATCATGGTTAAAACCCGCTACCCTCTTCCTCATATTGATGATTTGTTAGATCAATTAAAATATGCAAAGTATTTTACTAAGTTAGATTTAAGAAATGGTTATCATCAAATAAGAATAAGTGATGGTGATAATTGGAAAACTGCTTTCAAAACTAAGCAATGTCTTTTTGAGTGGTTTGTTATGCCCTTTGGGCTTTATAATGCACCTGCTACATTTATGCAGGTTATGAATGATGCATTAAGACCATTTCTTGATGATTTTCTAATTGTGAACTTGGATGACATTTTAATCTTTAGTAACACATGGAAAGATCATCTTAAACATATCAAGACAGTCTTAGATACTTTGCAAAAGGAGAAACGTTTCCTTAAAATGTCAAAATGTGAATTTGCAAAAATATTTTTGGTTTACTTGGGCCATGTTGTAGGGAATGGCTCATTAAAAGTAGACCCTGCAAAATTTTTAGACATAGTAAATTGGCCAAGGACTAATAATGCAACAAAAGTTAGAATTTTTCTTAGAGCAGTTCAATTTTGGAGAAAATTTATTGCTAACTTCTCTTATATTTTATCTCATTTATATGATTTAACAAGTGTTAAGTAGGTTTTTCAATGGGGAGGAAAGCATTAAAAATCTTTCAATACCTTGAAAGAAAAGATAAGTATAGCCCTAATTCTTGAACTCCCTGATTTACGATAATCTGTTGAGATAGAAAATGATGCTAGTGGGTATGCAATGGGGGAAGTGTTAATGCAAAACCAAAAATTGATGTGTTTTCATTCAGAAACCTTTACAAGTGCAGTTAAAAATTATCCTACCTTATGATAAAGATTTGTATACTTTGGTGCAGAGTGTGAAAAAGTGGAAACACTATTTGATGGGAAAAGAGACAAACATCTATACAGATCATTAGCCTTTGCAATACCTTCAATCATAATTCAAGCTAAAATAATCATGGCACTTTCGATGGATGGGATTTTTTTAACAATTCCATCTTGTTATAATGTATAAAGAGGGAACACATAATAAGGTTGTAAATATGTTTTCTAGATCTCCTATTGTAACATCTACTATTTTGCAGCATAGTCCTTTTGTTAAAGAAAGTCATAAGGAATAGTATACTAGGGATGTTGATTTGAAGGATGTCTATGAAGATTTGATAAATGGTAAATTAGTAGAAGCATTTGACTATCATGTACATAACAGAATGTTATATCATCTTGGAAAAAATTATATTTCATAGGATGAAAGAGTTCACATGATTAGAGAATCACACACTTCTCTTATTTTAGGTCATTTTGGCATTGGTAAAATAGTTGCACAGTTACAAAGATATTGCTATTGGCCCCGTATGACAAAAAATGTATCTAAATATATTAAACGTTGAATTCTTTGTTCCACAAGTAAACCTAGCAACTAGAAGTTAGGATTGTATACACCTCAACCTGTTCCTAACCATTCTTGGGAAAGTATTTCTATATATTTTGTAGGAGGTTTAGCTATGTCATGAAGAAAACATGATTATCTGTATGTGGTTATGAAGAGGTTTAGAAAAATATGTATTTTGGTTCCTTTTACTAAATAAGTTATAGGTGAGGATACTGCACATTTATTCTTTAAAAATATTTGGGTCCATTTTGGGTTACCCACTTCTATAATATCTTATCGTGATGCTCGATTTGTCCATGAGTTTTGGTTAGCTTTGTGAGACTTGATGGACACTAAGATAAATAAAATCATATCCTTTCATCCATAAATCGATGGACAAACAAAAGTGATCAACCAAACAGTGGTACATTTGCTTTAGGGGTATTACGGTAAACATCCTAAATTATGGGATGAACATTTATATTATGTGTTAACATTATTATAATCATGTTTTGCATTCTTCAACTTTAAAGTCTCCTATTAATACTTGTTTTGGTTATTTGTTTGAGTCTCCTTTGGACTTCTCTTTTGAAAATGAATCTAACTCAGTGGTGGATGGAAACAGTGATGCCATGAAGGTTAAAATTTTCATTTAGAGGATTCAGATGATTTAGAAAGTTGTTCAAGAATAGTTAGAGAAGAGTCAAGCTAAATATAAAGCTAGGCATGACAAACATAGAGTTGATCATCAATTCAAAGTGAATGATCAGGTTTGGCTTCACATCAGCAAAAAAAGATCGAAATGTGAAGGCAAAAAATTAAAACCAATTAGGTATGGTCCTTTCAGGATTTTGGAAAAGATTGGTACAAATATTTTTCAATTGGATTTGGGTTTTTATATGTAGATTGATTCAGTGGTTAATGTGGAAAACTTGAAATTGTATGAACCTCCTATGATCATGGATCAAGATGAGGGTATTCAAGTTCTTAATGTTAATGATTTTGCTCCTTAGTCTCTTCATGAGTTGCAGGAAGATGTTATTATTGACAGGAAAATTAGGTTTGAAAGGGTTGCATCCGAATAAGGTAAAATGGATGGAAATTGAGAAAGTGAAGGAAAAATACCCTCACCTAGTTGATAATTAAATTCAACTTTTAGAGGTCCAAAATCTCTTAGTGGGGAGGAATGATCCAATGGATTTTCACCCCATGATTCTGATCAATAATGACAATATTTAATTATTATCGCGAATGTAGGTGGAGTATTGTCTAACCAATAATGTCACACCTTCACCCACAACATTTATAATTAATTTTAAAAAATTGCTACCAATAAGATATATTTTAATATATCTATTATTTATTAATAAATATATTTTATTAAGATATTTAAATTAATCTTTATATATTTTAATATGTTTATTAATAATTAATAAATATATTTGAATATATATTTATTAATATTTTTAATTATATATTTTATTCCTAAAAAGTAACAAATTTGTACACTTACCCTTTATATAAATTACATCTCTATTAACACATGTTCATGAGGAAACTTGTCATTATATTAGCATGGACTTTTAGTTTAGTGTCAAAGTTAAAATGCATGGTAATCTTGTTTTTTTTTTTAAACTACGTGATATTCTTTATGGCATTGAATTCTTTTTGCATGCAACGTTGGACATTGTTGGAATGGACTTTGTTTCACATAGTGTTAACTTTATGCATGGAAAGAATATGGTGTAGAAAGAAGATGCCAATATTATATATGGCATTGAATATTTCCAAAGAGACATGGTGCAATCAATAAAAGCCAACGTATTTTTCATTGGAATCCTGTTGTCCTTGGTGCTAAATGTAGATTATTATAATCTTGGTGCTATTTTTTTGGTAGGATATATATGCAACCAATGCATTATGGTATTGATAGCTTTGAAAGGATTGCTTATAATTTATTTTTCTCTGTTTGTTATTCTAAAGCTTTTGTAATGAATTGCCACATGGTAACGCTAGCAAAGCCTATTCAAAGCTTGATTTAATTACAGAATTGTTTTAGCGTCATTTTTAATGGAATGACAACCCAAAAATGGGAAAAACTCTATTTTAGGATTTTGGTTTTGATCAATTGCAGAGAAAAACTAATTACAGGGAGCAAAAAATCTCAGAGAGCCAATGCCATGTTGTCAAAATAGGAAAAACCCCAATTCAAGAAAATTGTTAGTACCCCAAGGAAATTTGTTATTGTCTAGCCAACGCCAAATAACATTGATAAATATATAACTGCAGGTTATTTTACAAGGGCAGGAACAAGATTTTGGCAAAAGAAGTAGTGGATTTACATAGAGAAAATTGTAGACAAAGATATCTAGATACAGAGGTAGCAGAACCTATAGGAGGTTTATTTTGTTGTATAGATACATATCTGGTATGAAAATAAATTATTTACTCAGAGAAAAAAATTTAATCAGTCTCAAAGAGTTTTTAATAAGATCGAAACACTCATAGAGTAGACTCGAGGATGTAACCATTTAGTGAACCCCGTAAACAAATCTTATGTTATATTTTGTTTTTAATTTCCTCTCTGTGATCAGAAATCCTTTCAATTTCTTTTATTAAATTATGAAAGTTATATAAATTAATTTTTTGGATTTATTAAAAGGGGAAATTAGAAATTAAAATATTTTATTTTAATTTAAATCCAATCCAAGTAGACTGTAAAGGTTTTTATAACCTAAATTTTTGGATCAGTAATTAACTTTAAAGAATCTTTCCAAACTTCAACTAACGCAATCACTAGCATAAATTTTCAATCTAAATCCCCTCCAACTAAAATAGGAGCAGTCAACTCTAACACTCAAACCCCTTCCCAACCACCCTTGATGGTGTCAAAAATGAAGAGACTTTTATCTCCATCTAAAGCTTTCATATATAACAATCCTACTCCTCCATCATGGTATGATCCAAATAAATTTTGTTGGTTCCATACTGACATTGGTCATTCTCATGAAACCTATCGTGGGCTTATAAAAATTTTAATATCCTTCTTGTTAGGTGATGCATTTGATCATGACACTATGATTAGACTCTGACATCTTGATTAAATTAAATTCTCTCAAAAGTGATTTTTTAAAAATCTACAAATTCAAAATCTCAAAAACCTCCTTCATCAAATCCCACTAATTAACACTCTGATGAAGATGTTTGTGTCATTGATGCCGATTATGATCAATATTATACCAATTCTCAATATGTGAATGCAGCTAAAGTCAATTAATGTTGTAAACCTATTCACAAAGATTATGTTACCAAACCTAAGAAACCATATACTTAAGATAAACTACTTAAAGACACTACCACTTCTCAACCTGCATATTTTGAAGCATCCACTAGTGATGATCCACATACACCAGTGGACCCTCAGATACTTCCAAAAAATACTCTACCTAATCAATCTAAGCCTCATGCTCACTTTTTCTTCTAAACCTCATTGGAATTTCTTAAATGAACTCATTGTTATACCTTGTAAAATCCCTCTCATGGAATTAGTCAAAACTTATCCCTATCATCGCAAGTTCCTTGTGCAAAAATTAAAAGACATATAATAACCCTCATTTAATGAATCAAAATTATCTCTCGATACCCATCAACCTATTTAAGTACATGTTATCTAAACAATTTCATCTACCAAACCCTCTATAGAATTTCCAAAAGAAGATATGATAAATAATGAAATTCTTTTTCAAGCTAATGATCCACCTCTTTTAATCAAAATCAACATCAATAACACTTTAATTATAAAAGTCTTGGTTGATGAGGGATAGGGTATCAATGTTATCTATATTTGGATAATTCAACAAATCAAATATTCCAAATAAAATATCAAACAAACTTGACTCACATGTCTCATATTTGATAAAACTAACTAAAAACCACTTGGTTGCATTTAGATCTCTCTTACCATTGGACCCAAAACAATCCACACCAAACTTATGTTCCTTGATCTTCCCTTATCTTACAACAGCTTTTGGGTCATCTTTGGACTCATCGCATGTGATTTATCACATCTTCTGGTAGCCAATGTATCAAATTCATAATGGAAAGCGTTATAAACATGAGGTTGATCATGATCCCTGGAGTATCCAAATTCTATATCCTAAATATCAATAGTGTAATCCTATTGTAACCCACATCAGTAGTCCTCCTCTTCCCAAATTTATCAATATGCATTTGAATCTACATGTAACTTCATAGATTTAGATGATGATGAACCCAATGAAATACAAACCATTTGCAATACAACACGATTACCTCCCTATATTTAAAAATGACTCCCCCCTTCTCTTCTTCCATGAGATATAGCCATTCCTTTAATAGATGATATCACTGATAATCCTCCCCCATCTTTTATAGAGGTTGATTTCTCTCACAATGAATATGGGGTGGATAAACTATTTCAATATATCTTATCCATGTCTCCTCGCACTTTCAGTAATATGGGCCTCTCTAATACAGAGTTTCCCACTAAAATAAATACATGTGACATATCTCCATCTTGTGATGATACCTTAGATGCACAAGCTACAGTCATCCGACAAATACATTCTAAATTCGATAAACATGGCAATTAAATTTTTGATCTTGAAGTAGATGTTGAATATTATGGACCCTTACCCACACTTCATACTGATGAAGCCATCTTAGATTTACTCCATGATCACAAGCCTCAACTCCTACGTCAACATCATAAGCTAGGTCTTTTTGAGAAAAAGGCTACTTGTTTCAATAATTTCATTTATAGTATTGACCCTAACACACATCATGTTTATTCATTCCCTCATACTCCCTAACGTTTCCAAGATAAAAGTGTAATGCTTATTGAAGAGACTGTGGCAATTGATTATGGAACCACTATAGTCCCTTGACCTATTCTTGTCTCCAAAGAACTTCATCTTACATAACATGATAATTTTAGTTTATTCTTTGATAAATATCATGAATCTTTCACATGGTCATATGAAGATATGCATGGCATTGGCCCTAGTATTGTGGTCCATAATATCATTACTTACCCTAATGCAAAACCTATGCATCAAAAATAAAGTAAATTCCCTCCTGAGATTTCTACCTTATGTCATTAAGAGATCATCAAGCTCCTAGATGATAAAGTCATCAAACCTATAGATTACTCCAAATAGGTTTTCAACATTGTTCTTGTACACAATAAAGTCACAATGGTTATTTGTGTCTATAAAGATATTTGTGATCTTAACTTAGTTTTTCTTAAAGATAACTTTTCTTTACCATCCATCAATGCCATAATTAATTCCACTGTTGGCTATGAAATGTTCTCTCACATGGACGGTTTCTTGAGATATAATTAAATTCACATTACTTTCAAAGATCAACATAAAACCACGTTTACAATAAAATGGGGCACATACTGCTACGTCAAAATGCCTTTTAGTATTAAAAATGTTGGTGTCACTTATCAATGTGCAATGAGCCATATATTTCATGATCTCATACATAAAATAGTTTAAAATTATGTAGATGATCTTATTGCCAAATCCCATCATCGTTAAAATTATCTTCACAATCTTGTTACCATCTTTGATTGTCTCATTAAATACAAAGTTCAACTCAATCCTTATAAATGTGTTTTCAGTGTCACCTCCGGTAAACTCTTAGGTTTTTAAGTTTTTCTTCAAGGAATTTATGTCAATCCAGCTAAAATCAAAGCTATTATCAATATGCCTATTTCTCATTCTATTCTAGACATACGAACATACCTTGAAAAACTTTGGATAATCTAATGATTCGTACCTAAGATGGCTTATCATATTTATTTAATTAACTTCATCTTTAAGAAATGTATAGCTCTGGAATGGACTAGTTCATGTCAAAAATCATTCAATAGGATGAAAGAATCACTCATGCATCCTCCCACTCTTTGACCCCCTTCCAACGATCGACCTCTCATCTTGTACACTTCCTTTACCCCCATATCAGTTGGGACAATGTTTTCCCAACAAGATGAAATAAGTCATGAATATGCCATATATTATATCAATCGTGCTCTTATAGACTATGAGACACATTATACCAATGTTAAACGTAATTATCTCACCATTTATTTTATAGCTTAAAAACTTTGCCATTACATGCTTTATCAAACAACTTATGTCAGAATCCATTATAGTCCTCTTTGTCAATCATTCTCAAAAGCATTCTTACCCTATAATAGAATTGAAAAATGGATGGATCTTTTGATGGAATTTGACTTGTGAATCATTATGAAAAAATTAGTTAAAGTCCAAGTAATTGTTGATCAACTTGCTTCCGCTCTTATACCAACCACCAATCATCTTAAAGATACTCTGCCTGATGAAGAAATATTATACATTGAAGGTCTTAATTAGGGTATTTTACTTAAAGACTATTTCCACAATTTTACAGTTGATCTCAAAATAAATAATCATGAGGAACTAGACAATTCTATTTCTAAACCAAAATCTAAGGTCCTCATTGAAGAATTACCTAAAGTTACAATTGACCTACATGAAGACATTTGAACACTCCATTTCAATGTTGCTAAATTTATTCTAGCAGTTGGGGTGGGATGTGTCTTAGCTGATCCTCATGGCAAAATGATTCCTCTTGTTTTCTAATTAATCTTTGATGTTGCTAATAATATGGCTAAGTATGAAACTTTCATCTTAGGCATGCAAGCCACCATTGATTTAGACATCCCTAACCTACATGCAAATCCTTATCATCAATTTGCCACCATTATAGCTAAATAATTCAAATCCTTCACTATCAAACCAGTTCCATGAAATTAGAATGTCATAGCTAACTCACTTGATTTATCTGCCTCTGTTTTTCACCCTCATCAAGCTCTTCATGATTCCCAATTTCTCATCCACGTACATAAATCATCATCTTCATTACCAACCATGAATGATTCTCTTATCTTCCATATCGAGGTTATCACTATCCAACAAAACCCATGGTACAAAAAGATCATCCAATTTACCGAGCATCACACCTACCTAATGACACTAATTCTTGTAAAAAAATAGAATTATCAAACAAGCTTACAAATATGTATTACGACATGACATCCTATATTATCATAATATTGAAGGTACCTTACTCTGTTGTGTCACTCAAGATGAAGTTTTTTCCCTTATTGAATAAGCACATGGGGGAATTTTTGGTGGTCACTACAATAGACATGCTACAGCCCAAAAATGCCTACGGATGGATTACCTTTGGCCCACACTTGAAAAATATGCTGTCACATTTGTAAAAAAAATGTAATCCATGTCAATTGCATGATGATCTTATCCACTCTCCTTCGATTGAGCTTCAAACATTAGAATTTTCTTGGCCTTTTTCCATGTGGGGATTAGATCTCATTGGTAAATTACTTCACTCTCAAGATAAACATGTCTTCATCATCATGGCCATAGAGTATTTCACTAAAGGGGTTGAATTTATGCCCCTTGTTAATGTCATAAGCATCATTATATCTAAATTTAAAATTAATCAAATCATTTGTCACTTTGGAATTCTCAACACCATTATTTCTGACAACTATGGGAATTTCAAGAATAAAGATATGAAATAATTATATGTTAAATTCAAAATCACAAACAAATTTTGCATGCCTTATCATCCTCAATGCAATGGCCAAGCAGAGGCTGCTAACAACATGATACAAAAAACAAATTGAGATTCTTTTTTTGACTAGCATCTAAAATTTTATCATACACTTTGGGATTCTCACACTAGCCTCTGTATTGCTATTGAGGAAACACCATTTTCTTTAGATTGTAGCTTTGAATCAGCCTTACCTCTTAAAGTTGAGCTACCATACTTTTGTATATCTCTTCATGGCACTATCCCCAATGAAGAACTTTGTGAAGCCCATATATATGTTTTATACCTTCTTGATGAGTGTTGCATGGGTGTTTTACATCCTAACCAACAATATAAAACCCAAATTATCAAACAACATAACAAAAAGATCAAAGTTTTTACCTTTAATATTGGTGGCGTGGTCCTTAAATTAGATTATACCCATTATAAAGAAGGTAAGTATGCTCAAAAATGGTGAGGCCCTTATCTGGTTAAATACATTATTGGTCCTAACACTCACAAATTAAAAACTAATGGACACATCTTTAATTAACCCACTAATGCTTGATTTTCAAAAAAATACTTTGTTTATGTAGTCATATAAAACGCAAAAATTGGTAACTTGAGCGTGGATAATGACACCCAACCTTTAGGTCCCTTTTGTTTGCTCTCCTGGCCCTCAGAGCCATATTTTCACTGATTATCAGTCATCCGTAGCCTTCCAGACTTGATCCCAGCTTAGCCAGACCCCTTTTTCATGACTAATCCATCCCCCAGGTCCCATCAGCTCAGGACAATAGTGTCACACTTAGACTATAGCATCAATGCCACTCTTATCCGCTTTCAGCACTCCTATCCAAGTGTATTTTTGGCCTTACAATTCAATTTCCCATCTTTTTCCTTGTTGGCCTAATGTGAATACATTCAACCCATGACCAATAGATCCCTATAAAAGTCCATTCAAATATCATTTAGAAAGGGTTGAAAAATATCACGAAGCAAGCAAGAATATTCAAGAAATATTCCCTATTCTCTGCATACAATCAACTAATATACTTACAAGCTTATTCAAATCTTTACACTAGTTCATATCCATCTTAAATACATCTAATTTAGCATTTCGCATATTCATACACTCAATTTCATATAGCACATCAAGTGGGAGAACTACATATGGCTTGATCCCTCTTTGAAGTATTGGTATGTAGGCAACGTGCCCACATAAGGGGTGTGGATACATGTTCAGTGAATCTTTCACACACTATCCCCTCCCTCTTTATCAAAATTAGTCAGAGCACAATGAAGTATAGGATTTGAAGAGAAAATCTGCTTTATGGAGAGCTCTACAAACTTTCAATTACTAAAATTTTATAGATAGGATCACACAGGCATAGCGAACAAAAACTAAAAATCTCAGATCTCTTGAACAATAGCAACAAAGGTAGACTACAGCACTAGCGCCACTCCTATTCACTTTTGATGCTTTTGTTCAATCATAAAATAAATATCAAATCTCAATTTACGATAGTGTCACAGTCTTACATAGTGAATCTCAGATCCTGTCTTAGTTGTATTAGTCAATTTTTAGCTAAGTCTTATTCTCTCTCTTATTATTATTTTTTAAAAAGTTAAAATTGCAATCTAATTTACATAAATCAGTAGCTTAATTATTACATATTTATTGATTTTACTACTCGGACCCTTTAACTAAATTAGGAATAATGCATTAATATTTTTAAAATTATTAAATCATTTGGTGAACTTGACTTACTTCATTTGTGCATTAAAACTCTAGGGTAAATTTTTTACTAATTGTTCCTATATTTTTCTATTTTTTACTTGCATAATAAAATAAAAAATTAGCATTAAATTTTAAAATTTCATAGTAATTTTAAAATAATTTTCTTTCAAACCCTAGTTGCCCATACTAGGACCTGGTATTTTCCTAATAATTTTCCAATACTTTTCTGATTTTTTACTAGCATATTAAAATCAAAAATTCACCTTAAAATTTAAAATTCAATAGTAATTTTTAAAAATAATTATTTTTTAAAACCCTATTTGCATCTACTAGGTCTCTTTAAATCATAAATTTTCTAATAAATTTTTGATTTTTTACTTGCATAACTAACTCAAAAATTCACTTTAAATTTCAAATTTTCATAGTAATTTTCAAATTAATCATCTTTCAAACACTAGCTACATATACTAGGTCCCATTGCTTTTTGAGCTATCACCTTACATCTAAACTCAGATTGCACATCAAAACAAAAATGGATCTCACTTATTTTCAAATATTTCTTATATTTCCTACAAATAATAAGGAGAGCATACTTGGTCCTATTATGTACATGAACGATGAAGTTTACCATATGTTAATGCAAAGTTTCATTATTTCCCTTTCATGCTTAATTTTCATAATAAGGAATGATATTACAAAATTTATTGCTAAACATGTACAAGATTTCAATATTTCTTTTGCATTCTCTCTCTCTCTCTCTCTCTCTCTCTCTCTCTCTCTCTCTCTCTCTCACACTCTCACTCACTCACTCATGCGAAATAATTTTCAACTCTATTTTGCTAAACATGTTATAAATATTATGTCACATGTAAAAGTTCTTTATGCATTAGTGTACAATTTCATGCTCTTTATCCCTTGTTTTCTCTCTCTCATATCGAATATTCTTTATAATCATATTGTTATACAACTTATAGCTCCACTTACATGCATTTCGTTCTATTTACATGGTTTCTATCTAGATATACCTATTTTCTTAGCTACATGGTTTTTACATAAGCTAACTACCACTTATCAAGTTTCAATGTCATATCTTATGCACAGGAAAGAAATCCCTTCTCCTCCTCTCCCCCAAGAGGGTGAGAGTTACATTCCCTCTAACCAAGTACATGTTATCATCCCTCCAAAAGGTGAGGCATCCTATACTATTGTTCCTAATGCATACATTCAACCTATAGCTTCTTCAAACCTTTATCAACATATGTGCTTACAAGTTCAATTGGAAGCAACTAGAGTTTGCACTTGTAACACTCTAAGGGATCAAATCACCAGTATGAGAAAGTTAATTTCAAATTTACAAACGCAAAATCAACTATTACATGAAAATATCACAACATTAGAAAATTAGATTATAATACAAAAACCGCAAAGGCACCCTAGTGTCAATCATGTATATGCATATTCACTTAGTCAATTGGTTGCAAGCAATGTTACATATCAAAACAATAAATCATAACAAAGTAACTCTACAACTAGTGATTCAAAAAGCATTCAAACATCAAATAAGAGTTCAAGTGAGGTACTAAGGGAAATGATTAAATCTAAGTTGATCAAACCACTTCCTCTACATCCAGTGAGAAGATCCAAATATTATTGTGTATATCATATAATACATGGACATCACATAGATTCATGTTTGGCATTAAAAAAACATATACAATAGATAAATAAGGACCCTATACAAGGTAACTCAGTCAAGCAATCCATAGTGACACAGGAACATATTCATAAAAGCTCAAATTCAAAAACAATACAAAAGTGGATATCAAAGCTTAACTCATAACAACAAAAGGATCAAAAATCAAAATCAGAGCAACAAATAGTACCACAAGTATAGGTAAAGCATGAAAAACATGCAAATCTACCACTCCAAAATGCAGCTCAACTTTCAAAGCAATATGGGTTTGGTCAAAAATATCTACAACAATTTGATTATCAAGGTCAAGGGTTGGGCAAGTAGACTCAAGGCATCACTACTCCTATTCTAGCAATTGATAATGTTTGTCACCAAGGTTTGGGATTTATTGAACATCCTAAGGCAAATCATTCATAGACATAATTTATCAAAGAAAAATATTCAGATACAATAAAATTCAACACTAGCATTCCATTGGTTCAAAATCAAGAAGATAATGATGAGTGGAACAATAAGGTTATTACGATTTCCAAAATACCAACAATGAATCCAAATATTCAAAATCATATTCACAACGATTCCCTCATGTTTCAAAATTATGCATGATTTTTTTATTCGATACAGGACACCATGATAGGGAGTCTCCCATGAGACTCATCGGTTAGTATCATTCCTTCCCAGCTTACTTATACATAGCTTCTTTTTAAATTCTTATACATAGTCTTCACATGATTTATTGTACATAGCTCAAATTTCAAAACTTCAAAAATATTCAAATATTTTAAAATATGAAAACATAAAAATAATTTAAAAACATCAAAAATATTTCAATTGTATGCATCATCCATGCTTTACATTTCTACTATCATGCTAGACTTACATTTGGTGCTCTATGCTATTGTTTTTCAATTTATATACATTGCCACGCTTCACTTGATCTTCTTTGAGTGTGTGTAGTGACATCCAAATCCTTGATTGCTTCACTCTACCCATTTAAGGGGCATCCTACTTATACATTCGAAACACACATCGATATACATATCCACTAGGGGCATCTTCTACATGACTACACCATCCAAGTTGTGTCATTCCTACACCACACACTCTAGTTATCATGTTGGTGTACATTATTTATTAGCTTACATAGATTACTCTATCGATGTCTCACTAGTATATAGCACTTGTGTATTTCTTAGCATATACCTAGTCTAGTATTATCACGTCTTGCAAACTTTCACATTCTTGCTTGATTAAGTTAGATGCGATTGCATTTCTTGTCTTTACATGATTTCCTTTCTTGCTTTGTATAGCTAGATTGATTGCATTCCTTTGTTCTTGTTTTGTCTCTTGCATGTGCCTTAGGACATTTGACAATGTTATTTGATTTTATTCATGTGTGTGCCTTAAAACATTTTCCAATGTCATTTGCTTGTAATCTTCTATGTGATTGTGACTTCCATGCCAACCTTGCTTGTTTCAAATATATGTGTAAGCGGCATTTGAACATGCCTTGTATGCTTGCCTTCCAATTTGAGTGGCATGCACCCATTCCTTTGTTTGCTTGGCCCCTTGGCCACCCTTGTACACTTATTGCTTCTTGCCTTATGTACTTGTTACTTGTTTCCTTCTCATTATTTGTAATGTCATGATCCACATCATGCATTATCTTGCTTTCTTGGATGCCATGATGGACATCATGTTCCATCCCTCCGTGACAACTAACAACTAACCAAACTTTTAATTCTAGTTCAGTATATTACACGTGTTATTACATTATTATATCTATTTAGGCATACCCCTATTGATTTAATAATCTCTCAATACAAGCCATGTTATATCTTGAGATATCTTGTCGATTATCATTACTATATCATGTATCTTTGAAAGCATAACACACTTGCAGGGTTCTTTCTTTTGAAGGCAGTCATTGTAGGGTCTTCATTCCTACCTTCAAAATAAGGGGCAACAAACAGGGGTTTTATCACAGAGATTAGAGCTCTTAACGATCAAAATTTTAACTTTTAGACCACCTAAAATAGCAACCAGACATCAAACTAGGTAGACAGTGAAAATGTCAGAACAATCATCAGATTTAGCCCAGGGCAATAGCGCCAAAATTGGACTACAACATTGGTGTCACTACTATGTATTTTCAGTGCTCTTGTCCAAATAGCATAAAAATAGACTTTCTAGAAGCAAGCAAAAAATAAGTTCAATTATAGTTTTGCATAATCAGACTAGTTTAGAATTAGTAGTTTTCAGTACACTTTTACTTAGAGAATCCAGATATAAGGGGCATCATGCATGACATGATGGCTCTCACTTCTATTTTCAGATACAACAATGGGTATAACTTATAAATCAGAATCCATGTTTTAAACACCAATGATTGGGGGTAATGTGCATGACACACTTTTTTTTTTTTTTTTTGAGTTCAGCATTACCTAGGCATTCTTAGCAGTTGCATGCCTTATTCCATCTACAGGTGGTTGGCATCATTTTGGAGTGGATTTCATATAAGTCTAACTTCCACATTTTGGATTCGCTTTCATATAAGCCTAGTGCACCAATTTCGAAATGGCTTTCATATAAGCCTAATCTCCATCTTTTAGAGTGACCTAGTTTCCAACATACATTTGGCTATTTATGCTAACATTGTCATATTATAGAGCATTCATGGGTTTCAGGGCCATCTTCTTCAACACACATTTCATATTGATATCAATTTATAGCTTCACTTCATGAGGCAACGATGGAGTCAAAAGACTAGCTAGTCTTTGTATTTTTGAGCCACCTACTCAGAGGGATTAGACACACAGTCTAGACATCGATTAGCACATACATGATCACATAACTTCACTCAGTGGGTGATGATGGATCTAAAGTGCCAACATTTGCATTCTTGAGTCAATTTTGGGGAATTAAGCACTCAATTTCATTTGTGATATTATTTTTGGCACAACATCATCCAATATTACTCAGCATCACAACAAATTTTGTATTGGTTCACGTACCCAGTGAGGTATATTCATATCTATTAAGAATTGATATACATTCTTAATAGCTCTCTCTTACCCAGCTTTGTAAGTTCTTATTTTAGATATAGCATATCTAATAAGAACTGATCTACTCTTTATCTTTCTTGCAGATTCATACTTCACAGCATGCTCTCTCTATGCACACTTAGCATCACATAGCTTCATGAGCTTTACCCTTGCAGGTAAGTTCAGGTAGGCTTTCTATTTTTATCTTATTATTTCACTTTGTTGCATCACTAAAATAAAGAGGGGTAAATGTGGTCATATAAAATGCAAAAATTGGTAACTTGAGTGTGGCTAATGACATCCAACACTTATGTCCCTTTTGATTGATCTCCTAACCCTCATAGGCATCTTTTCACTAATTCCCAATCATCTATAGCCTTCCAGACTTGATCCCATCTGAGCTAGACCCCTTTTTCCATGACTAATTCATCCCTCTAGGTCCCATCAGCTTAGAACAATAGTACCACACTTGGACTATAGCATTGGTGCCACTCCTATCCACTTTCGATACTCCTATTCAAGTACATTTTTTATCCCAATGATTAGTTTCTTCTAGTTCCCCGTCCTTATCAACCTAATATGGGTACATTCAATCCATGACCAATAAATCCCTATAAAAGCCCATTTAAAGATTATTTGGAAAAGGTTGGCAAATATCATGAAGTAAGCAAGAATACAAACAAAACTATTCAATCAATCTTTCATATTCTATGTATATAGCTAACCAAAATACTTACAAGCTTATTCAAAACTTTACACCAATCTTTAGCCATCTCAAGTACATCTAGTTTAGCATTTTACATATTGATACACTCAATTGCACAAAGTACATCAAGTGAGAGAACTACATATAGCTTGATCCCTCTTTAAAGTATTGGTATGTAAGCAGTGTGCCCATATAAGGGGTGTGGATACATGTTGAGTGAATCTTATACACACTAACCCCCCCCCCTCTTTCTCGAAATTGGTCAAAGCACAATGAAGTATAGGATTTAAAGAGAAAATCTGCTCTACAAGGAGCTCTATAGACTTTCAGATACTGAAACTTCACAGCCAGGGTCACACAGGGATAACAAACAAAACCCAAAAAGCTCAGATCTCCTAGACAATAGTGGTAGAGGTGGACTATAGCGCCAGTGCCATCCTATTCACTTTCAATGCTCATGTCCAATCATAAAATGAAGGTCAGATCTCAATTTGCGATAGTGTCTCAATCCTGCACAATAAATCTCAGACCCTGTCTCAGTCATATCAATCAATTTTTAGCTAAGTCTTATTTTTTCTCTCTTAGTACTATTTTTAGAAAGGTCAAAATTATAATCTAATTTACACAAATCAATAGTTTAATTATTACATATTTATTTGATAATTTTACTACTCAAACCCTTTAACTAAATTAAGAATAATACACCAATATTTTTAAAATTATCAAATCAGTTTAAATGATCATTTATAAAATTATTGTCATCTTACATGTATTTCATATATTTTTATATACTGTGATGCTAAAAAAAATTGTAGATTTATCACAACTTCCCAAAGTGTGTACCATTGCGTCACTTCATGTAACCCTAGTTCCTATCATTGGTTCTTTGGTCTATCTACATTCCTTCATATATTAATTCATGAGTTGCATAATAAGACGATGGATAGGCCCTAGCTATCATCATGAATATATTTTTGTTTCTCTTTTTTTTTATTAGTCAGCTTTCAAGTCTCTGGCGAGGCATTGATTTCTTGCTTTAAAAATACCACTTCATTTTGACACCTCTTTGGTTTGACTTATATGAGTTACACTATAAGACCTTGGATAAGACCAAGCCTTCTTCAAAAATATTCACTTTCTAAATTATTTTTGTTTGCGATCTTAGCTAAGTGTCTTCCCTAAAAAATAAGATAATGGTTAAGAGTTGTGACTTCATGCTCTAAAAACCAATCATATTCTTTTATGGTAACAACTTTTACAAATAATTATCATGTCTACATTCACTTACACTAGTCCTTATGATGATTTATGTTTACCAATCATTGTACCATGTTCTAACTACATTATTTTTTTTGCGACTTGAGGTAACTCAATGGTTCCATGTTCACTTCCATCCTCTCCCCTATTCCATCCCACTATGAACACATAAAGGTTAGTTTCAAGATAACACTCTTATCTAACATGCAAGTCCAAAAGTCTCAGACACCATAATCTTTAAGTTCTTTTTCCTAGCCACCAAGTGTAAGTTCTCTAGTGATAGTCATTTTTCACACCCACGTTTATTTTTTCGAATCCGTACAAAGAAGGAATAGATAAATGCCATAAAATTCAAAATCCAAATCATTCAAACAAAGGGCAATGATCAAAAAGAAAAAACAAGCATTCAAAGGTCAAAATCACATCGAAAACATGATTATTAGGCAAATCTCCTATCCTAGTTAAATCTAAAACTCCACAGTTGGCCTCATGATAGAGTCAAAGTCCATTGGGGCATAGTAGGCCAGTACTAGGTTAGAAGGTCTCATACTTTCAAAAATATATTTACAATACCAATCTACTTTCTCACACAAGTACCCAATCCTCGCAGTAGACTGATGGCTTTGTAAGGGGTCATGAGGAATGGGGAACATGTTGTGGGAAGGTAGATCCATTTTATATTTTCTTGCATGTATAACCTTCATGAGATGATATTTATACTTCACTAGTTAATCCAAATTTGTGTGGATAGGATGAGTTATTTAGAGTCCTTAATGTCGAATATCTTTGTCTAACTAATTTGATTTGAGTGTCTTGTTTCTAATAAAGATTAGTCACTTTGTTTTAACGTTTTAGGACTTAGTAAATGTATAAATCCTATGTTAACGAGCTGAGTAGACTAAATCAGGGAAATAATATACAATAAATACAACCACTAATTTGTTATAAAATTGACTAGCTTTGACTTTTTTTAAAATAACAATAAATAGTGTAAGTAAGAACTTAGTTGAAAACAATTGAGATAGGTGATATGGGTGCTAAAAACTGAGGTGGAAGCTGGTCTAAGTATTGTAAACTGAATCTCGATGTTAGAACCCCTCTTGGACAGTAGCACCATAATTGGATAGTAGCGTCATTATTGGAAAAGTGATAGTAGTGTCATGATATTGGCGATAATGTCCTCTGTATAGGATTGTCTCGAGCTTTTGGGTGCACATGTGTTTGGATCTCTGAGATTTATTCTTGCATGCATGAGCCCTGAAAAACTATATTTGCCTGTAATGATTGATTTAGTGAGCAAACCCTAATCCTCCATATAACTAAGGCATACGATTGACATGCACTGAAAAGTGTGTTTGTTAGTAGGGTAGGTTGGACACCTCAACACCTTGTTGTAATGAGAGTTGCCTACATATCAATACTCTAAGGAGAGATTAAACCCTATGTAGTTTTGCCCACTTAAGTGCAAGTAAAGTTAATATGATAGTGGCCTTGACTGCCTTGAATGTGCTTAAGACTAAAATTTTGGGTAATCTGAGCTTGGGACTACTTTAAATGGTAGTATACATAAGTAGGGCAGAATAGGGATTGATAACCTTAATTTTGCACAACTTGTTCGAAGTTTGAATGTGTATTTTACATCTAATCTCCTTCTAGTGGTTAGAAGGCTAAAAGTCATGTATTTATACTATTTGGATGCTTGTCTAGGTGATAAATAGGTATAGACCAACCCTAGGAGGTTCTAGTTTTGAAAAGATATATGTTTGAAAAACAAAGGGGTAAAGGACATTATTACCATTTTTGGGACACTAGCGTCATGTGGCGCTAGTGTCCTTATTATGACGCTAGTGTCCAACTGTGAAAACACTAGGCACGAAGAGCCAAGATCAAGAAGTGAAAGTCTAGGACTACTTTAGGGATGACTAGGGATACCTATGGCCTGCACAAATGCTAGATAAGTGTGATAATATGTTATAGGATATGTCTATGGATAAGCTAGGGATAGGTAGTCTCAAATAGCACTCAAATACCACTTTTGGGTGATTACACACCTTGGTGTTGCCTTCATTTCCCCCACCACTCATTTCATATCCCCTTTGACAGGCAATTTTATTTTTAAATCTTTTTCTAACTTCTAAATTTTGTATTCATCCCTTTTAGACATGCTTAGTATAAGATTGTTTTAGTTCATCTATCATTAGAAGAGAAGCTGCATCTTTGAGTGACTAAGAGATACTTTTTTTATCATTGCCTTATCCTTCTTATATTTCCCTTGGTTATGATTTAGATTGAGTTTATTTTTCCCCCTTTTTTGCAGACCATTTCTTTCAATTTTTTTATATCTTTGTTTAGTTTTTCCATTGTTGATCGAGTAATAATGTATTATTTCTCTTTCATCAATGTTGTTTACATTTATGTTCTTTTTCCACCTTTGTTTCTGTATGGATTGTTACTTCTCTTACATTGATGTGGGTTCCATTATTTCAGTGTCATGTGTCCTTGATTTGATTTGGTTTGTTATTTTTTTTACTTATGATGCATTTGTTGGGTTTGTCAATCATTTAATAGCCTTGGCTTTTCAGTTAATTGACTTACTCTCATTTTATCTATTTTCCTTGGTCTTTTGGTTCTAATTTAACATTTGTCATCTCAGCGTACCAATTTTTCAAGTGACTTATTCATTTGTATAAGTGTTCATTTACTTCGTTTTCATTTCCCTGTGATTGTTTTTGCTCTTTAGCCTTGTATCCTTAAGGTTTTTCCAAAGTAGTTAAATGCACCCTCCACGATCAAGAATACAAACACAACAAACAATCATTCAATGATAAAGCTAAGTCAAAGTATGTATATAACACTTTTAATTAATTACAAATTCCTTATTGTCATTTATTTTTCATTTTCTACTATAATTTGTTAGCTTAACATTGTGTGTTGCTAAGTTCTTTCTCAAAGCACCATCCCATGTTACACATGCATGACATGTGATGAGTTTCGAGTGGGGCATATATATACATAATTTTTTTAAACTTTATACTTTATTGACACTTTCTCTCTTGTAGGACCTTGTCAAGTTTCGATCTCTCTAAGTGTATACCTTAAAAGGTGCACCAAAAAAGGGATGGAAAAACTATTGGTGCTTCGCAAGATTATTGATTGATTCTATCATTACCTAAACCTATTACAAATCTTGTTTATCCAACTTTCTAAGCAATCCAAATCCTATTTATGCATTTCTCTAAGCATTTGTCCTTTCAAATAGCCCTTAACTAAGCAAACACCATTTTTTCCTATTAAGTCGACCAGGGCAATCTTGTTATAAAAAGTTAAGAGCACGTTATGGAACTAAATCAACCTAGTCAACTTGGTTTGAGACTTAACAATAACTTTTTCTAACTAAGTCAAGTTAGCCGATTTTGTCAGCGAAAATTCTAAAAGAGTTAAAGCTTATCCATTGCTATAAATACAAGGCTCATTTCAATCCAATAGAGATGAACATTCATATTCACATCATTACAGTTCACAATTCTGTTAAATCTATATTTGAAGAAACCATTACTTAGGGTTTGTCTTGGAGAGAAAATTATTTGTCTTGTGAGAAGTCTTGGATGCAAAGTATGAGCCTTTTAGCCTAAAGCTCATTTTCATAGTATTATCCTCACAAAGCCATCACAACCTATTGCAAAGCACCATGGGTCAAAGGAGAGATTGACACTCGACAGATTCACCCGATATAAGTATCCCTAAATATTTTTTTCATTTCGTTTGATAAATATTATTTAAGTATTATGTGTTGAATGTAAAATTCAATTAGATTACCTTTATCTTTAGATATAGGGTTTTCTTTGTTTGCCACCTTCCACTTTAGGTGATCTAGGCCCCCATTTCCTTACCATGATCCCTTTAATTATTTTTTTGTGTTTAATCATCCCCATTTGTTCTACAAGCGTTGGTGAGCACTAGATTAGTTTTGTTTTATATACTTAGGCCTAGTTAGAATTATTGCATAGTGTCATTTGCTTAGCGGCTTTCGAACCTTCTCTTTTGGTGTTGTGTGGCAAGAGATCTCTTGGATAAGCTTAACAAATCTACTTTGGTCATGCTCCTGATATAAATAGTACTTAAATAGATGTTAGTTGCAAACCTTATCCGATCTTGGATTTTACTAAGTAAAATTAGATAAGTTGTAGATCTTAATTCGTTACATACAATTTGTGATCATCCCCTTATCTTATTTGTTGCATACAATTTGTGATCATCCCCTTGTCTTGTTATAAATATTATTGCAATAAGTTTTGCTTAAAAATAACAAGATTATACCAAAGAAAATTGTGGCAACATGTTTTATCAATTGAGGATTTCATTCCACTAAAATATTTAACCATCTGAATTTTGGTTATGCCATCTACTCATTCACTCAAAGGACCATAAAACTTTGTAAGTGCTTTATAGGTTAATCGACTGGCTACCTATAATCATGGCTAACAATCTAATAATCCTGAAATGATCATAACATAAGACAAAGAAGCATACGATCAAGCTAACATATTTCACTACCAATCCATAGACTTAGATATATGTCCAACAAACTTGGAAATTTTGAGCTCCACATGTTGATCAAGTGGCTATCAGATGACCACGAAAAATCATTATTTAGTATAAGCTTTGCCCAACCAACCATGTCCCTTAAGCTGGCTAGAGCAACCCATGAAAAAGAAGTTACGACTTTTGATGGCATCTAAAGTGATAGAAGAAGATCCACTCCAATAATTATTATGACAACACAACCATGTAAGGTCACAATGTGTAGCCGACATAGGTAATTAGAGCTACCTCAAGTTTGCATCACATACACAAAGGCCTACAAAGGCAATTATTAGGTCAATGTCTTAAGAATGCATCTATAAAAAAGATGCGTAGTACAAACGATGGCCTTCTTGTTCTCGGAGGCTTAAAAATAAATTTCAAGCTTACTTTGTTTTGTTCTTTGCCTTGGCTTCGCACTTATAGTTGTACTTTTATTTTACCTTCTTCAACTTTTTGTATTTGGCTTTGTCACGGAGCTTTTTGTATATCATATTTTGCCTATTTCTCCCATATACATTTTGTTCTCTTTTTTTGTTGTATTAAGTAAAAGCCCTTTTCCTCATTATATTATTTAAAAAAAAGTGTTTTACTTGCTATTAGATAATTATAGTATATGAGAATAATAAGATATTAATGTTTTGAATGAGATTCCAATGCCAATAAGAGACTGGAATTATTTTTTTTTAATAGAATTTTTCTTTATAGTTTGAAAAAAAAAATCAGCTTCCTTGTATCTCCGATGTTAAATCCCTTCAGTCTTTACAGCACACGAATATGCAATTATTATTGGGGACACAGTTTTATTCTGTGATATGATGGGAGATACGAAGCTTTCAATTTACTTGGGATTGTGTAAGCATTAGAGATGGCGAACAAGTAAGTCAAACAAGGTTGGAAAGAAAAAATGGCATTGCATTTCTTTTTGCTAATGCAAACCTTTTTGCATCTAATTTTAGAATATACTAAGATTGTGTTATGTTTTTCTCTTTCCTCCCCTTGTATACCGTTACTCACGGTGTAACTATAAATAAATGCTGATACTGGGATTGTCATGTTTTTTTCTTTCCTCTCCTTGTATACCGTTACTCAAGGTATAACTATAAATAAATGAGGATATTATTTTAATGGCACGCCGCAGGGCTACCGTTTTTGAAAGTTGAGGTATTTGATGCCGAAAGCAAATATCAAAGCAAATAAGAAGCAAAACCCTAGAATCCCCCCTGCAATTGCCCCTAGAAAATCATGATGGAAACCAAAGAAATCTTCGATGAAATCCTTGACGAGTTTCCTTTCCCCGTTATCCAGATGCATGAATTCATCGATATCTCCGAACTGGGATGCAACCAATCCGTACAGAGTCCAGGCCACTGGGCACGCCCAATAATACCATCTCCACCACACAGGGATTCTCTGAAACACAATCGTTAATAAATATTTGTATTATGATCATATTCACGTGGTTTGGTGATGTGCAACTGCAAGTAAGGATAAGGATAGAAACGTTACCGTTCGCGGTATTAAGAAACCGGAGAAGAGGTTCCAGAGCGCATAGAATGCCGAGGAGACAATGGCGGCGAAGTTATGGTTTGGTGTCAAGGCCACCGTCATCATCCCGTAATACGTGAAGTATAAGAAGGTGAAATACGAAAAGAATAGATACCAAAAGAATTTGGCTGCGCTCCACTCAAAATCGATCATTGCGTAAACCAATACGCTGTAGATCACTGCCTGAATAAGTACGTATGGGACCTCTATAACCGCCTGCGCAATAAAAGATGTTACTCTGGGTATTCAACGAGTAAAAATGAATTATAAGCCTTGGGAACCTAAGTCACCTGAGCCAAGGCGTAGGGTAAGGCGGAATACATTCCGGCAGCCTTCTCCCTGTAGAAAACCGTTCTTTCCACTTCAACAACGGGCTGCACCGACGATGAGTTGTTTACCCCGATGAAGAGCACGGCCGCATACATGGAACCCATCGCGTTGAATAGCTCCTGTTGCTCCGTCCTGTTCATTTAACCCTTCCTTTCAGATTGGATTGGAAAATGAAAAATAGTTTGTCGAGCTAACTACCTACTTACCTCTTAGAACCAATCCGCCAAAAGATAGTGCCGAACATTATGGCGCAAATGAACGTAAAGAAGAATCGCACGGCAGTATACTGCGGATTCCGCCAGTATGACCACCTCTGCTTCCAGAAACATGCCATACATTGCGTGAAGAAAGGCTGACAATATTGCGTAAGAAAGTGGAGATCTTTTGAGCCCAGAGCAGGCATGCTCAGTTCCCTAATCAGAGCCTTGTTCCGCCTGAAGAAACACTTTTTTTTTTTTAATTAAGGATTGTGGTTCACTTCCAATAGTTTATCAGCAATGTTTATCATTAAAAAAACAGAAATTACTGTGGTCTTTACCTGTGTAAGTCTGAGTTCCGATAAATATCTGCAAAATCAACTCCGAGACGAGTTTCTAGTGCAACAGACGTGACCTCTAGCATCCATGTAGCAGGATTGTACCCATCTTTTAATTTAGCCACCCCCTCCACAGACTGCATTCAAAATATACTATTTTATGTGGCGATCTACACGTATATTATGTAATATGGAATAGATGACGATGATCATATTACATACCTCAAAATACTCGACTAGTTTGTGGGAGCGGCGACCAAGTGGACCGGCATAGATAACTTGGCCCCCTCTTTTCATCAAGAATAACTGCAACATGGAAATCACAGACGGTAAGATGAAATGAATTCGTGTCGAGGAATTTCTATGAAAATGCTTAACTCACCTCATCAAAGGCTTCGAATATATCAATGCTCGGCTGATGGATTGTGCAAACAACCGTCCGGCCTGTGTCTACTGTATTTCTAACTGTTCTCATAACTATGGCTGCAGCGCGGGCATCCAGTCCAGACGTTGGTTCGTCCATGAATATTATGGAAGGATTGGCAACCAGTTCTACTGCTATGGTTAATCGTTTGCGCTGCTCCGTGGACAGACCATTCACTCCTGGAAGCCCCACAAGAGCATCCCTTAGAGAATTCAGCTCCACCAGCTCCATCACTTCCTCCACAAATAGCTGCAATCCCGTTTAAAAATTGATTCGCCCACAGCCACGAGATAATAAATAAAACAGCAACATAAACTTCAGAAAAAGTGTTAAAAAGAATTAGTTATAGAGAACTAACCCGCCTGGTTTGGGAGTCAACCTCCTTTGGCAAACGGAGCCAAGCAGAATAAATCAAGGATTCGTCAACTGTTACTTGCGGTGAATGAATGTCGTTTTGCTCACAGTATCCTGATATACGAGCAAAGGTTTCCTGCTTCTTGGGATAACCAGAAATACTAACGGTTCCCTCGATATATCCCCCAGTTTTCCTTCCGGCCAAAACATCCATCAAGGTCGTCTTACCGGCCCCGCTAACTCCCACCAACGCCGTAAGCACGCCCGGCCTGAATGCTCCGCTCACATTTCTTAACAATTGCAAACGGTCTTCCGTAACACCTTGCTCTTTCATTTCCTAGACAAACGAAAAACCAAATCATTGAACATGGAACGAATTATTAGCATTAGTGTTTGATGTTTTAGAGAGAGGGTGGTCCGGCGCCAGTGCCACATACCGCAGGCATGTCCACGTAGTAGTTAACATCGTCGAAGGCAATGGAGAGGGGTTGAAATGGAAGAACCATGCCTTTGCTTGCCTTTCCCGAAGTATCTGCGGCTGCGCCCAATCTGTCTGAAAGGAATTGAGTTCCACCCGACGATACACTGCTCCTCCTCGCAATCTCACTGCCACGTCCTGCATTTATTTTCGTCAGGGCAATGCTTCTATCTCTCTCTCCTCTTTAATGAAATTCAGAACACGAAACCGAGTATGAAAATAAAACAACGTGTAACCTTCAGACGAGGGCTGCTGTTGTGTAACGGACTTTCCTTTGGAGGCTGAGGCTGAGGCTGAGGCTGAGGTTGAACAAGCGGTGAGTTGCACTTCTCCTGTTCTATTAGCGTGCTTCTCTAACAAAGCTTCTTCAGACAGCACAGCCTGAGGTTTCTCGAGGGCTGCATAAACATAAAAATCATTTAAGACTAAGACTGGACTGGGAACAACGTGGCCTGTTAAAAGTACGAGGTGGGATAATGCATCTCACGTTTGAGGTACGCTAGAGCAGCGGTATAGCATATATTGAAAAAAAATGTATATCCCAAGAGAGCTACCAAGCCCAGCCAGTACCAGTATCCCTCTGGAAATACCCCGCGCGATTTCAGAACATATACGCCCAACGTTTCATTGCCATTGAAAGGCTGCAATTTTAGGCAAGCATTGCTTAATGATTGAATTACATCGATTCTGAACACGAGGGAAAATAAAATATCAAACTACCTTATGCCACTTGTTCCCCAAAAACTCATTCACAGATATGGCATTCTGAGCATACATTAGAGGGGATATCCAGTAACCCCATATCCACCATCCTTTGATGCTATCTGCACGATTATCTTACAAGAATTAGTTTATATATTCTAACGGATAATTGGCCTCGTTCAATTCAATATATAGGCAAATCTGATGCCACTTACGTCTAGAGAGGAGGAATCCACCGAGGAGCAAAACGACCAACAATGCAAAGGAACCGAATGTGTTTGCAACAACCATGTCCCGCCCCAATGATGCTATAAATCGAAAAAGTCCCAAAGCCATCTGATGGACAAAGAATAGCAGCAAAAACTGGCGAAACAACCTACAAAATAAAATCATTATAAATGGAAGCAGACACCAAAAATTTAAAAAAAAACTCATCAAACAGCAAGGAGTACATCGAAAAAGTCCCAAAGCCATCTGATGGACAAAGAATAGCAGCAAAAACTGGCGAAACAACCTACAAAATAAAATCATTATAAATGGATGCAGACACCAAAAATTTAAAAAAAAACTCATCAAACAGCAAGGAGTAAGAGCACACCCACCTTCCCACATGAGGGTCGAAGCCAATTACGTAATAAGTAAGGAGAACCCAAATGCCTGACTCCAGAAATGAAATTGGAATCCTCGTGACCCACATAGGCAGTGAGTACGCCCAGGCGGGATAGAACAGGAGATCCCTTTGCTTGTAAAATACTGGAAGCTTTTGAATGGCCATTGCAAGTTCTGCAAAGCCATTGAACATACACGTGATCAAACCGAAGAAGAGAGCCCCCATGTAGACGGTCCCGTCTTCTGGTGTATTATGGTGCATCTTCGTCCGTAAAAATAATGTCATTGTAATCACGGCCATCATAATCAGCTGTTAAACACACAAAGACTTTGTTATGCCCTTACAATGTATTGTGCAAGCGACACCGACACCAACACCGACACCGAATATTTGGTTTACATCATACGGAGTAACCACGAATTCTGTATGGTAAAAGCGTGTCTACTTTACTGTTTGTTAACTAGTCATCCCTTCATGTTATGGCCAAGAGCATGACCACGAATTTGAAGGCTACTTTTTAACCTATATTTAAGCTCTTCATGCACCCCTCGCCCTGGATGGATTTCCGCGTTTACAGAGGTTAAATAAAAACCAAAAAAGGAATCCAAAGCTTAAATGGCTTAAGCGGCTGTAAGATTGAAACGAAGTTAACATGAAAAGGGGATGGTAGAGATTCCATATAATATCTAATGATGAGCTTAACCAGTATGCCTCAACTCTCGGTGCTTGTTGGTCACTGGTGAATAGTTGTCGCCAGTAAAAGTCGACGATGTTAGTATCAAAGTTAATTCTTGTTTAAATATAGTTAGTCATAAGCCCTCAACGATCGACCGAGACCAGTCCCCCCACTCCACCCCCTTCCAACAAAGGAGACCAGCACGGATGGGAATGGATACGTGCTGATTAAGCTCTACCAATACCCAATACCCATGAGAAATGGATGATAGTTATCCCATATAATACCCAATACCCATGAGAAATGGATGATAGTTATCCCATATAATACCCAATGCCCATGAAATGCGGATCATAAGAATTATTCCATTTAATACCCAATGCCCATGAGATGCGGATCATGATAATTATTCCATATAATACCCATGATACGCATGTTGATTAAAGGAACAAGGAAGATTTCCGACAATCTAAAAATTAAAACAGAGTGCGTGCTTTATTAATTTACACAAATAAAATCCATAATTAGGAGCAGAGGCGGAAGTGGAACAATGATTACATCCAAAGCACATGCATAATGATAAAACATTATTAGCGTACGTAAAGTTATCCAACATTAAAATTAAAAGTGAGATTTAAAGCTTTTTTTAATTTGTTCAAACCATTGTGTGGGGTACATAATTGTTCAAAGACCTCACCTGCACGAGTTTGAAGACGAATACGAAGGCGTTTCTTTTCATTAAAAGACATTCCCTGGAGAAACAAGTCTTGAACAGCTCCGTTTTGCTAACGCCGTACTGCGAAGTGGTAAGGGCAGCGGGATGGCTCTTGCGTTTATCGTAAGGCACACCCAACTCTTGTGCTAATTTTTGACCAACGTGACAAGACTGAAAAGCTTGTGCAAATTCCTGAACAGGAACGTATCTGTACGGCTCATCTTTATGAGCCCAATACTGCTGCTGATCTTTTCTCGAGGTCACCTGCAATCAAAACGGATACGACAACCGATCATATCACAAGGCACACTGTGGATGTAGAAATTAGAATGTATGTATGTAGACAGTAGGCACCCTACATAAAAATAAAAATTATATTACTTCCTGCAAGAAGTCTGCCACGCCTTTCCGTTCCGGGCACTTGAAGCCCATCGATTCAAAGAATTCGAGTACATGTTCTCGTGGACCCTGATATACAATCTGACCATCCGAAAGAAGAACAATGTCATCGAATAAGTCGTAAGTTTCCGGGGCCGGTTGCAACAGGGAAATAAAGGTTGTAGCATCCAATACGTGAACCGACTGTCGGAGACATTTCACAATTTGATACGTAGTGGAGCTATCCAAACCGGTTGATATCTCGTCCATAAATAGAGCCCTACCTGGACCGACGAGCATCTCGCCTACCAACCCATTTTTTTTTTTTTTCAAAGTTAGATCTTCGTTTCTGATTTGACCCCACACTTGCAAGGTGGACACTGCTCACCCAACCCATCTTTATTAAATGTAATTAATACCTAAAGATATCTGCATTGCACGCACCTGTTGTTACACGTTTCTTTTGTCCCCCGGAAATTCCTCTCCTCATTTGGTCTCCGACCATGGTATCTCCACATATATCCAGCCCTAGTATCTGCGCATTACAAATGGAAATGAATTCATGTATACAGCGTTTGATTGGGTGATCAAAATCCATACCTTGAGTATGTAATCCGTAACAAGACTCGTTGCTTGCCCTTCCAGTGCAACGGACTGTGCAGAAGAAAAACACTGTACATGGTTAGTACTTAGTGACGAAAATTCAGACACTAACTATAGAAGGATTTTTCTTTTTAAATATTATTACCTTCATAAACACATCAATATCCGGATCAGGCTTGATTCCCGCTTGCTTTTCTCTTCTAGATAGCTCAACCAGCATGTCTGTATGGTTTCAGCCCTCGTGAATTTCTATTCCTTGAAACTTTGACATAACTACAAGATGTTTAACTGCTAGTGCTGTGACACCAGCAGATGCTTTGGGATGAGAGCCAATGAAACATACAAAATTTAACCCTAACACATACCATATCGAGTGCCAACACCCTGACATCGCCCAGAGAAGTCCAACGTTTCTCGCACTGTCATTTCTCCAATATGCAAATCATGCTGGCTAATGTAAGCCGATGTTCTTTGCGGCACAAATTCGTCAAGATTGTGCCCATTGTAGGTGACGTTCCCAGTTACCTGCAATTACTGAAAGAGTCATTTAAACTACCATTAACGACAAAACTTGTTTTATGTATATGTATGCATTCGTGCTTTTGGTATACAAGTATGGTACACGGATCCCACTCTCAATTCTGAATCGAGCTTGCCAGCTAGTGCCAAAAGTAATGTTGTTTTGCCAGAGCTTGGCGGACCCAGCAGCAGAGTCATTCTGAACGCAAAGAGACCAACATCCTTCATTTCATTAGTACAAGGGCGCATGAAAACAATTATTTCAAAACGAAGAAACTTGGCTACAATTTTATGTAAGAGAAAAATGGATTCCACCTGCACGGTTTTATGATCCCACTAACGTCGTGAAGGATTGACAGAGGTTTCTTCCTATTTGGGTAGATTCGCAGCCAACTCAAAAACGCCTGCAATATTTTCCACGAGGATAAGATGGACAGACAAGCCGAAAAAACAAGCTTTTGGACATTAAATTAACGAACATACTTCCAACATATTTAAAGCGAAGTTGGGAAGGGTGGGCAGAGCTCTGCTGCCAATGTAGACATCCGCGTCCACATTCAAATGCTCGTAACGGACCTCGATCTTGGGCATGTCGATCCCCACTCTACATAACCGAAAAAAACATGAAAATGTAATCGAATGCACCAAACAAAACGAAACCAGGAAAATTTGCCTTACTTATCGGCTCTACTGCGCAGTTTAAGCAGAAATCGTTCGTTGTCCTCGTCAGCAATTGTGAGCAACCTGTCAATAAGAACCCGACGATCCTCAAAACCCAGCTTAGCAATGTCGACTTCCTGGTGGTGACCAGCGGCGCCGTGAAGAATGCCTTTACGGACACGGTCATATGTGGGCAGTTTCTCCAAGGCCGCCCACTTGAGAGCCTCCTCGTCGTCCTCGTGATCATGCCGGGTAGAAGATCTTGAAAACACCTCCTCCCCGCCCCTCCAAATTGCAGAGGCGTTGCCATTGCCATTGCCGTTGCCGTTGCCGTTGCCATGCCTGCTTCCGCCTCTCCAAATATGTTCCGTCGCCTCCATCTGCTTGGAATTTCAGGCGTCCACACCAAGTAATTATTTATTTTAAGGTACGAATACGAGGAGAGATCTGAGATATAAGAGATACGGGGCCCTCAAAAGAGGAAGAGGAAGAGGAAGAGGTCGAGGTCCCCCTAAACACAATAAAAAGAGTTTCGGACTCGGCGGTCGACGGTCGGCGGTGGGTGAGCAACAATCGGCCTTTTAACTCCTCTTTTAAAACTGCGGTCGGCCACTGGAGGACGGTCTTAGGTCTTAGGTCTTAGGCCTAACCTCTACTCGCGACTCGGACGCTTACGCTTTCCAAATAAAATTTCACACGTTTCCTTCCATTGTGTCATTTGGAGTTTTCTAGAAGTTCCATAACTTGCGCTTGGGGGTCAGTTGCTTTAATATCTACAAAATCCGAAAATATGATTTGGTGATCTACAACCAGTGTTTTTCATTGCTATATTATAGTCAAAACATTTAATTGGAAGTCTCACCGTTTCTCCAACAAATATGAGTAAACTTAAATTATTCCGCCCCAAATCCGATCCAAGACCCCTTGCCCACATGTTTGTTGAGGGGTATGGTAACTTGGTGTAAATTATAAAGGTAGGGACTCGAAAAAAAATCTTTATAGAAAATTAAATGATCACACATTAATAATCATATCTTTTTTAATTGAAGAAGAGCAAACAACAATAATGATGATTTATTTCGTGTTTTTTCAAAAAAATCAATAATAAAGATCAATATATGTGTAAGAAGGATATTGTTATTATTATTATTATTTGATATTTAGATTTGTTTTAAATGATATGTAGTAAGATTTAGATTGATTGATGGGAACTCCAACCAAAAATAAAAGAAGAATAGACTTTTAACTATATACATTACGTTCTTTAAAGTAACCACCTTCTCTTTCCATAAAGTGGGGCAAAATGTACACCTAAAAATGGTTCCTTGGTATCTAGTTAATGTTATTTTATTCGTGTTTGGTGAACTTGTTTATATATCGATTACTAGACCGAATTAAACATTATTGATGTGTGTTGACAACCACCAACAACTTATTTGCCTTTTTTTTAGCATTCTTATTCAGTGCCCCCTAATTCTTGTGTCGAGACTTCCCCCAACGCTCTAAACACCTAGTAGGAGCATTCCCAACACTTGTCAGGGTGCTCTCAATACATGTAAGGAACACCCCTATCAATCTTTGTCCCTTTCTATGGTCATATGTAAGGTTTGGCCCTCTTGTTATCATTTTTTCATCTTTCCCACTCTTAGCTATTACAAGGCGATGTATGCACCAATATGATCCTAATATGAACTCAAATGTTACCTATAAATAAACAAGTGTTATATCAACAAATGGAAGTTATTCATGTTATGCAACTTCTATTTATTCACAACGTTATTCTAATCGAGGGGTCTAACAATTAGATGGTTAATTTCTTCACACTCTTCACTTGCCCTAATAGAGAGCCCCAAAACATTTACTAAATCCATTTTCAAATATCCCAAGGTACAACACATGAAACAAAGACAAGGAACTAAAACAACAAAAGCAAGAGAACACAATAAGCATTTTATATTTAAGTTGACAATCACTTCCCAGGTGCACTATGTCATGCCCAAAATTTTGCATGACTAAAATACACACTAAAACATGCCAATTTTTTTAAGTGATTGCACTGTTGGCCATTTTTGGCCCACATACCAAAATTTTGCCCAAGTGTGAGAAAGTGGACATTCAAACAAAAGTGGCAAGTTCAAACAACTTTGGGTTCTCCAAGGAGTACTACTTAATTACTTCATAAGTTGTGAGCAGTCAGAAACCCAAAATAAGTAAAGGGGCTTGATAAACCCGATTTGGTCTCGAAAAATAGTGCTTCTCAAGTTCTTCAAGGGACAAGTCTTCTCCAAAACCCGAAGGTCCTTTTCACTTTTCTGAAGGGTCTTTCAAAAACTCGAAGGTACACTTCAAATAGGCCAAAGGGCATTGTCAAAATGTTGAAGGGCTTTTTTTCGGCAAAAGGGATCTTTTCAACATTTTCAAAGGACCAATCAACTTTTCTGAAGGTCACTTTCATAAATTCGAAGGGCTTTCTTGACAAATTTCGAAGGTCTTTTCTATCCAAAGGATCATTTTAGAATTTCAGAAAGTACATTTGGACAAATGTCGAAGGGCACATAAACAAAACCCTGAATGAGTAAAATGGAAAGTTTTAAAAGAAAAATTATGGAAAATAGTCCACAAAAAGCAAACGGCCATGGAACATTAAGGTCAATGGTCATTAAATCCAAAGGGCCAATCAACCAAGAATAAGTGGCACAAGTACATACAGCTCACTTTCAGAACATGCAAAGTGGTCAAACAAGGATTAGACGCATCCAAGTGGAGTAACGAACATGCAAGGACCAATTGGGATAGTCCAAGTTGCAATAAAGAACATGCCAAGCTTTAATGTAAAGATAAAAAACACTTAAACTTAGTAGAGATATGCAACGACCACCGGTATGGCTCGTTCAGTTCTGAAGAGGAAGATTTGAATGTGCGAAGGGCTCGAAGAGATTTTACAGTGATCTTGGGTGGTCTATTTCATGGTTAAAGTAGTCATAATAGTAGTGGCTCCAATCATCAATGACTTCTTCTCCCCTTTTTCCATTCTCCCATGTAAGTCCCTCTTCTCTCTTGTCCCCTTCTTCTATATATACGAGCTTTAAAGCCATTATAAGGCTTCCCAACTTTTAGACTTTTTCATCTTTCTGGGTGATGGACGATCATTGAGATATTGCAAAGTATGCTTCGCTTGATTAGGCTCGACCCTATCAAGTCTATTGTAAGAACTAGCTCTTAATGTAATAAGATATTTTCTTTGCCTATCTCTTGTCATTGATCAGTGCCTTAGTATGTTTGTGCTTGGTGGATTCATGAAGGAGATTCTTACTAGTCTATCAACCTTCTGCTTACCTCTTTAATGTATTTTTGAGCTCTTGTAAGTTTGGATTAGTGTTCTGCCTGAACCTCTTCCAGTGTGTTAACTTGATCTCAAGATTGTGTAAGCCATAGTTGTCTTATGACTGATCTAGTGTGGGTTCAAGCATAGACGAGTGTCTATTTTACTTTGGTGCGTTACTTGGTTAGCTTTCTTAGGAGCACTTATCCCCTTTCTAACCCTTTTCCCTATGAAGCATTAGTTTAGATTTTAGTTTAGGTGAGCATCAAAGAGGAAACGACCTACTCCAGAGGTTCAACCTTGCTACAAGATACCAACAACCTGAGGTTGTTCCCATGCTTGTAGTTGGAAGTGGGAGAGCCTAAAAAACTCTCCCACAAGGGTGCAATTCCATGCCACATGGACCACGTACAAACAACATAACATACAATGTCCATTATCTAGTCACTTTCATGGCACGATACACACAAGGCATTGAGATAAAACTTACATGTCTACATGATATGAAAAAATATAAAAAAGTGGTCACACAGTCACTATGCAACCACGTCAGCCCCACTTGTCTAACCTGACTTACAAGCCCTTTCACAAGCCTATCATTGTCTATACAGCTAGACAACTCTTTGGCTAAAGGTCTAGAATAAACATAATGCTAAAGAGGTGTTATTCTACTATGGTCAACACTTAGTTAGCACTTATTACATCACTAAAGATTAGTTAGATGGTTAAGAGACTTCCACATCAATTTACGTAAAACTATCCTTATTTTAATCTTAACTAATGATCTTTGAAAATGATTTTTAGCATAGCTTAAGGGTTGGCAAGATCACAACCCTAACCTAGCCTAAGAACCTAGACTTGATGCCCCACCTCAACATGGTAGCCTACATATTTTCTCCTTGGAATTAGGGTAAAATGTAGTTCTCTATAAGAATTTATGAAGAGTCCCTTTCATGAGACGTTATCATGATAGGGATTGGAAATCTAGTCCAACAAGGGGGAACTTAATGTACTTTGACAAGATTTTTATAAGCTCTAAATGTTTGATAAATAAAACTAGTCACACACTCAAAATGATCTCTAACACGTTGAACTCTTAAGGTGTAAACACTTACCCAAGGGTACTAACATGCAAGTGTGTAATTGAGTAAAGGTAAGGATACCCATGTTTCCTAGCTACACTAAGAAGTCTCAACAATATTACAACAATAAGATGTGCATATGCTAGGACTACAAATATCTATCGACATTCCCATGTCTTTATTCATTGTCATACTAATAACTACAACCACAAACTAAAGGGTTTAAAAAAATTGATATGTCTATGTTGTCTTAATGCTCATAACATTATAATTTGTTGTGTTCTTAAGCTATACAACCTTACCACCACTACAATCAATCTTTGTCAAGGTTTACATAATTTTAAATTATGCTTTATGTGATAGAAATAACCTATTATTTTGAGTAACAATCAGTACAATATTTTGATGCAACTTAATAACTGAAAAACATGAAAAGCTCATAGGAAAAGATCATATATCCACTTCATATAGACCTAAAATATTCCAAATGTCTTTTATCTAAAGAAGATATGTATACACAATATTTTCAAACTTTTATTGATTACTGACACTTTGTATCTTGTAGGAACCCATTGAGTCTCAATCTTTCTGAGTGCATGCTTTAAGGGGTACACTGAGAAAGGGGTAGGTAGACCATTGGTGCTTCGTACGATTGTTGTCCCTTTTTCCACTTGTCATATACACACTCTTCTCCTAAAACCATTTACCCTAAGCTTATTCTTCTCAGCCTTACCCATTCCAATCATTTGTCATGCTTTATCCTCCTTGTTCTTGCCTTAACCCCCTTTCAACCAGTTGACTGTATTAGGTCGACTAGGTTGACCCTGTATAGTTTTTAACCTTTGATTACTGTACAGGGTCAATTAGGTTGACCCTATATTGTTTAAGGGTATTTTTCATTAGGAACTTTGTTAGCCCTTCAACCAACCTATCTCAGGACATAGTGAATTATCTCCCAAAAACATACAGGGTCGATTGGGTCGACCCTATACAACCAACATATTTGAAAGGATTTAGGGCAAGATCCACCTATATATACAAGTTCATTTATAACCATTTTTAATAATAAGAGAAGTGAAGAAGAATAAGTGTGAATGAACATCTTCATATTGACCATTCTAATTGAGGAATAAATCTTAGGGTTCCATACTTTCTTTGGAGACACAGATCTTGTCTTATGGATAAATCTTTTGGATGCATAGATAGATTGTGTATCCTAGATCTAATTTAACTTTGTTATCCTTATATACCACAACAATCTCTTATGAATCACCTTGGCTAAGGGAGAGATTGAGGCTCAACAGGTTCATCTTCACGGTAAGTATTCCTAACTTTATTTCTCCTTTGTAAGAGTAGATAGATAATGTAGTTGTACTTCTTTCTCCCATGCATTAGGATTCCATAGACATTGATATGAGTATATGTCTTCTATGCAAGCTTAGCATGTTTTGTTTCTAACCCCCAGTTTGTGCCACAAGTTTTGGTGTGCACTAGATTATATTTACTTTCTTGTTTATTAGAATAGAGTGAACATTAAACATAGGATTCTTTTTTGTTTGTTGCATGATTATGTTAGACTTTAGGTTTTGGAACCCTTCCTATAATGGTGTATTATGACAAGATATCTCCTAATTGGGTCTAGCGGATCCCCATATTGGTCATGTCCCCACTTAACAAATGTATCCCCAATCGAAAGTGTAGATTTTGTGATATGTGCAAATTTTACCATAGTGGTGCAAATGTATCTCCTAATCATTATTTTTATCATATATTTGTGATATTAGATCTACTCTGTCGACCCATTTTTTGACTTATGTGCATAGGTTTTCAAGTACAGGCTACTAGATCGACCTTGTCAACCCAATATAGTTTTTTATATTTCCAGACATCTAGTCCAGATTACTAGGTCAACCCAATCAAGCCTATACTTTTTTAGACATCAAGTTTAGCATACTAGGTCAACCCAGTCAACCCTATACATTTTAGGCACTCAGCAATAAGTTTTTGTAAAGCTTGATCAACCCAGTTAGCAGAATTTACAAACATATATCAAGGTTCTTGAACAACAATCTTCCTTCTTTGCATCTCTGATCCACCAAGATTCCTTTTTATCCTTCTATCTCTTTCTTTATAGTCTTTCCTTTCATAGTTTTTAGTTTTCAAAACTACCCTTGTATAGTCAACTAGATCGACCCTATTGACCCAGTTATATATTCTATGTGTTGTCTAGATAACTAGGTCAATTCTGTCAACCCTATTTGTTTTCAGACTTTGCTTTCGTAGTACAAGATCAACCCTATCGACCTTATTATATATTATGTGCATACACTATCGACTGTATCAACATTGTACCTTATTTCAAAGTTGGAATTAACCTTTATATGCTAATAATTAGCTCACACTTTTACTTCTTATTGCTTGCATGCTCATAATAGATCACATAGTCTAATTAGATGGATTTTCAATTAACTATTTAGTTTCACTATTTTCTATTTTATGCACACATGACCAAATCCTAAAATCTAAATAAGCATTTTAACATTTGACTACCCAAGGCCAACCTACTTGGATTTCATCACCAAGGGGGAAGTCGATTTGATGTTCTGGTCAAGTATAAAGCATGGTTAATGGTATATTCTAGCTAAGCTCTCGACACCTATCACTATGGTGTGTGAAGTGAGGGGGTATGCCCTAATACCAAGCCTATGTCATTACCACTATAGATCCCTTTCAGCCCAAAATGCCTAAAACTATCCTTAGATTACTTTTTAATTCCTTATAGCCAACTTCCCATCACATTAAAAAAAACCATATCCTAATAATCTTATAATATTCAGATTAACCATTTAGCTAGTTATTTACTTTCCAAGATGATTGCTTTCTCTTTACTCAATTATATTTTGTATTGAAAAAACTTGCATTATCCAATGTTGGTGCAAATTTTTGTGATGTGTGCCTTAATTGGATTGGCCAATGTTAATCCAATTGATTATTTGTTTCCTTTCAGTTCTTACTTTTTAAATTACTTACAAAAATCATCTTGTTTTAATTCACAATTTGTTATAGGCTTTCTAATTTTCCTTAATTGTTGTATTAGGTTGACCTAGTCAACCCTATACATTTTTCCACCCTCTATTCACTTTACTGGATCAACCAAATTGATCCTATGCTATTTGCATACCCTATTCACTCTTTTTCCAACCTATGTTTACTATACTAGATTGACCCAGTTGACTCTATACTATTTACAGACCCTATTTTATGCTAGGTTGACCCAGTCGACCCTATACTATTTCTATCATTTCCTATTTCCTTGCTTTCTCATCTCTCTTTCTTTCCCTTCATCATGGACTTTTTTCTTGATGATAACACTGAGTTGCAGTCAACAGACATGATGAATTTTACCAATACTTATAGGGTCTCCCATAGACAAAGTAGGGCTCCTCTTTTGGATGTTAGTAATGTTCACATTGCCACTCGCACAATGAACTATGGGACTCCTCCTAATACCTCTTCACAACGTAATCCTCTCTTCTCATTAGAATACTGACCTGAATTAGAGTATACCCCAAAATTATTCTTCTTTATCTCTAAATTTCCTCAACATCGAGGAAAATATCCTTCTACTATTTACAATCTTATGATTAGTGGTCAAGTTGAAGAGCCTCATTCTCCTACTCTTACATTCTCAACTAGATTTAGGGGTACCAATTTTTTTTATTCTCAGTCTCTTCCTTTGATTATGACCCCTTCTCATACTATGACCTCTTCCTCTTCTTCTCTAACTTCTTCCACCTCCATGCCTAGTATATCCACTAACATGGCAGGTTCTACATCTAGTGGGCCTCTTATAAGATCCACTATCCTTAATCCTTCCACTAGTGCATCATTTGCTACTCAAGGTAATCATGCTACTAGTGCTTCTTCCTCTCAACCATTGAATACTCCATCTTTTGCTACACAAAAAAAAAATTCGACTAGTGCCTCACATTCTCATAGTTCCTCTCAAGCTCCTATCAACACCAATAGTGGTGCCCAAGCCACTAATACCACCTCTAATGCTTCTAATAATTCTAATCAAACACATCAACTATTATTAAAAACACTCAATCAAATGAATACCTTTCAAGATCATAACATAAATCAAATGATGAGAATGCAAAACCATCTTCTCCATCTTCAAACTCATCCTCAACTAACAGCTTGGGGCATACATAATCAAAATGTTCCCTCTCCTCCTCTTTGATATTATTAAGGCAATCTCATTTCTCAACCTCCTTTGGTAAATAAAACCATTGAGCATATCCAAAATGAACCTCTCACTACTCAAATTTCTAACATTGATATTGGAGGTATCACACCTACAATTTCTTATAATGGATCAACCGATCCCACCCTTCATCTTAAAACATTTGGAAATCTTTATAAGGATTGGGTCAAATTGAACACCTTTGTTGCTACCAAACTCTTAGCCAAAACTCTCATAGTTGATGCCTTGGATTAATATAACTAGCTTAGAACTCATTCCATTACTAGTTTGGAGGATTTAGTGAATGCTTTAGTTCAAGAATTCCAAACTAGTGATCTTGAAAAAACTTTGGCCCACTTCATAAATTGTACACAAATTGAAAATGAAACTGCTCAAGCCTTTGTTAAAAGGTGGAAAACTTTGTCAAACAAATGTGAACATAACATGGTTGATGACAATCTTTTCCATCTCTTTACCAATGCCTTTTTTTATTAAACTTTAATATTGGGTCCACACTCTCTCTTCACATACATTGGAGGAGGCTATTGACCAAGCTAAATGACAAGATTTCCTTATGCATCAATTCAAGACACCCCAACCTTCTACACGTCCTCGTCTCTTACTTAAAAACAAAAATCACAATATTACCAATGATGGTATTATAGATTCTTATGACACCATTCACAATGTTCAAGTTGTCATTCCTACCCCTTTATCGAAACCATCTCCTCCTTCTCAACAATATACTAATCCTCACTTATCTTTACCAAATAGCATTAATGTTCCTAAACCTCTATCCTTAGTTGAATTGCTTAAACATCTACCTAGGCCTTTTCTATGAGATCTTGACCCTACCCATCCTATGAAATCTTGGTATGATCCTAACAAGTTTTATTGGTTTCATGCTATTTGGGGTCATTCTCATGAGACCTGTAGATGACTTCATGATTTAGCTATGTATTTTCTTTTTGATCCTAATTTTGATCATGATTCTATCATTAGAAATAGTCAACATGCTTATGAAATTGCTTTCAAGGATTATAAATCACATGATAAAACTCAATCCTTGAACCAATCCAATGCTCATTTAGCTATCTATAAAGACCCTCTTCATAATCACCAACCTATTCAAGATAATCAAGACAAAGCCATACCTTCCACCAATAATGTATAAAATCTTATTGAACCCACTTCTAAAGAGAATGTGGTTATCATGACTAATATGTGAAGGGTGGTTACTTTTATCAATTCCCACCCTATCTACACTACTCCTTCATCTAAAACATATCGTGTTATCCAGGATTCTTCTCCAACTCATTTAAATGAGTTGGGGCAAGATGACCTTATTAATTTTGATGATTCAATCTCCAATTATCCCTTGGATAACACTTCCTTTTCTATTTCTACCACTCTTCTATCATCTTCTAACATTAATGATACTCAACTTTCTACTAACACTTCTTCTACCACTTCTCCAAATCAACTTGAATCAACTACTTCATCATCTCAACATGATTTACAACCTTGTTCTAAACCTTCTTCTTATAAAAATAAATTCTAATGTGCTTTAGCTCCTCCTTTGTGGACCTCTTTGATCATTATGCACCTATTTCTAACAATCTTCTTATGGGCTATGATGAGTGGGATCCCATCATTGAACTCACTAATTTTCCATCCTAAATTTTTCTCCTTGAGCTTATGATAACTTCTACGCATCATATAAACCATCTTATGCAAATACTATTTAAGATGAATGTCCCTCATCCTCCCCTAGTAGGATGGGAGGTAGCCTTATCTGGATTTGAGGATAGTATATTCCAATAATGTGAAGAGATGTCTATAAATGTTGATGAAACTATAGACACGTCTCTTTCCTTAAAATTTCTTTTAGCTTCTATGATTCCTGATGAGATTCTACTTCATGCAGATGATCCTCCCTTATTCATTAGTGTTAAAATAGGTGATATCCAAGTTAAGCATGCATTGATTAATGAGGTTTCCAGCACCTGCATTACCTCTCTCAATTTCATTAAGACCCTTGAATATTCAAAATGCAATATCAAGTCTACATGTAGTACCTACCATGGCATGATAGAAGGCAAATGCATCCTCTAGGTTATGTGTGGTTTCCCATTACTATCCCACCTATCACCATTTGCATGAAGGTGATGATATTTAACTTTCCCCTTTCTTATAAAATCTTTCTTAGTATGCCATGGACTCATTGTATGCGAGTCATTGCTTCTTCTGCCTACCAATGCATTAAATTCCTTCATAATGGAGCCATTTACAAGATTCAGGGTGGCACTAACCCTTGGAATTTTAAATAACTTCAAGATCATGGTGTCTTCAAGATTCCTACTCTTGAACCTTTACCCAATGTTCCATTTCATGAGTCATAACATCTTGATCTTCCCATTAATTCAAACCAAGGCTACAATGGGCATCCCAAACTCATTAAGAACATTACTCCTAACCTCTTAGATTCTAATGATGATGAGCTTGATGAGATTAACCTAAAGATTAAAAATTTTGATCTCTCACCTCACCTCATCTCACAAATTCTTGCTTCCTTGTAGCCTCATTCTTGTAAACCCCTTTTGCGATGATATTCTTATAGTCTTGACCAAGACTCGACATTCTATTCACCACACTTCCTAAGATGACAAGGTCATCCTTACTTATGTCATTGATCTTAATACCCCAAATTATGATGATGGTTATTCCCTAGATGATCTATTATTAGGCAGTCTTGTATAGGCACATGAAGCCAAAATTGTCCATTATCATTCTTCTTTACTCTCCTCTAAGCTATCTGGTATGCCTATAGTCACTAGTGTTCCTATCATTGGTAGCCCTAGTATGGCATGCACATCCTCCATAGTGATAGTTACCTCTACCATGTCCCAATCCACCTCCCATCTCAAGGTGTTAGTTAATCATTCCCAGCATCCAAAGAACATGACTAATAGATCTAAACTTAGGGGAATCCTACACATGTCAGCTATCCCTCCTAGGCCTAAAATTACTAGCCTAGCTCTATCACCTATGGTTAGATACTCTAGTAGATCTAGTAGCCAAGACACATCTACCAATATCCAGAACTGAGGTTGTCCCTATAACTAAGAAATAACAAAATATGTATTAGATCATCCATGTCATGTATAGTCAAAATACATTCTTTTTATAATTTTAATAAAAAACAAGCCTAAATTGATTTAATTCATTCATTTGTACTTATCTTTAGCCTATTCGATCATTTTTTCCCTTGGTCATTTTAGACCATTCTAGCCTGCTTTCAACCTTTTGCATGCATTTCCATACAATTTTGGTTCTTTGGTCAAATTAGTTTGACCAAAAAATTCCTATTTTTAACCTAGTTGATTTAAAAATCTAAGTCAGCCCTCTTCTTTTCCCCTCCCTAGTACTGTGTTGTCATTTTGGACTTTTTAGATCAGTTGGAAAATTGTACTAGGTTGATAATGTATAAAATATATAGGGTCAGCACATTCCTACTAAGTCGGCAGTGTGGATTTTGCCTATTTTCAGCCTACTAGGTCGATTGGGTCGACCCAATTATTTTTAGCTACTGATCTCTTATATTTTCCTCAAAGAGTGTGTTATGGTAGTTTTCTTCCTAATTCCTTCAAACCCATTTGCCTAATTGGTTTTTCCTATCTATAAAATCTAATTTTTCTTCATTATGACATTTAGAAATGCTAAAAATTATATTTTTCTAAAAATTCACTAAATTCAACAAAATACTCAAAAATTGGTAAAAGATTCATAGTTGCATACCTATAGTGCACTTACTGCCGCTCCTAGAGCCCCTCCTCATCTAGCCTATTGTCTCCTGACCATCCTAGCTCTTTTGATCTCTAGAGCTCTTTTTTCTCTCCTTCACAAGTCAAAATAACCAAATGACTTGTTTTTCCTTATTTAAAAACACTTTTCAAAATTCAAATTCTTCAATTATTTTCCTACAGATTCTTTATTTTGGCTATATTTTTATTTTTACTCATCTATTTTTCAAATTGTAAAATACATTGGAATTGTGATGACGTAGAGAATATTTTCCACTATCATATGCCTATATTCTATTTTTTTTGATTTTTGGCTATTTTTTGCACTAACTTCTACAGGTTCACTTAATATTCTTCACATTGGATGCCTTCACTTTTTCTTGCAATCTACTTCTTTATCTACAACACTAATGTAAGTAAAGGTATGTGTTTTTCAATTCTATCCTTTCATTTATCTTATTTATTGCTTACTGCACTTTACTTAGCATTAGCATTGTGTGTTATTATGTTCTATTTCCTAAAGCACCATCCCATGTTGCACTCACGTGAAACATGATGAGCTTCGAGTGGGGCATATGTATACACATAATATTTTCAAACTTTTATTGATTATTGATACTTTGTATCTTGTTGGAACCCATCAAGTCTCAATTTCTCTGAGTCCATACCTTAAGGGGTGCACCAGAAAAGGGGTGGGTAGATCATTGGTGCTTCATAAGACTATTGTCCCTTTTTTCCACTTGCCATCTACACACTCATCTCCTAAAACCATTTACCCTAAGCTTATTTTTCTCAGCCTTACCCATTCTAGTCATTTGCAACGCTTTATCCTCCTTGTTCTTGCCTTGACCTCCTTTCAACCATTTAAATGTACTAGGGTGACTGGGTCAACCCTATATAGTTTTTAGCCTCTGATTACTGTATAGGGTTGACCGGGTTGACCCTGTATTATTTAGGGTTATTTTTCATTAAGAGCTTTGTTAGCCCTTTGGCCGACCTAGTTCAAGACCTAGTGAGTTATCTCTCAAAAACATACAAGATTGATTGGATTGACCCTATATAACTGACATATTTGGAAGGATTTATGGAAAGATCTGCCTATATATACAATTTCATTTCCAACCATTTTTAAGAAGAAGAGAAGCAAAGAAAAATATGTGCAAATGAACATCTGCTTATTGACCATTCTACATGAGGAATAAAGCTTAGGGTTCTATACTTTCTTTAGAGATATAGATCATCTTATGGAGAAGTCTTTAAAGATGCATAGATAGGTTGTGTATCCTAGAATTGATTTGTCTTTATTATCCTTACATATCACAACAATATCTTGCAAAACACCTTAGCCAAGGGAGAGATTGAGGCTCGATGGGTTAGTCTTCAAGGTAAGTATTCCTAACTTTATTTCTCCTTTGTAAGAGTAGATAGATGATGCAGTTTTGCTTCTTTCTCCCAAGCATTAAGATTCTATAAACATTGATGTGAGTATATGTCTTTTATGCATGTTTAGTTTAGATTATTTTGTTTATAATGCCCACTTTGTTCCACAAGCTTTGGTATGCACTAGATTAAATTTACTTTCTTGTTTATTAGAATAGAGTGAACATTAAACCTAGGACTCTTTTAGGTTTATTTCATGATTATGTTAAACTGTAGGCTTTAGAACCATTCCTAGCATGGTGTATTGTGATAAGAGATCCCCTAATCGGGTCCAAAAGATCCCCATATTGGTCATGCCCCTGCTTAATAAATTTATCCCCAATAGAAAGTGTAGGTATGCTCTATCTTCTCCAAGGCAGGATTGATTTATGGACATGATGCATTTTTGATTGCGTATAAGATAAACCTACATTGTGTAACTAACATAATTCCACAAATTACATAATAAAACCTTATTATAGTTCATTTTTGTATTAAAATTTGAGTATTTCCCATATAAAATCATATGTTTGTTTATATCAAAAAAAAATCTAGCATATCCATTGCATAGTTATTCAAGAGTTTTCAATAGGAAGATATCTACAACTTGTTGGGTGAATATTTTGTCAATCAACTAACTGATAAGCAAAATATGTTGTATCAACCACAACAAAGGAGATTGGTTGACCAGATGTGCAAGTTTACCACATTAAAAGGGGACAAATCTCTCCTCTCATCAAGGGGAGGTTCCCTATTAAATATGAGGAGCTATATGCTATGTATATAAGCAAAAAATAACACTCAAGGGTAGGATAACACCATCCATCTCTCTTTTTTCAGAGATGATGTTCACAAACAAAGGAGAAAATTATGCTAAAAACACTGAAGGCACTTATCTTCTTTCAGAAGTGATCTTGCAGGAAACAACAGGAGTTTTTTCAGGTAGTGATAAGTAACTAGTAATAAAAAGGGTAGTAACCAGTAGGATGAAATGTAACACAAAGTCTACACCTCAACTGTCCAAAGAGTGAAAAATAAAAGATAAAGGGGGCAAAAATTCATCCCAAGATCCTTCACACATAAATAGAAAATAGACAAAAACACTAAAGGCAATTACATACAGCATAAAGTCTTTCCACAGTTGGCTTCAAGACACCTTCCTAATTACTTTCACTAGTTCTACTTATTTCATTAACTAGACAAGAACACATTCAGACGATAGACATAAGAAAAGTCTCCTAAAATGACACAAGCTATAACAACACAAAGTTTGAAAGTAACTTGCTTTCTCATTCAAATCAAGAAATATGAACAACAATTTGAGCTCAAAGTCTCAGTAATCGCCCTTTCAATTTTGGCAGAGCTTCGCTTCTATAATGGAAAAGTCTCATTTTGCCTAAGATAAGAGATTACAATGTATAGCCACAAAGGAAGGCTTGGCACTTTTTTCCATGGAACAACCCATGTTGCATTCATTGCTTTGAATGCGTCTCCAATTTTTTCAAAGGACCATGCTAAAAAATAGGGCAGTTGCCTTGACTGTGGCATGCTAAGTCATCTCAAATGTCTCCTCTTGGTTCTGGTCATCTAGTTTGTCACTTAATGTCTACATAGCTTTCCACCTCACCTTTACTCCAAGGGAGACAAACAGGGCATGCCTTCAATTTTTGCAAGCTCAAAAATTTACTTTATAAACTGTTCTAGCTACTGGAATAACTACTACATAGATATTTCCCTCTTTGTCTCTTCCTGGTTTTGTCTTTTCTTAGAATTTGAGCTCACGGGGCTATATTCTCAACTTTGCTGGCCCTTTTAGCTTCTTCTTTCAATAGTTCTTCCTTTTGGTGTTTTGGACTTTGAATGCATTTGGGTCTGCGTTCAAGCCTTCAAAGATCAACAACTATTTCATTGCCACAAATTTGACATCTTCGAGCCCATCATCATTTGAAATCCAATGGCTGGTTAGTTGTCCTAAATTTGATAGCTACGAGGATGTCACCAGATGTCTGGATCTGAATGGCTAGTTCACGACGCTTAACTTTGACATCTTCAGGCCTGTCATCTTCCTTGGTAATTCTTTCAGCTTTGTTATTTGATCCTTCCCAGAGGGGACCTACCCTTTGGGGTCTTAAGAAAGGTCTTCGAGTTTCACTGGGTGACCTTTAGGCTTTAATTCATTCAGATAAAATGTCTGAAGGAATTCCTTCAGACATTTTGTCTAAAGGAAATCTTCCTTTGCGTTTCTTTCACTTTCTGTCAGGCTTTCGGTCGGGCTTATTCCTTCAGACAAAAGTCTGAAGGAATGCCTTAACATTTTTGCTGTAGAAAATCCTTTTGAAGGAATTCCTTTGCTCTTTTTAGCCTTTAAAATGGTCCATTTGATCCTTGCTTGCCCTCTGAAAGGGTTGTTTGACCTCCAAGGTTGCCTTTCAAAAAAGTTTGCAAGGGTCCTTTTGGCTTCGAAGTGCCCTCTGCAAGGGCACTTGTCCTTTGGGATTTTAAAATTGAACCTACTGATTGAAAATGCCTAACTGTCGAGAGCTCATTTCTTTCCTATAGAGTTCATAGAAATGAACCTACAGAGTTCATACAAATGTATCTACAGAGTCCATAGAACCCAATCCATAGAAACTAGAAACTAACCTGCAGAGTATGTAGTTTTGAGTTCATATATTTGAGTCCATAGAACTCCTCCTCCAGAGTCCATAGATTTCTTCCTGTGAAGTCCATAGAATCCTGCCTGCAGAGTCTATAGATTCCTTCCTGTAGAGTATGTAGATTTGAAGCCTATAGAGTCTGTAGATTTGAACTTGTGAAGTCCATAGTTTTGAGTCCGTAGAATTTTGCCTATAGAGTTCATAAATTTCTACCTGTAGAGTCCATAGATTTCTTCCTACAAAGTCCATAGATTCCTACCTGCAGAGTCTATAGATTCCTGCCTGTAGAGTCTGTAGATTTCTACCTGTAGAGTTCATAAAAATGTATCTACAGAGACCCCTAAATGAAAAAGTTTGAAAAATAGAGAATTTGAAGGCTCAAAACAATTTTTTGAGAAGGGAAGAGAGAATTTTTGGCTTGTAAGACCAAAAATAGTTCATGTGTTGTCCCAAAAATGAGTGACAGACTTTGGGAACAACAGCTGGCTCCAGTTGGGGAACTTCCTTCAGTTGAAATTTTGAAGTAGCTGAGGGAAGTAAAAACTAAAATCTCCAGTGTTTTGAAGTGTGCCATGGGCTATGGAGTCGTGCCAACCAAAAAGAAAGGTGCCAAAAATGAAAATGAGCAACAAAAAGCACAAAATAGAACTAAAGACTATATAAATATACATATGTATAGGTGAACTTATTTGATACTTCAAGAATTGAAGTGCTTCAGATGCTGCCCATTATGAGGTAGAGAAAAGAGTGTGCCATCTTGATACTTCAATAGAAAAATATTTTCACCATTGAGCTCATGGATAGTAAACAGGCCTCTCCAAAGGCAGTCGAATTTCCCATGCATTCCCTTTGGTTCTCTTCTCTTGTCCCACAACAGGGCTTGATCTCCAATATGGAAATCACATTTTTTTGCTTTTTGGTCGAAGAGCTTCTTCACCAGACTTTGATGCGCAACAATTCAGTCCACTACCATAGTTCGCTGGTCATCCAACTTAGTCAAGCACATAATCCTTTTGTCAATGGAACTTTCATATGTCTGATCTTTGACCACCCTTTCCAATTTTAGTGCTGGCAACTCCAGGGTGATTGGTATCTCTGCATTGAGACCATACAAAAGTTGGAAAGGTGACATACCAATTGCCCTCTTTGGTGTAATTCTATCTACCCATAAGGCATCAACCAATGCTTTATGCCATGTTCATTGGTTGTCATCTACCAGCTTCCTGATGATGGTCACTAGGTTCTTGTTGTTGATTCAGCTTGACCATTCCCTTGTGGAAAATAATCAAAGGAGTGGGAGAGGGTAATCCCATAGTAAAAATAGAATTGAGTGATCTCATGGGAAGAAAAACATACAACATTATCCGTTATAATCTTGGTTGGGACCCCAAACCTAGAAATGATGTTCTCCTTGAGGAAATCACATACTACCTTTGAATTAACATGCTTGGTTGGAATTGCTTCCACCCCTTTGGTGAAGTAATCTGTAGCTATGAGGACATAATCATGTCCAACACTTGAAGATGGGTTTACAACACCAATGAAATCGATTCCCCATTGTTGAAATGGCTCTTCTATGACCACTGACTTGAGAGGTAGAATAGCTAACTTGGGTCTTCCCACGAACTATTGGCATAGTTCACACTTTCTTACCCATTTGTATGCATCTTGAAATATAGTAGGCTAATAATACCTGGCTCGTAGAATCTTATGGGTAGTCATAGGTGCAAAAAATGTCCTCCACAAGCTAGATTGTGGAAGGATTTCAAAAGTTAGTTCTACTACTCTTTATCCACACAGTGAAGGAACACTCCATCAAGGCTCCTCTTATACAGGCCGTTGTCCCATAAGACAAAATTGGCAACTTTCAATCTAACAGTCCTCCTTTCTTTACGAGATAGGTGAGTAGGACACTCACCATATGTAAGGAAATGAGCAATATTTGAATACCACTCATTCATGGTGGAGACAAAGAGAACTGTTAGTGTGTCTTTAATTTCTTCTTCTTCATGCTCTGCTTCTTTAGGTTTGTTGTCAGCCATCAATTGGCATAAGCCTTTTCCATGCACCAGCTTCGTTGGTTTGATGACTAGATCAAACTCTTAGATTTTAGCAATCTAATTCCCCCTTTTGGTTCTGAACTCCTGCTGAGTTAGTATGGATTTAACAGTGGTATCAGGAACCAGGGCAGTAACACATGAATTGAGGATGTAAAAATGGAAATGTTTTACTACCTTTACCATTGCATAAACATGCTTCTCCATGTTTAAATACTTTAGCTCATGAGCTTTGAGAGGATAGCTCATAAAAGATATGGGAGATTCCATACCTTCTTCATTCTGCTAAACCAGAATTGCTAAAAGCATGTGTTCAGAAGCATAACTATACATGATGAAATCTTTGGTATAGTCTGGACAAACCAGAATTGGGGCATGGGCAATGGCTATCTTGATATCCTAGAATGCTAATTTGCCTTCTTTAGTCTCGTTGAAGGTCACCTTTCCCTTCATCATGTTTACAATATGGTGAGTCTTCTTAGCGAACTCGGGGATGAACCTTCGTAAAAAGTTCACTTTTCCAAAGAAAGAGTGAACTGCAGTCTTAATCGTGGGTAGGGTAAGCTCTTGGATGGACTTGACTCTATCTGAGTCAATCTTTATGCTTTTTCAGGAAATAATGTGTTCGAGAAGTTTCCCCTCTGTTACCCCAAAAATAGACTTCTTAGGATTCAAAGAAATGCCATTCTAGCATCAACATTCTAGCACTTGTTGCAAATGGCACACATGGTTAGGGCGATGCCTGGAAAAAACTATTAAATTGTCTAGGTACACTATAATGAGCTTACCCATTTCATCCTTGAAAGCCAGGTCCATTGCTCTCTGAAAAGTGACACCATCATTGATCAGGCCAAATGGCATTCTTCGATAGGCAAAGGTGCCCCAAGGTGTGATGAAGGCAGTCTTGTGCTAGTCTGCTTCACCAACTTCAACTTAATTGTATCATAAGAAGCTATCTAGCATTGATAACATCTCTGAACTAGTCATCGTCTGAAGCACTTGATTCATGATTGGCAAAGGATAGTTATCCTTTAAGGATGATTGATTTAAATTTCTAAAATCCATGTAGAGGTGAATTTTGCCATTCTTCTTCCTTACAGGTACTATGTTTACAATCCATGTGGAATGATGGATTGAGAAAATGATTCTAGCATTCAAAATTTTCTATATTTCAGATAAAATAGTACCTAATATCTTCACATTGTACTGCCTAGATTTTTGCCTATAAGGTGTCGAATCACTTTTGAGAGGAATGTCATGGTCAATTTCATCAGGCTTGAGTGACTTCAAATAATCATAGGAGTATTCTAAGACATCCATGTACTAACTGAGCAGAGTAGTGAACTTGGACTTTTCTTCTGATTGTAACACTTCCCAATTTTCACCATCTTGAGATTGTTTTTGGTACCTAGATTTACTTGATCAAACTCCTGGGAGGAGCTTGAATCCATTTGCTACTATTTGATGAATCTGTCATGTTTGTCAAACAAATTCTCAAGAGAGACCAATCCTTTGGGAATTTTATTCCCTTTTAGCTATAGGAACTCCTTGCCTATGTCTACACTTGATTGTGGGGCTGGTTCAAGCTTTCGAGGCTTACTACCTTTGAAATGAAGCTGTTTAAAGCTATCTTTTTGTTCCAAGAAGGCAATGATTTGGTTGTCATTGTTAAACACTTGCCAATGATTGACATTATTAGGCACATTGAGTCTAAAGACCAACTCAATAGTGTACCTATCTCCTTTAAAATTAGGGTGAGGGACTAGAAGAGTTGCCAAAATAGCTAATGCATCAGTTCTGTCATTGAACTCCCTAGGTATGGCAGAGATGTTGAAAGCATCAAAGCTTTCAATTTGATCCTAGACTAGATTATGGTAATGATGCAATCTCTCATTTTTGGTTTGGTACAGGTTTCTCACCTAAAAAACCACCAGCTCAGCATCTCCTTTAGCATGAAGGAGTTTAACACCTCTGTCTTGAGCAGCTTTCAATCCAAGCAGAAGAGACTCATATTCAGCAGTGTTGTTGGTGTTACTAAACTGCAACTTGTATGATGAAAGAAAAATATCTCCTTGAGGAGATATCAATACAATCTTGGCTCCTAAATTGGTAGAGGAATTGTTGCCATTGAATTTTAGGATCCAAACATCATCAAAAGCTGATCTTCTATCAGATTTTTCTTCATTAGAGAGGGAAGATCCTTTTTCATCTATATTGTGTCCTACCAATTCTTCTAATGTCTTGTTTGAATCAATTCCTAGATTTCCAGCTACAAGAATTTCATTTTCAAAAACATGAACATCCTCTGTGGATAAAAAATAATTACCCCTGCCTGAAGATTCAAACATAATTTGAGCTTCAGATGCTGATGTCTGAGTGACAACATATTTTGCCTCCTTTTCAGGAAGCAATCTCTGCATAATGCCTTTGATTGGGATCTTCACTTCAGATAGGTCCATGCTTAATTCTCCTCCAACATCCTTGCAAAAATTTCACCCAAGAAGGATGCCGTATGAGGCTGGGACGTTGGCCACCAAGACTGTCATCTTGATCCTTTTTTTTGGAAAGGTGGAAAATGCAAATTGGGCATCCTTGATTTGTCCTAGTAGTGGCACTTATTTGTTCTCCATGGAGAAAAATCTCCCAAATGTCTTGGTCAGTGTGAGACCAAGGGATTCTGCCACTTTGGCAGGCATGACATTGTCAGAAGCTCTAAAATCAATGATGCAATTATTCAGCTGATGTCCATTTATCAATAGGGAAACATAGAAAGGCTCTATTTTCCCATGGGCAGTAGGAGTAATGACAAAATTGTTTGGGATGGACATGTTCCTTGGAGAGTCATGAGTTACCTTCTTATCATCTTGTTTTGTAGAGGTGGTTTGGTTCTTCACACACTCAACCAACCTATCCAATTGCTCAGGGTTGGCTTATAGGAATTCAAATTTAGACATTTGAATTTTGGTTTTTTTGACATGGTCAACTATGTCAAATGTCTAAAATAAATTATGAATAGGGGAAGGGAGTTCATCTTTCTAGTTTTTAGGGGGGAAGGACTGATCTATGAATTTGAAGTTGAAGGTGAAGACATGTTTGATGTACTAACCTTTCTTGCAATCACTGGGTCCTTTAGTTGGAAAGGTAGAGAAGTTCCTCATTTAGAAATTGAAATTGTACGCTGAGCTCACTCCTCTATTTTTTTATCAACTTGTTAGGCTGACTGGTTCTTAGAGCAGGTGAACACATCATATGATCCCTCAACTGCTTTACCTTCACTTCTGGGTTCATCTTGGTAATTCAAGAAACTAATGTTGAAGTCGCCAGTTGATTCTTCTTGGTCTGCTACAAAGAGATCAGCATCATTTTCTTGATAAAACTCAAGTTGGAAAGAGAAATTATATTCTATTTTTAGATATCTAACTATTGAGTTAGTTGGAGGTGCTTCAAGGGCAAAGTTCCTCTATGAAGGAGGAAGACGATTTGTTTGCCCTTGATTCCTAGTAGCATTGCCTTGGTATGACTGATTAGGGAATGTCCTCCTTGGTGCATCTCTGTTTGAAGGATTAGATGACATTCCTTGCACCATTTGCTTTCTAAGAGCTAGCAACTCATTTGCTAGCTTTTGCACCATTGGATTAGTGGTGGCTATAGTGGATATTCAGAGGAAGAAGAAGATTTACCTCTGTTTAGATCTCTCCTTATCTTTCTTGCCAAGATAAGGTCATCCTCCACCTCAGTAGCCAAGTCCTGGTCAGTAATAAGGTCTATGTGGCTAGCACATCTCAACAAGAATCTCACTTCAGGCAACTATGAGTTGATGAAGAAGCATTTAAGGTTTTCAGTTGTTGGTTGAGCAATTACAAGAATTTTATTCCTCAGCTTGTCAAACTTTGCCATGAAATCCCTCATAAGCTCATGAGGCTTCTTCTTCATCTATGTGAGCTAGGCTATTAAGGAATGTGCATCTTTTATAGGCTTGAACCTGGCTTCGAATTTAGCTTTGAGAGTGTCTTAATCAGTCATTGACCGAGCTTGCAGATGGTAGAACCACTCTATAGCAGCACCTTGTAGTGTTTCCACAAACAACCTAACTGTTATGTCCTCATATTCCACACCTATCATGCCATAAGCTATGCTGAAGGCTGTAATGTGTTCATCAGAATGAACTCTTTCATCACCAAATAATTTGGGGAAATTCTTCCTTGAACTACATGGAAGCTCATGTAGAGGTGGAGTAAGATTGAGTGGACCAAAAGAGTTACCCCAGGGGCCTTGAGCTACCATGATTTGATTATGAAAAAGGGGGATAATAAATCTGGGTGGAGTATGTATAGGCAAAGCTCTGTTAATAGTAGAAAAGGAAGCTCTACCTTGTGTTGGTGACCTGTTATGGGTAGGAAGAACACTCTTGGATCATTGAACTTGAAGTTGGGGAGGGAATAAATTGAAATTTCCCTACTGCACCAACTCAAAAATAGGGTCGACAACACCTTGGGCTGTCTAGTTTTTGGTATAATGTGGAGTTGCCAGATTGCAAAAAAAATGGATAAGGGTAAGAACTACTCATCAATCCCTAGTGGAGTCACCAAAAAATTTTTGGTGTGAAGCTGGCAGTGTTCTTTCCTACTTCATGTTGTTCCTCAGTGCTATGAAAAGCTCTGATTTGAATAGACTGGAAAAGGACTGGAACTACTGGTCGATCCCCAGTAGAGTCGCAAAAAAATTATTGGGTGAATATTTTATCAATCAGCTAACTGATGAGTAAAATAGGTCATATCAATCACAGTAAGGGAGATTAGTCAGCCAGATGTATAGGTTTACCACATCAAAAGGGGAGAAATCTCTCCTCTCATCAAGGGGAGGTTCCCTATTAAATATGAGGTGCTATATACTATATATATAAGCAAAAAATAACTCTCAAGGGTAGGATAACACCATCCATCTCTCTTTTGTTAGAGATGATGTTCATAAACAAAGGAGAAAATCTTGGTGAAAACACTGAAGGCACTTCTCTTCTTTCAGAAGTGATCTTGCAGGAAACAACAAGAGTTCTTTCAGGTAGTGATAAGTAACTAGTAACAAAAAGGGTAGTAACCAACAAAATGAACTATAACACAAAGTCTACACCTCAACTATCCAAAGAGTGAAAAATAAAAGATAAAGGGGGCACAAAGTCATCCCAAGATTCTTCACACAAAAATAGAAAATAGATAAAAACACTAAAGGCAATTGCAGACAACACAAAGTCTTTCCACAGTTGGCTTCAAGACACCTTCCTAATTACTTTCACTAGTTCTACTTATTTTATTAACTGAACAAGAGCACATATAAAAGATAGACATAAGAAAAGTCTCCTAAAATGACACAAGCTATAACAACACAAAGTCTGAAAGTAATTTTCTTTCTCATTCAAATCAAGAAATATGATTAAAAATATGAGCTCAAAGTCTCAGTAATCACCCTTTTAATTTTGGCAAAGCTTCGCTTCTATTATGGAAAAGACTCCTTTTGCCTAAGACAAGAGATTACAATGTATAGCCACCAAGGAAGGCTTTGCAATTTTTTCCATGGAGTGACCCATGTTGCATTCAATACTTTGAATGCGTCTCCAATTTTGTCAAAGGACCATGCTAAAAAATAAGGTGACTGCCTTGACTGTAGCATGCTAAGTCATCTCAAATGTCTCCTCCTGGGTCTGGGTCATCTAGTTTGTCACTTGATGTCTACGCAACTGTCCACCTTGCCTTTACTCCAAGAGAGACAAACAGGGTGCACCTTTAATGTTTGCAAGCTCAAAAATCTACTTTACGGACTGTTCTAGATACTAGAATAACTACTGCATAAATATTTCCCTCTTTGTCTCTTCCTAGTTTTGTCTTTTCCTAGAATCTAAGCTCTCAGGGTTATATTTTCAACTTTGTTGGCCCTTTTGGCTCCTTCTTTTAGCAGTTATTCCTTTTGGCATTTTGGCTTTTGAATGCATTTAAGTCCACACTCAAGCCTTCAAAGATCAACAACTATTTCATCGCTATGAATTTGACGTCTTTGAGCCCGTCATCATTTGAAAGCCAATGGCTAGTTAGTTTCCCTAAATTTAATTACTACAGGGACATCACCGAACGTTTGGATCCCAATGGCTAGTTTGTGATGCTTAACTTTGACGTCTTCAGGCCCGTCATCTTCCTTGGCAATTCCTTCAGCTTTATTGTTTGATCCTTCTCAGATGGGACCTGCCCTTCAGGGTCTTGAAAAAGGTCTTTGGGTTTCACCAGGTGGCCTTCGGGCTCTAATTACTTTGGGCTTTAATTCCTTCAGACATTTTGTCTGAAGGAAATCTTCCTTCGCATTTCTTTCACTTTTCATCAGGCTTTCAGTCGAGCTTTAGGTTGGGCTTATTCCTTCGAACAAAATTCCAAAGGAATGCCTTAGCATTTTTGTCACAAAAAATCCTTTTGAAGGAATTCCTTTGCTCCTTTCGGCTTTTGAAATGGTCCATTTGATCCTTGCTTGCCCTCTAAAAGGGCTATTTGACCTCCAAGGTTGCCTTTCGAAAAAGTTTGCAAGGGTCCTTTTGGCTTTGAAGTGCCCTCTACAAGGGCACTTGTCCTTTGGGCTTTTGAAATTGAACCAATTGATTGAAAATGCCTAAGTGTTGAGAGCTCATTTCTTTCCTATAGAGTTCATAGAAATGAACCTGTAGAGGCCGTAGAAATGTATCTGTAGAGTTCGTAGAACCTAGTGTTTAGAAACTAGAAACTAACCTCTAGAGTTTATAGTTTTGAGTCCATAGATTTGAGTTCGTAGAACTCCTACAGAGTCTGTAGATTTCTTCCTATGAAGTTCGTAGATTCCTACCTATAGAGTCCATAGATTCCTTCCTATAGAGTCTATAGATTTGAATCTTGTAGAGTACGTAGATTTGAACATGTGAAGTCTGTAGTTTTGAGTCCATAGAATTTTGCCTACAGATTCCATAGATTTTTGCTTGCAGAGTCTATAGATTCCTTCATGTAAAGTCTGTAGATTCCTTCCTACAGAGTCCATATATTCTTGCCTACAAAGTCTATAGATTTCTACCTACAAATTTCATAGAAACGTATCTATAGAGTCCCTTAGCTAAAAAAGTTTGAAAAATAGAGAATTTGAAGGCTCAAAACAATTTTTTGAGAAGGGAAGAGAGAATTTTTGGCTTGTAAGACCAAGTAGTTCATGTGTTGTCCCAAAAATGAGTGACAGACTTTGGGAACAACACAGCTTAACTCATTTATTTATTTCATTATTTATTTTTTTGTGTGTACTTGTTTATAATATACTTTTCTTGCCAGTATTTTAAACTTGTTATGGTTACTAGTGAACATTTATAATATACTTATATTCTAATTAAGATTATATAGGCTAATGTGGTTTCAAGATTGCTCATTACCCCTAGATTATAATCCTCTTAATCATCCAGAAGAAAATTCCAAGGAAAGTACTACAATTGATGAAAATTTTTTAAGCTACCAATCCAATCAATTCTCTAATAGTGAGCGTGAAAAATTTTCAAATTGTTTACGAGTCTCATAAGTGGGTAAGTTCATAGAGTTGGGGGATAATTTTGTGGACATTTACCATAATGTATACATGTTATAGACATTATGCATATGCATAATTTACATAATGCATATGCATAATTTACATAATCCATACGTTATTTCAAATTAGGCTCAAAAATACTGAACCTAATCATGGACATGTTATAATGCATATGCATTTTGTTTAGTGAACGTGACATGTACATGTGATAACACGTACATATTATACATTTATATTCCTTATACTTTAAATTTATTTTCATAAATATAAGAAATTAGGGTCACTTTACATATAATAGAGTTGGTCTCATAGTTTCATGCCTTATGATGTGGGAGATAGTCTTTCAAAATATAATCTAGTTAGAACTTAGACATTTTCAGGGTCTTAGTATTGAACCAAGGATTTTAGGGAATAAATTTTGCATTTAATGTCCATTTTTGGTAAACACATAGTCATTTTTTAGGTTTTTATGCCTTTTGAATTACTTTTTAGCATTTATAAGAGTCTTAAGATTGTTAAAATTGAAATTTACAAACCACTCACTTTGAATTCAAGCCAAAGTGGTGTGATTTAGACAACATAGGTCACATTGATGACTTTTGCACATCAAACAACCAATTTGTGTTAATTTCAATTGTTCATCATCCTTCCCTCATCCCTAATCACTTTTTCCTCATCCTTTATCATCCCTAAGCATTCCCTCCTCATCTCTTATCATCCATAATCACTCCTTCATTGACACTCACCATCCCTCATCATCTCTAATCACTCCCTTACCATCCCCAATCACTCCCTCATTAACCCTGACCATCCCTCATCATCCCTAATCACTACTTCATCATCCACAATTACTCCCTCCCTATCCTTAAGCACTCCCTCATTAACCCTCACCATCCCTCATCATCTTTAATCACCCCCTCATTATTCGTAATCACTATTTCATTGACCCTTACCATCCCTCATCATTGATTCATTATCCCTCATCATACCTAATCACTCCCTCCTCATCCCTCATCATCCCTAACCACTCCCTCTTTAATCCTCATTGTCCCTCATCATCCCTAATCACTCCTTCATCCTCCCTAATCACTCCCTCATTGAATCTCACCATCCCTTATCATCCCTAATGACTCCTTCATTGTCCCTCATCATCTCTACTCACTCCCTCATTGTCCCTCCTCGTCCTTAATAAATCTATCTAATAACTTGATGGTGGGTGTGGTAGCTTCCCGCTTATGCATAATTGTCTTATTTTCTAATTCTAAATTTTACTCACTCAAATAAGGCCCAAATAAACTCTTATTCACTCATCCTCTTTCACTCAAATAAAGAACTCAGAGATATCATCTGATTATCTCATGAGATTCAAAGATCTATATGGTGATCCATGCCCAGATCATGGAGAGAGTGTATTCAGAGCCTTAGAATAGAATAAATACGTAGGAAATTAAGTAAATATTGGGATGGAATTTTATAAATTACATATATAGATTGGGATTTGGGCATCTAATAATCCTAATCCCAGAGTTGAGAATCCAAATTTATATTGACATGATAGGGGAGACTAGAGACTAGTTAATAACTCCAATCCCAACCCCATATTTGATTATATATCCATAGTAAATCCATAGTAGACTAGTTTTCCAAATAAATAGATAGATAGGTAATCATCAATATGTTAAAGTGTGTTCGAATCCGATAGCTGATAGAGTGTGTTTTCCATCTCAACTCAATCTATACCCAACATGATCTATAACGAACTTGATATATAAAGGGAATGAAGGGCATATGCCTTAATCCATTATATCAATGAGGGGCCACTTAGAGCTTGGGCATGGCTTGGTGGGCCCTATTATAGACTTAATTTTCACCCTTGGAGAGGGTTATTAATTCTCTCTCCAAATAAGATACATAATGGGAATAACCCTAGGCTGTGGGTATCCTATAGTGAGGTTGAACCTCTAGAGAAGGCTAGTTTCCTCTTGATGTTCACCTTAAACTAATGCTCAACTAATGCTTCATAGGGAAAAGGGTTAGAAATATGGTTAAAGGCTCCTAATAAAGCTAAAAGGGTTATGCACCAAAGTTAAATGTACACTCATATAAGCTTGAACACACATTGAATCAACAAAAGATAACTATGGCTTACTCAATCTCACAATCTCCCTAGTTACATAAATATTTCATAGAAGAGGTTCCAAGTAGAACACTAATTTAGACCTGCGAGTTAGTTTGAAAACACCTTCAAAGAGGCAAGTAAAAGGATAACAAACTAGGAAGAATCTCTTTCATAAATTTACCATACACAAGCATACTAAACATTGGTTAAAGATAAGGGATAGGCAAAGAGATGATCTTATTACTTCAAAAGGTAGTTCTTATAATATTTTGATAAGGTTTAACCATATCAAATGAGCTCACTTTTGCAAGATTCTTGATGAGTATCCTTGTCTCAAAAAGGAAAATGCTAACTTCTAAGAGTTGAGAAACCATTTAATGGGAATGAGACTAGGATATATAAGAGAAGAGAGATAGAAATAAAGGATGTGCGAGTATGCCATAAAAAAAAGAACACTTTATCTTATGTCATTAATTAAACTTGAGCCATCACCTTTTGATCATTAGCTAATGAAAAAATTACCACATTTTTGATCAATCAGGACTTTTCTCATGGCTTGTTGAGTGAGAAAGTCCCCAAAGGATTTGAGGATGCTTTGGATGCTCCTAGTTATAGTTTCCCAACACTAGACCTTCTCTTTGATCCTTCATGTCATCTCTTTCTTGAGGACAAAAACTCATGCTCATGGATCAGATCAGATCAAGGCTTCCTAATTTTTAGGTGGCTTCTTGTTGAGACTATGGCCATGCTGAAGGATAAAGACCCTTTGCATTAGTCACCTATCTATTCCACTTTCATATCTGGATCATAGGTCTATCCTATAGATGGAAAACTAATCCAAAGTTATTGGTTTTCCTATAGTTTCTATATCAATACAGACCTATAGACTATATATCATTTTTTTGTATTATAATAGGTCCAAAATAGACCCATTATATCTCTATAGGAAACAAAAGCTTGTATATGCATGGGCCCTTCTTAAAATAGCAAACATAGTTATAGGAATAACCCTACCCAATACAATTTTATGAACTAGAGGTCCATATTAGCTCTAAGGCACTCCCTTAAGTTCCTTATATCTTATTACATCAGTTTGTGCCTTTAATATCATTTAGATGAGCTCTAATATCTAAAATATAACCCTACAAGACTTATTTTCTTTGGTTGAGAACTGTTGCCTTGGTTCAACTTTATCTGTCAATTATTGCTCAAGCTAATTACATTACTCCATCATATCTTTACTCTCATTGGTATCACGGATCCTATTATTAGATCTTGACCTTATGACCTATCTTGTACTATTAGATCTTCTTGTATGAAGTAATGTGGTCCATTGATTTCCTACTATGAAGATCTTTTGATATATTGACCCATCTTGCACCATCATATCAAGATGTATGATGCAATATAGATTGTTAGATCATTAGGATCTACTACTTGAAAGTCAATAGCTACTTCATGACCTTATAATTAACGTCCTTACTCCCTTCAGATAATGTTTGCATGATCATCATTGACATTCACATGATCATCAAATTTAAGCTCAAAAGAATTAGTTTTGCTTGAGCTTAAACTTGACATTAGCATGAATGTCTTATGATTTTGAACAACTTTGAAGGCTTGGATCTTGAAGTGTAAGAATCATGGAGGCACCAAATTTTCAAGAGATGTTCTTGATATTAAAAGGGATAAACCCATTTGATCTACTAATCTTGAGAGCCTTCTAAGTAATTTTATAAAATGTTCAAGTGAGCTACCATATGTAATTGTGTATGACGTCCATGTACCTTTCATGGTTAAAAATAGCTAATTGTGGAAACTTAGTGAATTTTGATTATTAAAGAGCCACTTTGAATATGAATAACTCTTATTATGCTTCAGTAAATTATCTAAAACTTAGCACATAGTAATTAGGGACTAAATTGAATAAACCCATATGACCATTTTCTCCTAAGACTATCACACGTGTGAGATATAACATTATAAAACTACCCACTTGGCTCAATTTGAACTCCTTTGAAAAATGGCTAAGTATGGAAACTTAGCAAATTTTGTATGAGAGGCTAACGTTGAGTCTTTGTATCTTCTACTGCACTTGATCAGATGACTAGAAACTTGGTGTATATGTTCTTGGGAGTAAAATGAATAGACCCATATGACCCATTCTTCTTGACTCATCCACACATGGAATGGTGACATCATCAAAATGCTTACTTAGAATTTCTATCACTAGACCCAAATTATTTAGATGAACATAATGGATGACTAGATGAATGCTAGGATCTTTCTAAGTCATTTCAAGCACTCTTGACATCCCATGGGGTCTCTGTAACACTTTAAAATTGTCCCTTAGAAGTTAAACAATTACACTTTAAGTGAACTTAAAGTGTTTCAAAAGCTTTGTGAATAAACTGAGATCCTTGGACCACTCATTCCATCCAAAACTTTTGTTCACTTGCTCATTCATTAACAACTTGGTCTATCTAGTCATAAGCTTGGTATATGGGCCAAAATTGGCCAACATCTTTGGTGGCTCATAGGGAAGCATGCCTACTATGCTTTGAGAACCCAGACTATTTGCCTTATCTAGTAGATTAGGCATAGAGTCATTAGCCTCTGCAACTGAGCTGAACCTCTCTTGAAGTAACAAGGACTAGAAGAAATAAAATGAACAAAATGCCCAAGGAACTTTGGAAAAGGAAAAAACATAAAAGAAAAGAAAAGTGCACAAGGCACTTAAAGGAAAGCATAAAGCTATTCTAACATGTACAATATGTTACAATGGATGCAATGTTATTCAATAACAGAGCTTTAAATGAATGCCATTGACTAGGATGGGTAATACATCTCCATCCAATTTGGCAAGTTGAAAATAATTGTGTTCCTTGCATCCATGGATTAAATGAGGACCAATCCACAAGCTATCAAGCTTGCTATGGTTTCTTGGTTTCACCTTATTTGAGTCCCATTTGAGGACTAGGTCCCCTTCCTTGAGGCTCTTTATTGTAAATCTCTTGTCAAATGATTTTTTTACCTAAGCTTGATGTGATTACAAAGTTTTCATAGTAAATTCCTTAGTTTCTTCCGGCTCCACAAGTTCTATCACTCTCACATTCATGAGCTCATCCTCGATCAACTCAAGCTGATGGGCCAATTCCAATGGAGGAATCTCAAGGGAGATAGGCAATTTGGCTTCCTTGACATACACAAGAACATATGGAGAATTTCCAACAGAAATTTCAAGAATCATCCTATCAGTCATCCTTAGCTTGGTGTGACATGTTCTCTAATTCTCTTTTATGGTCCTCCTAATGATCCTTAGAAAATTCTTATATGTAGACTCTCCCAGTCCATTTTCTTGAGGATAGTTGTTAGAAGAGGTGTTGAGGTAAAAGCTTAGTTTGAGATCCCACTCACTTATCTTCATACCAAGGAATTCCAATCCATTATCAAAAATTATGGTGGCTAGGACACCAAACCAGGTTACAAGGCTGTCACATAAATCTAAGACTGCACCTTCACTAGCCTCCTTTAAAGTAATGGCTTCTACCCACCTGGTGAAGTAATTAGTTGTAGTGAGCACCCATATATGCCCTATACTTGATGTTAAATTTATCATCCCTATGAATTATAACCCCCATTACATGAAGGGTTGATCTACCTGAATAGGATTGAGTGGAAGGGTTGCTAGTTTTAAAGAGGGCACACTTCTAGCATTGTCTAATCCATGCATGAGCATCCTTGAAAAGATTGGGATAATAATAACTGGCCCTCATTACCTTTGTTATGGTGTAACTAGGTGCAAAGTGACCTCCTATAAGTCCATCATGGAACTGCTCTAAGAGTTTGGTCACTTGGTCATCATCTATGCATCTAAAGTGTACCCCATCAACTAATACATAAGGTATAAATTGAAGCCTAAAATACCTTCTTTTAACTCTATCCAAACCTTGGGGGAATTATCCTATTGTCAGGAAGTGAGCCATATCTTGAAGTCAACTCTTTTAAAGTGGAGGTGCACCTGCTTGTGAGTTATCTTGGGTTACCAAAACAACTTCCTTATATTTTTAGAGGTCACTTACCATGTGCTCACACAAGCCCTTAGCCTTGACCAATTTGGTGACCTTGATATCTTCATCTTATTCCATGAACTTTGTGATCTAGCCTACTCTCTTTTCATTCAGATCCTTATTAAGGAAGAAACCCCTAGCTCCAGGATGAGACACCATAAAATGGATCCTACTATTAGAGAGCATGGGCATGAACTTATTAAGGCTTCTCAAGGTTGAAATAACTTTCCTCTCAATGAAATTGTACCTCACCTCATATCCTTCCATCACTTGACTAAAAAAGGCAATTGGCTACTTCATTGCTTCACCATTCTTCTGCATCAACATAGATGATATGTTGTCAATGTTAGCAAAGGTGTACAGGATGAAATATTTGGAGAAATTAGGATTCAAGAGTGAGGGTGCTTGGGAAATGTCCTACTTGATGGCTTAAAAAGGTGCCTTGAATTTATCTTACTGAGAAAACACTTGGATCTTCTTCAACATGGTGGTGATAGGCTTGACTAGGTCTGTAAAACCAGGTATGAACCTTCTCACAAAATTGATCTTCCCAAGGAAGCTTTGGATCCCCTACTTATGCTATAGTAAGGATAATGCTAAGATAACACTTACTCTGTTAGGGTCAATTGATAATCCCTCTTTTTAAACAATATGATCTAGTAGTTTGCCTTCATGCATAGGGAACACACTTTTTTGGGATTTAAAGATATCCCATACTATTTGTATCTCTAAAAAATTAGCCTCAGATGGTCCATGTGATCACTAGCATTCTTGGAGAAGACTGCAATGTCATCCAAATAGACCAACACCATTTTATTTAACATTACTTGGAAGGCCATTTACATTAATCTTTAAAAGGTTACACCAACATTAGATAATATTAAAGGCATATTTTGATAAGTAAATATCCCCCACTTGGTGGTGAAGGTAGTCTTATACTGGTCCTCCTCTCTCACTAGCACTTGGTTATAACTTGAATATCCATCTAAAAGATAGAAGCATTTTGAACTAACAACTACTTGTAGGAGTTGCTCCATGGATGATAGAGGGTAATGATCCTTCAAAGAGAACCCATTAATATCCCTAAATTCCACACATGGTTTGATCTCCCCACTCTTTTTTATGATAGGTACTAGATTAGCTACCCATGAGGAGTACTTGATTGGTAAGATGATCCCGGATTCAATAAGCTTGGTCAATTCCTTTCTCATGAGCTCTTCAATCTTAGGATTTATGGGCCTCTAATTTTACCTAATAGGCTTAGCATTAACCTCTATCTCTATTATCTATTGGGCCAGATTAGGACAAAAATACCTTAGGTCAATATATTGCCAAGCAAAGATGTCTACATATTCCTTACAGAGCTCTATGAAAGCATGCCTGCCAACTTTAGTGTTTAGCTTTCCAAGTTTGAGGATATATATATTGATATATGGTCACGTATATAATATATGGATGATTGTCTATCTCATGAAAGTTAGATATAGATAGATAGGGCCATCTCATGAAGTGAGATATACCAATGGGGGGCTACAATACTCTACTCTCATGCAATTATTCGGTATGGAGCCTCTCTATGGAGTAGTTCTCTTTATTAGATGACATCACTACTTTACCCTTCCTTATATGGCCCCCTTCATGAAAGAGACTTTCTAAGGTGACTGTCCCTTTAGGAAGCTGATTAGACCTTAATTGAATAATTTGCTCCTCATACTAATGCTATAATTTTCTTTGGTTGAGGGAGGAGAATTCTGCTTCTTGCTATAAGAAACATGCAATTTGTTTGTCATTTTCAAAGACCTGCCAATGAGATTAGTTATCTTACAATGATGGTCTTATTACCACTTTGACATGTGGTTGAACCTTGGTCCTTTTCAATTCATTAGGGATGTCAAAATGAGCCCCTACAACTGCTAGCCTATCAACATGTTGATTTTGGCCTCTTATGATTGAGTAAATGTTTAAAGCCTTAAAGTCCTTAATTAGGTCCCACACTATGTTTTTAGGACTTCATTAAGGGGTTGTTAATGGCATTATGACCTTTGAATTTATGTGTAACCAATTCATTATCCCCATAGACTTGAAACTACTTGATCTTTCTTTCCTTAGACCAATGAAGGCCATGGATGAGACCCTCATATTTTGCTACATTGCCGGAGTAGCTGAATTGTAACATATATGAAGAGAAGTACTTATCATTTGAAGGGAATATCAACATGAGACCTACACCCACCCTGTGCTTTCTATTTGAACCATCAAAAAACAACTTCCATTGACCACTAAGATCTTCTTGAGGCTTCGTGAGGGATGGCATGGGTTGACATTCTTCATGCAAATAGTAGACACCCAAGTTCCTTTCTTTAACACCTTCTAAGGGGTTCACTAACTGGCTATCATTCCATATCTCATATTAGAACATGTCTGGTACCTCTTTTGGATGAGTGTTTAACTCCTACTCCATTGTAAATTCATCCTCATTAATGATGGTGCAATTGATGTTGACATTATTTGGTCTATAGGGCTCTATATGGAATTATGTAATAGACTCAACTTTTATTGACACTTTGGCCCTATACCTTGTCTTGAATGCCATATAATATGAATCTGATGTAAGATAACCCCTATGTTTACTGTGAACTCTCTAGATAAGCATAGTGCAAAGTAAGGAGGCACAACCAAGATCAACACATCTTGAGCCACTAAGACACTTAGACAAGAGTGTAGGGTCATATTGAGGTCCCTGATTATGCTAGATGGCTTGGGAAAAGAACCATCGAGTTGTAACACTGCTTTAGACTATGGTTTATATTTCAAGCCAAGCTGATCAGCTATGAACTTAGGCATTATTGAGGTACTATCCCCACTATATACTAAGAAATTATGCACTAGTGAGTTACCAATGATCACTAAATATATAAGGGAAGAAGATTGACTATTTTACCTGATTGCCCTTCACTTGGCCCTTTGGCTACATTGGTGAGAAATTGATTCACCTTGCTTGGTAGCTTGTCTTCAACATTGATCTTTGACAGTCCTTCTTGAAGTATGTCTACTTGGATAGGTATGGAGAGCATAGGCACACTCACATTTGAATTTTACATTTGTTCAAATATGTTGATGGGTGAACCACCAAACTTTACTTATGATTTGGGAGCCACCACTATTGCTTGTTGGACTTGTGAGCCTTGGGGCACAAAAAGAATCCATTGGCTCTGATTTTTGGGAGGTAATAGAACATTTGGAGTGATATCAGGTTCATTTAAATTTGTCAATGAAGGAGTAATGGTAGGAATCTCTTTTAATGCTTCTTTATTACCATCCATTTTCCTTCTTTTAAATCTTATGTTTGCTACCACTATAATATAGGCCTGGCTAGAACTAGTCTATTGGTTGAATGCATAACACTCTTCTTGTTCACAATTCATCATTGTAGCATCTAAATGATTTGGTCTTTTATTAGACCCTTGACCTTGTGGAGGATCCTCTAGTTTGGTTATCATAGGTACCTTTGCATTTTGGGCCATGAGATCTTGGTTGTATCCAAAATTAGCAGCTTATTATCATTGATCATTGAAGGCTTGGTTAAGGTCAATATTTGGGACAATATGTTGACCAAAAGACTAATTTTAAGGCATGGTACCCTTTGCTTCTTGAGCCACATTATTTTGTACTAGTACAAAGGAGTTGGAAGTACTAGCAACATTAGGATTGTAGTTATTCTACCTCTTGTAACCATGCTTCCCTTGTCCTTGGTTTTGACCTTGGCCCTGGCCTTGGTAGTTTCATGTATATGGTGGCCTATTTGCTTGAAAGGCTTACTGCTGAGGTTGATATAAACCTTGGTAAGGCCTATTGAAATCTTATTTCCTTTTGACATTTACTAACTCATTCCCGAAGGACTAAAACATGCTTTTGAGCTCTTGAAAGTTCTTTTGCTCTAGTGAATCACTAGATCCACTAGTGGACGCTTTCTCTTATTTTGGTATAGGGATTGTATCAATTATTGGTGTAGGAGGAATGGAATCTAGTGGATGGATAGCAATAGGAGGTGGTCTAATTTTTAGGAAATAAGGGCATTGGTGGTCTAGGTATAAGCTTGTTAGCTTGAACCATAAAATTTTGTGCTTTGATGGCCACCTCATATGCATTTAGAAGTATATTTCCTCCCATAGATTAGATCATCACTACTATGTCACTATTTAATTCCTTTAAATAATATAGGAATTTAAAGTTATGGGTTGGTCTAACTAAGACTGAGATTCTATCCCAAAATTTTTAGAATCATATGTTAAAATCTTGCATGAATTCATGAGGAGCTCTTGAAATGGTAATTAGTTGCTCTGCAAGTGACAAATGATCACTTTTGTCCTCAAATATTTTACACAAGGCTTCCCCTAATTGGTCCCATGTTTGAAAGGAATTGGCAGTAAGGCCTCTATACAAATCTAAGGAATTTTATTTAAAAGAAGTAGCTAATTACCTAATGGCTATATTTTCCTCAGTGACATTATGGATATTGCAAAAATTGGATATGTCCATGAGATGCTCAAAAGGTGTCATATATTGGTCACCAACATAATAAGGAACACTTTTAAGGGTTGCAACTAGGATAGGATCATATTGGACAATGTATAGGGGACTTTGGCCATTAAAAGACATAAAATATCTAGGGGATAACATGGCTATGAAATTAGTTAATAAAGGTCTTCTTGTAGGGACAGGCCTTGAAAATGATCTGGGAGAAAAAGCTCCTTGATATGGATGTGGATTGGCAAACCTTAATCTTTTTATTGAATTTAAAGGTAGTTCAACAAAAACAAAAGGAATACCTCTTAAAGTTGACCTTGTTGTCACCTTTGGCATGATATGAAGCTACTATTATGCACTAGAGTGTTGATTCTTCCTTTTAGAGTCACCAGATGCTATTTTTTAAGAGCTTAATTACTACAAATTTGATCAAACCAACATCAACTTTGACCAACTTGGGTCCATCTAGGTGTGCCAGAAACTATTATAGACTTAATTTTCACCCTTGGAGAGGGTTCTTTAGGCTCTCTCCAATTAATCTACATAATGGGAACAACCCTAGGCTATGGGTATCCTGTAGTGGGGTTGAACCTCCAGAGAAGGCTAGTTTCCTCTTGATGCTCACCTAAAACTAATGCCAAACTAATGCTTCGTAGGGAAAAGGGTTAGAAAGATGGTTAAAGGCTCTTAAGAAAGATAAAAAGGTGATGCATAAAAGTTAAATGGACACTCATATAAGATTGAACACACACTAGAATAGAAAAAGACAACTATGGCTTACTCAATCTCACTAGTTGCATAAATATTTCATAGAAGAGGTTCCAAGTAGAACACTAATCTATACTTGCAAGTTAGTTTGAAAATACCTTTAAAGAGGCAAACAAAAGGACAACAAAATAGGAATAATATCCTTCAAAAATTTACCATACACAAGCGTATTAAGCATTGATTAAAGACAAGGGATAGGCAAAGAGTTGATCCTATTACTTTAAAAGGTAGTTCTTACAATATTTTGATAGGGTTTAACCATATCAAACAAGCACACTTTTGTAAGAGTCTCGATGAGTATCCTTGTCTCAAAAAATAAAATGATAAATTCTAAGAGCTGAGAACCCATTTAATAGGAATGAGACTAGGATATATAGGAGAAGAGAGATAAATAAAGGATGTGCGAGCATGCCATCAAAAAAAGAACACTTTGTCTTGGGTCAGTAATTGAACCTAAGATGCCACCTTTTGATCTTAAGCCAATGAAAACCTTTCCACCTTTTTGATCAATCAAGACACTTCCCATGGATTATTGAGTGAGAAAGTTCCCAAAGGATTTGAGGATGAATTGAATGCTCTTATCTATAGTTCCTAACACTAGACATTCTCTTTGATCCTTCACGCCATCTCTCACTTGAGGACAAAACCTCATGCTCATGGATCTGACCAAATCATGGCTTCATGATTTTTAGGTGGCTACTTGTTGAGACTATGGCCATGTTGAAGGATGAGGAACCTTTGCATTAGTCACCTATCTGATCCACTTTCATATATGGATCATAGGTCTATCCTATAGATAGAAAACCAATCCAAGGTTATTGGTTTTCCTATATTTCCATATCAATATGGACCTATAGACTATATAACACTTTTCTATATTATAATAGGTCCAAAATAGACCCATTCTATCTCTGTAAGAAAAAAAATCTTGCATATGCATGGACCCTTCTTAAAATGGTGAACATAGTTGCAGGAATAACCCTGCTTGATACAATTTTACAAACTAGAGGTCCATATTAGCTCTAAGGTGGTCCCTTATGTTCCTTATATCTTACTACATTAGTGTGTGCCTTTAATGGCATTTAGCTGAGCTCTAATTTCCAAAATATAACCTTGTAAGAACTATTTTCTTTGGTAAAAAACCATTACCTTAGTTTAGCTTTGTCTATCGATTATTGCTTAGGCCAATTATATTGCTCTATCCTTTCTTTACTCCCATTAGTCTCGTGGATCTTACTATCAAATATTGACCTTTTGACCTATTTTTCACCATCAAATCTTCTTGTATGAAACAACACTATTCACTAATTTCCTGTCATGAAGATCCTTTGACATATTGACCTATCTTGTACCATTGGATCAAGATGTATGATGCAATGTAAACCATCAGATCATTGGGACCCACTATTTGAAATCCAATGACTACTTTATGACCTTAAAATTGATGGCCTTGTTATTATCAAATGACATTCATGTGACCATCATTAACTTTTTCATGACCATCAAATTTAAGCTCAAAATAATTAGTTTTACTCGAGTTTAAACTTGATGTTAGTATGAATGTCTTATGCTTTTAACTAATTTTAAAGGCTTGGATCTTGAAGCACAAGAATCATGGAGGCACCATATTTGTAGGAGATGTTTTTGATATTAAAAGGAATGAACCTATTTGATCCACTAATCTTGGGAACTTTGTACATATTTTTACAAAAAGTTTAAATGAGCTACCCTATGCAATTCTACATGACATCCATATACCTATCATGGTAAAAAATGGCTAAGTGTGGAAACTTAGTGAATTTTGATTAAAGAACCACTTTGAAAATGTATAAATCTTATTGTGATTTGGAAAATGACCTAAAACTTAGCATGTAGTAGCTAAGGACTAAGATGAATAAACCCATATGACCATTTTCTCCTAAGACTACCACACATGTGAGATATAACATTATCAAATTGCCGACTTAACTCAATTTGAACTTCTTTGCAAAATGGATAAACATGGAAACTTAGTGAATTTTATATGAGAGGCCAACTTTGTGTCTTTGTATCTTCTAATGCAATTCATTAGATGACTTGAAACTTGGCATATATGTTCTTTGGAGTAAAATGAACAAATCCATATGACCCATTCTTCTTGACTCATCCACATGTGGCAATGGTGATGGTAGAAAAATGCTTACTCAAAATTTTTGTCACTAGACCCAAAATGTCTAGTTGAATGCAATAGAGGACTAGATGAATGCTATGAGCTTCCTAAGTCATTTCAAGCACTCTTAACATCCCATGGGGTCTCTATAAAACTTTAAACTTGTCCCTTAGAAGTTGACAAACTACACTTTAAGTGTTTCAAAACCTTTATGATTAAACTAAGATCCTTGGACCACTCATTCCATCCAAAAAATTTGTTTACTTGCTCATTCATTAGTAACCTAGTCTATCTGGGCATAAGCTTGGTATGTGGGGCAAATTTGACTAATAGGCCTTAAAGGCCAAATTGGGGCCTTGCCTTACTCTGAGTATTCCCTGGTCCCCAATATAGTGTATCAAAGGATAACATAGGAATGGGGGGGCACCATTCTGAAAGCCCTATAGATCTCAAACTTTCCCTACCCATTAAGGCAATGGAATATTTCCCTACCTACTTCATCTATGCCAAGGAGTAAGGCAAGGGAAGCTTGCCTTTTTGATATCTAACTTTTCTTCACTTAATAGCATATCAAGGGAAGATTTCCTTCTTGATGCATAACAAGGGAGTAAGGCACAAATATCAAGGGATTTTTATCTTCTTGGTATCTAGCTTTGATTTTATTTTGGATTAAGGCATGGCTATCAAGGGAAGCTTACTTTCTAATAGATAGTTTTGTTTTTACCCTACCTACCTAGCTTTGCCCCACTTGATAAGGCAAGGGAAGTTTCCTTCCTGATATATATCTTTGTTCTTCTCATACCTAGTTTCCATTTCTAGAATAGATTCTTAGTTATCAAGGGAAGCTTTCTTCCTAATTTATAGTTTGCATATATTCTTTCCATACCTACTTAGCTATGCCCTACCTACTTAGCTTCTATTATTGGTAAGGAAAGCTTGCTTCCCATTAGATAGAATGAGAAATGAAGTTTTGAATCATGTTACGTATGTAATATATTTATACCATTAAGTATTCCTTACCTACTTTACCTACTTGAGTATGCCCTACCTAATTGAATATCTGAGCCATATCTTGATCTTGAGTATACCCTACCTAGATACATGAGCCATATCTTGATCTTGATTATGCATTACCTACCTTCTTTTACTTGTGTGTTCCCTACATACCTATCCTTCTTGCCATACCTTATTGAGTATGCCCTACCTACCTATCCTTATTTCCATACCTACTTGATAAAACACCCAAGCCATATTTTGATCTTGAATACATGTATCTAATCTGTATTTCATATAGGGATAAGGAGGGATGAGGAGAGAGTGATTAAGGATGATGAGGGTCAATGAGAGAGTGATTAGGGATGATAAGGGATGAGGAAGGAGTGATTAAGGATGATGATGGAGTGACTATGGATGATGAAGGTTGATGAGGGAGTGATTAGGGACAGTGAGGGTTGATAAGGGAGTGATTAAGGATTATGAATGAAATGAAAAAGTATTACACCATATCTATAAATAGGGGTAATATCTATTATCTAGGTGACCTTCTCTACCCACTGTGTGTAAGACTGATTCATTCCATTCTTTTTTATTGAATGGACATTGAAACACATGATTCAGATGAGGGGGAATCGATTGATCTATATCTTAAAAGGAGAGGGGGAATTATAACCTATATAGAGAAAGGAATGACTAAGGATGATCTAGCATAAGTAGAAAGACACTACAACCACCATAAAGGTATTGGAAGGAGTGATTAGAGATGAGAAAAGCTATTTAGTAAAGAAAAGCTAGATATCGAAAAGACATGCTTCTCTTTTCTTACTCCTTGGCATAGATGAATTAGGTAGGTTAAGCTTCCATTACCTTATATTGGGTAGGAAGTTTGAGATCGAGGTAGGGCCTTTAGAATGGTGACCCAAATATATTTATGGTGGGGCCCCCATTCTTGTGCTATCCTTTGACATATTTTATTGGGGGCTAGGGTATACTTAGAGTTTGATAGGGACCTGTTTGACCTTTAAAAACCACTAGGCCATGCCTAATCTCTAAGTATCCCTTCCCCAATACACTGGATTAAGGCATATGCCCTTAATTCTCTTCATAGATCAAGTTGGGTAAAGATCAGGTTAGGTATAGATCAAGTTAGGTTGGAACACACTCTATCAAATTGATGACCACCTATCTATCTATTTAGAAATTTGGTCTACTATGAACATACTATCAATGACATATAGAGAAAATGAGAAGTCAAATATGGGGTTGGGATTGGAATTCTCAACTAGTCTTCAGCTACCCCTATTTATATGGATATAAATTTGGATTCTCAACTCTAGGATTGGGAATCTTATATGCCCAAATCCTAATCTATATATGTAATTAATACAATTTTATCCTACCCTTTTCCCTGCCTACTTGATTTATGCCAAGGAGTAAGGCAAGGGATTTTTTTATTCTTGATACCTAGCTTTTATTCACCTAATATAACATATTAAGAGAATATTTCCTTCTCTATAGATATCAAGGGGGTAAGGATTAGATATCAAGGGAAGTTTGCCTTCTTGATATCTAGTTTTCTTTACTTTTGGATTAAGAAATGGTTATCAATAAAAGCTTGATTTTTGATAGATAGCTTTATTCTTACCCTACCTACTTAACTATGCCCTACCCAATAAGGAAAAGGAAGCTTGCTTCCAAATATATATATTTATTATTATCTTAACTACTTTTTGTTTATATAATAGATTTTAGCTATAAAGGGAAGCTTACTTCCCAATCTATAGCTTGAAAATATTATTTCCCTACCTAATTAGCTATGCCCTACATACTTAGTGTTTGTTTTTGGCATGAAAAACTTGCTTCCTAATAGATATAATGAGAAATGAAGTTTTTAATCATGTTACACATGTAATAGATCTATACCACTGATTATAACCTACCTTCTTTACCTACTTGAGTATGCACTACCTACGTTACCTACTTGAATATTGCCTATCCGATTGAATATCTAAGCCATGTTTTGATCTTGAGTATACCATACCTAAATATTTGATTGAATACCCAAGACATATCTTGAAAGGAAAGGGGGAATTTATACCTATATAGAAAAAGGAATGAGTATGGGACAATCATGCAGAAGCAAAAAGACACTACACTCACCATAAAGTATTTGTTTAACCCTAAAATAAAATGTTATGGGTATGTATTTCACTTTAAGATAGGGGTTAAAAATATATAAATGAAATGGCACAAGGATGATAATCATATCTATAACACACTACTTAAATTCTAAACATACATATAAACATACACTAAATTTATTATAATGAGATAGTCTAAATATGGAAAGTATAACTAGGCCAAATATAGAAATGATAAAGAATAAAAGTACTTATCCTATTTTGATGTTAATATAGTTCTAGATCTAGAACATGATGAAATCAAGTGGGAAGAAAATTCTAGAATAGTTGCTAGATTCTAGATCTAGTTCTTCTGGTTATCTAGATAGTTGCATCAACTTTAGATGGTTATGTCAACACTACTGTCTAAGTCTGACAATAGTGTCTTGTATACAATATCTAGTGAAATAGGATGCTACCGCCGAGAGGCTCATGGGTTTGGCTTCACCTTCATTCTGGTGCATTAAGATCTAGGTTATGGATTATTGTTCTTTATGAAATGGCAAAACCCTAGATTTTCATTTTCAATGTGACCTTAGGAAAAAATGGGTTAGTAGGCATATAGTGTCAAGCTGACCCCAATGAACACACTATAAAAATATGTTACCTACCTATCTAATACTGTGAAAAGAGCCTCAGACTATTGTAGCTCTTCCCTATGTGTTGGCTTATGTGTGAATCATGTAATGTGTGTAAAGAAATTATAACAATGACCTAGCTTGTAACTTGGAAAATCAAGCTCTTGGACTACTCCTTTAGTGCTTCAAACCTATAGAAGTGTTGTACCTATGACTAGTATGGAAATAGGGAAGCTTTGAATAATTGAATGTTTGATAGAGTGCTTTTTGAGAAGTGCCTCGGTCTCTTTGGTCTTTTCTAGGTGAGGAATGAATGAGAGTTGATCTTATATTTATATCAATATTTTTAGATTTATAACTCATATTAAAACACTTATGCCGACCATTAGAATACATTTCATTTAAAAATTTAATGACTTTAGGTCACTGAACAATCACATCTGGGTAGGATGGTAACGTCGATGTTACTATCTATCCCAAACATTAGTGTCTAGGGAGTATCAAAACAAGTATAGGTTCAAGACTTGTAGAGGTGTAAGATAAGTTCATTTTAAGCATTATGGGAAAGATAAATATTTGTATCATCAATATAAGACTAGCTGGGCTAAGAGATAGGCTAAGGGGCATGAGATAAAGTAGATGTGAGGCTTATAAAATCAAGAAGAGTGTAGAACTAGGAAGAACAACCAAGGTCTAAGTTTTCCAAGTTTACAAGACCAAGGTGCTACATGATCATAAAATATCATCTATAGTCCCCATTAACTTATAATGAAATTATTAGTTTAAAGGAAAAGAATAAGTACCTAGGTGTGTATATACACCTTATATTTGTTTGAGTTGAATTTGAGTGCTTTTGTTGATGACTGACCTACAACCAAGATCATATTATAGTGTAAAATTAGTGCATATAATATGGGTTAAAAGTACTTGAAATATATGGAAATTGAAAGAGCAAGGTTTAGGAATACACCCATGTGTTGATGTAACCACCTTACCTATTGGAAAGTTATTTTGAAAAATATGTATCATTATAAGGCTCTAAAATTTATATTAGGATAAATACAGTTAAATATTTAAAGTGTGTGTGTGTGTGTGTGTGTGTGTGTGTGTGTGTATATATATATATATATATATATATATATATATATATATATATATATATATATATATATATATATATATATATATAGAGAGAGAGAGAGAGAGAGAGAGAGAGAGAGAGAGAAAGAGAGAGCTTGGAAGGCACATATCCCCAATTTTGGAGCAAAAGTGAGTTGTCATATAGCAATTGAGATTAGCTCAACCATGAAACCCAATGATACTTATAACATGGTGAATCTAGATGATCAAGTCTAATCTAAAAACTTGGAAAGATTGAGTGATTATATCACCTCAACCATATGAAGAGGTGAATCAAATATTATAGTAGATTGGTTCAATATGGTTTGTAAAAGTCTAAGGGGTATCAGTATGTGCAATGGCTCTAGAATTTGAAACTGATTTGGATGTTAAAATATTAGGCACATGTTGTATAACATATGCAATTTAGATATGTATCATGCTACAACTATGTATAAAAATGATACCAATGTATATAATTATGCCACAACTATGAATCTAAATCATATAATTGTGTGATTTGGCCAAATTAGATAACTATGTAATTTTAGAGGACATGTTTATAAATCTTACCCCCATTATATATGGAGAAATATAAAATTGATATAATTACCAATGTGGAGGAAATGTTTCCAAAACATGTCCCCACTATAAACTGGATATGCTGAATACTAAATAGGTGTGGAGAACATGCTTCTAAAGCATACATCCACTGAATTTAAGAACTGATATAAGTACCATACTAAATTAATATGGAGAACATGCTTCCAAATCATGCTCCCACTAAATCTAAAATTTTTGAATGTGTGGAATCCATGCCCATATGACATGCCCCCACTGAATCTACAAACTAATATAAGTACTGAATATTGAATGAGTGTGAAGAACATGATTCCAAAGCATGCCCCCACTAAATCTAAGAGTTATGCCAAGTGTGGAAAACATGTTTACAAAACATGAATCCAGTAATATTCTTACCCTTTTAGGTGAGGGAAAAATAAGAATTGGGAGTTACCTCACCTCAAAAGGGTAAGACAAATATAAAATCTATGAATGTAACCATGTAACACATAAAAGTAACATGTCTAGGTAAATGTATCATTGAAGCACATATAACTGATGTGATCACATTAAGGCCTAATATGCATGATTAAGATCATGGAAATGTCTAGATAGTAATGTTACAATCTCAACAAGCAAACAAGCACACACATAAGAGCACTCAAAATCAAGTCCAAAGATAATGGCCCAAGGAGACCATAAACAAGGGGCATGTTTAAATGTCACATAGGCAAAGGGACATGACTTAGTCAAATGTCCATGAAATTAAGAATGACATATTCAAATGTCCATACCATAAAAAATGACATGATATAAATTTCAAATAAATCATACATAGGCATGGGGGTTGCAAGTAAGGGAACATAATCAAATGTTCAAATAAACAAGACAAAATAATCAAGGAAGTGCATTAAGTAAAGCATAAGCAACCATAATAAACATGTCATAATGGTCATGGATCCAATGTGTTACAAAAGTATGTCAAGTGTATAGTATATGAAATACCTCATGTAAGATATAGTAATGGATAATAGGCATGTGTAAGTACATATATAAGATCAAATATGATAGTGTAGAGTGTGTATGCAATATTAAATACACCTGATCTATAAATCAATCCTAGATCAAAGAGGATAAATCCTTCTTACACTTCTGATTGTAGATACATTAGATATTTAGGGTCATGACCAAGATGGATCTATTAAACCTAGAGAAGGGATTTCTTACCATAATAATATCACTAGTGAGGGTTCCAAAGCCTTAAGTCAAGAAAAACTATGCAATAACCCTAACTAGGTCCTATGTTTTCATATTCACTAAACTAATAACAAGTAAAGTCTAATCTAGTGGTCACCAAAGCTTATGGCACAAAGCAGAATTAGTAAACATGAAAGTAAACATGCATAAGAGAATCCTATTTAAGCTATGTATAGGTAATACCCTAATGCATGGAGAGATCAATATATTCAAAATCCATTACTTTATTACTTCTATCTTCTAAAGAGAGGAGAAAATTTAGAGATACTTACCTTGAAGATAACCCATCGAGACTCAATCTACCCTTTGGCTAAAGGTGATTCACAAGAAGTTGTTGTGGTTTGTAAGGATCATTAAAAAAGGCCAAAACATCCAAGACTTTTCCACAAGACATGAATCTTCTCTAAGTAGAAATCATAAGCTAAGACTCCTCAAGTAGAATGGTGGAAGAGAAGATTGTAAAGAAGCACAAATGAATAATTAACTACTATTATCTTTCTAAGAATGGAAAAATTAATGTTTTTATATATACAAATCTAACCCTAGTCCTTTTTAAAAGTTTAGGTAGACAAGGTTGACCCAATTGACCTTGTATCGTTATTGACAAAAACAAATTAGGTCACAACCTAGGTTAACTATGTGCTGACCTAGACCTTCAATAATTTTCTTCAATTAGAGTACAAGGTTGATAGGGATGACAATGTAACGTAAACCATCAAAAAGGATTTTGGGCTAAGGAAGGGTTAATGGAGGTAGAAAATAACTAAAGGTGGGTGAAAATTAGGAGGCAAAGCTTAGGGTAATGTTTTTAGGAGATAGATGGATTTATAACAAGTGGTATTAAGGGGATAAAAATCTTGCAAAGTACCAATGGTTTGCCAACCACTTTCCTAGTGCACCCCTTCAGACATGCACTTATAGAGATTGAGACTCAATGAATTCCTAGAAGATAGAAAGCATCAATAATTAATAAAGTTTGAAAATATTATGTGTATACATATGCCCCACTCGAATCTCATCTTGTGTCACTCAAGTGCAATATGGGATGGTACTTCGAGAAAAGAACTTAGCAACACATAATGCTGAGGCTAAAAAAAATTATAGCATTTTAAAGAAAAAATAACTAAAATTTAAATGACTAAAATGGAAATAACTAAAAATTAAAAGTAATGTATGCATACCTTGAATTACCTTTATCGTTGGATGGTTGTTTTTTATGTTTGTATTTTTGATCATGGAGGGCACAGAGACTGCTTTGAACAAACCCAATGATATAAAACTGAAGAGCAAAAACAAACACATGAAAGGCAAGATAATTGATGCTATGTGGATGAAACGTACTTGTAAATTTAGTAATATGGGGTGACAAGTACTATTTTAGACTAAATAATGAAGTCAAATTTAGAGTAAATCTAGTAACCAAAAATCTAAGGCTACTAAAGACCAAAAAACTCAAACAAGTAAACTTTAAGGAAGAAAGGAAAACTCACGAAGTCAAACCAAGAATACAAGTCAAAAATGGATGGTAATCAAACATAAATGTGAAAGCAGTAACAATCCTTACTTAAATAAAGATGGGTAAGAAAAATGGTAAAACAACATTGATGAGTGAGCAGTAACAATCCTTACTCAATCATCAATGGAGAAAGTGTGTAAAAGGGAAAATAACATTGGTGAATGAGAAGTAACAAGCCAACTCCACTCAATAATGGAAAAATTACATGAAAGTAGAATTGAATGTAGTTGTCCAAAAAAAAGGGTAGTACAACAATAATAAATGAAAAAAAGAGGTAAATCAATGCTCGAGATGTAGAGTCATGGTGTAAATATAATCCATAATCACTCAAACATATTGTTTGGTACTAAAGATAGATAAAATTGAAACAAAGTAGTGCTAACATGTTTTTAAGATGTTAAGAAGGGAAAACAAATTTAGAATCACACATGATTGTCAAGGGGAAAAATGAAATGGGTGGAGGGTAGGATGAAGGAAAAACCAAGGTAGAGAAACTCTTTATCAAATTCAAGACACTAAAATAAGGTTTGTTAAAACAAGAGGACTTTTGACCTTAAGGACTTTGAATAACTTTTCTTACCCACACAAGTCTTAGATCAACAAATGCAATAGGTAGATCATCCCATGAAGGCTATATGCATGAAAATAAAAATAGACCTACCTTCCCACAACATGTTCCCCATTCCTCAGGACCCGTTATAAAGCCATTGGTCTACTACGAAGATTGGGTACTTGCATGAGAAAGTAGGTAGAACCATACAATTTGTTGAATTCTCCTATTCTAATCTACTGGCCCACTGCACCCTAATGGACCTTGGCTCTATCATGAGGCTAACTATGGAGTTTGAGCTTTAATTAGAGATAGGATATGTGCTTTTAATCATGTCTTTTGGTGTGATTTTGACTTTTGAAATTTATATGTTGACTTTTATATATCATTGCCTTTTGTTATAAATATTTTGGATTTTAAATTTCTTGATGACATTTTCTATTCCTCCTCCATATGGATTTGAAAGACCAAACATGGGTGCTCAATATGACTTTTATTTGAATACTTTGGACTTAGTTACTAAGAGAAATAAATTAGAGAGCATGGTGTCTAAGAGTCTTTGTTAAGTCAGGTGAAATAAAAGTGTTATTTTGACTTCAACTTTGTTTTATCCAATGTGGAGCTAAAGGAAATGAAATCAAGAGGAATGAAACATGAAGTAATTTGAATTAATTCAAGTCACAAAAATTGTGACAAAGGATGAAAAAGGGATACAATGACATTGAAGTGTGATTCCTTATCATAAGAATGACGGAAGTGTAGGAAAACATGCTAATGTAGTTTGTTGTGCAAATTTTCTCTATTAAAGAAGCAAAATCCAAAGTTGAGAAAAAGGATAAAAAACTTAGAATTATTGCAAAAACCATTATAGACAAGGAATACTAAATGAAATATGGTAGTTTCATGAGGAATGCTAGGTACTATCTATGGTCTTACACTATAACTCATAAAATAAAAACCCATGAGGGTGCATAAAAAATGTAAAAAGCAAATGAAAAATAATATATTTGTGAGGAAGGCCAGGTTTTATCCATGGTCTTACATTTCAAATCACAAAAGAGAATCCAAAGGGGGTGATGAAAAGTATTGGAAAGAAAAGAAACAAGGAGAATAAAAAGAAAATCATGAGGAAGATCAAGTCTTATCTGTAGTTTTACAATGAAACTCATGAGAAAAGAGAAACCAAAAGACCAAAAGGAAGGATGATGGTTTGTGAAAAAAGAGAATTATTGTAGAGGGTGAGACCCATGTAAGTATCTTGCAAAAAGTGTTAGTAGGATAACATATAGAAAGTATGATAATAAGGGAAGGAATTAGGTAAAATACTTCTTTAAGAATTGCAGATTTGTGGGCTCTTTGAAAATATGGCCTTCATTAATTTAAAGGCGATAGGTGATAGGACCAAAGATGTCTTTGAATAGATAAGACCCCTACCAGTTTTAGGCATATTTACCTTCTTTGTCATGAGTGTAGTCTAGTTTAAGGACAAGATCACCAACATTAAAAGTGCAAACTTTAACTCATTTATTATGTTATTTGGAAATGTGGACCTTGTATTAGTGATTGTGTTGCAGGGGTAGAAAGATGATGTTCATCAAGGAGATCAAGAGAATGAAGGCAAGAATCACATAATTATTCATCAGGTATGATACCATGAAGAGAGATATAAAGAGAGGGAAGCTCAAATTCTAATGGGAAGACTGATTCAAAACCATAGACTAGCAAAAATGGCATTACTTTAGTAGCAGTGTGTATGCTAGTGTGATAGACCCAAAGAGTAGGATATAGATGAAGATGTCAATCTATATAGGTTTCATAAATTGTCTTTTGGATGATTTTATTGGTAGCCTTGGCTTGGATATTGCATTATGGATGGTAGGGTGTGGAAAATTTGTGATTTATTTTAAATTTAACATAGAGTTATTTAACGTCTTTATTTTTGAAGTTACCACCATTGTCAAAAACTATAGCATGAAGAACACCAAAGGGTCAAATGATTTGATTTAGGATTAATTTATAAATGGTGGTACTAGTGACATTGATAAGGGTAATTACTTTAACCCATTTAGTAAAATATTTTATGGCTATGATAATAAAGACATGCCTATCTTGAGATTGAGGTAGTTTTCCTATGAGATCTAATCCCCACATGGAGAATGGCTAGGGAGACTCCATAGTTTGAAGCTCAATTAGAGGTGAGTGGATTAGATCATCATGAAGTTGGCAAGGAGTAAAATTTTTAGAAAATTTAATGACATATTTTTCAAGAGTAGGCCAAAAGTATCCCATACATAAACATTTGTGGGCTATAACATGTTTTCTATAGTGGCCACTACAAATTCCCCCATGGGCTTGTTCAAGAAGAGGAGGAGCCTCTTCTTTTATAACAAAATAGAGCAAGGTACCTTAAAAATTATGATAATACAAGATATTATATCAAAATACATACTTGAAATCTTGTTTGTGAATGTGAGTCTTTTTATGGGAATCAATGTTTGGAGGATAGGTTTGGTATTCAAGAAATTGAAAAATGTTTTTATACCATAGGCTTTTTCAAATGGTAACAACTTCAATATGGAAAATGAGTGAATCTTGTTGTTGAATGGAATATGGGTATTTTCTTATTTGGATAAGAAAAGTGGAATCAGTAAGAACTTGGTGTGAATGAAAAAGGGATGCTAAAGAAGTAAGTGAATTAGCAATAGAATTTTGATCTTGAAGGATAGGCTCAGTGATAAAAGAAGCACAATATTTGGAAAGGCTAGTTATTATTTGATGATAAGAAATGAGATTTTTGCTTTTGAATTTATTACCACCATTGACCTAATGGAAAATGAGTTTGGAGTCACCCAAAGCATGCAAATATTTAATATCTAAATCAAAGGTTGCTATGATGCCTAGGATTAAGGCTTCATATTTTGCCATGTTGTTAGTGACATCGAATGTAAGGCAAAATGCCAAAGGGATAATTTTACCAAGAGGAATAGTGAGTATAAAGCCTACCCCAACTCCTTAAAGGCATTTGAAACTATCAAAATGAAGGGCCCATATATCTTCATGTAAATCAATAATAATTTTAGGAAGTTCTTCGATAACTACTTTTGTTTTAGTAGTATCAAGGAAGATAGAGGACTCGTCAATATTACTTACTTCAAGATCAATAATGAATTTATGAAAGTAATCTTTAAGAGATATGGCTTCATTAAGACCTTTGATATAGAAAATATTATCATCAGGAGGATTATCTTGAAGGTGGTCAGTAGCTAATACAGGAGCTATGACAAATTGATTAGTAATAATTTGTCTTTTGATAACTTTTTGTGTAATAATTCAAAGATCAAAATCCATGAGGAGGACCATCTACTTGCCAATTCTATATCCAAGAAGAAAGGCTTTGGAGAAGAAATGGAGTGGATCAAAATAAATGATAAATAAATAGTTTCATAAAGCATGTAATGTCAGAGCTTTTCGACAACAAAATATATGGTGAGGCAATCACATTCTATTTTTGTATAATGTTTCTTATAGTCGATGAGGCCCTGATTGATATAATATATGGCATATTCCCTCTTAGTATCATCTTGTTGGGAAAACATTTCCCCAATTGATATGGGTGTGGAAGAGGTATATAAGATTAAAGAATGATCATTAGAAGGTTGATGAAGAGTAGGTGGGTGAAGCAAGTATTCTTTCATATTGTCAAATGCTTTTTGACAAGGATCCATCCATTCTAGGGCATTACCTTTCTTAAGAAGAGAAATAAAATAATATATATGGTAGGCCATTTTAAAGATGAACTGTCTAATTAATCTAAGTTTACTGAGATAAGTACGAATATCTAGAATGGAAGGAGGGATGGACATGTTGACAATAGAAATGATCTTGGTGTGATCAATGTCAATGCCATGAAGAGAGACTAATAATCCTAATAATTTTCTAGATGTGACACTAAAAACACACTTGTAAGGATTTATTCTAATTTTATATTTAATGAGGTGATCGAAGATGATAAAAAGATAAAAAAGATGAGTTTTGTGGGTTTTGGACTTGGAAATGAGGTTGTCCACATAGGTTTCTACAAATTTGTGGATAAAATCATGAAAAATGTGGGTCATCACTTGTTGCTAGGTAGCTCCAACATTTTTGAGGTGGAAGGGCATTTTAATGTAAAAATAGGTGCCCCATTCCATGGTGAAAGTTTTCATATGTTGGTCTTTAAGGGCAATGTGAATTTGATTATGACCTGAGAAACCATTCATAAGGGACAACATTTCATAACTAGCGGTGGAATCAATGATGACATTTATAAAAGGTAGGGGGAAGTTGTCCTTAGGATAAGCAAGATTAATATTATGAAAATCAATGCAAATGTGAATGACCATGGTAACTTTATTTTGAATAGGGATAATGTTAGAGAATAATTCTAAATAGTCCACAGGTTTGATAAACTTAGCATCAAGAAGTTTGATAATTTCTTTATGGCATAAAGTTGAAACTTCTGGTGGAAATTTCTATTAGTTTTATCACATGGGTTTAGTGTTAGGGTAAGTGATGATGTTGTATAACATGATGCTAGGGTCAATACCAGGCATGTCCTCTTAGGACCAAGAAAAATCCTCATGATATTTATCAAAGAATAAGCTAAAGTTATCATGTTTAGTTGGTGTGAGTTTGTAAGAGACTATAATTGGTTGAGGACATGATGGGGTACCATATTTGATTCAAGTAGTTTATTTGATAAGCATAAAATTTCCATCTTTGAAATGATATGGTTCATTAAGTAAAGAGGAAATGGGATTTGCTTTAGGATCAATGCTAGCATTGAAGTTATTAAAACAAGGGGCTTTCTTTTTGAAATTCTTGAGTTTGTGATGCTGTCAAGGTTCAAGGCCATGAAGCAATTCAAGAATGGATTCATCACTAGGCAAAGTGGGAAGAGGACCATAATACTTGACATATACTTCAAGATCAAGAATTTGATTACAATGGTGATTATATTTAGAATTTATCTAATGTACATCTATGGCCTTGCCATTTAATGTAATCTCAAGAGTAGGTGGAGTAGTGGAAGAAGGTTGATAGGGTTTGATTGGTTTGTTGTTAGCATCATTGACAAGGGAAAAATTATATGTAATGATTGGATCGGTAGGTAGTATAGAAGATGCAAGGATTTATGGAGGTTCAGAAGGTAGGATTTATTCTACCACCTAAGGAGTATCAATAAGTGGATAATTAATAGGAGGTACATGACCTTCAAGTACTAACTCAAAGTTAGTGGAAATGATATGAACATCACAATTGAAATCATGCATTTGGGCTAAAGTTTTATGATAATGTTGAACATCCAAGTCTCATGAATGAGCTTGGGACATGATGTAGTTATCATCATAAGTTGGATAAGTTGTACATGCTTGAGATTCAAGAGGAGTTTTGGAAGGGGAAATACCTAGATCACTGAATTTACATGGAGACATGATTAAAGGATCTTGGGATAATTTAGCCACTCCATAATCATTTCATGTGAAGGAATATTTTGTGTAAGAGGTTTTTTGAGCATTACATGGAGGGGGAAATCAGTGATCTCATCAATGAGAGGGATGGTGTGATCATGAGGTAATAAATAAGGAGGAAGTTAATCTGAGATGTAATGAGGTAGCTTAGTAGTGTTGCAATTATGTTGTAAGTCATTAGGCTCATCATCATCTAAATCAACAAGAGTGACATGTAAATCTAGATTATTGTTGATAAATTTAGGTAAGGGACCATTATTGATTATTGGAATGGTAGGAATGCAATATTGAGATTTAGGATTGGAAATTTGAATACTTTAAGGGTTGGGATAAACCTCATGTTTATACCTATTGGTATTTTTAGGTTTTACCCTAGCTAAGAAAAGGGGATTGTTCAAGTCCTCTTGCTCAAACCTAGTCCAACATGGGACTGAACTTAGGCTATGAGTCACCTAATCTTAGGTTAGATCTCTAGAGAAAGTTGGTTTCCTCTTGGATTTGTCACTTATGCTAGATCTAATACTAATTCTTACTTGGAAAAGGGAGAGATATTGACAATGATTCATAAAAGCATATAAAGTGAGGTGATGCACGAGATGTTTGGTCCTCACACTTGCACAAGACACACTATAAGACACTTCCATGACTGCTAAATATCACTTCATTTACTTTTTGATCGATTTCACATAAGTATTACATGCAAATGCTTGGATTAGCTATCAACCTAATATGGGAGGGCAATTGTCTACTTCCACATTGACCAATAGACTATGTATGCACTTAGAGTGACATGAGAGAACTACCAAAACACTACATAAAGGTGAGGAAATCAAGACAGAGACAAGGAACACGTAACTTAACTTAAACACATCAATGAACTCATGAAACACACTTCAAATCAATTTTTAAAATGAAGGAATTCAGTACTTATTGCATCATAGAGGTGTTACAATGCAAATCTCAGTAGAGTCTAGTCATGTTAAAGAGAAGGATCCATTTTAAGGCTTAAAATCCTATATATATATATCAGAAAGGATAAAAAAGATGGGGAAGGATGCCCAAAAAAATGGAGAAGGGGTCATTATGATCAAGATTTTTGATCCTTCAATGTTGATTTAGTTAGAATGGATCATCATGCTCAGATTACTTTTGGAAAACAACCATAGCAATCATATTAGTCCCTTTCAATCTATTTTTGGTCTACATTGATGCTCCTTATAGTTATAACCATGGGATCAAGTCATTTTCAAGATGAATTCTAGCATCAAATCCATTTACAATAGCTAGATCAATCTTTTTCAATCTCCTTTTGGTGTTGATGCCATTACAATAACTCAATCAATCCATTTTGATCTTAGAGACATTGATTTCTCCTCATTAGCTCCCTAATGGTTCATATTTGGTGTGAAAAAATAGAGAAAAGGGGTTATGATCATGTTACTAGCTTTGGTGATGATCTCATTAAAACCAACATGTCTGCCTCTATGGTATTCCTTTGCAATATTGGCTCTAGCTCGACCTTGACTAAATCAACTTCAACTTTATATATTGGCCTTTGATCTTGAGCTGATATTTCCCTATTGTGCCAACTAAAAGCTCTTCATTTGCTCTATAGGATCCTACTAACTCTTTAACCTTTCACACACTATATATCTAATTTTGTATAATTAAATGTGTACCATTGATCTTATGCCAAATTAAAGCACTTATGACACTTGGCAGGAGCTCATTCATCCTTGAGGTCATTTAACCTATTGACTCCTCACTCACTATTAGATTTCTATATATGAATGAATATGCACCATTGATCTACTTAGACCCACTAAAATCTATCCATTAATGCTCATCATTGGGTCGCTATCAGGATACCTAAGATCTTGCCACTTATCAATGTCTCACTTATGCTGACCTTTTGACTTAATGCTCATCATTGATCTTGATGGTACAATTGAATGCATGCCATTAAATCTTAGGACCCACTGACATCTGTCAGGTTACTGATTACCATTGGATATTTAATATGAATGAACACCAACCATTGATCTTGATCATTTTAATTCCAACAAATATTTTATGAGGCTTGAACTTGATGTCCACGTGCCTATTTCATTTTACAATATTAAATTTGAGGCTTTATATCTTGAGATTACAAGCTCATCAAGATATGAATTTTGTAAAGAATGTTCTAGGTATGACTAAATTTATGTCCATATATTTCTTTTAAATCGAGAGGATTTCTAAGCATATTTATAAAATTCATAAATGAGCTGAATAATCCATTTTTTGTGACATCCTGATGATGGTCTAGCTCTTTTATGTTTTCTCAAGTCATTTTTGATCATCTTTAAAGGCTTATATCTACATATAACAATTGCACCAAGACACCAAACTTGCATGGAATCATTATGACATAAAATACATTTTATTAAGGAACTCTTAAGACTAGATATGCTAAGTTTTAAATTATAGGGTGACAATTTGATCTATGGGGGTAAAATTGACAACATTCTAATGAGTCAGTTGGGAAACATGTCTATTATGCTTGAGAACTAGACCATCTGTATGACTTTTAGACTCATAAAGTAATGATAAGTTTGATTCAAGGTTATAAAAAACACCTTTTACTATAAAATACAATAAATTCCACCAAAACAAGAAGGGAAACACATAAAATAGGGAGGCCAACCTAACTAAACAAGAATGAACAAACTAATGTGCTCAGACAACACTTGGAGGAAAGAAAAAAACTAACTATGCATAGGCAACTTGGCTTCCTTAATAACAATGTTTCAAGTGTATCCCATTAATTGGGATGGGAATCTCCTCATGATCCATATTTGTAAGTTGTAAGGCATTGTGGGATTTGCAGCTAGAGATGGTGTATGGACCACTCCAGAAAGAGTCAAACTTTGTATGCCTTCCTAGCTTAACTCTATCCTCATCCCACTTGAGGACCAAATCTACTTCTTTGAAACTTCATGAAGAATATCCCTATCAAAGGTTATCTTTACCTTTGCTTGGTGGATTTCCATGGATAGTATGAATTGATGTCTTATCTCTTCCAACTCCATAAACTTAGCATATCTAATCTCTATAGGTTCATTCTTTAATAATCAAGTTGATGCATCAGTTTTAGGGCAAGAAATTCATGATAAATAGACATTCTTGCTTCCTTAGCATATACAAACTTGTAGGGAGAGTTAGATCTTGACCTTTTCTAGGTGATCATATTAGCCCATAGAGTTGAATTTAATTTTAGATGCCATGATCTTTGATTATCTTCAATTATTCTTCTTATGATCTTCAATAGGTTCTTATTAGTGGACTCAAAAAGACCATGTTGAACTACCCATTAGCTAATTTTAGACCCTGTAAAGGCCATAAAATTTTCAAAAATGATGGTTGAAGGACTCCAAACCTAGTAATCAGACCTTCATAGAAATCTAGAACATTGGTCTCGTTTGCCTTCTTCAATGCTACTACTTTTGTCCATTTAGTGAACTTATCTGTAGCAGTCAGTATCCATTTATGACTTGAGATTGAAAGGGGGTTAATGAGACCAATAAATTATAATCTCCATTAGATAAAGGGATGATCCATTGCAATTGGTTGGATAGGTAAGGCTGAAAGCTTCACCTTCCATACAAACATAACACATTGCCTATATTTCCTAACCCATGCATGAAAATCACCAAATAAGCTTAGCTAATAATACCCACCCCTCATGATATTATGGGCTATATTCCTTGCTGAGTAATGTCCTCCACCATGTCCATCATGGAAATCTTCAAGAAACCTTTCCTTTTGATGTTGTTTAATGCATCTTAACAATATGTCATTGATATCTTTATTGAACACAATACCATCAACAAGAAGAAATGAAATAAATTGCAATCTAAGGTATCTTCTTTTTAAAGGGGTTAGGTGAGATGGATAAAGACCATCTTGGAGATATCTTACCAAATCATGATTCTAATTGGAAGGTGAGGTGAGGTGAGCTACAACTTCTTCATCATTTGACACCATAACCACCTTATTGGCTTCTTGTAAGTCTTGGGCTAGATGCTCACAATGTCCCTTACCTCTAACCATCTTTGTGACATTTATATCCACATCATATTCCATTACTTTTTTTATCCAACCAACTCTTTTCTCATTTATATCCTTGTTCAAGAGAAATTATTTGATACTTGGATGGGAAACCATTAGATGTATCTTATTATTAGACAATAAGTATCTAAATTTATTGAGAGATCTAATAATAAAAAGTACATGATTTTCAACAAAAGAGTACCTTATTTCATATTCTTCCAAGTCTTAATTGAAGAAGGCTATTAGTTTCTTTAAGGCCTCCTAGTTCTACTGCATAAGAATGCTTGAAATGGTGTCAATGTTAGCATAGGTATACAAAATAAAGTCCTTTGAGAAATATGGGTTCATGAGCATAGGAGCACTAGCTATGGCTTTCTTAATTTCTTAAAAACTCTTTATTCTTTCCTTAGACTAGTTGAAGATCTAATTCTTCTTTAGCATGGCTATAAGTGGCTTAGCTAAAGTGGCAAAATCTAAGATGCATCTTCTGATAAAATTGATCTCTCTTAAGAAAATTTGCCATGCTCTTTTGTACTTGGTAAGGGAAAGTGCAAGAGTTGAAGCTATCATTTTAGGATCTATGCTTAAACCATGCTTTGAAACTATATGTCCAAGAATATTACCTTCATGAACTGAGAAGATACACTTTTTGGGATTTAGGGATATCTCAAATTATCTACATCTTTCAAAAACTTACTCAAGGTGAACCATCTGGTCACTTGTATTCTTTGATAACACTATTATATCATCTAAATACACCATCACAACCTTATTAAGAAGGCCCTAGAATACCATATCCATGGGTCTCTGAAAGTTTGCTCCAACATTGGATAGACCAAAGGGCATATTTTTATATGCAAATGTCCCCTAATTTATGGTGAAGGCTATCTTGAATTAGTCTTCCTCCTTGATCCAGGGTTCACTTTAAGAGGCCATGATGAAAACCCATTAGGTTTGTTTAGGTGAATTAGATTCATAGAGTTGGTGAATTCAAGTTTGAAGATGAAGGGGAAAATCACCATGTTTGTTTTCTACATAACGACCTAATAGGTGACAACATTTGACTGAAATGATAGTATACTCAGTATTGTGTACATTTCTACTATCGTGCAATATTGTACTACTAGGTGACACTATGCTACTATGTGATAGTAGCTACCATGTGAATTAATTCCATCACTCGATAATATGATGCTAGGTAGTGTCATATTGTCATGTAACACTAGTCTATTTATGATATCTAATGCCACTACATAATAATATCATGCCAGACAATGATATGCTATCGGGTGATACCATGTTGTTGGGTGGTAATATGATGTCAAGCTGCAACATGGTGTTGAGTGGTAGCATGGTGCCATTTAGTAGCATCTTATCACATAGCACCATATTTCCACCCAACACTATGTTGTGGGGTAATAGCATGGTACTGGGTACTAACATGGTACTAGGAGGCAATGTGGTGTTGAGAGGTAGAATGGTACGAAATGATATCATGGTTTTAGGTGGAAACACCCTACCCCATGATAGTATGGTGCTAGGTGGTAATACCTTACCCCATTATAACATGTTATCGAGTGATAGCATGGTGTCATAGAACATCTTACTACTAGACGACACTATGCCACCATATATCCTACTTTTATTGAGTGATATTATGCCCCTATCTCTTATCGATCATACCAACTAGTTGCTCTAGTTCTCCTCATGGATTATAAATACCCCCATAATGACCCCACTTTCATAGTTTGTTCTAAGGTTTTTCTCATCCTCCCTTCTCTTTTTAGCCTTCATCTACTACATCTTCAAAGTCTATAATAAATTTTCAATGACTTATAGATCCATGAAAATTGAAATAGAGGTGATCTAAAATTTGATTTTCAAGAATCTATTATGTTTGGATTTCTTGAGAATGGTGGAACAGGCATAATCCTATGTGGATTGGATAGATCAATGTGAACTCAGAGGCCTTGTGCAAATGCCTCAATATGATATAACAATCAATAATAACCTGATAAAATCTTTGGTTGCTTATTATAACCATACTAAGACCCATTTCTATGTCCATTTTAATAATAAATCAATATACTTTGACACCTTTCCATTAGATATCCATAATTTAATAGGCCTTCCACATTGTAATGTAATGCCTATTAACACCAAGGTTATCTTATCTAATGTTGACAAAAAATACTTAAAGTCAGTCTACAAAGTGGCCATAGACCCGGTAGGTAAGTGTTAGATTTATTAAGGATATTAATATTTTTTAATTATTCCTTGAATATTTATTATAATTTGTTTGATATCCTAATTTCAAAAGCATGTTTTCTATTTTCATTACATATAGGCAGAACTAAAGGGGAATCCTAGTTGAAAAAATTACTAATCCATTTCTCAAATCTATTATGCATTTCTTCCAAGCCAATATTGTTTTGTAGGGAATACCATTGAACATTCCCTTCTAAGATGTTTACTACATTCTTAATTCTCTATCAGGTGTTGTATGTGACTAGTATATAGTTATATCCAACAGGATTAGGGATGAGTTAAATTTTGTATTTTTGAAGGATACTAACACCATTGCATCTTCCAACTATATTCTAGCCTTGTATTTTGAGGCCTTATATGATATATAGAATAATACAATTCCCACTACCTTCCATCAAAAAATAAAATCTAATGTTTTATCTATCAAGGAGTAGGAGGTAAGTTTAGTTTTCCTAATAGTCTCCTCTCTTACTTTATACATATTTCAAATTTTAACATTTTTTAGCCTGAGTTATTACAGGTAACAGTGCAAGCATATGCCATAAGAAAATAGATTGCATCCAAATTTTGGTTTATTCTAGAGGGCTTTGGTGATACCCAATCCATGGAGTCTTTGTTTAATTCATTTTGAATTTATAAATGCCCAAGAAGTGATTTTGTTTCATCTCCACTTCTAGGTTTCCCCAAATTTCTTTTCATGTTTATTTCTTGTTTTATTTAATGGAAAAACATATTTTTCATATTAGTTTTTTTAATTTAATTTTTATAGTTGACTCTCAAATTGTTGTCATTGAGGATTCTGCCTAATAACATAATCAATGTTTGCCACCTTAAAATTTTATTTTTGAACTGAAGTTTCTTAGAATTGGGTAGTTTATTAACTAGATAATTTAATCATTTTGCAAATGAAACCACCAATGCCACTCCCACAAGGACAATAAAATGGGAAGATCCAACTCCCACAAGGAAAATAAGAGGGGAAGAGGCAACTCCATCAAGGACAATTAGAATGGAAGAGGCAATCATCCTGATAGGTAATAACACATTTGATTTGAATTTGCATTAATTTTATGTTTTTGAATTAACTAATTTTGAATAATTTTTTATTTTGTAGTCCATCCAACATCTATGAGGATACCAAGAAGTATACCACCACCCCCACCACCCATCTGGACTCATAAAAGAGGAAAGAACATCTCCCTTCTTGCACAGAGAAGAGGAGCCTTGCAAATTTTTGATTTCTCAAATTTCTCTGTTGGTGGCATTTCTAGTGCACATGGTCTTACATGTTTACAACAAATTGATCTAGATGAAGAGTTTCTTGGAATCAAAAGTGGGGCCCCAACTGATGGTGGATTCAATCTACATGATTTTATTCAAGTTGCTAATGTGCATACAAATGTGCCTTCTATGACTACCTCTTACCCAACTACCCCACCCCACAATGATAATTTAAACATCTTTGATGATTCAATCACTAAATTTTCATTGGAAAATCTAGTTGTAGAAAATCTACTTGCTAATCTTAGGGAGGGTGCTATTGATGAATTTAATGATTTAAAATAATGGGAGATAAGGGAAAAAACACTTCTCAAAGAAATCAATGCCCATTATCACAACCACTCCCAAAGAGCTAATTTGTTTTCACTTGTTCAAATGAACCCTTAAAGATTGATGCTTTATTCTAGCAAGATCAATCTAGATTAATTTATGTTAACAATGTTTACAATGATAGGGTTTTAGGGATTATGGTAAACAGGTTGAAAAATTTAAATGGAGAATCCCAGGCCTATTTCAATAAATGGGCTAGAGATATAAACCTTGTTACCATTGCACAAGCAGAAAAGAAAAAAGCTAAGGTAAGTTTTCATTATCTATACTATGTATTTAATTAATCATAACATACCTGGTAACACAGTCGTGCATATTCATAATAGACATCTGTAGGCTCTATTGAATGGGTTTTTATTCTTAAGGGGAACATGTGTAATTATACAATGTATCATTCATTTCATTCACTATATTTGGAATATTTGAGTGGGGTTCACTTGCCAAATAATGTTGAGTTAATGAGACTTGGCAATAACATACTTTCTAAATCACAATAAACTATGTAAGAGCCTCATATATTTTATTCATTATGCTTTAGAAAGTATGTTGTTGCCAAGTGTCATTAACTCAACATTATTTGGCAGGCGAACCCCACTCAAATATTCCAATTGTAGTGAATGAAATGAATGATACATTGTATAATTACACATGTTCCCCTTAAGAAGAAAAACCCATTCAATAGAGCCTACACATGACTATTATGAATATGCACAACTATGTTATCAGGTATGTTATGATTATTTAAATATATTTTGTTATTTTCCCTTTAATTGTATAACATGTATTTTAGTTATTAAAGTTTGTATGTGTTTGAGTCTTATATATTATTTGTTAATTGTAGGAAAAATATGAAAATTTGAAGAAATAATCACAACTTATTAATGTACATTTGAAAAATGACCATAAAAGTATCAACTCAGTGATTTAATTGAAGGAAAAGCTTGTTCTGTTAAATAAACAGAACAAACTTTGAAGAAAATAATTAAAGAGTATGGGATGGATCCAAGCATTTTATTGAAGCAAAAAATAGATACAAATCCAACTATTATTTTAGTTGGTGATGCATTAAATGAGGAGACGGTATATCTTAAAAATATCAATTCTACTGTAGAGGATTTTGAGAAGGAAGGATTGATAATGGAGGATACATAGGCAGGTCAAGACAACGGGGTTTCCATGGAGGGCGATGACAAATAATAACTGGGTGGAGAATATGTTCCAAAAAAATGTTAATTTATTTCAAACACTTTATAATGTTTAAAATGACAGTTTATAATATTTCAAACTTTTTATATCATGTTTGTTTCAAAAACACTTGTTTTATTCAATAGAGGTTATAATGTGAATGATATTTTACAATTGTTCCAAATATTCTAGGTATATAATTTTAATATTTTAAATATTTAAAATGTATTGTGGTCAAGTTTATGTATTCTATGGAGATAAAACAAAGTAAATATGCTATGGATATTGTTCTAGTAGTTGTATTTGAAAAAGTGTTGGTTGAATGCATTGTTTAAATATTCATTAATCTAAACTATAGTGGAGGTAATGTTAGGAAATTTAACTATTGATATTATTTATAGTTATAATGTTATGTAATAACAATATAACATATATAGGATATGTGGAGATTGTGGTGGAATTTGGAAATATGTGATCCCCAACAATAGGATAAATATTTCTTATATATTTGTGTAATGGTTCTAATGTAAATGTGCAATAGAATAAACTTGGTGCGATTAAAATATTTGTCAATATTTTTTTTCAACACTTATGCATGTATTAAATCTATGTATAGGCTCTCCAAATTACTATATTTTATAGTTGTTCCAAATACTCTAGGTATATAATTTTAACATCTTAAATATTTAAAATGTATTGTGGTCAAGTTTATATATTCTATGGAGATAAAGTAGAGTAAATATTCTATGGAGTTATACTATTCTAGTAGTAAATATCAATCTAAACTATAGTGGAGGCAATGTTAGGAAATTTAAATATTGATATTATTTATAGTTATAATGTTATGTAATAACAATATAATGTATATAGGCTATGTGGAGATTGTAATGGTTCTAACGTAAATGTGCAATAGAATAATATTGGTGTGATTAAAATATTTGTCTATCTTTTGGTTCAACACTTATGCATGTATGAAATCTATGTATAGGCTCTCCAAATTACTATTATAGGAAATTAAGATAATGAAATCAACAAATCTTAATAATTGGAGTTTTAATGGCATGAGAACTCGTGCCCTATGGTGAAACATTCATGTCTACACATAACACTTATATGATACAATGAAATTCTCTATAGAATGTTAATTGGAATTATGATTGCTTCTTAATGAATCACTTACATTGCAAAGTTATAGAAGTAATATTTCAAATACACATAATGATAATAGGACAAATAAAGTGCTTAATTACAATGTATTAGATAAGATTCATAATTGAAACATTCAGGAAATAGATTACATAATTTAATTTATTTGAAGATGAAAGAATATGAAATATTTCTAAAAACAGTAATTGCTATACTTATCAAACCAAAAGTCAGGCAAATTTAAATTGGGAAGATGAAAGAATATGAAATATTTTAGAAATAGATTATAGAATTATGGTGGGTTTACAAGTTTACATGCATGAAATAGATTACATAATTTAATCTATTTGAAAATGCAAAAATTCTAAATAATTCAGAAAACAATAATTGCTATACTTATCAAACTAAAAGTCAGGTAACTAAAATAATCCTCGAGAAACTTGCTCACTGTATGTGTGATTTGCATCTACCATACTAGTGATGTATTCAGTCTTGGTATTCACATCCTCTATATTGGTATTAGTCATTCCTCTTTTTTAATTATAAAACTTCATGTTGTGACTGATCTGTTATAAGGAAACTTGTCCAAAGAAGAATGTGAAACATATAGTCTCAAGCAAGTCTCTAAATTTTTATCCAATCTATTTTTAAGTTTTGACTTCACAAAGGATAATGCACTAAACACTCACTCATCTTCCACAGAACCCAAAACTATTATTTTAAAAAGTTCATATAATCTAAAATATTCATTAATACTTTCTTGTAAGATGCTACTTGGGTATTTCTTTTTCATACATGTGTAATGGCACCATTTTTTGTTGGGTCACTTTAACACTGAAATTGGTCCATCATGGTAATCCCAAACTATGTTGATTGAGATGTCAATGATTATTTATTTAAAATACCATTAATTTGAACTCCATTCGCATCTATAGATTTATAAAAATGTATAAAAATTGTATCCATGTATTTGTGAAATAATCTATTGATCTATTCATGACTGTTAACATTGTTCCAAAAAATGGGATTCACAACTCCCATGCCCTCCAATAACTCATCCCTTTGAAAATGTTATCTGATCTCAGTGGATAATCTTTGTGAGATTTTGCTTAATTTAATTCATGTTTTAGATAAAATAGTACCATATAGTACATGTTTCATAGGTACATCTTTAGGTTCAGCTCCCACAACTTCAAGTCTTCTATAACATGTGTATATTGGGATCTCAATGTCGTTTACCATGAGACAAAGGTGATCATGTGTATTAAATTTCAAATAAATCTCTAGATTCTAAATTTTTTTCAAAATTTGTCAAGTTCTAAAAAAAGGTCCGTAAAATCTTTCATTCGATGTGTATAATATATCTAAACATTGACACACATGTTTTCTCAAATGTATGAAGTCAATGATATAAACAGATCTCTCTTGGGTATGTTTCATTAAATAATCTATTTCCTTTAGCATTGGAAAAATGCCACATAATGTGAGTAAAGTTTCAAGATATTTTAAATGACACAACAAATATTTTGTTTTCTGAACTTCTTTGTGATATTTATACATAAACTTGTCAAAGATGGATATTCTTCAAAAATTTTGCATGCAGGTTCATACATGGAAATCCATTTGGTTTCAACATCTTTTAGTAGTTTTTTTTTCCATCTGTCAGCCCAATTAAATTTTTTTAAAACTCCATGAATCTTTTTGGGCTGCTTGACATGTAAGCATGCAAGTCACGAATAAGCTCTTCCACTTTTGTGACATTACTGAATGTGTTAACAATTTTGTATGCAAGATTCATCTTATGAGACATGCAATGAATTAGAATCATAAATGGAGAAACTATTATTTTAAGGTGAACAAAAAGACCACTTCTATGCCCTTGCATCACTGATGCACCATTAACACCAACACACACCAGATTTGTAGTTATGATATAATCATCCATCCCAGCTCTCTCTCTTAAATTGGATACAACCAATTTATGAAAGTTTTTTGCATTGTAATTTTTTACCATTTTATGGAAAACTAAAAGATGAGATTAACTTGAATAGTTTTTAAAAGTATACACATGTATGCAAACCCATGATATGTTATCAATTACAATGACCTCATCGATGGACAATGAGATAAATAGTGATCTCTTAACACTTTATTTCAAATATTCCTTCTCAATAATGGCTAAATTTTTTACCATTTCCCAAGCATTGCTATCTGACCAATGTCACTGTGGAATATCCAAAAACCCATTATATTGAAACAAAATTTTGTAATCTATAAAATTAGAAATGGGTCTGCCCTTTTTTAAAATGTGGAAAATAGTAGAGAACTATACATATTTTGCCTTAATATTGGACTGCATAACTTTTCTAAATTGTGCTTTGATGGTTCCCCCTTCCTCAGTAAGTTATTTTTATCATTTTTGTTCATTTTCATATTCATGTGCATATCTTACATCCATTCATTCTTGCCTATTTTTCCATCTATGTGTTCTTGTTATATGTCCATATAAATGCTTCACAGATATATATATTTTGCCACAATGTTTCTCAATTGTGTCCAATTTAAGTTGCAATCTATATTTTTTTCCAAGTTTCCAACTACAAATTGTACATATACATTCTATTGGAGGCTCATTACCATTTTCTAGTTTTACGAGTTCTATAAATAGATATTTTTCAGCCCAGTCAACTTGATAAGACCTTCCTATTGCCCATGTGCTTCTCTTCCTCTGTCAACTTTTTTGAGTGGAATTTTAAAAAAAAATTGGTGTCTGAAGAGAACTACAATTCTCTTGTGGAGTGCCCAATGGAATGTCTTCTAGTGAAATTCCCAGAGGAGTGTCTTCTATGGGTGGCATATCAATAATAAAATCTTTTGGTGGTGAGAAGTTATCAAGATTAATTTTTTATAATGAAATAGTGTCATTATCCATGTTGATTTATACATTGAAATGGTTTTGAAATTATTCTACATTCAAAAAAAATTAATTGATATTTTAAAAAAAGTTTTGGAAATACCTATATTTGTCATACATGATGTTTGCAGTCTTCTTTCCTAGATTTTTGAAATACGATAATATGTTCAATTTTCCTAGTATTTGTTGTGGTGATTCACCCTTGCCATTACCTCCTGACACCATAGGATCTAAGGTAGGATGCTGATGAGTGATGCAATACTACTAAGTAATCATAATGTTTTTACCAGATGTTGTTTTGTTAATGGGTGATTTAGCACTGTCGAGTTTCAATTTGCTATTGGGCATCATGTTATTGTCATGAAACATAGAGTTGTTAGCGGCTAGGTTTATATCATGCATCATAATGCTACCACATAATAGGTTGATTTCACATAATATAATGCTATCAATCACTAGGTTGTGGTTGCATGGAATAGTGCTACTGGCATCATATTATTGTTGCATAGAATAGTACTACTGAGCATCAGGTTGCTATTATGTGGAACAATACTACCAAAAATCATATTGCCATCATGTAGAATAGTGATACCAAGAATCATATTTCCATCATGTGATATAGTGCTATCATTCATCAGGTTACTATTGGGTTATGTATTGTTGTTAGGTAGTTCAGTTGCTATTAAAAGTAGTCGAGAGGCATAGTCTAACCTCAAGTCTCAAGATCTTCACAATGTGGTAAAGAATAATAGTTTGGTGTTAATTTGGTGACCTATGAAAACATATACATACATACATACATACATACATACATACATACATACATACATACATACATACATACATACATACATACATACATACATACATACATACATACATACATACATACATACATATATATATATATATATATATATATATATATATATATATATATATATATATGGTGAATTGAAGGGATAACACCATATTTATTGTAAATCATTAGTGAGCCAACCCCTAAAAAAATAACACCCCAAAATTTTAGGTGAATGGGCCCTATGTGGGACTCAAAAAAAGTGCCAAATTCAAATTCCCCACACTAGAATATTCATGAATTAATGAATATTCACCACTAAAATTTACCCTACCTTGACCAAAATCTAGTTTTAATGACTATATCCATCCAACAAGGAAACCTTTCTAAACTTGAAACCAACTGTAAAATCTACTATAGAGGGCAATGGATAGTGGTCTTTAAGGGAAGCCTTATTCAAGTCATATAAGTCAACACATAGTCTAATTTCACCATTATTTTTTTGTATTGGAACCATGTTTGCCACCCAAGTTGAGTGCTTGATTGGAAATATAATAGCTAACTCAATGAGCTTATGAAGCTTAGTTCTCATCAAAGGCTTGAGCTTAAGATTAATAGGCCCTTATTTTTGCCTTATTAGCCTAGTTTCATCTTCTATCTCAATGGTGTGTTAAGCTAAACTTGTGTCAAATACCTTGAGATCATTATATTTATATATAAAAACATCATCAAAACTTACACATAACTTAATCAAAGCCTCCTTTTCTTAATAAGTACTTACTGTGCCCAACTTTAGGTTCTTACCAAGTAAAATTTCCACATTGGCATAGTGTTCTTCATTTGTTGAAAAAGTTGAATTCTCTTTCCTCAATTCATCATCACCACTAAATGTGTTTTCAAGTGTGACCAATCCCTTGGGAAACTTATTTATTTTTAATTTCACAATCAGACCAATTCCTTAGGTACTTTGATTGATTTCTTACGGGAAATGCAACCTCCTCTTGTAAGAATTTGATAATCTAATTATCATCTTCAAACACTTTCCAGTTATCATTATTATATGGGACAAAGGGCCTTACAATCAATTTAATGTGTGATTGGATCTTTTCATTTCTTACATCAGATAAGACACTAAATTGTGCCCCAATGATAGCCAACCTATTTGTATATTTATTCTCATCTCTTGGTATTGCCTGAATGTTGAAAGCCTAAAACTCTTCAAGTAAGTCCCATACCCTATGATTATAAGATTTAAGTAATGTGTTTTTTAATACATTAAGACCTTTCACTTGGTGAACTACAAGTTCACTATCACCAAATACTTTTAAGGTGTTGACTTTCATCTTCTTAGCCCATTCTAGACCATGAACTAGTGCCTCATATTTTATAGCATTGTTTAAACAACAATATTGAAACTTAATAGATGAGAAGTACCTTTGATTTTTTATATAAATCAACATTATTCCAAACCTAGTACCATTTTTATTTATTGATCCATCAAAGTATAATTTCTAAAGATCATTACTAGACTCAACATCCTTCATCAAGGCTAAAATTAGTGCATCTTTCTCATGGAAGCAATAAACACCAAGCCCTTCCTCTTTAGTTAGATTTTAAGTATCATATTCATGTGAGTTAGAGGCCTAATCATCAAGGAAAAAATCTAGAATCCCATCTAAATGTGGTTCGATTTCCTCTGTACTATCTTCTATCACCTCATCTGAGATGAGGTAATTGGTGTTCACAATACTTGGCATATATGGTTATAAATGAAATAATGAAATAAGATCATAATGTATGGTTAAATTAATTACATACCTACTCCTAAACATCAAATATATCCACTTAGATGATAAGTATCCTTCGATATTTGAGATAAAGTCCCTTGATAGAAACATGGCAAAGTAGGGAGCCAAGTACACCACAACTACATCCTATTGAATGGTAACATTGGGACAAGCATGTAGTGTCAAATTTAGATATTTAATGATGCCTAATATATTTGTTGGTGATCCATCTAATTGAAATACTCCTTTAGTATTTGGTTCATAGACAAGACCAAGCTTGTCTGTAATTAACTTAGGCATGACAGTGCTATTGGCTCTACTATCCACCATACAATTATGAACTAAATAGTCACCAACTATCAAAGAGAGGTATAAATGAGGAGTTTTAATTGAATTTACCTCTGACTTGACCCCTTTTCCCATTTTTTGTACCTATTGTACTTGATGCTTCACTGGCTGATCTGAGTTGGTTAGGATAACACTTTATTTCTCAACTGGTTGTGGAGACACCTTGAGAGATGAAAGCTCTTAGATGAGCATATATTTTTTCCATAAGATATCAAGGGAATCCCAAATGCTAATGATAACATTGGTATTCTTTATTTGATCCACTATGTTGAGTGAAGCTCCACTAACCTTTGGCTGCACCTTTTGAACCACTGGTTATTCATAGACTAGAGGTATTTGGGGGACCTTCCCAACCTCTGCATTATAATTTTTTTATGTTATAGGGGAAACAAGTTGATATTTGATACTTTTGGAACTAAGATTAGGAGTAATTGAAGCACTAGTCACATCTTGAGCCTCATCAATGGATCTTGTTTTAGCTCTAGTTACAATTGTAACTTAACCACTCATGTTGCTAATCTCATCACTAACAAGGGAATCCCAGATGCTAATGCTAACATTGGTCCTATTTATCTGATCCACTATGTTGAGTGAAGCTCCAATAACCTTTGGCTACACCTTTTGAGCCATTCATAGACCAGAGGTAGTTGGGGACCTTCCCAGCCTCTACATTTTAGTTTTTGTGTGTTATAGGGGCAACAAGTTAACATTTGATACTTTTAGAACCAACATTAGGAGTAATTGAAGCATTATTCATATCTTGAGCCTCATCAATGGATCTTATTTTAGCTCTAGTTACATATTTATCTTGACCATTCATGATTTAAAGCAACATAATCATCCATTTTTCAATTTACATTAATAACATCAGCGTACCCTTGAACTTGTTGATTCTAACCTTGTGATGCCAAGCTTACCTCTTGATGCTGACCTCCTTGAAGAGAAAACTCTTCTTATGTCATTTATGGCATAGTAATGTTCTGTGATATCAAAGTTTAGCCCTTAGCATCATTGAAATTGGGTGGATACCAACTTGAATCATGTATCAAATTATTTTGAGATGGTGTAAGAACTATAACTTTTTAACTTGTTAATATATTAGGGCCAAGAGTTGCATATGGTTTAATAGGAATTATGGCTCTTTGTGCTTGGTAGGGTACTCTATTTTACCTAAATCCTTGGTAGGGAGGCTTTTGATCTCTGAAAGACTAATAAGAAGTTTGAATTTTTTTGTTGATAAGGCCTACACTAGTGTTGTTGTCTTTTGAGTTTCACTATTTCATTCCCAAAAGGCTGTAATAGACTTTTCAATTCTCCAATCTCACTAATTTGAATAAAAGGGGCTGTAACTTGAGCCTTAGGAGGTAGAATAAGGGTTAATTATGGAGATTAAGGGGATTGAGGGGGTGGAAAATATTTTAACTCTAGAAATATAGGTATTAGAGGCCTAGGAAAAAGCTTACCAGCATGTATGAAACTATTTTCTACTCTTATTATAACCTCATAAGCATTTGGTAAGGTATTACTACCCATGGACTATATCATCACTCTAATATCATAATTAAGGGCTCTTAAATAATACATGAAGACATATTCTGGGGATGGTCTAATCAATATAGGTATTCTAGTGCATGTCTTTTGAAATTTGAGGTTGAAGTCAGACATGAACTCATGAGGATCTCTCTTTATGTTAGTCAGTTTCTCAACTATAGGTAAGTGGTCAGACTTGTCCTCAAATTATGTTACCAATGTTGCACCTAACTCATCCCAGGTAGAAATATAATTCAATGGAAGATTCCTATATCATTATAATGCTTTTCTTTTGAAAAAAAGCAATAAGGAATTTGACAACCATATTATCTTCCACAACATTATGAACAGAGCAAAGGTTGGCAACATCCTATATATGCTTAATAGAATTTGTTTGATGCTCTCCAAAAAATAATGTGACACTCTTAAGGGTAGACATAAGAATGTCATCATACTAGGCTAAGTTTAATGGACTACCTCTATTAAATGAAATAAATACTTGATTTCTGATGGTTATTTGAGTAGGGAGAACTACACTACTTGAAATAATAAATTGACTAGGGGATGAATATTAATTTTAGGGATAAGGTCTTATCTTATTAAATATCTCTCTCTTATATGAAATAATAGGTAGCTTAATGAATTCTAGGGGAATACATTTATTAATTGACCTTGTAGTAACCTTTGGCATGAGAATGCTACTTGGCAATTTGAGGAACCTTCAGTTTTTGATGATGGTGGATCTCTTTTGCTTCTATATATGCTTTTCTTTAGCTCTAAATTTCAATTCTTCTAAGATAATGCATCCCATTGGTCATGCTAAAACTATTGATGTTCCTAGGTTGCACCTTAGTTGAGTAAAGGGGATTGTTCAGGTCCTCTTGCTCAAACCTAATCCAACATGGGACTGACCCTAAGCTATGGGTCAGACCTTTATAAAAGGCTAACTTTCTCTTGGATCTATCACCTATACTAGACCTAATATTAACTCTTGCTTGGAAAAGGGAGATAGATTGACAAAGGTTCATAAAATCATATAAAGTGAGGTGATGAACCATATATTTGATCCTCACACTTGCATAAGATGCACTATAAGACACTTCCAATATTTCTAGACATCAATTTATTTACTCTTTGATTAGTTTCACATAATTATTTCACATAAAGGCATGAATTAGCTATCAACCTAATATGGGAGGGCAATTATCAACTTCCACACTAACCAACAGATTATGTATGCACTTAGAGTGACTTGTGAGAACTACTAAAACACTAAATAAAGGTAAGGAAATCTAGATAGAGGAAAGGAACACATAGCTTCACTTAACCACATCAATGAACTCATGAAACACACTTTAACTTAGTTTGCACAATGAAGGAATTTAGTCTTTTATTGCATCATAGAGGTGTTACAGTGCAAATCTCGATAGAGTCTAGTCATACCAAAGAGAGGGATCTATTTTAAGGCCTAAAATCCTATTTATAGTAGAAGAGATGAAAGAGATGTGGAAAGATGCTCAAAAAAATGGAGAAGGGGTCATTACAATCAAAATTTTTGATCCTCTAATGTTGATTCAATTAGAATGGATCATCATGCTCAAACTAATTCTAAAAAATGACCATAATAACCATATTAGTCCCTTTCAATCCATTTTTGGTTTGCATTGATGCTCCTTATGATTATAACTTTGGGATCATGTCATTTTTAAGCTAAATTTTGGCATCAAAGCCATTTACAATAGCTGGATCAATCTTTTACAATCTCCTTCTGGCATTGATGTCATTACAACTTAATCAATCCATTTTAATCTTGGTGGGATTAATTGCTCATCACTATCTCTCTACTGGTTTATCTTTGGCATGTAAGAATGGAGGAAAGGGGTTATGATCATATTACTAGCTTTGGCAATAATATTGTCAAAACTAACATGTCTACCTCTATGGCATTCCTTTAAAATATTAGCTCTAGCTCAACCTTGATTAAGTTGGCTTTAACTTTTAATATTGGCCTTTGATCTTGATTTGAGCTTTCCATATTTTTCCAACTGGTAGCTCTTCATTTATTCCATAAGATCCTAATGACTCTTTAACCTCTCACATACCATATTTCTGCTTCTATATGATTAAACACATACCATTGATCTTTTGCTAGTTTAATACACTTATTAGGATCTCATTCATCTTTGAGTTCCTTTGACTTGTTGATTCCTCACTTACTATTAGATCTATATTTATAAATGAATACACACCATTGATCTACCTGGACCCACTATAATCTATTAGTTGATTCTCATTATTGGATCTCTATTAAGACACCTAGGATCTTGCCACTTGTCAGCTTCTCACTTATGCTAACCTTTTGAATTAATGCTCACTATTGATCTTGATAGTACAATTGAATGCATGCCATTAGATCTTAGGACCCACTGACATCTATTAGATAACCACTCACCATTAGATCTTTGGTACAAATGAATTCTGACCATTGATCTTGATCATTTGAATTCCAACAACTTTTTTATGAGGCTTGAATTTGATGTTCATGTACCCATTTCATTCTATAGTATTAAATTTAAAGCTTTATATCTTGAGATAACAATATCATCAAGATACAAATTTTATAAAGAATGTTCAAGGCATGAATAACTTTATGTCCATGCATTTATTTTGACGCAAGAGGCTTTCTAAGCATATTTATAAAATGCACAAATAAGTTGACCAGTCCATTTTTGCATGACATCCTGATGATGGTCTAGCTCTTCTAAGCTTGCTCAAGTCATTTTTGATCATATTTGAAGGCTTATATCTACAAATATAAATTTCACCAAGACACCAAAACTATAGGGAGGCATTAGGACACAAAATACATTATCTTAAGGAACTCTTAATACTAGATATGCTAAGTTTCAAATGATAGGGTGCCAATTTGATTTGTGGGGGTAAAATTTGCAATAATACCTTTTACAATTATGAAGGAACTTAATAAATTGGCTACCATAAGATGTGATATCCATAATTATATGATTCCATGTTCATCTTAGGAGTATGTTGTAAGATAGGGGTAAATCGAGGACCATAAGCTTAGTTTAGATAGTCTTAGGTCTAATTGCAAGAGGGATCCAAATACAACTAAGTGGGTTTTGATTAGTTTTGTAAAATCCACAACATGATAGATGGGTTTGCTTGAGATGATATTTATTATAGCTAAGTTATTGGATGAGCCAAAAAGATGTCACATTAATACCGGACCCTTTATCTACTAAAAATTTATGAATGAGGGTGGTATTATTGATGATCTTAATAAATAGGGGTGGACCATCAATATATAAGAGGATATCATCATTAATCATGTCTTCTTCAATAAATTTGATGGAAGGTTTGGAATAAGGATAAATGGATTCAATGGTATGCACGTTAGTTGGTTGAGGCTTAGGAGAGGGTGGTTCTTCTTCTATAGAAAATGGGTCTTCAATTTATTTTAATTATTATATGAGGAACATGTGATGATAAAGGGAGGTGTGAACTAAATCCATAAGAGTAATATTTCAAGTCTTGAAATTGAGCTCTTCTTAAAAGTTCCTATGGGTTTTGGAAGAATAACCAATGCAAGGTTCAGAAGGCAATGTAGACTTTGAAGTAACAAAAGTAGTTGGTAGTTTGAAAGAGGGAGATGGTTCCTCATTATCTTATAAAGCTAGGTGAGTGGTTGTAGTATATTTGAGGAGTTGATATTGCAAATATGGTTTCTTAGGATTAGTGATATGATCTTTTTGATCCAATTTTAGGTGATAATTTATCTTATCTGTGTTAACATATTGAATTTTTTGTAATATTGGTCATAGTCGACATCATTGGCATAAACATCCTTGTTAACTTGTTGAGCATTATATTTGGGAAAAAAATTGGTTATTAGAAGATTTAGGATCTTGTCATTTTTGAGAATTAGTGTGGTAATCTTGATGATAGAGTTGAATCATGGATTCATGATTAAAAGAATCTCCAAACATATATACAATAAAAAATTTGGTAAGCCCTCTATAGGTTTCTCAAGAATGATTTAGTAGGATCATACCATTTAAGAGGATTATTGGGATAAGTAAATGGTTTAGAGGCTGATAAAAATTATTTCATTTGATGTACAGTCAAAGGTGTGTGAGAAGATGGGGGATTGTTAGCTTTGGAAACCCCTACCTTGGTTTGAGGAGTATTTTCAGTGATTGAATTAGTATAAGTTTTAAAAGATCCTTTGAGGAATTTGGGATTAGGTTTAAAATATTTCATTAAAAAGTCTTGATGCTTGTCTTGGTCAAGAGCTTCGTTAAGTGTTTGAGGGGCAAAAGTTTAAACCTTATATTGAAGAGGAGTTAAGGCAGTTATAAAGAGTTTAAATAAATTATCATCAAGCATGTTATGATCGGCCTTATGGGCCAAATATTTCCATCATTTGATAAATTCATGAGATGATCCAATAGGACATTGCTTAACATTGATGAAATAGCTAAGGAATTTTTTAAGAAGATCATTGTGTTGAAACTCTTTAGCTAAAATATTGACTAAATCCTCTAGTTGCCATATGGAATATTAGGGAAGTTGGTTATACCATTCCAATAAATCACCAGTGAAGGTTTTAACCAAAAGTTTAGTTGTGGAAAAAGTATTAGTTTGAATCTATTATTTGTAAATATTTCCAAATGCCTTGAGGAAAGATACAAGGTATTTAGTCCCATCATACTTGATAGTTGGATATATGTTACTAGCATCAATGGAAATAATGAAATGATCTAAAGGTTCATTTTGGATGTTTTGAAGCATCTTATTATTCATGATATGTTAGGGAATGACATTTCCCATGACATATCTAAGAGGTGGAAGAATAAAGTTTTGGTTATTTTGATGGATTATTACCAGAGGTTGATTAGCCATATTGATCAAATAATGTTGTAATTGGATCAATTGTGAGGTGTTAGATGTTTGAATTATGTTCATTTGTTACACTATTTGTGCAAGAAGTTGGGTTATACCAATTTCTTGGTTGGTTTTTATAAGAAGACTCCTTAAATGGGTGTTAGGTGGAGGGTTGTTAGGAGGTGGATTATGAGTGGGGTTGTTAGATAGACTTGTGTCAATTGCTCCCACATTGTGTTAAGATGCTTGAAGATGGGAATTTCCTTTATAGGTAAAAAAATGATCTGATTCATTTACCTCATCTTAAGGCATGATTAGAATAATGTTTTAATCCACGGGGAAGAATTATTCCAAGAGTGAGTATTCTCTTGGGAGGTAAAGAAAGGAAGAAAAGAATACACCATATAGTGTCTAAATGGATTCAAGTTGTCCAATAATATTTTGATGGGATATTTCATGATGATTGATGAGAGAAATAGAAGGTAGGAAATAACAAAGAGAATTAGGGTCAGATTTATCCAGATAGAGAACTAAATTAGCTAGATAAAATAACAGGGCCAACCAATAAAGGATAGGGTCAGCCAATAGGTACCAAGTTGATTGGGTTCATAGAGTAATGCTAAAACATATGCTATAAATAGTACAAAATGATATGGGTTGACTGTGTACTTTTGGACAAAGGACATAATAAAAATATAAAAGAGACAATCGTGTAGGTTGATTATGTATTATTGACATGAAGGGAAAACATAGTTTGTAAGAGATTATATCGATGAAGATGACACTGTTCTAAAATAGGGGTAAAATTTTCAAGATAATTGAAGCAAAAATGAAATAAAAAACACAAATAATTATATCAAAGTGATTGATCCAATTAGGGCACATAACACAAAATATTACACCAATGCTGGCTAATGCAGGTTTTTACAATACAACATGCAATGATCAGAGAAAACAATAAACTAAAAAGTAAATGCTAACTAAATGGTCACCTTAAGTGTTATTATATTATTAGAGAGTTTTGATTTGAATGTGATAAGAGATTTGGCTTAAATAGGGAACTAGAAAGGCAATCTAGAGTTGGTTTCAAGACATTTAGGTTGAAAGGGATATGTGTTTATAATGGTACTAGCTTGGTATTATTGACTATCCCTTCCCTTCATAATCTCACAATGATAAGGGTGTCAGGTGATTTTATAATATATACCATTAACCACATATTTATATTTGGCCAAAAAACCAAGTTGACTTCCCCCTTGATGATAAAATCCAAGTAGGTAGGCCTTGGGAAGACTAATGTTTAAACATGTTTTGAGTGCTATATGATTTAGTAGTGTGTAGAAAAGAGTAAAATAGTTTAAATAAAATAGTAATTTGAAAAGCCACCTATTTAGACTATGTGAGTTACTCTAAGCATACAAACAAATGAAAGGGAAATGTGAATTAATTACTAGTAAATAGTTATTAATTTTGTGATTAAGAATAATATAGAGTAAGTTCAAGTGACACTGTATGCAAATAGTACATAATAAAGCTGACTCGGTCACTGTTATTATATAGAATCAAGGTATTTAAGAACAAAGTATAATAGGTTGAATATGTCTCTCAAATAAAAGATAGACTAGATAACTAGGTTGATCAGGTTGGCCTAGTTAGCTATAGGGTTATAGTTTTAAAGACTTCTAACTTATAAAAAATAAAACTGAAAGAAGTACTAACATGATAGAGTGAGGAAAGAAAGGAACCTTGGTGGGATTAAAGATGATTAAGATTAAAAATTTTATGCTAAAATGCCTTAGTTGATACTTTCAAATTATACAAATTGGGTTGATTGGTTTGACCAAGTTCTGCAAAACCCTATATGCTAAAGAAGAATAAGAAACATGGTCAACCTTTTTAATAGTGTTTGTTGACTTGTATTCTGGTAAAAAAAAATAATAGACAAAGTTGACCTATTTGAAAGTGTATGTTAATATGTAAATAAATAAGAGTACTATGTCAACCTGTTAGATATAATACCTTGTAGTTGATGAAGACCTATATAGATAGAATAAAGTCATTTTGAAGTGACTGTGTGTTAAACATGCACACAAAAAGTTAGAACTATATTGAATGATTTGATACAGTTCTACAAATATGTAAAAATATAATAAAATGACAAAAATGATGGTGTGAAAGAAAACTTGCAAGGGTTATATTCACATTGGGTTCATCAAAATGTACTTAATGAGAAATGCAACTAATCTATAAATCAATCCTAGCTTAGAGAAGATAAATATTACTTACACTTTGAATTATGGATACATTAGATATTTAGGGTCATGACCAAGATGGATCCACTAGACCTAGACAAGGGATATCTTAACATAATAATATCACTAGGAAAGGCCAAAGCATCCAAGACTTTTACACAAGAAATGCTTCTTCTCTAAGTATAAAACCTAAGCTAAGACTCTTGAAGTAGAATGGCAGAATATCAAATTATATAGAAGTGCAAATGAATAATTAATTCTTGTTGTCTCTCTAAGAATGAAAAAATGAATGTGTTTATATAGACGAATCTAACCCTATTCCTTTTATAAATTTTAGGCTAACAAGGTTAACCTAATTGACCTTATATCATTATTGATAAAAACAAATTAGGTCATGTTCTAGCTAACCTAGAACCTAAATAAGTTTTATCAATTAGAGTAAAAGGTCAATGGGGATAGTAATGTAATCTAAACCATAAAAAAGGATTTTAGGCTAGGAATAGTTAATTGAGGTGAAAAATGACTAGAGGAGGGTGAAAAAGAGGAGTCAAAGCTTAGGGGAATGTTTTTAGGAGATGTTTGGATTGATAACAAGTGTTAGTAAGGGGACAATAATATTGCATAGCACCAATGGTCTGACCACCCCTTTCCCAGTGCACCCCTTAAGGCTTTCACTCATAGAGATTAAAACTTGATGGGTTCTTGCAACATATAAAACATAAGTAATTAATAAAGTTTGAAAATATTATGTGTATGCAAAGTGGTCCCCAAATCCTATAAACTATGTTATTAATATCAAAGAAATGAATGCCCCTAATGTCTATATGACATGAGTAGAGGGAAATCCCAACATCCAAAAATAGGATTTATCATGTATTTGTGTATGCCTGTATCACACTCAATGTATAAGTGTAACACATATGTGTATGTAGGAGTAATTGAGTATGTGGTCTATTGATATGGAAGTAACATGTGGATTCCAAGGAGCCAGTAAAACATGTGAGTGTGAAAGTGTTTTTGGATTTTTTTTGAATGTTTTTGAATGTTTTTGATTGTTTTGGAGAGACTAAACTATGATCCTATCCAATGGATGATCATAGGTATCACCCCCATTCAGTGCCTTGCAACCTTAAATCATATCTTTTACATAATTTACATCATGATTAGATAGGTTGAAAAGGTACATAGTGCATTATTCCTCACATTTTGCATGTGTAGTAGAAGAGATAGTGATATCATTTGGAATATGTATTAATTTTCCTTTATGAGAAAAGGAAATACCTTATTGATTTAGGTCAATTTTTACTTCCATTTGGTATAGCCAAGGAGTTCTTAGTGTAAATGCAAATGGAGATGTCATAGGCATAACCCAAACCCATGTTTGAATCAATTTAGGACCACAAGCAATTGATATTATTATGTTGTCTATGGAGTTCTTCTAGGTGGCCTTATTTTGTAAGCCTTGTAAGTTAAAACTGAGCTACTGAAAATGCTTTATATGGCAAGTAGTTTTTATTTATGTAGGATCAATATGGTTATGCCAAAAATAATCACCATCCATGTATAATGTAATTGTTAAATATTGTTGGCATGGATGATTTTTGAGTTGTTATGAAGCTAATTCCTTTGGATGATCCTAAAATGTAAGCTTTTGGTCATCGATAAGATCTTGAATCTTGTGCTTCAAGGTAAATCAATGGTTCATAGAATGCATGGGTCCTTGATGATTATAATAATCAACATTCACATAATATCCTTTGGGTATAGGTGGACTCATATCAAACTCAATACAACAAGGGAGAGATATAATCTCATGCTCTATTGATCATTGTAGTAATGATGCTAGGGACTTAGGTAAATGTGTAAATTGTATTTTTGGTACCTTATATAGTATAGCCTAATTAGGTTCATGTACCAGTGTCTCAATTTTAGGCTCACATTAAAAGTATGTTGGTTTAGGATCATCTACTTATTATACCAATGCATAATTTTTACATTTTTAAATATTTGTTAGACATGTGTAAAGGATTCCGTGATGCTAAAATTTTAAGCATGCATGCAACGTAGAAGGAATTGCATACGTTTTATGTATTCAAGGTTGTCCTTATAGAATGTTGTAGTTTCAGTAATTGGTCATAACTTGGCACATTATGGGTAATGTATGGGGACCCATAATAATATTTAATGTAATTTTACCAAGCAAATGCCTTGGTGATTTGTTAAACCTTTAAATTTGTGTAACTATTTTTTTAATAAGATTTTGGTTAACACCCATGATTTTTAGGAATTACATGCTACAAATGTTTAGGCTTGATATATTATTAATGAGCACTCTTTTGACACATTTATTTTGTATTTTTACTTGTATGAACAAAGGAAAATTTTGGTCAACAACATCTTTGGATGGTAAATCTACTAGATCAAAGGTGATGAGTTTGTCATTATTCTTAAGACCTTGCATAATATCTAAAAAATAAGCAAAATTAATATTATTTTGGAATTATGTTTTATGAAATGCTTCATATAAGATATCCTTATAAACATTAGATTATTTTATAAGATCAAGGTTTGAAATCTTCGCATGTGTATTATTCAATTGGTCAATAATGTCATATTTTTTGGATTCTGATTCTATTGTATTGCAAAAGGAATTTTAGAAAGTGATTATTTGTTGCTTCTTATTTGAAACCCTCTTATTGTAAACATTAGAATAGGAAGGAGTATGTGGGAAAATAGGTTTTACATCCCTTATAGATCAACATGTGATAAGTAGGTGTAAGATATAACAAGTAAGATCCATTATAAGGTATTGAACCATGAAATAATTAACAAAACCATCCATGGGAAACAAGATTATAGAATTTAAATTAATTTATAGTTCAACAACAATTTTTTTTTGAAAACCCTATGTTACCTAGGGTTTAATGTTCAAAGATTAGGTTGACCAAATGTTTAATTATAAAATGAAATATTTGTGGGTATGTATTTTAATTTAAGCTTAGGGTTAAGAATATATATATTAAATGGATCAAGGGTGATAATAAAATATATTGTAGGCTAATTAAATGATAAACTTAGATATAAGCATACATTGAATTATTATATTTAGATAATCTAAATATATAAAGTACAACTACACTACATATATAAATGACAAAGAAAATAAGTACTTAGCTTGTTCTGATGTTAATGCAGTTCTAGATTTGGAACAAGATGAAAGTGTATGCAATGGTAAATACAACAGATCTATAAATCAATCCTATCTCAGAGAAGATAGATCCTAATTACACATCCGATTGGGGATACATTAGATAATTAGGGTCATGACCAATATGGATTTACTATACCTAACCAAGGGATCTCTTACCAAAATAATATCACTAGGGAGGGTTCCAAATCCTTCAATCAAGAAAATATATGCAATAACCCCAACTAGGTCCTATGCTTTCATATTCTCTAAACTAGTAACAAGTAAAGCAAAATCTAATCAAGTTCTCACCAAAGCTTATAACACAAAGTTGGGGGGGGGGGTTAATAAACAATTAAATTAAACATGCATAGAAGACATATACTTATGTCAATGTATACAAAATCCTAATGCATGGAAGATAAGTTCAAATGCATATATATCTACTCTTACAAAGGAGGCATAAATTTAGGCATACTTACCTTTGAAGATGAACACACCGAACCTCCATCTCTCCCTTGGCCAAGGTGCTTTGCAAGAGGTTATTGTGGTATGTAAGGATGGCATGGATAAATCATCTCTAGGATACACACCTAACAATGTATCCAAAAGAATTATCCATAAGATAAGATCCGTATCTCCAAAGAAAGTATGCAAACCTAAGCTCACTCTTCAAGTAGAATGGTGGATAAGTAGATGCACAATATATCTTACTTCTTCTATTCATGATAAATGATGGAAATGAATGTGTTTATATAGGCAAATTTAACCCTAAACCTTTTAAAAAATTTAGGCCAACAAGGTTGACCCAATCGACCTAGTATTAAAATTAACAAAAGCTAACTGGGTTATGAACTATGTTAGCCATGGCCAACCTAGTTCCTAGTAGGCTTTGTAAATAACAATACAAGGTTGATGTGGCTGAATAAGTCATGTAAACTTCCAAAAAGGGGTTTAGGTTATGGATAGGGCTAATAAATGTGGTAAAAGACTAGAGGAGGGTGAAAAATAGGAGGCAAAACTAAAGGGAATATTTTTATGAGCTAGTTAGATTGATAACACATGGAAATAAGGGACAACAATCTTGTGAAGCACTAGTGGTCTACCCACCCCTTTCCTAGTGTACGCTTTAGGGCATGCACTCAGAGAGATTGAGACTCAATGGGTTCTTGCAAGATATTAAGCTTTATTAATTGATAAAATTTGAAAATATTATGTGTATACATATGCCCCACTCAAAGCTCATCACATGTCACGTAGGTGCAAAATAGGTTGGTGTTTCTGTGGAAGAACATAGTGATGCATAGTGATAAAGTTGAATAAGGTGAAATAAGGAGAAAATAAGATAAATAAAAGGACAATTGAAAAATACATACCTTTAATTACTTAGTTCTATAAATAAAGAAGGAGATGTGAGAAATGTGAAAGTGTCCAATGTGAGAAACATTAGGTGAACTTGTAGAGATAAGCAAAAAAGAGAAAAAAATCAAAAGTTTTGAAAAGTGTACATATAATAGTTGAAAATATTCTCTATGACATTAGGATTCTAGAACATTTTATGATTTGAAAAAAAGATCTAGTAAAGATAAGTATATGAGTAAAATAAGAAATTTGATGGTAAATATTGAATGGAAAAAAACCATGAGACTAGTGGTTTTACTGAGCATATGGATATATGAGAGGTTCCTGATGAATCAACCAACTAGGTTGCCACATGTGGTTGATGATATGTTACCTTGGGTTATTAGATAGAGAAAATAACATTAGCATAGGTTATACCCCATGTGTCAATGCTACAAATATCACATAAGGAGAGATTATGTGGAAGCCCTATGTACATATTACTATTATTTGGCTAAGTTGGGTGACTATGGCACTAGGGTTAGATCAAGAGTGGATCACATGCCACTATACTTAGTGGATAGAGTTGTAGTCAGTGACATGCTTGTTAGGATAGTTTGGACACACACACCTAATGAATCTCATAGTAGTGCCTAAATTTTTGGTATGACATGTAAGAGAGCCAAAGGGGATAGGAGGAGGAGAACCTATTAAGAGATTAGAGATCAAACCAAGGCATGTGAGACCATAGACTAGTTGATCATGATAACTAAGGATGGAGGAGGAGCGGGCATGGATATGGATATAGGGGTGCAGTAGGTACCATAAAAGGCACCACAATAGGAAGTGGTGACCACTAAAAGCACACTAGTGATAGAGACATCATTGGTGGGATCAAGTACAAATGAGATTTATCATGTAGGATGACTCAATAGTCAGCTAACGGTAGAGTAGGTTGATAGAGGAACCATTAAGGAGAGGCTTGAGGTGTGCATGACTGGTGACTCTAGGCTTTGATTTGATTAATAGGTGACCTAAAAATGAGGTGCTTGGGGGATAGGCTAATAGAGAGACCATGCTTAATAGATGAATATATGGGAAGATGGTGGTTGATGACACCAAAATAGGTAAGAAATGTTGGATTTATTAATTTTTAATATAGAATACTATTATATGATTGTAGATAGAAATATTTTGAGATGTATATGTGATTTGATATCTATTTGGGTTTTGGTTTTTGAAGACCCTATGATGGAGGAGACTAGATGGGGTTCTTTAGTCATGAAAGTACACCATGATATTTTGGATGGAGTATTGGTACCATATGACCCCACCATACTAGATGATCCTATGGTACAATCTACCCTAGCTCAAGCAAGATAGTTTAGACTAGTGGGAGAGGCTATGAGGTAGCTATAAACATGTGGATATAGATTACAACCATCGGTAGGAGTGGGAGTAGGATAGGCACAGGATTGATAGGCCCTAGCTTAGTTGAGTGCTATACACATGGATGCCATAATCTAAATAGGATAGGTATAGGCCCAAGTGGCCAACCTATAGGGATAGGTAATGGGGTTGAGATCACATACCACCTCATTACATCATATTGTGTAGAGGGGATGGTTTGAGACATCTATAGGCAATACGGATAGGACACGATATAAGCATGACGGAGCTCAACCATAGAGTTGAAATGATGGATTTTTATATTTTGTATAAAAATACATGATATATAAAGATATATGGTTTTGAAAGTTGGATTTTCATGAGTGATATGTTGGTTGTGATTGTTGATGCATGGATATATTTATTTCTAGCGCATGGATTTTTATTTTGTTATATATGCTATAGGAAATATATGTGGCATGTTTTATTTTCTAGCATTATGTAGTACACATTCATGATTAAAAAGAAACAAGCAAAAAAGATTTGGAAAAGTATAAGTAATCATAAATAAATGCACTACACACTATTTCACAATGGGAAATGTGTAATAACAAAACATGACTAAGTATAATAAACCAAAAAGTGGTAAACAAGATGACAAATTGTTTTTAAACCATGAAAAAGATTGGCACCAAATTAAAACAAGTAAAATCACACTAAATCACATTGGGAAGTATGAAAATAGTGTAATAAAATGGAAAACACATGAAAGACCAATGGTAGAAAAAAATAATAATTAAGTCAATCAATCATACTAAATCATGTTGGGAAGTATAAAAGAGAAACAAAATAAGCATGTCAATGATGTGTAGCTCATAATCAATCACAAGTGGAGAAGGGACCACATGTGGTGGAGCTAAGAGGGAAGAAGGATGAGCCTTCTTGCAAGGGCAACCTATAGGAGGAAGGGTAGTAGTTGCAGGAATGGTCATGAGGTGATCCTTGAGATGATATTGAAGGATGTGGTAATGATCAATGTGATGAATACCACATTGGTGCTAGAGATAATATACCTATCCATACTTGGGAAGATATTCAAGTAATACTTTTGGGCGATGTATATCCTTGTTTGTGGGGTAAGGAGTGGTGTGACACAAGGTATATAAATATTATCATAGCTTTTGATAATGCATGAATGAATGATTGTTTGTGTCATGGAAGCAACATATACACTTATTAGTAGACTTTGTAGGTGAACTATTATAAGGAGTGAAAACAAAAGCTAAAGAAGGTTAGTGTAATGAATAGTCTCTAGTCTAATGATCAATAAAATTATGAATATCACAATATGTCTGATTGGCCCATTTGGTGGGCAAAAGAGTAAACTATGATAAAGGGAGAAAACTATCACCAAGGGAAGATAGGGATGGTGGATAGATTGAGAAATGTGTGATTAAAGGGTAATAGGAATTGAAATCAGAAATGACTCAGTTAGAGAGGGAGTGGGAATAAGATCCAAATTGGACTCTAATGAGGGAAGGGTGGGATGCGTAGAAGGATGAAGGATAGTTGTAAGCATCCCAGGGATAAGTTAGCTAGAGGGGTCTTGCTATCATGAAAAGTGATAAAGACTAGTCATAACATGATCCATAAACATATTCCTATGAGGATCTTCAAAAATTGGATGTGTGTGCACCATTTCTACCTTATGAACAAGAGGAAAAATAATAAAATTAGGAATTATATAGGATGGAATGCTATAATAACTACAAAGAGATTGAAGCAAAGAGGAATGATAATGAATAATTTTAACATCATAGGCTTAAACAAGACTTATTATAATGGATCATCTAAAGTATATCCATCATCATAATTAAGTGTATGAAGATCAATGGAATAGGTAGGGATGACCTTGTCATTCGATATGGTGTGATGAATGGAATGCCAAGTTTTGGTTAAGACAACAAGTATATCATCACTAGGTGGTTGACAAAAACATGGTTGTAAAGAAGGGGAAGATGAGAAATGAGATGAGGTGAGAGATCTAAGATTTTAATCTTGAGATTGATCTCATCAAGCTCATCATCATCAAAATCTAGGAGGTTTGGGGGTATATTCTCAATGAGTTTGGGGTGACCATTATAACCTCATGTGGAGTTGATAAGAGAGTCAAATCATTGATATTCATGAAATGGAATACTCGACAAGGGTTTAAGGGTAATAATCTTGAATATACCATGGTCTTGGAATTATTCAAAATTCTAAGGGTTAGTATCACCTTAAATCCTATAGATTGCTCCATTATGAGGAAATTTGACACATTGGCAAGTAGAAGAGGCAATTACTCTCATGCAATGAGTCTATGGGCTACCAAGCAAAATGCTATAGGATAGAATAAAGTTGAAGATCATCACCTTCATGCAAATGGTGATAGGTGGGATGGTGATAGGGATCCACACACAACCTAAGGAAGGTATTTTCCTTCGATCGTAGCCTTGACACATGCTCCATGTGGTATTAAGATTACATTCAGAATATCTAAGGGTTTTGATAAAATCGAGAGAGGCAACACAAGTTCCTAAACCCTCATCAATCAAGGCATGCTTGACTTAGATATCACCAATTTGAACATTGATAAAAAGAGGAGAATCATCTGCATGAAGTAGAATCTTATGGGGGATCATAGAAGTAATGGGGAATTTGAGGGAAAGAGAAGTGTCCATTGTTTCATCAACATATGGACATCTCTTTGCACTATTTTAAAATGTAATCTTTTGATCTGAATATGGTGGATTCACATCCTACTAGGGGAGGATGAGGGATGTTTATTTCAAAAAAAGGTTGCATAATATGATTATAATGATATGGAGAGGTCCGCATGATTTCAAAAAATGAAATTTGAGATGGGAGATTATTAAGCTTCATAATAGGATCCCACTCATCATAAACCATAAGAGGAGTATTGGAAAGAGATACATAGTGTTGAAATAGGTCCTTGGAAGGAAGAGCCAAAATACATGTGAATTTATGCTAATAAGAGGTAGAAGGTTTAATTGGAGGACAAGTTTATGGATTGTCTTGAGAAGATGGGGTAGTTGATGCAAGTTTGGTTTGAGATAGAGTAGAAGAAGTGTTGATAGAAGTTCGAGTATCATTAGTGAAGGGAAAAGAGGTTAGAGGAGTGGTATAAATAATATGAGAAGTGTTATCTAAGGGAGGTATTAGAATTGGTTCATCAAAAGATATAAGGTCTTCTTTCCCCAGCTCTATTAAGTGAGTTTGGGAAGAGTCTTGGCTAACATAAAAAGTGCAAGACAATTGAGGTGTGTGGATGGGATGAGGATCAATAAAGGCAACCACCCTTCACATATTAGTCATATTGACCACATTTTATTTAGGAGTTGGGTCAAGAAGACTATTAAAATTATTGGTAAAAGGGGTAGGCTTGTCTGGGTTTCCTTGGTGATTCGAAAGAGGATCTTTATATATGTTTGAATAAGCATTAGCCTAGTTCAAAGATTGAGATTTAGTTTATGTTTAATGGGATTTGAAGGCAATGTCATAGGATTGTTGACATTTATGAATGATATAATTATGGTAAAAATTAGGATGGAGAAGGAAATATATAGCCAAATTATGAAGTTGCCTACAAGTCTCATGAGGAGGACCCCAACTAGCATGAAAGCAACAAAATTTATTAGGATCATACCAGGATTTCATGGGATGAGTGGGATCAAGTTCTCACAGAAGAGGCCTTGGTGGATATTTTTGTAATTTTAATAATTATAAAATTTTATGAACATTGATGTTATTTGTTGAAGATAAATGATGTGGTTGGGAGGGGAAGCTTATTCTAGAGCCTAGTTGGGAATAATAGCTTGAATAGTATGAATGGCATCATAGGAATCAATGACACCATCATTTGTAGAATGACAATTCTTATTTTTGATTAACATGTGAGTAACCATAAAAGGTTAGGATGGCTCAAATTGATGCATGAGGAAATCTTTATGATTTGCTTAGTCAATGGCCTCTTCTAAAGTTCATGGTGAGAGAGTCTGGACATGATATCATAACTTTAGAAAAAGAGCATTGGTAAATAGATGAAATAGGCTATCATCTACCATATTATGTTCATGTTTGTTAGACAAGTTCTTCCACCATTTGATGAAAGCTTATGTGGTTTCAATCTCAAGTTGCTTATAATTGATAAAAAGGGCCAAGGTATTTTTAGAGAGATCAATAGTTTGAAACTCTTATAAGAGAGTATTGACTAAATCTTCCAAACTAGTGATAGAGTGATATTTGAGTTGGTTGTACTAATCTAAAGCATCACTCATGAGAGTTTTTACTAATATCTTGGTAGCAGTAAAAGTTTTAACTTGACCCAATTTTTGTATAGATTTATAAATGTTTTTAAGTGGAGAGTAGGATTGGTTGACCCATTATAGGTAATGGTAGGGGTGATGCCTCCTATATCGATATTAGAAATTTGAGGTGTAAGAGGCTCATTTTGAAGGTGATTGATTGTTTTGTTACAAGAGGAGGTTGAGGGATAAGATTACCATGGGAATCCCAAAGAGGAGGTGGGGGAGAATTTTGGTTACACATTCCCCATGGAACCTATTGAGGGTGAGTTTGAAGATGGATAAAATGATCTTGCATTTGCATCATTTGATTGGCATTGTTAGCTTGGAAAGCAATCATTTGATTAAGACTTTGTGATAGAAGTTTATGGATTTGAGTGGTATTATGGGCATTATTTGAAGTATTGGAATTGGTAGTCATGGCTTGGGTACCACTATGGGTGTTAGTAATAGCTAGAGAAGAATTATTGGTAAGTGAGGCACTAGTAGCATGATTTTCTTATGTGGAAAAATATTTACTAGTAGAGAGATGAGAAGTGGAACTAGAGGTATGATTACCATGGGTAAAAAATGATGCACTAGTGGGATAATTGAGAAGAATGAGTCTTGAAAGAGGTCCACTAGATGTAAAACCTGCCATGTTAGTAGAGATACTAGGCACGAAGGTGGAGGAAATAAAAGAGGAAGATGTCATGGTGTGTGAAGGGGTCCAAATATAAGGAAGAGGTTGAGAAGAAAAGAATAAAATGTCCCCAAATTTGTGTGAGAATGTGAGAAAAGGTGAATGGGGCTCTTTGACTTAACCACAAATCATGAGATGGTAAATAGTAGAAGGATATTTTCCTTGATTTTGAGGAAACTCATTGATGAAGAAGATCATTTTTGGGGTATACTATAATTTAGGATTATCTTAAAATGAGAAGAGAGGATTAAAAATTGAAGAGGAGTAAGGAGGGGTGGGTCCCATAATTTTTATTACAAGTGGCTACATGCATATGACTTTCATCTAGTGTAGGAGCCACAAGCTGATTATGGGAGAACCTATTGGGGTTGGTAAAGATCATCATATCTATGGAATTCAAATCAGTGTTGTCTTCAAACAAGAAGTTCATGATGAGGGAGAAATATTAAGGAAGATTAATCAAATGCAAAAGCAAAGAGATAAGAAGGATACAAAGTTGACTAGGTCATCTATGTTTTATAATACAAGAGATATAAAAGAGTATAGGGTCTACCAAGTTGACTTATTATTAAAATATGAGGTAAATAAGAGTATAGGGTTGACTAGGTCTAATTAGTACCATAAACAAGGTATGAAATTGAGCTTGATAAGGATACAAGGTCAACCAATTTGACTTAGTACTGTACCCTGATTGGAAGAAAAGAGTGCAAGGTTGACCAAGTTGGCTTAGTAATACAAATAGGGTATGAAACTAAGCCTGATAAGGATATAGGGTCAACTAGGTTGACTTAATACTATAAATTTATTGGAAGAAAAGAGTATAGGGTGACCAAGTTGATTTTGTACTATAAATAGGGTAAAACATAGTCTGTAAGAGACTGTGTAAAATATAATGATATTGTGCTAAAAGTAAGAAAAAATTTACAATGTAATTAAAGAAAAAAATGGAAGCACACACAAATAATTGAATAAATGAGAATGATATAATTGGGGCACACAACATAAAACCCTACACCAATGTTGGCTAATGCAACTCTTTGTAATACAACATAGAATGATCAGAGAGCAAGTAGTCAAATGAAAAGTAAATACTAACTGGTCATCTTGAGTATTTTTAGATTATTATAAAGTGTTATTTTAAGTGTGATATGAAATTTGGCTGAAAATATGGAACTAGAAAGTAATCTATGGATGATTTTATGACATTTAGGCTGAAAGGTGTAGACATCTAAAATTAGCCACCAATGAATTCATATCAAACTTTAGACTGATTCTTACCAACCTTTACAAATCAAGACTAAGAATCACTAAACATCTCAAAATTGGCTTCATAACATGAAATTTGGCCTATAAACCAATTAAATGAATCAAATACACACATGACATTAATTTAAAATTTTATAAAATATTAAAATGCCTATATATAATTAATTAACATACAAAACCTAATCAAATGCCTAATTGAATTATCCTTGAGAAATTAAATGAATTGTCAAAAAATAAATTAAAAAATCAAATAATATCTTAAGTATTCATAATTACCTTTTTGTGAGTTGTCAAATATCCTAAAATATCCCACCCATGCCTATTCATTGCTAATCATGACCATTTGACACCTTTTAACTTTACTGGGGTTAATTAACTCACAAAGGTTAGTTTTGAACCCATTCCAAGCTATAACTACACTTAACTAATCTTGGGTTAGGGTTAGTTGCTAAACCTATAATTACAAATATTTGCCTCTTCATTTGGAGAGCTTGGACATAATAATATTGTAATGCTAGTTGTATGACAAGAGTGAAATCTATAGATTTATAATGCCAAAATTGTGAATCACAAGCCAAGCCTTTAAGCTACATCAAGCTATCATGAGCCAAACTATGGTGCCAAGGGGAGAAGGAGCCACACAACTCCATTTTCCAAATATTTCTCGAGCACAAGCCAAACAAGCCAATGAAGAGATCTTTTGGAGCATTGAAGGAAAGTAAGAAAGTTTGTTTTTATTATATTTTAGTTGTGCTTTATCAATTGGTTTTCTTCACCAAGCTCCCCCTATGATCTAGGCAAAATAGTTTTATGCATGTTAGTGTGTTTATTTTAATTTTGATTTCATTGTGAAAATAACACATAATCTAACTACCCTTCTTAGATTCCTTGATCACAAATGGCATGCCGAGTGGGACAAGAAGCATCCCATGTAGTAAGGAGATGAAGATACAACATTAAAATTGACAAATGAATGCTTGAATTCCTTCAAATTTGCATTTTTAGCTTTGATTTTGTTGTATTTCTAATTCTTGAATTTTCTTGGATCTACATAGAGACAAACACTAGTTAGGCATAACTGACATCAGTTTTTCCCAACTGGCATCAATTCTACCCAATCGAGCTCAATTCTATGTGACAGTCATCAATCAGATTATAGGGGAAATATAATTTACAAAGGTTGCATTTTGATTCTTTCTAACATTTCTAATCATTTTTTATTGGTTTTAGTAGCATTTAAACTCTCTATCTAATTTTTATATTACATGTTTAAAGAAAATTTTAACATTTTTTGAGCTAGACTAATGATTTTATCTTGTGTGGTTTTTCCTTCAGGTTCACAGGTTATCGATGCTAGTCTTAATCAATCGGTATTAGTTCTTTACTCCATTATCAGTTTTATTTGAGATCGACTATCATCTATTACCTTAAACTAGCATCGATTAGTTCTAGCTGACCACAATCACTGTGTTTTCAAAAATAAAAACATAATAACTACTTTTCCAAAGTTCATTTGCTTACCAATAAAAGTGATTCAAATCAAAAGGAGACTATCTAACAATTGTAGGTCCAAGGCATGATTGGAACACAAATTTGCATGTTCTAGCTAATAGACATTTCATTTTGGGGTACCTAAAAAGAATTAGCTAAAGTCATTCACACTTCATTTTGGTGTTAAAATGAACATGCTAGATCTTAAACATTTGATATTTGGTGTTTAAAATGAGTTAGGATTGCAAATGTTTTCAAATAGTTCATTATTTGGTGCTTAAAATGAATTCTTAAGTCTTGAACACTTATTTTTGGTGTTTAAAAATGAATTGAGGCTAAATCTTAAACTTTTGGGTTTTGGGCTTAAAATGAACTAGATGGTTTTGCTTAAGTTGTGTTGATAAAATTAATTTTAAGCTTTCATACTTAAGCCAAGGGGATAAATAAAAAACATTATCAAATTTCAATTTGGTGTTTAAAATCAAACTTCAATCATAATTTCTTGTTAAATTATTTGTTGATTATTTTCACAAGAAGAATAACACATGTATGTTCTCCCCTCATCCCTTATAGGAAACTTGGGTGATCAAAAATGCCTTTTCATTTCATTTGTGCTTATTCCAAGGTGTGAAAATAAAATTGCATAGGTCCTCCCCAAAACCCATATGGTTTGGGTGATCTAAAAGCAACCCTAAAGTCTTTCCACTTAGTCATTTCTTTTCATGCAATTTGGATTGTGAAGAAAATGTCATTACCTCTCATGAGTTCTCTAGGGAATCATTAACCCAAAGCTTCATCTCCCAATAGTGTTTCAACCCTGATCTATGGTGGGGTATACAAATTAGGGTACACATAATACAAGAGATAGGGGTTGAGTGGATAACCTCTCCTTTTGTAATAAATTCCCAAGTCAAGTCTGGTCAACCAAGGGATTCCACTAAGCAGTCGAAATATGAATCATCATGTAAAAGAATAGACCCTTGCATGATAAGTTGATCGGTATGAAATCAATTTACGTAATGATTATCTTGTGTTGGCCACACTTGGGATCAATTTATATAATCATAACTTGTAAGTTTTAGTCAATCCCACTTGCCACACCTTGACAGGATCTAGGAGTTGTATTTTTCTCATTTATCCTATATTACTTAGTGTTTTGTGTCTAAAAATTATGTTTGTTTAAACCACATCATAAATGAGTTTATTTTTCCACACTACTATATTGTTTGAGGAGGTGTTATGCCATCTGTTTGACACCTTGATTTAACTTAGATAATTTTTGTGTCAAAAACATTATGTGTCTCACTTGACTAAAATGGGTACCTTATGCTGCCCAAATCAATTCAAGTTTTGACCCTTAGAAGTCTTTGAAACTAAACATTATTTATAAATTTTGAGAGCTCTAATGCCATTATTATAATTAAATTATTTCAATAAACATGTCTTGTCTTGTGTCCAAATTGTCATTGTTTAAACCAACCATTGGTGTCTTATAGGATCTTTGTTCTAGTGCAGTCATGTTGTTTAAAATTTCTTAGCTTGTTGGTCAACTACATCCAAGTTTTTCTAAGTTGAATTTTTAATTAACTTTTACAAGTTCAGATCCAAACATTAATTGATTTCAGTTTAGGCTTTGTCTTAAGGGGTTGATACATAGATATTTTTATTTTAGGATGCATAGCTTAGGTTAATTTTGAACCCAAAAATTTTAAAAAAACATTGTTTGTGCCTTTGTTTGATATAATCAATCTATCTCCAAGTGCCTTTTGTTTAGTGCCTTATACTAGTTTGATCACGTTTATGTCTAGAATCAAGTGCCCTATTTATGCTAAAGTCTTCCAAGTTTTTTTGATTAAAATCATCCCTTTATTTCAAAGTCTAGATTTTGATGCCACATTTGGCCAAAAGTCCTAGATTATGCCTTATTTTGAGCCTAATTTTTGACATCGCATTTGGCAAAAATACCTAACAACTTTTCCCTTTCCTAGTTTAGACCTATTTGGAACATCCTTAGACCTAGAATTTGACATCTTGTTTTTAGTTCATTTTACTTGACCTTGTTTGTGTGAGACATTTAACATTAGACATTTGACATTATACTATTTTTACCAAATCTTTATGTAGACCTTTTGGAGATACAATTCCATCCCTTTGGCCAAGTTAGACCTAGTTGAACCTTTTATCTTTTTAGACATAGCTTGTTAGAGTTTATAAAGCTCTAACCTCTCTCTTGTTGTGAAATATTTGCCATTGAATTTACCATGTCTCACTATACACGTAGTGGAGTCATGTATAATCTGGGATATGGAAGTATTGTCACACAAGAGGAATTTATTCAAGATCCTTATGGAGATGATTTTGTTTGGTAGACAAATTCTTATCCACCATACGACACTCAAATATGGGATTAGAGTCAAGATCCTTTAGCCTATTATTTGGTTAGCACTCCTCCATATGTTGAGTAAGACAAAGAATAGATGACCCAATATTTGGCTAGTGTACCTTCAGTTGTGGAAAATTTCCAACAAAAACCTTATTACATTATAATTCCATTAGCTTATGATCCTAATAGAGCCGCAAAGGTAGGGCATGAAAACTTTCCAAGTCTAGTGAGAGGGCCTTACAACATATTTTACAATCAAAACAATGAACATGCCTCTTCCATTAACACTAATTCCATTATACCAATGTCATACCAAGATTTTCATATGATTGTCACACAAATAGGCTTCATGGAAGACCACTTCATTTAAATTCATATAACATACCAGACATATCAAAACTTAGCACATAACTTTAATCATATAACCATGTCAAATGCACCTATTATTAAGTCACTTCCTTCAATAGGAGTTTTATTTGATTTGATAGGTCAAGAAAATTTGGGTTTAGACCTAATTATGCAAAGAACCTCAAGAGAAAACATGTTCAATACCCAAACTATCGAGGAAGAGTCTTCTACTTTTATGTAAAATAATGAGCAGAACATAGTGGATAATATGAAAGTAATATCTAATTTAAACCAAAGTGGTGTTAGCACAAAAAAAAATAGTCAACAATAAAACGTGACTTTAAATAACACCATGAGTGGTTCATAAACTCAAGGAGTAGGATTTTCTATTTCCAAACCTTAGCCAACTACCTTTAATCCTCAACTAGTTGCTTCTTTGAACACCCAACATCTCGGATCAAGTAGTCAACCAATGACAAGTGTTGTACCATAACAAAATGTGAAGAATATTACTCCAACCCAATAGGTGATGAGTAATATTACACAACAACAAGCATAGTCCAACATACCCACATGATAGAATTAAATCATCTTGCCACCTCAATAGGGGAAACTAATATTCCACCTCACTAGGTAGTAGTGAACATACCTTTTCAATCGTAAACTAACATGCTGATCCAAAACTAAATGATGTTTAACCAACATTGTACAAGTATTGATTAGTGATGAATTTTGAATCTCTAACATGCATCCACTTCCCAATAGGGATTTTCACAACCATGAAATTCTAATATTCCTTAACTACCTATCAAGAAATAATTGCCTTTCATGCAAAATGTGCCACAAGTTCAAAGATAAGGCCTTGTTTCACAAGTTTCCCTGAATCAGAAAGGTATGAATAGTCAACAACATGCCTTTATTGAACCTAAATAGGCATATTATGGCCATATAACTCCATCTCGACCATAATATTCCCAACATCAGCCCTACATACCCAATCCTAACTAGAATATCACACCACAATACGCGAAATTTTAAAAATTGCACCCTAATTCATGCATGAGTATTCCTAATAAATTCCTTATCCAATCCAACATTCTCCAATAAATGCCTCCATTATACCTTGATCAAAGTAATCCACTTGTGACCACACAACCTCCAACTCAAACCAGTGATCTCACTATTTTCCTCTCACATGAACTACAAAAAATAAAGGATGCAATTACACTTATCCAAATAGGGAAACATACACAATATTTCAAGTTAGATGATGTGTGTTCTTACAATTTTAACATGGAGTACTTATAGATATCATTTATTCCATGGTATGAACTGCCAAAGTTTGACAAATATAAGGGGAAAGGTGACCCCAAGGCCCATTTGATGGAATTATTTATTGCATGCCAACTAGTGGCCTATAACAACATCTATCTATTGTTATTGTTTCCATGAATCCTAGTAGGGCAAGCATTAGAATGTTTCTTGAAGTTACCCAATATTTTGTATTTGATTTTGATGATATTTTGGACAAATTCATGTAACACTTCTCTTATAATCTCAAGCACAAGATTTCATTGGTAGTTTTAACACACATAAAACAAAAGGCTGGTGAAAGCTTTGTCAATTATCTATAATGATGAAGATCCCTTGCAAGTTGATTTACCCATAGTCTACTAGATAGGCAATTACCCACCATGTTTACCAAAAATATACATAGTGAGATATCTTACAATTTGGAGTTGCAATGTGCACATACTTTTAAATAGAATATTGACAAAGGTTTGGTTATTGAAAGATCCATCATCAACAAAGGGACCATGAAACTATCCTTATCAAATTAAAGTTAGAACCAAATCCAAAACAATGGCTAAAATTAAAACTAAGTCCCAATGCAAGCATCACAATAAACCCAAGCTAATAACTATGATAAACCCAAGAAATTCAATCACAATAAGAATGTTTCAGGGAATGGAGTAATATAGTCCTAACATGTTCAAATGGCATAAATACCATCTATATATCCTATATAATATATTCACATAAATCATAGCCAACAACCTCTTTAGCAAACACAACAATAATAACAAGCACAACAACCTAGACCAGTGTAACAAATCCAACAACCTATGCCTTTAAAAAAACCTCCTCTAAGGATAAATGTGCCTACTCATTGTGTCTTTAATAACCTTAGAGAACCCATTGAATTAGTGTTTCACAATATTTCCATAACTAACTTGATTAAATGTCCTATTCTAAAAGGGTAAGTTCTTGAGGGTGATGAATATCCAAACTAATATAAGATAAATGAATTCTATGAATATCATTGGGTCAATGGTCATAATTTGCAATGTTTTATGCAAATCATACATGTCATTGAAAATATGTTGGAAAATGGAGAGATCACATTGGATTGTGGAGCTTCCACATCCAATCAAAACCTTGGCATTTATCAGAATCCTTTGCCACAATATAACAACCAATAACAATAATAATAGTGGCTAGTGAAACAACAAAAATAGTATCAACAATAAAGGCTAAACTCATAGATCCAATAATATAACCAATAACATCAAAATAATGGAAAAAACCAAGGTCAAAATGATGCCAATAGCCAACAGACCTACCGTGTAGTTACACATGACTACAACACAGTTTTAGGCCATATTGTAGGAGGTCATGTTAACACCATTTCCATTAATTCAAGACCAAGTACCAATCAAACAAGACCATTGATAACCATTCCCAATCAACCAACCCATATTGGTAATCCTTCTTTGACTTGGGACCACATATAGGTGAACCAACAAGAAAGGATTCCCATGTTTGGACCTTATATTGATAACTTATTTTTATCCCATGACCATGCACAAGTGAACTAATAATTAAGACTCATCCTATTTGGTCCCCCTCTACCATCATTTTTTAGTAACATTTGTCTTGTACCAAATCTTGATTGTGCAATCATAACTCGATGGACAAGGGTTATCATATTAGGCCCTCAACCATTTGCCACTTCACCCATCATCCAATCAGCCATTCTGGCTAGAAACAAGCCATTTAACATTGTGTCAAAAAATATGTTTAACATTATGGAACAATTACAAAATATGGCAGAATAAATCTCCATTTTAAATTTGTTGCATATGTCTACCATCCATAAAAACATCTTGACATAATTATTTGGCCAATTCAAAAATCCAAATGACATATCTCCTGATAAATTTCAATCTTTGGTTGGACACCTAGCTCCAAACCAATAATTAACCTTCAATCAAAGTGATATGTCATCCCTTGGTCTGCTTCATAATAATATTTTATATATTGAGGTTTACATAATGCAACATAAAGTGAAGCATGTCCTCATAGATAATGGATCAAGCCTAAATATTGTCTCTCTAAAGATCATCAATCTTCTCAGGTACCTGATAACATATCTCCAAACAAAAACAATCACCATCAAAGCCTACAACAATGAAAAATGAGAATCACAAGGCACCATTAGCCTACCAATTAACATTGGGATCTTGACCCATGATACACTATGTCATGTGTTAGACCTTTATTTGTCATATAATATGATTTTAGGTAGACCTTGGATACACGAGATTCATGTAATCCCATCAAAATTTCACTAGTGTATCAATTTCTCATATTCAAGAATGGAGGTTACTATTCCAAGAGATTTGCATCCATATGAGCATTATAAGCATTTAGAGGCTGAGTTCAAAATCTATAACTACTATTTTGGCATGAATCCAATTGACAAGATGGATAAGGGGAAGCAAATACTTATTAATTCACCAAATGCCAACTACATTGGTCTTTGATACCCTTGATTCACTTTCCCACATGATGCCTCCTCAAATGTCAAATCATTATACCATCTTGGATAATGTCCCAAGAGAATATTTGACCCATGATACCTTTCATATTGCAATTCTTCCATAAAACCCAAAGTCCTTTGGAAGACCAAAAACCAAACCATTCATGCAATGAAAAAGAAAGGGCAAAGGTCAAATTCATAGTCCAATACTTGTCACTTTCATACAAGCCTTTGGCTAAGAATAGGACCCGCTCGAAGGCAATAAATCATGGTTGTATAATGACAAATTGGATGATTTTTACAAAAGTTCCAAAACCCCATTCCTAATCGGATCATGGTGAACCAAGACTACAAAGGAAGAGGTCTCGAGATAAATCAGTAAGGAGTACTTGAGCCAATTTCTATGACTCGGTATAAAGGAACCTATGGTCTTGGATTTAAACTACTTGGGGGTGACCCCATGTATCTTATCTAAGTTTCATCATTAATGAATAGTGATGATGATTCCAACAGTGAAGTAGAGTCTGATCATAGCCAATTTAATGACCTATCCCATACCAATTTATTTGAAAATAATACCATTTTTACCCTTCAACTAATTATTCATCATAACCCACTTCTATTATATTATCCCCAACTAGTAGACTAGGGCCAACAACAATCTAATGTGTTGATTGATGAGTTTTAGAATGATGAGGCCTTTTGTAATTTTCTAGGCCTTAGGGTCAATGTTCTATTGGGAGATCACAAAAAAGGATTTCAATCAAGTTAGATTTTGAAGCCTATTTTGGAGAGTAGGTGAACACCCTTAGCCAAAAATAATTAAATAAAACATTGAGGTCCCCAAGTGAAAACCTCTTCGAGGCACTTTTGAACTAGGGAAATAGTAAAGGTAAAGGCCAGTCTAGTGGTGAAAACCTATTTCAGGTGCCATTAGATGGGGGTGTTCAACCTTATTCAAACATAGACCAAGAGACCACCAATAATGAACTTTTCTATAGGTCTGAGTTTAATCTTGAATACAATTAGTATTTTGATCAAATCATCTAGGATACCATTGAATATGAACTTGCCAATGGGTCTGAATTAGGTCTTAAAAAATAGTAGACATTTGATCACATGATTCAACAGTTACCAATAGTCTTTATTACATGGTCATCCTTACCCTTTGGGGATTATGATTCATCATGTCTATAAGAACTTGAAGAGCCAGTCCAAATAGAGGACTCTAATATTATAAAATAGTTCAAATCTTTGACCACTATTCTTGAAGATGGTTTGACCCTTCTAGTGGAAGATACAACATAGGTAGACATCAAGACTCCAGATGACTTGAAATGGATCAAATTAGGTTCATCCCTCACTGAGGAGGAGGGTGAAGTCCTTACAGCCCTATTGAAGGAATTTGTAGATATCTTTGCAAGGGCCTACTCTGACATGCCAGGTTTGGACCCCACCTTGGTTATTTACCACCTTTTGGTACATCCTGGTGCTAAGCCTGTGGAACAAAAATTGTACAAGATTCATCCTTGTATTTCTATATTAGTGAAGAAAGAGTTGGAAAATCTCTTAGAAGTGAGATGTATTAGGCCAATCAACTATTCTGAATGGATGCTCAATGTTGTGCTAGTTAGTAAGAAGCTAGAAGGATTCAAAATTTGCACTAATTTTAGAGACAAAAAAATACTGCCCCCAAGATGACTTTCCACTACCAAACATTATCATGATTATCAACTCCATAATGGGTTATAAGATGATTTCATTGATGGATAGATTCTCAGACAATAATTAGATTTGAATCACACCAGAAGACCAACATAAAACAATGTTCACCACTTTGTGGGGAACATTCTATTATCATGTTATCCCATTTGGTCTCAAGAATCTAGGGGCCACTTATCAAAGATCCATGATCATCATATTTCGTGATATGATGCATGACATTATTGAATACTATATCGATGACATAATAGGTAAATCAAAGACTAGGGCTAAACATCTAATAATATTGAGAAGGATATTTGAGTGATTACATGAATATAAATTCAAGATCAACCCTAAGAAATGTGTTTTTAAAGTTAGTTTAGGTAAATTTCTTGGCTTGATTGTGTTGTGCAAAGGCATTGAAGTTGATCCAACCAAAGTACAAGCCATAATAAAGATGCTATCATCAACCAATTTGAAATAGCTCCACAATTTATAATGTAAGTTCCAATCTATCAGATGCTTCATATCTCAATTAACCTACAAGTGCCACCCATTTACACACTTACTGAAGAAGGGTTTAACATTTCTTTGGGATGACGATTGTTAATTTTTTTTTCAACATCTAAAGGACTATCTAATAAATCCACTAGTTTCATTGCCCCTTATCCTAGGGAAACCAATCCTTTTATATCTATTAGTGATAGAAAAAACCCTAGGGTACTTCTAGATCAACATGATGTTAATGGAAAAGAACATACTATGTACTATCTAAGTCATACATTAGTAGCGTATGAGCACAACTATAAACCCATTAAAAAATATTATTTAGATATGGTCTTCATAGCTTAGAAATAGTGACATTACATGTTAAAAAATAAGACCATGGTTATTTATAAAGTAGATCCACTCAAGTATCTACTATTTAAAACATCTTTACAAGGCCACATGGACAAATGGATCATGATTCTTAGTGAGTTTGAGATAGAGTATGTTAACTAGAAATCCATCAATGGACAAGTCTTTATAGATCAGATTGCTAAAACACCCCTTACTTATATAGAGTTATTAACATTTCAATTTCTTGATGAATCCATCATGACCATAATTGAAACACCTCTTGAATATTAGCACTGGAAGCTGTATTTTGATGGATCATTCACATCATATGGATCAGGGGCAGGCCTTTTATTTATAACATCACAGGGGATCTAATCCCCAAGTCATTCAGAATCAACTTACTTTGTACCAACATGGATAAATATAGATCAATCATCATAGGGATTCAACATGAATTATAATGGAACATACCACATCTAAAGGTTTATGGTGATTCTTAGTTAATCATCAATCAAGTTACACACCACTTTTAGACCAAAGATAACAAGTTGGTTCCCTACAAGGCCATGATCGATACTCTCAAGTAACAAATTAAAGATATCCAATTTGAACATATACCAAGGGCAAGTAATAAAATAACAAATGTCATGGATACCATTGGATCTTTGATTTGACAGAGCAATATGACTAAAAAATATCATTTTCTCATTAAAAATCTACTAGCACTGACTCATGAACCTTCAATTATCACAATGATTGGTGATATTGTTGGTCTTAGCTCTACTTGGTATTTAGAGCTATACACCTACCTCCATAACCAAACTATGCCACCAAACCTATCCCAGAAATAATCCAAAGCCTTTTTCCATAATGTTGCACAATATACCTTACTTAGACTAACCCTATACCATCATAGTTTTGATGGAACTCTACTTCATTTTTTAACTTTGGTAGAATAAACATTAGCATTATGGGAAGTTCATGAAGGTGTATGTGGAGCCCACACCAGTGGGTTAGTCCTATCTAAAAATCTCTTGCGTATTAGGTACTATTAGCCAAGGATGGATGCAAATGAAGCTGTATATGTGAAAAGATGTGATAAATGTCAATGACATGGCAATTTGATTCATGCCCCATCCAAGATTTTGAAACCAATGTTGACACCATGGCCATTTACTACCTAGGGATTTAATATTTTTGGGAAGATAAACCCCACCTCATCTAATGTCCATAAACATATCCTTACCACCATAGAGTACTTCACTAAGTGGGTTGAAGCTATACCTCTCACTTACATGATTAGAAAGCAGATTTCCAAAATCATCTTTAACCATCTCATTTGCTACTATGGTACCTTCTCTGATGTTATATCTGATAATGGTAGATCATTAAAAAAAGAGATGTCAAATTACTATGTGTTAAGTACAAAATTACTCAAAATGTTTCCACCACATGTTACCCTCAAGGTCATTAACAACCAGGCATAAGCATTCAATAAGACCATTATCAACATCCTTAAAAATATTGTCAATGATGTTGATCATGATTATCAACTTCAAATATTCCATGCCCTCTAGGCATACCACACCAATCACTATACTCCCTTAGGTGCCACTCCATACTCACTTGTCTATGGTACTAAGGCATTATTTCAATTTAGATCGAATTACCTTCATTATGCATCTCTTTGAAGTATTAGACGATGAAGACAATCAAGTAGCTCACCTACAAGAGCTAGAGTTACTTGATGAGAAATGCATGGATGCAATAAACAACCTTCAAGCATATCAAAATCAACTCTGTGGCCACTAAAATCAACATGTAAAATATAGAGAATTGGAGTTTGGTGATCTCAGTCTTAAAGAGAACCAAAAGAATACCACGACTGAGAAAAAGCATAAAGGAAAGTTTAAACCCAATTAGGTAGGTCCTTGCATCATTATTGCATACTATGGTACTAGAACATACAAACTCACCACACCAGATGGAGAGGAACTTGATGAACCAATGAACATTATACAACTCAAGCATTTCTTCACTTGAGTGACTTGGTGTATTGTCTATAAGGACCATTTTAAGTTGTACCATATTATCAAGTTTTTTATTTATACCATACCATCCTATCATTATATCACCCTACCATTTTATCACTTTGCCATTCCACCATTCCATTCTACCATACCTTCTCTATCAACCAACATGTTTTGACCCTACCTATCTAGATTGTATGACCTTGGTTCATCTTTTGGTTCTACTTTTAGCATAAAGAATCAGATCAATTTTAGTAGTTATTTCAAGTATTCTAGATAAAGGTTATATTTTGGAGCATTATGAAAGAAGTTTTGGCATTTTCATCCTTCATTTATTATTTCATTCTATATCATGCCTTATTTGTGTGGGCCTAATTATAACCACTTTTGGGCAAATCAGTGTCTCACCAGTCTTGCTACTAATTATAATTGCCTATGAGTAAATTAGTATCCTTGATCTATGATATTATTTCTTAGTTATAATTGCCTATGAACAAACTAGGGGTAACAATTTTTTATTATTCCTTGACATATCAACTTTTCATTCCTATGTCATACTATGTCATTATGCCAACTATGCCTATTTTATTTGAATTGACTGCTACACTGGTCAGATTCCTCTACTGTAGGCAAAACTCTTGTGACTTGAGGTACTACTAGGACTCTATGGATACCACTCAATACTTTTTGAGGTTAGCTTAGTATCCCTTATATCACACTCTCATCATTTTACAACAACCTTTGTCATACTCTCATCATTTTATGAGCAACCTAAGTCACACTCTCACCATTTTGTGAGCAACCTTTGCCATACTCTCACAATTTTATGAGCAACCTAATCCATGATCTTGCCATTTTGTGAGCTTGAAACATCTAGTGTTTGATCATTATTGATCGAGTTGAGATACTCCAAAATTCTAAAAACATTTGTAAAATAATTTAGAAAAACTAAAAACATTAACCACTTCTTTGCCTTAAGGATTCTGGGAACCCTCACTAAGTCACAAGATAACACTTGCCATTTAGTTTCCCCATATTTTTTGGCCTTTTATCCCATACACTTTCCATTTTGTGAGCTCATTCCTATTCTTATATAACATTCATCATATTTTATTTTACATCATTTTATTCTATCCTATATCCTGGGAGAACCACATTTGGCTTGATGTTTTTGTTGGATATTACATCCATGGAATTATGTAGGTAGTGTCCAATGCCTAATTCATATGGAGACAACTTGACTACCCCCTTCCTTTTCTTTTATTCCCCCATTTGGTTTGTTTGTTAAGTCATCACCTATTTTCTAGGGGTAATGTGCATCATCTTGTTTGTGTCATATTATTTTTACTAACATTGTGCCTAACCATTGTTTGTTTGTTTTATTTCTCTTTGTTTTGTTTGTTTATTTGTTTGTGTGCCTATTTATTTACTTTCAGTAGTATTGCCTTGATTCAATCTATGTGCATTAATTAGGTGATTCCTTGCCTACTATTCTTGAATAAATCCATATTCACAAATCAACATTATCATCATGGTTTTTATCATTGGTGCATTGTTTTCAATTGAGTATTGGATCGAGACTCAGTCTTTATGCATATTTTAGCCAAGTATTCATGGTGTTATATCATGATGCCTACCATCACGTGCTAAAAAAAATAAGCTTCAAGGAGTCTACATGGTAAATGCATCAATGATATCTTCATAACACCAACACCAACACCATTCTCGATCTAATCCAAATCATATCCCAAACAGAGTAATTAAACAATGAAATAATTTTCCTTATAGCTAGTTCAGATGGGCATCTCCCTACTAGTTGGTTGCCTAATTCATATTTATCCTTTGTATCTAATTTTTCATCATTATTTTTCCACTATTGGGATATAATGATTATAACCACCTTTGGAAAAATAATTGTATACCATCCCAATTGCATCTTTCATATCATATTTTCCAATATCGGGATACAATACTTCGAACTACCTCTAGAGAAACCATTGTATACTATCCCACTTGCATTTCTAATCATTATAACTACCTTTGGGTAAATCATTGCAATTCTATCAATTTTAGGGTTAATGATTACAACCACCTTTAGGAAAATCATTCACTTTCTTCTACCTCACTGGGGCATATTTTTATCCTACCTATATCAATGATTATAACCACCTATGGGAAAATCATTTTGTTTATCTATCCTCACTAGGGTAGCTATAGATGCCACTGATTATAACTACATTTGGGCAAATCAATCCCTTACACCCCATCATTTTCATCTATTTGGTCCACTTATTTTGTTTCTTTAAGGGACCGTTTGTTGACCCCTTTGCCAACCGCTCCCTCGTGGGGGCACCTATAGTTAATCCATTACCATTGAATTTATAAGCATACAAGATCTTTTCAATCTTTAAGAATATGTTACTATGCTTATATTTTGTAATGCCTTCCTAAATAGGGGAAAACTATAGACATCTAAAATTAGCCACCAATGGCTTCATATCAGACTTTAGATAAATTCTTACTAACCTTTGCAAATCAAGATTGAGAATCACTAAACATATCAAATTTGGATTCATAACATTTGGCCTATAAAATAATTAAATAAAGCAAATACACACATGACATTAATTTAAAATCTTTTAAAATGCTAAAATGCCTAAACATAATCAATTAACATGCAAAACCTAATCAAATGTCTAATTGAATCATCCTTGAGCAATTAAAAGAATTATCAAAAAGGAAATTCAAAAATCAAATAATATCCTAAGAATTCATAAATACCTTTTTGTGAGTTCTCAAATATCCTTAAATATCGCACCCATGCCTATTCATTACTAATCATGACTATTTGACACTTGTAACTCTACTGGGGTTAACTAAATCACAAAGGTAAGGTTTGAACCCATTCCAAGCTCTAACTACACCTAAACTCATCTTGGGTTGGGGTTAGTTTCTAATCCTATAAGTACAAACATATAACTCTTTAATTAGAGAGCTTGGACATAGTAATGTTATAATGCTAGTTTTATGACAAGAGTGAAATCTATAGAGTTATAATGCCAAACTTGTGAATCACAAGCCAAGCCATCAAGATACATCAAGCTATCATGATCTTACCAATGGTGCCGAGGGGAGAAGGAGCTACATAATTCCATTTGCCAAAGACTTCTTGAGCATAAGCTGAGTAAGCCAATGAAGAGATCTTTTGGAGCATTTGAGGAAGGTAAGAAACTTTTTTTTTCTTACATATTAGTTGGGCTTTGTTAATTTATTTTCTTCACCAAGATCCCCCTATGATCTAGGCAAGATAATTTTATGCATGTTAGTGTGTTTCTTTCCGTTTTGATTTCATTGTGAACTAACACATGATCTAACCACCCTTTTTGGATTCCTTGATCACAAAAGTGATCTATTTTGGTAATGGTATTGGTTTGGTATTGGGGCCTACCCCCTCACTTCATAATCCTATATTGATAAGTGTGTTAGGTGATTTCCCAATATATACCTTGAACCACATGTTTATACCTGTCTAAAAAACCAAGTTGGCTTCCTCCTTGGTGATGAAATCCAAGTAGGGAGGCCTTGGGAAGATACATGTTAAATGTGTTTTGAGTATTGTGTGATTTAGTAGTGTGTGCAAAAAGAGAAAAATAATGTAACTAAATGGTAATTTAAAAAAACACCTAATTAGATGATGTGATCTACTGTAAGCATGCAAACAACTAAAAATGAAAGTGTGAATTAATTACTAGAAAAGAGTTGTTAATTCACAAATTAAGAATGGTACAAAGTCAGTTCAGATGATACTGTATGTAAAAAATATAGAATAAAGTTGACTAGGTCACTACTATTCTATGGAAGTAAGATTCCTTAAGAACAAAGTTGACCAGGTTGACTTAGTGTTTTAGACAGAAGACAAGCTATATAACTAAGTCAACCAGGTCAACTTAGTTTGTTGTAGGATTGCAATTTTAAAGACTAAAAAATTACATAAAATAAAACTATAATAAAGTATTGAATTGACAAGGAGAGAAAGAGAGGAACCCTAGTGGGTTGGAGGATGATGAGTATTAAAATTTTTCTATTGAAGTGGCTTGAATGATGCTTTCAAGTTCTGTAAACTAAGTTGACTAGTTTGACCTAGTTATATAAAACTCTATGTGCTGAAGCAAGATAAGATGACTAAGTCAACCTATTTGATACATTTTATTAATCTAAATGATGATTAAAAGACTAAGTTTACCTATTTGACTTAGTTTTTTGAGATGGATGCTAACTAAAAGACTAATTTTACCTATTTGACTTAGTTTGTTGATTTGGATGCTGACTGAAAGACTAAGTCAACTTGTATGACTTAGTTTGTTGACCTAGATGCTAGATGAAAGACTACGTCAACCTATTCAACATAGTTTGTTATCTAGGATTGAAGAAGAATACTATGTCAACCTATCTAATCAAGTAACCAGTATCTGATGAAGACCTACTTAAGAACATAGTCATTTTGATATGACTGTGTGTTAAACCTATACACAAAAGTTAGAACTATATCAACTTGGTCAAAATAGTATTATAAATATATAAAAATAATAAAATGATAGAAATTAAAGCATGAAAGAAAACCTGTAAGGGTTATATTCACATCAAGTTCACTAGAATCTATGTAATGAGAAATATAGTACATCTATAAATCAATCCTAGCTCAGAGAAAATAGATCCTACTTACACTTCTGATTGGGGATAATTAGATAATCATGGTCATGCCAAATATGGATCTATTAGACCTAACCAAGGGATCTCTTTCCACAATAATATCACTAGGGAGGGTTTCAAAGCCTCTAGTTAAGAAAAACCATGCAATAACCCTAACTAGATCCTATATTTTCATATTCACTGAACTAATAACAAGTAAAGTAAAATATAATCTAGTGCTCACCAAATATTGTGGCACAAAGTGGGGAGGGGTGTAATAAACACTAAAAGTAAACATGCATAGAAGACATATATTCATGTCAATGTATATAGAATCCTAATGCATGGAATATAATTGCAAATGCATATCTATCTACTCTTACAAATGAGGAACAAAGTTAGGAATACTTACCTTTGAAGATGAACCCATCAAGCCTCCATCTCTCCTTTGGCCAAGGTGATTTGCAAGAGGTTTTTGTGGTGTATAAGAATGAAAAGGATAAATCAAATCTAGGCTACACAACCTACCAATGTATCCAAAATAATTCTTCATATTTTGAAAGAAAGTATGAAACCTTAACATCACTCCTCAAGTAGAATGGTGGATAAGTAGATGCAAAATATATCTTACTTATTCTCTTCATGATAAATGATGAAAATGAATGTGTTTATATAGGTGAATCTAACCCTAAACCTTTACAAAAATTTAAGTTGACAAGGTTGATCCAGTCGACCTAGTATTGAAATTAGAAAAAACTAAGTTATCAACTATGTCGGCCATGGCCAACCTAGTTCCTCGTAAACTTTGTAAATAAGAATAAAAGGTTGATGTGGCTGAATTAGTCATGTAAACTACAAAAAAGGGGTTGAAGTTAGGGAAAAGGCTAATAAAGGTGGTAAAATATTAGAGGAGGGTAAAAATTAGGAGGCAAAGCTTAGGGAAATGTTTTTAGGAGCTGGTTGGATTGATAACAAGTGGAAATAAGGGACAACAATCCTATGAAGAACTAATGGTCTACCCACCCATTTCTTGATGCACCCCTTAAGGCATGCACTCAAAGAGATTGAGACTTGATGGGTTATTACAAGATAGAAAGCATCAATAATTGATAAAGTTTGAAAATATTATTTATATACAAAAACCATATGGGAAGACAATTCTAGAATAGTTGTCAAATTTTAGATATAGTGCCTATAATCAACCCTAGATGGTTACATCGATAATACTATTTGAGTTTGATGATAGTGTCATATATAGAATATATGGTGAAATAGGATGAAACTACCTAGATGCTTCTAGGTTTGGCTTCACCTTCACTTTGGTGCATTCATATTTGGGTCATAGACTGTCACTCCTTGTGAAATGGTAAAACCCTAACTTTCCATCTTTAATGTGACCTTGGGTAACAATGGGTTAGTGGGTATATGGTGTTGAGTTGACCCCAATGACCTCACTATCAAATGATGTTACCTACATAGCCAATACTTTGAATGGGGCTTTAGATTGATGTAGTTATACTCTATGTATTGGCTTGTGTGTGAATCATGCAATGTGTGTAAATCAAGTATAAATTTGACCTATATTATAACTTATCAAATTAGGCTCTTAGGTTACTTCTTTAGTACTTCAGCCCTATAGATGTATTGCACCTATGACTAGTATCAAAATAGGGAAGGTTTGATCAATTGAATGCTTGATAGAGTTCTTTTTGATAAGTTCCTTAGTCTATTTAGCATTTTATAGGTGAGGAATGAAAGAGGGTTGATATTATATTTATATCAATCCCTTTGGAATAATAACTCACATTAAATCACTTAGGCCAACCATTGAAATATGTTCCATTTAAAAATTGAATGACTTTTGGGCATTGGACACTTGAGTCAAGGAAGGATAGTAATGTCAATCCTACTATTTATCTTAGAAATTAGTGTCTATAGAGTAGAAAAACATATACAGGCTTAGAACTTGCATATGTATAAGATAAATACATTTTAAACATTCTAAAAAGATAGAATGCTTTTGTCGTCAATATAAGACTAGTCAGACTAAGAGATAGGCCAAAGGGCACAAGATAGAGTAGATTTTAGGCTTTCAAAATAAAAAAGAGTGTAGAACTAAGAGGAATAACCAAGATGTAAGTTTTTCAAGTGTAAAAGACTAAGGTGCTGCATAATCACAATTTATCATCTACAATAATAGAGGGAATGACCAAATGTGCATAATTCCCAACATGGTATGAATGATTTTTGTGATGAAGTATATATCCATATCATATAAAAGATTTATGTCATATGTACATGCATTTCATGATTTTAATGTGATACATAATGAAAACTAGGAGTAGGTAATATGATGTGATTGTTAATTCCTTCCCTATTAATACAATAGTTAGTTTTAATTGATTGACATCATTAAATAGAATTCACTATATATGGGTAGCATTATTGTGGTGGGCCCATTGTTTGCATTTACCTTGATCATAAGTGGATATGGTATTTTTATGTCACTTTTGGCTCATAATAGACCTAATCAAAAGTAAAATTGACATGAAGGGGTGTCTTAGATTCCCAAATCTCAATCTATATATGTATGTAATATAATTTCATCCCACCATTTGCTCATTTTCCTACCTATTTATTATGGCTTGGGGATTTGGATACACTCTCTCTCCATAGTTGTAGTGTGAATCATCATATATATATATTTGAATCACACCAGATAATTAAAAAATATCTTTGAGTTCCTTATTTGAGTGAAATAGGATGAATAAAAAAAGAGTTTCCTTTTTAACCTTTTAAGACTTAGCAAGTATAAATCCTATGTTTGTTAAAATGTTGAGTATGTTACATTAGGGTAATATTATGCAATAAATATAACCACCAATTTATTATAGAGTTGAATAAATTTGACCTTTATAAAAATAATAATAAATAGTGCAATCAAGAACTTAGCTAGAAAATAACTGAGACATAAGATTTAGAGGCTAGAAACTGAGGTAAAAGCTAGTTTGAGTGTCATAAATAGGATATTGGTATCAAAACCCATTTAGATAATAGTTCCCTAATTAAATAATAAAACCATTATGGAAATGTGGTGATAATGTCCTAATATTGGTATTAGTGTCCTCTATGTAGGACTATTTTGAGCTTTTGGGTGCACTTGTGTCTAGAACTATGAGGTCTGTTCATGTGTGTACAAGTTATAAAACCTTGTATATTGCTTGTTTTGAATGAATTTATGAGTAAACCATAATCCTACATGTTGATAGGGTATCAAGTTGATACAAGCTAAAAAGTGTGTTTGTTAGTGGGGTAGGATGGACATCTTCAACACCTCGTTGTGATGAGAGTTGCTTAAATACCAATACTATGGGGAGGGATCAAGCTAGATGTAGTTCTCCCCACCTAAGTGCTAGTATAAGTGCAAGTGAAGCTAATATGATATTAGAATTGAGTGCTTTGAATGCTCTTAAAACTAGAAATCTGGGTAAACTGAGGCTTAGGACTACTATTAATGGTAGTATGTAGAAGTAGGGAAAAATAAGGATTGATAACCTTAATTGTTCATAATTTGTTCTAAGTTTGAATGTGTATTTTGCATATGATTTCCATCTAGAGGTTACAGGGCTAAAATTCATGTATATATACCATTCTGATGCTTTTATGTGTGTTAAAATAGGTCTAGGATGACCCTAGGAGGTTTTATATTTAAAAAGATATCCATTTGTGAAAGAGAGGGAAAGGACATTAGCATAATTAATGGGACACTAGGACCTTATGGTGCTACTATCCTTATTATGGTGCTAGTGTTTAAGTAGTAAAATAGTAGGCATGAAGGGTTAAGATGCAAGAATGAAGGTCTAAGAATGTTTTAAGGATGATTACGACATCTATGACCCACATAAAGGCTGAATAAGTGTGATAATAGGCTCTAGGATAGGTCTAGGGTTAATCTAGAGATAAGTAGTCTCAAGTAGCAGTCTTAGTATTCAAATACCACTTTTAGGTGATGACATTTATCTCCCCCTTTATTCTATAAATGTAGCCAAGTGAAATGACTAGGATAAGCAAAAAACAAGTGTACTTGGGCTTACCTAAGAGGTGAATCTTATGAAGCTAGGTTTAAGTATGTGAAGCATGATCTAATGCATGTCGTATAATTGAAATGTGCATAAATTATTGCTTACTTAAGAAGCATAAAAAATAGAGACTAAATTGATTAAAGAAGTAAAGTTGAGTAAAAACTAAGTAAATAGATAAGAGAGAGGAAAGGAATGGACACACCTTATTGTGTATGTGAACCAATGTATAAACTTGGTGATAACATATGCGTGTGCATGTATATAATGATCAATTAGTGAATAGCTTAGACTGAGATAATGGCTTGCTTAATCCTCATGTTTGGGTGGATTTAGAACTCAATCTAGTTTTGACTCCATCATTACCCACTCCTACTTGGTGGATCATGATGTGTGAATATCTTGGATTAGACTAATGAAGTGTTTATCTCTATCATATAAGTGGCTTAAAAACTCAAGTAGTCTATGACTCCATCATTTCCCACCCATGTGTAATAGATTCATCTAAAACTAAAACTATGTAATGTAACTAAAAATATCTAACTGAGTTATCAACTCTATACCCACTTGGGTATATTAGGTAACTCTAGGCCACTTGAGAATGCCAACCACTACAGATGAAGTAAGGCATGAAACTAGTGTGCAACATGGACTATGATGTTATATGTATGTAATGTAGATAATGACATGGAATTTAGCATTTCATCTAATTAACTAGTGTGTAAGTGAGCATACAAAATAATGTGCCTCATAGATGCCCCCAAATATGATATCTAAGCATATAGATTGTGGACTAAGTTATAATAATATGTATCCAGGTGTCCAAACTAGATATAAGAATGGTCATGTCATACATGATGCCCCCAATCTAAGAAAACTTGTACAAATTTAAGCTAAACTAGTATGAATCTAATAAAAACTAATAAATCCATAATTGAACCTAAGAAAACATGTACTATACCAGTTATACATTTTTGGCCAATCTAAAATTTTCTAAAAATAAGGCTAGTGGACATTAGCACCATGTCTTGGATAGTAGCACCATTATTAGATATGTGGTGCTATTGTCCCAATTTGGTTGCTAGTTTCTTTCTGATCTAATTTATATGCAACTATGCTGATCTATGTGCCACTATTTTTATATTATGTTTACCTGAGTCTAATTTATGCAATTTGAGCTTGTGTGCTAAAAATGTACCATGAATGCATTATAGGAGCCTGATCTTTGTGATAACCCCATGTGAATTCCCCCTATTTTGATGGTAGTTGTTAAACATGTGCAAGATCTACCCTTAAAAGAAAAAACTCTATAAAATGTGTGTTAGTTGGAACATATATGATATCTACATAATTATCCAATATAATGTGCATACATAACATTACAATGTAAGATAATCTGATCATAAGTTTGTAATGTATGATGTATGTCATGTCTAACATTCATAAAGGTGTTAAGATAGATATAAAAATGTATGTAACAACAAATTAGAGTAATAATTGGGTAGCTACCTAGGGGGATGGAGCATGATGTCCATCACAACACCCAAGTAGGAAGGGGAGATGCATGAGGTCCATTATGGCATATAAAACAAGAGAGTGTGACAAGCAAGAGATAAGTTTCATGACCATGATGTATACAAGAAAGCATACATACAACACACATGAGGCACATAAAGTAGGCCAAGGGGACAAAATATAAGGGACATGGGCACATGCCACTAAATCTAAGAAAAAAAACATAGAAAGACATGTTCAAATGTCCACATGCACAAGAAATAAATAAGTTGACGTAGAGCCACATATAAGGACATGTTCAAATGTCTACATGCATAATTAGGAAGGCACACACAAGGACATGGGCACATGTCTAAAGCATAAATAGTATGAAAATAAGTGGTGTAGAGCCATAGAATAATTTCATATTCTAAAATTCCCTCGAATAGAAAAAACATAGAGATACAATCAAGTCTAAACTAGGAGAGATAGAAATGAAAGTATGCATGAATATGTAATAAAAATCTATATAAGATATAAGATATACATATATTGAGTCTTAAGTAGTAATAGCTAACAAAAAGTTTGAGTAAGTGTAGCATGATCAATATCAAGATATAACAATGCTAAGGCTGTGATGTGGAGTATAGAAATAAAGAACCTAGTAATCGATACTATGTATAGGGTGCCCCAAGTGGGAAAATGTGTCAAATAAGGAACCCATGTATCTATGTAAATTCCCGTAGTGGGTAGATAATAATAAATTTAGATCAGTGTAGTGGACCTTAGTCTTGTAGTAATATGTAAGCACTTGACAATAATAAGTGAAGCATGTATATATATACACATAATATTTTAATTTTTTTATAAATTATTGAAATTTTGTATCTTGAAATAACCCATTGAGTCTTAATCTCTCTAGGTGCATGCCTTAAGGGGTGCACTAGAAAAGGGGTGGGCACACCATTGGTGCTTTGTAGGATTGTTGTCCCTTTTGCCACATGTTATCTACACACTTGTCTCTTAAAAACTTTATCCCTCAACTTTTTATTCTCTTTTATTCTCCTTTTCCTCTCCTTAATCCCCTTTTGTTAGTTAGCTGTATTAGGTCGAATGGGTTGACCTTATATAGTTTTGGGTGATTTTCACTTAGGAACTAGTTTGGCTCTTAGATGACCTAGCTCATAACCTAGCTAGTGAATAATTGGGTGATTTATGGAAGGGTTTAGGGTCAAATTTGCCTATTTATACAAGTTCATTTTTCCATTATTTAGAGAATATAAGTAAGAGCCATTGTGCATCTGCTTATTGACCATTCTACTTGAGGAGCAAGTTTAGGGTTCCATACTTTATTTGAAGATATGAATCTTGTCTTATAGAGAAGCCTTTTGGATGTATTGATATGTTGTTTAGCCTAGATATAATTTATATTTTTCATCCTTACATACCACAACAACCTCTTATAAATCACCTTGGCCAAGGGAGAGATTGAGGCCTGATAGGTTTGTCTTCAAAGGTATGTATTCTTAACTTTGTTCCTCCTTTGTAAGAATATATAGATATGCATTTGTAATTATCTTCAATACATTAGGATTTTGTATATAATTACATGAGTATCTATCTTATGCATGTTTATTTGTATTATTTCTAACCTCCTTTTTGTGCCATAGGCTTTGGTGAGCACTAGATTAGATATGCTTTACTTGTTATTAGTTTAGCAAGATATCAAAACACATGACCCCCTTAGGTTATTTTGTGATTGTTGTTTAATAAAGGATTTATAACCCTCCCTAGCATGGTGTGTTATGGTAAGAGATCCCATAATCAGGTCTAATGGATCCCCATATTGGTCATGTTCTCACTTAACAAATGTATCCTCGATCGGAAGTGTATGGTATGATCTATGTTCTCTAAGTTAGGATTGATTTATAGACATGATGCATTTTTGATTGCATACATTTTGGTGAACCCAATATGAAGATAATACTTTTAGGTTTTCATTTCACTTATTTTTTAATTATTATATCATTTTTATTATCATATATTTATAATACTAGGTCAACTATGTCAACACAGTTATAACTTTTGTGCATACGTCACATCAATATGACTCTATTCTATCTATGCAGGGTTTTTACCAGGTTCAGGCTACTTGGTTGACCTAGTCAACCCCATATACTTTTGGACATCTAGTTTAGCATACTAGGTTGACCTTGTTGATGTAGTACATTTTTCAAGGTTTTCAACAAATAGGATCTGTAAAGCTAGATCAACCTAGTTGACATAGTTAACAGAATTGACAAGTATATATCAAGGGTATTCAACAACAATAATCTCATATTTATTTTCATCTTCCAACCCACCAAGGTTAATTTCTATCTTTATTTATGACTTCTAGCATTTATTATAGTTCTATTTTTCATATTTTGTAGTCTTTAAAACTAACCATGTATAGTTAACTAGGTCGACCCTGCCAATGTAATTATGTATTCTATGTTCTATCTAAAAATTTAGGTTGAATCTATCGACGTAGTTCATTTTTAGACCCTTGATTTCATAGTACAAAGGCAATACTATCGACCTTGTTCTATATTCTCTGCATACATTATCAATTGAATCAACACTGTATTATGTTTCCAAGTTGTAATTAACTCTTATATGCTAGTAATTAGATCACACTTTCATTTCTTGTTGCTTGCATGATTAGAATAGATCACATAGTCTAATTAGGTGGTTTTTAATATACTATTTAGTTTCACTATTTTCTCTTTTATGCACACACTACCAAATCACAAAATCTAAAAAAACATTTTACAATTGTCTACCCAAGGCCAATCTACTTGGATTTCATCACCAAAGGGGAAGCCAACTTGGTTTTTTAACCAAGTATAAACACATAGTTAATGATATATTTTGGCTAAGAACAACACCCTTATCACTAAAGTGTCTGAAGTGAGGGGGTAGGTCCTAATACAAAGCCAATACCATTGCCAATACAGATCCATTTTAGCACAAACATCTTAAAACTATCATTATATTACTTTCTAGTTCTTTAATTACAACCAACTTCCTATCACATCTAAAATTGTACTCTAATAATTTAACAACATTTAGGTAGCTTTTGATTTCATGTTGACTACTTGCTCTTTGCTCAATTGTATGTTGTATTTCAAAAACTTACATTAGCCAATATGGGTGTAAGGTTTTGTACTATGTGCCTTAATTAGATCAAGCTCATTGATCTAATTTATTGTGTGTTTGCTTTCATTTATTGCTTTCTTAAAGTACTTGAAAAATTATTCTTGTTTTAGAACACAATAATTTCTATGGACATAGTATCTTATAGGCTATCTATTTTCCCTATTTCCTAGACTAGGTCGACCCTATCGACTCTACAATTTTTAGCCACTATTGCCTATATTAAGTTGACCCAGTCAACTCTATATAGTTTTCAGGCCCTATTTTCTATACTAGGTCAGCCTAATTGACTCTATACAATTTTTATTCACTTTATATTTCTTTAATTTTTCTTCTCTCTTGCATTGTTTAGTCCTTTTTATTCATCATGAAATTTCTATTTGAAGACAATACTAAGTTAAATTCAACAAAAATGTTGAGTTTTACCAACCCTTATAGTGTCTCCCATAATTAGAGTAGGGATCCTTTCTTAGATGAGAGTAATGTTCATATATCCACTCACACAATGAACTATGGGACCCCTCCTCATTTCTCTTCACTACACAATATTCTTTTCTCACTAGAAGGTCAACTTGAAATAGAGTATACCCTATAAATGCTCTTTTTTATCTTGAAATTTCATCAACATCAAGGAAAGCATCCCTTTACCATTTACCACCTCATGATTAATGGTTAAGTTAAAGAACATCATTCACCTTCTCCCACATTCTCACAAGGATATGGCGGTACTACCTTCTTTGATTCTCAACCTATTCCCTCTATTATGACCCTTTTTCATACCATGACATCTTATTCTTTAACTTCTTCCACCCCCACTCCTGGTATATCCACTAATATGGTAGGTTATACATCTAATGGGCCTCTCCCAAGATCCACTCTCCTTAACTCTTCCACTAGTGCATCCTTTTCTACCCAAGGTAATCATGCTTCTAGTGCTTTCTCTTCTCATCCCTTCAGTAGTCCATATTTTACCACATAAGCAAATTTTTCCACTAGTGCCTCACATTCTAATAGTTACTCTAAAGCTCCTACCAATACCAATTGTGGTACCCAAGCCACTCTTTCCAGTGCTAATGTCTCAAATAATTCTAACAATGCTGATCAAACCCATAAAATCTTATTATAAACATTTAATCAAATGAATACTTTTCAAGCTCATAATACAAATCAAATGATGAGAATAAAAAATCACCTTCTTGATATTTAAACCCAACCTTAACTAACGCTTTGGGGCATATATAATAAAAATGTTCCCCCTCTTTCTCTTCAATATTCCCATGCCAATCTCATCCTTCAACCTACTCTTGTTAACAAGACAATTAACCATATTCAAAAATAACCTCTTACCACTCAAATTACTAATATTGATATGGGAGGTATCACCCCTACCATTTCTTACAATGGATCAACTAATCCTACTCTTCATCTGAAAACATTTGGAAACCTCTAAAAAGATTGGGTCAAATTGAATACCTTTTTTGTTACCAAGATATTAGCCAAAAACCTCATGGTGATGCTTTAGATTGGTATAACTAACTTAATTTTTTTTCTATTACTAGTTTAAAATATTTAGTGAATGCTTTAGTCCAAGAATTCCAAACTAGTGATCTTCTCAAGAATACCTTGGCTCACTTTATAAATTATAAACAAATTGAAAATGAAACTGCCCAAACTTTTATTAAAAGGTGGAAAATATTGTCCAATAAATGTGAACATAACATGGCCAATGATAACCTTTTCCATCTTTTTACTAATTCTCTTTTTCCCAAGTTGAAATATTAAGTTTACACTCTCTCTCCATGTACTTTAGAGGAGGTCATTAACCAAGCAAAATGTCAATATTTCCTTAAACATCAATTTGAACCACCCAACCTTCTATGGGTACTCATATTTTACTTAAAAATAAAAACCATAATGATACCAAAGATGGTGTCATGGACTCTTATGATACCATTCACATTATTCAAGCTATTATTCCTAACCAAACTTTTAAACCAACTCCCCCTTCTCAACAATACATGAATCCTCATTTATCTTCACCTAATACCATCAATGTTCACAAACCTTTATCCTTAGTTGAATTACTAAAATGTCTACCTAGGCCTCTACCATAAGAACTTGATCCCATTTGTCCTATGAAATCTTGGTATGATCCCAATAAGTTTTGTTTGTTTCATGCTAGTTGGGTCCATTCTTATGAGATGTGTAGGAAAATTCATAATTTAGCTATGGATTTTCTTCTTGGTCATAATTTTTATCATGACTCTATCATTAGAAAATGTCAACAAGCCTATGATGTTGATTTTAAGGCTCATGAGACACATACTAAATCTTGAGATTTGTATCAAGCTAATGCTCATTTAGCTATCTATCAAGACCCTCTTCCTAATCACTGACATAATCAAGATACCCAAGATAATCCCACCCCTTCCACCAACAATGTATAAAGTCTTGTTGACCCAACTCATGAGGAGATTGTGGTTAACATGACTAATATGTGAAGGGTGGTTGCTTTCATTGATCATCAACCTATCTACACTCCTCCATTATCTTGCACATTCTGTGTTATCTAGGATTCTTCTCCAACTCACTTAAATGAGTCAGGAAAGGATGACCTTCTAACTTTCAATGATCCAATTCCAATTTATCTCTTGGATAACACTTCTCATTCTATTTATACCATCCCTCAATCTTATTTACCTAACACCAATGATATTCAAGCTTATACCAACACTTCTAATGATTCTCAAAACCAACCTCAACCAATTGATTCACCTTCTAAACATAATTTATAACCTTGAACTAAACCATCTTCCTCTTATCAACACAAATTTTGATGTAATTCAACTCCTTATTTTGAGGACCTCATTCAATACTATGCACCTATTTATAAAAACCTTCTCATGGGTTATGATGAATGGGATCCCATCATAGAACTCACTAATATCCCATGACAAATCCCATTTCTTGAATTTATGATGGCCTCTTTGTATCATCAAAACCATCTCATGTAACTATTATTCGAAATGAACATCCCTCATCCTCCCCTAGTAGGACGTGAAGTAACCTTATTTGGATCTGAAGATAGCATATTATAACAATGTGAATAGATGTACATCTATGTTGATGAAATAATGGAAAATTCTCTTTCCTTAAAAATTCTCATTTCTTCCATGATTCCCAATGAGATTCTAGTTCATGCAGATGATCCTCATCTATTGATTAGTGTCCAAATTGGTGATATCCAAGACAAACATGCATTAATTAATAAGGGTTCTAGTATTGTGTTGCCTCTCTTGATTTTATCCAAACCCTTAGATATTATGAATACAATCTCAAATCCACACAAAACACATGACAAGGATATGATCAAAGTTAAATGCCTCCTTTAGGTTGTGTATGGCTTCCCATTACCATCCCACATGTCACCATTCATGTGAAGGTGATGATATTTAATTTTCCTTTATCTTATAACCTCTTGCTTGGTAGGTCATGGACTCATTATATGAGGGTAATTACTTCTTCTCCTTGCCAACGCATTAAATTAACTCACAATGGAACCATATATAGGATTTAGGGTGAAACTAACCCTTAAAATTTTGAATAATTCCAAGACCATGGTGTCTTCAAGATTCCTACTCTTGAACCTTTGCCTAGTGTTCCATCTTATGAGTCTCAATGATTAACCTTTCCCATAAACTCAATTTGAGGTTAGAATGGCCATCCTAAAATTATTGGGAATATTCCCCTTAACCTCATAGATTCTAATGATGATGAGTTGATGAGATCAATATCAATATTAAAACTTTTAATCTCTCACCTCATCTCATCTCTCAGCTTCCTACTTCTTTGCTTCTTCCAAATCACCTTTTGATGATATTCCCATTATCTTGACGAAGATTTGGAATGACATTCATCACACCTCATCAGATGATAATGTCATCCCTACCTATGTCATTGATCTTCACACACCTAACTACGATGATGGTTATACCTTAGATGATCCGTTCTTAGGTGATCTTATTTAGGCTTATGATGCTAAGATTATCCATTATTATTCCTATTAACTTCAATATTTTCATGTATGTTCTCCTATTTCATCATTTATAGTTCTTAATTTTAGCATTTTTCCTATTTATCATAGGGTAGAGATGGTGTAGACTCCTCTAGTTTCTAAAGAGCCTCGTAGGAGTATGCTTATAAATCATGCTACAACTAGGACTTACAACTTTGCTAGGTACCCTAACCCCTATAATTTGCTTATCCCTGAGATGCATGTAACCATCCTTTGGTCTTTTTTAGACCCCACCCTCTCTTAGTAGAGCCTACTTTGGATCCCATTCTTACTCCCACTTTAGCTGAGTATGTTCTTACTTTTGATCTCATTGCTCCTTCTATTGAGCCTAATCCCGTTCTTTCCCCACCTACCCTTCTCTCAGTGATGGTTTGCTTCCTTTACCACAAATGGATCCATTACCCACTAAATATGATGATGATCCTTCCAAAAATCCTTCCATTTTTGTTGCACCTTCTCTTATGAGTAATTATATTAAACCTACTCATAGACATATTTGTTGCTTCCATGACATAGATAATCATTCATCCACATATTATCATTAGTTGTGACAATATACTGACACTTTACATATTAATATACCTCAATCCTTAGATAAGGCTATACCTCCCAAAAAGGTACTACCTGAGTATATTCTTAAGTATAGAGAGGTGTATTATCTTTGGCACCAATATGGAAACCATCACACTGATCATTACTGCATCCTTCAACAATATCTTAAAGATCACCTTATAGCTATTCTTTGACCTTCTACCATTCCTCATAAAGGTCATTCTCAAAATAAGGCTCCCCCTTCTTCTCCCATGGTTCCACCTCATATGGTCCCTTTATCACCTCTTATTCCTCCACCTATGAATACTTCACCCATCAACCTTCCCTCACCTATGGATCCTTCCCCACATGTGAGTCCCTCACTTGTGGATCCTTCCCCACTATTGATTCCTTAATCTCTTATAGATTTTTCTCCTATGCATTATTGTGAGCATCCCTTTCTTGATATCCCTCCTCAACAAGATCCATCAAGCATTCCTACTTTTTTTATTGAGGAGATTAGATGTGAAGTATTTTGCTAGTTTTCACTAAAGATAGATGAAACATTAGATGTAGTTCAACTCCAACTTCATATAGATCTATCAAATGTTCTAGATATTGTGTGTGGGAAAATATATAAATACTTATGAGCACATGCATGGTGTTCTTATATTTTCATTTTAGATTGGATGTGTGTTCCAATTTTATCTTTATCTATTTGCTATATCATTGACATTGTGTCAAATTATCTATCTTACATGGTGATGTTGATTTCACACTTTATATTGCTTATGCCATTTGAGTTTGCTTATGAATGTCTTATTTATCATTGCTTTCTTTGTCTTCTTGAGTTTCTTGAATTCTTTCTTAAAAACTCCCTTGTTTTCTCTTCATGATTGTTTGATTTCTTATCTCTATATACACAAATAATTGTCATCATGAATTGGTTATACAAACCTTGTTCCCTTTAGTCATTCCTTATTTAGCATGTGATTAGTTAGTAAAAAATTACTCTCATTTTTAATCTCCTTATACTGGTCCACTTTGGATTTCTTTTTTTCCTTCATTCCCATTTCAAAAACTAAACATATACATAGTTGAGACTTTAGATAACTTGTTGGTTCATTGTTAATCCTAAGTGTTCTAGTCAATCTTGTCTTTAGTTACTTAGGTTCCTTTAGCCTAAGCCTAAAACTCATTCATGTGTATCACTCTATTTATCATGATTGCTAATTCCAAGTCTGTATGGAGGAGGATTCAAAAAAATCCTTAAAAACATTCAAAATCCAAATCATTTAATTAAAGGCAATGATACAAAGGCTAAAAACATTTTAAATTTTTTTTCTTGAAAATCCAATCAAACTAAAAGACATGATTCAAAGGACATCCCTTCTTCTATTTTAAGATCAAACTCCACAGTTAACCTCATGATAGATCTGAGGTCCATTGAGGTGTGAAGGCTAGTAGATTAGAAAAGGAGAATAAAAAAATATTTTAGTGCTACCTACTTTTTCACACAAGTACCCAATCTTCATAGTAGATCAATGGATTTGTAAGGGGTCCTGAGGAATGGGGAACATGTCATGGGAAGGTAGGTTCATTTTAATTTTCTTGTAGCATTCTACCTTAATGAGTTGATATTTGTAGCTTGCTTATTTACCTAAATAACTTTGTGTCCATAGCATATAGGTTTCCTTCGTATATTAATGGTCACTAGTCACTTAGTGTCTTCTCATGTGCTTAATATGCCTCTTGTCTCTTAAGGTCTTCTCATAAGATGCCTAAGTTATGACTTTTACATTTAATTTTTTCACTCCCTATATTCCTCATATTTCCTCTTGAGAAATATTATTTTGTTCACTGATCACTCTCCTAGGAATCCCATTTGTGATTTGTATTATAAGACTATGGATAGGACCTAGCCTTCCTCACAAATTACCATAATTTCATATTCCTATTACCAACATCCCCTTTTACCATATTTTTACTTCTATTCCACCTCGTCGGTGTTCCCTTTGTGAGTTGTAGTATAAGACCATAGATATGACCTAGCCTTCCTCACAAACTTTTCCAATAATCCAAGTCATAATCAAAATTACATGTGTCAAATAAGAGATAAGATGTGATTGATTATGAAGTTACACATCATTGACATGATTCCTAGCTTGATTTAGTATGTTTTATGCTTAATTTCTATTTCATTCTTTTATCTTATTATTTTCCAATTGCATGTGAGAATCCAACCATTTCTTGAAATTTTCATACTTCCCAACTTGAATTAGTGTGATAAATTTAAGACCAAATTTTGCCAATTTTATTTTTATCTTATGCTTCCCCACATGATTTGAATGACTTAATTGATTTTTTTTTATACCATTTTTGTCCTTTTTCATGATTTCCATTTTATTACATTAGTTTCATGCTTCCCAATCTGATTTAGTGTGATTTTCCTTATTTTAATTTGGTGCCAATATTTTTTTGGTTTGAAAATAAAACCTTTTTACCTTCTTATTTATCACCTTTGTGGTTCTTTATACTGAGTCATTTTTCTTGTCATTATACATTTCCAAACTTGAAATAGTGTGTAGTACATTTTTCATTGATTATATTTTACCATGTGTTTTTACCTATTTATTTTTAACCATGCATGTGCCCTACATATGCTATAAAAGAAACCATAACTCATATATTTTCTATAACATATATAACAATAGCTAAATACATGTGCTAGAAAGAAATATTTCCAAGCATCAACAACCACAACCATAATGGAAACACATACAATTAGCATCCAACTATGAAAATGAGACATCTATATATATCATTAGTTTTAATATAATAATATGACAATATATAAATCTCTAGCTCTATGGCTCAGCCCCATATTTCCCATCTCGTGGCCTAGCCATGATACCCATAGATACATTAGTATGATTCCTTGAAATAGAACACTATAAAAACGTTGTCTAAGATCTCAGTCCTGATACCTACCCTTGTAGATGAGCCACCTGACCCTGTACTAATGCTAACTAGGTCAGGGTCTCTAAATGTGTTACTCTCTCTAGGGCCTGTACTTATCCCATCTATGTCATGATATCTTGATACACAACTCTCTCCTCAACCAGGTTCTTCCATGCCTATGCCTCTCTTGCACCCACCTCTACTAGTGGCTTCATCCCCTCTCTATGCACTCAAAACTTCCTTATAACCTCTCCCACCAGTCTAAACCAACTCACCTGAGCTAGGGTAGATGGTACCATAAGATCTTTTAGTGTGGTAGGGTCATATGGCATCAATTATTCATCTAGGATATCATGGAGTAGTCCCCTCACTAGGGGCCTCCATCTTGTATCCTTATCCTTTGAAACACCTAAAAAATCAAACTAGATATATATTAGATCACTGACATATCTCAAAATCTATCTATCTTAACTCTATATTTAATAACTTAAGCATAAATTTTACCATATTTTATTACCTAGCCATGTATCACCCACCACTGTCTCATCATCTATGTGACCACTAAGCATGGTCTCCCCATTATTGAATTTTCCAAGAACCTCATCTATCTATCACCACCCAGAAATAAACCCTAGAGTCACCACTTATGCCTATCTTAGGCTATGCTTTAGTGGTCTCTCTATCACCCAACTCTCTTTCGACCCATTTAATGGGTCATTTAAGATGTATACTATCTTTATTCCCTACTACCTCTATCGATGTCATATCTATGGTGGTTAATACTCTTATTTATGTGGAGTTAGTGGTGGTGCCTATGGTACTCCTACCTTTTCATCCATCTCATCTCACTCTATTGCCTATCATGATTGACTAGTCTATGGTCTCTCACGATGTGGTTTGAGTTTTGGACTTGCAACTAGTGACCATAATCCTCCTCTCCCCCATGAATCTTTCACATGCCAAGCCTAAATAATGGGCACCATTATTAGTGCTACTAGGTGAGGCTATCCTATTTTCTCTAGTACATGTGTCATTAGATGTAGCTCCATCCAGTAGGTATAGTGACTTGTCACCTCTATCCATACCAAAGTTGGTATAACTATTTCCCAGCTAGGCCATACCATAATAATGTGTCCATAAGGTTGTCATTTAATATATTCTCATCTCACCATCTACAATAGTAGCACATGGGGCATGGCCTATGCTACCTGGTCCTATCTCCATCTCTAAACCTAAGGTAACCTATCATCAACCAAGTGGGGCAACCCAACTAGTTGATACATGGGGATCCTCTCATATATCTATGCTATCAAGAATATAATTGGTCTTATAATATTTTTCCCTCTGGAACACACTCCATACATGTCATGCATGAGCTTTACCTAGATGATGGATCCCAAGTCATATAACACCCTTTACTCTAATATCATCTGGATCAAGGCTATCATAAATAGTGGTACCTTTCCATCTAACTTATGACACAACACCTATGCTATCACAAGTCCTATCTTATCCTTTTAGATATCCAAAATCTAGGAGGTATATACATCAAACATAGTCACTCTCAATCTACTTTATATCCTCTCTAAGCTTATCACCCATATAAATAGGGTTCTCCTCTCCTCTTGACTATCTAAAACTCTTGCAACCATGGGTGCCCCTACTATGGGTAGTCCCAAGATGGCATACACATCCTCTAAAGTGATACCAACCTCTATGGTATCCCATTCCACCTCCCACCTGAACATGTTAAACAACCATTCCTAGGCTCCTAGGAACAAGACTAATAAATTTGAACTCAAAGGAATCCTACACATGTCTATTATGCCTCCTAGGCCTAATAAGATCAATCTATCTCTATCCTCAATAGACAAGCACTCCAAGAAGTTTAGAAGCCATGATGCATCCACTAAGTGCCAAAAACTTGGATGCCCCTACAACCATAAAATAATAAGAGATGTATTAGATCCTCCATGTCATTCATAATCAAAATACATTGTTTTTAAATTCTAAACAAAAAAATAAGCCTAAATTTCTTGAATTTGTTCATTCTTATCAATTAGATCTATTATTAGCCTACTCAGCCCTTTTGACCCTCACTCAATCATTTTGGGCCCTTTTAACACTCTTTCAACCTATTACACACATTTTCATACTAGTTTGGTCCCTTGGTCAAACACTAGTTTGACCAAAATTTCCTTATTTTGACTTGATTGACTTATCAAACTAAGTCAACCCCTATAAAAGCCATGATGCGTCCACTAAGTGCCAAAAACTCAGATGCCCCTACAACCATAAAATAATAAGAGATGTATTAGATCCTCCATGTCATTCATAATCAAAATACATTTTTTTTAAATTCTAAACAAAAAACAAGCCTAAATTACTTTAATTTGTTCATTCTTATCAATTACATCTATTATTAGCCTACTCAGCCCTTTTAACCCTCACTGAGTCATTTTGGGCCCTTGTAAGACTCTTTCAACCTATTGCACACATTTTTATACTATTTTGGTCCCTTGACCAAAATTTGCTTATTTTGACTTGATTGACTTATCAAACTAAGTCAACCCCTCTATTTTCCCCTTCTTAGTACTAAGTTATCACAATGGATTTTTATACTAAGTTGGTGGTAATGTACTAAGTTAGTAGTCTAAAAAACACACTAGGTTGACAATGTGGATTTTACCAATTTTTAGCCTACTAGGTCGACTAGGTTGACCTAGTTATTTTTACCTACCGACCCCTTAGATTTTGCAAAATAAATGCCTTTTCACAGTTATTTCTCCAAACCCTTCAAACCCATTTCCATAAATGGTTTTTCCTACCTTTTCAACCTGTTTGGGTTCATTTTGATTCTTATAAATGCTTTAAAACACAAATTTCTTAAACAACACTTAAATTCAAAAAAAATATTCAAAACAAGTTTGAGATTCTCAATTGCTTACCTATGTTACACCTACTATTGCTGTTAGGGGTCCCTCGCATCTAGCCTATCATATCCTTTACCATATTATCTCACTTGGTATCTCTAAGCTCTTTTTCTATCCTTCACAATTAAAAAATCCCAAATGACTTCCCTTTTCACCCTATTTAAAAATACTTTTTAGAATTCTTAAATATTTTAAATATTTTTTCATCAGATTCCTTGTTTTTATTATATCTTTGTTTCTAATAATCCATTTTTCAAACCATAAAATGTTCTAGAATTGTGACAATGTAGAGAATATTTTCCACTACTATATGCCTATATTCCAATTTTTTTGATTTTTGGTTATTTTTTGCACTAATCTCTATAGGTCCACCTAATGTTATTCACATTAGATGCCTTCACTTCTCATATAGTCTATTTTTTATTTAAAACACTAAGGTAAGTAAAGGTATGTGTTTTTAAATTCTATCATTTCATTTATCTTATTTTCTCCTTACTAAATTTTACTTTAACATCAACATTTTGTGTTATCATGTTCTATTTCCCAAAGTACCATCCCATGTTGCACTCACATGACACGTGATGAGATTCAAGAGGGGTATATATATACACATAATATTTTAAATTTTTTATTAATTATTAACACTTGTATCTTTTAGGATCAAGTCTCAATATCAATGAGTACATGCCTTAAGGGGTGTACTAGGAAAGGGGTGGGTCGACCATTAGTGCTTTGAAGGATTGTTGTTCCTTTTTCCACTTGTTATCTACACACTTTTCTTTGAAAAACCTTATATATAAGATTGTTATTATATATTTTACCCTCTACAATCATTTCCCACACTTTATCCTCCTTTTCCTCATCTTAATCCCCTTTTGTCAGTCAACTATACTAGGTTGACTAGGTCTACCTTATACAGTTTTGGGTGATTTTCACTTAGGAACTAGTTTGGCTATTAACTAACCTAGCTCATGACCTAGTGAATAATTGTCCAAAATTATGATAGGTCAACTGGGTTAACCCTATTGAATAGGATTTTTAGAAGGGTTTAGGGCCAAATCCACCTAGATATACAATTTCATTTCACCATTATTTAGAGAAGAGAAGAAGTAAGAGCTATTGTCCATTTATTTATTGACCATTCTACTTGAGGAGAAAGCTTAGGGTTCCATAATTTCTTTAAAGATACATATCTTATCTTTTGGAGAATTATTTTGGATGCATTGATAGGTTGTGTAGCCTAGAGATGATTTGTATTTGTCATCCTTACATACCACAACAACCTCTGGCGAAGCACTTTGGCCAAGGGAGAGATTGAGGCTTGGTGGGTTCATCTTCAAAGGTAAGTATTCCTAACTTTATTCTTCCTTTATAAGAGTAGATAGATATGGATTTTTACTTATCTTATATGCAATAGGATTCTATATACATTGATGTGACTCTGTGTCTCTTATGCATGTTTATTTTTATTATTTCTAACCCCGACTTTGTGCCACAATATTTGGTGAGCACTAGATTAGATTTGATTTACTTGTTATTAGTTTAGTGAGATATCAAAATAGGACCCCCTTAGGGTTATTACATGATATTTATTTAATGGAGGCTTTGGAACCCTCCCTGACATGGTGTATTATAGTAAGAGATCCCCTAATTAGGTCTAGTAGATCCCCATATTTGTCATGTTCCCATTTAATAAATGTGTCCCTAATCAAAAGTGTATGGTATGATCTATCTTCTTCGAGTTAGGATTGAATTATAAACATGATACATTTCTGATTACAGATAGTATGTATGATAAAACTGACTATACTAATATAGCTAGAATGTGTAGTGTCTAGAAAATATAAAAAATGTATACACATCAATGCATATAATCTGTATTTTTTTATTTTCTGAGTAAATATTTGAATGTTTTTATGTTTTTGAAATATTACATCATTTTTTGGATATAAGATACGTACAAAAAATATGAAAATGAACTATGTACAAGGATTAATAGAGAAGTAAAGTAAGTAAATAATAGAAAAAATGAGATAATGTACAATCAAAGTGTAGTGCCTCTATAAATCTAAGAGCACATCCATAATATGTGGATAATCAAATGGTGGGTCAAGTGGGAGGTTATCTAGTGTTAGATACTGGATCTATCCAAACTCAAATAAGTCATCATCATCATGATCATTGTACCTTTATGTATGTATCAATGGAGCCTTATCCTTGGAATTAGTCTAGATTTTGTACATTTGAATAGTGTGCTTCTCTTCTATATAACATGCCTCCCATGTGGTCCCAAGGTAATCCACATTGGACTATGGAGTATTTATACTAAACCTATGGTTCTCATTTATTCCATCGTGTAAAATTCAAACCATGTGTCCCTAGTGACTAAATGTTAAACATCTATCTAATTGATCAATCATGGCATCCATTGCCTGTAACTATGTACTACCAAGTGTAACTTTTAGATGAGTGTTCCTTCTCATGATGAAGAATAATGTTTTGGCCACCTTGGGGTCACATATAACTATTAGTGTGATATGTCCAATAGAATCTTGAATATGTATGGCATGTTGTAACTCATTTTATTGATAGCCTATGTGATATGAAAATACTAAAGTACAAGTATTAGGATCAACCACATGGGGGATACATCTATCTATAATAAAAATCTAGATAGTCAATGGACCATTATGTGAGTATCTGTGTAGATTAAAAGTATATCATGGTACCTATATTTTTAGAGGTGGAAGTTATATAATCTAAATAGTGCCTTGAGCTTTGAATTTATTTAAATTATGATGTAATGCTAAGCATGTATTGATATCATGTCCTATAAGTCTATGAAACTAATAAAAGGGTTGACCTTCATGCTATGATATTATGTTAATGGATATATGATGAATTATGGGTAATACCATCAATCCTCTATCAAGTAATATATGTGGAATTTGGTGAAGTCTATTCTATGAGTAGAGGGATTTTCCACTGAATGGAATTGAGTAGGAGAGCTTTTAGCTATAGGATTATGAACTAATGGTGATACTAGTGTAAGAAGAGGTATAAATTCCTTAAAATAATCTTTATACTCTCATTGGCCCACTAGTGTGAAACTTAATCCACATAAATAGTCATTAATTTTAATAGGTGTTAGATTATCCTCTATGGTGGCCTAATAATTTGTATCAAAGTTATAGATGTATACTTATTTTTTGTTAACAACTAATGGCAATTGTGGTATGAGAATATCATCATATACCCTAGGTGGGGATATCTATATTATGGGAGGTTGTTTCTCCACCATGGGTGAAGGTTATTATATTGTAAGAAGATTTAGAAGAGGTTTAGGAATAGTCTTATTGGATTCCCCAACCTCATATGTATGCATGTACTCAATTGGAATCTTGTGAGGTGGGGACTCTATGAGAACATGAGGTGTCCCATCTAAAGATGTACTTAGCATAGTAATCTTGGTGAGTCTACAATATCTCAAGGGTTGATTATCTATTGGATAAGTGTATAAGTATCTATCATGTAAAAACTTGATGCATCTATGCAAGTAGAGGGAATGATATCCATAACATGTATCTAAGGTCTCCAAAGTAATAAGTTGTAGTATAAATGATTAGGCATCACTTGAAAGTGTGTAGGTAGGGTTTTTGACACTACCATAATATCCAATGTAACAGAACCCAATGTTTATCTAGGAATGTCGTGAAAACCTTTGATATTCTTATATGTCTTCTGAATGGATGCTATATCAACCACTATAGTATATAATAATGTGAGGTTGCATATATTATGTCATAAACCATTTTAAATTATAACTCATTGAATAGCAGTGGTATTGATTTATTCTTGAATGAAAAGTGATAAATTCTGAGCAATAACTAACTGTGATGGAAAATCCTCATTTGGGAAAGATATAATGTCTTTAATATCCTTGATAGTGTTCATGATATATGAAAATTAGGCTAGATCTATGTCATGATGTAAAGATGTATGATTGAGTGTTTGAAAAATAATATCTTTGAAAATAGTTTCCTTTTGAAGTAATTCTAATATTGATATATTAGTCAATGTGTTTCTCAATTGATCCAAAATATCAAATGCTTTGTGCTAATATCTAGGTTCCATTATAGAGTGATGGGGATCAGGAAGGATGGTGGGATTACACTATTCTTGTATAGGTTGAGGAGGCACCCTATTCCATCTAGTAATTACTCAAATTATAGGATCTATTATTTTTGAAAGGTGAGTAGTAGAGGTGGGAACAAAGATAATCAATTGGTCTAGGTGGAGGTAGAACAAAAGGCATCCTCTGAGCCCTATATAATTGAGTATTAACTAGAGGTGACTCAAACTAAGCCATGTAGCAATGATCCTCATAAGAATAGGACTCACAAAAGGGAGGACCAATGTGTAAAATAAATCTTATGTTTGTTAAAGAGTTAAGTATGCTAAATCAGGGTAATAATATGTAATAAATACAACCACTAATTTGATATATAATTGACTAAATTTGACATTTATAAAAATAGTAATAAATAGTGCAAGTGAGAAATTAGTTAGAAAATAACTAAGACATATGATATTGAGGCTAAAAACTCAGGTAAAATCTAGTCTAAATGTCTTAAATAAGATCTTAATGTTAGAACCCCTCCTAGACATTAATAACCTAATTTTATAGTAGTGACATTATTGGAAATGTGGTAGTAGAGTCCTTATATCAGTGGTAGTATCCTTTGTGTAGGACTATCTTGATCTTATAGGTGCACCCATGTTTGGATTTGTGAGGTTTGTTCCTATGTGCATGAAATATGAAACCCTATAAATTAACTATTTTGACTAAATTTTGAGCAAAACCTAATCCTCCATGATGAGTGTCATTCAAATCCTCACTTAATCAATGTTCAATTGATGTCTTATCAACCAAGGCTGGTGTCTAAAGTTGTATGCAATAAGGTGTAGGATGGTAGATCTAGAAGTCTGCTTGTGGGGGTGTTTGATGGTCCTATTCTAGCTTTTACTAATGAAATAAATGTGTCTTAAACTACTTGATTCACTCTTTTGATGAAAAGGAAAAGATGTAACTATTTAATCAAATGAATCTACTCTTTTTCTTGAAAATAAAATCACACTCCTATTTATGCTTGCATAGAAATGGAAATATTTAATTTGAAAAGGAAATTTGCTTCACATGTTTGCTGTAAAAGAAAATACACTTTTATTAGAAATAAAATGAATTTGGAATAAGGAAATGACTTTTAAACTATGAATTTGTTTTGATGTTTTATGAATTAATGCAAACATTAGCAAGATTTTGGTTAGTTATAACAAAGAGTTAATATAACATAACATAAATACCATACACGATTCCTAGTTCCAAGGAGAGTGGGCCCTTACTCCTCTAAGACTTAGGAAAAAAGATTAATCAATGCTAGAAATTGAAGTGATAATTCATAAAACTAAAATGATTACAATCTGTCTAAAACCTATAATATGCTTATACGTATCTTTCATCTCTTTTTCATTTTAATAACAAGAGTCTTACATTTTATGCTAATACAATCAAATCAAAATGGGATGCAAAGAGATAGGATTCCTTGGTCGATTCACTCATCCAAAGATAGGAGATTATATTTTCAAGAGATCTAATTATTATGATGAAATAGATATACTATCCTATAATAGTCCTAAGATCCAAATATATACAACTTTATCAAAAGCAAATCCTAAAAAATAGTAGGTGAGTATTTTACTCATTTGACTCTAGATGGAATGATTCTCTCTCATCTTATCTGGTCACCAAATTCCCCATTTGTAGCTTTGTCTTTACATAATCCACATAATTGACCTTGCAGAGTCGGTAGGAATAAGCCTGCAGAGTCTGTAGAAACAAGCCTACAGAGTCCGCAGAAACATTCTGTGTGAGTTTATAATTCTGTTGGATGGAGATAAAAATTGAAATTTCACTATACATCACCTGTGTCTTCATCCTAAGCATTCTTCACAACAAAAATCACTAAAATATGCTATGTATTAGACATTAATGACAAAGTAAAGGTTTAGTCTTTGGTTCAATATAAACAAGACAAATATCTACTTTCCATGTAATAGTTATCTAAAAATATATGATTTGCATAAGATAATATCGTTAGAGAGATGAATTGAGGGAAATAACATGTCAATAATGAGCCATATTCTGAGCTCATCATTTCCCCCAGGCTTTACCTTTTACAAGTCCCATTGTAAACATTTATTTGCATTCATAGCTCTTGTATCTACTTTATAAACTCTGACTCAAATAATATTCATTCAATTCATCTATTATATGCTTGTCTAAATTTCTGAAAAACCCCTGATGTTCTTGAATCATTTGTTTCTATGTATTGAATTGCTCCTTTGATTGTGGAGCCCAACTCTGCCATCTTGGAATAGGTATGATACACAAAGGGGGTCTATATCTCATGCCAATCTATTAATTGCCCCCCCAAAGTTTATTACCTCTATTAAGATTTATAAAATTGAGGTAGCTCTCCTCATACTCCATCTTAAGTTATTTGGAGACATGACCTCTCATCTTCTAAGAGGCACTAAAAGTTGGTCCCACCTTTTCACACTTGTAGTCACCTCTAAATCAAAACTCTATCTTGAAAACAAGTCAAAATAAATAGCACAATCATATAAAGCTTGTAAATAATGAGTTTTAACATCATCTCTTAAAAAATCACAGTTAACATTTTTTTGATCAATTTGGGGATAGGAAAGGGTGGTCTGATACATAATCCTATAGTCTTAGTAGGATTTGTATACTCCTCAAATCTATTTTCCATGCTAGTTGATTTTTGAATGTAGAATGCAATGCCCTCAGTTGAAATTCTCCTACATGAAGGTTTATCAAGAAATTATTGTGCTCATGGTCTCCTATGATCAAATCATGCAAACAAAATTCACAAAGCAAATCCTACTAATCAGGTTCAACACTATAGAAAATTTCCAAAAATGTTGTTGGCTGTAAAATCTTGTAAGAAAATGACAAGAGATCCTTAAAATCTACCATCTGTAAAATTGTTCAAGTAAAAAAAAACTATATGTAGGAGAAGGATTCTTACATTCTAAAAGAGATTCCCCTAATTTACATGCATCCTACAAATTTTCTTCTAAAATATGGATCTTAGCTTCTAATTCTTTCTTTTCATTTTCCAAAATTTTGTTTGAAGAAGTTGTAAATTTATTTTTCTATTTAAGTATGGAATACTCTTCTTCAATTTGATTTAGCATTTGCAAGGTAGGAATACCTGGACAATTTGTTTGACAACTTCGGTCAACAAATACCTTAGGAGAAGGTGCAACATTAGAAGGTGATTTGGAAGAGTTTACGAAATTCTACAATCTCCATTCTCATTCTTTAGATTTTATACATATATCCAAAGGTCTATTTGTTTACTTTCATTTTTCTTTATTGTTTCTTCTAATCTGTAAACTTCTATTGCATGATTGGCAGATGTTGTGTCCAATTTCTGCACCAATAATGAGTTGAGATGATCCTTATCCTACAATTGACTGATCAAGTTAGTAATGTGAGTTGTTTGTTGTTGCTCTAGAGCTTGGGCTTTATAAAACTTCAAGGTTAACTACATAATAGGATAATTTTGATTAGATGACTCTCCTTTTTCATTTGTGCATACAATTTTTCATTTATTCATTGTAGTTTCAATTGAAACATGTAGTTGTTCCACCATACTTGATTCCTCTACCATGATTGGCTCTTCTCTTAAAATTTGATCCTCTATTATGATTGGAGAGTTCCTTTCAAAGGAGTTTCTTCAACATCTACAATTTTAGGGATACTTTGATGTATGGGGGAATTAGATACCTTTTTAAGACTATCCAAAATGTTTGTAGCCTCTTGTTCATCTTCATCTATTAGAATTAACCTTCTCCTTATTTTGGTCATTCTTTGAGGTACACTCCATTGTATTTCCTTTTCAACCATCAAACCCTCGGTCTTCTCAAGTTCTGTATCAATATTTCATTTCAATTTTCTTCTTCCTGACAAGGGAATTGGTTGCACTACAAATTCTTGAGGTTCTTGTGGGGACCTTGAAACTACAGGGATTTGAGACCTTGTGATTCTTCTTGAAGAAGAAGAAAAATGGATTTATTTTGAGACTATAGTCTATGATTTCTTCTTTGGAGTTATTTTCTCAACTGATGCCCTGGGTAGAGATAAATGTTCCTATGGTAAATTTGAGATTTCTTGTGTAGGCAGATTAGGAATTTGTTGTGTTATACTATTCTTGAATTCCTCCCAGACCTCTTATCCTTGATGAAGTGATGTTGGATAATTAGGTGAATAAGGCCATCGTGCCTAAGAGCATCATTAGGAGTTGTATTTATAATTTGAATGGAACCATATAAGAAGGATGCGAGGTTAATCTTGTAATGAGGGTTTTGCCTCTTATACTAAACATGTATTAATATTTTCATGGCTTCTCCTCCTCAAAGACTATTTTTCCCCTCACAAATGATATACTTGAGTACCCACTTGGCTACATATTTCTAAGGTTCAAGAAGTGAATTTATATGAATCCTTTTTTATTTTCCCTTGGAATATATTAGACATGAAGTCCCAATCTACTCATTACCATTAAACTAAATAATTAAGTCATTAAATAGAATATTACCTATCACTCTCATTCCCTCTTTTGGAAATTTTATGATTTGACTTATAATTTGAGTTGAAATAGGAATAACAATGCCTTTAACAATTGAAACTTCAAGGGTGAGATTAGTGATGAATTCTTTTACCATTATTTCATAAAAACCCTAGAACTTTTCAATGAAAGGTAGCCAGCCATTTGCTCTAAAAACTACCATAAAATCTTTGTCTTTGTGAAGCTTTACTGCATTCTTTAGCTCTGATCTCATTTTTTGTCCCATTTCTACTCAGATTTATAGACAACTCTTTTTCTTTAACTCAGATTAGGGTTTAAACTAGCTTTTATTGAAATCTGTAGGCAATAATCACTAAGGATTTGTAGAAATGAAATGTTTTATGTGAAACTCCATAGCTTCATGAGTCTATAGTTTGACATGATTACTTTATATAGTTCAATGCCTCACGTTTCTACGGAGTGTGTCAGCCATTTTGTCAAATTATTATAAATTGGATGAAATGATGATGTGGCACTTTGATGGTGAAAACTATTTATCATTTAATTTAGAACCCCTTTATGATGTCCCATCATTATAATTATTGATAATGAAATTGATTATACCAAATCTACATAGGTCATCATGAAGTAGACGTACACCTTTGCCATCTTGTTTGCATGCTTATCCATTATGGTATGTGTCATGCCATTCCATTTTGGAAGGCTCAAGTTTGGGTCATCTCTATATAATAAATCTTAGTTAAATCAAATATAATTAGTTAACTGAACATAAAAAAATAGAATATATGTCTCACTTACTTTTGACCTTACATTTATCCTTTACTCACCATTTGTCCTACATAAATAAGTTTGCATGGATTAGTCAACAGGTGTTGAAAGAATAAATTTTATTACATGGAGAAGACTAATCATAGTGACGTGATGAGAATCTCTTTTTTTTCTTATATATTTTGTTTTTGCCCTTTGGCCAGCCATTGTTGGTTTTCTAGCCAAAGCCCTTTTTGCAATGCATAACTAACCAACAAGCTAGTTTTCTGGGGATGCATTGTCAATAGTGTCCCTGGAAGGATTTTCACTATTGATATCATTATTATTATTATTATTATTATTATTATTATTTTTAAAGATCATCAAGGAACAAGTTCTTTGGAAGAAGTAGAGTCCTCCAAAGTAGCTACTTGATTTGAATTAGTTTCCCTAGAAGAAGAAAAGTCCTCCAAAAAGGCTACTTGATATTTTACCTTTTGAACAAATTCCTTTTTATTGAGAGGTTTCTTATAAAGCTTCAATTTATGTCCATTGACTAACAGAGATCTTCTAATATCATCAATAGGTATTAGCTTCACATAGCCATTTTCAAAGACCTCCTCAATATAATAAGGTCCCAACCACCTTGTTTTTAGTTTTCCTTTAAACTATTGAAATTTGGAATCAAACAACAGTTCCCAATCTCCTTTTTGAAACATGCATTGCTTGATCTGTGAATCATGACCAAACTTTTCTTTGATGTTGTACCGATTCAGTTCTTTGTAGTGCTTCCATCCTCATCTCATCAAATTGATTAAGCTGTAAGAGTATTTCTTTTTTTATTTCTTCTAATTCAATCCCTACTTCTACAACTATTTTCAAAGTTTGTAATTCAAATTCAATAGAGAATAAGGGCTTCTTACCATAAACCAATTCATAAGGTGAAAATCTAGTTATTTTTTAAGTAGTATTATAGGCCCAAATAGATTCTGGTACCTTATCTTCCAAATCCTTTGTATTAGAATTAACAACCTTGGTTAACATGGTTTTCAATTCTCTGTTGGTGATTTCAACTTTCCCATTAGCTTGTGGATGGTATGGATATGTTTTTATGTGTTGAGTTTGATATAATTGCATGAAGTGCTTTATCATATTTGAGATAAACTATGGTCCTTAATATGAGACTATCTTCCTTAGAGCACCAAATATTTGCATGATTTTGAAATATAAGAAATCAACTACCATCTCTTCTTTTGCATGAGTTAATACTTCCAATTCCACCCACTTGGTCACATAGTCTGTACATATTAGGAGATATTCTTTTTCTCTAGAAGGAGGATCCATAGGACCTATAAAATTAATTTCCCATTTCTCAAATGGTTATAAAACCAATTGAGGATGAGGGTATAGAGGCATTTCTATTGAAAGAGTAGGATATCCAATTCTCTGACAAGCATCACAGTGTCTGACATATCTTTTTACTTGCTGATGAAGATGAGGCCGATCGTATCCTGCTCCTAAGATTTTGTGTATGGTTCTTTGAGCTGAGTAATGACCTCTTTTAGGCTCATCATGACAAGCTATGATGATATCATAAGCTTTAATATTTGTCACACACCTGTGAAACACATGGTCAGGTCCAAGTTTGAATAATATTTCATTAATCCATTTAAAAGAAGAACTTTCTTTGATTAAATGTTTCTTTTCTTTTTGTGAAAATTATAGAGGAAACTTCCTTGTGGCAAGGTAATTGGTTATATCAAAAAAACATATAGAGTTTGATGAAATAACAGATAGTTGTTCATCTAAAAAGTCATCTTCCATTGGTTCTTCCTCACTTGTAGTGTTCAACCTTGACAAGAAATCATCAACCACATTAGAGTTCCCTAGTTTATCTATAATAGTAACATTAAATTCTTGTAATAGCAACAACCATCTGATAATCCTACCTCCCACAATTGGTTTGTTGGTAAGATAACTAATAACTAAATGGTCTGTATAGACAAATACCTTTTAGTCTGTTACGTAGTATCTAAATTTGTTAATTGCATAGACTACGGCTAGGAATTCCCTCTTAGTTATGGTGTAGTTTCTTTTAACAAGTGTCATGTTTTTGATAATATAATATATAACATACATGTTATCCTCTTCATTATTTTATCCAAGGATTGCTCCTATTACTGTATTGGAAGCATCTATGTATATATGGAATGGCTGAGTCCAATCTAGTCCTCTTAATACTGGAGCAAAATTGAGTTTAGCTTTGATTGTTACAAAGGCCTGCTAGTAACTATCACTCCATTTGAATAAACTATCATTTGTAAGCAAGGCAAACATAGGGGCAACTATTTGGCTAAAATTATCTATGAAGCATCTATAGTATCCATCATGTCCCAAAAAACTCTTAATTTTAGTTTGTGTTTGTGGGATGGATAAGTTGGAGATTATTTCAACCTTCTTTGGATCTACTTGAATACGTTTTGTAGAAATATGGTGTCCCATCACTATTCCTTCATCCATCATCAACAAACATTTCTCATGGCTCAAAAATAATTGATGGTATTTACATTTGATCAATACTCCTTCCAAGTTGGTAAGATCCTCTTTATAAGTTCCACCATGAATAGTGAAATCATCCATATATACTTCAACACAATAATTTATAAGGTCAGACAATATTCCTAGAACTGCTCTTTGGAAGGTTGCTAGAACATTACAAAGTCCAAATGGGAGTGCTTAGTAAGCAAAAGTTCCCCAAGGGTAGGTAAAAGTGGTTTTATCTTGATCTTTAGTTACCATTATTACCAGGTTATACCCACTAAACCCATCCAAGAAATAAAATTATCTATTTCCTGCCAAATTGTCAAGAATCTAATTAATGAAAGGTAGAGGAAAATAATCTCTTAGTGTTGATTTGTTTAATTATCTATATTATACACATAACCTTAATTTTATATTTTTCTTGGGCATAATTACCAGGGGTGAAACCCACTGGCTATCTGAGATGGGGTAAATAAACCCAACTTCTAATAATTTTTGGATATCTATTTTGACTATCTCCTTTAATGCTAGGTTTATTCTTCTTTGTGGTTGTCTGACCAGTTTGATAGATTCCATGTAAATGTGATGAGTGCATATGCTGGGGTGAATTCCCTTCATGTTGGTATAATCCCAAGAAAAAGCCTTGGTATATCTTTCAAGTACTTCAAAGAGTTGATCTTCCTCTTCATTTATTAACCAACTATTGATGTTCAAAATATTTCTAGGTAATACCATGATTGGTTTTGTGCCTGGGTAGTTGGATTCTATTTGCTTAAATTCACTAATCAATGAGTTCAAAGGACATGGATGAGGAAGTAGCTTATGAAAAATGGTTACATTATCAACAAACTCTTCTCCAAGAGGAATCAGTCTTGCTAAAGAATAATGGAATGCATTTAAGAATTAAGTTTGCTATTGTTCTACCAATTTTCACACACTTTTTTGAATCAATCCTGGTGAGGAAATAATATAAGTAGAAGTGGAGGTTCTATAATATTTTGTCTAACCCAAGAATCCTAAATTAAGGTAGTCCATAGTTTTTGGACTGGCAGGGTCTATAGCATTCAGACTGGCAAAGTTCATAGCTTTCAGATTAGTAGAGTCCATAATGTTTAGATTGATAGAGCCCATAGTTTTTAGACTGGAAGAGTCTATAGATTTTGGGTATATGTCTCTATTCAATTCTTCCAAGTGTATTTAAACTGTGATCATAGCTAAGGAGGAAATGTTGTTTGATGTGTTTTTTGATTCATCCACCCAAATTTATTATATGTGATTTGTTGATGGTTTTGTAGGAAGATACAAAGAGATGCATTTGGATTTTAACCCATTAGAAATGTTCATGTCTCCTAACATGCAATCAATTAATGCTACTATAGTAGCCAACCATGGTATACCTAAGATTATGGGATATCCTAGATTCTTTGTTTTAGGTTACAAGACCATAAAATCTACTAGATATTCCCAAGACTCTATTAATACTTCAACATTTTCTATAGTCTATTATAGTTTAGTTACAGATTGGTCCACCATTTGAAGAATGGTATTTGTGGGTTGAATTCTCATAAGAGATAATGTATGGAGAGTATTAGTTGTCATAACATTAATTGTTGCTCTCAGATCTACCAAGATGTTAGGAATTTCTTTACCTCCGATTGTGACTGTGATCACTGGGCTTCTTGGATCTGCATATTTTAGAGCTAATAGTTTTTATAATAATAAATCAACAAATTTTCCATCAACATGAAAGGTTCTTGGATATTTTGATTTCTTCCCAGGTGTCTTGATATAAAGGTTTTTGATGATCTTGTTCAATTTAGGTATATCCCTAATAGCTTATAGTAGGGGTACCTCAATATTGATCTTTTGTAACTCATGGACCAAGTTTGATTTTGGTTTAATATCAATTTCTTTTAATCTTTCAAGAAAAGGAATTACTGGTGTAATAGTTTTTTCTTTTTTTGCTTTAGGGCTCATTTTGATTTCATCTTCTCTAGTATTTAATTGAGATGATTCTATTTTTTCTTTTTCATCAGGTATCTCAAAAATGAGAATTGGAGGTTTTTCAATATTTTTACCTAATCTTAAATGTATGTTCAAATAATCAATAGCTCTAACATTCATTATCTCTTCCTGTTCATTAACATAAATAGGTGCTGGTTATTTATTTTTTGGATTTGCTATTGGTTGTACAGGCATTGAGGGTTGATTAATTTGTCCTTGTTACTGAATAACTGGGGGTGGCATTATAGTTTTCTATTGAAGTGGTCTTCTTATTTAGGTGAATTGTTACTATGGTTTCCACTACAGATTCTATTATTGATATTACTATGGCATCCATTGCTACTATGGTACCTATTATTACTGTGGCTATGGTACCATCCATGGGGGTGTTGGCATCCAATCTTGTCCTACCCATGGATTTTGGATTGATGGAATTTGGGGTTGATTCCAAAAAGGTGAAGGAACTGAAACATTCCATGGTTCCATCCATGGATTAACTAGGTTTCCTACATTAAACTATCATTGAGCCTAGTTTTGTGGGTCAAAGTTTTATCTCTGAATATAATTTAGTTCTTCAGTGGATTGGACTTGTGTTTTCATTTGAGTTTTTAAAATAGGCAGAAGGTTGCAATGTTTGGTATCTTAATCTATTGCATCACAGATCCCACATGATGAAACATTGGTTTTATCTAGGGGACGTCTCTAAGGGCATGTTTCTGTCTGCACTTAGGAGAGTAGAATGCTAAGGGTTCTATTGCATTTGCCTTAGTTTGAAGGCCATCCAAAGTACTATTTAGTATAACTAGAATATCCATCTTTAGATTGGAAATTTTTTCCATTAACTTACCCACTTCATTATATTTCCCAAACCTTCCTCTCCTAGTTCTGGGTTTTGTTTGAGAGTAGTTGGTACAAATCTCAAAAATCTAATTGAAATCCAACTTATTTATATCTCCACCTCCCATCAGATTTAAGGCATCTCTAGTATCTTCATCCAAACCTTTAAAGAAAACCAATTTATAAACTTCTTTAGTGAGTGGATAATTGCTTCTTTTATGAGTGAACATGAATCTATCCAAATAATCCTCTAAAAATTCATCCTTGTTTTATTTGATTTTGAAGAAATTCCCTTTTTTTTCTTGCACTTGACAGTAATCTTGATACTTATTTAAGAATTTTGTCTCCATGTCATCCCATTTTCTAATAGAATCACCAGATAAACCCATGAACCATCTCATAGCTGCATCTTTAAGCATAGAGGGAAATAGTTTTAATTTCTATCTATCTATAGATTAATCATAGGTTTGACATAGCACCTTAAACTCAAATAGGAATTGATCAAGATATTCTATAGATCTTCCCCAAAAATTTGGTAGATTAGCTGGTGAAATATTTTTCATGGGGGTTTGATCATTAGGATATGTAAAAATAGGAAAGGAAAACGTCGTTTTTGGTTGTGCAAGTTTTTGATTTTGTGGATTTTGTTGGAGAGACATATTTTCTTCTTCTGATGATGTTTTAAAGATGGGATGATCTTCCCACTGAATATTTGTGGTATCAGTTATGGGTTGTTCAAAGTTCTCAAAATTTTCTTCAGCGATGGATTTTTGAAATGCTTCTTCTAAGTCCTTGGAAATTTATAAATAATGTCTTCCTGTAAGAGATTGATCCTAAGGAATTTGTCCAATGGGGCTTGCTTGTCGTAATGGCCTAGTTTCTATCCAAGGTTTTAAAGATTCTTGCAGATAGGTTTCACTTGTAACTTTTGGTTCACTACTCAGAGATGTTGAAGGAGTTTCATCTTTTTTTCTTGGTGGGAATTTTGAAATGAATCATCCTTTAGAGTCTTTAGGATGGTACATCAATTTATTGAATTTTGTTTTGGAATTTTATGGTTTTTACAATTTTTTTTTTCTAATTTTCACTCTAGAACAATATTTATTACCTTAATAACACCTTGTTCCCTAAAAACAACACCAAAAATGATGAGTGTCATTTAACTCATTTAATTAATGTTTAATTTATGTCTTATCAACCAGGGCTGGTGTCCAAATCTGTCTGTAGTAAGGTGTAGGATGGTAGATCTAGAAGTCTACTTGTAGGGGTATTTGATGGTCCTATTCTAACTTTGACTAATGAAATAAATGTGTCTTAAAATACTTGATTCAATATTTTGTTGAAAAGGAAAATATGTAACTATTTAATCAAATGAATCTACTCTTTTGCTTGAAAGTAAAATCACACTCCTATTTACACTTGCGTAGAAATGGAGAGATTTAACTTGAAAAGGAAATTTGCTTCACTTTTTTGCTATAAAAGAAAACACACTTTGCTTAGAAAGGAAATGAATTTGGGATAAGTAAATTCCTTTTGAACTATGAATTTGTTTTGATGTTTTATGAATGAATGCAAACATTAGCAAGATTTTGATTAGTTATAACAAAGATTTAATATAATATAACATAAATACCATACACAATTCTTGGTTCCAAGGAAAGTGGGCCCTTTCTCCTCTCAGACTTAGGAACAAAGATTAATCAATGATATAAACTAAAGTGATAATTCATAAAACTAAAATGATTACAATTTGTCAAAAAGCTATAATATGCTTGTATGTATCTTTCATCTCTTTTTCTTTTTAATAACAAAAGTCTTACATTTTATGCTAATATAATCAACTCAAAATAGGATGCAAAGAGATAGGATTCCTTGGTCGATCCACTCATATAAATATAGGAGATTAGATTTCCAAGAGATCCAATTATTCTGATGAAATAGATATACTATCCTATAATAGTCCTAAGATCCAAATATATACAACTTTATCAAAAGCAAATCCTAAAAAATAGTAGACGAGTATTTTCCTCATTTGAATCCAACTAGAATGATTCTCTCTCATCTTATCTGGTCACCATCTTCACCATTTATAGCTTTGTCTTTACAGAATCCATGGAATTGACCCTATAGAGTTGGTAGGAATGAGCCTACGGAGTTCATAGAAACAAGCCTGCAGAGTCTGTAGAAACATTCTATGAGTTCGTAGTTCTGATGAATGGAGATAAAAATTTAAATTTCAATATACATCACCTATGTCTTCTTTTTGAGCATTATTCACAAGAAAAAACATGAAAACATGCTATGTATTAGACATTAATGACAAAGTAAAGGTTTAGTCTTTGGTTTAATATAAACAAGACAAATATCTACTTTCCATGTAATAGCTATCTAGCAATCTATGATTTGCATAAGATAATATCCTTAGAGAGATAAATTGAGGGAAATAACATGTCAATAATGAGCCATATTCTGAGCTCATCACTTCATGTTGCTAGGGCATCTAATTAATACAAGCTAAAATGTGTGTTTATTAGTGGGGTAGGATAGACATCCTCAAAACCGGTGATGATAGTTGCCTACATATCAATACTCTAAAGATGGATCAAGCTTGATGTAGTTATCCCCACCTAAGTGATGGTAGAAGTGCAAGTGAAACTAGTATGATAGTGGACATGAATGCTTTAAATGTGCTTAAGACTACAAATCTGGGTAATATGAGCTTAGGACTATTATAAATGGTAGTATATAGAAATATGTTAGAATAGGGATTGAGAACCTTAATTGTGCACAACTTGTTCTAATTTTGAATGTGTATTTTACATATGTTTCCATATAGTGGTTAGAAGGCTGAAATTCATTTATATATATACCATTTTGATGCTTATGCAGGTGCTAAAAGAGGTCTAGGCTGACCCTAGGAGGTTTTAGATTTGAAAAGATATATATTTGTGAAAGAGAGAGGTAAAAGACATTAATTCCATTATTGAAACACTATCACCATGTGATTATACTATCCTTATTATGGTGCTAGTGTCCAAGTGGTAAAACACTAGGCATGAAGGGTTGGGATGCAAGAATAAGGCTCTAGTATTGCTTTAGGAATGACTAGGGATGTCTGTGGCCCACATGAAGGATAAATAAGTGTGATAATAGGATCTAAGATAGGTATAGGGATAATCTAAGGATAATTGGTCTCAAGTATCATCCTTAGAACTTAAATACCACTTTTAAGTGATTACAATTTCCTTGGGCCTTATTTGAGTGAGAAAAAATTGGAATTGTAACATAAGTCAATCAAGCACAAGAGGGAAGCCATTGTATCCACCATCAAAGTATTGGAGTGAGTGATTAGGGATGAGGATGGAGTGATTAGGGATGATTAGGGATGGTGAGGGTCAATGAGAGAGTGATTAGGGATGATGATGATGATAAGGAAGTATTGATTAGGGATTATGAGGGATGAGAGGAGAGTGATTAGGAATGATGAATGAGTTATTAGGGATGATGAGGGATGGTAAGGGTGAATAAGGTAGTGATTAGGGATGATGAAGTTGTGATTAGGGATGATGAGGGATGGTGACGATCAATTATGGATTGATTAGGGACAATGAAAGATGATAAGGGAGTTATCAGGGATTATTAGGGATGAAAAAGGGGTGATTAGGGATGATGGAGTGATTATGGATGATAAGGGATAATGAGGGTCAATGAGAGAGTTATTAGGGATGATGAGGGAGTGATTATAGATGATGAGGGATGGTAATGTTAAATGAGGGAGTGATTAGGGACAATGAGTAATAAAGAGAGAGTGATTAGGGGTGATGAGAGTTGAGGAGGAAGTGATTAGGGTTGAGGGAGGGATGATGAGCAAGTGAAATTAAAATAAAGTTGTCACTTGATGTGCATGGGTCATAAATGTGATATATTCTACCCTATTCATAACACTTTGCATTGATTTCAAAGTGAGTGGTTTTTAAAATTCAATTTTGACAAACCTAGGACTCTTAGAAATGTAGGCAAGCAATCGAGAAGGCACAAAAACCTAAGAAATGACTATATGTTTACCCAAAATATAAATAATTTGAAAAAATTATGCCCTTAAATACTTAGGTTTAATACTAAAATTGTAAAAATTCCTAAGTACTAACTAGATTGGATTTTTAAATACTATCTTCCACATTATAAGGCATGCAACTGTGAGACCAACTCTATCAAATGTAGAATGACCCTAATTTATTATATTTACTAAAATAAATTTAAAGTATAAGGAATATAACATTAATAATATAAATTTAAACTTTTACTTATATTCATTAATATTTATTTTAGTAAACCATCTACCCCATCTAATAGATTTTTTATGATATTTTTTACAATGTGAAGATAATGCATATGTATTATAGTATGTATGAATTCATTTAAAATTAAAAAAAATAATGTAGATATACATTCCAATAGATATTTCCTACTTTTTAATTTAATTTTAAATAAACACATATTAATTATAGCACATATACTCTATGTTTATTTTTAATTCAAAAATCAAGCCTTTTGGCTTGTATTCCTGAGCCAAAGGCTTAGATCTATCAACACATAGTTGAATCCAAGAGTTTTTAGAAAAACAAAAAATTAAAATTCCATCACCATATACATATCTAATTTCAATGAATAAATTCATAAAATTATTACCATGATGACAAGCACGCTGTACTCTTTCTCAATATGTGACATTTTTTATTTTTTGGACTATTTTAAGGTTTCTATCCATGTTGATTTTGTAGATGATATTTATGGATTATATAGAACCTAATTATTGTAAACTTGGTAAAATAAGACCTTGGTTGTTCCTCTTAGTTTAGGACCTTTCATACTTCCACAAGTCTTGCATCCACTTTATCTTTTTCCCCTTGGCCTATCTCATAATCCAACTAGTATTATGTTGATAACCTAGGTCTTTTGTCTTGCCTAGAATACTTATAATGTACTTATCTTCCATGTATATAAATTTTGAACTTTCACCTACTTTCCTAATCCGTAGACACTAATTTTTGGGATAGACACTAGCATCAATGTTAGTGTCCTAACCCAACACTAGTGTCTAATACCGTAAAGTCATCTTTTTTTCAAATGGAATGTATCTTAATGGTTGGTTTAAGTGCTTTAATGCAAGTTACTTCTCGAAAGGGAATGATGTATATATATCAGATAAACCATCATTCATTACTTACCTATGAGACCTAATAAAAGACCAAGAGAGACCAATAAAACTTATCAAAAGTACTCTATCAAGCATTCAATTGAACAACACTTCCCTATTTCTATACCAGTCATAGGAATAACACATATATAGGTTTAAAATAATAAAAAGAGTAGTCCAGGAGCTTAATTTTCTAAGTTATAAGCTAGGTCACTATTATACTTACTTTATATATATTTCATTACTCACATATAAAAGCATTAGATCTAAAATCTGATTACTATTCCAAAATCATCTTTTAGTTTGATTTTTACCTATTCTAGATCCAATACTATGTTAGCATCAGAACTAGCTAAGTATATTACTTCTTTGTCATTTCCATGCATAACTTAGTTATAATTTCTATATTTATCCAATTCTTAGTGTAATAAATTTAGTGTATATTTATATTTAAGTTTATCACCCAATTAGCCTACTATAAATCTGATTATCACCCTTGTGCATTATCATTCTATATTCTTAACCCTAACTACACCAAAATAAGGATCCTTATCCATTTCAAGGTTAAACAAAGTTCTAACTATGACATTTTTATGCCATTACATGCCATAAATATATATACCTTTATATTTTTATGTATTTTTGTTTTTCTTGATCCAAATATAAAAAAATTATATGGTCATAAACTAGGCATAATTTTATACGCACTCAAAAAATTGAATTTTAATGTAGTTATAGAGGTCGTACGACCATTTATCCATTTTTGTAAGTTTTTAAGATATATTTACTTATAAAATAAATAAAAAAACTATATTCATTAATTTTTTAAATAAAATATAGGTCAAAACTAGATGATCTTATCTAAATTTTCACAAAAGGGTTTCAAAAATACTAAACTTTTTTATAAAGGGGTTGCATCGTGCATATGACTATTTACTCTATTTTCATAAAAAACATGAGTTCCTATTTAAAATTTTGATGTTTTACCTACTTATACTTAACCATTTTAAAAAAAATTAGTGTTTTAGAAACTAGACTCAAAACACTACAATTCATGTTTTGATACCATTTTCAAATTTTTAGTGCAGCCATATCAAATAATCTATAGAATTTTATTTTTTAATTTTTAGGAAAAACATGTCCATAGGTATGCCCCCTTTTCCCCAAATTTTGTACACTTACCTAAATTGTAGGATAATTAAATATAACATTAATACCAGCTTATATGTTTTATTAGTCAACCAAGAGTCCTATATATATATATATATATAGGACCCTATACTATATATATTATAGTCCTATATATATGGTAATCTTGGTTGATACATATATATAGACTCAATATATATATATGTGTGTGTGTGTGTGTGTGTGGGACTCTTGGTTGACATGTAGATTCAATTTTTATATAGACTCAGTTTATATATATACATACACACACACACACACACACACACACACACACACACACACACACACACACACACACACACACACACACACACACACAGAATTAGTCTATATATAAACTGAGTCTACATGTCAACCAAGAGGGGACAGTATTTTTGAATTATAAAGAACCTCAGTCTTGTGCACTCAGTAAAACATAGACCTTCTTTGTTCCTCTTAGTTCTAGACCTTTCCCACTTTTGTAAGTCTCACATCTACTCTCTCTTGTACCCATTGGACTATATATTAGTTTAAATGGTATTATATTGATGACCTAGGCCTTTTATTTTTCCAAAAATACTTAAAACCTTTTTATCTTATGCCTCTACAAGTTCTGAGCCTATACTTATTTTCCTACTCCCTAAACACTTACGTCTTGAATAGATACCTTCATCAACATAGGTGTCTTGCTTTGATGCAAGTGTCCCATGCCCTAAAAGTCATCTTATTTGTAAATGAAATGTATCATAATGGTCAGCCTAAGTGAATTAATTTGATTTATTTTTCAAAGGGATTGGTATAAATATAAGATCAACTCTCACTTATTTCTTACCTATCACAAACCAAGATAACTTATCAAAAACATTTAATTAATAATTCAATAGAGAAAAGCTTTCCTATTTTATCCTATTCTAATATTAGTCATAATAACAACACATACATAGATCTGAAGTACTAAAGGAGTAACCCAAGAGCCTAATTTTCCAAGTTACAAGCTAGGTCACTATTATACTTGCTCTCCACATATTGCATGATTCACACACAAGCCAACATCTAGGGGAGAACTAAATAAGCCCAAGGTCCTATTTAGATTATTAGATATGTAGTAAGTACTCATCAATAGAGGGGTATTTGGGACAACTTGACACTATGTTCCTACTAACCCATGTTCCCCATAGCCTCTATGAGGATGAAGAACTAGGGTTTTACTATTTGACAAGGTGTGATAGTGTGATAGTCTATGACCCAAATTTGAATTCACCAGAGTGAAGGTGATAAAAAACCCAAAATCATATAAATGGTTACATATTGTTTTAATAGGCATTACATACATGACATATGCATCTAACTAAGACACTAACATTGATGTAATTATCTTAGGTTGATGCAAGGGTCCATAGCTATATAATCACTTAATACAAAATTTGGTGACTATTTCCAAAATACTCTTCTAATTTGTTTCCTACTTATTCCATATCCAAATCTATATATACATTAAAACAAGCTAAGTACTTGGTTTCATTATCATTTTAATATATAACAAAGCTATACTTTCTATTTTTAGCATATCTTAGCATAATAAATTTAGTATATGATATATCTAAGTTTCAAAAACAATTGACATGCTATAGAGATAGTTTATCATCCTTGTGCCCTAGGCTATCTCTATCCCCTTTAACCCTCGATTCCCTAATTTATATTTTTAGTGATAAACATTTGGTAAACCTGATATTTGATCTCAAAATGCTAGCTACCTTAGGGTTTCCTATTATTTTGAATAAAATTTAGATTTATGATTTTTCATAAATAAAATTTAAATTTTACAAAGATTCAGTGTTTATTTTTTTAAAATCATGTGTATTATGGATACATATGTTAATTATTTTATGTTGTAATACCTTATGGTGGATATTAATTTTTATGCCTCATATATTATTAAATCAATCTAATATGTAAAGATTTCTAAATCTACTTATTGTGAATCCACTACTTTTTGGCATACCCATTCTTGTTCCAATATTTATAATGAGATTTTACCTGTTACTAAAAAATTCCAAAGGGAGTGCATGAAACAACCATTCTCCCTAGGTTATATTAATACCCAATCCAAGGACATTAATACTAAAAATTCTCTCTTAGAATTGATACATCATTCATCCCATTACAATTATGTCGTTTTAAATGCATTACATATGGCCATATTACCTTGGAAAGAGGAACCACCATATGTGGTTTCTATTTTAACCTCTACAAAATGGACTGATCATAATATATCCTTCAAAAATGAGGATTTTCCACCTCAAAATATTATAAATAGTTATTTCCAATCTAAATCTAAGTATGTGTTTATAATATTATAGTAAAATGAGTTCTTGTGGATAATGGTTCAGGGCTCAACATTTGTAACATCACTTTTATCTCCTTTAATTGTATTAAAATTTAAAACCATCTAATATGATCACCATAGGATTTGACAATATTTAATAATAATTATTAGGAGAAATAACATTGAATATTATCATTTGGTCCCTGTACATTACCTACTTTATGCCAAGTTATGCCAAATGATTTGAGCTATAACATTCTTTTGGGATAGCCTTAGATACCTGAGATATATGTAGTTCCATGTACTTTACATGCATGCTTAAAATTTAGTCATTAGGGATTCATTTACACCTATATAATGGATAATAACTCATTTAAGCATTGTGAAATGGTTTAACAAATGGATAATTTGGTACCTCAACCCTAAAATCCTAATTTTAGCTCTTGATATTTACACAAATATGGGTACAAGGGACAGGAGTTGGGTAAAAAAAACATGGCATAGCTCAAACTATCTCATCTACAAATATTAAAAACCATCAAGGCTTAGGTTTTTCATAAAAATATATAAATCATAAGCATACTTATTGTAGTACAAATTGTTTTCAAAAGGCTAAAACATAATGTAAGTATACTTCTACAATGAATCTCTAATTGATCAACTCTCATCTAATTTACGAGACTGCTTCCCCGTAAATTTTGACATTGGATGAGTTCTACAATGATGAATCATTATTAGCATACTAAGGGGAATATGAGGATATCCCTTCATTCTATCATAAGAATAGGTTTGCTAATGCCACTTCTGCTCATGCTTACTTTGGTGAGAGCAATGATACAAATGTCTAACATGATGCAGCAAACACTATTCCTATATCACCATTATCGTAGAGAGGTCTACTTTAATAAATGAAGAAATAATCAATTATAACTATGGAATAGATAAAGACCCTTGACTAGTTCTACTATTGTAGAGATGCAAAATGATGAAGGAAAAGCTTATTGACAAGCCCTTCATAATTTTACCAAATGTTTTCCTTGAGATTATTCAGATATGACTAGGATTGACCAATTAGTGGAAATGCATAATATGTTATTGTAACTCATTACAAAGCTAATTAAATAAAACTTTAGTAAGATGCATCCTAAAAAGGAATTATTAGTAAAAGATGAAATTTAAAAACTTTTAGATGTGGGATTTATAAGAGATATTACACATTCTAACTTGGTGTCAAACATTTTACCTATTACAAAACCTATTGGTGATATTTGTTGTTTCACCGATTACTATGATTTAAATAAGGCTTATCCAAAAGATGATTTTCCATTACCTAATATCAGCATGATTATCATTTCTATACGTGAATATGAGACATTTTTATTTATGGATGGCTTTATAGGATATAACAAAATTTAAATTAACCCTACAAATAAATAAAATACAACATTTAATACACCATGGGACACATTTTATTCTATGGTCATGCCTTTTGGACTAAAAAAATGTGGGAGAGACATTCCAAAGTGCCATGACTTATATTTCATGATTTTATTCACTTAATTGTTGAGGACTATGTCAATGATTTAATTTAAAAATTAAAAAATCACCAAAACCATGTTATTTATCTACAAAAAATATTTGAATGTTTGCAAAAATTTAATGTTTGATTAAATCCCCAAAAATGTGTTTTTAGAGTATCTTCGGGGAAGCTCCTTGGGTACATTGTCTCTTAATGAGGTATCGAGGTTGATCTAAAAAAGGTAAAATCCATTGTTGAAATACCACCACCAACCAATATAAAATAGTTATGATGTTTACAACGTATAATTCAATCTATTTGGTGCTTCATTGCTCAATTGGATGATGTTTGTCAATAAAATTTTGATAAAATTAAAAAACATTTATCAAACCCACCATTACTTATGCTTATTATTCCAGATATACCATTTCTTATTTATATCTCAACCACTCATAAGACCCTTAGGGCCCTATAATCCCAATACGATGATGATCATAAAGAGTGAACAATATATTACACCAACCACTAGTTAGTTGATTATGAATGAAAATATACAACAATAGAAAAATTATGTTTAGCCTTGGTTTTTACTACCCCAAAACTAAGACATTATCTAATCAATAATGAGGTTCATGTCATAATTAAATAAGATCCATTAAAGTTTCTTATTAACAAAACACAATTAACTGGCCATATTGTAAAATGCATGATGCAACTTATAGAGTTTAATCTTAAATTTGTATCCTATAATTAAATAAAAGGTCTAGTTATAGCTAACCAATTAATTATATCTCACTTATCAAATCCTTTTCCACTCATCGAAGCTTTCTATAATGAGTTCATAACATATAATATATATTCCAATCCATGGATAATGTTCTTCGATGGATCTAAATGTAGAATAAGGGTGGGTGATGACATTGTGTTTTCACCCTAAAGGGTGATTACATGTATTTATCCTACAAATTAGCCTTTTTTCTCACCAATAATATATCTAAATATGAGGCCTTGATAATATGGCTATCCATAGCGCACAAGCTTCATATAATGGACATTAAAGTTTTTGGTGATTTTAAATTATTTGTTAATCAAGTTAGAAATCATTACCAAACTAAATAAGAGAATATTATACCATATAAATAAGTGGTAGATAAGATCAAGGAGACATTTGATATATTTTATATTGATAATATTCCCTATAAAGATAACCTCCATGCCGATGTAATGGCAATTGCAACATCCTTGATGCCTTTTGATATCAATGATGATCATATGAACTTTACCATATGATAGTTATGTGATGCTTCCTTTTATTATGATAAAATAGATGCCTTATCCATTCTTACTATTACTCACAGTTCTACAAACATATAATGGGATAATGATGTTTATAATTTCTTCTATCATGTTTATATACCAAATCAATGTACATAGAATGATAAGTGAAAACTACAACATGAATCACTTCATAATGTTATTATTCGAAGTGATTTATTAAAATAAGGTTTTGATGAATAATTAATTCAATGATCAAATAAATTTGGGGCCTACACTTCACTATTATAAATGCATGACAACGAGTGTGGCGAGAATTTTAGAGGATGTGTCATGTCCCAGAAACTATTATGCCAAGGTTAATATTGTCATACCATGGAACAAGAATGTATTAAACATGAAAAATTGTGTTTATAATGCCAAAAATACAACAATTTGAATCATGCACCATCACATGAGTTATAAATAGTAATTTTACTATGAATTTTTTCCTTATGGGGTTTTGAATTGATTGGAAAGATAATTATGGTATCCATGGGAGGACACAAATTCATAATAACAACTACATAATATTTTTAAAAATAGGTGGAATTAATTCCACTTGAGTTTACCATAGGGGATGACATATATATATTTTTGATGATCAATATTATTTATCCCTTGGGCATACCTTTAGAAATTATTTTTGATATTGAAACATCATTTCAAAACAAGATAGTAAATTGCTTTTGTAGTAAATATAAAATTAAGCATACCTTTTCTACACCTTATTAATCATATGGTAATAGATAGGTAGAGGCAACCAATAAGACTATTATCAAGATAATTTTCAAGATAGTTGAGTGATACAGTAGTGATTGGCACCAATAGATGGTGTATACTATATAGGCATACCACATTAGTGTTCTTGTACCTACCCAAGGTACAACTTATTCTTTGGTCAATGGTATAAAGCTAATTTTACCGATTTAACTTGAGATACCTTCTATGTATTTCTCTTAAAGACATCATCAAAGATAATGAATACCATATTATAATGGTTGAGATAAAAACACACGTAAATTGTTGAACACTTACATGTTTATCAATATCGCATTAAGAGAGAATAAAATAAAAAGTTTTGTCCACGTGACTTTGTTGTGGGTGACTTGGTACTAAAAAAAAAATGCATAAAAATACAAGAAAGGGATGTTAAAACCAAATTGGTTGGGACCATTTACAGTTACATAAAAATTTGGAAAAAGTCATTTACTACCTTACTACACCTAAAATAAAACCTCTAAATATCCCACTGAACATTGTGTACTTGTGTGAATATATTACATAATATTCTTCCACTATTCCAAAAATACTAAAAACAATAAAAAACATTCAAAAATACAAAAATATTTTTGTCATCTACATATTCTATTATCTCCTTGGCATCTATGGATTAGTTTCACCTTGATATATAAAATATTAGTTACTTCTATATATACTTGTTTCATTCTTCTATTTGAGTGTGATATAGGCATACACAGATACATGATCCATGCACTTTTGGATGTTGGGATTTACCTCTACTCACATGATCAAGATGATGGGGGCATCCACCAATATGATCAAAATACATTCAGGTTATATGATTCTATGGTCACTTTACATTATCATGTTTGAGCTCATATATGTAATTACAAATGCCTTTATCCATGCTTATATTTTTCATAGTGTACTCAACATGCAACGCATTTGAAATTTGTTTTTCTAACACATTTGATGTATGAGATACTATGATATGTTTATGTTTTCATTTATGCACTTCCTTGAGTGTCTTGCCATTCTATTGTATTATTTGTTGAGCATTTGAATATGCTCCATTATTTGCAGCCCATGTGAATTTATTTGCCTATTTGATATTTTAATATGTCATTACTTATTGTATGGAAATTTCAATATGTAATTCTTATTTTTGTGGACATTTGACTAAGTCATGCCCATTTTATTGTGTGGCATTTGAACATTCCCTTTATTTTTGGTCTTCTTAGACCATTGCCTTTTGACTTGATTTTGAGTGTTCTTGTGTGTGTGCTTGATTTGTTTGTTGAGTTTTCACTGTTACTATATAGACATTGCCATGATATTCATCATGCATCTTAGGCCTTGATTTGTGATCACATTTTATGTGTTTCAATGATACATTTACCTAGACATCTTCTCATATATGCTACATGGTTTATTAAGAATTATATGGTTATATTATCCTTTTGAGGTGAGGTAACTACCAGTTTATATCCTCCCTCACCTCAAAGGGGTTGTACATTAGTGGGGGAATGTAAGTAGGCATGGCTTACACACACATTATATTTATAGATTTAGTGGGGGGCATGTTATAGAAACATGTCTTCCACATATTCACAATTTTAAATATACAATGTAAACATGTTCTCCACACTTATTTAGTATTCAACATACCTAGACTATAGTGGGGGCTGTTTTGGAAACATGTCCTCTATATTGGTAATTTTATCAGTTTTTAGATTTCTTATTAAATATTGGGGGCATGTTGTGGTATCATGTCACCCACACTTGTTAAAATTTACAAATTGGCCAAAACACACAATTAAATGATTCAAATACACATTGGTGGAAAAATTCTATATATTGGTAAATTTTTTATAAATACTTTCAAAATGAGACATATCTAAGGTGAATATGCTATGCAATGTGTGCCTAATATTATAAAATGAAATTAGTTTCATATTTAAAACACTTTTAAGGACTATCACCACCCACTAGGATGGAATTTTACAAACTATATTGTGCCAATCTACTATAGTAGTTGGTTTACTTTTTGGTATGGTTGAGATGATGACATCACTCAATATTTCCAAGGTTTTAGTTTGGAATTTATTATATCATATAGCCTCACTATTTTGGTAGTGTGAGGTGACTTGGTTCACTCACACTTACCAGGTTATAAGTATGATTGGGTTGCATGGTTTAGTTAGTCTCAACTTCCATGTGCAAATTCATAGTTTCTCCAAGGTTGGGGGCATGGCCTCTCCTATATCTCTCTATATCCTTAGATATATGCAATTTCTAGATTTTTATTTATCCTAATCTCAAGTTTAGTGATTCATAATGATACATATTTCAAATCAAGTTGCCAATAGGCAAGACCATTGCATTGATACACAAGTGTGCTCTTAAACCTTGCTCTCTTTCAGTTTAAATAATTTCAATACTTTGAATTTTAGATTATATACATTGATTATATACTATAACATGATTTTTGTTATAGGTTAGTCACCATCAAAGCACTCAGGCAAAGACAAAGTGTCTTATACACACCGAAGTACACATTCCTTTCTTTTAAAATAGAAATTTTATTATTAGATTTAAGGAGGGTGGGAAATGTAGAACTATTTCTAAATTATATAGCACCTCAACCTTGTATACTTAGAAAAACTTAGACCTTGGTTGCTCCTCTTAGTTCTATACCTTTCCCAATTCTACAAGTCTCACATCTACTCTCTTATGCCCCTTGGCCTATTTCTTAGTCAAAATAGTTTTATATTGATAACACATGGATTCTATCTTGCCTAGAATGTTTAAAACTTGTTTATCTTATGCCTCTACAATTTTTGAGACTACACCTATTTTCTTACTCCCTGAACACTTGCATCCCAAACAAACACTACATCGACCCATGTATCCTGCTTCAATGTAAGTGTCAAGCACCCTAAAAGTCATCTAATTTGTAATTAACACATAACCTAATGGTAAATCTAAGTGTTTTAATATGAGTTATTCTCTAAAGGTATTGATATAAATATTAGATCAACCCTCACTCATTTATTACATAGCTTAGACCAAGGTAACTTATTAAAAGAAATCAATAGAGCAAAACTTTCCTATTTTATACCATTTTGATATTAGTCATATGAAGAACACATACATAGGTCTGAAGTATTAAAGGATTAAACACTAGCATTAATGTAATTATCCTAGGATGACATAAGTGTTAAAGGTGGGGGGGGGGAAATGTAGACACTATTTATAAATTATATAGTACCTCAACCTTGTACACTTAGAAAAACGTAGACCTTGGTTATTCCTCTAAGTTCTATATCTTTCCCACTTTTACAAGTCTTGTATTTACTCTCTTGTGCCCCTTGGCCTATTTATTGGTCTAAATAGTTTTATATTGATAACCCATGGATTTTATCTTTTCTAGAATTCTTAAAACCTATTTATCTTATGCCTCTACAAGTTTTGAGCCTACACCTATTTTCTTGCTTCTTGAACACTTTCTTCCTAGACAAACACTATGTCAACTAATGTATCATGCTTTGACGTAAGTATCAAGTGCCCTAAAATTCATCTGATATGTAATTAACATATATCCTAATGGTCAAGCTAAGTGTTTTAATATGAGTTATTAACTAAATGTATTAATATAAATATTAGATCAACTATCACTCCTTTATTACCTAGCATAAACCAAGGTAACTTATCAAAAACATTCAATATAGAAAAAATTTCCTATTTTATACTATTTTGATATCAATCATAAAAATAACACATACATAGGTCTTTAGTATTGAATCATTAACCTAAGATCTCAATTTTCCAAGTTGCAAGATAGGTCATTATTGTACTTGATTTATACATATTACATGATTCACATAAAAGCCAATACATATGGGAAAACTACATAAGTCTGAGGCCTTCTTTAGAGTATTAGTTATTAGGTAACACTCATTGATAGAGGGGTACTTAGGATAGATTGACACCATGTTCCCACTAACCCAGTTTCCCCATATCCACTATGAAGATGAATAACTAGGGTTTTTATTTAACAAAGAGTGACAGTCCATGAACCAGATCTGAATGCACTAAAGTGAAGGTGAAGAAAAACCTAGTGGTCACATCCTATTTTTAGAAAGTATCAATATAACACATAAATATAACCAAGACACTAACATAAATGTAATTATCCCAAGATGACATAAGTGTCTACGACTATAGAGACATTTAATCTAAAATTTATTGACTATTATAGAATAATATACTACTCTACTTCTTTCCTATTCTACATCCAAATCAGTATTAGCATAAGAACCAATGAAGTAATTATTTTCATTATCACCTACTTCTTCACTCTCCCATAATCTTTTTTGTGTTATCATTTCACTCGTTGTTCTTCCTGTTTCCTTTTATTCCATTTGTTTCCTTGTTTTTCATTCTCATCACCAAACTATTTTCTCTTTCGTCTCTTTTAGACCCCTTTTCAATTCTAACATGGCCTACCATATTTCTCATCTTCCCATTACCCTTCATGATTTTCTCACTTCTTTCCCCATCCTTTTCAATTCTCCAATATATCATTTTAAGTACATTCATCAAACCCCCATCTTCTACCTTTTATTTTTCTTCTCTTTTCTCTATTTCATTTTATTTTTCTCATCTCCCTTGATGACATTCATTGTTCCTCCCAACCTTTATTTTTTCCTCCTCGATATTAATTTTTAGCTCCATCCATCCTTCTTCATCTTCATATTTAGCTATGACCTTGTTGTCTCCTCTACCTATCTCTTTATCCATCTCCTGGTCTGCCTTTACCTCATCCCTTGTTGGATCTCCTTTATTTTCTCCCATTAGCACTCTATCTTCTCACTCATTAGAGTGCATTCACCAATCACATTACTTATATGTGCATATACATGTTTGATTCCTTGTGTCCTCTACTCTCTTACTTTAATGCATGAAATCTCATTAGGTTCATTGCTTCAAGACATCCATTTATTCCTTCAATGTCTTTGTCTGTTAAGCATGGGTCCCCCTTTTGTCCCTCTCCAACTACTCCCTTTACCCTATCCATCAAATCTTAAATATTTAAACCCTCTACAAATTTTGAGTATACTTGATAGAGTGTGATCAACATACCTTTTTTATCCTTTAAAACATGCTCATGTGATGTATTTGTAGGGCTTATGTTCATTAAGTCAATCCCACTTCAGGTCTATTTTCAGTCCTTGTCATAGAAGAAACATTGTGCCCTTTTATTATCCTAATGTCCTTAAGTTGATATTTTAATTAATACATTTATATATTTATTATATTTTTCACTTTACCATTTTAGTGTTGTTTGTTGCCTTACCTCATCTGCTTTACCTTAAGCAAGATTACAACAACCACAACCATAACAATCATAACCATAACCATAACATTGATGAGTAACCACATAAATATATGCATAATAAAATTCAAAAAAACACATCCAACACGTTTTACACATGTTTACAACAAACTATGCAATATTTTATTTAAGGTGCGAGGAGTCACATGACACATACAAAGTTATCAGACTATACACACCTCACCTAAGGCATCTACATACATTATTGTCTTATCTAAGCATTAGGATGATTATCTAGTGGCTTTGGATTTATGTTCAACCAACCTTATACTTGATTTATCCCTAAACTAACATCTATAACATTCCCTATATCAGTAGTCACTAAAGGGCATACCCTATTCTCCTCTTCTACATTTATCCCCAGAGGGTGAGTATCATATTTTGCTCTGGGTCTTTCAACCTGCTCAACCATCATAGCCATTACATCCCACTACTCTAGCTTTTTTACTTACATAGGTGCCACATCTTGTTGCCTTAATGCACATCCCCTTGGACAATGAGGGTTCCCTCTATAGATAAGTTGATGGTCATGTTATTTAGCTCTACATCTTGCACAGTAAAATTCTCACCTGCTTCACTTTCAAGGAGGTAAGAGTTCAAGCTCAAACTCAGGCCATGGGTGCCTTTCCTCTTGCTATTAGTTTAATAGTACTTCTATTATCACCATCACATGTTATAGTATCTAGTGGATATGTATATTCACCATATTGATTATTTTAGGTCACGAGGGTTCCTGACTGTCTTTAACATTATTCCCATTATTTGCCATCTTCACCTTTGTGTAGTTCCCTATAGTATCAACAACCTATAAAACCAAATGACTTTATGATGAGATATCATTCATAACATGATTCTTTAAATAGAAAACCTGACTATTATTCCTCAATGACATGATTATCTATTCCACTAACTAGGAGGATCCTATGATGTTATTAATTCCCTTAAATAGTCTTCCTACTTAAAAATGATCATGTCTACTTACATTTTCATATAGAAATGTCACCCTTTATTTGATTGGTCATCTTAATAAAGTTATTATGCATCATTATAATGTATTTTCATCACCCTTATCATCTGATGTCTTTATTTGATTTGTCATCTTGTCATCCTTGTGGGCCTAGTGGTCATTTATGTCATTATCACCTTTGTCTTGGTTGACATAAATTATATTCTAGCCATGGGCTGCTGTAATAGTCACACCTTCAAAACTAACACTATTATTGGTGGAGATAGCTTCCAAACACTTGCTACTATGATCCCACTAGTCCATGTCCTAAACTTATACTTTTCAAATGCGATAGTATTTTGTATTGTGTCACCTAATAAATCATCCATCATAGGTGAACAACCATATTATCCAACTATATAACCAATATCCTGGACCATGTAGCTACCTAATAGTAGTGCCTCTTCTGAGTAGAACCCAAAGTCATTGGTTTTGAGGTACTGGGATGAAGAATGTAGACATGGAAACCTTCTATTTAGTCCACCCATATAACTCTTGAGTAAGGCAAGGTATATCCTCTATCACTCACCATAATACCATTTTTTAGCTCATATAATCTACTTATCTATCAAAGAAATTCCTTGCAAATAATCACTTCACTACTACCCATAAAACTTAGCTCGTAACAATAAAAACCTTTTACCAAATAGACTATGCATATCTTGATAGAAACCTATCTCATAAAACTTAGTTTGTAGTGATAGATACTATCACTGTGATTATGCCCTTACATAATTTTAGAAGGTGTAATCTCCTCATGAAAGCACCTCTTCTTTGGCTTAACTCTATCACAAGACATTTGTGGTGGTTAGCCTTTTGTTACTCACTTATTTATCCTACCTTGCCCATCCATGTTTTCTCCTCCTAAAGCATGTGGGATTAGTATGGTGACTATTCACCAATCTACACCATGATACCTCACCTTTACCAGAATATAAACCCAAACCTAACATGTGGTATATCACATTGGGGCAACCCATATAAATTACACTAGAGAACTACATTGGGCCTAAATTTATTTTGGATATTTTATCCATAGAACTATGTAGGCACCATCTATTTAGCCTAGTGTATTTGGAGTTATCTTAGCCACCCCTACTAACCCATCCCCACCCATTCACCTTTCTTCAATTTGATGTTGGCTATTTTGACTCAAATTATCACATATTTTTGTGACAACCTTGCCTTGGTTGTTTTGACCACACTGACCAATCTTGCCATGTCAAACATTTGAATTTAAACCACATAGTGCACAACTAGACCATTTGTGTTTTTCAAAGGAGCACTTCCACATTTGGATACTTGTAAAAACACTGACCTTGTCTAAAAAACTAACAAGTGTGTCCAACCGTAGTTATGGTCACATAGTACCTTAGTAACTTATCTCTTATAATTTGAACCTTATTTTACCAACATTGGAAACTTTTGTTTGTTTGTGATTTTGGCTATCACACTTTGCCACATCTTGTGTGCTGATTTATGTTTCAAATGCCCAACCTTTTTTTGTATTAACCTCTTATCAAACTTGGACCTGATTCTACTTTCCCTCATCAACTCCCAATTTGAGGGGGAACACCTCCTCCCATACTCAAGGCATCTTGACCTTTGACCAAGTGATTCATTTTTGTTTTATATCTCATTAATTCAAAGCTTCATAACAAAAAGGGGTAAAATGTAGACACTAGAAAACTACACACTTGTATTTTTCAATTTTTGAATGCTTCGAGACCCCCTCAAACCCTCAAAACCTTCTTAAACCTTAACTAACCCCTCTTAACCTAACCAAATCAATATTCTCCTATCACTATTCATAAGTACTATTCACTATTCTCTATGGGACCCACTATCACCATTCATGATGACATGGTAGGTGACATGGCAAGTGCCATGGAAAGTGATATTAAAGGTGATATGGCAAATGACATGGCTTAGAAGTGAGGTGGATTGAAGTGGGACATAATACCCCACCTAAGACCCTCCCTAAGGTACCTAATGACATTATTAATCACCAAAGGGCCCCTCTTTTGAAGTATGATGCATTTCCCCTATGGATCCATCATTCAACATGTGTTTTTATCATCATGCATGGAAAATGGTGCCAAAATTAATGTGGCACTTAGCCAAAGGAAAAAATATCTTGGTGGAAAGTACTTTGGCCTCATTTGGGCCCAAGTGCATGATTTCCACTAAAAATTAGACTCATGTGCAAGGTGGGAGACAAACCAATCCCACCAACCATATCATTTGATTCACCCATACACCCACATGGATAATGGTGAAAAAATTCATGGGGCACTTAGCCAAAAGAAAAATTATCTTTGTGAAAAGTCCTTTGGGCTCATTTGAGCCCATGTTCATGATCCCCACTACATTTTGGATTCTTTAGTAAATGGGGAGACAAACCAATCCCACCACCCTTATCATTTGATTCACTCATTCACCCACATGGATAATGGTGCCAAAATTCATGGGAAACTTAGCAAAAGGACAAATTAGCCTAGTGGAAAGTACTTTGGCCTCATTTGAGCCCATGTGCATGATCCTTACTCTATTTTGGACTCTTTAATAAATGGAGAGATAAACCAATCCCACCAATCTTATCATTTGAATCACCCATGAAAAAACATGGAGAATGATGCCAAAATACATGGGGAACTTATCCAAAGGACAAATTATCTTGGTGGAAAGTCTTTTAGCCTCTTTTTAGCCCATGTGCATGATCCCCACTCCATTTTGGATTCTTTAGCAAATGGGGAGACAAAATAACCAAGTGGGAGACCTATTAGCTAAGTGGGAATCTCACCCACTTATTTTTAATGACCAATTATGAGTCCACTTGGAAAATGACACAAAATTTCACTATTCCATTCCTTTGGCATGTTTATTGGCATCAAATTCTATAAATATGATCCTTCCCCTTCACCCATGGTCAAGTTAGTTTTTGGTGGAAGTATTCATCTTTAAAGTTATCTACTCTTGAAGGAGGCCACTAATCTTGGAGGAGGGAGTCAAATACATAAAATATACTATATTTTCAAGCCAACATCATCATATTCAACAAACTCATCATCATCATCATCAACAACATCAACATTCTTCTTCAAGCTTGGAAGGTAATATTTGCTTTTGTTTGTTTAATTTATTTTATCCCTTATCTTTGGCCTCTTACTTATTGACCTTCATACCTTGAACCATTTTATCTATTATTTACCATTTATCCATTTATGATTTTCCATTCTTTATCATTTTAGCCATTCCCCCTTTTGTCATTTTTCCATCATTTACCCATTCACCCTTTTGTCACTTGGCCATCTTTAGCATCTTTCCCATTCATCCATTTTGTCATCTTAAATAATCACTTTGTAAGAAATTCACACTTTATATTTTAACATTTAATCCATTTAAATACCACCAACCAATCTATCTTTTTGACCCTTGTCAAATTACCAAACAAAATCCATAACCTTGCTTTAGCTAATTTTCAGCATTAGTGTTAACCAAATAGTTGCTTTATTTTTATAATCTTAGAAAGGTATTTAAACATCTTAATTAATTTGATGTTATTTAATTTATTAATTTTAGTTTTATATTTTAAATTCAAGCACCTTCCATTTTTATTTATAAACTTAAATGTTTAAAGCAGGTGGATTGATAGCTTCCTAGAAAGCTTTCACTTCTAGGATCTAGCTCATGCTAGGCAATCCACCCATTTACTTGTATAACAAAAAAAATGTGTTTAAGTGTTTTTTAATTTTTAGGTCTTATTCAATAGTAAATGAAGAGTTATCAAAAATTATGGACTTCAACAAGTGCATGAAAACCAGGTATTCTTCTACAAACCCATTAACTAGTTTCTTTCTTTTCAAAACTATGGAAAAAAAAAATAGATAGAAAAAATATTATATATATTAACTAAATCAACCTTGAAACTTCATATAGAACTTCACATGACCTTCAAGAAGAAGCTTTCAAGCTACAAATAGGTGAGAGAATGAAATAAGAATGCTAAGGAAATAATAATCATCACTAAGCAAGATCAATCATTCAAGTGAACACACTATGAATATTCATAGAAGAGGTAAAATAAATATCATTTATTGATCCATGGTATGAAAATGAGTAGGGCTTCACCATAATCATGTGAAGCATATTTACAATAGCTAGAATGGCTAGTTATTATAAAACTTGAGAGAAGAGAAGAAAGAAGTCCAAAGTTCACAAGGACAAGTGTCAAGATGATAAAAGGGGTTAAATGTTCATGAGAAGAGAATGTGAAACTGATCATGTAAATTTAAAATTACAATTGTATATCTAAGTCATGAAACTCTTACAATGTGGCATGAAATTCCTTTTGCTAGCTCAAAAAACTATCTTCATCAATCACCCCTTTTTCAATATTCCAAAACTAACTAGGGATAGGTATAATGATTTAAATTATAGGTATGGGTTTTAGAAATTATTATACATGCATTTTCTGCATTCGTAATAATCTAGATTCCTTTGAAAATGAGCCATCATTACCTGTAGTCAAAGAAACTCCCTATTCCACACACCTTGAACACTTGGCTTCAAAAATTGATTTAGTTTCTCATGTAAATCCATAAAATTGGGTTAATGACATGTTTCAAGGACATCCATGGCCTTAGAGGCATCAGACACACCTTGAAAGCAACTTACTTGAAGTTTTTCACCCTTCTCACTATCATGTTCACTATGCTAGTTATGACTGGTTGAGATGAGAGCTCTTGTTGAGGAAAATAGGATTTTTTATGAATCATGAAATGGACATGAGGATTTATCCTAAGTCTCAATATTTCCTCCCATGTGATTGACATATTTAGACTCCTTCTAGCACCTATAAAAACATAAAAATGTGAATAAAACCCTATTTTATACTCCATATGTATAATTAAATATATTAAAAAAATATGAGGATGATCCTAAGAGAGTCCCATAAAACATACAATCATCATTATAGGAAAATTATTCCATTTGGGTACACTATTTTATTAATTTTCTAAAACTGGTCACTAGCAAGGGTTTTACCCTCTTAAGCTTTGTTTATAGAGTTATGATGTTAAAATCAAGAAAAAAACACAAAAAATAATTTATCTTATTGGGCTCCCATTCATACCATCCAAGTAGATATGAGCTTCAAACTTTGCCTGCTCGAGCTCTTTTCTTCATTCCCTATAGGCTTGAATTGGTCTTAAATAAAAGTGAGATTTCCTATGATCTCCCCTATATTTTTAAAGATTTGATAAATATTTTATATCCTAATAACATTTCAAATCTCATTATAGTGATCACCTAATGTTAGAAATGAAGTTGACCCTCTATTTGGCTTTAGGCCTAAAACATGCTTGATAGGTATGTTTGCTACTTTAAGGATCTAGGCCATCCTGTTGAGATTAATCCTTTTGTGAGATGTTTATAATGTTTAGCCAAGTGTCATACATATTAATAAACCTCTATAACATTTATAATAAACTCTTGGATCATCCCTTCATCTCCCTTTATTAAGGACTATAGGATTTATGCACAAAGGGAAGTACCCTTTGTCTGAGACAAAATAGAGGGTACTTCCCATATTACTTCAAAAAAATTACTTATTGGAGGGGGTTATTTAATCCATATATATTATTTTTATTTTTTTCCCCCTTTTTATGTCATTATGTGCCTCAAATGCATTAAATCCTAAGACAAATTGTGAGGAAATAGACCGTGTGCATGCTTCTACCATGTGGATTGTGTGATGCACTTGAAAAGGGGATTTATGATTTATCCTTTTGATATAAGGAGATCATGAGATGTAAATGATATTTTTCAATAAATTCTAATCAAATTTTCATTATAAACCTTTCTAAAACCCTTCAAGTCATGTCCTTCACCTGACTGGTCAAGATACTTGACTATATTTCTTGTTTGGGTGAGGCACCTATAGGTGACCTTACATGGATTAGAATTTGGAAACATTGAATAAGATATTTTGAGACCTTCTAAGTTTATTTGGAAATTATTTTTACTTATCAATTACAAAATTTGGTTATATCCACCTCAAAAAACCCAATCCCTTTGCTCTCTACCCCTCATAGTCAACTACAGTTGACTGTATGGGGTCCTGTAGGTGTTTTTATCCTTGAAACCTGTAACATGAAAGTCACATGAACCATATGAGGTCTTAGGAAGAAATGTGAGATAAAAAGTGTCTCTATGTTCATATTTTTCCATGTTCAATCTCTTACTATGTATTTGAAGGACTTCATAGTCCATTGTACATCAACATCTCAGGTGAGACATAGCTACAGGTGTAGCTAGGACTTAAAACATAGAATTCCAACCTTCTTTCCAAACATTATTTAATGAATCTAGATTAAATTTTTTATCATTAAATAATTTTTTCCATCTTATATGGATACATTCATTATTCTAAATTTTTGGTATGAACGCCTTTTGATGTTAAAAACTATAGATCTCACTATCTGAGTTTAGTGGTCAAAGGGCAACTTTGATCCTGTCAACAACTAACCTCCACTAGTCATCTACCCTCAAACCTTTGTATAGAGCTCATCCTATGTGGATAATACAAGGTTGGATAATATATATTCCCCAAATCCTTTTTAAACCTTATCATATGACATCCATAAAATTGCCAGGTGCTCTATTTTCACATTTTAGGGATTTGATCCTTGAATCTACAATCATTTATTTTGAAAGGTTATTCATATTTTTCCTACAAACCTAGCATCCAAAATGGGTCTGTTGTGATACATTAAACATAATATGACTCAAAATAAGGTCTCATCACCATGCTCCAACTTCTTTGTACAAGTATTTTCATGGCTCTACTAGTGTGACATATAGGTAGACATTCTAATGTATAGGCAATAAGTATGAGTTTAGGCAGTGAACAATGGGTGCAGACCTTCCATTGGCTCTTAAAAAATTTCAAAATTTTAAAAAATAATTATTTCATTGTGAAAGACCTAAATCAAGGTCCAAAACTCCATTTTAGTATTTTTACTCTCCTGTAGGTGCTAATGGAGTTGTAAACAGGACAATAGGTAGAAACATGAATCATACACATGGTGTATGAGCCTTCAAAAATCATTGTATCGCATTAAATTTTTAAAATAGATATCCTTAAAAATTTTGAGACTTATAACAAGTTAAGGTAGTTTCATTTCAATAGGATACTCTTCTCTCCATGACACCTATAGGTGCATGTTCATGACAAACTGTATAAATGTTATATTTGACTTCCAAAATCCTTTTGCTCACTCTTTGAGAGGTCCAATTTTTTATTCATATTATAATATCATGATAAAAACCTTGAAACTATAACTAATTCTCCATGAATTTTATGCATACCTTCATTATATATGACTCACCATGGTTGACTGTGTATGATAGTCATAGAGTAAATTGACTACATGATTCTTATGAATAAAACTTCCATGAAGATTGCTTTTGATAATTATATTTAAATGGGATGAGGTCAATAAAACATTGGAAACATGATAATGAACTTATTTTCACTCCTTAGAATCACTGCCAAAGCATGAAGATTCTAAAAATGGTGGAAACATGCCTGTCATCTTCAAATGAGACCATTTTTTCAAAACTAAGATGATTTAATCATAAAAACATATTGAAACACTAAAAAAATCATAGAGATAATTTGAGGAGAGATCCAAAAGCATCTATAATCAACATCTCTAATTGGATTGTATGGAATTATCTAAACCAAAGCAAAACCTAGAGGGTGTAAGAAATAATGAGCATAAAAAACATAGTCAACTTGTTAGAGATGATTCATAAAGGATGGTTTACCATTACTTGAAATTTTTTTATGGAAATTAATATATTTAGTGTAATATTACCCCCAAAATGTGTTTGGTTTGAAACTTCTCCAACTGGTTATACCAACCACAAACCTGCTGACTGGTTCTGTGTGTGTAGAAGGGAGAAGAAGGAATAGAATGGTTTGAGATCAAATTTTGCACTTATAGAGTATTTAAATTATGGAAATTATTATAAGGAATCTTAATAGTCATCTCACAACCTTATCCCATGTGTCAAACTCCCTTTTGAGCTGTACAAGTGCCAAACTCTTCTTTTTTTAGTTGGTTTCATGATTTTTAGTTAGATAACCTGTAATTTTCAAATGGGACTAACATTATTGATATGGAATCTAACATATTGGAAATTATAAGGAAAACTAAGACACTTGGGCACATTTAAAACCATGAAACTTACATATATGACCCAAAATCGCTACTAAATGACTCAAAATGACATATAAATTAATTAGACCATGACCAAAGCTAAAATGGCATTAAATGACATCAAAAGACTTATAATGCACCCTATGACATATTAATAGACCTATAAATACACCTAAATATCATGTTTTTACCTATAGGGGTCCCAATTTGACCTATAGGGTCAAATTTAGTCAATAATTTGGTGATTTATAGTGATAACATGCCTATTATGCTAAAGATCAGTAGCCTTATCTTATACATGGGCCAAGGGAGTAAATTGAAGTCTAAAACAAAATAATAATACCTAAAAATTGAAAAAAAGGCTTTGAACAAGATAAGAAAACTAATTACCTCAACCATACAAAATATAGGACACACACAAAGCAAACTAAACACATTAACAAGACACACACGTGTGCACAAAACACTTAGGGAAAACAAAAAACAAACAACTATGCACATCTAGTGATTAAGATAAATTATTTTCTAGGATAAAAAATAAAGTTCCTTTAACATTTTTCTTCATGAGATGAATAATAGTGGCAAGCATGTTGCTCCTTGGGTTAGATGCTTGGTAGATCAGACCTATTCCTCAGCACTTCACTTGATCTGCTTTCAAGTAGATCATCCTTAAAAAAGTTCTCCAATGTAAATTTATTCCTTTTGAATTTGTACAGACACCTCATAATACTACCCACTCTTCATCTCATGATTAAATTGTATCTTCTTGGTAGGCATGGATTTAAGAGTAGTTTCTTGTTCTTTGGAATATTGAGGCCAATAAAAGTTTATTTTATCCTTCAAAAACTAATGTGTTTCTCCCATCTAGTTGAAAGGATGATAACCCATTTTTATGATTTCAAACATATAATTTTGGGATACATATGCCTGTTGAAAGGAAAAATTTGAAAATTTGTTTATTCTTTGCATACCCACTTGAGTGTCAAGGCTGCCTTCTCCATTTTTGCCTAGATCATAGCCTCCTTGAAGAAGAGTATAACCTATTCTAATTATTACCAAAAAAGTCATCCCAAAGATTATTAGAGACTTGTTCTTACCCATATATGATATCTTGGATAGTGATGGAAGAATCAATGATTATTTCCTCTTCTTTGACACAAGGAAGATATTCTTGAATATCAAAATAATCATAAGATTCAACACAAAAACCGTCTTCTTCAACATTTAGAACCTCTTGAGGTCTCTCAATTTATATATCAACTATTATAAAATTACTTTGGTTCTCAATGACTGAAATATCCTCAATTTATTTCTCCTTTTTGGTGATTCCAATGCTAGGAATTTTATAATCAGGTGATCTAGCCCAATGAGGTTGTCAAGGAACTATGTTTTCTTCAAGCAAGAGTTCTAAATTATTATCAACCAAATTCTCCTCATGGATTCCCACATGATAGGTATATCAAGCTAAAGGGTGATATGGTGAGGACAAGATGAAATAGTTGGTGGAAGTGGAACATAGAACTCAACATCAGATTAAGAATGAATTGTAGGGGATCCTTTTGGGATCCCTTGAGGAAGGTGAGGCAAACCTTGGGCTAGAATAACTTGGTTTCCTTACTTCCATAGGAAAATCACTTCAATAAAGTATGTTTTAGCTTGATCACTCTCTTGAGGAAGGTTAAATGGGGTGTGTTTAGGTATAGGATCTTATTTTGGCTCTAAACCTTCCATCACACCTTGACTCAACAATTTCATTCTTGACTCTAACTCTTCAATTTGCTTGGCTAGGTTTTCTTGGAAAAGTATCTCTTGAATTTGATAGGCATCTTCATGAGGATAAGGAGTATAAGAGGGATGATATGGAAAATAATATGTCTCTTGAGAAAGGGTGGGAGGGGATTGCATAGGATCAAGCTCTTTCTCAACTTCACACTCTTTATTTAGGCTTTTATCCCCTTTCTTTTCCCATGATTCCACTACCTTATTCCATCTTAGGATGTTAGGGTTGGGAGTATCTTTTTAAGGTAGTGATTTAATTTGAAGAGTGGATGAAGTGTTCAAAAAACTTTGGATCTCTTTAGGATTGCATTTTCCACCTTAATTCCAACTTGGGATTTCATATCTAGAAGTCTCTTCTTAAGGCGGGGATGTAATGGGAGAGGGCAATGGGGGATTATAATATACTTATTTTGATGATAATATGGAATTATTCAATTAATTATTGGCTAACTCAATCTAACTATCAAGGTTTGCTTTAAAAACACAATTTGGCTTTCCAACTCTCTTTCAGTTGATTGGGAAAAAAATGACTTTGATAAGCTTGCTAGGGTTCATGAGTAGGGGTCAAGTAGAACTGATAGTAATCTTGGGTAGGTGGATATGAGGAATGATAGGTTTATTAAGGTTATTACTCATAAATTCTTAGCTTATCTTCTAAGGATGAAATAAGGCCACTCATATCTATCATCTTGTTGACCATTTTTTGCCCAATAGGCCAAAAATCGGTCCCCCTCTGCCCCTACTGTGCTAGGACATTTTCATTTTTTGATTTTGCATGAATCTGGTGATTTCTATAGATTCTATAGGTTTTTATGATTTCTACAAACTCAAAAAGTTATTCCTTTGGTGCATAAAGGATTAGTTCAGAGAGTTTTGGGTTTTATAAGGCTTCTTCAGGCTCTGGTCTGAAGGAAATCATAGAAAAATTAGCGTCTTTGAACCATTAAACCAGTTCAAGGCCTTGGTTCAATTTTTAAAGTTATTCAGCACTTGGTTCAACCTTGGTTCAACACTTTGATTGGTTCAATTAGCCTTGGTTTAATGCTTCAACTGGTTTAATCAACCTTAGTTGAATCCCTGGTTCATCGCTTCAAGCTCAGTGCAAAGTTTATTGCCAATTGGTTTAATGATTTGTTCAACCACTTGATTCATCGACATGCAACTTTGAACCATTGAACTAGTTCAACCAATTGGTTCATTTGGCATTAGTTTAGTAGCTTCTAGTTTAATTGAATAGTTTAAAAGCTTAAGTTCAACGGCATCGATGCACAGTGGGTAAACCATTGAACCAATTGAACCATTGAACCAATTTTGGTTCAATGGCTTGGTTCAAGGGTGTGCCCTTGCAGAGGGCAGTTCAAGATCTAGAAGCCCTTGTAGAGGGTAGAGAGAGCTTTAAAAGGCTCAAAGAAATTTAGGGAAAGGATTTTCAAAGGGGTCAAAGGTGCAAAAAAATCAAAGAGCCCAAAGAAAAGGAAAAAGAGCGGCCAATTCCTGTGGACTTTTATCCGTGGGAAAAAAGCCCAAAACAAAAGCCTGCAAAGTAGAAAATCTGCAAAAAAGACCCGATGACTTTTTTTGAGGATGGTGACGTCCCAAAAGCCATCAAATTTAAGCAGACGAACTAGCTGTTGGGTGACGGCCGTGTGAATGTCAAAATTAACATAGTGAAGTAGCCATTTATTTTGAACTATCTAAGTGCCAAATCATGAAAGGAGCCCAAAGAATGTAGCGACCTACCAGAAGATCACCCCTGAGGGATGAAAAGAGTAGGAAGAAGATAAAGAGTAGAAATGACAAAGCATTCAAGTGGTAAAAGGAAGGTGAGTTATTACAGATGAGTAGTGTGACCTATTTTTCTACAGTTGGCATTGATGAGGGGACAAACTATAGTCTATTTGTAGAAAAGAGGCATGGCCATGCCCTTACATTAATGCTTAAACACCAAAGTTAATTTTGGTGATGGTGCAACATGGTTCTAGTAGGCCTCTTCTGAAGGATGACATCAGTAACAGTGGCTTTCTTCTTCCTGATGTGTTCAGTGCACATGGTCCACTTCCAGAAAAGAGTGCCAAAATCTTTCCTAGGAAGTGCCAAGTTGCTCTTCCTCTTTCTATAAATTGTAAACTTCTCTTTTGAGAAAGGATCTGCTCTCAGCCTTATGGTAAAACTTTGCCCAATAATCTCTTGGGCTTGTAAGGCAGAGCTCTGCCAGAAATTTACCTTGAATCGAAACACAACATTTTTACCTCCACTCTGAGTTTTGCATCTTTAGTATGTGTCTATGCATTTGATTCTTTGTTAAGTCATTTTCTTAAATGCTTTTGTAGAATGCTTTTAGCATGTTTGGTGCAATTTTTGAGTTTTCCTTTTACAGGTCTATCAGAAGTGTCCATAGAGGAGTGTAGGTGAAGTGGATAGGCTACTATAGGTGTCTCAGAATGCCTATAGTAGTTATTTTCTCCCTGTATCTCCATGAACCCCTAACCCACTGATGCAGAAGGTCTTCTCACTTCAGATGAAGTGATAGGTGCTCTTTTTGGGGTGAAAAGTGTATATTCAGGCTGGGTGGATCACATTTTTTGGTGTATCACCTTTTCTTCTTTTTAGGCTTAGGTTCTATTTTCAGCATCTCCTTCTCCCTTTTCATCCCCCCCTTTTTCTACATTTTATTTGTTAGCGGTAGGAGAAACTAGGGCCTAAATGATACATCAGAGGGAGCTAGCCCTCATTCTAGAGACTCTCCCCTCTAGTTTCACCGATCCCACAGGCGAGAGGGTAGTTTCCATTATTGCGTGAAGAAGGCAAGAGCTCAGTCTCCTGCCAAGGGTGCAATCTTTTGCATCAATAGTTTCTGGCACGCCTGGTGGGACCAACTAGGACAAGTTGTGTCTAAAGAGTTAGAGAATTTTTGGTGTGTTCTTCAACTGACCAGCCTTTGGAGGCTTTGCATCAACACCAATGGTGACTCTGAGTTGAATCTACTGATTAAGCAGCCTGGTGCCATCAAAAATCATTTTTGTATGTATAATTCCTTTACACAGAATCATGGGTCTTGTGTTCCTTCATATTACTTCAATCAGACTCAAGATTTTTAGAGAATCACCTCAAACAGCTCTCCTAGTTGCCCTTCAATGATAAGGGAGGTGGCGCTAGAGTTTGAGAAGCAGACAATGGAGATTGACAGACTAGAAGAGCAATAGGAATATTAGCAAGAGCTGATGTATAATGAGGAGTGTTTGTTTAGGGAAGCATAGGCCTTGCAGTCTATGGAGGAGGAGGTAGCAAAATGGAGAAATCCATTTATTCAAGGTAATCAGCCTTGTGTGCCCCTTCCTATTTTGAAGACAGCCCCCTCTTTTGCACCAAATCATTTTTATTAGATATCACTCACCCATTCTAGCTCATCTAATGAATTTGCTCTCAATCTCGTGCACCAGGCTTTATAACATCAAAGGGCATCAGAGCAACTCCTCATAGAGATGAACCTTCTAAACTCCTTAGATCATGAATCTTCTTTTGGGGGAAACTCTACAAACCAACACATCTCTCTCAAAACTACTCCTATTCAACATGATGATGCTGGTGACCTCCAAGAAAGACTCTTTCAGGACAACCTAGCCAAAAAAATTGAAGATTTAGAGGCTAGGATGAGACTACTTCTTGAAAGAGAGATAAAACTCCCAGACCTTGTGGAGGAGCCCTAGGACCTTAAAAAAACAAAGTTGCTACCTGTTCAATGGAACAAAATTCCAATTTTGAGATCCTAAACTGGGGGAAAATAGTAGAATCATGGGGCAGGAAGGAGGAGAAGCAAGGTTTTTCTCAAAACCTTGAAGAAGATGAGGTTGCCCCTACTCATGATGACACTGGTGACTTCCAAGAAAGGTTCTTCCAAGAAGATCTGGCTAGGAGAATTACAAATTTGGAATCCAGAGAGAGATTCTTTAGCCAGTGTGTGATGGATGGTTCAAACCCAATGGCACATTCCATGTCTGAACACACCCTACTTACACATTTCCAAGAGTGATATCAAGCCATACTTGATATTGATGAAGTGCTGACCAAATGTAAAGAGGAGATCATTACATTCTAGCTCAAGGACTGCCTCTTCTTCCACATGTTTTCTCCACTTCACCCCTTCTAAAGGAGGAACCAATTCTACAGGAGGCGAGTGAGGAGTAGAAGATCTAAGTTGTAGTTTTTCAAGGGGATATCATGAGTGATAGTGAAGAAGAAATCATCATTGAGGCTTTTTGTGAAGGCATCATCAGCAATGGAGAAGACTTAGGTCATGCATACATGTAGATATTCCAGCAATACGAGGAGGAACAAAAGCATGGTGAGCTCTCTTCCCCCTTGTTCAATGAACTTCTTTGTTGCTTTGATAAGGAGGATGACTACGTTGAAGAGCCTGAGTTGGAGGAGGATTAGGAGGATACCTTTGAACATCTAGAGGCCCTGATCTTTGAGGAGGAAAGGAGAGGTTTGTCTTCCTGGAGGAAGGCCTTGAAGAAGAAAGCTTTGAACAAAGAGGCGATGTTCTGTGGGATGAGTAGTCATTTTGTGAGTCCATCTCAGACATCAAAATAGTCACTCTTCTTCAAGAAGTCCAAGAGGAAGCAGATGATGAGTCTGACAGGGTTTTCAGTGAAGCAGAAGGAAACGAGTCAGACCATGATGCACTGCAAGGGAGTAATACATGTTAAAGGGCTTATGGTGATGACCCAATAGCCATAGATTTCTTGGTGAAGAGCACCAGTATGAGGGACCAACATTCAACAAGTTTCCAAGGACAAGTAGAGTACATATATGTCAAAAGCATGTTTGATTCTAATCCGCTCAGATATCAGCCAATCCAGGTGATAGGCAAGAGGAGTAGGTCACCAAATCTCCTTTTCATTCATCCACTTGCCTGGCACCATAAGTCTTCTTACCAAGAAAAGGACTTAAGAAATTTTCCCTTCAATCTAGGAGGGAGGCTAACATTCTTGGTTAGCTGTATATATTAGTTTGTGTTTAGTTTCTTTTCTTGCTTTCCCTAAGTGCAATTTACACATGTAGTGTTTTTTAGCCTTGTGTGTTTCCCTTTGCGTGTGGGGTAAGAAGCTTCATGTTTGATTCTTAGATCTTTGGGGCTATTTCTAACTTTTCTTCATAGATGCATTTGACTCTGTGCTAAATGGACTGCAAGGCAACTGGTCTTTAAGCATAGCAGGCATGCTTACCCTAGGAGTCACCAATCTATTGACCATTTTTTGCCCAACAGGCCAAAAATCGGTCCCCCTCTACCCCTGCTATGCTAGGCCATTTTCATTTTTTGATTTTGCATGAATTTGGTGATTTATACAAACTCTATAAGTTATGGTGATTTTTATGGACTCAGGAGGTTAGTCTTTTGGTGCACGAAGGATCAGTTCAAAGAGTTCTAGGTTTTACAAGGCTTCTCTAGGATCTGATCTAAAGGAAATCATAGAAAAAATGGCATCTTTAAACTATTAAACTGATTCAAGGCCTTGGTTCAAAGTTTAAAGTTCATTAGCACTTGGTTCAACCTTGGTTTAATGCTTCAACTAGTTCAATTGACCTTGGTTCAATGCTTCAACTAGTTTAATCAGCCTTGGTTCAATGCCTAGTTCATCGCTTCAAGCTCAGGACAAAGTTCATCACCAATTGGTTCAATGATTAGTTCAACCACTTGATTCATCAGCACGTAGCTTTGAATCATTAAACCAGTTTAACCAATTGGTTCATTTGGCATCAGTTTAATAGCTTCTAGTTTAACTGGACAATTTAAAAGCTTAAGTTTAATGACATCGGTGTGTAGTGGTTGAACCATTCAACCAATTTTGGTTCAATAGCTTGGTTCAAGGGTGTGCCCGTGCAGAGGGCCATTCAAGATCCAGAACCCCTTGCAAAGGGTAGAGAGAGCTTCAAAAGGCTCGAAGAAATTCAGGGAATGGATTTTCAAAGGGGCCAAAGGTGCAGAAAAGTCAAAGAGCCTAAAGAAAATGAAAAAGAGCGGCCAATTCTTGTAGACTTTTGTTCATAGGAAAAAAGCTCAAAAAAAAAGCCCGCAAAGAAGAAAAGCTACAAAAAAGACCCGATGGCTTTTGTCAAGGATGGTGATGTCCTGAAAGTCATTAAATTTAAGAAGATGAACTAGCCATTGGGTGATGGCTACATGAATGTCAAAATCAACACAGTGAAGTAGCCATTTGTTTTAAACTATCTAAGCGCCAAATCATGAAAGGAGCTCAAGGAATGTAGTGACCTGCCATAAGATCACCCTTGAGGGCTGAAAAGAGTAGGAAGAAGGCAAAGATCAGAAATGATAAAGAATTCAAGTGGTGAAAGGAAGGTGAGTTATTACAGATGAGCGGTGTGACCTATTTTTTTGTAATTGGCATTGATGAGGGGATAAAGTACAGTTTATTTGTATAAAAGAGGCGTCGCCATGCCCTTAAACTAATTCTTGAATGCCAAATTCAATTTTGGTGATGGTATAACATGGTTCCAACATGCCTCTTCTAAAGGATGACATCAGTAACAGTGGCTTTCCTCTTCCCGATGTGTTCAGTGCACATGGGCCACTTCCAGAAAAGAGTGCCAAAATCTTTCCCAGGAAGTGCCAAGTTACTCTTCCTCTTTCTATAAATTGTAAACTTCTCTTTTGAGAAAGGATTTGCTTTCAGCCTTAAGGCAAAACTTTGCCTAAAAATCTCTCGAGCTTGTAAGGCAGAGCTTTGCCAGAAATTTACCTTGAATCAAAACATAAAATTTTTACCTCCATTATGAGTTTTGCATCTTTAGTATGTGTCTATGCATTTGATTATATGTTAAGTCATTTTCTTAAAAGCTTTTGCAAAATGATTTTAGCATGTTTGGTGCAATTTTTGAGTTTTCCTTTTACAGGTCAGTCAGAAGTGTCCATAGAGGAGTGTAGGTGAAGCGGATAGGCTGCTGCAGTGTGTCTCAGAACACCTCTAGTAGTTATTTCCTCCTTGTATCTCCATGGACCCCTGACCCACTGATGTATAAGGTCTTCTCACTTCAGATGAAGTGTATAGGTGCTCTTTTTTGGTGAAAAGTGTATATTCAGGCTAGGTGGATCACATTTTCTGGTGTATCACCTTTTCTTCTTTTTAGGCTTAGGTCCTGTTTTTAGCATCTCCTTCTCCCTTTTCATCCCCCATTTTTTTGCATTTTATTTGTTAGCAGTAGGAGAAACTAGGGCCTAAATGATACATCAGAGGGAGTTAGCCCTCATTCTATAGACTCCCCCCTCCAGCTTCGCCAGTCCCATAGGCGAGAGGGGAGTTTCCATTGTTACATGAAGAAGGCAGGAGCTCGACCTCCTACCAAGGGTGCAATCTTCTACATCAACACATCTCACTTGTAAGCCTTTGCCATTTCTCTCTCTCAATAGGTACCCACTCTCTTTTAAATAGCTCTAATGCATCTCTCACATTATGAATGAGCTACCTAGGAACATCTTGACCATGTCCACTTTTTGTGTTAAAATCTATAATGTACTTCTCATATCCCAAGAGAGTTTTATTAAAATTTGAAATAGACTAATTTAAGGAGTGACTAGGTTGACTAGGAGGAGTAAGATATTGAGAAGGGTAGTCATAAGAATGATACAATTCATGATAAGGTTGATAAGGGTCATATTGAAGCTGGTAAGGATCATGACAAGGCTGATAAAAATCATACAAAGGCTGATAGGGAATGTCATAATCTTGAGATATCTTATCAACTTGTGTAAAATGATACTCAACACAAAAACCAACCATATAACTTCATTAGGAATCAAGAACACAAAAACCAATTACCAACAATATTTAAAAGGAAAACCTAGGTTGATTGACTAGATGGTGTAACTTTGAAATCACTAATAATTCTTGGATAGATGCCTCCAAAGGTTGATGCGTTGAAAGAAAACACCAAAAATATTTCAACTTCTTAGAAAATGAGTCCAATCAGGCATGCCAAAAACTATTGTCACCTAGATTTGTACCACTTCAGGAGATGTCTCAACTCTCCTCATCCAAGTAGCATAATTAAAACATCTCTAGGCTAAGGGTATCTTAAGAATGAGGTGAATCTATAGATAGATCTAGCTCCCTTGATGTACCACTTTTAGATCACTACTACACCTATGATTGTAAGGAAACAAGAGAGAAAACTAAATGTAAACTATCATAAGGTTAGTGATACACCAAATTAATTGATAACTACGAGCCAATTACATGTCACACACAAGACCAAGAGAGTAACTAGGCACATACTTCTCTAATTTGAATCTTCTCACATTAGTATTTCATTATGAGGTTGTGATGAATGTTTAGGCTAGGAGGACTAGAATGACACTATTAAATAGACTGACTCAATAAACCTTGACACTTCATAGAACATGTTGCATGACCTGAAAGAAGAAGCTTTCAAGATATAAATAGTTGAGAGAATGAGATAACAATGCTAAGGAAACAAACATAATCACTAAGCAAGATTAATCATTCAAGTGAACACACTATGAATAGTCATAGAAGAGGTAAAATCAAAAGTATTTATTGATCCATGGTATGTAAATGAGTAAGGCTTCACCATACTTAGGTGAAGCATCCTTATAATATCCAAAATGGTTAGTTTTGATAGAACTTGAGATAGAAGAGAAGAAAGAAGTCCAAAGGTCATAAGGACAAGTTTCAAACTAAGAAAAGGGGTTACATGTGCATGAGAAGAGAATGTGAAATTGATCATGAAAATTCATAAGTACAATTATCAATCCAAGGCATGACACTCTTGAAATGTGGCATGAAATTCCTTTTGGTAGGTCAAAAAACTATCTTCATCAATCATCCCTTTTTCAACATCTGAAAACTAACTAGGGACAGGTCTAATGATTGAAATAAGAGGGAGGGGTTTTAGACATGCTTATACATGTATTTTTTGCATTCTAAATCATTTGGATTCCTCTATAACTGAGAAATCATTGCCTATAGTAAAAGAAACTCCCTATTTCACACACCTTGCACACTTGGCTTCAAAAATGGCTTGTGTTTCTCATCAATAAGCAAGATCAATCATTCAAGTGAAATAAGAATGATAAGGAAACAAAAACCATCACTAAGAAAGGTCAATAATTCAAATGAACACAATATGAACAGTCATAAAAGAGGTAAAATTAATAGTCTTTATTGATCCATGGTATGCAAATGAGTAGGGCTTAGCCATACTCAGGTGGAACATCTTTACAATAGCCAAAATGGCTAGTTCTATAAGAACTTAAGAGAAGAGAAGAAACGAGTCCAAAGGTCACAAGAAAAAGTGTAAATATGAGAAAAGGGGTTAAATGTGCATGAGAAGAGAATGTGTAAATTATCATGTAAATTAAAAAAGTATAATTGTCAATCTAAGTCACAAAACTCTTAAAATATGGCATGAAATTCATTTTGGTGGCTCAGAAAACTATCTTCATCAATCACCCCTTTTTAAATATCCCAAAAATAAATAGGGATAGGTATAATTATTGAACTGAGAGGTAAGGGTTTTAGACATGTTTCTCCATGCATTATCTATATTTGTAATAATATGGATTCTTATAAAAATGAGCCATCACTACCTGCTGTCAAAGAAACTCCCTATTCCACACACCTTTCACACTTGGCTTCCAAAATTGATTTATTTTCTCATGTAAATACATAAAAGGGTGTGAATGACATGTTTCAAGGCCATCTATGGCCTTAGAGGCATTAGGGATATCTTAAAAATAGCTTACTTGAAAATTTTCACCCTTCTCATTATCATGTTCACTATGCTAGTTTTGATTGGATGTGATGAGAGATATTTTTGAGGAACATAAGAGTTATAATGAATCATTAAATGGACATGGGGATTTATCCTAAGTCTCAATATTTATTCCTATGTATTGGCATCTTTAGACTCCTAGAACTTTCAAAAACATAAAAATCATCAAGAAAATAGTATTTTGTACTCCATCTATATAGTTAAAAAGGATGGGGAGGAGCCTGAGAGAGTCCCATAAAAAATACAATCATAATTTTAGGAAAATTATGGAATTTGGGTTTATCATGTTCTCAATCTTCTAAAACTAATGACTAGCAAGGGTTTAGTGAGTTTAGGCCTATTTTACCCTCTTAAGCTTTATTTATAGAGTTATGACATTGAAATCAAGAAAAAAACCCACAAAACACTTGCTCAGGACCCTATTTAAATTTTAAAATCTTCTTTGGCTCCCATTCATAGCATCTAAGTAGTTGTGAACTTCCAACTTTTCCCACTTGAGCTCTTTTCTTCATTCCCTAGAGGCTTGAATTGGTTTTAAATTAAAGTGAGGTTTCCTATGATCTCCAATATATTATGAAATCTTGGATACATGTGGTATATCCTCATAAACATGTTCCATATCATTGGAGTGATCATCTAAGATTATAAATGAAGTTGAACCTCTATTTGGCTTTAGGCCTAAAACATGTTTGGTAGACCTGTCTACAATTTTGAGGATATAGGCCACCCTATTGAGCTTACTCCTTATGTGAGATGTTTTTAATGTTGGTCCAGGTGTCATATATCTTCCTAAAACTCTAAAAAATGTCAAATAAACTCTTGGCTCATCCCTTTATATCCCTTTCTTAAGGACTGTAGGATTTAAGCACAAAGAGAAGTACCCTCTGTTTGAGATAAAAGAGAGGGTAATTACCCTATTGCCTCAAACAAGTTACTTATTATAAGGTATAATTCAATCCATATATATGATATTTATTAAATTTTTCCCCTTTATTAGGTCATTATACCTCTCAAATGCATTAAATCTGAAGATAGATTGTGAGGAAAGAGACTGTGTGTAGGCTTCTACCATGTGGACTATGTGATGCACTTGAAAAGGGATTTTATGATCTATCTCCTTGATTTGAGGACTTCATAAAATTTAAAAGATATTTATCAATATATTCTAATCACTTTTTCATCACAAAACTTGATAAAATCCTTCAAGTCATGTCCTTCACCTGACTGGTCAAGATACTTGACTATATTTCCTATTTGGGTGAGGCACGTATAGGTGACCCTGCATGGATTAGACTTTGGAAACATTGAATTAACACTTTTAATACCTTCTAAGATCATTTGAAAATTATTTGGACCTATTCATTCCATACTTTGGTTATATACACCTCAAGAAACCCAATCCCTTTGCTCTTTACCCCTCACAGTCAGCTACAATTGACTGCATGTGGTTCTGTAGGTGATTTTATACTTGATTTAATTTTTTTGGAAATAATGAAGTTTTATTCCTATTTTAGTTAAGGGTATAGATTAATAAATTAGTAAATAATATTTCATTAATTATAGTCCTAATTTTTACAATTTATCTATCTTTTTTACCTTTCTAAAAATATTAATGAATAAGGAGAAATATAACTTAGCTTGAAACTAGATTGAGATATGTTATAGAGCCTAGCACTAGCTATGCAAGAATGGGATAGTGTCATGAATATGATTCTATATTTCATTTGATTAAAGGATAGGAACACCAAAAATAAGAAACTTTTGACTCTGACACTGTTGTCTACTCCTACCATTGTTGTCCACAATTGTCACAAATACCTAGATTTTTTGGGTTCTTTGCACTATTCTTGTGTGAGCTTGCCTATGAAATATTGAGTGATGAATGTTGATAGAGCTTGTTATAGAGATGATTTAATATTAAAATCCAAATGCTCCATCATGCTTGATAAAAAAATATTTGAATCACTTGAAAAGGGGGAGTTAGTGTGTGTAGGATACATTTAACGTGTGATCCACACCCCTTATGTGGGAACATTGCCCACATACCAATACTCTGAAGAGGGATAAAGCCATATGTAGTTCTCCTACGTAATGTACTTTGTGCAATAGTGTGATGCAAATTTATTAATGCCAAATTGAGAGTGCTTGAGGTGGCCAAGGATTGGTATGATGGTTGAAATATGTTTGTAGCTATGTTGAGTGACTGTATGCAGAGAATATGGAAATTTGCCTTAGTAGTTTACTTGTATTCTTGCTTGCTTTGTAAGATTTATCATCTCCTCTTTGTAAATGAATTTTGGATGGGATTTTATAGGAAATTATTGGTCATGGGTTATATGTATTCTTGATAGGCTGACATAATGAAGGATATGACTTAGATGAAAATGACCATTTGGCTCAAAGTGCAAATAGATAGGAGCATAAAAAATAGAAAACCCTATAATTCGGTGCTATATTTTATAGGATTGGGACTTGGGGGAATAGGATTAGCCTAGGGAATAAGGTTTGGCTAAGCTAGAATTAGGGTCCAAAAGGTTTTAGATGACTAGGAATGAGCAAAAAGGTGTTTAGAATGGCCATAAGTGAATTCAAGAAGGACCAATGGATTGCGAGTCACAAGCCACACTCAAACTACCAATTTAGACATTTTATATGACTACATTTCCCCTCCACCCCCTCCCCCCCCTTTATTCTAGTAATGAAATAAAGTGAAATACTAGGATAAAGGAAAAGTATAAAGTGTACCTAAACTTACCTTCAAGGGTGAAGCCCATGAAGATGTGTGATGCTAAGTGTGTGTAGAGAGAGCACATCATGAAGCATAAATATAGAAAAGGAAACTAGGAGTAGATCAGTTCTTATTATACATGCCATGTCTAAAATAATAACATATAAAAGTTGAGTAAAAGAGAGAGGAAGAGAAAGGAATGAATACACCTCAGTGGGTACACAAACCAATACAAAACCTATTATGATGTTGAGTTATGTTTGAGTGATGATGGTATGTGATGAACCAAGATTAATATCACATATGGAATTGAGTGCTTAATTCCTTGAGGGTGGCTCAAGAATGTAAAGGTTGGACCTTTGGCTCCATGATTTCCCGCTAAATGAAGTTATGTGATTATGCATGTGCTAATTGATATTTGGACTATGTGTCTAATCCCTCTAAGTAGGTGGCTCAAGAATGCAAATTTTAGCTAGTCATTTGGCTCCATCATTGCCCCTTAAGTTAACTATGAACTAATACCAGTATGAATGTGTCTCATATAAGATGGCTCTTAAAGCCCATAAATGCTCTATAATATGACAATGTGGCATGGATAACTAAATGTGTGCTAAGAACTAGGCCAATCTTGGCCACTTTGAAAGGTGGATATTAGGTTTGTATGAAAACCACTCTAAAACTAAGAACTAGGATTATATGAAAGCCACTCTAAAATGATGCCAACCACCTACATATGGAATAGGTCATACAACTATTGAGAATACCTGGGTCATACAATAAACTATAAAGAAAAGAAGTCAAATATGCCATGCACATTACCCCCAATCATTGGTGTCTATAACATGGATTATGAGCTTGAAGTTGTGCCAACTACCCATTCTAAAAGTAGAAGTGAGAACCATCATGTGACACATGATGCCCCCTATATCTATATTCTCTTAGAAAAGTTATACTAAAACTACTAAATTTGAACTGAACTATAGCTGACAAAATTGTAACTAGTCTTACCTTTCTATCTATTTTTCGAAAATATAGTTTTTTTGTTGTTTAGATAGGAGTGCCAAAAATATGACACTTTTCTATCCAACACTATAATATAAATATGGTGTTCTTGTCCTTTGCTATTTTTGATTACTATTATGTATTTCTCACTATGTTTTTTGTTTGTTCTACCTAGTTTGAGTTCTAAATACTATTTTGGGTGTTCTAAAAACTAATTTTTGTTCGATAGAGGTTCTGATCTCTATGACACAACCCTTGTTTGTTTCCCCCTCTTTTGGAGGTAGGAATGAAGACCCTATAATGACTTCCCTTAGAGAAAAGAGACCTAAAATTGTGTTATGTTTCAAAATATATGATATAGCAATGATAATCGATAAAGATGTCTCAAGATATAGCATAGTTTGTATTGGATATTTTTAGATCAATAAGGGTATGCCTAGATAGATGTAACAATGTAATAACATATGTAGTATATTGAATTGAAATAAATAATGTTTGTTGTTAGTTTTCAAATAGGGATGGAGCATGATGTCTATCATTGCATCCAAGAAAGTAAGATAATGTATGATGTGGATAATGACATTGTATAAAATTGGGAAGCATAAAAGCACACAAGGCAAGAAGCAACAAGCATAAAAAGGTAGCCAAGGGGCCAAACAAATAAGGGAAATGGGCACATGTCACTCAAACATAGTCTATGAGATGCTCATTTTACCTTATTTTCTATTGTATAACTTGGGCATAAGAAACCTTGTCACATATGTTAATACTGAAATGAGCTAGGAATATGTTAGCTAAAGGATTTAATGCATTGACCGAATGATTCATTAGACTATAAAACCATTGTAAAGCATAATCCTTTAAAATCCATGGAAACAACTTGGTTAGTAACCAATCATTTGGCACATGGTCTAAGCATGTTGCATGAAAATCTCTCAAGTGTGTCTCTAGATCACTCTTTCCATCATATAGAGTGAGCTTGGGTTGAAAAAACCTGGTAGTAATGGTGTAGAAGCTACATGGAATGCCAATGGTGTATGAAGTAGAGCAAGAGAATATAATTCCTTTTTTGGTCTAGAGGAACCTTGCTCAACATGTAGCACCTTGGTTTGAAGAGATTTTATCTCTTGCACAAGGGTAACCACATCGAGAGACAAGGATGTACTAGCCATAACTAGTGGTACCTCATAGGAAGGTTGGGCTGCTATAGGGGGTTGTTGAGACATAGTTTCCCTTGTAGTGTCAATTACAATTGGTTACTATAAAAGAAGGGAAGACTCAACTTGATTAGAATTTTTAATTTACATGATAGATTATAAGATAAGGGCATGATCTCAAGGTTGTTCCCTGAGTATCTCTCTAAAACTTTGTAGAATCAAATCTTTGTTGATGACATAATTATTAATAATAGTTGAAAGTGGATCAAGAACCTAATGTGGTGGGTCATAAACATTGATATGTGTATCATAATTGTTATTCTCACGCTATTCATTGTTGAAACTATCTTCATGGAGATTAGTTTAATCTAGATGTGTAGATTCTATAATAGGAAACTGAGTTGGTTGTTTATCCATGGTATATGGACAAGTTGAAGGAATCTAGGTGAATGTAAGAGGGTTTCTACTAAGTCTTTCACTTTGTCTCAAAAGAAGAGATGTAAGGAGCTTAGGTGGCATAAGGAAAAAAACTTTAAAAATGAAAGAGAAGATTAAATAAATGTAATCTAGGATTTGAAAAATAGGGAACTAGAATATGCATAAAAAGGATATGAAGTTGACTAACATGTAAAGTGATACCTCAAGAAGCAAAGGGACCTACTGAATACAACTAGGGTTTGATATAAATAATTTTTTCAAAATTACTATGGTAAATTTTAAATACTAAATGTGAAATTTTGATTTATATATGTAGGAAAAATCATAAAAATACTAGAAAAATTAGTAAGGAATTTTCCCTAGGGTACCTAGGGTTTTTATGCGCAAATGAAGTAAGTCAGGTTTACAAAATTATTTAAATATTTTGTGAATAATGGAGTTTTATTCCTATTTTAGTTAAGGGTCTAGATTAATAAATTAGTAAATAATATTGTAATAATTATAGTCTTGATTTGTATAATTTATCTATCTTTTTTACCTTTATAATGATAGAAAAAAATAAGGAGAAAGATAACTTAGCTTGAAATTGGACTGAGATAGATGATATAGAGGCGAGAACTAGCTGTACAAGATTAGGACAATGTTGTGAATCTATTCAATGAAAGGATAGGAGCACTAAAAATAGGACACTTTAGGGTGTGGCACTATTGTGCACTCATATCGCTATTATCCAAACTAGTCAAGAAGACCTAAATTTTTTGGATTCTTTACAATGTTCTTGTGTGAGCCTGCCTATGAAATCTTGAGTGTTGAGTGTCGATGGAGCTCACTATAGAGATGATTTGATATTAAAACCTTAAGCATCCATCATAATTGATAAAACATGATTTGAATCACTTGAAAAGGGGGGTTAGTGTGTGTAAGATGCACTGAACATGTGATCCAAACCCCTTATATGGGCATGCTACCTACATACATATACTTTGAAGAGGGATCAAGCCATATGTAGTTCTCCTACCTAATGTGATTTGTTCAATAGTGTGATATAGATGAGATAATGATAAATTGAGAGTGTTTGAGGTGGCTAGGGACTAATATGAGAGTTTAAATATGTTTGTAGATGTGTTGGGTGACTATATACAAATAATAGGGAAATTTGCCTTAGTAGTTTGCTTGTATTATTACTTGTTTTGTAATATTTTTCACCTCCTCTTTGTAAATTACCTTTGGATGGGATTTTATAAGGAACTATTGGTCATGGGTTAGATGTATTTATGCTAAGATGACATAATAAAGGATAGGAATCAAATGAAAATAACTATTTGCACTCAAAGTGGAAATGGATAGGAGCACTAAAAACAAGACACCCTAGGTTTTAGTGGTGTATTCCTAGTATGCCACTCATGTCCTATAGGCTCAGGACCTATGGATATATGGTCTGGCTAAGTTAGAATCAAGGTATAAAATGTTATAGATGAATTACAATGAGAAAAAAGTTGTCTAGAAGGGTCACAAGAGCATGCAAGAAGGACTAATGGATTGAGTGTCATAAGGCACATTAAAACTACTAATTTAAACATTTTATATTACTACAATCCTTTAAACCTATATCATGAAATCCATAAGAACCATATGAGGTCTTAAGAAGCAATTTGAGCTAAAAAGTGTCTCTTTGTTCATAGGTTTCCATGTTCGAGCTCTTACTATGCATTTGTAGGACTTCACAGTCCACTGTACATCAACGTCTCAAGTGAGAGATAGTTGTAGGTGTGGATGGGACTCAAAACATAGAATTCCACCCTTCTCTCCAAACTTTTGACACTTGGATTTGTACCCTTGAGGATATGCTCAACTCTCTTCATCCAAGTGGCATAATGGAAACATCTCTCTTGCTGTGGGTGAAAATTTCATTGAGATGAATCTCCAAATAAGGGGATAGATCCCCTTGATGCATCTTTAAATATATCTTTATAAATTAAAAATTTGTGTATGAAAAGAATTAAGGAAAATAACTAAGAAACCAAGTGATGATGCACCAATATTTAATGTCCTCCCAGTTGACTAAATCCACTACACAAAGACAAACAAGGTGTTTCTCACACAAGACTCATAACTCAGGATTCATTACTACGTCAATGTTTCATATGATAAATTCAAGAAGGTATATGATTATTAGGAAGGGAATAAATGATTCCAAAGAGGGATACAATCATGGATCACTTCTATGATATCTCTATACTTAGAAAAGAATACTAGAAAAGACTTACAACAATCTCCTTTCTGTAAATTGGTAGACCATCAAGAGTACAAGCTAGAAAAGACAATCTTTCACTAGACTAGACCAACAAGATTCAAGTCATTACTCAATATTACAACATATGAGTGGAAAAAAGACTTGTATATTTCATCAATATTTATTCAAGTATAAATTTGATTAGAGTTTTCCAAATAACTAGTAGAGGCTGCTCAAATGAGCCAAGAGAATACATATTTATAGCTTTGAGAGAAAGGAATCAAGTAAAGAAAGTCCAAAGGTCACTTAGACATGTATCACCTTATCAGTTAGAATTGCATGTGAAAGAGGGGTGAGATGAGTCATGTCATTTCAAGAGTCTTCTCATTAGAAACCAGTCATAAGAATGGTGAAAAGTGATATAAAACCTCCAAAATTTTTGTAGGTAATTGCCTCCATCATGAACTATCTATGAGCATTTAAAACTTAAAATGGAGAAATTGACACATAACACTTCTCAATGGCCATGAGACTCATCATGATAGTTAAATAATACCCTTTATAACTACTAGCCATCCTATGGACACTTGTGTTCATCATTTGCATGGGAGCTCTTTGGTTTGATTGACTTTCAAAAATGACCTGAATCATTGACCTGTCTATTATTCACTTATTTTACCTACACCAAATGCTCAGGATCTTACCAATTGTTACTTCCACATTTGCCCTCAAGTTCCCACAAAGATTTTTTTGACTCCAATATCTATTTTCCATAGTTTAAATTTGATGTTTATGGGGCCATCACCTTCCTTATTCCTTCAAAACATTTTTGGTGAACTTATCCTTTAGACTTTCTCCCAAAGAAATCATTCAAACAATATTTCCAAAAGAAATATTTTGGGATTTCCAAGGCTTAATTTCCATGGAATTTTTGACTTGAGTAATTCCTTCAGACTAAAAGTTCTAAAGAATTATGCCTTAGTTATTTTTCAATGTGAACAATTTTCTTGAACAAATTTTGCAGACAACTTTTCTGAAAGAATTCCTTTGGGATTTTTTTGGTACTTCAAAAATCTTGAAAGTGTCCTTTTGGATTTGTGTTTGGTTCACTTTTTTGTGGAGGGGTACCCTTCAGAAACTTTACAAAGGACCATTTTTTTGAAAAAGTACCCTTTGGAAGGATTGTAGAGTGTCCTTCGAAAACGATGAAGTACCCTTTGGGAAAATGAAAATGACTCCTTAGATTTTTATGAAATGGACCTTTAGAGTTATTGAAAATGACCCTTTCAAAAAAAAAAATTGTCCCTTAAAAGACTTTGAATTGAGCTAAAAGTTCCCTTCATAAAAATTAATATGACCCCTTCTATTTTCTAAAATGGTCCCTTAGCCTAAAAGGGTCCTTTGGGGAAATTATTTTAGACAAAATGTCCGAAACAATTCCTAACACTTAAACAAAAAACCCAAAGCAAAAAATATAAAAGAATGAACACTTGTAATATTTTTGTAGGCTTTGTATGGAACATCTCCTTTTAATGAAATCTACATAATAGGAAAACCTGAAGTCCTGCAGTTATGCAAAGCCAAAGTTGAAAACCAAGATAAACTTGAAGTGAACAACTGAGCTCAAATGACTAAGTATAGAAATATTTTCATAGAGAGTATTTGAACATGAAATTTTTTTCTTGTGCTTTAGTGAAGGAACTTAGACTTAGTACATAGTAACTTTGAACTAGGATGAACAAACCCACATGATCAACTTCCTCTACAACTGCTACACTCATAAGATCTAGGACTATGAAAATGTTCTTTAAACTCTGCTCAGACCTGTTAACATGAGTCAAATAAAGTAAAAGGACCTATATAAAAACCTAATAAAAGCTGACAACATTCATATTATGTTGAATAAACCTAAGATCACACTATGACATGATATTTACCCCTAAAAGATCTACAAGTTAAATTCTCATATAGGGGTACCCAATTTTGACTTGAAGGGCCTAAATTTGGTCAACACAAACATTTTTGGATGACTCTAGATTAAAAGTATGATCATCAACTCAATTTTTCCATGCTATATAGATACATTCCTTATTCAAAAATTTGGGTATGAAGGTCTTTTGATGTTCAAAACTGTAAATCTCACTATCTGAGTCTAGTGGTGAAAGGGAAACTTTGAGCCTTTCAACAACTAATCTCCACTAGTAATCTACCCTTAAACATTTATAGAGTTCTCCTGATTATCATATGACATCAACAAAAATTTTAGGTGCTCTATTTTCACATTTTAGGGATTTGATCCCTAAATCTACAATCATTGATTTCGAAAGATTCTTCATAGTTTGAATACCAACCTAGCATCCCACATGGGTATGATATGATCCCTTAAAAATAATATTACTCCAAATAAGGTTTCACCATGATGTAACTTCAATGTGATATACACTCTCCATGGTACCTGTAGGTGCATATTCATGGTAGACTATGTTTAAATGTTGTATTTGATTGCCACATCCTTTTTATCACTCTTTATGAGGTACACCTATTCATATTATATGATCATGATAAACACATTAAGACCATAATTAATTCTCCATGAATGCTATATAGACCTTCATTATATGTAACCCACCATGACTGACTGTGTATGAGAGTCATATAGTAAACTGACTGCATGATTATTGTGACTACAACTTCCATGAAGATTAATTTAGAGAATGAAAATTAAATGGGATGATATAAAGATAAAATTGGAAACATGATAATGAGCTTATTTTCACCCCCTAAAATCACTTCCAAAGCATGAAGATTTTACAAATGGTGGAAACTTGCCTGTTATCTTCAAATGAGTCCAATTCTACAAACCTAAGATGATTTACTCATAAAATATTTTTGAAACACTAAAAAAATAATGGATAAAATTTTAGGAGAATAAAAATCATATAAAACAACATATCCAAATTTGATTATATAAACTTCTCCAAACCAAAGCAAAACCTATAGCATGTAGGAAATAATGAAGAGAAAAATATAGTCAACTTGTTAGAGATGATTCATAAAGCATGGTTAACCAATCCTTTAAAAATTATTATGTAAATGAATCTATATATGTTTAATTTTACCCCCAAAATGTTTTTGGTTTGAAACTTCTCCAACTGGCCATACCAAGCATAAACCTGTTGACTCATTCTGTGTGTTTAGAAGGGAGAAGGAGCAGAATGGTTTTAGATCAAAATTTGGAACTTAAATAGTATTTAAAGTGTGGATATGAGTCTAATTAAGATAAATATTCATCTCAAATAATTTTTCCATGTGTCACACTCCCTTATGAGCCGTACAAGTGCTAAACTCTTCCTTTTTTAGTTGGTTTCTTAATTTTTAGTTAGATAACCTGCAAGTTTTAGATGGGACTGACATTAGTGATGAGAAATATGACCTATTAGAAATTTTAATGAAAAATAAGACACTCTAACACCTTGAAAACCATGTCACTTCCATATATGACTCTAAAATGGCTACTAAATGACTCAAAATGGCATATAAACTACTTAGACCATGACCAAGGATAAAATGACATCAAATGACATTAATCGACTTATAATTCACCCTATGACATAATAATAGACCCATAAAAACACCTAATGATCAAATTTTTACCTATAAGGGTCCCAATTTAACCTATAAGGTCAAATTCAGTCAATAATAGGTCATGACATCAATAGGTGTCTCTATTTCAAGGGTCTAATATAGAACCTTATTGCTCAAGGGGAGTTAAAATTAGATAATGGTCCCCCTAATCAATTTATATATATCTTTAGGTAGATGTTCCCTAACCATGATTTCACATCTAATTCTGTATAGGCTAATTCAAGATCCACCTCAGACCATGAGACCCATGTAATCAATACAATCCATGATCAACTTCCACCTAAAGAGGTTGGTAGTGCTTCATCCCCAATCTCCTTATAGGAGATTCTTTATAACCATATAAATTAAGTGAAGTTATCTCAAAAACTCACTCAAGCATTTTAGATCTCATTATTTGGGATCTACTTGAGGAAATACTACGTAAAAACATTCATCATGATCAATTAGAAACATTGGATGAAAGAAATATCAAAAAAAAAGATTATTTAGACATTCCACAAGATATGTAGAGCACTCCTTATTTCATCTCAATACCTGCATGTAACATACTCATCCCTTGTAGCTTACTCTTCCCTAAGGAGACCGTTACATTGTCTCAAGCAAACCCAAAACCAATTTCCTTCATAATTCGAGAAGAACTAAATATTAGAGAAGTTAAATGGAAGGCTATAGGTATTAGAAACAAAAACCTTAGGCCTCATGTGGAAAATCCTTGTAACATCCTCCCATTATGATTTAACTCTCTAAGGAGGATATCCCTACTACCCCTGATCAGATTTAAAAAATAAAGGCACCTCTACTACCTATTCAAACTAAAACATCTATATTGGGACCTCATCCTTCGGTAAGACTAAAGGCCACCATCATAAAAAACTCTTATAAAGAGTGTGTAACATAACAAAGGTATATTCCCACTATGATAATGCTAATACATAACCCTTTAAACACATACTATCCATAAGGCTTAGGTGGAAGGTCCTATCCTAAGCATAAAGTATCTACTGTAAAGAATATTCAAGCAACCAATTTGAAGGGTCAATATTCAAAACCAAATGCTACTTCCATACCAATGTTGAAAATGATCAAAAAACCTAGTCAAGATCCATTGAAGGGGTCTTATTCTAAGATCCTTGATCAACTTCTCCAAACCTCCCTTGTCACTCTACCACCTATAAAACTTGTTAACACTGATATTTAAAGAATAGTGTGGTATTGAGAATATAAGAAATGTGCATATAATAGGATAACAATACATGATACTAGAAGTTGTAACATGATAAAAGTTGTGATTCAAAACTTAAAGAATATGATCTTTTAAAGGAATAATTGAATCATGATTATCCCCATAGTTAAACTACTAGGGTGACATCCACTTTAGGAACTTGTATGTTACCAATAGTATCTAAATAGGTTATAAAAGAAGATAAAATATTTGATATATCTCATTATCAACCCTTCATGAACCTTATAGAAGTGGATGAGTATAAAAATATGACAAATCTACCTTTGTTTTAGATAGATGTGATTCACACATCTACATGATCCTAAACCCAGGGTCATAAGACCCATAATCATTATAAATATAAAGTGACCATTACAAAAGTTCCTACCAAAAATAGTCCTACAATACCCACCCCAAAACCTAAAATTCCATTTTAGGAAAATCACAAAATAATAATTATTTAAAATTAATACATATACCCATTCTAAAGTAGCTTCATCAGCTCCCAATCAAGATATTTTTATATGAACTTGTCCAAAACCCTTTACAACATCACAAGGCTATGATAGAAGTTTTACAGGCCATCAAGATACAAGCTAATGAACCCTAGCCTATCTTGGCTTTTATCGTATCACTTCAAAAGCTATTATCCATAACATTTCATGATTTAAAAATATCACTATTGAAGCTTGATGACCAGGACCCCATACTATTTATCACTACCCTAATTGATCATACTTAAATTAAATAATTAATGATTGATAATGTGGAAAGTATAAATATTATCCCCTCTCATATGTTTAAGCAACTACAATTACCTAAAACTATTATATCCCAATCTCTACCTATGTTATGAGCACTTAATGATATTGTGGACCCTGCATTAGGAATAATTATTCTTACCATCTAAGTAGGAATATGTACTCTGCTTGAGTTATTTACATAATATAAGAAGAGTTTAAATACAACATCCTATAAGGACATCCTTGGATATGTGTTATGCATTATGTATACACATAATATTTTCAAACTTTTATTGATTAAAAATAATTTGTATCTTGTAGGAACCCATCAAGTCTCAATCTCTCTGAGTGCATGCCTTAAGGGGTGTACTGAGAAAGCTATGGGTAGAACATTGGTGCTTTCTAAGATTGTTATCCCTTTTACCACTTATTATCTACACACTTGTATCCTAAAACCATTATCCTTAATCTTGTTCTTCTCTGTTATACCCTTTCTAATCATTTTCTACATTTTATCCTCCTTTTCTTCACATTAATCTATTTTTGTCAGTTGATTATACTAGGTGAACTAGGTTAAACCTATAAAGTTCTAGGTTATTTTCACTTAAGAATTAGTTTAGCCTTTGGCCAACCTAGTTCATGACCTAATGAATTATTTTCCAAAATTATGATAGGAAGACTAGGTCAACCTTGTCAACTAAGATTTTTGGAAGGGTTAAGGGTCAAATTTACCTATATACAAGTTCATTTCCATCATTTATTATGAGAAGAATAAGTAATAGAGAAAAAAAATCTACTTATTGACCATTCTACTTGAGAATCAAAGATTAGGGTTTGATAATTTATTTGGAGATATGAATCTTGTCTTATGGAGAAGTCTTTTAGATGCATTGATAGGTTGTACAACCTAGAGATGATTTATCCTTTTCATCCTTACATACCACAAAAACCTCTTAAAAATAACCTTGGTCAAGGGTGAGATTGAAGTTTGGTGGGTTCATATTCAAAGATAATTATTCTTAACTTTGTTTCTCCTTTGTAAGAGTAGATATATATGTATTTATACTTCTCTTCCATGTATTAGGATTCCATACACATGTTAGAGGTACAATCACTGAGAGGGGGGAGGATAAATTGGTGATGATAGATAATCCAATTCAATTCACAAATCTTAAACATTTAGGATACATCAAATTGATCAAGAAACATAAACATGAAAGCACATACATCTAAAGTATACATAAGAGCATACATCACATGAACACATCATGTATGTGGGAAACTCTCTTGGGGGATAAAACCCATTAAATCTTACAAGATGGAATATAATCCTATAAAAAAAGATCAAATTTTTTTACAATCACTAATTGATCAAGAAACATCCATCCTTTAGTTTAGTGAGACACTAATTCCACAAGGAGCTACTGCCCCTATCTAGCTGAACACCCACAATAACTAGACCTTTAGCAAGATTTACCTTGAAAGAAGGAACCAACCCCATAGGAATCTAAGAAACCAATCAGATACATTTAATAGATAATATTGAACACCTATTTATATTTTTCAATTGATGATTATCACATTTGTTTACACTCTTCTCTTTCACTCTTTCACCCAAACAGTCTCAAGGGATCACTGATTCAATCTTCCTCTTCTAGACTCATTAGATCTAATGACCTATGTATCCACCTACATAAATCTTATTATATAAACATGTTTGATATTTTTCACACTCTAATGGTCATAACTATCCTGTACCTTCTCTTTCAAAGGTTCTCTACTTAGCTTAAATCCACACATACACAACTAACACAAATATGGCAACAATGACTTATATTTATAACACTCTCTTGGTATAACCCATATTGGTTGGCCAAGATGCTTAAAATATTTGAACCACACTTAAAATATGTACATACAAACTTTAAATTTGATAACCACACTCTTTATATGTTGATCCTTACCTCATTAGACGCAAACCACCATTAGGTCTTGGTGAGACCTAAAATAATTAGTCCTTCATACTCACACATTACATGTGAGACTACTTGGACCACCTTCAACCTTTAATAATGAATATAAAAAATAAAACCTATTTCTTATATCCACTTGAATACTCACAAATATGTTCATGCCACCTAGAAAACCAACTCAACACTTGAACTTATCAATTAGTTCTCCTTGCTCTTTAGGCCTTCAAATGCAAAAAACATAGTATCCAACTTACGAAGAAAACTCTCAATTATTTCAAATAATCAAATGATTATATCATATGGGTTAACCTTTAAATACATATGATACACCTCCATGTTATTTATACATTCCAACATAGGATATAATCACTCAAATCAACTCTCTTAGAATGACCACTCATACTGGTCACATACAATCAAAATATAGTTATACTATTTTGACTCCATAATTTATCATGGAAAAATTAAGACATAAAATAATTTATAAAAATCCTTATATACTTATATAAAATCTCCATGCTCATTTTCATCTTCAATTATACTCATAACTATTCCAACACACTTCTGTAAAGTGGTCACTAAATCTGCCAAGGCATTCAACAAACACAATCAACTTCTACACAATTTTTCATACTAAATATGGATTGATCAAACCTAAAAAAATCATACAAATATTATTAATTTATTATAAAACACAATCCAATATTTATATTATATTTAAACATAAAAATACTATTAATAACTCTTTAATTATCCTTCTCAGGTCACTTGCAGAACATGGTCAAACACAATCAACTTTGGAGCTCAATATATTTGACTAAACAAATATTCATACATTATAAATAGATTATATGGATTTTGATTAAATTAATTTACAAATTTTATTTTTAATTGATCAATTTATTCATCTTGGATCAAAATATATAGCTCAAAAACTGAGCACAAGTTTTCCTTTATTAAATTAAAATGCCAACGATCAATGTAAACATTAAACATTGAACACTTTGACCTCATCTCATGATCCATAGAAAATTTGAAACAATACACACCATAATTATCATCATAAGTATCCTATTATTTATACTAGAATTCTCACTATTGATCTTTTATTTGAGCTTCTATGAGTGTGCCACTTGGCAGTTGTCTGTGCCTTCTATGCAACCAACTTTATCTATCAAGATGACTACTTGAACCTAGACACTCAAAATATTATTTTGATGAATTATATTAAATTAAATAAGAACTATAAGAACTCATAACATTCCATAATGTATCTAAAATATTTTTATATCAACAATATCATCCATTAATTACCTTACTAAGTCAAATATTGAAAAACCATGCAAGAACACTAAATCACATTGAAGCACACTTTGTCATTGTCAATATAACACACATGACCTCATAAAAAACCTTGGTAACCTTGGATTTATCATAGACATACCTATAAAAATATAACCCATTTTAATTTATGTCAACACCAATACAAAGCTTATGCATAAAATCTATCTTATCTCTTCAACCAGTTTCTCCCCCTTTGACACAATGACAAATTGGGTTCAAATCCTAATCCTGTGGACCTGAAAAAAATTTAAGGACCAAAAATAGGAAAATACCACCTATAAGAGATGATAAATAATCCCCCTAACATTTTTCATACCTCTTCTTACCTTAAGCTTCTTCAAACAAGCTCCATGACTACATTCTTCTTTGATCATACTTGGCTTGTATGATTATAAAACATACATGATCATCGAAAACTATATGAACTTACCTTGAAAACATCAAGAGGGACTCCCCCAAAGTCACTTGAGCTTCATCACCCTTTTGAGCATCTTCAAACCATTTACAATAATGATGAATCAACATAATTGTCTTCATACCTTCTCTTTCAAATTCTACTACATAGTCCTTTGATCCTAGGACCTAACCATTTACAAATACCCCCCTTTGTTTATGGATGTAGATTCAATACCTTGTAAAAACACATGACTTGGTTGGATCAAGTCATCATATCAATATTATTGAATTCACAACTATAGAAGACATCTTCATATCTCCACCATGACTAGAACATCTCACATATGCACTCCCTCACATCATTTAAAACTCTTCAAGCCTTCCAAACTGTCTAAGTTAGCTCCCCCTAACTCCATGGCATAGTTAAATTGACATCTATATAACTCTAAGACCTAAAAAATTAGACAACACATGCTCCTCATACTTCTTATCAACCTTGTATTTATTATGTAAAAAAATAACATCTTGACAAGTCATCATCCTTGATTAGACACCTAAAAACTTCCATTCCTTGCTTATAGTCCTTGCATACACAGCTTCTTTCTTCACCATATTGACCAATTAGACTATCCATAAAATATTTGACAAAAAATTTGAATTTAGGATCACTATCCCTAAATATTCTTCTGAATAATTCTATCACAACACTTTGGAGAAGTTACATAAAACTCATTGCTCCCCCTTAGCCAAACACATTTTCAAAAGATCTTTCTTATCTTTCAACATCAACCAAAATTAAACTAACATCCACCATCCTTCCTCTTTTTGTAAAGTGTCTCCTTGAAGCTTTGAGAGAGATACCCCTTTGACATAGTGAGACTAAAAGTCCCAAAACTTAGGAGGCTCCCATATCTCCACACTCATTTCAATTTCAATCCTACCTCATCCCCAGATTGACTTTGAATGGATTCTTGAATTCATTCTTTGATTTAGACTTGTTAACTAATGTAAACAATAGAAACTATTGACTTTTATTCATGTCTATCATGGCAAATAAACCATATTTTGTCTTAGTTTGATCTTTTCTAATAGGATTAGGTTTTCAAAACCATTTGTGACCTCCTCCTTGCACACTAGAAGCTCCATATACCTTATTGTACTCTGGGAACTCATTCAACTTATTCTTACAATACCTATAAATGTGACATACTCTATGACATATGAAATAAACAAGATCATTCATACCTTTTGCTTGAGTATGATTGTGATATTTATTTGATTAATTGCTTCTTTCTACATAGTCATTTGCCCTATGATAAACAAGATGATAAATAAAATAATGGCCCATAAAATCTTTTGCATACTTTGAAGTTTTTGGTTTTTTGATTGGCTTTTTCATTTTGTCTTTGAGCTAATTTGACTTTTTGTCTTTCATGCTACCATCCTCTTTTCCTTGTTCTAATTTCTTTTTTTCTTCTTCAATCTTGTCTATCTTGATTAGGACATTTTCATGCTCATTATTCAAGGAAACAAGATTTACCTTCAATTGAACACATTCATCTTATTTAATCTTCATGCTTGAAATTTTAACCTCTAATTGAATTTTGAGATCTTTGATGGTCTCCTTATCCTTCTTAGCCCTTTTGGCCATGTCATCTTTTAATCTATATGCTTGCTCTTTAATAATCTTTATAGAGTCAAGATTAGACTTCAAACCATCACGATCACCTTGGTTTGAAGTCAACTTGGAATTTTTATCTTCTAACTGAGTTTTGAGTTGTCTATATTCTTCCTCTTTAGAACTTAGATTTCTCTTTGTAACCCTTAATTAATCCTCAGGAATGTTGATATTCTCTTTATCATCTTTTGATCTTGGGCTTACTTTCAATGATTCTAGCTCCTTACTGAGATTGATATATTCTTGATTCTTCTTTTCCTCTCTCTCAGAATTTCCTAACAAACTTAAGAGAACTAAATTGTGATTCAATACCTTTAATCATAATCCTCATTTTATAATTCCTCTTCTTTTGCTCCTTTAGTTCACCAAGTGCACCCATGAGCTCAATTTCTAGATAGACTTCTTCTTCTTCTTTGCTATTATAGAACACTTATTATTGTTCACTATCATGGATACCTAATTTATCAAACATTATGATCTTTTCACCCATATTTTAAATTGGATCACCTTCAAGTGGTTAAACTTTCACAAAAGGTCCAACTCTGATATGAATTATTAGAGGTACAATCACTGAAAGGTAGGGGTTGAATTAGTGATAATAGATAATCCAATTCAATTCACAACTCTTAAAGATTTAGCTTATATAAACTTGATAAAGTAACATAAACATGAAAACACATGCATCCAAATCATACATAAGAACATACATCACATGAACATATCATATATGTGGAAAACCCTCTTGGGGGATAAAACCCACTGAACCCTACAAGATGGAATACAATCGTATAAAAAAAATCCAACATTTAGACCAATACCAATTGATCAAGGAACACCCATCCCTTGGTTTAGTGAGACACCAATTCCATAAGAATATACTTCCCCTATCTATCGAAACACCCAAAAAAACTAAACATTTAACAAGCTTTAGCTTGAAAGGAGTAACCAACCCCCAAAGGAACCAAACACCCACTCAACTACCTTGCATAGATCATATTAAACACCTATTTATACTCTTTAACTGATGATGATCACCTTTGTTTTCACTCTTCTCTTTCTCTCTTTCACCCAAATAGTCTTAAGGGCTCACTCATTCAATGTATCTATTCTAGACTCATTAGATCCAATGACCTATGTATCCACCATATCAACTTAATCAAATAAACATGTTTAACCTTCTCCACACTCTGATGGACCTAACTAATTTGTATCTTATCTTCAAAGGTTCTCTACTTTGCTTGAATCCACACATACACAACTAGCAAAAATAGTCCAATAATGCCTTATGTATACACATAATATTTTCAAAATTTTATTGATTACTAACACTTTTTATCTTGTAGGAACCTATCAAGTCTCAATCTCTCTAGGTGCATGCCTTAATTGGTGCACTGGGAAAGGGGTGGGTGGATCATTTGTGGTTCAAAATATTTTTTTCCCTTTTCCACTTTCTATCTACATGCTCATCACCTAAAACATTAACCCATAAGCTTATTCTTCTCAGCCTTACCCATTCCAATCATTTTCCTCTTTCTATCCTCCTTTTTTGCCTTTATTACCTTTTGGATAGTTGGTTATACTAGGTCAACTGGGTCAACCTTGTATAATTTAGGGGTATTTTTCACTTCTTATGTTTTTTAGCCTTTCGATCGACCTAGCTTAGACCTAGTGAATTATCCCTGAAAACATATAGGGTCGACTATGTTGACCCTATATGGTTGATGTTTTTGTGAGGATTTAGGGAAAGATCCACCTATATAAACAATTTAATTTCCAACTATTTGTAAGAATATAAGAAAAAAATAATAAGTGTAAAAAAAATCTACTTATTAACCATTCTACTTAAGAAATAAAGCTTAGGGTTCTATACTTTCTTTGGAGATACAGATCTTGTCTTATGGAGAAGTCTTTTAGATGAATAGATAGGTTGTGTAGCCTAGAGCTAATTTGTCTTTGTTATTTTTACATACCACAACAATCTCTTCTGAATCACCTTGGCCAAGGGAGAGATTGAGGCTCAATGGGTTCATCTTCAAGGTAAGTATTCCTAACTTTATTTCTCCTTTTTAAGAGTAGATATATAATGTAGTTGTGCTTCTCTTTCCATGCATTAATATTCCATATACATTGACATGAGTATATGTCTTCTTTGCATGTTTAGTTTTTTTAATTTTGCTTTTAACCCCCACTTTGTGCCACAAACTTTGGTGTATAATAGATTAGACATACTTTATTGTTTATTAAATAGAGTAAACATTAAACCTCGGAATATTTTAGGGTTGTTACATGATTGCGTTAGATTGTTGCATTTTTAACCCTTCTTAGCATGGTGTATTGTGAAAAATGATCCCCTAATCAAGTCTAGTAGATCCCCATATTGGTCATGTCCCTAATTAAAAAATGTATACCAAATTATAAGTGTAGGTATGCTTTATCTTATCTGAGCTAGGATTGATTTATAGACATGATGCATTTCTAATTGTATACATTATGGTGAAATTAAACTAAATCCTATCCCACCACTGGTTGGATTATCTTCACATTTCCATTTTTTCACTTTCTTATTAGTATTAGCTTCACTTTGTCTTCACCTTCATACTAGATTCTAGTGAACCTGATATGGAACTAACCCTTGCAAGATTTATTTCACTTTCTATGATTCTTTTTAGCATATGTCTATCATACTAGATCTACTCTATCGACCTAGTTCTAATCTCTGTGTATAATTTTTTAGGAACATGAAACTAGATTGACTTAGATGACCTAATATAGGTTTTCAAACTTCCATACTTCTAGTTTAGACTACTAGGTCAACTCAGTTAACCTTGTCCACTTTAAGGCATCCAAATTCAGCTACTAGGTTGACCCAAACAACCTTCTATATTTCAAGCAATTAGTAATAGGATTTTGCAAAGCTTAATCAACCCAATTGACCTAGTCAGTAGAGTTTTCAAGCATATTCCAATGTTTTTGACTATCAATCTTCATTCTTAGCATCTCTAATCCACCAAAGTTCCTTTCTATCTCTCTATATATTTCTATTCTATCTTTTTTTTCATAGTTTGCAGTCTTCAAAACTACCCTACACTGTCAACTAGATCAACTATGTTGACCTAGTTTTGTGTTTTGTGTGCTGTCTGAATAACGGAGTCAAGCCTAGCTGACCCTATTCATTTTTAGACCTTGATTTTATATTACAATTTCAACCCTATCAACTGTGTTATATATTTTATGCATATATTGTTAACACTATACCTTGTTTAAATTTAGAATTAACCTTATATACTATTAATTAATTCACACTTTCTTTTCTTGTTGTTTACATTCGTAGAATAGTTCACATAGTCTAATTAGGGGTTTTTAAAATTAAATGTTTAGTTTCATTATTTATATTTTATGCACAAATGGCCTAATCACAAAAATAAACAAACATTTTAACATTTATCTACCCAAGTCCAACCTACTTGAATTTCATCATCAATGGGGAAGCTGACTTAATACTCTAGTCAAGTATAAATCGGTTAATTGTATATTCTGGCTAAGCACCTAACACCCTTATTACTATGGTGTGTGAAGTGAGTGGGTAGGCCCCAATACCAAGCCCGTATCATTACCACTATAGTCCCTTTCAACCCAAACTATTTGAAACTATCCTTAGATTTATATCTAGTTCCTTGCTTTACATCCAACTTCCCAACAAATTTAAAATCATATTATTAATAATCTTATAAACATCCTAGGTTGACTAATTAGTTAGCTCTTTACTTTTCCAATTGATTGCTTACTCTTTACTATTTTGTGTATGTAAAAAATTGCATAAACAAATGTTAGTACAAGGTTTTGTATTGTGTACCTCAATTACATTAGCCAACATTGATCTAATTGACTATTTTTTTCTACTTATTTCTTAATTTTCTAGGTTTGCTACAAAAATTGTCTTGTTTCATTTCATAACTTGCTATCAACCTTCTCATTTTCCTTTCCTACTATACTAGGTCAACCTAGTTGACTATATAGCTTTTTACATCCTTTATACACGATACAAGATTGACCCAATCCACCTTGTTCTTTTTGTAGCCCCTTTTACCTTTTTTTCTAGTCTTTATGCACTATACTGGATCAACCCAATCGACTCTGTACATTTTTACAATCCCTATTTCTATGCTAGGTTAACCCAGTTGACCCTATACTATTTCAATCACTTCTTGGTTCTTTTCTTTTTCATCTTTCTTCCTTTCCCTTCATCATAGACTTTTTGATTGATGACAAAATTGAGTTGTAGTCAATAAACATGATAAATGTTACCACTCCTCATAGGGTCTCCCATAGATAGAGTATGGATATTCTTGTGGATGCTAGTAACATTCATATTGGCACTCTCACATTTAACTATGGAACCCTTCCTAATACCTCCTTACAACATAATTCTACTCATTTCTTAGAGGATGAACCTAATTTAAAGTATACTCCTAAAATGCTCTTCTTTATTTCTGAATTTCCTCAACCTCAAGGAAAGGATCCTTCTACCATTTAAAATATTATGATTAGTGGTTAAACCAAAGATCCTCACTCACCTACTCCTACATTCTCAACTAGATTTAGAGGTACCACTTTTTTTGATTCTCAGTCTCTTCCTTCAACTATGACCACTTCTCATGCCATGACCTCTTCTTCTTTGCTTTCTTCTACCTCTATGCCTCATATCTCAACTACCATGGTAGGTTCTACATCTAGTGGGCCTTAGTACATCTATCAGTTATTCATTTTATACCTAAGGAAATCATGGTTTTATTGCTTCTTCCTCTCAACCATTCACTAGTCCATCTTTTGTTACACAAGCCAATTTTTCCACTAGTACATCACATTCTCATAATTCCTCTAAAGCTGATATCAATACCAATAGTGGTACCCAAGCCACTAATACTAACACTAATTCCAACCCTAATGATTCTAAAATTGTTAATCAAACACATAAACTTTTGTTAGAAACACTTAATCAAATGAATACCTTTCAAGCTCATAACACAAATCAAATGATGAGAATACAAAACCACCTTCTCCACCGTCAATCTCATCCAAAACCAATGGCTTGGGACAAAAATAACTAAAATGTTCCCCCACATCCTCTTCAATATTATATAGGCAATTTTAATCCTCAACCCCCTTTAATAAAAAAATCCATTAAGCATCTTCAAAATAAACCTCTTAATACTCAAATTACTAACATTGACTTAGGAGGTATAACACCGATAATTTATTATAATGGATCAATTGATCCTGCCTTTCATCTTAAGATATTTGGAAATATTTACAAGGATTGGGTCAAATTAAACACTTATAATACTACCAATCTCTTAGCTAAAACCTTCACAAGTGATGCCTTGGATTTTTACAAAAAACTTAGACCTCACTCCATGACAAGTTTGGAGGATTTAGTGAATGCTTTAGTTAAAGAATTTTAAACTAGTGATCTTACCAAAAACACTTCAGCCTATTTTATAAATTACAAACTAAATGAAAATGAAATTGCTCAAGCCTTTATTAAAAGATGGAAAACTTTGTCAAATATATGTGAACATAACATGGATAATGACAATCTCTTCCATCTCTTTAGCAATGCCCCTTTTCCTAAGTTACAATATAGAGTTTGTACTCTTTCCATGTACCTTGAAGGAGGATATTGATGAAGCTAAATCTCAAAATTTACTAATACATTAATTTCAACCACCCCAAACTTCTACGGGTCCTTATCTCTTACTTAAGAACAAAAATCACAATATTACCAATGATGGTGTTACAGATTCTTATGATACCATTCACAATTCTAAAGTTATCACTCCTTCACCTCCATCAAAACCATCTCCCCCTTCTCGACAATATACCAATCCTTATTTATCTTCACTAAACACCATTAATATTTATAAACCTCTATCCTCAGTTTAATTACTTAAGAATCTACCTAGGCCTCTTCCATGAGGACTTGACCTTTCTCAACCTATGAAATCCTGGTATGATCCCCACAAGTTTTGTTGGTTTCACACTAGTTTGGGTCATTCTCATGAGACCTATATATAACTTCATACATTAGCTATGGATTTTCTTCTTGATCCCAATTTTGATCACTATTCCATCATTTATAAGCATCAACAAGATTATGAAATTTATTTTAAGGACTATAAATGACATGATAAAACTCAAGCCTTAAATTAAGCAAACACTCATTTAGCTATCTATAAATACCCTTATTTGGACATTGGTGGTAGTGATGTGTTTTCATTGATGTCAAGTGACATTGGTGATGACAAAGTGATATGAGAGTGCTTAGTTCAGTCTTGGTTGCTAGTTTAAGTTTATGGGAGAAGTTAGTTCTATGGAAGCATGAGTGGATGGAATGGATCATGAAGAGAGTGTAGACACCGAAATCATGTCAACTCCCCTGGTCATCCCCCATTTTATTCTTCTTCTCCTATTCAACCCTTGTCGATCACTTCTTCCACCAGCCTTGACCTTGGCAGCATGTAATAATGAGTAGAGAGCTAAAAGCTAGACTCTGTCCTCATTATGCATCTACCGACGACGGTCATTACCTGGTCGATGTCGCCGATGTCAGTCACTTATCAGCTGACGTCGACAATTCTGCCAACGTCAGTCACCTTCCCATTATCTGTTATCAGTTACCATTCGATTCCCAATCAGTTTCTTGGACGGTTATCGAACCGTCTCTCGAACCGTCCCTTGCCTTCATCAGCGTCTGCCAGCCGATCAATCCAAAAAAAAAAAGATGAACCAACCAATTGAATCTCAAACTCTGACATTTTCATAGACTCTGGCAATCACTTCAATCAACACTCTCTCGCAATCAACCAACTCCGGCATCAACCAACTTTGATTCGGCATTGCATAGACAACTTCAACAACGTCAACCATGTCTTCAACATGACAGGTAAGTATCTCCTACTTGTTTTTATTTCCTCTTGGTTATTATTACTTGTTATTTCTATTATTTTGGATCCTCTGACTGTAAACCCGAGCCCTGAGTTCCTTATTTACACTTCTACCCACTATCCCCTGACTACCCTGTACTCTGTTTAAATCCCCTGAAAACCCCTAGACTCTGTCCAGACTCGACCTTACCTTGCCCAGACCCTGTCTTGACCTTGTCTCGACCCTGACCAGACCCTGTCCCGACTCTATCAGACCTTCTAAAACTCGCCCAGACTCTGTCTAGAACCTGCCCCGACCGACGCCGGTCACTACCCTAACCGACGCTGGCACCTTCCCTAACCGACGCCGGCACCACAGAGACCGACGCCGGTGACTGTGCAGAATAGTGCTGCTTATCAGGTACGCATTTTAATTTTTTGTCATTTATTTTTGTCATTTTATCTTTCATTATCTACTTTCGTCAAATATTCTGCTTTTTTATCAGTGGGTTGATATCCTTCTAGGAAGTCTTCGTACTTTCGAGATCGGGCGTTCGCCTGACAGCCCACCATATCCTCAACTAACATTTTTCATCTAGTCTCTTTTTCTTCACAGGTGTCATTCCTCCACAGCCAAAGAGAAGAATCTTCCAACGTCTAATTTTGGTGCACATAACTTTATCAGGTACTTCTAGCCTTGACCATTTCTTTTAGTTTCTTATTTCTTCTTTGAATGTAGAAAGCAATTTTGCATAGAAACATTCTGGCACGCCCGGTGGGACCCTAGGTCCTCCTTGGGTTCTTTCTCTCTTTCTTTCATTCATTTAGGTGCATTAGATTCCTTCCTTTTCACCTCCTCTCGTCTCTTCTTAATGACATCATAAGCAGTACTAAAATGAACATTTCTTTCTTTCTTGCACTTCTAGACTAGCTAAAACTCATATTCTTCGACTCTTTCTCCATTCGTCTTCATACGAACAAACATTTCAACTTGGGCATTAAAACACTTTGCATTCATTTCTATTTGCCTGCATCTCTTAGACCACACATAGTAATTAAACCGCATATTGAATTAATCTAGATCACTTGATGTTACACGACCAAACCACCTGCACAAAATAAAAATTTTAACTTACCTGAGACAAGGCCCGACTGGGATTTCATCCCCCAGCAGATACCTTACCCGTCCTGGCTATCTCACTTGGATTTCATCACCAAGGGGAAAGCCCACTCCGTTCTCTGGCAGAGTATAATCTCTAGGCGAGGTATATTTTGGCTAAGCGAAACCAGCTAACCACTGGAATCGTGAAGTGAGGGGAGCTTGCTCCTTAGCACCAGGCCACGTACCGGACCTAACACAGACTTCTTGAGCACCATAACAAAACCCAAAACCATCCATAGACTTCTTCTAGGACCCGACTCACAAAGCCAACCTCCCCAAACACACATTCTAAGGCATAAGCCACTATAATCCTAAAAAATTTTACTTCTAGGGTTTTAAGATCTGCTTGTGTCTTCATCTTTTTAGTTCTTATCTGCTTGTTTGAGCGTGTAAGGACGTTCTCTCTTGCCTTTTATGGTTTTGACACGCAGTCAAACCAAGGCCCTTTTTGACCACTCTAGCCATCAACTGCTTTCGTCTACCCCATCTCTAACCCGTCCTATCATGGAGTTACACTCAGAGACTGAAAGAACTCCTACAGGACCGACCCTGACCCTGACTCAACTTTCCATCGTCCCTGAAGGAGACCAAGATTTCAAAAAATTCTTGGACCTCAATACCACAGCCCTCCATAACTATCTCATGAGAAATCCAACGCGAGACCTTTCGGGTGACATGGTGATGACATCGACACCCTTCGTCATCCAACCCTTTTTGACTCAGCCTTTCACCTCAACCGTTAACTCAACCATGGCCAATACGGAAAGTTTGGCCTCTTCGTGTATTTTTAGACCAACCTCCATCAGGGTTTTGTTACCCCCTCAATCACCTGCAATTCAACCAAGTTCTACATCGTATCAAAACTTGATTGTCTCAACCCCTTACACTCTTGCGCCCACAAATGTAAGAGTGCCAACCTATCCCTCTACCAGTGCCGCTATTCAACCACCTTTGGCGGTGCCTAGTCAACTTATACCTTCGACCTTCATGACACAACCACCCTTAGCCTCTACTTCTGCCCCTGCGACTAGTCATCTGTATGTTGCACCCTTACTAGTACAACCGACTACATCATATACCTCCTCTAGCCTCTTTCAAGTGCCTTACAACCTTGGGGGTGCTCCGTCCACCAATCCGTCAGCAGACGTCATCAAGATGCTGATGGATAAAATGTCCAGTCTCGAAGCTTCTATCTCTGGTTCAAATAATGTCTCTTCATATGACCAGATTTATAATGAGCCCATTCATCCTTCTGTCCCTATCCGACCATACCCCAACCATTGGGAGCTTCCTAAATTTACTCGCTTTTAGAGTAAGGAAGACCCACAACAACATCTATGGGCATTCAGACATGCCTGCTATCTTTTTGCCCATGATGATGCGTTACTTTTACGCACATTTCCTATGTCTCTTTCTGGCCCTGCCCTTGACTGGTATAATTCTCTTACCAGACATTTTATCTTTTCATTCATTCAACTCGCTCAATTATTCATTGACCATTTCTCAATCAATATCATTAAACAAGTCTCGATCACAGACCTTTACTCCATTAGGCAATTTGACGACGAATCAGTAGTTGATTTTGTCACCCATTGGAGAGACTTGATTAACCAGCTCTCTTTCTCCTTGCCTCAACTTGAGCTCATTGAGCTCCTTTCTCGAGCATGTGTCAGTCACATCTCATCCACCTTGCGGGTTCAAACATTCCACACTTTCGACGAGGCCTTCACCATGGCCCGAAAGCTTGAACTCTGTGCTATTGAAGAAGATAAGGTTAAATTGTGTAACACTAACACAAGACCAATGACCATTCTTCTTCCAGACCTTCTTCTGCCCACTCTCAATCTAAGGGGTCGGTGAACACTGTTATCTTTAGACCATCATCTTCAACAATAACTAACCGACCAACATCTTCAACATTAGACTACATCAATAAACATTTTCAACGTCAATCCATACAGTGTCAATTCACTCCAATTGGAGAGTCATATGCCTCTGTCTTGGATAAACTCATCAAGCAGGGGGTCCTCAATCTCCCTTCAATCCGACCACATCAATTCGACCCCTCAACACCTATCCCTGCATGGTACAGGGAGAACCACTTTTGTAACTATCACCGTGTCAAAGGCCATGATACGGATGACTGTCAAACTTTTAAAAACCTCATCTAGGACATGCTAGACAAGGGCGATCTTATCTTGGATAACCCAAATGCACCGCCCAACCAAAACCTTGACATCTTCAAACAACCTTTTCCTAATCACCCGCCTACTCAAGACAACATCAAAACCATGATCAATGACCCTCAAGACCATGATATACACACCGTCAACACTATCTTACCTCTTGTCCCTGACCAACCTTCTTCACAAGATAAAGGATCCTCTTCTCCTATTAGTCCTCCATTGACCTCTCTCATACTGGAGGACGCCTTGACCACACCTACGCCATTAGCCCTACCTTCATCCAAAGACCTTACCTCGCTTACTCCTCAAACACACGTAGAAGGCATGATCATCCCTACCATCTGCCCACTTGAGGAGCCACCCTCTCCTATTTCTTCTCCACCAAGAGAAGACCCTATCTCTTCGCCCATTTCGATGGAGGAAGACCCGATCACGGTTTCTTCTTGCCCTTTGCCTGAGATTGTTACATCTCACTCACCTCCGTCCACATCTAAACCCAAACCCGTATCTAACCTCGCCTCGCACAATAGTGGCCCTCGACTCAAAACCACGAAGACCACTAGACCACACCGGAGGACTTCTCCCCCACCTTTGTCATTACCTTCAATCTTGGGCCCGCATCCGTCCACTTTAATTGGAGTGCTTCCTACTCCCATCCTTCATAGAGGCACGTCACCTCCATTACTCTATCAACCTGTCAAACATATATCTTCTCTAAATCATTGACCAACGTCTCTTACACCTCTCAAACCAACGTCATCAACCCTCACTGCAATAAAATATCCAGACCCGTTAACAGGTTCTTATACCTTGCTGTTACGGCACTTGTTGCAGTCATCTCGCCTCAACCTTCCGCCTCTCAAACCATATCAATCTCTCAGACCTAAACCACCTTGGTTCGACGACACTCGTATTTGTGCATATCATCACACGCCTGGACATGACACAGAGCATTGTTGTGCCCTCAAGGTCACCATTCGCCAATGTCTGGGAAATGACACCTCTCTTCTTGACCACATTATCAAGCCTTCAACACCGCCCCTCTCATCAACTCTCAGATCAAGACCCTCTTGGTTCGACAACTTTAAATACTGTCACTATCATCATACTCCGGGACATGACACTGAGCATTGTTGCACTCTTAAAGCTGTCATTCGTCAGCAACGGAGAAAGGATTCCCTCCTTACCAAGGATCCTCTTGACCACCTCTTTACCAAATCATCAACACCAACTCATGCCTCTCCAACCTCATCACCTAAATCGGGATCTCCACGCCAGGTTCTGGTTCCTTTATCGCCTTTAACCCCCTTATTTGACATCAACACAGTCCATCTGACCACTAAACCTCAACTGACCTTAACCAATCCATCAAACATTCTCCCTAGCCGCTGGGGGAATTCAACCTTCATCCAAACTTTGACCAATTTTTCAACACAGTCTCGACCACATATCAATCACTCTTTCAACTTAGCCTCAACCAGACTAGAAACCAAACATTTAACCTGACCTCAACCAAACATTCAACCCAACCAAAGACCAAATACCAACCAATCAACCCTCAACCAACCATTGACCAACCATCAAATGATCAAATATCAACCAAACATTGACCAACCTTTTTATCCACACATTCAACCAGTCTCAATCAATCAACGACCATATCAGTCAACTCCACATCCACCATCAACATCTGACCAATCTGGAAAGAGCCAAATGGGGCAAGTCCGCTCCTAATTGACTTGGACCTTATCATACACGCACAAGCATGGATCAGAGATTTATCGTCTGTCTTCTCTTGATGGACGCCCAGAACTTGAGCCTCTTAATGCATTGCATCTGTGACCATTCTACTGTTAGTCGAGTATTCGTCCACTTGACACTTAACTTGAGCTCATCCCTTGAGCAATCCCCGTCCTCTTAATCTTACTTCCTTTCAACCCTATTCCTCTTAACAATTCCTATAACCCTTTTATGCTGTATGAATGCTTTGTCCTCATAAAAGGGAGCCCTTGACCTTCTATAATCTTGTCCACGACTCACATTTCTATCAAAATAAATCAAGATGTCACAATATCCATGATCACTATATCAATATCAAATCAAAAAGTAGACTGCTCCCTCGAAGGATGGCTGTACTATCATTGCTGTAATTAATAGACTGCTCCCTTGAAGGACAACTATTCAAACATTATTAAACAAAAATATAGACTGCTCCCTCAAAGGATGGCTATGACTAAATTTGGCAATAAACAGCACTATTTTAGAAGCTTCCCGCATTGATCAGCTTCACAACTGACCACCAAGCAAATGACATCTCTATGCAGGCTTCCCGCATTGATCAGTCTGTGCTAAAAAAAAATAAAAAAAAAAATAAATAAAAAATGAATGATTCATGGACTTGACTTATAGTTGTCTCAGGGTCTCCTATAAAAAGGGGCATAGTTATTTCTGCTCTTAAAATGGGTTACCCTCTTTTCTCCTCCTATCACCTACTCAAGGGACTTCGGGCTCACTTTAATGTCGAAGTGATTCGATTACCACTCTAACATAACTATGGTCAACGACGTCATGCATGAATGGGGCTCTTGGTTCTCATAACCCCTATCTATGCTATCTTTTTGGTCCTTGTCAATGAAAGAGCAATATGCCTTTCACATATCTTTCACTTTGGTCACATTTAACCAAACCTTTTTCAACTTAAACATTCTCAGACCAACAACTCGACAACATGACATTATCATCATCCTTGTCTTTTTTGCATAGTTTCTATGGACACCAGTACACATGGAAACTATCAAACAGACTCAATTTATGTTAAGCATAAACCAATACTTGTTGAAGCATAAATAAACCTTTATTCATTTTTTAGCATACATCCATCACGACTATGGAAACTTGCTAGGGATGAAAGCCTTTCGACCAATTCTACAAAATACACCATCTGTAGCATCATCTTATCCTCATCTTCCCCTCATCATTTCGACACTTGACCACATCCAATCATCGACCAATCTCTTCCATTTGTCTGAACTACATTGGTCTGAGGCCCTATGACCAGGGCTATGTAGGCAGCACTCAGATAACACATCCTCTGAGGTTAGCTCGACCACCCCCGTTTGTTCATCTCCTTGATGGACAAACCTTCTCTTCTGTAACTTTGATTAAGACCAATCATTTTCTTTAACCATTCCTCCCTTTTAGGGAGAACTACATTGACCTGAGGCCCTTCACACAAGGGCTATGTAGGCAGCACTCAGATCACATGACATTTTCTGAGGTTAGCTCGGCCACATCCTTTCATCCATTCTTCCCCTCGCCCACCAACCATTGGAGATCATGCCTATCTCCTCCAACCTCGACCACTTCCAAGACATTGTTGCCTTGGTTGTTTTTGCATGTATGCTATCTCATGACTGGTTAGCAGAATTATGCGTAGACCTTTTTTTTTTGGACCCTCACAAGTATAGGATCGCAAGCCGGTTGATCCACACTACTTGTGACTTTTTCGTGATTCTAGGAGCACTTCCTGAGCCCGGGATACCTAGAACGCGACGACCCATTTGGAGCTTCAGCTTAGATTGAGTGACCCGATCAGCATACGACTAAATGCTGGGGACTGGTTACTTCAATTTTGGCCCTCCTCGACCCTTGACATGCGACACTTTGACCCAACCATCTCGTGTAGTGGTATGTGTGCAATCACAACTTTTACAGCATTCACCCTCACCCCTTTTTCATCAACTCTATCAAATCAGCACCCGATTCTCGGTTCCCTTCCCTCGACTCCTACTTTGAGGGGGAATACCTCATCCATAATCGGGGCAATCCATTTCCTATTTTTGTCTTGCAATTCATTCGAACAACCAACAAGATGAAATCAACCTTATCCCACACCTGGGGCAATCACTCCTATTTTTGTCTTGCAGTTCATCCAGAACAACCAACAAGACAAAAAGGGGTAAATGTAGACACCAAAATCGTGTCAACTCCCCTGGTCATCCCCCATTTTATTCTTCTTCTCCTATTCAACCCTTGTTGATCACTTCTTCCACTAGCCTTTACCTTGGCAGCATGTAACAATGAGCAGAGAGCTAAAACCTAGACTCTGTCCTCATTATGCATCTGCCGATGACGGTCGTTACCTGGTCAATGTCACTGACGTCGGTCACTTATCGGCTGATGTCAGCAATTCTGCTGACGTCAGTCACCTTCTCCTTATCCATTATCAGTTACCATTTGATTCCCAATCAGTTTCCCAGACGGTTATCGAACCGTCTCTCAAACCATCCCTTGCCTTCATCAGAGTCCACCAGCCGATCAATCAAAAAAAAAAAGACGAACCAATCAATTGAATCTCGAACTCTGACATTTTCATAGACTCTGGCAATCACTTCAATCAACACTCTCTCGCGATCAACCAACTCCGGCATCAACCAACTTCAATTCGGCATTGCATAGACAACTTCAACAACGTCAACCATGTTTTTAGCGTGACAGGTAAGTATCTCCTTCTACTTGTTTTTATTTCCTTTTGGTTATTATTACTTGTTATTTCTATTATTCTGGATCCTCTGACTGTAAACCCGAGCCCTGAGTTCCTTATTTACACTTCTGCCCACTATCCCCTGACTACCCTGTACTCTATTTAAATCCCCTGAAAACCCCCAGACTCTGTCCAGACTCGACCTTACCTTGCCTAGACCCTGTCTTGACCTTGTCTTGACCCTGACCAGACCCTGTCCTGACTCTATTAGACCTTCTGCAACTCGCCCAGACTCTGTTCAGAACCTGCCCCGACCGATGCCGGTCACTACCCCGACTGACGCCGGTAGTTTGACCGACGCCGGCACCTTCCCTAACCGACGCCGGCACCACAGAGACCGATGTCGGTGACTGTGCAGAATAGTGCTACTTATCAGGTACGCATTTTAATTTTTTATCATTTATTTTTGTCATTTTATCTTTCATTATCTACTTTCGTCAAATATTCTGCTTTTTTATCAGTGGGTTGATATCCTTCTAGGAAGTCTTCATACTTCTGGGACCGAGCGTTCGCTTGACAGCCCACCATATCCTCGACTAACATTTTTCATCTAGTCTCTTTTTCTTGACAGGTGTCATTCCTCCACAGCCAAAGAGGAGAATCTTCCAATGTCTGATTTCGGTGCGCATAACTTTATCAGGTACTTCTAGCCTTGACCATTTCTTTTAGTTTCTTATTTCTTCTTTGAATGTAGAAAGCAAATTTGCATAGAAACAGAGAGAGTACATGTTATGTATATGTGGTTGAGAGAGTAATTGGATTCCTTCTAGGTGGTCTTCAAGTGGAGTGCAAGTCATCCTAGGCCTTGTGGGCTTGACAATGTGTGGTTACCTATGGGGTTTTGAGTACTTTCAGAGCTATATTAGGATGAAGAACTCAATATGATTATCATACGCATGTTAGACATGTATAGGGTGATAAGAGGTCAGGTGTATGGTTTTCAAGAGGTGGCTAGTGGTTTTCAAGATAATTTGGCCATTGGTTTAGTTGGCCAAGGTAGGCTTGCGAGGCTTTGTAAAGAATCAAAGAGTGTTTGTAGGTTGATGAAGCTTTTTTTTTCATGGAAGATGGTCAAGAAAGTTTTTTCAAGCATGTTGATGAGATCTTATGTTAGAAAAGGAGATATAAAGTCAAGAAAAGTTTTCATGTGTTTTAGAGGTGGCTTGAATGGTATATTTTGAGCTCGAGAGGAAAGTTTCAACATTTACTAGTTCATGTAGACTTTACATGGGGACTTGAGCCTTTTGGGAGAGGTGGAACATGGACCTAATAAGCCTTGCAAGTATTTTTTATTAGATTGAGGGATAGAGCTTTATGAACATTCATTAAGAATGTAAACTAGTTAAAACCCTCTATAAACCCTCATAATGGAGAGATTGGAAAGATCTTGATAGAAAGGATGTAGCATGGATTGATTGAAATAGTTTGACTATCAAAAGGTATAGATGACTCCTCTAGGAATCTCCAAGTGGTAGTGGTGTGTTAGGTCAATGAGTAGAAGGTAGAAAAATATGCTTATTTCTAAATATTTTAGTGCTACAAGTAGGGTTGACTGAGTCAACACATATGAGTTATTGGAGATTGAAGGCTAGGACTTGTTATTGAAGTACATAGAGTTTATTTGGAAATAAATAGTCATTGTGTCAATTATCTAAGTCAATTAAGTTGACTAGTTTCTAGAGTGGAAACGAAACAAACAGTGAACAAAAGGCAGTCAGAGTGAGAACTTATTTAAGGATTTATTTAATGTGTTTAGGGATGGAATAAATGGTTTCAAGTCTGAGTTTAAGACCCATACCTCCTAGTGCACTTATGTGTAAGTGTTTATGGTGCTTATAAAATAGATAGAAGGAGCTCACAAAATGACTAGTCTATGTAAGACAAGATATTAGAACCCATGATAGTGAGAATGGTTTGTAATAACAAATTGGCCATTAAAGCATATGAATTTTGTGATTGAAAATGTTATAAGGTTGTTGTAGGATCACATGAATGTATTGGAAGATCAAGGAAGTGTCTTCACAAGTGTTAGATGTTATGTTCATCATGACTATTTTTTGGAGCTTGGAGGCAGTTTGAAGTGGCCTATTTGGAGAGGCTAGTTTGAGATATTATAAGCAGAGTTTGAGGTGAGTGAGAGCTTGGTGGTATTATATGAGTCCCAGATATTGAGTCAATGATCTTTGACTAGGTTTTTGATGTATATGACTAGTTTGAGTAATCAATTTCTTTGGACCTATGTAAGCTATGTGAAAGTGAAAAATGGATTTAAAGGTGTTTTTTAAATGGAAGACCTATCAATGCATTTTTTTAGGTTATTATTTGAGAAAATATTTTGCATGCTTCAATTCTATATGACTATGTTTTTTAGATTTCAGGGCCTATCAATGACTAGTCTAAAAGTCTTGGTCCAAGGTATGAATTAGAGTTCTAGATGTTGTAGACCCATGTGGGATTGAGAAATGATATATTGGAGGAAATTTTGATGTATTTGAAGCATTGGTGATGTCTATTATTCATAGAGATAGTCATATGTGGTGAATGACGTATAAGGGCTAATGCATTAGGCCTTATTGAGATCAAAAGTTAGATTAAGCTTGTTTTGAAGTATGGATGATCTATGGAGTGTTTGAGTTGGATTGATGACATGTATGAGGGTATTTTATAATGGTAGTACAAGTATGTGAAGTATCTTGGCTGACCAAGATGGGTTAGATGATGGAGTGATATATATATACAAGGTCAAATTAGCTTATTTAAAAAGGTATGAGAGCAAAGGGTATTCAAGAAAAGGGAAAAGCTCAGTCAAGGAGTAGAGATGGGTCATTGAGGAACATCAAAGGGTGAAGAGGATAAATTATGTTTGACTGATCTTGTTAATGTGCTAACAAGTCATTAGATCTAACGGTCTAAAGGGTGACTTGGTTGAGCGAATGAGGTAGGTATGTTTACCTTGAGAATAGTAGTAGTTTTTCAAGTGTTAAAACAAGAAAAGGTCATCATCAGGTGTAGAAGACATTAGAGTAGTGGTGGAAATTATATCAAATGTTGTTGAGTGATTAATCACATAGGTGGTTGTAGCATCTTTGCTATTTGGAGCTAGCTAAAGGTCTAGTTGGAGCTAGACTAAATTGAGGGGTGGATGGTCCTTGATCAGTTAGAGCTGGTCTAAAGTCTCATGTTTATATTATCCCTATATAAATATAGTAAATTGGTTTTTAGGCTTGAGAGTGGGTTTTTTCCCCTTAGAGGGTTTCCAACATAAATGATGTGTTCACATGATGTATGCTCTTATTCATGCTTTGGATGTTTAAGATTTCATGTTCATATTGCTAGATCAGATTAATAAATGATGAATGGGTTTTCAAATTGAATGTATATTGTTTTATGCTAAGTCACCCCCTCTCTCACTAGCTAATCTCAAAATTTTTTATCATATTTGGTCCCTCTTGAGGCTTAATCAGTTGGGAAGGTGATCTTTTGAGTAGCTTAGTTGATGGTGTCTGTCTAGTCAGCTTATTGGTAGAGTTGATAGAGTGTTGATAATCAGTATGGTATCCTTGTTGTTGTCATGATTTTTCATGTTTTTTGAGTTGTGCTTTCAATACTAATGAATTTTTAAGGTTTCTCTAAAATGAAGATGGATGTCAAGATTTGGATTATTTTTTTCTCAAGCCAAGGTAAGTTGTTTGTTGTTGCAAATGTTCCTTCAAGCATGAAGGTTTGTAAAAGAAGGCATATTTAAATTTAGAAGAATTATTTTGAATCCAAATCAAAAATAAAACCTGGTTTGATAGACTAAAAGGACCTTGAAGTCATTTTGTAAGACAATCCTATTTGTATTAGGTCTCCATGAGACTTAATAAGGGTATGAGAGCTAATGAAGCTTTCTGAGTAAGGGCATATATATTAAAGATTATATTGCATTGAAGGGAAGGGTAGAGAGGTAATAATGGATATGAAGTCATGCCTTAGGTTAATGCATTGACTATATAAGGTGCTCATATGAAAGAGAGTAAATAGTGACCTAGTTTGCAAGCAAGAGAAAGAAAGAAGAAATTTTTGAGGGTTGTAAGAAGAATGAAGTAGAGTAAAGTATCATGACATGTTAGTGATATTTTATTGATGTGATTAGAAGTATGAGGACCTATTTATTTATTTTTGAAGGCCTCATGAGAAAGGAAGATGAAAGGCAAACCTGATTGATTGAAGAGATAACTTGTTTTCATGTAGAGGCTAATTTGAGAGAGATAGATATCAAAGAGACCATCATTAGTTGTGAGAGGAAAGCAAAAAAAACAACAAGGTGAAGTGTTTCAGGGTGGTTAGGTTGGATTGTATAGTAAAGGTTTTGAGTGCTTGATTGGTCTACAAGACCAATGTTGCTTATAAGCTTGAAGGAGATTGTTGAAAGTAATCTTTAAGGTTTTACGGTGAATATCCTTTTTCTTTGTTGTCAAGGTGACCTCATAAGGTCATAGAGGAATATGATGAAATATTGAATAATTTTAGGTTGATACTTGTTTTTTTTCTCATCAAAATTATGATTTTTTATAACAGGGTCTGAACTATGAAGATATGGTTGATTTTTTGAGTCAATTTGAAGGGCTTTCATGAAGAGATCAATGGAGTAAGAGGTTGGTTATGACCTTAAGGTCATGTAGCATAAGTTTGATTGTTATGATTGTGGTGTCTAAATAATAGATGATTGATCGTAAGGGATATATTTCTGATTGTCTTAGATGTCCAAGCCTACTTGAGGAGGTCTAATTGATCCTATAGGTTAGTGAAGAAAATATAAGTAAGGATGATTGTTCAAACGATATGTTCAGGTCTCCTAGTCCTAAAGTGCAATTTTGATCAATTTTTGATGCCTTGGTTGAGTAGTTATTTGAATAATAAAGGTGTATTAGTTGTTTGAGGTCATGATAAAGATAGTCATGAGTCATTTCTAGGTGATTTGAGCATCTATAGTGCTCAAATGTGTATTTTCTGTCAAAAGTCCAAGTTGACCAATTTTGGCAGTGATGACTACCTAGAGTGTGTCTAATGTGCTCTTTTGATGTTTTATTGGGGATATAAGGTTGGATAAAGTTGAATCAAGTTAGGGTTGATAATTCAAAGAATAATAGGAGGTTTTATGATGTTGATGAGTTGCTCAGGTATGTGTTTGACCATTTGATCAAGATGACTATTATAAGTTATGGCATGTATGCAAAAATTGCTTGATTACAAGGGTAAATTAAAGTTTTGTGATGTGTCATCAAGTATTTTATGCTTAAGAAGGTTTAAACATATGTTTGAGATATTATCTTGGTGATTTCATAGGTTGTTGAATCCTTTTGTGCCAAGTGGAGCATTTTATGTGGTCGCTAGCTTCTCTTATCAAGAGCATGCATTTGGTGGATTAAAGGAAGTCATGGATACCAAAGGTGTGGAGGATTTAAATTTTACATGGAAGTGAGTTTTAATGGTCTCTAGGTTTGGTATCCAGATTAGGTGTCTATGTTGATCGGAGATTGACCTTTGACCAAGGCTTACTTTAAAGGCCTAGTCATTTAAGCATGATTGAAAAAGTGGTATATCATTGGAGTTAGAGGATAGAAGCTTCAAATAAACTAAATGGGCCAAATAGGTATCTAAAAAAAGTTTTATAGTGGTCTGAAGGTAAGCATTTTTAAAGTTATTTATGTTTTGGTCTTCTAGGAGGCCTAATTAGTTAGTAAGCTAAAGAAGGAAGTCTACTAAAGAGGATGCGTTAGGAGGTTCTTAAGGGGAATGGTAATGTAATTTAGATATAGATTTTAATGATATGAAAGTTAAAACATAGAGATTTATGAATTTTGTAGTTTCCAGATAGGGCTACAAGAGGTCTAAGTAGGCCTAGTGGAGAAATTGAGCAATTTTGTGATATCTTTACAAATAAGGTTGGCTTTGTTATTTATAGATGAGTAGGTTAGTCTATTATAATCATGATTTAGGTAGTGTTCTATACTTGAAGTTCCTTTTGTCTTCTATAAGGTGCCTTGAGAGAAAAGGTATGTGAGCTTGCATAGTGCTATAATGCTCTTGTTGTTGTTTAAAATAATGGTAGATATTCTTGGAGGTCCTATAGGTGTGTAAGGGTTGTGTAGACTAGGGGGAATCCTTCAAAGTGGAGAAGGGTCATAGGGGGAGATGTGTTACTAAGTAATTAGTGATAGGTCCAAGGATCTAAGAAAGAAGTGTGCTTCAGTGTTATCTAGGTCTCTTGGAGACTTAAAGGTCTGAGTTTAGTGTTTAGCAAAGGGGGAGTTGAGTTATTTATTTCTCATGTGGTAGTGGTCTGAGGGGGAGCTAGTGTGCTTTCCTAGTGGTTGGGTCCAAAGATCTTATAGGTCTTTTGGAGCTATGACTTGAGTTACTTCTTGAAGGGAGCTTGGTCTAAGGGGAAGAACTATGGTTGCTTTGTTATCTATTGCTGATAATTGGTGTGCTCTAAGTTTCAAAGCATGAGAGAGAAAGGTATGTGCTCTTGGTTGTGTTCTTGGTTCAACTTGTTAAATGGCTTGATTAAAGATAAAAGATCATGTTTTATAGATGAGTCCACTTTGTCATTTTGGCAAAGGGGGAGAGAGAAAATGAGTGTTTCCATTAATAAAAAATGGGGATGTTGGTGGTAGTGATGTGTTTTCATTGATGTTAAATGAAATTGGTGATGATAAAGTGATACAAGAGTGCTTAATTTAGTTTTAGTTGCTAGTGAAAGCTTATGGGAGTAATTGGTTCTATGGAAGCATGAGTGGATGTCATAGAGCATGAAGAGAGAGTACATGGTATTTCCATATGGTTGAGAGAGAAATTGGAGTCCTTAAAAGTGGTCTTTAGGTGGAGTGTAAGGTATTTTATGCCTTGTGGGTTTGACTATGTGTGGTTACCTATGGGGTTTTGAGTACTTTGAGATCTATATCAAGATGAGGAGCTTAATACATTTGGAATATGAATTTTAGACATGTATAGGGTGCTAATAGGTTAGGTGTATGGTTTACAATAGGTGGCTACTGGTTTGTAAGATAATTTGGCCATTGGCCTAGTTGGCCTATGTGGGCTTGTGAGGCTTTGTAAAGGGTCAAAGAGTGTTTTCAAGTTGATGAAGATTTTTTTTGTATGAAATATGGTTAGGCAAGTTTTTTTAAGCATGTTGATGAGATATGAGGTTAGAGAAGGAGATAGAAAGTCAAGAAAAGTCTTCATGTGTTTCACAGGTGGCTCAAATGGTACATTTTGATCTCGAGATGAAAGTTTCAACTTTCACTAGTTCATGTAGAATTTGCATGGGGACCTGAGCCTTTTGGGAGAGGTGGCACATGTTTCAAAGAAACCTTTCCATGTTTTTTTAGTAGATTGAGGGATAGGGCTTTATGAACATTTGTTAAGAATGTAAACTAGTGAAAACCCTCTATTAACCCTTATAATGAAGAAATTGGAAATATATTTATATAAAGGAGCCAAAATGGATTATTTGACTGAATTTTACTATTGGAAGGTATAGAGTACTCCTCTAGTCATCTCTAGGTGGTAGTGGTGTGTCAGGGAAGTTAGTAAGAGGGAAAAAAATATGGTCATTTTTAAATATTTTAATGCTACAAGTAGGGTTGGCTGAGTCAACACATAAGAGTTGTCAAAGACTGAAGGCCAAGACTTTTTATTTAAGTCCATAGAGTTGATTTGGAAAGAAATAGTCAGTGTCAATTATCTAAGTCAATTAAGTTGACTAGTCACTAGAGTGAAAATGGAATAAATAGTGAACAAAGCTAGTTAGAGTGAGAACCTATTTAAAGATTGATTCCAGGTGTTTAGGGATGGAAAAAATGGTTTGGGGTGTTATTTAAAGACCTATGCCTCATATTTCACTTATTTTTAAGTGTTGATGGTGCTTATAAAATATCTAGAAGGAGATCACAAAATGACTAGTCTGTGTAAGACAAGATATTAGAACCCATGATAGTGAGAATGGTTTGCAATAGAAAAGTGGTAATTTAATCATATGAATTTTGTGATTGGAAATGTTATAATGTTGTTGTAGGATAAAATTAATTCATTGGAAGATCAAAGAAGTGTCTGCACAAGTGTTAGATGTCATGTTCATCATGACTGGGTTTTGGAGCTTGTAGGCAGTTTGGAGTGGCCTATTTGTAGAGGCTAGTTGAGCTATTCTGAGAAGATTCTTGGGTGAGTGAGAGCTTGGTGGTATTATATGATTCCCATAGATTGATTAAGTGGAATTTTTCTTCATTTTTTATCTTTGGTTTGGTTAGAGTAGTCAATGATCTTTGACTGAGTTTCTAGTGTGCATGATTGGTTTGAGTAATCAATTTATTTGAGTTGGTTTAGACCTATGTAAAGTATGTGAAGGTGAAAAATGGATTTTGAGGTGTTTTTAAAGTCATGGATGAACTATCCATGTATTTTTTATGTGTTTTTTTGAGAAAACATTTTGTATGCTTCAATTCGATATGATTGTGTTTTTTGGGTTTCTAGGCCTATTAGTGAGTAGTCTAAAAGGCTTGGTTCAAGGTATGAATTAGAGTTACAGATGTTGTAGACCCATGTGGGAGTGAGAAATGATATATTGGAGGTATTTTTGATGTGTTTTAATCATTTATGAGGGATATTATTCATGTAAATGGTCATATGTGGTGAATGACTTGTAAGGGCTAATGCGTTAGGCCTAATTGAGATCTAAAGGAGGATTGAGCTTGTTTTGAAGTATGGATGACCTATGGAGTGTTTGAGTTGGATTGATGACATGTACGAGGATGTTTTATAAGGGTAAGATAAGTATTTGAAGTATCTTATCTAACCAAGATGGGTTAGATGATGGAGTGATATATATATATATATATATATATATATATATATAAGATTGAAATAACCTATATAAAAAGATGTGAGAGTAGAGGGTATATAATCAAAGGGAAGACCTCATTCAAGGAGAAAAGATGGATCATTGAGTACCATTAGAGGGTGAAGAGGATAAGTCATGTTTTAATGATAATGTTCATGAGCTAATATTTCATTAGACCTAACACTCTTAAGGGTGACTTTTTTGAGCGAATGAGATAGGTGTGCCTACCTTGAGAGGAGAAATAATTTTCTAGGTGTTAAAAAAAGGTCATCATCAGGGTTAGAAGACATTAGAGCAATGGTGGACATTAGAGCAAGTGTAATTGAGTGGGTTCTTAATCACCTATGGGGTTATAGCCTCCTTGTTAGTTGGATCTAGGTAAAGGTTTAGTTGGATTTGCACTAAAATAAGGGGTGGATGCACCTTGATTAGTTGGAGCTGGTCTAAAGTCTCATGATTATATTATCCTTAAAGGAATATCTTCCATTGGTTTGTAGTCTTGAGAGTGGGTTTTCTTCCCCTAGAAGGTTTCCCACATAAATGATGTGTTCACATGATGTATTCTCTTGTTCATGATTTGGATGTTTAAGATTTCATGTTCATGTTGCCAAATTAGATTAATGAATGATGAATGGGTTTTGGAATTAAATGTAAATTACTGTCTACTGATTCACCCCCCCTTTCAATATATACTATCAATAATCCTTTTCTTGATCATCAACCTATTCAAGACAATCAAGATAACACCAACCCTTCCACAAATAATGTTGAAAGTCTTGTTGAAATAAGTTCTAAGGAGAACATGGTTAACATGACTAATATGTGAAGGGTGGTTAATTTTATCAATTCTAAACCTATTGACACTCCTACTTCATCCCAAACATATCATCTTACTCAATATTCTCCTCCAACTAATTGAAATGAGTTGGGGTAAGAAGACCTTATTAATTTTGATGATTTAATTTCTAATTATCCATTTGATAACACTTCCCAATATATTTCTACCACTCTTCCATCATCTTCCAATACTAATGATAATCAAGATTCTACTAAAATTATTATACCATTTCTCCAAATCAACTTGAAGCAGATACTTCATTATCACATCATCACTTACAACATTGTCCCAAATCTTCTCATTCTTATCAACATAAATTTCAATGCACTTCAACTTTTTCTTCCAAAAATCTTCGTAACCATTATGCATCTATATCTAACAACATTCTTATGGGTTATGATGAGTGGGATCTCATAGTGGAGCTCACTAATCTCCCATCCCAAATTCCATTCCTTGAGCTTATGAGGACTTTTCCACATCATATAAATCATCTTATGTAGCTACTATTTGAGATGAATGTCCCTCATCCTCCCCTAATAGGACATGAGGCAACTTTATCTAAATCTGAGGATTGTATATTACAACAATGTGAAGATATGTCTATCAACATTGATGAAACTATAGACACTTCTCTTTCCTTAAAATTTCCCATATCCTCTATGATTCTTAATGAGATTTTGCTTCATGCAAATAATCCTTCCTTATTTATTAACATCCAAATAGGTGATATCTAAGTTAAGCATGCATTGATTGACGAGGGTTTCAACAGTTGTATTGCATATCTGAATTTCATTAAGACTCTTGGGTATTTGTAATGTAATCTCAAGTCTACATACTACACCAGCTAAGGATATGATAGAAGGCAAATGCCTCCTCTAGGTTGCATGTGGCTTCCCATTACTATCCCACCTATCACCATTCAACTGAAGGTGATTATCTTTAACCTTCCGCTCTCTTATAACATCTTTCTTGGTAGGCCATGGACTCACTAAATGAGATCTATTGCTTTTTCCACCTACCAATGCATTAAACTCCCTAATAATGGATCCATTTACATTATTCAAGGTGATACAAACCCTTAGAGTTTCAAATAATTCCAAGATCATGGTGTCTTCAAGATTATTACTCTTGAGCCTTTTCCAAGCATTCTATTTCATGAGTCTCAACATCTTAACTTTCTTATTAATTCAACCTGAGGTTATAGTAGGCATACTAATTTTATTAGTATTATTCCTCCTAACCTCTTAGATATTGATGATGATGAGCCCAATGAGATTAAACTAAATTTCAAGACTTATGACCTCTCCCCTCATCTCATCTCATAGCTTCTTGCTTCCTTGTAACCTTGCTCTTATAAGCATCCTTGTGTTGACATTCCCATAATCTTGACCAAGACTAGGCATTCTATTCACCATACTTCATTGGATGATAAGGTCATCCCTACTTGCATCATTGACCTTCACACCTTGGATTATAATGATGGTTATTCCTTAGATGATTCATTATTGGGTGGTCTTGTTCAAGCCTATGATGTTGAGATTATCCATTATCATTCTTCTTTACTTTAGTCTTTTCATGCATCTCATCATTTTCCTTCACTCATATTTCCTAATTTTTGTATTTTTCCCCTTTATAATAGGGTAGAGATGGTGTTGATACCTCTAATTTTTAAAGAACCATGTAGGACTATGCTCATAGATTATGTTATGACTAGGCCTTACCATTTTGTTAGGTACCCTAATCCTCATAGCTAGTTTACCCCTTAGGTTAGTGTAACTTTCCTTAGACATTTTGTAGATCCCACTTCTCCCTTAGTAGATCCCATTATAATCGATCCTATTTTTTCTCTTATTATTGTTGAGCCTACCCCTATTTTGAATTCCATTGTTCCTTCTATTGATCTTAGTTCCATTCCTTCCTCATCATCACCCTCCCTTGGTGATGGTTGTCTTCCTTTTCCTAAGATGGAACTATTGCCACCAAATTGGATGATGAGTATTTTACTCTTCTTTCACTCTTGTTACACCTCCTTTCATGAGTTTTTCTACTAAAACCACTCACAAATGTGTCTATTAATTTCATTGGATAGATAATCATTCTTCTATCCATTATCATAAGTTGTGATAATATATTGATACCTTTCATTCTTCTTATCTATTTTCAGATAAATCCATAAATACCCAAAGGTACTTCTTGAATATCTACCCAAATATGGTGAGGTATATTATCTATGGTAACTATACGGTACCCATCATACTGATCATTTTCACATCCTTCAACAACATCTTCAGAATCACCTTATATCCATTCCTAGACCTTCTACCACTCTTCCCATAAATCATCCCCACAAGAAGGTTCCTCCTTCTTCTCCCATGTTCTACGCTGTATGGTTCCATCTGTTGGGTGAATATTTTTTCATCAACTAACTGATGACAAAATGGGTATATCAACCACAACACAGGGAGATTTACACCACGAGAAGTGTGGGTTTACCAGATCTGGACGAGGTTAATCTCTCCTCTCATCAAGGGGAGGTTCCCTATTAAATATTTATACGTGGGCTAGATGTATATAATGAAGCAGAAAATAACACATGGGGTGGTATCACAACATCTACTTCTCTTTTTTCAAAAGTAATGTATAAAGAACAAAAAAGGGAAATCCTAGTCCGTAGCTAACAACCTTCCTCTTCTTTCAGGAATGGTATCAAACATGGAGCATAAAATCACCTGAAGTGACAAAGCTCACAAGAACACTCACGTAAGCACAAAGTCTTGCGTAGTCTCCTTCACCGATTCAGAACAAGTACAACTGTAGAGTGAAGTGAAGCACAAAGTCTTCACCTAAAACTACAAAGATAATAGAATCTCAAAGATAAAAGCATCACAAAGTCTATCTTTTACCTTTCAAAAATGCCTTCAGATAATACTAACACACCCACTTTTCTTATTGAATTAGATAAAGAAGATATTACTAGGAAAAAGGACATAAGAACTATTTCCTAAATAACACAGAAAATTTCAACACAAAGTCTGAAATAACCTGCTTCTCATTCATTCAACAAAATATGATTTACAAATTTGAGCACAAAGTCTCAAAAGTTGCTTCAATTTCAGTAGAGTGTTTGCTATTAATTTTTCCAAGATCCTTTACAAAGTGAGGTCTCCACTATATATAGGGAGAAATCCTCAAAAACTAGAAAATACTAAAATATACAAAATATCTTGGTCAAAGATGACTCATATTTGACTTTTAGATATTTTTTCAAAATATTTACATGTAATTACATATTTCAAAATTGCATGCACTTTGCACAAAATAGAAGTGCGTAAGGAGAGAAGAAGAAAGAAGGGGAGAGATTCAGTTCTTGCTACCAGATTTCTTCATATGTGCATCGAACATTGTGATGGATGCCTGAATTTTGATGTTGTCTGGTGCAACTATGTTCTTAGAGAGGATTCTGGCTCTGATCAATGTGTCCTTCAATGCTATGATGGCTTTAGCATGGCTAGTTAACTTAGGTTTTAGATTCTTCAAAGTTAACTGAGCATCTAGAATGCCGTCCACAGTAGACATTGAGAAGGATTTTTCTTCAAAATCTCTCTGAACCATCTCCTTGAAATTTTGAATCATTTCTTCTACCAGAAGGAATTGATTGTCCTTAGAGGTCAGGTTGCATGGTAGCTCTTCTAGTTTATTCAGCAGGCTCAAGTCACTCTTCTCACTAGCCTCCTTGAAAGCTTTGAAATCATCAATTAGATCTTTGAGTACCTAAATCTTGAAGATCAGTGACTCCCTAATTTCAACATAGGAGTCCTTGCTAGAGATGACACCGATAGATATTAAGGTGCTTTTCTTGAGATCCTTCATTTCCTTCCATCTGCTAAGATCTTTTTCTGAACTATCGATCTCTTGAGAAATAAGGGAGATGAAGTCATCTAGTTCTACTTTTACCTTCCTCATTTTTCCTATCCTTTCTGCAACTTCTATAAGCAAAGAAACTCCCTGAGTATGCATCTTTTCAATATAGTCCTCTAGGACTTTTCCCTTTAAATAAGTCTTTTCTGCTTTTTGAATGTCTGAGTCATCCATGGAGAAGGCCTCTGGAGTTGCTGCTTCAGAAGGAAGAGTGAACCTTTTTATTATTGCCATTAGCTGATCTGCTTTGGCCTTGTAATAATGCTTCATTTCCTTTTCTCGATCAAATTTCTGGACCATGATGTCTATAGCCGACTGAAGATCACTTTTTGCACCTTCATGAGTAACTTTGCCAAGTTCAACACGAGAGATGGAATAGCTGCTCATCTCAGAACCCTCAAGGGTTGCATCTTGTGGAGGCTTGGTAATTTCCAAAATTTTTTGTCCTTTTTCTTCGACCAATTTGGAGAGGATTCTTGGCCTCTTAGGAGCCTTTGCTTTCATCGACACTATTTTTCCAAAGTCAAATTCATCTGGGGAGATGGCCATCTTCTTTCTTTTTGGCGTGAAAGCAGACATCCAAGGCAGGAGGGAAGAGGTATTTGTTGTGATGGTAGTTCCTATAGCTTGTGTTATGGTAGTGACTTCTATGCTGCTAGTGGTAATAGTGGTTGCAGTTGGAGTAATCGGTGAAACTGTACCAGCCATTGATTCAAGCTCTTGCACAGGGCTTACTGCCAAGTTGAAGGAAGGAGATGATAAACTAGGGATGGACCTAGAAGAGCGAGGAGAACCTCCAAAAGTGTCTTGAGGATCACCAAATATGACTCTAGAAGGAGAGGTGGCTCTAGAAGAGGCAACACTAATCAGAGAGATAGGAGAAGAGGGTACCATGGGAGACTAAGGAGGAGAAGGAGAGATGCTCTTGAGTGGCTGTGCTTGTTCTTGCGAGAGCGGAGATCTAGTGCTTGGTTGCCCTGATGGCTGATTATTTGTCTCCATGGGTTGGGCAGCCTGTGCCTGAGAGCTTTGTTCTGCAATCTCTTTGGCTGCTGCTTTTGGCCCTTATGCAGTCTTTGATTTCTTAGATACAAAGATGATCCTAGGCTTGTGAGGCCTAGAAGGAGAAGGGACATCACATTTGTTTTTAGTTTTATTCTCTACTTTCCTCTTTAATTCTACTTGGTATTTAACCTCTGATCCCGTAACAAATTCCTTAAGGGTGATCCCTTTGGCTGCTAACCAATCATTGGTGTTAGCCAATATTGGTTTGAATCTTTTTCTCAGAGAAGTCAGCTCCTTTTGAGACCACTTAATTGGAGGAAGAGGGGAACCAGCAACCGTCTCTGCCAGATACCTACTATTAATGATGTTTCCATCATCAACCAGATTGGAGGGGATCTCTACAAGCCCTAGGTATTTAATTTGCTCTAGGTTCAGCCTACAATAGTCCATTTTTCTAATCTCCTCAGCCGTCCTCAGGTCTATCTAGATATCCTCAATCATTGGTTCATGGAACTGAGTTTTCCTTTTGATCTTCTCCTTGACTCCCCTGAAGTCAAATTTTTCCTGTCTCTTGAATGGTTTTAAAGTAACCGTCTGCATTTTGATTTTCATGACCTTGGCTTTGGTTGATGTTGCAATGGAATACCTACCAATCTCGATTGGAAACTTGAAACCTGGTCTCTTTAGTTCCATCTGTCTAGTATGCACGACAACCAGTTGTCAGCAAAGTTCTATTAGAACTAATTTATTTGAAGGGAACCTAGGGAGCATGGAGGGGTAGCCTTGGTAAAAGCCGACCCAAAGATAACAAAATGTGGGGAACTGAAGGAACATGTAGCCGTAATCATTGACCACTGCCCAAGCCTCCTCTGATATTCTCTTTTGCTCGAGCTGAGGGTCAAAGAGACATAAAAATGTAGCAAAAAAGGCATCATTTACCCTCTTAAAGTGATGATTTGACCCTTGAAATGTTAGCTGAGGATAATATGAGTAGACTGGGGTGGTCTTTCTATCTCTTTCAGTAGTTAATCCTGATAAAGACCGCATTGCGATAGCTATGTAAACCAGGTACGAAGTCATGTAGAACTTGAAGGAAGTCTGTACCTTGGTTAACTGCTCATGGAGGGCATTATTGATTTGCTCTCCCTAAAAGATGGCTTGTTTGCCTTGGAGGATGATCTTGATGAATGGATACATCCATTCATGGAACTGTGAAGAAGATGGGAGGCTCCGTACATCTATTGCGAAGGGTGATCAAACCACCAACTTCTTCGACGAAATCGCTCCTCAAAAAGTTCCATGGCCATCTTGATAAGCTCATCCTGGGGGACTTCAACCACTTATGGTTCATAAATTTCTTCACTCTCTCAAGGTCTTTGTCATACTCCTTTTGAGCATCTCCAAATTCAATTTGGGTTACTTTAGTGGCTGGAGGGCACATGAAAACTTTATCAATGAATTTGGGGTCTAACCGAATCACCATGTTGCCGCTGGCATCTGAGACTGACCTGGTCTCTTTATTGTAGAAGTGAGCACATTGGAGGATGAACTTAGTATGATGCACTGCTATCGAAAAGGCAGCCACCAGGTGGATGTTGCTCTCGATGATCTTCTTCATCCCAGTGCTTGGATTCATCACCTTTGTTCATGCTAGGAATTCGGCCATGTCCACATGGCTGATCTCAGTGTCCCATATATCATTGATGTTGGAGGTGATAGAGTTGAGGGGGAGGATGCCATGATACTTGTATTTCATTGTTTTTGCCTTCTTGGGAGATGCTTCCATCATTGGGAATGATCTCGATCGGATGGGCGCAGATGTGTAAGAGTTCACTGATTGAACTGTAGTCATGATCACAGCAATTAGGGGAGAGATGACAAATGGGGAAAATGCATTCTGAGTGATTATGACCATGGAGGTCACTTAAATAGGTTGGGTCAAAAGAAGGAGCAAAAAATGAGGAAAAAAGGGAAAGAAAGGGATAGGCAAAAAATTCTTTCAGAGTTAGAAAAATCTGAAAGAAAAATGAAAGGGCGGCAAAAATCACTGCCCCTGCAAAGAGTTGGAAAATAGGTAAGGGCAAAAAAAATCACCGCCCTTGTAGACATAACCTACATGAGTGGTGAAAATTTCTATCCTTACAGATGGGGAGGAAAAACATCGCCGCTCCTGCACTTTGGGTTGCACTGGCGACGAAATTTGCCATCGATGCGGCCTAAAGGGCCGAAATGCGTAGGTGGCAAAATTCACCACCTATGCATGTTGGATTTAGAGACTGAAGCATGGATGGCAAAAAATGCCACTCGCATGGGTTTTTGGGAGAAACCCATAGGTGAGGGAGAAAATAATGCCCATGGTAAGGTAGAGAGGAAGCAGACGGGCAGGAGGAGAGAAAGATAAAAAATAAAACAAAAACAACAACAAACAACTAACACTAAGCAAAAACAAGAAAAGAAAATAAAACAAATGCTAAAAATGAGACCTACTTGAGAAACTGCATGTGCCACGAGGTTGAATCTGCCAAAATGCACTTCAACTCATCAGCTGGGTTGCTCAGACGCAAGAGACAGGAGGAGAGAAGGAAGCAATGAGAATAAATAGGCTCAAATCAGTTTATATGGGGTGAAAAACCCACCCCAACAACCCTCCACACATAGCAATAAATGTCGTGCATGGTTATCGAGATGTGCAGGGGTAGTAAAATTTGCCTCCCTTGCATGTTCTGTTCAATCTGAGTGTAGGGGCGGCAAAATTTGCCACCCTTGTAGGTCAGAGTGCAGGGGCAGCAAAATTTGTCGCCCTTGTAGGGGAAAGTGTAGAGGTGGAAAAAATTACTGCCCTTGCAGGGGAAAGTGCAGAGGCAGAAAAATTTGCTGCCCTTGCACAAAAATAAGGAAAATGTAAAGGCGGCAAAAATGGCCACTCTTACATGAAACAGAAGAAAAGACTAACTCTGGAAGAGGTAGTCTGAAGAGGGGACTTGGTTCCTAGAACATTTTGAGATCGTAACAGCCTTCTCTTTTTAGGAAGATGTGTTTCACAAATTCTGGAAGGTTCAGGTAGACCAAGATGAGAACGAGAAAAACCCACCTCAAAAACAAACTTAGAGAGACGAAAGACGAAACAAACAAGTTTCGTAGGGGGTTGTTCCCAAAACTGAGCTAAGCTAATTTTGGAAACAACACCATCACCTCCTATGGTCCCTTCACCCATGGACCTTCCCTCACTCATGGATCCTTCTCCATCGATGATTCCTACATCTCTCATAAAGTCTACTCCCATGCATTCTCCTGACCATCCCTTTCCTAATTTACCTCCTTAGCATAATCCATCAAACATTCCTACTTTTTTCTATGGAGGAGATTAGAAGATAAGTATTTACTCATTATGTATTGAATATTGATGAGACATTATCAATAATTCATCTCCAAATTCATAGAGATTTATCTGATGTCTTGGATAATGTGTGTGGATAGATTTATCAATATTTATGAGCACATTCATGGTTTTTTCACATTTTCATTTGGGTTAAATGTGTACTCTAATCTTATATTTATCTATCTATTAAATCATTTGACATTGTGTCAAATTTTTATTTATCATATAGGGTGATCTTGCTTGTTGTACTATATCTTTCTTATCTTATCATTTATATTTTGCATATGATTATCTTTCTTTATCATTGATTTCTCTCTCTTTCTTGATTTTTTCCCAAAACTCTTTTCTTTCCTCTTCATGAAAATTTTCTTTCTTATCTCCATTTTTCATGGTAAATTATCATTGTGCTTGGTTATACAAACCCTATTCCCTTTGGTCATTATCTCCCTTTTACCATGTGATTAATTAGAAAAAAATCCTATTCATTACTATCTTCTTACACTAGTCCACTTTTTGGATCTCCTTTTACCCTTCTTCATTTTCCACAAACTAAGAATATACATGATTGAAACTTGAGATCACATTCTAGTTCATTCTCAAGCCTAACTATCCTAGTTAATCTTTGTCTTCTGTTACATAGCTTCTTTTAGCCTTAGCTTATAACTCATTCATGTGTATCATTACATCTCTCATGGTTGGTTAGTCCAATTCCATATGGGGGAAGAATCTTAAAAAACAATAAAAAAGTTAAAAGACAAATTATTTAAACAAAAGGTAATGATACAAAATGCAAAATTATTCATATAAGTCCATTCACACTAAAAGAGATGACTCAAAGCACATATCCTTATTTTAGTCTAAGATCAAACTCCACCATTGGCCTCATGAAAGAGATAAGGTCCTTTGGGATGCAATAGGCCAATAGATTAGAAGAGGAGAGTAAAAAAATATTTTAGAGCTACCCTATTTATCATGGAAGTACCCAATAATCATAGTAGATTGATGACTCTGTAAGGAGACCTGAAGAATGGGAAACACATCATGGGAAGGTAGGCCCATTTTTTTAATTGTACCAATCTACCTTCATGAGTTGATTTTAGTGGCATGCCTATTTTCCTATAAAATTTTGTGTCTATAGCGAACAAATTTCCTTTACACATAGATGACCACTAGTTACTTAGTGTCTTTTCATGTCTTTCATATGCCTCCTATCTCCTAAGGTCTTCTCATAAGATGCCTAAGTCTTAATTTTTACATTATCTTTTTCATTCCCTATATCCCTCATATTTCCTCCTGAGAAATATTGTTTTGTCTACTGATCACTCCCCTTGGGATTTCATTTGTGAGTTGCTTTCTAATACCATAGATAAGACCTGATGTTCCTCACAAATTACCACTTTTTTCCTTCCTATTACCCACATCCTTAATTACCTAATTTTTCATATTTAATCCACCCCAGTGGTGTTCTCTTTGTGAGTTACTTTGTAAGACCATGCATGGGACCTGACATTCCTCACAAAATTTTCCAATACCCAAGTCACAATCCAAAATTACATGTGTCAAATATGAGATAAGATTCAATTGACTATGAAGTTACATGTCATTAACATGCTTCCCAACTTGATTTAGTGTGTTTTATGCTTAATTCATTGCTATTTTGATTTTATCTTTGTAATTTGTAAGTGCATGTAAGAATACAACCATCTCTTGAATTTTTCATACTTCCTAGCTTGAATTAATGTGATCAATTTAAGACCAATCTTTTACCAATTTTTTTTTTCTTTTAGACTTTCCAACATGATTTAGTATAATTTATTTCCTTAATTATTTTGTTTTTATACCATTTGTGACCTTTTACATACTTTCCATTTTATTACATTGTAGTCATGCTTTCCAACGTGAATTAGTATGATCTTACTTGTTTTAATTTGGTGCAAATTTTTTTCACTTTAGTATAAAAACAAATCCCTTTTTCCCATCTTGTTTTACCATTTAATGTTTCTTTATACTTAGTAATTTATCGTTATTACACATTTCCTAGCTTGAAATAGTGTGTAGTACATTTTCTTGTATGATTATAGTTTTCCAAGTCCTTTTTCCCTGTTTCTTTTTAACCATGCATGTGTCTTACATCATGCTAGAAAAGAAACCACATCTCATATATTTACTATAGCATATAAAAAAAATAAAAAAAAATATCTAATAATGAAATATATCTAAAGCATCCACATCCATAGCCATAATAAACTATAATGATGACACACACAATCAACATCAGTATGCCAAAATGATACATTATATATATATATATATACATATATATATATATACATATATAGATATATATACATATATATATATACATATATATATATATATATATATATATATACATATATATATATATATATATACATATATATATATATATATACATATACATATATATATATATATATACATATACATATATATATCTATATATATATATATGTACATATATATATATACATATATATATATATATATATATACATATATATATATATATACATATATATACATATATATATATATACATATATATATATATACATATATATATATATATGTATATATATATATATATACATACATACATAGATACACACACACACACACACACACACACACACACACACACACACACACACACACACACACACACACACACACACACACACACACACACACACACACACACACACACACACACATATATAATGAATTTGATAGAATAAATAAAACCATATACAATGCTCTAACTCTATGGCTAGGCTCCATCCTATCTATCTTGTGGCCTAGCCATTTTAACTATTGACGCCTTATTCTAAATCTTCTAAATAGTATGATGTAAATAGGCCATCTAGGATCTGAATCCCTCTACCTATCCTTGTAGGTGTGCTACTTGCACTTGTGACTACATTAGTTGTGTCTAGATCTCTATCATCTGTATCACTATAGATAAATTCACATCTCTCTCCTTAGGGCCTACAATGCTCATATCTCACCTATACCCATCTCTGTAAGTGTTTACATCCTCTCTCTCTACACCTGTATTTGTCTCCCTACCTCCCTAACTAGTCTAAACTAACTCACCTGAGCTAGGGTAGATGGTATGCTAGGGTCCTCCAATAAAATTGGGTCATATGGCTATAGAGTCTCATCCAAGATGTCATATTGTGCTCTCTTCACTAGGGACACGCATTTATCTTCTACATCCTTAGCTATCCTTGTAAAATCACACCAAGTGGATATTAGATCACTATTATATCTCAAAATATCTATCTATCTCTACTTCCAAATAAAAACTTGAAGAAATAATATAACCATATTTTCTTACCTTTTTATGTTTTGAATACTATGGTCTTGCCATCATTGTGACTGCCTAACATAGTCTCACCATCTATGTGGCCTCTTAGTACCTCCTTCATAGGAAATATTCTTAGTTCAAATACCTTTACCATGGATCATGCATATCTTAGCCTAAACTTGAGTAGTCTATCTATCATTTGTACCTCCTCTAGCTCCTCTATTGGCTCATTAGGGATGACATCACTCTTTTCTAACTCCTACTTCTTCCATCACCATTATATCCTTGGTGGTCATATCTCCTACTATGAAACTAGTAGTGGTACATCTAGTATCTCTACCTCTATCCCCTATCATCTTGCTCTACTCCCCATCATGTTCAACTAGTACATGGTCACTCATGACATGGTCTAAGTGTCATTCTCACTATCAATGATCCTAGTCCTCTCCTCCCTTATGGCTCTCTCACATGTTGAGCCAACTACTTAAGCATTAGTATCGATGTCACTGGATGAGGTTGGCTCATTTTTCTTGGTACCCATACCATCAAATATGGATCTCTCCACCATGTGTAATGTACAACCACCTCTATCCTTGTTATTACTAGTGTAATTATGTGTTAACTCACTTATGTAGTTGCTATGTGCTCATATGGCTACCACACTAGGTTATTGAATCTAAATAACTATAGCATTAGTATATAGGGCATGGCCTACAATACCTAGTCTTCTTTCCATCTCTACACTTGAGGCAACTTATCATCAATTGCATGGGAAAACCCAATTAGCTGATATATAAGAAACCTCTCATATATCCAAGTTGTTAGTAATATGATTGGTCCCATGGTCTTCAACCCATTGACTAACATCTCATATAGATCATGTATGAGTTAGACCTATATGAAAGATCCCATATCATATAGAACTCATTCTTCTAGCATCATCATGCTTAAGGCTACCACAAATAGTGGTACCTTGCCATTTGACTTGTGACATAATGTCCATTATGTCACAAGCCCTATCATAGCTTTCTATATATCTAGAATTTATGAGTATATACATCATCCATACTGAATCTCAATCCTCCCAAAATCATATTAGAGCGTATATCCCACATGGCTAAGGCTCTCCTCTCCTATATGTTATTTGATATCCCTATGGTCACTAGTGCTTCTACTATGGACAACCCACAAATGGAATGGGCATCCTCTAGTGTGATGGCCAACTCTATCACATCCCCATCCACCTCCCATCTGAAGGTGTTATTTAGTCATTCCCAATAACTAAAGAACATGACTAATAGATAAACACTCATGGGAATCCTACATATATCATCGATGCCTCCTAAACCTATGGATACTAGTCTAGCCCTATCTCCATTTGAAAATCAATACAATAAAATTGGTAACTAGGAGACATCCACCAATCTCTAGAACCTCCATCATCTCTACAACAAAGAAATAATAAAGGATGTATCAGTTCCTTCATGTCATGTATAGTCATAATACATTCTTTTTACATTTTCAAATAAAAAATAATCCTAATTACTTTTAAAATTATTCATTTTACCCTATTTCTACCCTAATCAGTCCTTCTTACCCTCTTTTGGTCATTTCTAGCCATTCTAGTTCTTTTTCAACCTTCTACACACGTTTTTGTGATTATTTTGGTTCTTTGGTCAAACTAGTTTGACCAAAATTTCCCTATTTTTGCCTTGGTTGACTTCAAAATCTTAGTCAAACCTCTTATTTTTCCTTTCCTACGATTGCATTATAATTCTAGACCTTTTGAATTAGTTGGCAAATTGCATTAGGTTGGTAGCCTATAGAATGTACAAGTTTGACCCATACCTACTGGTTGGCACTGTGGATTCTACCTAGTTTCAACCATTGGGTCAATTGGGTCAACCCAATTCATCTTGCCTTCTGACCCCTTGCATTTTCCTAAAAAAGTGCATTTTCCCACTTTCTTCCTAATTATTCTAAACCCATTCCTTGTCTTTTTATTTTCTACCCCTAGAATCTAATTTTATCTCATTTTAAAAATGCTTAAAAATCAAAATTATTGAAAATACACTTAATTCACTATAAATTTCAAAAAGTAGTTTGAGATTCATAGTTGCATACCTGTAGTACACCTGTTGCTACCTTTGGGTGTCCCTCTCATATATCTTGTCATCTCCTACCATTATAGCTCATTTGATCTCTAGAACTCTTTTTTCTCTCCTTCACAAATCAAAACAACAAATGGCTTGTCTTTTACCCTATTTAAAAACACTTTTCAAAATTTAAAATTCTTCAATTATTTTCCTATAGATTCCTTCATTTACCTATATCTTTTTTTTTAATCATCCATTTTTTGAACCATAAAATTGGATGGATTCATGATGATGTAGAGATTATTTTCAACTACTATATGTCTATTTTCCAAAAATCTCAATTTTGGTTATTTTTTGCATTAACTTTTACAAGTTCACCTATTATTCACATAAGATGCCTTCACTTTTTCTTACAATATACTTATTTATTTAAAACATTAAATTAAGTAAAGGTATGTGTTCTTAAATTTTTTCTTATTGCACTTTATTTAGCATCAACATTGTGTGTTATCATGTTCTATCCTGAAGCACCATCCCGTGTTGTACTTATGTGACATGTGATGAGCTTCTAGTGGGGCATATGTATACATATAATATTTTCAAACTTTTATTCATTATTGACACTTTGTATCTTGTAGGAACCTATTGAGTCTCAATCTCTCTGACTACATGCCTTAAGGGGTGCATCAGGAAAAGGGTGGGTAGACCATTGGTGCTTTGTAAGATTCTTGTCCCCTTTGCCACTTACTATCTACACATTCATCTCCTAAAAAAATTAACCCTAAGCTTATTCTTCTTAGCCTTGACCATTCTAGTCATTTTCCTCCTTTCATCCTTATTTTATTACCTTAATTCCCTTTTGGATAGTCAGTTGTACTAGTTTGACTATTTTTTGGGTTTGTTAGCCTTTCGAGCAACAAACCTAGTGAATTTTCCTTGAAAACATATAGGGTTGAATAGGTTGACCCTATACAACTGACATTTATAGGAGGATTTAGGACAAGATACACCTATATAAACAAGTTAGTTTCTAACCATTTTTAATAATATAAGTAAATAAGAATAAGTGTGAATGAACATATGCTTATTAACCATTCTACTTGAGGAATAAAGCTTAGGGTTTCATACGTTCTTTGGATATATAGATCTTGTCTTGTGGAGAAGTCTTTTAGATGCATAGATAGGTTGTGTAGCCTCCTAGAGCTGATTTATCTTTGTTATCCTTACATACCACAATAATCTCTTGTGAATCGCCTTGGCCAAGGGAAAAATTGAGGCTCAGTGGGTTCATCTTCAAGGCAATTATTCCTAACTTTATTTCTCCTTTGTAAGAGTAAATAGATAATGTAATTGTGCTTCTCTTCCTACACATTAGGATTTCATATACATTGATGTGAGTATATATTATATATGCATGTTTAGTTTAGTTTGTTTTTTATTCTAACCACCACTTTATGCCACAAGATTCTATGTGAACTAGATTAGATTTACTTTCTTATTTATTAAATAGAGTGACTATTAATCCTTGGACTCTTTAAGGGTTGTTGCATGTTTGTGTTAGACTCTAGGCTTTGGAACCCTTCCTAACATGGGGTATTATGATTAGTGATCCTCTTATTGGGTCTACTGGATCCCATATTGGTCATGCCATTTCTTAAAAAGTTTATCACCAATCATAAGTTTAGGTATTTTGTATCTTCTTTGAGCCAAGATTGATTTATAGACATGATGCATTTCTGGTTGCATACACCTTGTATTTATACCACTCTCTTGGTGTAACCCATCTTGGTCAGCCAAGATGCCTAAAATATTTGAACCACACTTAAAATAAGTACATAAAAACATTACATGTGATAACCACACTCTTTATAGGTCATACCTTACCTCATTAACCCCAAACCACCATTAGGTCTAAGTGAGACCTAAAACAATTAGGCCATCATACTCACACATTACATTTGACACCACTTAGACCACCTTCATCCTTTACCAATGATTTAAAAAAATCAAAACTATTTATTACATTCCATTTCTTTCTCCAAGATATGTCTATGTCATGTGGAACATCAACTCAACATTTGAATTTATTAATTAGTTCTCCTTACTCTTTAGGCCTTCAAACACATAAAGCACAATCTCAAAATTATAAAGTAAATAATAAAGAATTTCACATAGATATATGATTATATCACATGGATTAACCCTTTATATCATTTTATACACCTCCATGTGATTTATAAATTCCAACATAGGCTCTAAGCACTCAAATAAACTCTCTTAGAATGACCACTTAGACTGGTCAATACAGTCAAAACAAAGTTTACTATTTTGACTCTCCATAATTTATCAATGGAAAATTAAGACATCCAATACTTTATAATAAGAAATATATACTTATATAACATATCTATGCTCATTTTATTCTTCAATTCTTCTCATAACTCTTCCAACACACTTCTACAAAGTGGTCACTTAATCTGCTAGTGTATTTAATAAACACGATAAACTTATAAGCAATTGTTCATATTGAATATGGATTGATAATACCTCAAAAATTCATAAATATATTATTAATGGAGTAAAAAACACTATCTAATAGTTATATCATCTTGAAACATAAAAATATTATCAAGAAATCTTTAATTATCCTTCTTGGGTCACTTGCAGAACTTGGCAAATACATAGTCAACTTTGGAGTTATCTATCTTTGATTGTACAAACAATCAAACATTATAACTAGATTTAATGGATGTGACTTGAAGTAATTTAAAAATTTTATGTTTAATGCATCAATAAATTTTTCCTAGATCAAAATATATAGCTCAAAAACTAAGTACTAGTTTTCGTTTGTTAAATTCAAATGCCACCAGTCACTGTGTAAATTTTAAACATCAGACACTTTGACCTCTTCTCATGATCCCTTGAAAATTTGAAAAAATAAACACCATTGAGCTCATCATAAGTAACCTAGTACTAATCTTGTAATTCTTTCCATTTATCTTTGATTTGAGATTTCATGATTATGCCACTTGGTAGCTCTTCATGCCTTCTACACACCCAACTTTATGTGTCAAGATGACTACTTGAACCTAGACACAAATAATTATTTTGGTGAATTTTTTTCATTTCCATATGAAATATAAACACTCATAACACCCCATATGGTCTATAAAACATTTACAAATCAATAGTATCATCCATCAATTACCTCACTAAGTCAAACACTGAAGAACCATGCAAAAACACTAAAGCACATTGAAGCACACTTTGTCATTATAATTCTAACACACATGACACCTCATTAAAAAACTTGGTCACCTTAGAGACATCATATAAAAACCTCCAAAAATACATATAAGTGATTATATGTCTCTTATGCATGTTTAGTTTTATTTTTCTAACCCCCACTTTGTGCCACAAGCTTTGGTGAGTACTAGATTATATTAGATTTACTTATTATTAGTTTAGGTGAGATACAAAACTCAATACCCCCTTAGGGTTATTTTATGATTGTGTTAGACTGTACTCTTTGGAACCCTCCTTAGCATGGTGTATTGTGGTAAGAGATTCCATAATTGGGTCTAGCATATCCTCATATTGGTCATGTTCCTACTTAACAAATATGTTCCAAGTCAGAAGTGTATAGTATCATCTATCTTCTCCAATTTAGGATTCATTTATAGACATGATTCATTTTTGATTTTAAGAATTTTGGTGAACCTAACATTAATCTAACCCTTGTAGGTTTTTCTTCACTTATTTCATTTTCTTATTTTTCATATATTTGTGATGTTGGGCTCACTGATTGACACAGTACTAACTTATGTGCATAGTGTTAACATATAGTTGCATCAAAATGACTTTGTTATATCTATGAAATATTTTTACTAGGTTTAGGCTACTAGGTCAACCTAGTCAACATAATATAAATTTTTAGACTTTCAAACATCCAATTCAGTATATTAGGTTGACCCAGTCAACTCTATACATTTTCAGGTATTAGATTCAAAATTCTAGGTCGACCCAATCAACCCTATACATTTTTAAGCTATTAAAAATATGTTTCTATAAAGCTCAGTCAACCTAGTTGACATATTAGAATTTGTAATTTTTAATCAAGCTTCTTTAATAACAATCTCATCTTTATTTTCATCCTCTAACCCATTGAGGTTCCTTTCTATCCTTCTCTACCATTTCTAACATTTGTTACAGTTCTATTTTTCATAGTTTGTAGTCTTTAAAAATGCCCCTATACAATTAACTAGGTCAACCTTATTGACGTAGTTCTATATTCTATGTGCAGTCTCAAAATCTAGGTCAACTATGTCAATGTAGTAAACATTCATAATTTTTGCTTCCATAGTATAATGGTGACACTATCAACCTTATTCTATATTCTCTACATACATTGTCAACTAAATTAACACTATACTATGTTTCAAAGTTAGAATTAACCCTTATATGATAGTAATTACCTCACACTTTCATTTCTTGTTGCTTGCATGCTTAGAATAGATCACATTGTCTAATTAGGTGGTTTTTAATATACAATTTAGTTTTAGTATTTTCTCTTTTATGCACACACTAGCAAATCACAAAATCTTAAAACACATTTTAATAATTGTTTACCCAAGGCATATCTACTTGTATTTAATCACCAAGGGGAAAGATGACTTGGTTTTCTATCCAAGTATAAACACATGGTTAATGGTATATTTTGGCTAAGCACCCAACATCCTTATCAATATAGTGTATGAAGTGAGGGGATAGGCTAAAATATCGAGCTATTACCGTTACCAATATAGATCCCTTTTAGACCAAACATCCTAAAACCATCCTTAGATTTCTTTCTAGTTCCTTGCTTAGTGCCAAGTTCCTATCACATCTAAAATTATACTCTAATAATATAATAACATTCAGTTTGACCACTTAGTTATCTTTTACTTTCTAAGTTGATTAATTTCTCTTTTCTAAATTATATGTTGTATTACAAAAACTTGCATTAGTCAACTTTGGTGCAAGGTTTTATGCCTTGTGCCTCATTTGGATCAGCCTCATTGACCAAATTTATTGTGTGTCCTTTCATTTCTTACTTTCCTAAGTACTTGAATTTTTTTTATTATCTCAATACACAGTCATTTCAATCAACACAATTTCTTATAGACTATCTATTTTTCCCTGTCTATTGCGCTAGGTTGACCCAGTCAACCTTGTATACTTTTTCAACCTCTATCTCTTGTACTAGGTTAAATCAAATGACTTTATATAATTGTTAGGACCTATTTTTTGTACTAGGTTAACCCAGTCGACTTTGTACAATTTTTTGCCACTTCTTATTTCCCTATTTTTGCATCTCTCTTACCTTATTTAGTCACTATCCTTCACCATGAACTTTTTATTTGAAGATAATACTAATTTGAATTCAAAATACATGATGAGTTTTTCCAACCCTCATAGGGTCTCCCATAAGTAGAGTAGGGATCCTCTCCTAGATGAGAGTAATGTTCATATAATAACTCACATAATGAACTATGGGACCCTTCCTCATACGTCTTCACATCATAGTCATCTCTTCTCTAATAGAGGTATAGTTTATGAGAGTGCGGGGGGGGGGTTTGAATCAGTGGCTAAATTTTTTTACTCCAATCGTTGTTATCTTCCAAACCTCTTAAACAATCTTATCAACACATATGAGAAGCACAAAATAGATATAATAATAAGATAACAATCATGAGAGATCAAGCAATCAAGACACAATATATATAGTGGGAAACACTTATGGTGTATAAAGTCCACTTTTAAGCCTAAAACAATAATGGAATACTCTCCTTTAAAGATGGAGCGAACTAGAGATCCTTTTGTGAAACACTAATTCCATAAGGAACACCAATCCCTTAAGGTGACAAGCAACAACTTGTCTTGATGATGAGCACCAATACACCAGCAATATAAAATATCAATCTATGATGAATAATTTAGCTCTGATGTCTTCTAAACCTGATCATGAAATTCCCTTACTGTAATACCCTCATATTTGTCTCTCACATGGGTATATAACTCCTCTTCTTCTTTGCTTACTCAAACACTTCTCATACCTATAAATATCATCAAATCATCATGAAGACAAAACCTTACAAACTTGCACACATACTTTTAGATCTTTAACAAGACATCATAATGTCTTCCATGGTCTCACACCTCTTTGCACTTCCTCCTTCTATTCGCTTCACCCCTTTCTTAGACTCACTCTTCAAGTCTCCAAATACCTTGTATATATACATGAATCATTCATGTACTCATATATGTCAATCAATACCCATACCATACCTTGATTTACCTTTAATAATCCTTTCACACATTCATGAAAAATAAATTCATGAAACAAGTCATCCACAAGAATCATATGAACACTCCACTAGGTCCCAAATAGGTCTTAAGAAGACCCTTTAAATTTTTCCACTCTACCATGCATAAAAAACCATATGACCACTTCTAAATGTATAAGTGTATTCCAAAAGACTGATAGAACACTCTAAAATAATCACATGTGTTATTTATCACCTCTATAATGCCAAAACCTATCACACTTTTCTAATATGCATCAAAACCCCATGAGTGAAGGTACTTTCAAAAAGTAATCAACGTGTGACCAAAACAAAATTATTCAAACCTCCAAAATAATTATAGAGAACTAAAATGATGTTTAAAACACTTTCCAATAGTTATTTCATCATGAAACATCCATTTGATACCAATACCAACTGAGAAACCTTCATTAGACACTTCTGCACAAGGAAGTCAACATATAGTCAACTTTAGTCAACCATATTTGAATATGTACAGATATTCAAGACCTAAAATGTACTTTTTAGGATCCCCCTCATAGTTATCTACCACTTTGGCTTTTAATTCATCTTAAAATTACATCTCCATCAAAAGTTTTATTAAGAAATATGAAATCTAGTCATCCTTAGCAAATTCAAATTTTGAATTCCAATGATCATGAGAAAAATATTAAAATTTGATTGTGTTGGAATGTGCAAATATGCTTGGGAGGTCAACTATGACCCAATATAACTTATTCACCTTAGCACCTAAAGATATACAATTTGGAACATAGAATTTAGTTATAAAACTCTATAAACCTATATGGCCATATTTGTTTAAATCCTCTGTACATGCAAATTATGATGTCATCAATCTTCCTACTCAGTGATTTGAGACACCTACGTAGCAATGAATAAATCAAATTAAGAAGTTACCAAATGAGTTCCTTTCACATTGAAAGTTATTCTAAGCACCCAAGACACCTCATAGGTCCTCTATGGCATCAACACACTATCCAAAACCTTCATCAACCTGTCAAACTAAATCAACCACTCTTTTATCAAGTATGAATGCCAAATCTCACTAGGTATCTTTGCCCTCTATATCATACCAAGATGAGCACACTGAATGCCAAGCTCTACTAAAATATATTAAATATTCATAGGCCTCTCATGGGACCCATAATTTATGCATACACCATCAAAAACATACTAAAATCTCTCTTTGACCCTTTACAAGGCCTCATAAGCCCATCTAGGTGAACCAAGCCAATGGCCAAACTACCCAACAGACCACTAGCCACCTTTTGAAAACCATCTATCTAACCTCTCAACATCTTATACATGTCCAACATGCATATTCTAAGCATACTAAGCTCCTCACCATGTTATACAAGCCAAAGTACTCAAAATGACAACCACACATGGTTAAGCCCACAAGGCATAAACTAACCTGCACACTTCATGAATGCCACATGAAGTCAACCTTTGAGAATATAAAACATAAAGAACAAGTAAAAAAATTCATACTAAGCTCCATTCAACCATACATCATCCACCTAGGATACCTATGCACACCCCTGCAAGCATCACATTGCTCCAAGTACAATAGGCCTCGATGCTTTATCTCATTCGGACCTGTTAGACCACTTTGTCACCACCAATGATAATTGACATCAATGAAAACACATTCTCTCTTAAACATCAACCTAAATTAGAGTATATCCCTATAATTCTCTTCTTTATCTCTAAATTTCCTCAACATCGAGGAAAGGATCCTTCTACCATTTACCATCTCATGATTAGTTTTCAGGTTAAAGAGCCTCATTTACCTTCTCCCACATTATAAAATGGATCTATAGGTACTAACTTATTTTATTCTCAACATCTTCCCTCTATTATGATCCCTTCTCATACCATGACTTCTTCTTTAACTTCTTCTACCTCCATACCTAGTATATCCACTAACATGGTAGGTTCTACATCTAGTGGACCTCTCCTAATATCCACTCTCCTTAATCCTTCCAATAGTGAATCATTTGATACCCAAGGTAGTAATAATTTTAGTGACACCTCTTCTCATCCATTCACTTCTACATCTTTTACCACATAATCAAATTTTGCTACTAGTATCTCACATTCTAATAGTTCCTCTCAAGATCCTACCAACACTAATAGTGGTAGCCAAGACACTCTTTCCAATGATAATTCTCTAATTAATGATAAAAACACCCATCAAACCCACAAAATATTATTACAAACACTTAATCAAATAAATGCTTTTCAAGATCATAATACAAATCAAATGATGAGAATGCAAAATCAGCTTCTCCATCTTCAAACTCATCCTTAACCAACATCTTAGGGCACACTTAATAAAAGTGTTTCCCCACCTCTTCTTTGAGACTCCCAAGGCAATTTCATCTCTTAACCTCCTTTGGTCAAAAATACCATTAATCATCTTCAAAATTATCCTCTTGCCACTCAAATTGCTAATATTGATATAAGAGGTATCACCCCTACCATTTCTTATAATGGATCAATTGATCCTACTATTCATCTCAAAACATTTAGAAATATCTATAAAAATTGGGTCAAATTGAATACCTTTGTTGCTACCAAAATATTAACCAAAACCCTCATAGGTGATGCTTTATCTTGGTACAACCAACCTAAAACTCATTCTATTACTAGTTTGAAAGATTTAGTAAATGCTTTAGTCAAAGAATTCCACACTAGTGATCTTCCTAAAAATACTTTGGCTCAATCTATAAATTGTAAAAAAATTTAAAATGAAACTACCCAAGATTTTGTTAAAAGGTGGAAAACATTGTACAACAAATGTGAACACAATATGGTTGATGATAAAATTTTCCATCTCTTTAACAATGCTCTTTTTTCCAAGTTATAATATCCGGTCAACACTCTCTCTCCATGTACTTTGGAGGAGGCCATTAAACAAGATAAACATCAAGATTTCCGTATGAATCAATTAAAGCCACACTAACCTTCTGTGGGTCCTCACATATTACTCAAGAAAAAAAATCATAATGATACCAATGATGGTGTCACAGATTATTATGACACCATTCACACTATTCAAGTTGTTGTTCCTAACCAATCTTTGAAACCAGCTCACCCTTTTCAACAATACACCAATCCTCATTCATCTTCACCTAGTAACATTAATGTTCAAAAACCTTTACCCTTAACTAAATTACTTAAGCATCTACCTAGGCCTATAGCATGAGAGCTTGATCCCATTCATCCTATGAAATCATGGTATGATCGTGACAAGTTTTATTGGTTTCACGCTAGTTGGGGTCATTATCATGAGACATGTAGGTAGCTTCATAATTTAGCTATGAATTTTCTTCTTGGTCCTAATTTTTATCATGATTATATCATTAAAAAACATCAACAAGCCTATGATATTGATTTTAAGGCTCATGAAACACATACTAAATCTCAAGCCTTGAATCAAGATAATGATCATTTAGATATCTATCTAGACCCTCTTCCTAATCATCAACTTAATCAAGATACCTAAGACAAGCCCACCCCTTCCACCAACAATGTATAAAGTCTTATTGACCCCACTTCTAGAGAAAATGTGGTTTATATGACTAATATGCAAAGGGTGGTTACCTTCATTGACTTTTAACCTATCTAGACCCCTCCATTACATCACACATTTCATGTTATCCAAGATTATTCTCCAACTGACTTGAATGAGTTGGGGAAATATTACCTTATAATATTTGATGAACCACTTCTAACTCCTCTATTGGATAATGCTTCCCATTTTATTTCTACCCTCCCTCCATATTCTGTACCTTACCCTAATGACAATCAAGCTTTTATCAACACTTCATTTACCAACTCTCAACCTACACATGAAATAATTAATTCATATTCACAACATAATTTACAACATTTTTCTTAACCTTCTCCTTTTTATCAACACAAATTCCAATGTACTTCAGATCCTCCTTTTAAGGACCTTATTAATCATTATTCTCCTATTTCTAATAATCTCCTCATGGGTTAGTGGGATCCAATCATGAAACTAACTAATCTCCCATCTAAAATTCCATTCCTTGAGCTTAAGAGGACCTCTTCACATCAATGAAACCATATTATGTAACTCTTATTTGAAATGAATATCCCTCATCCTCCCCCAGTAGGATGTGAAACAACCTTATCTAGATCTAAAGATAGCATGTTACAAAAATATGAAGAGATGTCCATCCATATTAGTGAAACAATAAACACTTCTCTTTCCTTAAAATTTACTATCACTTCTATTATTCTTTATTATATTATGATTTGTGCAGATGATCTTCCTCTATTCATTAGCATCCATATAGGCAATATCTAAGTCAAGTGTGCATTGATTGATGAACATTTTATCACCTGTGTTACCTCTCTAAATTTTATAAAAATCCTTGGATATTCTAAATGCAATCTAAAATCCACACAAAGCACATGCCAAAGATATGATCGAAGGCAAATGCCTCCTTTAGGTTGTGTGTGGCTTCCCATTACTATCCCACTTGTCATTGTTCATGTGAAGGTGATGATATTTAACTTTCCTATCTTATAACATATTTCTTAGTAGGTCGTGGACTCATCATATGAGATCATTTGATTCTTCCACCTACCAATGCATTAAATTCCCTCACAATTGAGCCATCTATAGGATTCAGGGTGACAATAAACCTTAGAATTTTGAACAATTCTACGACTTGGTGTCTTTAAAATTCTTGCTCTTGAACCTTTTCCCAATGTTCCATTTTGTGATTCGTAATGATTCAAATTTGTTGTCAATTCCACTCAAGGTTACAATGGTCATCCTAAACACATTGGGAATATTCCTCTTGATCTCTTTAATTTTGATGATAAGACTGATGAGATCAACCTAAAGATTAAAAGTTCTAATCTCTCACCTCACCTCCTCTCTTAGTTTCCTACTTATTTATAGCCTCATTCTCATAAACCACCCTGTGATGATATTCCTTTTAACTTGACTAGGACTTGGAATTTTCACCTACCTATGTGTTAAATTCCCTCAAAATTGAGCCATATATCAGATTCAGGGTAATAGTAACCCTTAGAATTTTGAATAATTTCAAGACCATGGTGTCTTCAAGATTCCTACTCTTGAATCTTTTCCCAATGTTCCATTTTGTGAGTCACAATGATTCAACTTTCTTGTCAATTCCACTCGAGGTTACAATGGTCATCCCAAACACATTGGGAATATTCCTCCTAACCTCTTTGATTTGATGATAATATTGATGATATCAAATTAAAGATTAAAAGTTTTGATCTCTCACCTCATCTCATCTCTTAACTTCCTACTTCTTTATATCCTCATTCTCGTAAACCACCCTGTGATGATATTCCTTTTGTCTTGACTAGGACTTGGCATTTTCATTAGAAGACAAGGTCATCTCTACCTATGTAATTTATCTTCACACACCTGAATATGAGGATGGTTACACCTTAGATGATCCATTATTAGGTGGTCTTATTTAGACCCATGATATTGAGATTATCCATTATCATTTTTTTTGCTTCAGACTTTTAGTGATTCTTCCCATGTTCTATAATTTATAGTTTATAATTTTAGTATTTTTCCTTTTTATTGTAGGGTAGAGATGGTGTCGATACATCCAATTTATAAAAAAACCTCATAGGAGTATGCTCATAGATCATGATATGATTGGGCCTTACCATTTTATGAGGTACCTTGACCCCTATAGCTTGCTTATCATTGAGATGCATGTGACCCTTATTCAACGTTTTGTAAACCCCACCCTTCCCTTAATAGATCTTGTATCAGAACCTATCCCTACTCCTATTATTTTTGAGCCTATTCCTACTTATGATCCTATTACTCTTTCCATTAAGCCCAATCTAATTTCTTTTCCACCATCACCTTATCTTGGTGATGATTTTCTTATTTTTCCTCAAATGGATTTGTTACCCACGAAATGGGCTGACTAGAGTTCTCAAGCTCCTTCCATTCCTTTTACACCTTCTCCTATGAGTACTTTTACTAAGCCTACTCATATGGATATTTGTTGCTTTCATAATATAAATAACCATTCTTCCACTCACTATCATAAGCTATGACATATTTTTATACTTTATGGTCTTCTACCCCTCAATCCTCAAACAAATCCATACCTCCCCTAAAGTTACTACCTACATATATTACTAAGTATGGATATTTATATTATCTTTGGCACCAATGTGGCACCCATCAAATTGATCATTGCTACATCCTTAAAAAACACCTTAAATATCACCTTATAGCTATTATAAGACCTTATACCATTCCTACCATAGGTCATTCCCACAAGAAGGACCCCCCTTATTCTCCCATAGTTCTACTTCTAATGGTTCCATCCTTTCATTTTGTCCCTTCTTCACTTTATATTTCCCCACTCATGAATCCTTCACCCATGAATCCTCCCTCACCTATGGATCCTTCTCCACCTGAGTCCTTCACCTATGGATCCTTCCCCACTAGTGATTCATACATCTCCCATAGAGTCTTCTCCTATGCATCAATCTGAGCATCCCTTGCTTGATATCTTTCTTATAATGATCCATCAAGCATTCATACCTTTTCTATTGAGGATATTAGATGAGAAGTATTTTCCTAATTTTCACTAAAGATAGATGAGAGATTAGTATTAGTTCACGTCTAGCTTCATAGAGACTTATTAGATGTTCTGGATAATATGTGTGGGCAAATATATCAATATTTATGAACATATATATGGTGTTCTTACATTTTCATTTTTGATTGGACATGTGCTCCATTATTAACCTTATTTATTGTGTTACATCATTTGACATTATGTAAAATTAATATTTATCTTACATCGTGACTTTACTTTTTGCACTCTATATTGCTTATAATGTCATTTATGTTTTATTATGGATGTCTTCTTTATCATTTATTTATTTCCTTCTTAAGTTTCTTTCATAAAAATCCCTTATGTTTTTCCTTATTGTTTGCTTTCTTATCTCTATTTTTCATGGATAATTGTCATTGTGACTTGGTTATATAAACCTAGTTCCTTTTAGTTATTCCTTCTTTACCATGTGATCAATTAGAAAATAAATAATCTCATTATAATCTCCTTTCACGGTTCTACTTTGGATCTCCTTTATTCCCTTTATTTCCTTTTTAAAAACTAATAATATAAACAATTGAGACTTGAGATAACATGCTGGTTCATTGTCAAGCCTAAGTGTCGTAGTCAGTCTTATCTTTGGTTACTTAGCTTCCTTTATCTTAAACCTACATATTGTGCATGTTTAGCATTCTATCTCTCATTTTTTGTCATTCCAAGTCTATATGGAGGAGGAATCACACTAAAATATGCAATTCAAAGCATAAATCCTCCTTCGATTCAAAGTTTAAACTCCATAGTTGGCATCATAATAGAGCGTAGGTCCATTAGGGTTTAGTAGGCTAGTAGATTAGAAGAGGAGAAAAAAATTCTTTTATTTCTACCTACTTTCACAGTAGACTGATAGCTCTATAAGGGGTCCTAAGGAATGGGAAACATGTCATGGGAAGGTAGGTTCATTTTAATTTTATTGTACTAATATACTTTCATGAGTTGGTCTTAGTAGCACACTTATTTTCCTACAAAGATTTATGTCTATAGAGAATAGGTTTCTTTTATACGTTGATGGTCACTAGTAACTTAGTGTCTTTTCATTTCCTTAGTATGCAACCTATCTCCTAAGGTCTTTTCATAAGATGCCTTAATTATGGTTTTTACATTCCCTTTTTCATTCCCTACATTCCTCATATTTCCTCTTGAGAAATATTGTTTTGTTTACTGATCACTCCCCTTGGGATTCCATTTGTGAGTTGCATTGTAAGACCATGGATAGAACCTATCCTCCTAAAAAATTACCATAATTTCACATTTATATTACCAACATCAATTATTTCCAAATTTTCACATTTATTCCATGTCATTGGTATTCCATTTGCAAGTTACAGTATAAGATCATGGATAGGACCTAGCCTTCCTCACAAAATTTTCTAATAATCCAAGTCACAATCAAAATTACATGTGTCAAATATGAGATAAAATGTGATTAATTATGAAGTTACACATCATTGACATGCTTCCCATCTTGATCTAGTATGTTTTATGCCTACTTCAATTCTCTTTCACTTTTATCTTCTTATTTTTATGATTGCATGTAAGAATCTAACCATTTCTTAAATTTCTCATACTTCCCAGCTTGAATTAGTGTTATAAATTTAAGTCTATTTTTTTCCAATTTTTTTTCTCTTATGCTTCTTAATGTGATTTAATATGATTGATTAACTTAATTGATTTTGTTTTTATACCATTTGTCCTTTTATAGATTTTCCACTTTATTACATTATTTTCATACTTCCCAATGTGATTTAGTGTGATTTTACTTATTTTAATTTGATGCCAATATTTCATTTGGTTTAAAAATATTTTTTTACCATCGTGTTTTACCACTCTTTGGTTCTTTATACTTAGTCATTTTTCTTGTTATTACATATTTCCCAACTTATAATAGTGTGTAATACATTTTTGATTGATTATATTTTACCAAGTCTTTTTGCCTATTTATTTTTAACAATGCGTGTGTCCCACATAATTCTTGAAAAAACCACAACTCATATATTTCCTATAGTATATACAACAAAAAATAAATACATGTGCTAGAAATAAATATATCCAAGCATCAACAACCATAACCATAATGACAACACATACAATTAACATCCAACTACCAAAATGAAACATCTATATATATCATAAGTTTTAATGAAAAAATACAACCATATATAATACTCCATCTCTATGGCTAGGACCCATGATGCCCATCTCATGGCTTAGCCATGCTGCCTGTAGATGCCTCACTTTGACCCCTATGAGTAGACCATTATAAAGGGGTTGTTTGAGATCTTAATCCTGATACTTGCCCTTATATATGAACCACCTAAGCTTTCACCTATGCCAACTGGGCCAGGGTCACTATATGTGTCACCCTCTCTTGATCCTATACTTATGTCATATGGTTTGGGGTATCTACAAGGGTTACTTTTTCTTGGGCCTACGCTTGTCCCATCTATGTCATGGTCACTAAATGCATAACTCTCTCCTTAACTAAGGCCTATCATACTCATACCTCTCTTATACTCACCTTTTCTAGTGGCTACATCCTCTCTATGAGCTTGCAATTACCTCATGACCTCTCCATCTAGTCTAAACCAACTCGCCTGAGCTGGGGCAAATGGTGCCTTAGTATCCCCTAGTGTAGAGGGGCCATATGACATCAACATCTCATCTAGGATATCATGGAGTGATCCCCTCACTAAGGAACCCAATCTAGTTTCCTCATCCTCTACCACACCTTTAAAAATAACACCATATAGATATTAGATCATAGATATGTCTAAAAATCTAACTATATTTAGTCTATCTCAAAATAATTTAAAGTAAAATTTAACCATCTTTTATTTATCATCTATGTGCTGACTATAATGGTCTTACCATCTATATGATCAATAGTCATAGTCTCCCCATCCATGCATATTATGAGAAACTTATTTATAGGTCATCAAATAAAAACAAATCCTAAAGTTACCACTCATGCCCATATTAGCCTATGCCTAAATGATCTCTCTATCATCCAACTCTACTTTGTCCCACCTACTGGGTCATCTAAGATGTTGATAATCTCTACTCTCTCCTATTCCTAAAACCTCCATTGATGTCATGCTTATGGTGTTAATTTCTCTTCTTACTATAGAGTTGGTAGTGGTACTTATGGTATTCATTCCTCCACATCCATCTTGTCTATCTTTACTACCTATCATGCTTGACTATTTCATGGTCTTTCATGATGTGTCCTGAGTGTCAACCTAGAAACTAGTGACCCTAATACTCCCCTTCCTTACAACTCTTATACATGTTGGGCCCAAAATGTGGGAATCACTATAGGTTACACTAGGTGAGGCAATCTCATATATCTTAGTAATCATGCCATTAGATGTAGCTCCATCTACCAAGTATAGTGCCTTATCATCTCTATCTATGCTAAAGCTAGTACAAATATCTCTGAGTTAGGCCATATCATAGTGTTGTGCCCATATAGATGCTATATAATATATACCCATGTCACCATCCATAGTGTTATCATGTAGATTATAGACTGTGCTCCTTGGTCTTGTCTTCATCTTTGAACCTGAGGTAACCTATCATCAACCACATGGGGTAAACTAGTTGGTCGATACATGGGAAACATCTCATTTATCCATGCCATCAATAATATAATTAGTACCACTAACTTATGACCTCTATGCAACACTCCATACATGTCATGCATAGGCTGTACCCAGATGATAGATCCCAAGTCATATAACACCCTCTGATCTAATATCATTTAGCTCAAGGCTATCACAAATAGTGGTACCTTGCTATCTGACTTAAGGCACAACTCCCATGCTATCACAAGTCCTATCATAGCCTTCTAAATATCTAGAATCTATGATGTATATACATTAAACTTATTTACCCTCAATCCAAGGTGTCTCATCTCTGATCCCATCACCCATAAGGCTAAGACTCTTTTCTCTTCCTCACTATCAGGTATTCTTATGACCATGGGTGTCCTTACTATGGGTAGTCATAGGATGGCATGCACATCTTCCAAGGTGATACCCACCTCTATGGTAACCCCCTCCACCTCCCACCTAAAGGTGTTAGTCATTCATTCTCAGCATCCTAAGAACATGACTAATAAATCTGAACTAAATGGTATCCTACACATCTTCATAATACCTCTTAAACCTAATGTGATCAATCTAGCTCTATCCTCTATAGATAAGTGATTTAATAAGTTTAGGATACATGATGCATCCACAAAGCAATAGAATCTAAGATGACCCTATAAATAGTGAATAAAAAAAGTTGTATTAGATCCTCCATGTCATTTATAATCAAAATACATTCTTTTCAAATACAAAAACAAACCTAATTACTTTATTTCTTTCATTTTTAATCAATTCAACTTATTTTTAGCCTAATTGGCCTTTTTAGTTCTTAATTGATTATTCTAGGCCATTTCTATCATGCTTTTGGCCTTTTACATGTTTTTTTTTACTATTTTGGTTCTTTGCTCAAACACTAGTTTGAATAAAATTTCCCTATTTTGACCTAGTTGTCTCAAAAATCTAAGTCAACCCCTTTATTTTTCCCCACTTAGTGCCGAGTTATCACAATGAATTTTTATACTAGGTCAAAAAAAATATACTAAGCCAACAATCTACAAAACATAATATGTTGGCACATACCTACTAAGTTGGCAGTATGGATTTTGATACTTTTTAGCCTATTATGTTGACTAGGTCGACCTAGTTATTTTTCACTGATGACCCCTTACATTTTGTGAAATAAATGCCTTCTGACAGTTATTTCCCTAAACCCTTCAAACCCATTTACATATATGGTTTTTCCTACCCTTATAATCTTTTTTGATTTCATTTTGATTCTTATAAGCTCTTTAAAACACAAATTTATATAAAACACTTCAAATCAATAAAATATTAAAAAACTAGCTTGAAATTGTCAGTTACCTGCATGTAGTGCACCCACTACTACCGTTGGGGGTCCCTCTCATCTATCCTATCATCTCCTTACCATCCTAGCTTGTGTTATCTATCATATATTTTTTTCTCTCCTTCACAATTTAAATAACAAATGACTTTTATGTCAACCTATTTAAAATCACTTTTCAAAAATTTTCAATCTTTCAAATCTTTTCTGTCAGATTCCTTGTTTTTCCTATATCTTTATTTTTACTCATCCATTTTACAAACCATAAAAATTTATGAAATCATGATGACTTAGATAATATTCTACACTAATATATACCTATCTTCCATTTTTTTCGGCTATTTTTTGCACTAACTTCTATAGGTTTTCCTAATGTTCTTCACATTTAAACACCTTCACTCCTATTATACTCTACTTAATTTTCTAAAACACTAAGGTAAGTAAAGGTATGCATTTTCCAATTGTGTCCTTTCATTTATATTTTATCCTTAATAATTTTACTTAACATCCATGTTATGTGTTATCATGTTATATTCCTGAAGCACCATCTCGTGTTGCACTCACATGATATGTGATGGGATTAGAGTGGGGCATATGTATACACATAATATTTTCAAAATTCTTTCAATTACTAAAACTTTATATATTTTAGGAACCTATCAAGTCTCAATATCTCTAAGTAAATTCCCTAAGGGGTGTATTAGAAAATGGGTGGGTAGACCATTGGTGCTTCAAAGGATCGTTATCCTTTTTTCCACTTGTTATCTACACACTTATCTCCTGAAAATATTATCCCTAAGATTGTTCTTCTCTACTATACCCTTTCTAGTCATTTTTTGCATTTTATCCTCATTTTCCTCACCTTAATTAGTTTTAGTCAACCTTATATAGTTTCAAGTTATTTTCACTTGGGAATTAGTTTAGCCTTTGGCTGACGTAGTTCATGACCTAGTGAATTATTGTCTAAAATTATACTAGGTTGACTAGGTTGACCCTATTGATTGGGATTTTTGGAAGAGTTAAGGGTTAAATCCACCTATATATACAGGTTCATTTTCATGAATTATTATGATAAGAATAAAAAGTAAGAGTGAATGAACATCTATTCATTGATCACTCTACATGAGAAGCAAAGCTTAAGGTTCCATACTTTCTTTAGGGATACAAATCTTGTCTTTTCTAGAAGTTTTTTGGATGCATTGATAGGTTGTATAGAATAGAGATGATTTATCCTTGTCATCCCTACATACCCCAATAACCTCTTATGAAGCACCTTGGTCAAGGGAGAGATTGAGGCTTGGTGGGTTTGTTTTCAAAGATAGGTATTCCTAACTTTGTTTCTTCTTTGAAAGAGTATATAGATATGCATTTATACTTATCTTCCATGAATTAGGATTATGTATAGATTGATGTGAGTATATGTCTCTTATGCATGTTTAGTTTTATTTTTTCTAACCCTCACTTTGTGCCACAAGATTTGGTTAGAACTAGATTAGATTTACTTTACTTGTTATTAGTTTAGGTGATATATAAAACTCAGGACCCCCTTAGGGTTATTGTATGATTGTGTTATACTAGAGGATTTAGAACCCTCCTTAGCATGGTGTATTTTGGTAAGATATCCCCTAATCAAGTCTAGTGGATCTTCATATTAGTCATGTTCCTACTTAATAAATGTGTTACCAATTAGAAGTGTATGGTATGATCTATCTTCTCCAAGTTGGGATTGATTTATAGACATGATGCATTTCTAATTATATACACATTATGTCCCCTTCAGCTTGCACTAATGCATTAAATTTGAACATGAGGCTAAGATCCACAATGTCTCATCAAATCAACATCCATTCAAAACTTACAACATTACCTTCCAAAAAAATGACATTTTAATTCCATTATACAATGTGACACTGTCATCATCTAACAAGGTGTCATCTAGTAAGACAATCTTGGCATCAAGGATTGTTCATAAGGATTCCATTTATTGCATGTTTTATTAATTATCAATTGGAGAATAAATATTACTAATGCTCAACACTCTCCCTATTTCTCATAAATATGGGCATCTAGACAAACATTATGTATATTATCCTAATCTAGGAGAGATTATTCCCTTCAGTCTACCTTTCCTCCACACTCATTTGATCTATGGGGGGATCAATTAGCCTTTTTCACATCTTACTAACTAACCCAATGCCAAACCATTTACCTCAAACTTTTAGTTCCTACATAAACCTCACTTTACAAAAACATACCTACAACAATGAGCGTAAAAGAGTTTTTACATAAGATGCTACAAATAATACCCATAGGAGGTCACGTTAGGATATTTTAGGAAAACCCATGAAAAACTTGACCTTAGTTTTAAAAAAAATATTGAAACTACCCTAGATATTACTCTTCTACTTATTTTTAAAGAGGACACATGTTCATTACCATTCAACACCTCTTCTATTATAGATGATGTCATATTCATCTGTCCAAAATTTCTTAGTCAATGCCATCATTTTAAAACCTCTTATCTATCATGATGATGGGGAGGTCAAAATGATTCCTCTATCCTACCTAAACATGATAGGGAAGGATTTTCCCACAATCCCTAATCTTCAGTGCCAAGACAATGAGTCAATCTTAACTCATTTAGGCATGAAGAACTCCCATCTACATAAATCCTTTTTGTCTAAAACCTCTAGTCTATTAAATGAGAGTAACATTGACATTAACATAGGAAATCATGAAACTCTATGAATTTTTAAGGTCAATAAATCTTTCTATCCTTAGGCTTACTAGGATTTTGCTATGTTTTTGATAGATAATAGTGGGGAATTCACTTGGTCTTATAGTGACATGTATAGTATCAACCTTGTTATTATCATCCATAACATTATCACATTCCATGACACCAAGCCTATAAATCAAAATCTTTTAAAGATGCAACCTCACATTGCACTTTTAGTTAAGGAAGAATTAAACATCTCTTATCTATCAACTTTATCCACCCTATTGATTACCCTCAATGGGTATCCAATATCATCCCTATCACATAGCCCATAGGAGGAATATGCCTTTATAATGATTTTTATGAACTTAATATCACTGATCCTAAGGATGATTTCCATCTCTCTAATATTGACCAATTAGTGGACTTAATAGTTGATCATAAATTATTATCACTTATGGATGGTTTCTCTGGATACTCACCAGAAGATCAACATAAGACTTCACTTATTACTCCTTAAGGGAATTTTTTCTATCAAGTTATGAACATTAGCTTCATGAATATTGGGGCCACTTATAAAATATCCATGACTTATATCTTCCATTATATAATCCATAAAATAATTGAAAATTTTGTGGATGATCTCTTCGATAAGTAAAAACTCTGAAAATACCATTCTTCAGTGCTAAAAGTAATCTTTGATCAATTAATCTAGTATCATGTCCCTCTTAATTCTAAGAAATGCATTTTTGGAGTTTTTATGAGTAATATTTTAGGCTTTATCATCTCTATTCGAGGGATACAATTCAACCCTACTAAGATAAAAACCATTTTAGAAATGCCACCACCATCTAATCTTAAGCAATTATGTAATGTTTAAGGTAAATTTAAATCCATTCCCCATTTTATCTCCCTGTTATTTGATCAATGTCAACCATTACATCACCTCCTAAAGAAGCATACCCATTTTAATTATGATTATGGATATTAGAAGGCCTTCGATGCTCTAAAGATATACCTTCTTTCACCTCCAGTTCTTATTCCTCCAAAGGAAGGGTAACCTTCTTGTATATTTTAGCCATAGACCATGACCTAAGAGCCATGCTTTCCCATCATGATGGGAAAAATAAAGAAAAAGTAGTATATTATATTAGTTGAATACTCATAAAATACAAGGCACGCTATTCCCACATAGAGAAGTTATGCTTGGCTCTAGTCTTTGTAGCTTGTAAGCTTCATCATTATATTTTCAATCATAAAACTTATGTGATCATGAATATCAATCCCCTAAAATTTATGCATTCAAAGCCTTATTATAATAAATGTATGGCCAAATGGCTTATGCTTTTGGAAAAAAATGATCTCAAGTTTATCTATAAAAATAGTTAAAGGTTAAATAATTGTTGATCAGCTTATTAAGGCACCCCTTACTGATAATCAACTAGTTAATTATGAATTACCAAATGAATCCATTACCTCCATGTCTCAAGTATATCTGCAATATCAAATTAATCTATTATTTGATGGATCTAATTATGAGCATGGTGGGGAAACTAGAATTATCCTAATCCCTCCCATTAGGATTCCTATATGTTCATATTTTAAGATTGATTTTGACTATACCAATAATATGGCAGAGTATGAGGCTTTGAGCATAGGTTTCCAAACCAATTTAGATTTAGGTATGAAACACTTAATATCTATGGTGACTCCTAGCTTGTGGTCAATCAAATTAAGGGCATATATCAATGTAAGAATGACATCCTTTAAAAGTATAAGACCTTGGCTAATTAGTTACTAGTTACTTTTAAGCATTATGTTATCCAAGTCACTCCTTAGTGAACTAATAAGTTTGTGAATACCATGGATTTTTTGTCCTCATTTATCCCATCTTCCTCTTAGGAGTCTAAGTTATTTATCCTAATCCACAAGGTTAATCAACCTTCTTTTACCAAAATTGATCTTCTTTCCATCTACAATGTAAAAGAAAATCCATTGGATCTTTGGTATGCATAGATATTTTATTATTTATCTAGGGGGATTATTCCTCTAGATCTATACAAACATGTCAAGTGAGCTTTCTTGCATTACATCATGCATTTTGTCATACTAGGGGGGGGGTTCTCTATAAGTGTGGTTTCAGTGGTATCCTTATTCATTATCAACAAAATCAAGAAGCTACCCTTGGCTTCAGATAATCTCATGATGGGTCATGTGGTGGACATTTTAGTGGTTGTACCATCGATAAAAGAATATTGTGATTGGTTTATCATTGGTACACTTAAAATCAGGATTATTATATGTTAAAAAATATGTAAAATGCTAGTAGCATGCCAACCTATCACATGTTCGTAGTTAGACATTATAGGTAGCACATGACTTTTGGAAATTTTCCCAGTGGGGGATTGATCTTATATTTATAATTAATTCTAAATCCTCCCAACACCATAGATTTATCATTATAACCACTTAATATTTTACTAAGTGGGTGGAGGCTATTCCTCTTATCTCAACTAAAGTAGATAAAATTATGGAATTCATTAGTCACATATTATTTGTTGCTTTGGTGTTCCTCATAAGATCATCATAGATAATGGAAATACGTTAAAAAACAAAAAGGTTCAAGAACTCTATGATTCTTTTAACATTAAGCTAAGTTTCTCCTTAACTTACTATCTTCAAGATAATAGATAGGCCGAGGCATTCAATAAAAATCTTTTCAAAATCTTAACTAAAGTCATTAATGAAGTAGGGAAGAATTGGCATTTTCATGTTCCTTTTACCTTATGGGCTTATTGAACTAGTATTTAAACCCCTATGGGTGCTACTCCTTTCTCCCTAGTATATGGTACCAAATCTATACTTCTTCTTGAGGTTCAGATTCCTTCCCTTCACATCTATCTTAAAGATATCTTTTATGAGGATGACTTCCATTAGGAATTATTATCCCAACTCAAACTCTTGGATGAACATCGATCGACTACCCTTGACCATCTCCTTATATATAAAGAATGAAAAAAATGAACCTATAATTTACATATAAAGGAATGCAAATTTAATATTGGTGACCTTGTATAAAAAGAAAATTAGCATATGACTAATATGGAAAAGATAAAATGAGGAAAATTTGCTCCAAATTAGCCTTGACCATATATTATCAACCATAAATATGGATATGGGGCATATCATTTGACCTCTCTTGATGGAAAGTCAGAATGAGTACCTCTTAATGCATTACATTTGCATCCTTTCAATTGCTAATAAGTATTAATCACCTTGGTCCACCTAGTTTATATTCTTTTAGATTGATTCAATAAAACCATATCCCTTTCATTTTTATACCAAATATTGATATATAGGGTCATGTGGTTATTTAGTAACATTGTCTACTGTAACCTTTAATATGAATATCATAGCTCTATTTATAACATGCTCTAATTAGATAATCTCTACCTATAATGAGAAGGAGCTCCAAATTGTTATTTCCTAAAAACTTATGCCTACCACATCAGTAGTAAGAATATCATCTTGTGGAAAAAATCTTTGAGGTTGATTGAGGCCAATCCATATATAAATGATAATGATGGTATTGAAATAAAAGCAAAAAAAGAACATCATCTATAAAATAGGCAAAAATAATATATTGATCCCTTTATGGACACCTATATAATATATAAAACATATATAATATCAAAATTACATACTGCTCCCTTGAAGGATAGTTGTTTCAAAAAGCATATCTCAAAATATAGACCACTCCCTCAAAGGATAACTATCATACATGAAATATCCCAAGAAAGCTTCCCACATTGATCAACTTTATTTAATTTAGTAGACTTCTTGCATTGATTAGTCTACATGGATTGACATAAAAAGGATCCTAGGTTTGGCTCTAGTTTTGGGTCTACAAGATACATGTATATATTTCTTAAAAGATCCATTTTCTATCAAAATCTTGAAGCAAATCCCTAGAAAATTCCATCTCAAACCAATAGATCCTAAACATAGTTGACCTAAGGTTGTTAAGGTATTAATTAAAAATCACTTAGGGACACATATGCATTTATTTCAAAAGGTTTTCTTGGGTTATGGTATGAGCCAATAAAAAGTATTACAACCTTTTATTTCTTATTATCTTAAGTAAATCAAAATTTATGCTAACAAAATTATCTATTTTTTTTTGCCATATATATCCTAATCAAAGCATAAGAACATCTTAATCTAGTAATCCAAATTCCATAATCCATAATCTAATCTAATCAATAATCTAATTCTCACACATAGTAACTTAATCATGATCCATAAAACATTATAATATAATAACATCACAAAAATCCATAATCTAATCTAATCAATAATCTAATTCACATCCATAGTAACATAATCATGATCCATAAACATTCCATAACATTTAAATCCATATAATACACATTCCAAACCCATAATCACATAACATAAAATATGAAATCCATAATCCATAATCTAATCTACATCCATAAAAATCATGATCCATAAACATTTTAATGTAGATCCATAACATTTAAAAACCATAATAAATCTATCATATCTTTAATTAGCTAAATCCATAATCACATAATTTAAATACAATCATCCATAAAAACATAATCCATAAATCCATAATCTAATAAACTCCATAAAGTACAAAATATAAACATCACAAATCATAATCATAATCATGTATCTATATATAAAAATGCTCAAAATGTACATCATAAATATCCATATACAAAGTGTGTAGCTTTTTGGCTAGTATAATAAATACAATAATAAGCTACTTTGTAAACTAGAGCTAGTTCAAATGGATGCTCCCCAAACCTCCACTACTACCTCTGCTCCCATCCCCTCCCCCATCTCATCCTCTATCTCTATCTCTCTTTTGATCCCTCCTACAAGATACACTCTCCATGCTTATTGAACTTGTGTATGTCAATGTAGAGGATTGGCCTTATGTGTCTAAATGGGTAGCATGTTATGGAATTTCTAGATGCATATCTAATAAAATCTACTCATAATATCACATCTTAACTACTAACTCTCAGTACCTATCTATGCTCATAATACCTACATACCCTATGCTAACCCAGCCACCACTAAAACCATCTACCCTAAATAGCCTCTATCCCCCTACTGTAATCTATCCCTTTCTATATGGTATTAATCTAGAGCATTCACTACTAGATTATGGATCAATATTAGAGTTTTAAACTTCACTTGTAGTGTATCTAGTATGGTCTATAGACCATCTCACTCTATTTTCACAATGGTGAGAGCCCCCTACATTATGGCCACCCATCCCTTTGATGTAATACACTGGGATCATAGTGCATATCTCTCAAAAATTATCCTTATAGTGTCCATCTCCTCCTCTCCTCCTCTCCTCCATCCTCTCCTCTCTCTTCCTCCTCTCCCATCTCCTCCTCCATCCTCCTTAGCATCCTACATCTCCTCATCTACTCTCTCATCTCGAGGTCGCACCACCCTCTCCTTCCTAGCATTTTGCTACCCTACCCACCACATTAGGAATGCTGGGTACACCCTACATCATCTACATTTAAACCTAATACCTCCTCTTTTTTGTCTCACACCAAAATATCTATCGTATCTAGATCCAAAAGTCCAAGCTCAATCTCATCCCATCTATATACATGCAGGGCCCTTATTATATCATGTATCAAATTAAACTATCTCCTCACCCACCAAAAATGGAATTAATTTAAATAATTTGTCCTCTTCCTTATAACCCACCTCTCCCTCTAGATGTAAGCACCAATTTTTTCTATATCAATGTCAATTTTCTTATTTTTCACTTCTTACAATTTTTGTCATACATCCAGTCTTGATCTACAGCCTCACCTTGATACCTTACCACACCTACCCTATTATTTATCCTATTACATTTTAGGTTTATTGATTTAGACCCCATATTGGTCCCATAACCTATATAAGGCATGTATTTATTTGGGTATCTCCCCTTTATGGGTCTCGAGAGTGAATTTTCTATTATGAACAATTGTCTATAGATAACATACACATCATATAACATATTAGATGATTTAGTCATCCAAACCCTATCACTTGTTCTCTTACTTATCCTTCATTTAAGCCCACTTGTTCCTAGTTATGGAATTTTATTATAGGATTTGCCTTGGGGCATCTCTACCTATATTAACTTATACCCTATAAGTGAAAAACCTATAATTCATGTTACACATCTATGTTATTAGCTCTCATTTGTTATCTATCCCATCCATTACTCCATTTTTCAAACACATCACCTACTCTTCATCCTATGTTAGTTCCTAGTTTGAGAAGGGATACTTCCTCACATAAACTTGGGGCATTGGACCTCTCTCATTTTTTTTCTCACAACATGTATTATATACCACTCCACAAAAAAGGGTAAATCTAAACATTGTAATTTATATATTATATATGATTTATTAGGTATTATAAGGTCCTTATTTTTTATATCTTGACTTCACCCTATGATTTATAGCCTTTGAATCCATGGATTAATATGGTTATTATGTGATTATTAGTGCTTTACTTTGAGTTTTATGACATATAATGTGATGGGATAGTGATATGCTAATTAGATTACATGATGTGACACTTGTATTTTCTTATTATTTACATTGTAGATGTGTATTTATTAGTTTTACATCATTGGTTGATATATATGATGACTTAAACTAACTACCTATTTAATGTGAGGTAGATACAGGATTGATCCTACCCTTAGAGCATGATGAGGGAGAGCATCATCAAAGAGGATGGAATGGATGGGATGATTGGGGGATGACATAGGAATTGCTAAGACCCTACACACACATAATAGATTTAAAATTTTATATGCATAACATGTTTTAAATGTTAGTATGTAGTTATGGAAATATTTTTTGTGATTATATTTTGTATATAGATTTAGTTATTGATATGGATAAAATTACATAAGATTTTTTACTTATAATTGTCTATATTTTTGAGAATAAATCAAGAAAATAGATATTTAATTTCTATTATATGTATAAACTAGTATAATTTCTTTAAAATGTATTTGAATGTTTTAGATAATTAATTATTGATATTCAGGATATCAATATAAGTAAGACATGTATATATGTATGTATGTATATATATATATATATATATATATATATATATATATATATGTACCAATTATTGATGATATAATTATATTTTAATTAGAAGAAATTATAAAATTATATATATATTATATAAATAAATAATTACCTTTATTTTAATTACTTTCAAATAGATTGAACTATCTTAAATTACTAACCTAGAGTTTGATCTAAACTTAGTTTTTGAACAACATGCATGAAATTACGCTATAAACTATAAATTGGATATCAATAATTTATTGATAAACTAAACTTATGTTTGAGATAAATTAGATAATTATGGCATAATGATATTTAATAAATATATTGTATGTTTTATATTAAATCAATAAATTGAAATGTGAGATATATTATGACCCTAGAGAAAAAAATAATTGCAGTTAGTGTTTAAAGATGTCATGCATGGAGGGGTGAACTAGGAGAAATATCATGCAAAGAGAAAGGTCATGGAAAAATTTGAAGAAGAAATGGTTTTATAAATTAAGGATTATGAAATTAAAAATGAGGAATAAAAAAGAAGAGATAGGAGGTGAATTTAGGGAGAATTGGAGAAAGCAACCAAGAGGCAACTTCATAATTCAGGCAAATCCTTAGAAGGTTGGTTTTATAATTCAAATTTTTATGTGTAGTATATTTTGAAAAAAAATTCAACCAATGAATTAGACTTCACTTTAATTTTTTGGTATTTTATTTCTCTTAAAATCTTGGCTAAATATAACTCAGATTTGACGACATAGTTGAGTGCAAAAATCCTTAGTTGATATTGTAAGTTCCTAGGCAAATGACCCTTGCAGAGTTTAGATTTGGTCTTAGTCCAAATAAAATTGTTATCAATATGTATATGAATATAATATAATTATACCTAACTGAGCAGTGCTTATTATATTATTGGTTGTGATATAACTAAATAAGCAACATTCTATTTTATGTATGCATCATACATAGATGAATAGCTCTATATTATTGACTACATTATTCATAGATGAATAAAACTATATTATTTACATCATTTAAAATTGTATATTTCATTTCATATTTATACAAATAGCATTTATAAAATCTAGATTTGTTACTTGCATATGCAGATAGAGTTATAATTTTAGATGACATATTAAATATATGAATGAAATTTAGCTTTTGAAGATATTTTTGCTTATTTTATTGACTAATATATATATATATATATATATATATATATATATATATATATATATATTCCATTTTAACAAGGATGACATACCTATATTATTTCTAAACTAGACTTTATTTATGAACTAAATTCTTCCCTCTATATAGAAAACCAGAGGGATCCTAGCAATTTATTTAGGATATATTTTTTATACATATTGGCTGATTATTTTATTGATTACAAATTATAAGTAGTTACATTCTTAATTAAATTCCTAAGTGGTTTATGGACTATGCTCTATATACATATATAACTAAGTAATTATGGTTGATTTTAGAAAGTAAGTCCAAAAATTAGTTGGACTCTTTATATTAACTTAAACATAAATAATGATATTTGCAAATCAATAAAAAATTTAAGATTGAATTCTTTAGTTATTTGAATCTTTCTAAATAATTTAGATGTATTGAATAATTGAAAAAAAATATTATTCCTATTAGACTTACTACCTACTAAAGGGTACAAATAACACTTAAGTTATCCAATTAAATACTACTTAAAAACAATAGGCGGAGCCAACTAAAATACATGGTATACCATGCATACTTTTATTAGTGGATGTTTAGGTATATAGACAAATAGATTAAATAAATGAGCTATTTTAATTATAGTATGTGTAAACCATGTATCATTATACACCCCCTTTCTATTAAATATTAAGCTAGAATGTAATGTCATTGGATATATGAAATTATCAAATGACGTGTTCTATTGATATAGTATCTGATTAATATTATTATTTATTAATTAAATTAATAAGGATTCATTGAATAATTTTAGAAGGGTTAAAGGTATGATTTTTTATATTTTTATAAACAACTTGTTTATACTACTATTAGAAATATTTTGATTGGATCCTATGGTTGATGAATTAACCAGTATGTTACTTTTGACATGCATGAAATTATAGTCTTTGTTTAAAGTATACCCAGGCGGTATGATGTTATATAGATTGTGTTTATTATATAAGGTTATATAAATGTAACAATAACATGTTTTATATTCATTATATGCATTTGATGGATAAAATGCAAGATTAAGATTATTTTGATACTTAGTATGTTCTCATTTTTGTTAATAAGAATAATCTGAATGAATCTTTAAGTTTTATACTATGTTATATATGTTTATATTAGATTTCACATTGATGATTCTAATTAGGTAGTGAGATGGACTTTACTAACCTAGGTAGCATCACCAATGTTGGATGTAGATAATTCAATCAAGTGGTATGTTATGAAATTCATCGATCCATGTGATCATATGTTATTTGAAAATTTTGGCCAAAGTAATGTTAGATAGACATTGTAATTTCATGTGTTTTATTTTCATGTTGTGTGATATCATGTTAAAAATGTATTTTATTTATGATACACATCATGTAGTAGAAATCTTATAGCACACAATGTACTAACATGTCTCTCTAGGTTCTCGCACCATTCTATCTACCTATCTATAAAGGGAAGGCCATTACATGATAAGGGATTATGAAAGGGATTGATGGTCTATGGTTGGTGTGAAAAAGTGTTTGGATGATGCTCTCCCTCCCTACTGTAGTACTTACCTAAAGATTACACTTGATATTATCAATGATGCATGAGTTGGTTTGACTTAAGCTCCAAAGAATTTGGTATCTATTTATTGTATTAAGGTTGAATGCCTGAAGGAAATGTAATTGTAAAATATTTTTTATATATAAACAATAGTTAATGTATTATTAGACCAATTATGGCTAAGTCTTAATGTATTTACTTTCCTTGTAGTTGTAATAAGTTTTATTGTATTCAGTATTTGGATTTAGAACTATTATTGCTCTAAGTTATTATTTGGATAAGTTGTTAAGTGTTTTAATGTGGAATAAATGTTAAGTAATTGATTTTTTTTAATACATTATTCTAAGTACATCTTGGAATATTGTAACATGTCGTATCAGATCTTAGGCTTAAAATCTAGGACATAATGAGTCTGCTAATGTTTTTGCATTCTTCTATTCAGTGAGAAAAAAGAATGGTGTAAACTAGAGCATCGAGTGAGGGTCCTTTGAATGTCAATGATAATAACCCTCTAAATGATCCTAACCTGATTTCCACTGAGAATTCAATAAAGTTGGATCATATTCTCATAGTCATGAATGATACTAGGGATCAAATAACAGCCCTAAAATAATAATTTCATGGCCAAAGTGAGGAAGAACATTAGGAATTACTTTTTGAGCACCCCATTGAGTAGGAAAATTATGAAGATGTGAGGGATAAGGTAGCCAAAAAGTTATATAGTGGCATGAAAAAGGTAATTCCACCTAAGTTTAATGGAACTATTCAAGATGATGGAGTTCAAGCATGACTGAATGAGTTGGAGAAGTATTTTGAGATTCAAAACTACTCCAAAGTCACCAAAGTAGTTTAGTTATATTAATAATTAGCTAGTGAAGCAAATACTTGGTGGGCCAACAAGAAGTTAGAAATGAACCTTAACTTGACCATCATAACTTGGGAGTAATTTATGATGTTGTTCAAGTCATAGTGGCCACCCCATATTTATTTTGATTAGAATCTCAAAGATTTCCAAAATCTAAAGTAGGGAGATTTGTTAATGAATGAGTATTCAAAACAATTCACCAAACTTCTGAATTATATACCTTAGTACCAAGCTAATGAGAGGTTTAAAATCAGGAAGTTTATTAATTAAAACCCCAGATTGGTGGTGAGGTAAATGTTCATGAACCTTATACCATGGACCATGTCTTTGATAAGGTGGTGAAGTAGGAGTAGAAGTTGAAGTCTCTTACTTAAGTTAGTGAAAAGTTTAATAAAAACTTTGGAAGTTATTTGACAAATTTCAAGAAGAATAATTGGAAGTAGAGGAGTGGAGACTCCAAAGGGTAGTCCAAGAACTAGAATGACAAATTCAATAATGGACCTGTCAATAAAAAACAAAGTAATTGATTCAAAGGCAGTTTCAAGGGAAACCCATAGACTGATAGGAAAAGTTAACCTAGGGGCTATTTCAATTGTGGAGGAGAGCATTATACTTGTGAATGAACTCAAGATAAGTTAAATAAAAAAGGTTACAATTCACAACATGGCAATTTTTAGTAGCATATTCATGTAATAATTGATAATTATCAAGATGAATTTCAATCATCACCCATGGAGCTATCAAGTATTTTGTTTGAACATCCAATTTATATTTTAGTAGATATATGGGCTAATGAATGTTTTATAACTCCTATAATGCTTAGCAAGTTTCCTATAAAAGCTAGATATATGGAAAATGCATGGTTAGTACAATATGGGAATGACTCAAAAGTCATGGTTAATAAGTGTCTAGTTGAAGCAATAATTGAGTTGCCTAAATTTAAAACTATTATAAATCCATATGTAGCACTACTAGGGTAATATGACATGATCCTAGGATTCAACTAGATTAATAAACAACCAAGGTTGATTGATATTTAAATAAGGTTGAGTGTCTTGATGATTTTGGAAATCAGACATATATTTAAGGTGAAAATAGAAAGTTGTAGCTCAAACAAATTTTTATAATGCAACTAAGGAGGGCTCAATAAAGCATTCCAAGTATTTACCATCAATATAAATGAAATAAAGGAACATAAGGAAATATCTGTCAAGGATTATACATTTCTTATAGATTTTCATGATGTGTTTCTAGAAAAATTATCAGGGTTGCCTCCTAAATATGAGTTTAATTTTTCTATCGACATCATACCTAGATCAGAACCACAATTTAAGGATTTATATAGAATGACAACCACTAAGTTTTTTGAATTTAAGGATTAACTCATGAAACTAACATACAAGGGATTAATTATGCCTAATGTGTCACCATGGGGTGCACTAATTATTTTTGTGAAGAAGGATGGTACTCTTTAACTCTTTATTGATTACATAATGTTGATCAAGGCAACTATCAAAAATAGGTTTCCACCACCTTGTATATATGATATTTTTGATCAAATGTGAGGAGAAATAATATTTTATAAGATATATCTTAGAGTAAGATATCATTAGTTGAGGATTCTTGATTAGGATATTCTAAAAATAGCTTGTAGAACTCGTTCTAGGAATTATGAGTTCACAGTGTTACCCTTTAGGTTGACTAACACACCAACAACATTCATGAATCTCATGAACAATGTATTCAAATATTATTTAGATCATTTTGTTTTGGTATTTTTGGATGACATTCTTATATATTCTAAGAATGATTAGGATCACCTACAACATCTAAAACTAGTTTTGCAATGGTTATAGAAGCATAAGATGTATGGTAATTTTTCTAAGTGCATATTTTTCCAGGAATTAATACAATATCTAGGGCATATTATTTATACAAATAAAATTTATATAGATCTATCTAAGATAAGAGCCATTATGGAATGGCCAACTCTAATAAATGTACATAAGGTAAGGAGTTTTATGGGGTTAGCAGGCTATTACAGGAAGTTCATTCCAAACTTTTCCAAGATGGCTAATCCAATTACCTCCTTGCAACAAAAGAACCAAAAGTCTATTTGGTTAGAGAAGTGTCAACTAGCTTTTTAAAAAATGAAAAGAAGACTTACTTTAACACTAGTCTTGAGAGTTCCTAATCCCAATGGTCATTTTTTAGTGATCATAGATGTGTCAGGAGAGGGCCTTGGAGGAGTCCTTTTGTAGGATTGTCCTCTAGTGGCTTTTGAATCAAGGAAGCTGAAAACTCGTGAGGTGAATTATGCCTCGCATGATCTTGAACTTGTAGAAATTATTCATGATTTTCAAGTATGGAGTTATTATTTTTTGGGAAAACTATTTGAGCTCAAGACTGATAACTTGGGACTCAAATATATATTCACACAACTAAATTTGAATGCTCATTAGAGATGTTCGTTAGAGTTTCTTTCTGACTATGAATTTGATATCAATTACATCAAAGGTAAGGAGAACAAAGTAGTTGATGCTTTGAGTCATAAAAGGTACATAGTAGTTTTAACTACTATCAGTATTGCTTTCAGGGATCATGTGATTAAATTATCGCTAGGAGATTATTTCTATGACTAGGTTAGAAAATCATTATTTGATAATTCTCAAAATCCTTGGTATAAAGGATTTAGTTCTAAGAATGATGGTATTCTAAATTTCAATCAGAGGATGTTTGTGTCAGATCAATATTATATATAGATCATGGTTTTAAAGAAGTTACTAATGCCCCATATTTAGGACACTCAAGAGTAGCTAAATTCATGATAGAGCTTAAACCTCTATATTTATAGAAGGGAATCAAGAAAGATGTGGAAAATTTTATGTCACATTGTTTGGAATGTCAATGAGTGAAAGATGAACATGTGCTCCCAAATAGACTATTATATCCACATGATACACTAAATTGGAAGCTACATGTGCTTAGCATGGAATTTGTCCAAGGTTTACCAATGTCATAAAGTAGGCATGATATGATCTTGATAATTATTGATAAACTAACAAGGGTGGCTCATTTCATAATAGGCAATTTGAAAGATGATGCATCTACCCTTACAAAGAGGTTCATAAAATAAGTGTATAGGTTTCATGGATTCATAAAGAATGTCATTTTGGATCATGATCCAAAGATGACTTTTAGGTTCTGGGTAACTCTAAACTTAACTTTAGGTAGATAGCTAAATTTTAGCACTGCATATCACCCAGAGTTTGATGGTCAAATTGAGCAAGTAAATTAGGTCTTTGAGGATATTATACGTATGCATTACATAGATAAATAAAAATAAATGAGAATATTATCTTCCATTAGTTGAGTTTGCATACAACAACTCATACTAGTTAGCTTTGAAGATTGCACCATTTGAGGCACTATATAGAAGGAGGTGTAGGACACCAATCAGTTGAGATAGTTTAGAGGATAAGGCTGTTTTTGATCCTGAGATGATTTCTAAAATAGAAGATCAAATAAAATTAACTAGGTATAGGTTTGCTAAATCCAATGATAGATATAAGAGTTAAATTGATATGAAGAGGATATATAGGCAATTTTATATTGGTGATAAAGTGTTCTTATGGGTTAATTCATAAAAGAGCTTGATTACATTCAAAAAGTCAACAAAACTATCACCAAGATATGTGGGACTCTTTGAAGTTTTATAAGTGGTTCATAATATAGTGTACATTCTTGAATTTCCACCAGACTTAGCTCTATTACATAATTTTTTCCATGTATCTTATATTAAAAATTATATAGATGATCCTTCACATGTTTTGGATTGGAATGCTTTACAATTTTGGATCCCGAGGTGGTCATGGTAGAACCTATCAGAGTAATTAACAATCATAAACTTTATTTTTGAAAGGAGAGGTGTCATAATGGAAGGTCTTGTAGGACCAATACTCTAATGATAGTGACACTTAAGAATATTATGATTATTTTTATTGGCTATTTCCACATTTGTTTACATGATTTGATACTTGATATTATGTTTTTTAAACTCTATTAAACTCTTTTGATATTCAAAACTATTGTTTGAATAAGTGTCATCAGGATGATGACCACTTTTAGGAGAGAAGGATGTTACATCCCAATTTCACACCATGATTTATAACTTTTGAATTCATGGATTAATATCATTATTATCTAATTATTAGTATTTGAGATTTATGACATATACTATTATGGGATAGTTATATGATAATTAGATTATATGATGTGATAGATGTATTTTATTATTATATATATATATTGTGGATGTGTATTTTTAGTTTTTCATCATTAGTTGATATATATGATGACTTAGACTAACTATCTACTTATTACAAGGTGGATGCAGGATTGATCCTATCCTCAGCATGATGAAGGAGATAATCATCAAAGATGATGGAATATATGAGATAATTAGGGGATGGTAAAGGAATTTATAAAACCCTACACACACATTAGATTTAAAATTTTATATTCATAACATGTTTTAAATGTTAGTACGTAGTTATGTAAATATTGTTTGTGCTTGTATTTTGTATGCAGATTTAGTTATTGATATGCATAAGATTTTTTTACTTATAATTATCTAGATTTTCAAGAATAAATCAGGAAAATAGATATTTAATTTCTATTATATGTATAGACTAGTATAATGTCTTCAAAACATATCTAAACATTTAGCTCACTAATTATTGATATTCAAGATATCAATATAAGTATGACATGTATATATATATATATATATATATATATATAATTGATGATATGATTATCTTCTAATTAGAAGTAATTATAGACTTATATATCTATTAGATAAATAAATAATTAGATTTATTTTAATTACTTTCAAAGACCTTGAACTATTTGTTGTCACTTATATTTTCACCCTTTGAGGATATGTATAAGCTCTCCTCATACAAGTGGCATAATGGAAACACCTCAAGTTTGTGGCTAGCCTAAGGATGAGGTGAATCTCTAGATAGGGTTAGTTCCATTTATATACCACTTTGGATTGCTATTACACCTAAACTTTGAGGGTGAGAAGGGAGAGAGAAAATTGAAAATAAACTATCTTAAGGGAGGTGATACACCAAATAGATTGATGAATTCAAACTAGCTGCATGTTACACATGAAATCAAGGAGAAATTGAACATACACTCCTTCAATTTGCATCTTCTCACATTAATGTAACATTGTGAGGTTATGGATGAATGTGAAAAGATATGAGGACTAGGCAAGATGCCTTAAATATAAATAATTAAAATACTAACTTAATCAATCCCTGACATTTCCTAGACCCCTTCATATGCCCTACAAGAAGAGGCTTTCCAACTATAAATAGGATGCAAGAATGAGACAACATGTTAAGGAATCCATAGTCTTCACTAAGAAAGATACAACATTTAAGTAAAAAATAATAAAAATATCCATGAAGAGGTAAAAATAAGTAGTCTTATTGATCAAATTGTATGAAAATGAGTAGGCTTCACCATACTCAAGCGGAGTATAAGTTACAACGGCCAAAATGGCTAGTTCTTATAGAACTTGAGAGAGAGAAGAGAAGAGAGAAGTCCAAGTGTTAAAATGACACTTGTCAAGATGAGAGAATAATTTAATTGTACATTAAAAAAGTATATGGGATAAACCAAGCAAGGTCAAGAAGCCCAAGTGTCCATCCAAGTCATTAAACTCTTATAAAGTGGCATGAAATTCCCTTAACTAGCTCAAAAAAACTACCTTCATGATTTGAGCTTTTTTAATTCCTAATAATTAAATAGGAATATTTAAAATGATTAAAAATAATTTTAAGGATTTTATACATGCCTATCCATGCATTGGTTGTAGTATTGGTCACGTGGAATCATTTAAGAATGATCCATCATCATCTACAGTCCAAAAACTCCTCCTTCATGCACCCTGCACACTTGGCCACACATTTATCTTCAATTTTATATGAAAATCAAAAGGAGGGAGTGGATTAAAATTTTAAATACCATACATGTCCTTATAATTATCAATCACACTTTAAAATCACCCCACTTTAAGTTTCCCACCATTCTCACTAGCTTGTCCACTATGTTAGTTTTGACTGGCTTAGATGAAACTATTTATTTGAGAACTTTTTTTGAAGAATTAAATGGAAATTATGGGTTAATAAAAGTCCTAATATTTCCCATAAATTTTATTTCATCTTTATACTCCTCTTATAACCTTAAAAACACAAAAAATGGTTAACAATGCCCTATTTTCACCGTATCCATACAAGCCCATAGAACCAAAAAAGAATTGAGAGTAGCTTGAAGGAGTCCTTTACAAGGTCCAATAATAATCTTAGTCAAACTTGTCCATTATAGTATCTTTATAACTCCATTTTTCCAAACTAATCTTTATAAGGGTTTAACAAGGGTGTTGAGTAGTTTGATCTCTTAAGCATTGTTCATAAAAATGGGACATTGAATTTGCCTAAAAATTTCACTAGATCATAGTATAGGACCTTTGATAGCTCCTGTAAACTTCCCTAGTCTCCATGAAAAGTCTCATGAAATGTGTGAGCATTTGAACATCTCTTATTGAGCTCTTTTCTTCATTTTTTGTAGGCTTAGTGTTGATTTTGAGCCAAAAATGTTTTTCTCAGGGATTTATTTGATTTATAAAAGATTTAATACATCTGATGTACCCCCATATGCATGATTAAATAGGTTTTAGTGATCATATAAATCCAAATATGAAGTTGACCCCCTTTTTGGATGCTAGGCCTAATCCTTGTCTTTTAGGCTTGACTATAACTTTCATGTTCCAGGCCTCCATGCTTAGATTTATTCCTCTATGCCTAGTCTATCATGGTTTTCTAGATATATTCCAACTTCACACAACTCTTTGTGAGGTCAAAACATCCCATGGTTTATCATTCATCACTTTCTCCCCAAACCTACTAGTTTATGCATGAGGGGAAGTACCCTATATCTGAGACAAAATAGAGGAGACTTACCTTTTTATCTTAGACTAATTGACCATTTTATAAGTTTATTTAGGTTTTAAATACCCTCTCCATAAATTTTCAGCCATTGGTCAGGTTTCTAGACCCTCTATTTCCCTCAATTTCCAAGATAAACTGTGCAAGAGATAGACTATGTATAAGGTTTCTCCTTATGGACTATGTGATGCTCCAATGTATTGAAAATTTAGGTTGAATTCATGAATTAGGATTGATTTAGTATAGAAAATACCTAGAGTCCATTAGGATCACTTGGAATTTCTTGGACCCATTTGTTTACTCATTCACTTAAACTTGTACTTTAAAGGGCTAACATAATTATGGTAGCTTGTTAGTGACTTGAGGAAATATATCTTGAATTCCATCATATTTGACCACCTTAGACATTTTTAATCTTGATAAATTATCTCAACCTTTCCTCCAAGCATTAAACAGTCCCTACTCCTTCATACTTTTCCAAAGTGAGCCTTAAACAATTCTGAATTGTAGGTTGTAGGGAGACATTTCTCAATGTACAAACTATCACCTTATGAAGTCTGAGCTTGAGGTATCAATTAATTTTTTATGTTGTCTTTGAGTGTGTGATAACTTTCAAACATTTCATGAAACATTTAAAAACTAATGGAAAACCTCTTTCAACCTTTCAATAACTTGCATCCTTCAAATTTCATCATCACTAAGTACTCAACTGTAGGTGCTCAAGAGTCTTAAGAAGTTTGTGTGTGAGATTATTTTACATTATCAAGGATTATGGAGGTCATAAGGATATTTATGGAATTTTTCCAAGTTAATTTTAAAATTCAAACTTATTTGTACCCTTTTACCTGTACCTTAAGCTCATAAACTAAAAATCCTTCTTGATTGTGATACCCTACCTGTTAGCTTCTCGTAGGTGTTTAATTTATCTATTTGGACTTTGGATATGATGTTTTAATAAAATTATTTAGGATCTAAGCCTACATAGCATTTTATCATAATTTAATTCACCATTAATAATCTAAAATATCACATAACTACCATGTTTAAGCCACTTTTTGAATACCTTGTTGTAGGTGGACATTTTAATAACTAAGTACACTTGTAGAAGTTTCATGAGGACCAAATATAGTAAATGACCCCCTTTGATGATATTAAGATCATAAAATGCTCTCATAACTACTTGGAACATGGTGATAAGGTCAAGACTGCCAACTTTGGATGTAAAGTTGCTTAAAGATTTAGACTTTTGTAGATATTATTGACTGAGTTTAATGCATAAAATGGTAACTTTAGGTCTCTCAATAATCATCTTACCTTAGATATATAACCCTAAAAATACACCATGTATCTTATATAAATTGAGTATATAAGTAATTATCATAAATATTCATAAAATGTCCTTGTAACTCTGCTATGAAATATCATCAAAATGCTAAGGATCTTTGTTTTGTTCCTTTAGGGACTTATGGCCTGAAGACAGTCATTTGAACTTTTGAAGTGATCCTCATCTCCATATTCCAGCCTATCATTATTAATATGTTTATCATGATCCTATAAACATTATATTACTCTAATAAATGGTTCCAATATGTTTCAATTCCTCAAAAAAAACTTCTTAGTTCCCTATAGTGTCACTTGTAGGTGACCATTTTCCTCTTTAGGTAGTAGGTGTGGAATTACAAGCAATGCACATTACCTTTGATATTTTTATGAGATATATTATTATCCAAATTATTTAAAATATCTCCTTTAAACTATCAAGGACCTCTTGAGGGTTTAAAACTTGATTTTCAACAAACTTGGTCTTGTGAGGGCACCTATAGGTGCATGTTTTCATGTATGTAGGCAGTCAGTGAGCATGTTATATGACTGCCATAACATTTTATCCACTAATTGAAAAATCACTTAAACATTACATGTTCTAATAGGATATATAAAAATTATTAAAACTTCATCATACTCTTATGGATGTCCTTTAAACCCTTACAAGCTATGACTAAGGCTGAAAGTTGGATTGGAGCTGACTGAGTATGACTATGGACTAAATGTTGGATTGGAGCATGATGTTATGAGATTAATTATGAAGGAAACGTGATAAAAAAATTATTGATAAATTATTATGGAATTATCACAACCCCCTAAAGCTATTATCAAAGCATGAAATTTTGAACATGGTGAAAAACTGCCTGTTGCATAGAAAAGGGCTTCCTCTTGTAACCTAAGCTATTTTATTCATCAAAACATCATGAAAATTGAAACCAAGAAAGAAAATAATCTAATGATGGATTATAAATCATCTTTAATCAACCTCAATAACTAGTTCATATAAAATTTCTCAAACCAAGACAAAACCTATAGGGTACGTAGATTAGTAGGCATAAAAGTAAAGTCAAATTCATGAGGATGGTTCATGAAATAAAATCCACAATTTTTAAAAATATTTATATGTAAATGAATTTATCTAAGTTTAATTTCACCTCCCCATATTTTTTTATCTAAAACCTTCTTTGTTGGCCATACCAAGTATAAACCTAATAACTGCTTTTGCTTGCCAAGAAGGGTAAAAAAGGAGCATAATAGTTTTGGGTCAAAAATTACACTTATAGAGTAAAAAAAACATGGAAATAAGATTTGAGAAGCTGAAGATACCTTATATGATCATCTTCCATGTGGCACACTTCCCCCTAGGTCGTATAAGTGCCAAACTCTCCTTTTCCCTCAAGAAAACTACCCTTTCTTCTGAAGAACCTATCATAGTTTAGTTAGTTAAGTTTATTAAGACCTATTTAGACACATGGGATGTGACATAATATTTTTGAACCTTCACACTTCCTAATAAATCTATACAACTCATTAAATGCACCTTTTTTGACCTCAAAATAACCCAAAATGACTAAAGACCAAGGCTAGTATAACATTAAATTATAAAAATTAGCCTATAAAACACCTTATGACATCTATATTAGACACATAAAACACCTAAAACCCAAGATTTTACATAGGGGTTCCCCAATTTGACCTAAAAGTCAATTGTTTTCAACACTATCTTATATTACTAACCTAGGGTTAATTTGATATAAACATAGTTTTTGAACAACATGCATAAAAATGCATTATAAACTAGAAATTGGATATCAATAATTTATTGAACAACTAAACTTATGTTTGAGATAACTTAGATAATTATGGCATAATGATCTTTAATAAATATATTATATATTTTATATTTGAGATAGACTACGACCTTGTAGGAAAAAATAACTACAATTAATGAGTAAAGATGCCATACATGGAGGGGTGAACTAGGAGTAATATCATGTAAAGAGAAAGGCTATGGAATTATTTGAATAAGAAATGGTTTTATAAATTAAGGCTTATAAAATTAAAAAAGAGGAGGAAAATAGAAGAGACAAGAGGTGAATTTAGTGACAATTAGAGAAAGCAAGCGAGAGGCGACTTCATCCTTCAGGGAAATCCTTAGAAGGTTTTAAATTCAAATTTCTACATGTAGTATATTTTGAAAAAAAATTAACCAATGAATTAGACTACACTTTAAATTATTAATATTTTATTCTCTCAAAATCTTGGCTGAATATAACTTAGATTTGACAACATGGCTGAGAGCAAAAATGCTTAGTTAAGGTTGTAGGTTCCTAGGCAAATGACCCTTGCAGATTTTAGATTTGGTTTTAGTCCAAGGAAAACTGTTATCAATATATATATAAATATAAATATATAAATATATAAATATAATAACATTATACCTAACTGATTAGTGCTTAATTATATTATTGGATGCATTATACCTTGATGAACAACGTTCTATTTTATGTCTGCATCATACATAGATAAATAACACTATATTATTTATTGTGTTATTCATAGATGAATAGTACTATAATATTGATAACATTTTGAGGGACAACGTTTAAAATTATAGATTTTATTTCATATATATATATATATATATGTTGTCTATATATATATATATGAAATTATGAAATTATATATATATATATATATATGTAACTTTATAAATTGTAGATTACATTATACATATATGCAAACAACATTATCATTTTAGACGATGTCTTAAATATATGAATGGTGTTTAGATTTTGAAGAGATTTATGCCTATTTTATTAACTAAACTATATATATCTATAAACCTAGATACTCCATTTTAATAAGGATGGTATACCTATGCTTTTTCTAAACTACACTTTAGTTATGAACGAAATTATACCCTCTATATACAAAACCATAGAGATCCTAGCAATTTGTTTAAGATATATTTTGAGTACATAGTGGCTACTTGTTTTATTCAGAGTGAATTATAGGTAGTTGTGTGCTTAATTAAATTTTTGAGTGGCTTATGGACTGTACTCCATATACATATATGGATAAGTAATCATGGTTGATTTTAGAAAGAAAATCCAAAAATTATTTGGACTCTTTGTATTAACTTAAACATCAATAATGATGTTTGCAAATAGATAAAAAATGTAAGCTTGACTTCTTTAGCTATTTGAATCTATCTAAATAATTCATATGTATGGAATAATTGAATAAAAGAATTATTATTAAAATTAATACCTATTAAAGGATGTAGATTATCACTTAAGTTATCTAATTAAATACTACTTAAAAACAATACGTGGAGACAACCAAAATACATGGTATACCATGCATACTTTTATTAGTGCATGTCTAGGTATATAGACAAATGGATTAAATAAATGAGCCATTTTATTTATAGTATTTTAAAACCATGTATCATTATACACCCCCTTACTATTAAATATTAAGCTGGAATGTAATGTTGTTGGATGTATGAAATTATCAAATGACATGTTTCCATTGATGTAGTATTTGATTAATATTATTCTTTATGAATTAAATGAATAAGGATTCATTACATACCTTTGGATGGGTTAAATGAATGAATTTGTATATTTACATAAACAACTGACTTAAACTACTATTAGAAATATTTTGATTGGATCATATGGTTGATGAATTAACCAGTATGTTACTTTTGACATGCATGCAATTATAGTCCTTATTTAAAGAATACCTAGATGGTATGATCTTATATAGATAATGTTTTGTTAAATAAGGTTACATATATATATATATATATATATATATATATATATATATATATATATATATATATATATATATATATATATATTCATTTGAGGGACAAAATATAAGATTAAGATTATTTCCATACTTAGTATGTACTCACTTTTGCTAATAGGAAAAATCTAAATAAATATTTAATTTTTATACTATACTATATATGTTTATGTTATATTCAGCATTGATGATGCTAAGTAGGTAGTGAGATGAACTTCACTAGCCTAGGTAACACCACTAGTGCTAGATGTAGATAATCTGATCAAGTGGTGTGTTATGAAATTGATCAATCTGTGTGATCATATGTTATTTGAAAAATTTGGCCAAAGTAATTTTAGATAGACATTTCCATTTCATATGTTTTATTTGTGTGTTATTTGATATCATGTTAGAAACATATTTCCTTTATGATACACATCAAATAGTAGAAATATTACAATACATAGGGTACTCTCATGTCTCTTTGGATTCCTACACCATTTTATCTACCTATCCATGAAGGGAAGGCCATTCCCTGATAGGGGATTGTGTAGGGGATCGATGGTCTGTGGTTGGTATGGAAAAGTTCTCGGATGATGTTTTCCCTTCCCATTTTAGTACTTACCTAGAGACTACACTTGAGATTATCAGTGATACATGAGTTAGTTTGACTTGAGCTCCAAAGAGGTTGGTATCTATTTATTGTATTAAGACCAAATGCCTCAAGAAAATGTAATTATAAAATATTTGTTATATGTGAACAATAATTGTTTTATTATTAGACCAGTTGTGGTTGAGTCCTAATGTATTTACTTTATTTGTAGTTTTAATCAGTTATATTGTATTCAATTTTTGGATTTGGAATAGTTATTGTTATAGGTTATTGTTTAGATAAGTTTTTAAGTATTTTTCTGTGGAGTGAATGTTAAGTAATTGATTAAATTTTTTTTATTGCATTATTCTAAGTACATCTTGAAGGGTTGTAACATTATTATTATTTTATTATCCTAAATATCCCTATCCTAAAGTTTAAATTATTTACCATTAGCCACCTAATAATTTGTTTTTAAAAATTACCATTTTACTTCTCTAACCACGTAAATCTATTTACAACCTAGGAAATACATAACTGTTAACCAACGTACCCACATATAACCCCATCCTTAACAACTTGACACATAATCTCAATTTTTTTTAGTTGGAACAAAGCAAATTTAGATTAAACCATCTATTTCTAAAAAAGGTGAATCATTGTTGATTATCTGATAATCAGTGTTGATTATCCTAATTGACATCAATATATTTGTACTTAACCAATCCTTTAGCTCAAGGATTGTGAAGTTTGATTCTTGGAATTCTACTCAAATTTTTTAGGATAATTAAAGAGACTATTAGCATTACTCTACCAAAATTCTGCCACACCCAATCCATATATGCCATCATGAATTTAAAGGATAACATACACCTATGGGAAGAAATTCATCCTACCAACAACTTGGTTCAAGGTAAGTATAATTATTTATTTCATCTATTGTTTATACTCCTATTAATTATTGCTTATCCCCCTCTTAGAAAGAACATAAATCCTCATTTTTCTTATCAATATCCTCTGTCATCCTATAATTTCTATAGACACCTAAAAATAGCCACCAATGGCTTCATACCATATTTTAGACTGATTCTTGCCAACCTTTACAAATTAAGCCTAAGAATCACTAAATGTCTCAAATTTAGCTTCATAACATGAAATTTGGCCTATAAACCTATTAAATGGGGTAACTGCACACATGAATTAATTAAAATCTTGTAAAGTACTAAAAATCCTAAACAAAATTAATTAACATGCAAAGTCAAATTAAATGCCTAATTGAATCATCCATGAGAAATTAATGAATTATAAAAAAAGGAAATTCAAAAATCAATAATATTCCAAGAATTCATAATTACCTTTTTGTGAGTTGTCAAATATCCTAAAATATCTCAACATGCCTATTCATTTCTAATCATGACCATTTGACATCTTTTAACTCTATTGGGGTTAATTAACTCACTAAGGTTAGGTTTGAACCCATTCCAAATATCTAACTACACTCTAACTCACCTTGGGTTGGGGTTAGTTTCTAAACCTATAAATAAAAGCCTAGACCTCTTTATTTGGGGAGATTGAACATAATAGATTTATAATGATAGTTTTAGAACAAGATTGCATGACAATAGTGTTATAATGCCAAAATCACAAGCCAAGCCTCAAGCATAACCTACATCAATCATAAGCTAAGCCAAAAATGGTGCCAAGGAGAGAAGGAGATAGCCAAGCTCTATTGACACAAACTTCTTGAGCACAAGCTAAATAAGCCAAACAAACATATCATTTGGAGCATTAAAGGAATGTAAGGAATTTGTATGTTCTTTGCATTTTTAGTTAAGCTTTGACATTTGTTGTTTATTCACTAAGCTCCCCCTATGATCTAGGCATAGAGGTGTTAAACTTGTTAGTGTGTTTATTCCATTTTTTAATATGAAAACTAACACTTGATCTAACGTCCTCTCCATTGTCAAATTTTTAGCATAAAAAATGGCATGCCTAGTGGGATAATGAGCACCCATGTACAAAGGAGACAAAGATGCAACTCATAGATCATCAAATAGATGCTTGAATATCTTCAAAAGTATAGTTTTAGATTTGTTTTTGTTATATTTTTAATTTTAGAATTAACTTAGATCTACATAAAGACTGAGATCAGTTGGCCTAATTGACATCAGTTCTACCAAACCATCATCAATTGTACATAATTGAGGTCAGTTTTGTGTGACCACCATTGATTGGTATGTAGGGTAAAACATAATTCAAAAAAAATAATTTTAAATATTTTTAATAGTCCAAATTATCATTATCATTTAAACTCTCTACTTAATCACTGTGTTTTAGGTTTCAAAGAGTTTTTATCATCTTTTAAGATAACTTAACATTTTTATCTCATGTTGGTTTTACCTTCGGGTTCTAATTTATTATTTTTGGGAAACTAGGGTCTAGTTCCTAAACAATAAAGGGTCTAAAGTAAAGTGGAAAATGTAACTAAATGTATTAAAATGTATATTTATATTAATTTAATCAAATTAATTATATAGGGAAAGAAGTAAACTTATCTAAAAAAATAGGCAAAGACAAATGATTGAGGGGCTAAAAATTATTCTGCAAAACTAGGAAGATGTCAAGAACTTGGGATTATATTTCATTCGGTGAAAGGATATAAGCACCAAAATAAGACACCCTAGGGTTTGATACTATTATCCTTTTCTACCACTTTTGTCCAAACTACTCATGGAGACCTAAGTTTTCTAGGTTTTATCCACTATCTATGTGTGATCCTATTTATGAAATTTTAGAGTTTGAATGTTGATATAACTCTTTATAAGGCTATTTCAATCTTCAAAACCCTAGGTTTATCTACACACACAAAAAAAATACATCAAAAGTAAAAGGAAGAAAAACTGGGTTAGGGGAAGTATGATTGCATGATCTAGAACCCCTACTATCCTGATCATTACCTAAATTAACCCTCAAGCTAGGGTCTATGATCTAATGTAGTTTTCCCTTAGGGAATGTGCATAATCAACACACACGATAGATGTAAGAATGAAATTTTACCTGGCCACTTCTTTGATCAAGTATGCAAATCTATGTGTGATGTAGAATGCTAAGCTATACTATTGTCTGATTTTTAATTATGTACTATGCCAAAATAGTAAGTTCTAGATATAAAATGCCTTGTGAAGTCCTTTATATAGGAGATTTTTTGTTTTGAATTTTTGAACTTTATTCATATTTGATTGGCATTGGAAAAATAAATAAAACTTAAGGATGAAGCTAAGAAGGGTTTAGGACTCATTAAGTGAAGTAAACTAATTGTTGGGACTCAAAATGCGATTGGATATGAGTGCTAAAAATGGACACCCTAAGGTCCAACACTATAGTCTAATCCTACCCCTTGTATTATATAAGCTTAAGTCCTAGGGGGATGTAATTAACAAGGGAAACAGTGTTTGGCTGAACTAGAATGACTATCTCAAAGACTACATATGATTGAGAATAATAAAAAAAGTGATTTAAGCATGAACCAAGACCAAGATAAGTAAAATAGAAGACATGGATAATGTGAACAAGGCTCATATTCTCCAGTTAGAATCTCCTATGAAAGGACTATGAAAAGATGTGATATGTTTGGTTGTTTGACCAATTTAGGGTGTATACATTTACCCCCTTTTATTCTAGTGATTCAATGAAATGAAGTACTAGAGTAAAATAAAGAAAATAAAATATGTACCTGAACCTACCTACATGGAGATGAATGTGTTGCAAAGGATCCAACTCACTTCCTAGCCAGGGAAGTGGATAGAGAGCCAAATAGTTCCTTAAAAAAGAAAGAATCCTTGAAATAGGTAGCCCCTATACTAAATCTAGAAGTGGAATCTGTATAACATGGAGAAGGAGTGCTTTGCTGCCCCCTATCTAAATTGACTGAAGATGAGGAATGATCAAAGGTCTAAAACCAAAGTTTATCATCTATCCCACACAAACTCATGTAATCTATAATGTATGTATAAAATTTGTATGTTGTGAAGAGGAAAATTTGTCATGCCCACACCCTAAATATATGAACTAGAATTGAGAAATGCTTAGAGGCCCAAAACCAATGTCTATCCTCTATCCCACACAAACTCATGTAGTCTAGTTATAGGTAATATAATGGGATAACCAGTATAGATAGTCATGTGGTATAATCTGGTGACAACTTGGGTATTGATGGGTGTAATTTGAAAATATGGTCAATGTGCAAGAAGAGAATGGCATGTCTTGCCATTCCATCTATACAATCTTGAGTGATGAAGAACATGAACATTTGTGCCATGCCCCCAAGTTTGGTATGTGAGTGATGCATCTATATAATCTATAAATCTATATAACCACATGTGATATGACCTATCATGCCATACCCTATGTGCAAAATTAGAGATCAAAACACTATGCTTTACACTATGCCTATAGTTTGCTCTCTGGTCTTGTAACTATGTCATGATGTATGAAGTTGTATGTGTGAGACATGTAATAATGTACATGCCCCAAATTCTAGTATCTAAGTCTCAATCTATATCAAAGTCACTATGAATCCATATAATCTAAATCACTCTATCTAAATAGTCTATGTATCTATAAACTAAAATCATTGTGGATCCATATGATCTAAACCACTATATCTAAATAGTCTATGTATCTGTAAACTAAAGGTATATCCATCTAAATGTCCTGATTAATGTTGAGTGACCCATGTAATTTGAATCATTTTATATCTTGACTGATCTAAGTTGAATCTAATAATTTGACTATTGGATGTGTATGAACCATGGTGTATCCACCTATGAAAGTGGATGGGCATGTTGGGTAAGTGTAGAAATAGGAATAGTAGGAATGAATCCCCCCTTTTGGGGAGAGGGATTAAATTTGTGATAGAGGAGTTTGAGTCAAAATTGATGACTAGTAGGATAAGTATAAACAAGGCTAGCTTGTTGTGAATAATTTGATAGGTTGTTTGATTGATTAGATTGAGTTATTGAAAGTGGACCAAGTTTTGATTAGTGAGGACTAAGGCATGTGTCTAAGTATAAAAGGTATATAGAGATGTTTATGTTATAGTAGGTAGATAATGTAGTGAGAGAGAAAGTATTGCATGATGTTGAAGTTATCATTGTCATGATTCTATGGAAGCAAACGGTTTGAAAAATGGTATTACAGGGTTCAAGTTATGGGCAAAATGGTATATTGAATTGATTGAGAGAGTTAAGTAATATAGGAAATTAGATTGATTCTTGATTCATTTATGCATTGACTAGGTTGAGATATTGAGCTCTAGAGCGAGAGATATGTTAAGGAGATAAGCACCTGCCATGACCTAGTTTGAGTAATTGGTAGCCCAAATTGAGGTTGGTGGTGATGTTACACTAGTAAGCAGCTGAAACACTTGATGTTTGTATATTTTAAAGCCTATTTTTGTTGTTTTTGAGATATTTAAAGTGTCCAAGGAAAATTTTCACTAGTTCTAGCACTCCTATCTAGGAGTCAATGCTCCTATCCTAGGTTTAGTGCTATTATCCAAGTTCCAACACTCCTATCCAGTGTTGTTATCCTTTTTGCAGTGCTATTGTCCACTAACCCTATTTTTTTGAGAGTTTAATTTGTTACCTATTGTTGCATTGCTTGGTTATTTACTTGATATGGTTGACTGATATATATGTTATTTATAGTGTTTTCAAGGTGAGGTGGATGAGAGAGTTTTATAGGGGCTAGGTGATGGAGACTTGAGGCTATTACCATTATCTATTGATGAGAGAGCTATCATAGATAGGGTAGGGTTGGGTCATATATATGACCTAGGCATAGTGTAGTGGGATAGGTATCTGATTACTACCTTGTGTGAGAGGTGGAATGTAGATACATGTTCTTTCTAGCTTCTTACAAGGGAAATTACTATGACTTTGGAGGATGTGTATCACATTTTTCATTTACTAATTAGTGGATGACATGTGACATTCCAAGATAACATGGGTGTTGATGCTATTGATTATGTATCCTTATATTTTATTGGTGTGACCTTAGGTATACATTAGATAGGGAGTGATAATGATGTATTATTTTCAATTATTGTGTAGTCTAGTGTTCCAGGCTTGCAGAAGTGGTTGGCTATTTTATTATCCTAGTTTGTTACTATAGATGGGAGTAGAGTATCGATTGCATATAAGATGCATATGATTATGCATAGTTTAGAGGTATATGTCACTATGTTCTCATGGGGTAGGATTATGCTTACCCACCTATAAAAAGGATATTTATAGGTTAACATAAGAAGCATTTAGTGGTGGTATGAATGTAACTACCTTATTGCATTATTGGGATTATGAACACATAGTAGTTGTGTGAATAATTGGATTACCTAAGATAGAGTAGGCACCTCCATAGTCATTTAGAGAATGGTGGATGATTACATTGGCTATCTAGTCTCTTAGGATGGACAATTATAGAATATTTTTTGACCAATTAGTGGCTCATGACATCATATAGAGGCCCTATAGAGGATTTCTTGGGTGCGCTGAGGATGGAGTGTAGTTATGATATATGAGGGTCAATTATTGGAAACATGACCACTAGGTTGGAGTGTAAAAGCACTTTCATTATGAACATGTGACTAGATAGTTTGGGGTATCATAGGATGTTCCCCCAACAACATGGGTGTGGGTAAGGAGTGCACAAGCACTAGTGAGGGTAGGAGCTCATGTGAAGGCTGTTGAGGCTAAGATAGCACCATTAATTTTAGATGCATGGGATGTGAATATAAATATTCTTGATGTGGATGATGTTGGATGTATAGATGCATACACTGCATGGTGGATGAGGTATAAATTTTCTCCATTATATCTTTTTGATAGAGGGGATGATCTTATTGAGTTATGGAGCTAAAAGCTTCATTGGTGTGCAAATGTGGAGGTTGCCGAGTTACAGAGTAACTGACATCAGTCAGGCCAACTGACATCGGTTATCTTCAGCTACACAATAATCGACATTGGTTAGATAGGAACCGACATCTGTCACCTGTGCATTTCCAGAATTAGACAACGTTTCTAATTCTAGGAGAACAACTAGTTTGCATGTAAAGACTAATTTTAGTCTTGAGTCTGTGTTTCTAATTATTGTTTGGTTTGGGATCTATTTAAGAGACCCATGGTGCTGTATTGTAATGTGTGTAGAAGAGCAAGATCAGTTGATCTGCGGGGTAGCAAGATCAAGGAGATCTGCAAGTGTTTCAAGGTGTGAGCAAGATCAAGTAAGATCTGCAAGGTGCAAGATCAAAAAGGTTTGTGGGGGTCAATGTAGGCAAAACAACCATTGAGTTGATTGTCACAAGGACTTGGAAGGCAGACAATAACAACCATTGGGTTGATTGTCACTGGAGGGAACAACTTAGTGTTGAGTTGGTTGTAATTGATTGAGAGAGAGAGAGAACTCTTGAGGGAGAATTACTAGACACCCAAGAGGTGTGGGAAGAAGAGATTTCTTCATTGTATTTCCTTCTAGAAGAGTGTAATACAAGATTGTATTGTTTTCTTGTATCTCTTATTCTTTGTTGTTTCTAAATTCTAGTTACTTATTACTTTTGGTTTAATTCTGTGTTTAGTTGCTTATACAAAAGTAATCAATTGTACTCTATGGAGGATCCTAACAGTTGGTATTAGAGCTAGGATCACTAACAAGTGGTAGAGCGGGTTAGTGTTTTTTGATTACAGGTTCACTCTCAGGGGTTTTTGATTGAGTGGGAGTAAAGCAATGGCAAAAGAAAGTAAACTAAGAATGGAGAAATTCAATGGCAATAATTATCAATTATGGAGGATGCAGATAGAAGATTATCTATATCAGAAAGATCTGTACTTATTATTGGGTGGGGTTTCAAGTAAGCCCACATATATGCAAGATGAAGAATGGAATGTTCTTGATAGAAAGGCTCTGGGATCTATAAGGTTGAGCCTGGCATCGTCTATGATTTCCAACTTATCACAGGCAAAGACAATGGTAGAGTTAATGGATACTTTGGCAAATTTATATGAAAAACCCTCAGCTTTTAATAAGGTATTTCTTATGAAGCAATTATTTACTTTTCAAATGCAGGAAGGTGGATCGGTATATAGTCATGTTAGTGATTTCCATGGATTAATAAATCAGTTAAATTCAGTCAAAATATTTTTTGATGATGAAATTAAGGCTCTCTTAATCTTATGCTCTTTACCTAAAAGTTGGGATAGCTTGGTAATGGCAGTTAGTAATACTGCGTCTGCTTCAAATATCTTGAAAGTTGATGATGTTGTTAGTGTAATCTTGAATGAAGAAATTCACAAGAAAAGCACAGGGGAAACATCAGGTAATGCTTTAAGTGTTGAAATTAGGGGAAAGCAAAGAGAGAAGGTCAAGCAAGGGAAATCAAGGTCAAAGATAGGTAGTAGATCCAAATCCGGAAATGAAAGAATAACCTACTAGAATTGTGGAAAGAAAGGACATGCAAAGAAAGATTGTTGGTTGAAAGAAGATTAGCATGAAGGTAATAAAGAAGCAAATGATGTAGGTATTGTTGCATAGGATGTTCTTATGTTTTCTTTGGATAGTCAGGTAGAATCATGGGTTTTAGATTCTAGTGCTTTTTTCCATGCAACCCCAAATAGAGAATTTTTCAATGATTATGTCCATGGAGACTTTGGAAAAGTTTATTTAGGGGATGGTGAGCCTTGTCAAATTGTTGGCAAAGGAAAAGTGCAGCTGAAATTGTAGAATGACAACACATGGGTGTTGAAAGATGTCATGCATGTACCCATCCTAAAGAGGAATCTAATTTTTGCAGGAAATTTGGGTGATGAGGGTTGCACAGTAACTCTCACAGCTGAATCTGGGAAAGTTTCCAAGGTTGCACTTGTATTAGCAAGAGGTAAGAAAGTAGGTACACTTTATCTATCTACTTGTATTACTGATTATCCTTCTATTTTATCTACTTTAGATGTAGATGCAAAGATGTGGCACTGTAGGCTTGGTCACATGAGTGAGAAGGGAATGCATGTTCTTAATTCAAAAGGTAAGCTTTCAAATTTGATAAATCTAGATTTCTGTGAGCATTGTATTTTTAGGAAATAGGAGAAAGTGAGGTTTCTAAAAACTAGGTCAACAAAGAAGAAGCATAGGTTAGAGCTTGTTCATGCAGACATGTGGGGACCAGCTCAGGGAGCTTCTATTGGAGGATCACAGTATTATGTTTCTTTCATTGATGATGCTACAAGAAAGGTATGGGTTTATTACATAAAGTGGAAATCTAATGTTTTTGACACATTTGAGAAATGGAAAGCCTTGGTTTTCAAGGAGAAGGTGATGGACAGTGATCAGCTCAAGAGGCTAAATAATTCTGAGCAGGGCAATGTTGATTTAGACAAGGTTATGATCCAAAATGAGCTCATGGGTAAAAATCATCACTCACAAGAAAACATAGACACTGACATCGATCAGTTAGAGACTGACATCGATCAGGCAGGAACTGATGTTGGTCCAGTGGAGACCAAAGTTGGTGATGTCAGGTAGGTGGGAACCGACATTAGTTGGGTGGTAACTGATGTCGATCAAGTCAGTTAGGTGGAATTGACATCGATCAGGTGCAGACCGAGAGATGACCAAGATCGATCATTATTAGAATGAAATTTGGGTAGACAACAAGCTATCAATGAGTCTCAAATGCCCATGAGGAGGTTTGAAAGGGTAAGTAAACCTCAAATTCATTATTCCCCTTCTTTATACACTTATTGCTCACTGATGGTGGAAAACTAGGAAGTTTTGAAGAGGCAATGCAGGTAGAATCCAAGAAATAGTGGGAGCATGGCATGAATGAGGAAATTGATTCCTTGGATGAGAACCAAATGTGGGATTTGGTAGAGTTGCTAACTAGAAAGAAAGCACTAAAAAATGAATGGATTTATAGGTTAAAGAAAAGAGAGAATGGACAAGTGAGACATAAAGCCAGGTTATATGGTCTTAAGCAAGCTCCAAGACAGTGGTATTTGAGGTTTGACAAGTTTATGATAGAGCATGGCTTTAGTCAATGTCAATGTGACCATTGTGTTTATTTTACTAGATTGGATAATAGTAGCTACATTATCGTGTTACTGTATGTAGATGATATGCTTGTTACAGGTTCACACATGTAAGGAATTATTGAGCTAAAGGTAAAATTAGCTCAGACATTTGCCATGAAGTATTTAGGAGCAAAAATCCTTGGCATGAGTATTTCTAGAGATAGGAAAAGTCACAGGTTGATTTTGTCTCCAGAGGATTATGTGAATAAGGTAGTGGAGAGGTTTAATATGCAGGATGCAAAATCGGTAAGCACTCCTATGGTTGGATAGTTCAAGCTGAGCAAAGAATAGTGTCCTAAATCACATAATGAGGTTGAGTACATGGTATGTACTAGACCTGATATTGCCCAAGCAGTGGGAGTTGTTAGCAAGTTTATGGCCAATCCAAGAAAGAAGCACTAGAAAGTAGTTAAGTGGATTCTCAGATATCTAAGAGGGACCAATAGCAGGTATTTATGCTATGCAAGGTCAAACACTTCTCTACATGGGTATTTAGATTTGGATATGGTAGGTGACTTGGATGGCAAGAGAAGAACCACAAGATATGTGTTCACTGTTGGTGGAATGGCGGTTAGCTAGATTTCAAAGTTGCAGAAGGTTGTTGCAGTCACATAGGCTAGCAAGGAAATGATATGGATGACTTGGTTCATGAAATAGTTGGGAAAGGAGTGAGAGAGTTGCAGATTGTATAGTGATAGTCAAAGTGCAATTCATTTGGCAAAGGATTTAGCCTTTCATTCAAGAACCAAACATATACAGCTTAGGTACCACTTCATTAGATAGGTATTGGAGGATGGTTAGTTGAAGCTGGAAAAGATCCATACAGATAAGAACCCTACAGATATGTTAACAAAGCCGGTAACAAAAGAAAAGTTGAATCTTCATTCAACTTTTGTTGGTCTTCAAGATTGAACTTAAAGATGGAGATACAAGCCAAAAATAAATTAGAGGATGTTGCTGTACAAGTATAAGTACAAGTGCAACTATTTATTTCCAAGTGGGAGATTGTTGAGTTGTGGAGCTAAAAGCTTCACTAGTGTGCAAATGTGGAGGTTACTAAGTTACAGAGTAACTGACATTAGTTAGGCCAACTGACATTAGTTATCTTCAAATACACAGTAACCGGCATCAGTTATGGTTGGCCGGCATCAGTTAAACAGGAACCGACATCGGTCACCTATGCATTTCCAGAATTAGACAGTGTTTCTAATTTTAGGAGAACAACTAGTTTGCAGGTAAAGACTAATTTTAGTATTGAGTATACGTTTCTAATTATTTTTTGGTTTGGGATATATTTAAGAGACCCATTGGGATGTATTGTAATGTGTGCAAAAGAGCAAGATCAGTTGATCTATGGGGTAGCAAGATCAAGGAGATCTGCAAGTGTGCCAAGGTGTGAGCAAGATTAGGTAAGATCTGCAAGGTGCAAGACTAAGAAGGTTTGTGGGGGTCAATGTAGGCAAAACAACCATTGAGTTGATTGTCACAAGGACTTGGAAGGTATGCAACAACAACCATTGGGTTGATTGTCACTGGAGGGAACAACTCAGTGTTGAGTTGGTTGTAATTGATTGAGAGAGAGAGAACTCTTGAGGGAGAATTACTGGACACCCAAGAGGTGTGGGAAGAAGAGATTTCTTCATTGTATTACCTTCTAGAAGAGTGTAATACAAGATTTTATTGTTTCTCATATCTCCTATTCTTTGTTGTTTCTAAATTCTAGTTACTTATTACTTCTGGTTTAATTCTGTGTTTAGTTGCTTATACAAAAGTAATCAATTGTACTCTATGGAGGATCCTAATAGATCTTAGGTATGAGGATCTTGATCCAATCTAGATGATGGGAGTTAAACAATGATTGTATTTTAATTATGTATGAATTGTTGATTTAATTTGATTTGAAAGTGTATATCTAATGTAGTGTTGTACTTTTCATGTAGATGAAGTGAGAGTTGATCAAGATGAAGCATAGGCTAGGGTAAGAAGTGGAGATGATGAATATTGGGAGATCGCCATTGAGTCAACACTTTGAGAGCTGACATGACATGTAGCTAATGTTGTAGTGGAGGAGGTTTTTATAGAGTGAATGATATTTATAGCTAGTGTTCATGCTCATTTGTTTGATAGGGCTAATATAGTGATAGCTACATATGTTAGGGTAGTGGGAGAGAGAGATGAGCTAAGGACTAAGCTGGATAGGCATAGGATACCCACACCTAATTTTGGATTGATGAGTATAAGGATTATGGATTAGTACACATATATTTAGAGGTGATATGTGGAATTACATAGGGAGCGTGGTCATCTATTGGAGTGAGAGAGTCATCATAAGAGGCATGTATTAGCTCAAGAAGGTGTGGGGTCATCAAGTGCTAGGTTGGACTATAGGACTAATACTAGAAGAGAGAGTGAGGGATTGATGCCCATTCATGATTGATTGTTTTTGATGTGATGTATATGTTTTGAAAACTTTGTTATATATATGTATGTTGGTTTGATTTTGAATTTGGGCCTATTGTGTTATGGATTTTGGAATATATTGGTATATTTATTGCAAATGGTTGATTACAAATAGTTGATTTAACATTGATGTTGAGGTTGCATATGTTTTTAGTAAAATGGTATTTGGGATATGTGATTTGATTATTGTTGATAAGTGTGATGTTATTTTCAATTTTGAATTATATGTGAGTAAATTTTTTTTGTTTTATAATTTATACATTGATTTGATAAAGTGAGTTGGTTTAAGATTGGTAAAATGGGATATTGGTAATATCAGGATTTGGCTAGAGATGGTTATTTGGAACTAGGAATATTAGATAGTTAGTAAAAGGGGATGTAAGATAGCATTCTATGCATATTGCTTCCCTGAGAGTGGCTCAAGAATGCAAATTTTGGCCCTTTGGCTCCATTATTGCCCTACTAATTAAAGATATGAACTGATACTAGTATGAAATAGTGTTGTATCACTCTATGTTGTATCACTATCTAAACCTTGATGGTCAACTAAACAAGTGCCCATATTACTCATGCTATGTAAGAACATACACTATATTTGATATTGTCTACTATGCACTAATTATAGCTATACATGGAGACTCTTCCAAATGTAACCTTATTATATGTGTAAATGAAACTATATGCTATGAAGAATGCTCATCTATCCATAATCATAGTGGATTTCTAAAATAAATAATACACTATGGTCTCTGTTGTGATGCACATGACCAAGTAATAGATCGAGCTAGAACTATAACCTATGATGGGGCCTTGTGTAATCTCAATCATAGTAGGTTGATATATGAAATGGGTCCCTGAAAGCTTGGATATAGTGAATATCTCTTTGGAGTAGTAATCTATGACGTAGGTTCATATAATCTTAATTATAGTAGGTTTCTATGTGAGATAAGACCCAAAAAACTTGATCATAGTGAATATCTCTCTAGAATGGTACTCTACTGTGGTGCCTATGATTGTGTTAGATATGTATATATAACTGCATTATGTACTCCTTTGACTATATTTCTATATATAGGTTACTTTTATTGTACTATTTTCCAAACCTTCTGAATAGGTGGAATAGGAGATCTCTTATGAGGCTCTGTCGTAGAAGCTGCATTACTCTCATGATGAGCAATCAATGATTCTGATGAAGAAATGTCTTAGGATAACTCAACTATGGAGGAATGAGGTCTAAGAATCCATGATGGATGATAACTCATTTCCCCCTATGTGAATGCTATAATGTCATTATCAACACATCTATTAATGCAATCCATAAGCCCATAACAATCATTATCTTTGTGTCCATGGATATGATGATAGTTAAAAAGGGTCGATGTGGCTATCTATGTAAGAGATGTGAATATTTTTGATGAGTGTAAGGTAATGTGATTAACCTCTTATCTAGTAGTGATGATAATATGACACATGGGATATCCCTCTCTGAATCAAATTATATCGGTGTCTTATTATTCTCTGTAGTTCATACTATAGGTTGTGCTTTGAAGACTAGCTCTCTATTTTTAATTGGTTGCTTTTTTGGTTGTGGTATCCTATATTATTTAAGACATGGTGGATGCTGAGTGTTAGGTGCTATAGATGGAGGTGCGATTGTGAAATCTAGAGTAATTTGATCAACTGAATCTACCTCAATCAATCCCAATTTGTTTTCTAAGGCTAGAAATGTATAGCCTAAGTGCCTAAAAGAGAACTCTATCTGATATAATAGATGCTCAAGGAGAGGTTAGAAAATACCTTTTATAAAGATATGAAGAATCTATAAATATACTGGTTTGTAGATCAAACTTAGCATGTGAGTCTTGCATCGTAAAATATAATCACTAACTGGTTCTAAAGTATTTTGATGTAATCTAAAAAGTTTCTCATATGTAACATGAGGGCCCATGTTTGCTATGTAATATCTAATAAATGATTCCTTTAAGTCATCATATGTGTGCAAGGAGCCAATGAGGAGTAGATGAAAGAACTAATTATATGCTTACCCTACTAATGTCTAATGGAACAAATTCAGTATAATTAAAGGACTTGCATGAGATGGTAAAGCCTTCTAAAAATCTTAAAGGTGTATGAATGGATCTCTAGGTCCATCAAAGAGAGGCAATGATGGTATCTAAAAATCCTTAGGCAATAAAGCTTTTACATATGTCTTCGAAAGAGGCTTACCATATAAGTCATTGGCATCCATCCAAGACTTATAAGACTTATTTTTCAAGGTAAGGAGATGTACTTGGTGTTGTAATTCACCAACTACATGCATCAAATACATAAGTTCCTGGTATGGTATATTATCATCTTGAAGTGGTTCATTTAATAATTGAATTTGATCATTAATTTTAGCCATAGGAATGCTACACTTAGAAATTGGATCATAGAGAGGGGGTGTGCTCACTTGAACCTTTGGAGGAATGGTAACTTAGACCTTAGTAGAGGAATGTGGGATACCATTTTCATTAGGTGAAGAGTGAGAAATAGGTGCTACTGTAGTAGGGGGTGGCTTGCGAGATTCATTGGTATCTTTATGTTTTAGTGAATTAAATTCTAATTGAGTATAAAATATGATGTTATTATTGACATATGCATTATTTGAAATAGAATTATGCATAGTGGAAATAAATTTGGTAGTGCATTATGTTTGAAATGAGTGAGAGAAGAGTTAGAAACATGAGATACATTTTATTATTCATTATATAAATAATAATAATCATTATTCCATGCATTATCATAATCAAAATTTTGCTCATAGTCAGTCTCATTTTCATATTCATTTGCATGTTCAATATCATACTCATTATCACTTCCATTGTCACTAGGGAGAGGTGTAAGAGAAGAATTTAATTCTTTTATAATATGTAATAAATTATAATGTGAATTTGGAATATTATGTACATCTATGTTATCCATGGATGGAGTGCATGAATTATTTTCATTTACAATATGAGAATTAAGAGAAAGAGAGTTATCATTTAGGCATTCTTTTGATAAAGTAGAGTTAAGAGCATGAGATGGATCATTTTAACTATGCATTGGAATTTTAATTCTATTAAATTTATATTATTGTAATTTGAATATAGAAGTAGAAAAAGAAAGAGAGAGATTAGGTTCACATGGAAGCAAATTATCACCAATAAGAGGTTCACTTGGAAGTGCATGACTAATTTGTTCATTTTGTGCATTGTACATAGGAGAATGAGGTGAAAAGTACCTTTCAAATTTATCAAAATTATTTTCTTTAGAAGAGAGAATAAAAGAGATAGGTTTGAGAGAAGAAGATACATCTACTTTTCATTCACTATCACATTAACATGTAACATCATATTCCTCATTACAATAATAGTAATTATCTTCATTGTAAATAAAATCATTTTACACATTTTTAGCTAATGTGAAATTTTACAATTGTGTCCATTCATTGTCATAATTATGAAAAAAAATTAGAAATTGATCTATAAGATGAGAGGGAAGAAGTGCCTTAGTGGCCATTTTATTTCTTTCACCAAAGATAATATGTAAAAGTACTATTAAGTAAATAAATTGAATAATAACTACTAAGAGATTTCAAAAATATTTTTGACAATCCAAATGATCTGCAAAGAATTCAAAATATTTTTAAAAAAGTTTCAAGGAAGGAAGGCTTGGGGTTTGAGGACATAGTTTGAAAATCTAGGGTTTTGGGTTGAGCTTTTATAATTTTTTGAAAAATATTAAAATAATTTAGATTCTAAAATAAATTTGAATAAATTAAATTCACAAAAATTTATATAAAAATTAGAAATTTCAAATTGATTTTTGTCACAAAATAACTACCAACATAGAGATATTTAAAATATTTTTGACACTCCAAACAATTCATAAAATTTTCAAATTTTTATCTAAAAATTGTAAGGGATGGAGGCTTGGGGTTTGAGGACCTAGTTTGGAAATCTAGGGTTTTGGGTTGGGGTTTTAAATTTTTTGAAAATTATTATAATAATTTAAATTCTAAAATAGATTTGAATAAAATAAATGCACAAAAATTTATATAAAAATCAAAAATTTGAAATTAAATTTTTGCAAAAAATAACTACCAACATAAAGATTTTTAAAATATTTTTGACACTCTAAACAATTTATAAAAATTCCAAAAATTTTATCAAAAAATTGTAACGAAGGGAGGCTTGGGGTTTGAGGACCTAGCTTGGAAATCTAGGGTTTTGAGTTGGGGTTTTAAATTTTTTGAAAATTATTAAAATAATTTAAATTATAAAATAAATTTGAATCAAATAAATGCATACAAATTTATACAAAAATTATAATTTTAAAATTGAGTTTTTTCACAAAGTATGAAGGAAAAACCCTAAGTGTACCTACGGTTTTTAAGTTTTATTCGAAGTAAGTTAGGTTCACCAAATGTTTTGTTATTTTTGGGAAACTAGGGTCTAGTACCTAAACAATAAAGGGTCTAAAGTAAAGGGTAAAAATGAAATTAAATATAGTAAAACATAGAATTATATCAATTTAATCATATTAATTATCTAGGGAAAGAAGTAAACTTATCTAGAAAAATAGGCTAAGATGAATGATTTTGGGGTTGAAAACTATTTTGAAAGATTGGGAAGATATCAAGAACCTAGGACTATATTTCATTTGATGAAAGGATAGAAGCACTGAAACAAGTCACCCTATAGTCCAGTTCTATTGTCCTTTTCTACCACTATTGTCTAAACTACTCACGGAGACGTAAGTTTTTTAGGTTTTGTCTATTATCTTAGTGTGATTTTGTCTATGAAATTTTGAAGGCTGAATATTGATAGAAATCCTTGTAGATATATTTCAATATTAAAAACCTTGGGTCTATCTACACACATGGAACAACAAATACATAAAAAGAAAAAGGGGGAAAAATTAGGTTAGAGGAAGTATGATCGCATGATCTAGAACCCTTACTGTCCTAATCGCTACCTTTATTAACCCTCAAAACAGGGTCTCAAATCAAATTTAGTTCTCCCTTGGGGAACATGCATAATAAAAATGCATGATAGATGCAAGAATGAACTTTCACCTAGGCCTTTCCTTGATCAAGCATACAAATCTGTGTGATGCAGAATGCTAAGTTATACTATTGATTAATTTTTAATTATGTACTATGTCAAAGTAGTAAGTTTTAGATATAAAATGCCTTGTGATATCCTTTATATAGGAGAATATTTATTTTGAGTTTAGGAACTTTATTCACATTTAGCTGACATTATAAAGACAAATAAAACTTAAAGATGAAGCTAAAAAGGGTTTAAGACTCATTAAACAAGGAAAAATGATCATTAAGACTCAAAATGCCATTGGACAAGAGCACTAGAAATGGACACCCGAGGGTCCAACACTATAGTTCAATATTAGTTCTCTTATCCTATAGGATTAGTACTTGGGGGGTGGAATTAACATGAGAAATAGAGTTTGGCTGAGCTAGAATAACTATTTGGAAGGCTATAGATGATTGGGAATAAGCAAAAAGTTGACTCAAGTATGAAAAAAGACCAAGATAAGTAAAAAAAATTACATGGCTAATGTGAACAAGGCTTATATTCTCAAGTTGGAGTCTCCTATGAAAGGACTATGAAAATATATGATATGTGTGGTTGATTGACCAATTTAGGGTGTATACAGGTTCACAAGTGATTGACATCAGTCTTAATCAACTAGTACTAGTTATTTATAGCCATCATCAATTTTATGTGATATTGAATGACATCAGTCACCTTATAACTGACATCAATCAGTTATGATCGAGGATGGTCACTATGTTTTTAAAATAAAAACCCAAGATCTATGTTTTGAAAGCTCATTTACTCACCAATGAAAGTGATTCTAAGCAGAATGAGACTCTCTAACCATTTCAGGACCAAGGCATGATTACAACATGAATTTTCAAGTTTAGGATAATAAACATTTCATTTTGGATGTTTAAAAATAATTAGCTAAGTCATTCACACTTCATTTTGGTGTTAAAATGAACTTTTTAAATATTGAACATGTAATCTTTGGTGCTTAAAAGGAATTATAATTTCTAATGTTTTTAACACTTTATTTTTGGTGCTTAAAATGAATACTTAAGTCTTGAATACTTCATTTTGGTTTTTAAAAATGAATTGGGCTAAATATTAAACATTTGGATTTTAGGGCTTAAAATGAACCTAGGTGATTTTTGTTGAATTTATTTTGGGTAAATGCACCAACTTGGGTGACAAAAAAAGGACCTATTTGTGGACATGATTTTTCTAAAATTTTAGACATGCAAACTTTTGCAGATAATTAGAGATGGTTACACTCAAAATTTGAAGATGGTATAAATCATGAATTATATAATTCTGAGTCTAGTTTCCAAAAAACTATTTTTTTTTTGAAAAATGGTTGAGTATAAATAGGTCAAAGATCTAAAATTTGAAGAGGACCTATTATTTTTTAAAGAAAACATAGTAGATAGATGGACATGCAGCCTACCATTTTTTGAGCATCGTTAAATATTGTTAGAAAAACATTGGTGAATATTTAGATAAGATCTTATAGTTTTTTACAAACTTTTTTTTTAATATTTTTTTGATGAATATTTTTTTATTAGTTTTTCAATTAAGTAGATCCTGAAAACTAACAGAATAATGAATAGCTAGCTGTGTGGCCCACCCTAACTATCTCAAAAACAAACAGATTTTTATTTTTTTAAGAATGTGTGTTTAATTAGGCTTAGTTTTTTACCATATAATTTTTTTTTCACTTGGATCAATAAAAAACAAATTAGATAAACCTGAATAGGCATGTATGGGTGTAGTATGTAGTGGCCTAAAAAGGTGTTGTTAGAAATAAATATAGTTTGGACCCTTATAATAGCCCAAAAATTATAAAAATCATACATTTAGAAAGAATACAATGTGATCATCATAATGGTAATAGTTTTTCAAAATTTGATGTTGAAATCCATAGCGTATTTGGTGATTGAAGTTCAAATTTGTTGGTTTTTCTTAAAACTCTCAGTCTCAGTTGTAGATGCATTGTCCCAAGCCTTTGGCTTAGAAATCTATGTCATTTTTTAGCCTAAAGGCTCAGTTTTAAATTCAAATTCAAATAACATGTATGCATTGTATAACACATACACATTCTATAATGAAATATATAATGTGTACATGTTATACAATGCATATGTGTTACTTTGACATAAAATGAAACAAATAAATTTTGTGTTTGTTATAGTGAAAATGTCCAATTAGCCATGCATCCTTATAGGGGGAATGTCAAATTTCATGTTTCTTATATGGGAAAGGTCCCATTAGCTTTAGACAATTAATTAAGTTGACATAACATCACATTAGACTTCACAATTTTTGCCCATTTTAATATGTCGACTTAACTACTTATAACTAAGGTTTTAAAGTTTAACACATTATACATATTAAAATATAAATAATTTTATCATGAGAGGTCATAAAATTTATTTTTTAAACCTATGATCAAAACTTAACCTTTAGAGTAGCGATCGACGTGCATTAGAGTATCAACACTTGACTTTTACTTGTCAAGATGTGATTGGTTACTTTTAATTTTATTGAGTAAATGTTGAACAAGTATTAGATATTACATGTTCATCTTTTGGTTCATTTTAATATTTATATACACCAATATTTTTCATCAATATAACACATGTTAAAAGAGACTTGTTGTAAATTTGAAACATGCAAAATTATTGGGACCTTTTCCCTAGAAGGGAAAGGATATACCTTACCACTTTACTTGCTTAAAATCCTACTTGCCCTAAAATTTTGTGTTTCTTATTGATATTATCCTACTTGCCTAAAATATTATCTTACCCTTTATTTGTTTCTTTGATATCTTTGACTAAACCCCTTTATTTATAAATTTTTAACTAATTTGTTTAAGTGGAAAACCCATTGAATTAGACTCTATAATATAGATAATCTTGTGTAAGTAGAAATAATAATTGAGCCCTTGGTGTAAGTGTGCATCTCTTGGATATATATTTTAAGAATACTATCTAATGGAGCCTAATTCCTATGAATAATTCCTTAGATTGTCCCAAAAACATTCCTAAAATGTATTGAATAAATTGCCTTAAGTTTCCTCCAAGGTCACTTAGTGCATTTAGTTCAATAAGTGCATTTTGAGGTCCCAATTGAAAGTATAACAATAGTCTTCTATTATTACAATTATTCACTTAAATTAACTAATGTATTTAAATACATTATTCAAAATTTTCCTAAAATTAAGATCTCTTATGAAAATATGGTTAATCCTCCATTCTATGCACCTCCTTCATCTACCCCTCCATCACACATGGGACAACCATCAACCACTCCATTCATTCCCATGTCATATAAAGAGTGTATCCTTGACATGGGACTAGTCCTAGCCTCACCATGGATACAACAATTGAAATATCAAAAATAAGCTAGATAAAACTTGGTGCTTATCAATACTATAGAGCTCTTTACCTTACTATGTAATTGGGATGGCAAGAGACGAAAGTAGGATGATGGGTACAAGGTATGAACATGTTTTTATTAAATATTTTAGTCAACTTAGGTACGTATTTTGTTTTGTATAAGATGTGGTCTTGAGCTCAATAAACTTAAATGCTCACATATATCCATTAGTGATGATGTGGTTTTAAGATGTCGTGCCTATAGTGATGAATGCATAGCTTAGAAAATATCTAAATACACTAATGAATTTGTTCAAAACCATTAAGGGATGGTGTATACCTAACGTTGACCAAGTAAGACACATGCATAAGTTACCCCAACTCAAGATCTATTGAACTTATTCAAGATACATTAAACCTATGATAATGTCCCCTAAATCTTAGACCTACTCCCTCAAGGATGATGCTAAGAAGAGAGACCCAATAATTATTCATGTGTATGATGAACTACTCACCTCATATAGATGGTTGATCAAAATTGAATACCATTATGCACCCCTAAATGAAGGTTTCAAGATTATATATTTTTTACATATGTCTTTAATCATCTTGTTCATATTTCATTTAAATGAGCTTAAAACTTATGATGTGGACTGCAAGAAAGTAGTACATGTCTCAAAATTATTTCTCTAACTTGAGATTTGAGGTTGAGGCTCATCCATTATTGAATTGTGTTCTCTCCTACAGGTATGAATTAATATGAATGTACTTTGGGATCTAGAGGTAATTCAAGGTAGAGGGATATAAATAATTTGAATACATACATGTAAAAAGTTGATAACATTCAGTGCTTGCTCATTTTAGATGGGACCTTAAAGGGATTTACATTATAGTTTTTGTATAGTAATGGAAAGCCAAAGGCTCACATCATGTGAATTTTTTACTAGACATGAGTTTATTGGATCAATGCCAATCTTTAAATATTATCAACTTATATGTATGTATGATAAATTTATGAATAGGCCTCAGTTAGATTGGTTGGATCAATGATGGAATATGTCTAAGTATCAAAGATGTGCATATCTAAAAAATATAACACTTCTCCAAGTGTACTAGACCTACACATGTGGAAATATTTGATTACATTGGGTGTCTTGAGGATCTGATAAATCTGACGCTTTTAGGACAAGTGACAGTTAGATATGTAACAAAAATATGTGTGTATAAAATACACACATGGTGATGTATCAATTGTATCAAGCCTCATAGAGATCTTATAAATCTCTTTAATGTTTTTAGGACTTGACGCCTCTAATAATGTTGATAGTTTCAAGAATGTATGAGGTACACATGGTGATATGTAATTATATTTGGCCTCCTAGGGCATTATTAACTCTAAAACTTCTAGGACTTGATGCATATCTGATAGCTTTAATAATTTTGGGTGTATGAGGTACACAAATGTCATAATAAGGTTCAAATATAGGGGTAATTCAATTTAAGAAGCACGGGAGGCTAATTTAAACCCCTTCTTGACATAAATATAAGATCATGCTATATTATTTGGGAAAAAAATAAGTACGATTCTATCTATCATAAATTGAACCAATTAGTTGATTGGTTCAATTAGGGATGTGATTTGGGAAAAATTGAGCCCCTAAACCAAATATATGGCCCAATCTATTGTAAAATCTAGATGTAACATGTATGACTTAACTAACCATAATTTAATAAAAAATGCAAATATGAATGAAAATGAGGCCAATTTAAACCCATTAAACCTAAATTGGAGTCTATGATGTGATTGAAAGGGATAAATTAGGTCACATTTCATGACATGTTGATTTTAAACCCTAATTTTATCACTTAAACATGTGCAGTTCCCCTAAAACCTAATTTCATGACATATACACATGTACAAACTTGTTACACTAAATCCCTAACCCTAAATCCTATTTTATAATAAATACAACCCCTAAGTTCCTTGATTTCATCACAAATACATAAATTCATGAATGTGATTAGTGCCAATTTATGAACCTATTATTCACCTAGTTTTATAAGGACCTATGATGGGATTTTGGGCAAAATTATCTAATTTTGTCTTACATATTAAGCCTTATTACATCATTCATTAGTCTTATTACTTCATAATCTTATCAAGAGTCTTATTACATCATGTATTGGAGATTTATGCATCATATTGGGGATTTATACATCAAATTGAGTCTTATTGCATTATAAGAAGCCTTATTGCATCATATGATAGCCTTATTACATCCCATTAGAGATTTATTGCATTGAATGATAGTTTTATTCCATCACATGATAGTCTTATTTCATTGTATGATAGTCTTATTGCATCATATTAAGCCTTATTACATGACATGATAGCATTATTACAACATTTGATAGTCTTATTGCATCATATTTTGGATTCATGCATCATATTATAGTCTTATTGAGTCTTATTGAATCATATTATAGTATTATAGTGGAAAAAATACATTGAATATGAGCCTTTTTGCTTGTTTTGATAGTATATGCCTATACTTCAAGGAATGCATATGTGTTATAGGAGCACGTACACATTCCAATAATGTGTATGTGTTCTCTAAAGTAAAAACAAAAACTCACTTTTCAAAATCTATTTTTATCCCTAATCAAGATTGTTGTCCCCATAGACATTCCTTATGTACTCTACATACTCTACGTACTTTCTTGGTTGCAATTTTTTTTGGACCCCACATTTGAAATTATTTCTTGGATGATTTTGTCAAAATGGGATTCAGTTTGTGTTTAGGGAAGAGGAAGAAGTTGAATAAAAAAACATCATAACAATTAGAAGAGTTGAGAGAAAAAACAAGGTATGAATGCAATCATTTCATTCTAGACAAGGTACAAACACTAACCTTGATGAGCCAAATGCCTTAGATAATGAGGAAATTGATAATAATCAATTGAATAATGATGAAATTTATAATAATGAATTGAATTATGTTGAAATTCACAATAATGAATTGAATTATGTTGAAATTGACAATAGAAAATTAGATAATGTTGGAAATTCAAATTCAAAGTTTAAAGTTTTTGATTTTGTTGATGAAGAGCCTATGCATGATACTTTACCCATGAACGATGAATAAAATTTAATGGACTCAAATAATGGTGAAATTAAAAATGAAGAAAATTTTATGGAAACATATAATGAAGAAATTTTTATGGAAATATATAATGATTTTGAAACACCATCTGAACACATTCCACCAATAACAATACCTCCAAGAATTGTGTGTAGAAAAGATTAGCAATTAATTGAAGTTGATGAAAATATTTTGAAACTAATGCATAACAAAATGTCTGACTACCATTCAAGAAGATTGGCTGAAGAAATTTAGTATAGTTTCTTTCATAGATTGGAATATGATTGTCAAAGATGTCAATTATTTATTTCATTGATGAAATTTGTTAAGATGAAGCCTATAATGTATACATTAGGACTAATAACATCCAACATGGATAATTAAAATGATGAAATTGTTGAAAATTTACATGATGCATATCATAATCTAGGCCCAAAATCATGCAACAAAAATTGTAATGCTGCTCGGTGTATAATGATAACTTGTGCAACAAGTGTTGAAATAGGGAAAAAATGATTGATTTGAAATACAAGTTGAACACTTGATATAAATAGAAAAACATTAATGAAATCAATTTCAAGATGTGAAAGACTTAATGAACCCAATATGAAAGAGCTCTAGGCATTATTTGGTAGACTTCCACAAAAGGATAAGGCTATATCCAATGATTTGAAATACTTGCATGAATTTTGGAAAGATAATACAAGAGTTTCACCCAATGCAGGCGATATAGTGAAAAGAAGAGTTGGTTCCCATAATCATGAATTGTATTCAAAACATTTATTGGATATGGATCAAACACAATTATACTCTAAGTTTTTGGAAAAACATCTATAAATTACTATAATTCAAATATTTTTTGAGATTTCCAAACCTTTTTATGTAAAAATAAATCACACATGAACCACTTGTTATTGTAGGCAACATGTTGAATTTTTAATGCACTATGATATTTTTTACCATATTCATTGTAATTTGCATAATAACAACATTTTATAGGAGTGTGGCATAAAATTTCTACCAAAATAAACTAGGGAATTTATTTCAAATATTTTTTGTGAAAGACTATATGAACAATTATTTTATAAGAAAAATGTTTGGATGGAAATTACAACATTTATAGTGGATTGCTAAAATTAAAAAAAATGTATCCATGAGGAGTGTATAAGTGCCATTGGACAAGAATTAGTTGGTTTGAGAAAATACAAATTTGTGACTTATCAAGTAAAATATGGCAAATAATCTAAAAGGTGTGAGCTTGTTACGAAAGATATACTTATTTCAGAATTTATGGTCAAATTCATGGAGAAAATTGTTTGAGTATGCAAGGCACACACATAGGGATAAATGGTTGGATGGACATTTAAAGCTAATCAAAGACACATTACCACTTGATTCTATTGTTTTAGTAATTGACTTTGCTAAAAATTACACATTTAAACCATAAATAGAAGTTTAATCACAATATTACAACTCAACACAAATTTATATATTTGTGCATATAACATTAATGCATGCACCTGATAGTACATAACAAGATCAAAAAATATTAAGGGAGTATAATTTATATATCAGTGATAACCGATCACATTGTATAGAGTATGTGAAAGGTTGTTTTGAGAAGTTCTATGGATAGTTGACTTAGAGGAACATTATTTTCAAACAACATTACATTTGGTCAGACAATTGCACATCATAATTCAAGAACACACAAATGTTTTATTGGTTGAGTAGGACACATGTTACCACTAGTTTATAACATATTTGGAGTTTCACTAAGGCTAGCCATAGAAAAGGGGAACATGATGGTGCTAAACCATGTGTAAAAATAGTCGTTGCAAGGGTGGATATAAAATATGACAATGTTGCTAATTTTATTGATGTAAACTTTTTATTTGACTAGTGTAATGAGAAAATATGTCATGGTGTTCAAGAAAATTTTACTATTCATAGACATTTTTGGTTAATGGAGGAAAAAGACTTGGAAAACTATGAGGATTGTATGACTCTAACAGGTTCAAGTGAGTTCCACTCATTTTGTGGCTCAAATGAAAGTTCTTGGATTATTCATATATGACACTTGGCATGCTTTTATTCTACATGAATGGAATTTATTTGGAATGAGTGTGAGTCATAAGAGTGGGTGGATGAATATAGTTCCAAACCTCTAATTATAATCAACACATATTAGGTTCCACTAGCATTATAACTTACAAACATGACATCATCACATGACTTTGAACATACATATAATGTAGTAGAACCAAGTATAAGATTAATTTTTATGTACCATTTATTCTCATAATATATCTTTAAAATGTCATTAATTTTTTTTTATGATCTAGGCCATGTTTTTGTAGTTATTGTAGATGAGGACAATGAATAGGGAACATATTATTACTTATGTTAGTGTGTAGATGGAAAGAAAAAATTGACTTCCTCGATCCTAGATGGAGAAAACATTGTCTATCCCATTGGGTCTATGGTAGTCACTAGAACTTGGATTTTATGATATCCTATAAAAAATTTCAAATGTATGGTTGTTTGAAGACTTTGAAACTCACATGATGATTATACACTATTCAAATTTGGTTCTTACAATGAATATTCAATTGCAAAAATATCATGGGAGGCCAAGAAACAAGTATCTATGGAAAGCTCATGAGTCAGACCATGAAGCTATTCTTGATGCTATCAAGATTAGAGTAGATCCAAGTGGTTCATTAGATTGAAATACGTAGGTATGTTGACTTGTAAAATGTAGATTTAATCAATTTTTTCATTGCATAAATTTCATCTTTAATTACTTACTAACATTTTTTTGTAGGTTAGTGGTACCAAATCAACTTCCACCTTCATGTGGTTGGCACTGTTAGTAAATAATTTCATATTCTTGAATCTAATAGAATCTTACTAAAATTATTTGGCATTTATTCACTCCTAAATAATCACTCATGATAAGCTTATTTCTCCTTGTAGCCTTCCAAACATATTTGTTTTCAATGTTTTTGTGCTTCAGAATATAGTGAAAATGCACTTGCAAGTGGAAGTGGGCCTCAAAATCATTGGATCATGTGTAATTTCCCTATATATATGTGATCGAAGAGGTGGATTTACACCTGCTAGTCTAGGAGGTAAAGTTGCTAGTTGGAGGTCAAGAAGTTGTCTCTTCACTACCAAAAAGTTACATTTTAAGAATCTTTACTGCAATCTCTACCATATATTTAAATTAAAGGTTATTTAGACTAGATTCAAGGTGAAATTAGAGGAATTTACCATGCACATGAAGGATCTTACAATTTCTCCATATGACTTATAGTTTTAGTTTTATGCATGTTTGAAGTTAGGCTAAAAATTAACATCTATCTTGTATTAGGAAGGGTGTTCTTGAGGCCAAAATGGGTGGTGGGTTTGTTGAAAAAACTAGATGGGAGGTCAAGAACCTAGTCCTAAACATTATCCACCCCTTTGAATGTGTTGGCAGTTCCAATTTTTACACAATAAGTACCAAAAATTGAGTTCTCAGACCATAGCTTCAACTTTGACAACATTTGTTATTAGTGTTTTTGTACTCTAAAATAGTAGTGAAAAAGTACTTGCAGGTGGAATTATGTGTCATATTCATGTGAACACATGTAGTTTGACTATTTAGACATGTTTTAAGTGCTGGATTTACATTTTTCAGTCCCATAGTCAAAGTTACTAGTTGGAGGTCAACAAGTTGTCTCTTTACTATCATAAAGTTACATTTTAGGACCCTTTACTGTAACTTCTACCATAGATTTATCTTAAAGGTGATTCAAACTAGATTTAGGGTGAAATTATAGATATTTATGATACAAATTATGGATCTTATGGTTCTTCCATATGATTTATAGTTTTGGTTTTATGCATTTTTGAAGTTAGGCTAAAAATCAACATCTTTCTTATATTGTGAAGGACATTCTTGAGCCCAGAATGGGTGGTGGGTTTGTCATCTTGGATAGATGGGAGGCCAAGAACCTGGTATTGGATGTTATCCACCCCTTTAGATGTGTTGGAAATTCTATTTTTTATCCAACAAGCACCAAAAATTAATTTCTCAGACTGTAGCTTTAACTTTGACAATATTTGTTATCAATGTTTCTGTGGTTTGGAATAGTAGTGAAAAAGCACTTGTGGGTAGAATTGGGTGTCATGGTAATTGAAACACATGTAATTCACCTATTTAGACATTTTTAAAGTGGTGTATTTGCACCTGATAGTCCTAGAGGTAAAGTTACTAGTTAGAGGCCAACAAGTTATCTCTTCACTATCAAAAAGTTGCATTTTAGGACCCTTTACAACAACTTCTACCACATATTTCTCTTATAGGTAATTTAGATTAGATTCAAGGTAAAATTATATAGATTTATTATGCACATGAGGGATATTATGGTTCCTCCATATGACTTATAGTTTTGGTTTTATGCATGCCTAAAGTTAGGCTAAAAATTAATATCTTTCTTGTATTAGGAAGGGTGTTCTTGAGCCCAAAATGGGTGGTGGGTTTGTCATCTAAGTCAAATGAGAGACCAATAACCTATTAATATATTTCATATACCCCTCCAAAAATGTTGGTAGTGCTATTTTTCATCCAAAAAGCACCAAAAATTGAGTTTTTGGATTGTAGCTTCAACTTTGACAACATTTGTTGTCAGTGTTTTTGTGTTCTAGAACAGTAGTGAAAATGCACCTATGGGTGGAAGTGGGTGTCACAGTCACTAGAGAATGTGTAATTTTCCTATATAGACATGCTCATAGAAGTGGATTTTAACTTTTTGGTCCCAAAGGAAAAGTTGCTTGTTGGAAGTCAACAAGTTGTCTCTTTACTACTAAAAAGTTACATTTTAAGACCCTTTATTGCAACTTCTACCACAAATTATTCTTAGAGGTGCTTCAAAATAGATTTGTGGTGAAATTAGAGGGATTTACCACTCACATAATGGATATTATGGTTGCTCCATATGACTTACATGTTTTGTTTTATGCATGCAATCAACATCTTTCTTGTATTGGGAAAGGCATTCTTGAGCTTAAAATGGGTGGTGGGTTTGTCAATTGGGCTATATGGGATGCCAAGAACCTAGTCATAGACATTATCCACCACTTAAATCATGTTGTAAAGGCCATTTTTTGGCTAACAATCACCAAAAATTGAGTTCTCAAACCGTAGCTTCAACTTTGATAACATTTATTGTCAGTGTTTCTATCCTCCAGAACATTAGTGAAAATGCACTTGTGGGTGGAATTGGGTGTCATGGTCATTGAAACATGTGTAATTTTCCTATTTATATGTGTTTTAATTGGTGTATTTTCACCTACCAGTCGTGGAGGCAAAGTTTCTAGTTAGAGGTCAATAAGTTGTCTCTTCACTGCAAACAAGTTGTATTTTAGGAGAGAAGTAGAATAGTGCATGTTAGTAAGTCTATGATGACATGAAGATAAATAAGAAAGATAATTTGAATTAGATTGTCCCTTGAAAAATATGTAATAACTCTCAGTTAAGTGTAAATGATGGTATATGATGGAAAATCTTGCTTTTTTTTTCACACAGACAAGTTGTGATTGATAGGTCTGTTAACCTATACTTGAACAATGATCAAGAATATTACAAGAAGAGACTAATCAAAGACATAGTGTGGAGTGTTTAAGTAGATGAAATTATATACTCTTAGAGTAATAAACCATTTTTTGAAACCCTAAGGTAATAATTTCAACTATTAGATATTGTATAGGCAACATTGTGACAGTAAACGTGTCATTCCATGAACAAAAGGAATTAAGACTTGATAAATGGAATTTAATAGTATTAAAAGGTGTATTAAGAGTGTTTTAAACTAAATTATGAATTATGTTATCTTAAACACTGATGTAAATTGAATACACAATAATTTAGTATCACCCTTGTTGTACATAGTCAATTCTAGCCCACAATCAATTGAGAAATTGATGTTTTAAGCCTAGAACAGATCAAGGAAGGGATCTAGCCTATTGTATGAGGTAGAGGATATTATGATAGAATTGAAATGTTTTATCATTCAATATATATAATTTAAAGTGCTCAAAGGGTCTATACAAGGGCTAGAAACCCTAGAACTAGGGTTTAGGAGAATTTGAGAGATGTAACCATCATAATGAGTCCAATTTTTTTAATATTGAATAATTATATGTGTTATAATTGATGAAAGTGGTTTGGGAATGACAATGTATGGATAGACATGGTTTTGAGGACTATAGGGTTAGAATAGGCCTAATTAGGCATGGTTTGGGGGTTTCGATCAAATCAAGTGATAACCAAGAGAAGAGTAGTGTTTTAACTTTGTGAGGAGTTAAATGGTGATAGAGGGTTCCATAAAGTGTTCTTACATCTTTAATAAAGGACACAAGTTAATCAAACAAAGGGGAAAATAGTGAAAATAGGGCTCTAAGCCTAGATAGATTATTGTGACTTTGATGTGTAGCAAGAATGTAATAGAGTGTTTGGTCACTTGAGAAGGGTTTATAAAAGTGTATAATGGTCACTTAAGTCCATCAATGTAATGAATTTAATTCTTAGTAGCTTAAACCAAGGAATGGTCCTAGAGACCAAATGGGCTACATAGTGTGAAGGATAGTTAACACCCAAGGAGAAGTATTTAAAGGTAAAGTAGGTTTGGACACTTGAAAAAGATTTGAAAAGGCATGTTTTGACCAATTAATACCATTCAAGCATTATGATTTTACTCTTGAATCCTAGAGTGAGATTTGGTCCTTGGAACCCAAGGGGTTGTGCCTAGTCAAAACTAGTGAAGATACTATAAGCAAGTTTGTTAATAAACTAATGTAAGGAGGTAGATAATGATTGATAATTATAATTAATGAGTATAACACCATCAATAAAAGTGTCTCTATATATTCAACAAATAGGTACATGTGTCAAGTGACTAGTAAGCCTAAGAATCAAAGAACAATTTTGAATTAGTAAGGGGATATTGAAGATCAAGTCATAAAGTAAATTGAAACCAATTGGATAATGAGTTATATAATTCTCAATTATCTACATAAAAAACCAAGGAAAAATAGGATGATGACTCATTTGTGAAATTTGACAAAGTAGACATGTGTCACTAGCTTTTGCCAAAATGGGCCTATGAGCCAAACTATGTTGGATCTAATTATGAAATTTTGTGGAGAGGCTAATTATGACCTAATATACCCATTAAATATATATTTTTGGATTTTTTTACAATGGAACATAGTCACTATTTTATTATAGTCAACCCTATGTCAAAGCATGGTCAACATTGGAGCCTACCTTGGATAAATTGGTAAGTTTGGGGCATCTACAGGTTGTGTCAAAGCAAAAAATTTGGTAAAAACGGTCTTAATGACCTTAAAAAACATACCATACAATCATAAATCTCCTAGAAAGAGTGAAACTACTCATTTTTTTGACACAGTCCTCTTGCAGTCAAGAAGGTAGCCATTGGAGATTTCTAGAAGTTTTGCTAGTTTTGGTTGCTAGGAAGTAGATTAGGCATTGGAGAAGTATTAAAACCATATAATATGTTGTTTTAAACCTATATTTTCCTATATAAGTGATCAAATTTAGGGGTTTCATGCAAAAGTTTAAAGAAAGACAAGTTTTGGAATGAAGGAAGCATGCAGGTAGCTCAAGGTAAATTATGGTAAAAAGGGTCTATAAGACAAAGTAAATATCCAAATTACTTGAAAATTGGTAAGATTGGTATTAATGACCTAACAAAAAGTACAAGTGCTTGTTGTTTTATTACAATCCCCTGCATGTCTCATAATGGTCAGCATTCATGTAGACATACTTTTTGGAGTTTTAAGGTGTTTTTGAGGGTTCCAATCTTAGATAAGAATTTTATAAGTATGGTAAGATGGTTTTAAACCTATTAAATTTATTTTAATGGTGTTCACACTCCAAACTTCATGCAATCTCCACAGGCAGGCTCAAATTCCTACAGGGAATCTCAAAGGCATAAAGGCAAAGTTGGTTTTTTGATCATTAGAAATGTGTTATGAGATGTTTAAGATGTCATTAGGATATTTTCAAGAAAATAAGATCAATGGGAAGGTTAAATTGGTCCTTTGGAGAGTATTTACAAGGTATGGGAAACCCTAGATTAGTAAACCTTGGGCATTTTTGAGAGATTTAACCATGGGAATTTAATGAAACTTTGTAATATTGCTCCCTTATACATATACAATGTGAATCAAAAGTTTTTAACCTAAGATTTTATTTTTTTGTATGGCTTCTAGGACTGAGGGTTTGGAATAGGGCTAATGAGGCCTAAATAAGGGTAGGCTAATGAAAGAAGTGATAGTTAGAGCTAGAGGTGGGATATGAAATTTGACATAGACATGGAAAAGGATAGAGTGTACCTATAAATTGCATTATAATCTCTTAATCAATCATAACTTTTACATACAAGGCAAAATACAATATAAAAATGCTATAAGCCTTGAGATAACATTATGTCTATAAGGTGCAGAATGAGAGTATGCTATTGTTTGAGTACTTAAAGGGGGTTATACCAGATATGTTATGATCATATAAGACCATATGTGAAAATAGGTTGAGCTCTTGAAACATAGACCAAGATTTAGTCTATGAGACTTAAATAAGGTGCCTAGAAGAAACTAGAAAGAGATTGAGAGGAAGTTTGTGAATGAGACATGAATGGAATGAGGTAAAGGATGTATGGATAGAGGTCAATGCCATCAAGGAGGTACTAGTAAGAGTACAAGGAATAAGTACTAGGTGTAAGAAGTTAAATTAAGCCCAAAGAGTCAAAAGAGGAGTTATCTTGTGAAACAAGATTCAAATCAAACCATAACATGTGAATACCATTAGTTGGGTTTAGAACCAACTAATGATGTTTTTGTAGATTTATGCTCCATACCTCTACATCAATATACAAACATAATTAAAATGCAATCACTGATATTATTTATTTATTATAAGGGTATGATTTTCAACATTATCCTAACGAGTTATTCTTAATATCATCACATTTTTAATCCTTAAGAATACTTCAAAACCAATCATTTATAATACTCTAAATGCAAGTGATTTAAACAAGATTTACTTAATTGGTTTTCGTAAATATTCATGTACAAAATAAGAATGCCACCTATGAATTCCATATATAGGCATACAATGTCAATAATACATGAATTTCCATGTAGGTATACAAAAAATTACAACATTTCTAACAACATAGTATAGATAATGTCAATTTAATACATCATATACTCATGTATAATGCCAAAAAATGCATACATTTCCATATAGGAATACAAAAAATTACATCCTCTACAACACCCTAATCATCAAATAGTCTCCCTCTCTTTTCCTTCGTTGAAGAAGAATCTCCTTGGGATGCCTTGCTTGTAGATGGAGATATCTTGAATTCCTTTGAATGCTCAAGGTTTGACTACGGGTACTACACTCATAGCTTGCTTGCAGCCAAACCTGCTCAAATACAAAAAATATTCTAAAATTAACAAGTATACATGAAATCAAGTTAAAAAAATCATGTTTTAAAATATAATAAAAAATCATTTAATTATGTACTTCCCACAATATCATGGTCCTCTTTAATTTTCTGTTGATGCTTGACTAGGTTAATACCAAGTTTAGTTGTATGAACAGACATGTCAAATGATGAAGAAACATGAGGAGTTGTCATAGTAGTCATCTAAATTAGACTATCAAAGGTCATATGACAACCCTATATACCTAATACATTAGTTCATATAAGTTTTATTTACCAAAGTATATAGTAAAATTATTAAAAAAAAAGTACTAAATTATAATTCAAAATTACAAGTGAGTATACATACCTTAATGAGTGCCTGTATAGATGACATTGTAGTGGCAATTCTCAATTTTGTATCAACTCACAATGATAGAGGAGTGTCCACCCTAGCCTTCAAATGAACAAACAACCTAATAACTAACTACTTGGAAAATTCATTGGTTAAACAAGTTTCTAACAAACTTAGTCTTGCATAAGATATGAGAAAATATAATAAGGTCATGGGAAGCATGAATGTGACAAGTGGATATGTGCAACATGTGACTTGTTTAACACTAAAATAAAGGCAATAAATTTTATTTTCATGAGGGAAAATGAGAAGACAATGATGGAGGATTTTTGAGTGAATTTTGTGAAATTGAGTCATTGAATGTAAGTTAGGTGTTGAAACATCCTTGATATGTACTGATATACACTAGTTTGGATGCTTGTATAGCTTTAATGAGGTGTATTTCATATTTTTACTTGATTAATTGGTCATTAGGCCTAATTATCTTAAGGTGATGACTTGGTATAGTTGAGAATAGTCTTATGAGTATTGGTGTGATTGAAAAGCCTTTAGAAACAATCATTATGATAAGACAAGTAACATGTATAGGTGTTTGTTAAAAATTTTATAAACCAATTTTTAATCAAGTTAAGACACCTAGAGTGATAGGTTGCATTTATGGGTGACATCTATACTTGATCTTTTTAAGAGTGTTTATAACCTTATAAAATACGTCTTGTCAAAATCTAAAGAAACATATAGAAAATAAAACTAACTATTGTAGAGATAAGAGTGAGTAGACAATCTTCTTTACAAGTATATGATTTTGGTTTCCCTATATGTGACATTGGGTTGACTATATATCCTTAGATTACCCTCAATTTTTTTAAAGGAAGGTATATATGTATACAGTGCAAGTAGGTTGAGGTCAACAAAGGGTGCTATAGTCTTGTCAACACTCTAATATTAATTTTAAGGGGGATTTATTGATGAGAGGTGTTACAATCTTATAGAATCAGCATGTAACTTGAGTGATGAAAGGGCATGGATATAGATGGGACCTCTCCCCTCACTAGATATAGTAGGTCTTTGGTCCCCGTAAGTTGGTGATGGTAACAAACTACTCAACCCCATCTATCTATGTGGGGTTGAGGTCCCCTATTTTTATTTGGTCACAAGACCTATGTCATATACATATAGGTTGTAGTTTATAGTCGATGCTTTCCTAAAAAAAAATTGGGATCTAAAGGATGCTCTCCCAACAAATCAATGTAATTGACTAGGTATAGTGGGATCAAGAGGTTATGCCTTCTAATTTTATAACTCCATAGATAGATATGAAATTATTATGCTTGGATGGAACCAATATGGGAATTGAATTTCTATCTATGACAATTTTGGATATTTATCATATAGATTGAAACACTTTATGTGATTACCTGATAACAAGGAATCAAGTGCCTGACTATGAGGCTAGTATTTAAAAGAAAGGAGTGGTGTGCATATTGATGAAGACATGCTATGCTCGATTGAGAAGTTAATAGAAATATATTGTACCAATAAAATTTTATCAAATGAATTATATATATATATATATATATATATCCAATCCTAATGATTGGGATTGACCTGCTATGGGAACTGCATATAATGGGATATTAGGTAAATGTTCAACTCGCTATTTTGGTTATTGAAAACATAGTTGAGATGGAGGATGAGTTTCTAACATGTTATGCCAATCCATTTTAATACATCAAATAATAAAAATTACAACAAAATTATATTAGGTATTTTATATTTTCTTACAAAAAATCTACCAATGATATAATTAGGGTGTTTGAATGTACATCTAATGTATATAAGATTCACTTGAAATTTTACCTTTGTAAATGTATATGGTATCATACGGACATGGATAGATGTATTAGGGGTCATCCCACTACTTAATTGTGATGATGAAGGTAATGTATCCTCTTGGAACACAAAAAAATACATATATATTATTCAATTTAAACATGTAAATTAATTTTTACCTTTTTAATTTGTAAATATAATTTGAAAATTTAACATTAAATTTATATAAAAGATACCTACATGTGTGTAGAGACTCCAAACATATCCATACCAAATGTGTGTGCCAATAACTCATTAGTCAAGACCATATCCTCCAAGCCCCCTAAAACACCACCATCATCATCTAAAGGTCTAATGCATATAACACCACAACATCTAAATGGGTGGGGTCTAATACAACCACTAGCTAGAGTATATTGAGCATATGTCTATAAAAGTCTACTCGTATGATGAATGAGTGTATCCATAAGTTAACTACATACATGAAAAGTGCCTATCTCCACAACCTCTATCACCATAGAAGGAATCTCTAGATGAAGTGGGTTTGGGTAGGGATCCTTGCACGTTGATTAGGTGCATGATGTGCACCTAGTCGATTCTATATGGAGCCTTTCCCTTGCCCCTGAGACTAATCATAGTCAAATTAATTTGTAAATTTATTGAGGACACACTCAAAATAGAGTTTCCTCAAAAAATACAAAGGGAACTCATGTTTATTACAAGGGGGATAGTCAAACACCATCCACCATTGCTCCCAAAAATTGTCTTTAATCAAATTGTTTTAGCATTGGTGGATTGGGAAATGTTTGGTCATTATGGGAAATGGTGATTTGGTGGCCAAGTTGATAAATAAGGCATAAATTTGATCTTTTTTTATATTTTTACTCTTCACCTCAGATGCTAACAATTTATCATCATAGTAATCCCTACAACTATCCCTATATGACCTCCATCTGTCAATTTGACTCATTATCGAGTTAACTTGACCTAATACTAACTCTAGGTTATTGGCCAAATAGGTGTGAAGGGTGTTCATGGAAGTAGGCTCCCTCATTCTCCTAATTATTTTCTTAATTTCAATTTTGTTCTCCACTATGTGAACATCTATATCTTCCTGACTGCCTAGGGGTTCTAATGGAACTATAGGAGGGTTAGGCAAAGGGTTAGGAGGGTTATGAGGTTGGGAATAAGGTTAGGTGGAGGATTATATGGAGGGTTAGGTAGAGCATGATGAACTATTGGATAAAAAATAAAAATCAAACTATGCAATTTACATTAAAAAAAAATAAAAAAAATAAAAAATAATAATTTAATCTACAAAAAACCTATCTCTTTTATGGTGGCATCATTAATCTTATGAATACAATATAAAAGGAAGATCTACAAGCCAAAATGTGAGTTGGAGGGAAAAAGGAATATTTTCAAGAAAAAACATGACCATAAAGCACTAAAACATTAATGGGAAGTAGGAAAAAATGAGAGGAGTCGAGGGTTTTTTTGATTTATAGGTTTTGAAATGCATACATATTATATTTAGTTATAGGAATGCATACATGCTCCTATAAAACATACGTGTTTCTATAACTAAAAATAATTTGTACGCATTATTTTTATAATGCATACATGTTATGGCTCAAGAATCTTGAGCCATAACACATACTTGTTATAACAATAATGCATATGTATTAAGTTATAACACGTATACGTAGTGGATTATGTCCACAAAATTATTACCCAAATTTGTGCAAATAGCCTTTTATTAGATTTATTTTATAATTTCATACTTAAGCCAAATGGCCAAGTAAATAACTTTGTCACACATTTCAATTTGGTTCCTAAAAGCAATACTTAGTCAAATCACAATTTATTGAAAGTGTTTGTTACTTGTTTGTGTTCATAAAATTAATAACATGTGTATACTCTCCCTCTATCTCTTATAGGGAACTTAGGTGACCAAAAGTGGTTTTTCATTGTATTTATGCCTAGTAAAAGGTGTGAAAATAAATTTATCTAGGCTCCCCTATAAACCCACATGGTTTCAGTGATCTAAAAGCAACCCTAAAGTATTTCCACTTAGTCTTTTATTTTCATGTAATTTGGCTTACGGAGGGGAGGTCATTACCTCTTTACAAATTCTTTATAGAAGCATTGACCTGGGGCTTCATCTCTCGATAGTGTTTTGACCCCTTCCATGGTGGGGTGTACAAATCAAGAAATGCATATTGTGAGAGCCAAGGGTTGAATGGCTAACCTCTCCTTTTGTAATGAAGTCTTGAGTCAGGTCTACTCAAATAGGGGATTCCACTAAGTAGTCGATAGATGGAATCTCTATGCAAATGAAAAGACCTTTGCATAGTAAGTTGATTGGTATGAACTCAGTTGATGTGATGGCTCTCTTATGTTAGCCACACTTAGGATCAATCTAGATGGTCATAAATTGTAAGTTTTAGTCAACCACACTTGCCATACCTTTTTAAGATCTAGTAAAATATACTTAATTGTATTTAGAATTTTTCCTTTATTTCTTGGTGTTTCGAATCTAACTCTTTATTTATTTATACCATGTACAAATGAGTCTTATGTCCACACTAACCCTTTGTTTGATGAAGCATTATACTGTCTATTTGACATTATGATTTTTAAATTAGAATCTGTATGTCAAGAATGATATGTGTATCATTTGATTGAGATGGGAAACATTACTCTATCCAAATCAATTCAAGTTTTTATCCTTATAAGTCTTTGAAATAATACATTTTTTATACCTTTATAGAGTGCTGACATCATTATGTTGTTCAAATTATTTCATAGACTTGTCTTGTCTTGTGTCCAAGTTGCCATTATTTAAAACAAATCATATGTGTCTTGTGTGATATTTATTTTAGTGTCATTATGCCATTAAAGTTTTCTCATATTGTTGGTCAATAAAGCCTGATTTTTATTAAGTTGAGTTTTTAATTAACTTTGACAAGTTAGAATTCAAACATTAATTGATTTCTTTTTAGGCCTCATCTCACAAGGGATGATACATAGATCTTTCTCTTTTGGGATACATAACTTAGGGTAATTAATTACCCAGATTAAAAAAAAATATTGTTTTTACCTTTATTTTAGAGAATCAGTCTATCTCCAAGTGACTTTTATTTAGTGCCTCTTACTAATTTGATCATGTTCATGTCTAGAATCAAGTGCCTAGTCTATACCAAAGTGTTCCAAGTTTTTTCAATTAAAATAATATTTGTTTTGAAGTATATATTTTGATGCCATATTTGGCCAAAATTCCTAGCACATGCCTTTGTTTTGAGCCTAGCTTTTGATGCCATGTTTGGACAAAAGACCTAGCAACTTTTATTTTTTATAGATTAGACCCTGTTTGGAACTCTTTGGAGATAAAGTTTGGTATGATGATTTTTATTTATAGACATTTGACTAATTTTACCAAGTCTTTGTATAGACATTTTTAGAGATATAACTCCATCCTTTTGATCAAGTTAGACCTAGTTTTAACCTTTTATCTTTTCAGAGATAGTTTCTCATAGTTTGTAGAACTTTAACCCCTCTTTTCACATAGCATTTGCCATTGATTTGACCATGTCTCACTATACACATAATAGAGTCAAGTATAATCTAGGATATGGAAATGTTATCACACAAAAGGACTTTATTCAATACCCTTATGAAGATAATGTTGTTTGGGAGACATATGCTTATCCACCTTCTAACACTCAATTAGGGGAACATAGTCAAGATATTTTGACACATTATTTGGCTAGCACACCTCCATACATGGATCAATACCAATAAAAAATTACCCAATATTTGGATAGCATACCTTCAATTGCAAAATAAGTTTAATAGCAACCTCATTACATTAAAATGCTATTGGCCTATGATCCTTCTCTAGTTTATCATCACTTACTAGCCAACAAAGATGAGGTATTAAATAGATCCTCAAAGGTAAGGGTTGATTTTTCAGTATAATTTCCCCATGAAAACTTTCCAAGTCTAGTAAGAAGGCCTTACAACATGTCTTATAGTCAGAATAATGAACATGCCTCTTCTAGTAACCCTAATGTCATTGTGCCAATGCTATATCAAGATACTCTTATGTTTATCACATAAAGGTCCTCATGAATGACCACTTAATTCAAATTTAGACAACATAATAGACATCAAAACCTAGAATGCAACTTTAATAATATGACCATGTCAAATGCACTCTTATTAAGTTAGTTCCTTTAACATGAGTCTTATTTGAGTTGACAGGCCAAGAAAATTAGGGTTTAGACCTAGTTCTGCAAAGAAACTCAAGAGAAAACATGTTTAGTACCCTAACTGTCAAGGAAGTCTCTTCTACTTCTATGTAGAATAGTGATCTGAACATAGTGGACAACACACAAGTAACATCCAATCTAAAAAAAAGTGGTGTTAATGCATAAACAACTAGTCAACAATAAAATGTGCCTTTACATTTCACCATGAGTGGTTCACAAACTCAAGGAGTAATAGTTTATACTTCCTAACCTCAACTAAATACCTATAATCCTCAACCAACTACTTCTTAAAGTACTCAACATCAAATATTAAGTAGTCAACCAATGACCAGTGCCATACCACAAAAAAATGTGATCAATCTTACTCCACCCCAATAGGTGATGAATAATATTCCATAATAATAGGCATCTTATAATGTAACCACATAGTAGAGGAAAAACATATTTCCACCTCAAAAAGGGAAACCAATGTTCCACCTCATCAAGTCACAACAAACATACCTCTTTAGTGATAGACCAACATGTCAATGTAAAACCAAGTGATCTAAACAACATCATATTAGTATTGATTAGTGACAGATGTCAAATCTCCAACATGTGTCCACTTCCCAATAGGGATTAATGTAACCGAGAGGTTACCATGTTCCATAAGTACCTATTAGGCAATAATTACCATTTGTGCCAAATGTGCCATAAGTTTAATGATAGGGGCTTGTTTTAGAAGTTAACCTCAATCAACAAGGTTTGACTAGTTGATAATATGTCCGTTTTTAGACTCAATAGGCATAATACAACCATATTGATCCATTCCAACTACAATATTCCCAAAATAGGCCTATATACCCAATACCAATTAGAATTTCACACCATAGTATGTGTAATTCCAATAATTGTACCTTAATTTATACATGCATATTCCTGATCCATTCCCTAGCCAATCAAACATTCCCCAATAAATGACTCCATTATACTCTGATTAAAGTAATCTAGTTTTTGATAGCATAACCTCCACATCAAGACAATGATCCCACTAGTTTTTTGACATAATAACTACAACAAATGAAGGATATAGTTTCCATCATCCAAGTTGATAAATAGACCAAGAAATTCAAGTTAGATGATGTGTGTTTTTACCCCTTCAACATGGATTAATTGAAATTACCATTTCCTCTAGGGTACAAACCATCAAAGTTGGACAAATATAAGAGGAAAGGTGACTCCAAGGCCCATTTTATAAAATTATTTATTGTGTGCTAACCAGTGGCCTATAGTGACATATAACTTTTACTATTGTTTCTAAGAAGCCTATTCGAGAAAACATTAGAATGGTTCCTAAAACTACACAAGAATTCTATATCTAATTTTGATGGCCTTTCAGACACATTCATACAACACTTTTCTTATAATATCGAACATCATATTTCATTAGTAGATTTGGTGCAATAAAAATAATAGGTTGGTGAAAGATTTACAAGCTATTTGAAGTGATGGAGAACCCTTGCAAGCTAATTCACCCACAATCTACTAGACAAGTAATTAACCATTGTCTTTACCAAGAATCTACATAGTGAGATATATTAAAATCTTGAGTTTCAATGTGCACATACCTTTAAGGAGATCATTGACAAAGGTTTATTGATAAAAATATGCCTTATTATCAAAGGGATCATTAAACTAACCTTTTTGAATCAGATCTATAACCAAAACTAGAAAAATGGCCAAAAATCAAAACCAAATCCAAGCATAAGCAATGTAACAAACCCAGGCTAGTAATTATGACAAACCCAAGCCATTCAATCATAACAAGAATATTGTGGGTAATAGAGTAACAAAGTCAAAAAATGTCTAAATGGTGTAAATACCATTTACATAGTCTATGTTGCATATTCACATAACTCCTAACTAGTAACCTCTTCAACAAATGCGTCAAGCACAATAACCTATACTAGTGAAGCAAGTGCAACAACCTATGCCTTGATAAAACCCTATTCCAAGGAGAAATATGCATACTCATTACATCTTTAGTGACCTTGGATAACCTATGTAATTTGTGTTTTTCAAGCTTTCCATAACTAATCTGATTAATTGGCTTATTCTAAAACACTATCGTATGGACATTGACTATACAGACTAGTATAGGCTAAATGAATTTTGAGATTATCATTGGGTTAATGGCCATAGTTTGTGTCATTGTGGGTAAATTAAACATGTGATTGAGAAAATGTTAGAAAATGGAGAGAGATAACATTGGCCAATAGAGCTTCCACATCTAACCAAAATATTGGAATCTATCAAAACCCCTTTCCACAACATGACAATCAATATCAATAATAATAACAACTAGTGCAACAACAACAATAGTATCAAAAACCAAAGTAAAACCAATAAAACCACAAAAATCAACAACAAAACCAATAACATCAAAAAAATTAATAAAACTAAGGTTAGAATGATTCCAACAACTAATAGACCTACCATGCAACTGCACATGACTACAACAAGGTTGTAGGCCATATTGTAGGAGGTCATGTTAACACCATTTCCATCAATCCAATGCCAAGTACCAATCAAACAAGATTTTTACTATTCATTGTCATTTAACCAACCCATGCCAATAAGCTTTCCTTTATTTAGGACCAAATATACGTGAACCAACAAGCAGAGATTCCCACTTTTGGACCTTATATTGATAACTCATAATTAACCCAATTCACACAAAAGTAAATCAGCAACTAAGACTTACCAAACCTAACACCTCTCCACCATAATTTGTTAGCAATAATGGTCCTGTATCTAATCTTGATTGTGTAATCATAACTTGATGGTTAAGGATTACCATACCAAGCCCATAACCATTTGCCACTTCACCCATCATACAACCTCCCATTCTAGCTAGGAACAAGCCATTTACCTTTGTACATGATAAGTTGTTTTATATTGTGGAATAATTATAAAGTATGCTCATAAAAATATCCATTTTATATTTTTTGCATATGTCCACCATCCATAAGAAAATTTTGATAGAGTTCCATGGCTAATCCCAAGTTCTTAATGACATATCTCCAAATAAATTTCAAGATTTAGTTAGACACCTAGTTCTAGACCAATAATTAACCTTCAACCAAAGTGATATGTCATCCCATGGCCCAATACATAAAAATATATTATACATTATAGTTTAGATAACATATCCCAAAGTGAAGCATGTCCTCATATATAATGGATTGGGTCTAAATATTGTGTCTCTAAAGCTCATCAAGCTTCTTACGTACGTGATAATAGATCTCCAAGAAAACATAATCACCATCAAGACCTATGATAATGAATAATAAGAATCATAAGTCACCATTAGTTTTCTAGTTATCATTGGGCCTTTGACCTATATTACACTATTCCATGTGTTAGACATCAATTTGTCATATAATATGCTTTTGGGTAGACCTTGGATACACAAGATTCATGTAATCACATTAACATTGCACCAGTGTATTAAGTTCTCCTTTTTAGGTATGGAGGTTACTATTTTAGGAGATTTACATTCATACAATCATTATAAACATTTAGAGGCCAAGTTCAAAATATATAACTACCATTTTGGCATGAAACTAGTTATCAATAAGGACAAGGGAAAGGAAATACTTATTGATTCACCAGAGGCTAATTGCATTAAACCTAATACCCTTGATTCACTTTTCCACATGCGAAATTATTAAATGTGTAATCATTACACCATCTCAATTAATGGCCCAAGAGAATATTTGACCCATAATACAATCCACATTACTAAGCTTCCATAGAACCCAATGTCCTTTGGAAGATGTAAAGCCAAACCACCTTGTATGAAATGGCAAAGAAAGGGCAAATCCAAAATCCATAGTCCAACACCTATCACTTTCATGATGGATTCTATCTTAGAAAAGGACCCACTTGAAGGTGATGAATCATGGTTATATAATGATAAATTGGCCAATTGTTACAAAAATTCCAAATACGCCATTCCTAATTGGATCATGGAGAACCAATCCTATGAAGGAAGAGGCCTTAGTCAAAATAAATAGGGAACACTTGAGCCAATTTTTATGACTCGATATAAAGGACCCTATGGTCTTAGATTTAAACTACCTAGGGGTAACCCCACATATCTTATTTGAGTTCCATCACCAATAACTAGTGATGACAATGTCGATAGTGAAGTAGAGTCTGATCATATCGCTTTCGATGATGTAGCTAATACCAATTTTTTTGACACTAATGCCATTTGTACCCTTTAAATGGTTATTCATCATAATACACTTCCATTATATTATCCCCAACTAATAGACTGGGGCCAACAAGAATTCAATGTGTTGGTTGATGAGTTTTAGAATGATGAGGCCTTCTACAATTTTCTAGGCCTTAGGGACAATGTTCTGTTAGGAGACCATAAACAAGGGTTCTCAATCAATGTGGATCCTTAAGCCTATTTCTGAGAATGGGTGAAAACCCTTAGCCATAAATAATTAAATAAAACATTGAGGTCCCAAAGTGAAAATCTATTTGAGGAATTTTTGGACTAGGGAAATAGTAAAGATAAATGCTAGTCTAGTGGTGAAAATCTATTTTAGGTGCTATTAGATGGGGGTGTTCAACCTTCCTCAAACATAGAATAGGAGACCACCAATGATTAAATTTCTTATGGGTTTGAGTTTAGTCTTGAATAAAAACATGATTTTGATAAAATCATCTAGGAGACCACCAATGATAAACTTGCATATGGGTCTAAGTTTAGTCTTGAAGAACAACAAGCATTTGATCACATCATCCAAGATTTCCCAATAGTGTTTATGACATGGACATACCTACCCTTATGAGACTCTAATTCATCATTCCTGGGAGAACTTAAAGACCCAGTCCTAACATATGACTCCACCATTGCAGACTAGTTTAATCTTTGCCCACTATTCTTGAAGATGGTTCGACCCTTCTAGTTGAAGACACAATAAAAGTTAACATCAAGACTCTAGATAACTTTAAATGGATAAATTTATGTACATCCCTCATTGAGGATGAACACAAAGTATTTACATCCATTATGAGGGAATTTTTTGATATATTTGCATGGGCCTACTCTGACATGCCAGGTTTGGACCATACCTTAGTTCTTCACCACCTTATGGTACATCTTGATGTCAAACTAGTGAAACAAAAATTGTGCAAGATGAATCCTCACATTACTCTATTATTACATAAAGAGGTGGAAAAACTCTTGTAAGTGAGATGTGTCAAGCCAATTGACTAGTCTAAATGGATTTTTAATGTTGTACCCATCAACAAAAATCCAGAAGGAATCAAAATCTACATTAATTTTAGAGACATAAATAAATCTTACCCCAAGGATGAATTTTCTTTTTAAAACGTTGACATGATTATTGAATCCACAATGGGTTATGAGATGCTTTTAATGATGGATGGATTCTCAAGCTATAATCAGATCTAAATCACATCAGAAGACCAACACAAAATGGCCTTCACCTCCTCATAGGGAAATGATTTTATTAGTAGGTTATTCAATTTGGTCTCAAAAATGCAGGGGCCACCTATAAAATATCCATGACCATCATATTTCATGATATGATGCATGAAATTATTAAAGACTATGTCGATGACATACTTGATAAATAAAAAACTAAGACTGATCATCCAACATCACTAAGGAGAATATTTGAGAGGCTATATGAATACAAATTCAAGATCAAAACTATGAAGTGTGTTTTTGGAGTTACTTCATGTAAATTATTTGGATTCATTTTATCTCGGTGAGGTATTAAAGTTGATCCTACCAAAGTATGAGCTAAAACAAACATGCCATCACTAGCCAATTTGAATTAGCTCTATATTTTTTAGGGAAAAATACAATCCATTGGATGCTTCACATCTCAACTAGTTGAGAAGTTCCACCTATTTACATATCTAGTAAATAAGGGGGTCATATTTCATTGGGATGATGACTTCCAAAAAACTTTTTAGAATTTGAAGGACTACCTAGAAAATCCACCTATTTTATTGCCTCTTATGCTAGGAAAGACATTACTCCTATATATATCAACTACCAACAAAACCATGGGAGAAATTCTAGCTCAACATGATGATAATGAAAAGGAACATGTCATGTACTATCTAAGTCATACACTAGTCTCGTATGAGCATAATTATACACCCATTCAAAAATATTATTTAGCTATGGTATTTATTGTTAAGAAATTATGATATTACATGCTGAATAACAAGACCATGTTCATTTCAAAATTAGATCTACTCAAGTCTCTACTATCTAAAATAGATTTACAAGGATGCATGGCCAAATGGATCATACTTCTTAGTGAGTTTAAGATAGAATATGTCAACCAAAAATCCATCAAGGGGCAAGTTTTCATAGATCAACTTGTTGAAACACCCATTACAAATATAAAACCTCTAATATTCCAATTCCTAAATGAATCCATTATGAAAATCATTAAAAAACCTCTTGAAGAGTAGCATTGGAAGCTATATTTTGATGGATCATTCACATCACATGGATTGGGGGCAGGCATTTTGTCTATTACTCCATAGGGTGATCTAATACCTAAGTCATTAAGAATTAGCTTTCCTTGTACCAAAAACATGTCTGAATATGGAGCACTCATTGCAGGGCTTCGACAATCAATACAATGGAACATAAAACATCTAAAGGTTTATGGTGATCCATAGTTAATCATCAATAATGTTACAAACCATTTTCAGACCAAGGATGACAAACTGGTTTCATACAAGGCCATGGTTGACACTCTCAAAAAATAGATTATCAATGTCTAATTTGAACATATACAAAAGACCAATAAAATAATAATAGATGCCATGGCTACTATCGGATCTTTGATTCAGCATATAGATATGGCCAAGGAATAGTGCTTTTTCATTGAAAATCTCCTAGTGCTAGCTAATGAACCTTCAACTATCACAATGATTTGTGATATTATTGGTCCTAACTCTACTTGGTATTTTAAATTCTACACCTATTTTCATGATCAAATTATTCCACTAGACTTATCCCATAAATAATCTAAAGCCTTTATCCATAATGCCACATGTTATACCTTACTCAGACCAACCCTATACCATCATAGTTTTGATAGAACTTTGCTTTGTTATTTAATTTGATAGAATATACATTAACATTACAAGAATTTCACAAAGGAGTATGTATACCCCACACAAGTAGGTCTATCCTATCCAAAAATCTCTTATATACTAGGTACTATTGGCCAACAATTGATGTAGATGCAACTACATATGTGAAAAGATGGGATAAATGTCAATGACATGACAATCTAATTCATGACCCAACCAAGAATTTTAAACCAATGCTTACAACATGGCCATTTGATACATGGGGCCTCGATATCATTGAGAATATAAACCCCACCTCATTTGATAGTTATAAACATATCCTTACTACCCATGAATTATTCACTAAGTGGGTTGAAGCTATACCCCTCACTTATGTAATTGGAAATCGAAATTTCAAATTCATATTCAATCATCTCAATTGTTACTATGGTATCCCCTCTAAAATTATATCTGATAATGGAGGATCATTCAAGAATAAGAATGTTGAATCACTATGTGCTGAGTATAAAATTAAACAATATTTGTCCATGATATATTACTCTCAAGGTAATAGCCAAGCAAAATCATCTAACAAAACCATTATCAACATCCTTACAAAGATTGTCAATAATGCTAACTGTAAATAACACCTTCAAATATTTTACAGCCTCTAGGCATACTATACCAATCATTACACTCCAATATATGCTACTCCATATTCACGTATTTATGGCACTGAGGCCATTCTTCCCATTGAGGTCAAGTTACCTTATTTATGCATCTCTTTGAAGCATGTACTAGATGATGAAGACTATTGAGTAGCTCACCTGTAAGAGCTAGATTTACTTGATGAGAAATGCATGGACATAATAAATAATCTATAGGAATATTAGAACTAGCTCTATGGCCACTATAATCAGTGCATGAAACATATAGAATTTGAGCTTGGTGATCTTATTCTTAAAGAAAACAAAAAAATTACTATGGCCGAGAAATAACATAAAGGCAAGTTCAAACCCAACTAGGTAGGTACTTTCATCATTGTTACAGACTATGGTGCTAGAGCATACAGGCTCACCATAAAAGATGAGGATGAACTTGATGAACTAATGAACATTATACAACTCAAGCGTTACTTCTCTTGAGTGACTTGGTGTATTGTGTATGAGGAGCATTTCTAGTTGTACCATATTATTAACATTCTTATTTGTACCATACCATTCCACCATTCTACCCTTATATCACTTTTCCATTCTACCATAATTTTCCTATTGACAAGGTTATTTTATCCCTTGTTACTTAGCTTGTTTGACCTTGGTTTCATTCAATTGGATCCATTTTCAACACAACTATTCTAGATCACTTTCAGTAGTTATTTCAAGTATTCTAGATAGAAGATATATTTTGGAGTAATATGATACAAGGTTTGGTAGTTACATTCTTCATTTCTTGTTATGTTCTAAATTCCATACCAAGTCTCCCTGATTATAACCAACTTTAGGAAAAGTAGTGTGTCACCATCTTGATACTAATTATAACCACCTATGGACAAATTAGTATCATTGACTTATGCCATTGTTTCATAGTTGTAACCCCTTATGGGAAAACTAGGGGTAACACTTGTTTATCATGCCTTGACATACCATCTTGCCATTCCTATGCCTTACTATGCCATTTTGCCAACTTTTCTTGTTTTTTTTTTAAAAATTAGCATCTACACTAGTTAGATTCCTCTACTATAAGGCAAAACTATAGTGAGTTGGGGTCTCATCTTCAAACTATATAAATAGTTTTCAATTTATGTTGAGGTCAACTTGGTCACCCATTTACCATGCTCTCACGATTTTGAGAGCAATTTGAAGTTTAAACGCTCTCACCATTTTGTGATCTTGGACCATTTAATATCTCATCATTATCAATCAAGTTGAGATACATCAAACATTCCAAAAAAATTGACCACTTCTTTGCCTTAAGGATTCTGGGAACCCTCACTAAAACAGAAGACACCACTTGTCATTTAGTTTCCCCATCCTTATTGTCCCTTTTATCCCTTGAACTTGCCATTTTTCAAGACCATTCCTACATTCTTCTATCACATCTATCATGTTTTATTTCAATCATTTTCTTCTATCCTATTTCCTTGGAGGACTACATTTATCCTGAAGTTTTTGTTGGATATCACATCCATGGAATTATGTAGGAAACATCAACTTTCCTAGTGTATTTAGAGATAGCTCAACCACCCCATTCCTTTTCTTCTATTCCCCCATGTTTGTTTTAAGTTATCTCTTATTTTCTAGGGGCAATGTTTGTCATCTTGTTTATGTCATGTTGTTTTTACTAACATTGTAATTAGCCATTGTTTTATTTGTTCTTTAATTTTGGTGTTTTATTTATTTGTTTGTTTGAATTTTTGTTAGCCTTTTTGTTGAAGAGGTTTATCAGATTCTGTGTAAGATTAAGCAAATGACATTAAAAAATAAATGAACCAAACATAGGTGGGTTTCTAAAAAACACTATCACACTAATATTATTTCTACACATATCAAATTCTATTAATTTTCCATACTTTGATTAATAATCTGAATTATTCATTTGGGACATAATACATATTATAGGAATATGATTCCTATATTATCTCCTTTGTTTTATCTTACCCTATGAAACTATATTTAAGCAAACCTAAATATGATATAATGTTATAACATATAAAAATATATCTAACAACATAATATTCTAAATAATACAAATTTACAGTATTAACCATATGGTTATAAAAATATAGTAATTAATATTTACATCTCGGTAAATCAACCAATTTACTATTTACTTTTTACCATCCTGTAAATACCTATTTTCACCTCATGTCAAAACTATTCCCAACATTCCCTCCATAGTTTCTACATGGTACAATATATATCTATTTCTAATTGTAGTGTGCTCCATCTCTGTGATGATCTTCTCTACATACATGTGCCATCACACATTTCTTCCATCACACTCATTTGTAGTTGGTTTTCATAGGTTTACAAATAAACTTCCAAAATGGTTTTTATAGGTTCACTAATAACCTTAAAAACTAGTTTTCTCAGGTTCGCCATTAACCTTATAGAATGGTTTTTTTAGGTTTACCACTAACCTTACAACATGGCTTTAATAGGTTTACCACTAACCTTACAACATGGTTTTCACAGGTTTACCACTAACCTTTCATCATGATTGCTACAATGATTTTTAGATCAACATTTTCCAATGTAAATATACGAAAGGGTTACATGGGAATATCACAAGTAAACATGTATATAATTTGGTTCTTATTTTCCACACAACTAAAAAAACTATAAAATAACACACACCACATGTCACCAAAACATGATGTGACCCCATCATTGGTGACTAATGAGAGGTCACTGAAAGACCTCCTTCCTACGTGTAGCCTCTAGCCTCTATTATGCCCATTGCTTGCTTAGTCGATGATGTCATGAAGCTCATTTGCATGTCATTTTGACTTAAATGGGGTTCCCCCTAAAATATTGACATGCTTATGAGATGTTGCATACACATAAAAATGCATCCTTAAGGCAACTTTTTTTATTTTTATAATTTTTGAAAAATGGAGACTATTTGACACTTTGGATTTTGGATGGACAAATTTTTGAAAAAAGACAAACACAAAATTATGACTCTAAACTCTATAATGACTTTATTAAATAAATGACACACATACATAAATGAAATTAGATTTTTAATAATGATTTTAATTACAAATTTATCTATTTTAATTCTATAGTCCAAACTTAAACACTCAAAATAACTAGACTCTAATTACTTTTTAGGACTTATTGTCATATTTAATATACAAACTTAAAATGTTATTCAATTAATAGAACACTAAAATCCTTTTAAGGTAATTAATCAAACCAAAAGACTTAAAACTATGAGATACTTTTATAAACTTAAACAACTATTATTATGACACTAATATACTTTGACCAAAAAGCTAAAAAACTAATCGACATATGAACCTTTTGCATATACAATTTCAAAGGATCAATGTAAATACATCAATACTAGTAATGATGTGGTTTGGTGATGTTGTGGCAAATCAACAAGGTGGACGTGATTATGAACCATAAGATTTCATTATGCAGAGGCGGTTAAAAAAATGTAGAAAGCTTTGCATAATAAAAATGTAGTTTGAAATGGCTTTTCTAGATCTACCAAAAAATTGTCCTCTAACCATACACTACTTATGATACATATGAACACATGGTGATATGACTATGTATAAAGGATGGTGGACAAATAAGTGACATCAGACTTATGTCACTTATTGCATGGTAGTATGTACAATAGTTGGCATGTGATGGATAGTGAGGTAAATTTATGATAAGAATGATTGGAAGAATCTGTCGATCTACACAATGCTATAGGTGTTTGGGCTTGGTAAGATGTTCTATATCTACTAAAATAGAAATGGACCACATATTACTTCACTAGAAAATTCAAGAGAACAATGCTATGCTGGACTACATCAATGTTGAATGATATCTTCCTTCTTTGAGCTTAAGATCTGATTTGGGAAAATGTACAATCTATGTCGATTAGGGATCAAAGTTAAACCACAAAGAATATCATGTGTCCAAATTGTTGGCACATACTTTTTATCTAATCTCATACACCGCAATGTTAGAGACAAACATGGAATTTCAAAGTATATTTTCACTATTAATGGCTGGGATGTGTTTTTGATGAATTGGAAAAAAAATACAATCTTATATTAACATTCCATCCTCACTGCAACACTAAAAATATACATCTAAAATAAATTTATATTAGTCTTGGCTATCATCATATGGGCAACCAAGAAAATTGAATTGCCCTGTGGCAATTAAATCATCAAATTGATATTCACAAAAAACCTACTTTGATACCAAATGAAGAGTTTTATCAGAGTCAGTGTAAGATTAAGAAAATGACATTAAAAAATAATTTAACCAAATGCAAGTGGATTTCTCAAAGCCCTGTCACACTACATATTATTTCTACACACACTAAATTCTATTAATTCTCCATACTCTGATTAATAATCTAAATTATTCATTTGAGACATAATACATATTAATAGGAATATGATTCTTATGTTATCTCCTTTATTTTCTCTCATCCTATAAAACTATGTCTAAGAAAACCTAAATATGATATATTGTTATAACATATAATATTATATCTAACAACATAATATTCTAAACAATATAGATTTATCGTATTAATCACATGGTTATAAAAATCTAGTAACGAGTATTTAGCTCTTGATAAATTAACCAATTTATTATTTACTTTTTACTATCCTGTAAATACTTATTTTACCCTTATGTGAAAACTATTCCCAACATTTGTTTGCTTTCTTGTTGTGCCTTGATTTAGTTTATGTGCGTCCATTTGGTGATTCCTTGTGCACTATTCTTGAATCCATCCATATTCATACGTCAACATTGTCATCATGGTTTTTATAAATGATACAGTTTTTAATTGAATATTAGATTGGGTGTCAGTCTTTATGCATATTTTGGCCAAGTCTTCATGGTGTTCTATCATGATGCCTACCATCATGTGCTACATGAAAAATCAACTTCAGAGTGTCAACACAAAAATGATGAAATGATATATCTCCTTGGCACCATCATCAACAACATTCCTACTCTAATCTAAATCATATCCTAAATAGAGCAATTAAACAATGAAAGAATTTTCCCCTTTTCTAGTTTAGATGAGCATCTCCCTACTAGCAGGTTACCTAATTTATCTTTATCCTTTGTACCAATTTACTATCATCTTCCTTATCATGTTTACAACTATCAAGGTAAAATGATTATAACTACCTTTGGGAAAATCATTATATATTGTCCCACTTGCATTCTCAATGATTCTAACTAACTTTGGGCAAATCATTATGTTTTTAACCATTTTAAGGTTAAAGATTATAACTGCCTTTGTGCAAATTGTTCACTTTCTTCTACCCAACTGGGTCACATTTTTATAATGATAATGCTTATAGCTACCTTTGGGTAAACCATTATCCCTGTATGCCCAACTGGGGCATGTTTTTATCCTACCAATGATTATAAACACCTATGGGCAAATCATTATTTTTCCCTTTAGTTAATTATAACCTCTTTTAGAAAAATCAATCTCTTGTTACACTAAGCCTTTTTTTGATGATTATAACTATCTTTGGGAAAATCATCAACTTTTTTTATCACACCTATGTTGATTATTATAACCACCTATGGGTAAATCATCATGTTTATCTACCCTAACTAGGGTAGCTCCATATGCCATTGATTATAATTTCTTATGGGAAAATTAGTCCCTTCTACCCCATTTGATCTATTTAGTCCAATCATTTCCTTCTTTCAAAGGATCATTTTCTGACCACTTTACCAACTACTCCATTGAGGGGGCAACTACAATTCATCCATTGCCATTGAAGCATTAAGCATACATGACCTTTTTTATCTGTAAGAAGACATTAGTATGTTTATACGTTGTAATGCCTTCCCTAATAGGGGCAAATTGTAGACACCTAAAACTGACCACGAATGGATTCATACCAAAATTTAGACCGATTCTTACCAACCTTTGCAAAGTAAGCCTAAGAATCACTAAACATCTCAAATTTGGATTCATAACATGAAATTTGGCTTATAAAAAATTTAAATGGGGAAAAGGTACACATGAATTAAATAAAATCTTACAAAATGCTAAAAAGCCTAAACAAAATTAATTAACATGTAAAATCAAATTAAATGCCTAATGCTTAATTGAATCATCCATGAGAAATTAATGAATTATTAAAAAAATAGCAGATTGGCCATGATTAGATATTTGCACAAAATATTGAGCCAATCTATGTATAAATCAATGAAATCATAGATAAATTACAAAGGAGGAATAATCTTGTCTTCACAAGGCAATATTACAAAATATGGCTACTTGGATATAATCACATTAACCTGTCTTACCTTCTAAAAAATAAAAGTGGGGTACATATAAATAAAATTGGGAAAACATGAGGAAGCCTCTAATTTCATAATTAAATAATTACATTAAAATATAATTAGCCTATGCGATCCTTTTATAACTAACCTAAGGAAACTTAATTGACATAGAATGGTCATAAGGCTATGTAGGCAAAATCCAATGGGAAAAAACACTACACTAACACCCTCCCTTAAGTGTAACTTATGTGAGATGAGAATTGGGTCTTGACATTGAAATCATGATGAGATACCCAAGTACATAGTGAAGAACCTCTATAGGAGGAAGAATAAGATGGAGAAATCCTAACCCTAATGAGAGCCCATATATGAACAAATTTACTCTCTGTGAAGGGCTTGGTCAAAATATCTATAATCTACTCTGATGTTGAATAGTATCGAAGATCAATGACTTGCTCATTGATAAGATCCTTGATGAAGTGCATGTGAATCTCTATGTGTTTGGTCCTTTGATGGAGAACCAAATTCTTACAAATATGGATAGTGCTTTGGTTGTCATATTAGATGATTGTTGTCTTATGAAACTACATACCAAACTTAGTGAGAATCCTCTTAAGCTTGATTGCCTTAGTGGTGGCATTGATAACCCCTATATATTCTACCTTTGTATATAATAAAGTAATTGCATGCTATTTCTTGCTTGACCAACTTATTGGACCCAAACCAAGTGAGAAACTATAGACAAAAGGATACTTTTGACTCTAAATATCTCCATCCTAATCTGAATCTATGTATTTGATCAAATCAACCTCTATTTATACTCCATAATGTATCCCATAGTTTTGTGAACCTGAATGTACTGAAGAATCTACTTAGATACTTTCCAATATAATTCATGTGGCTCTTACATAAACTAGGAGGTCATACCAAATGCATAGGATATGCCAGGTCTAGTGTATGTGAGATAGATAAGACTACCCACAAGTTGCCGATATGGATCGCATCAACCAATGGTGTAGGATAATCAACCTTAAGCTCCACACCAAATAAATTGAGTAGGAGCTAGTTTACAATCAACCATGTTAAACCTTGTAAGGAAATCAAGAGAATACTTGGATTATGATAAAGTTATCTTAAAATATAACTAAATTATTTTAATCCCAAGAAAGTAACGTAACAATCCCTTGTTTGTCATTGAAAATCTATCTAAAAGAACAATTTTCACTACTAAGATGGATGATCATGTGCTCCTTATAATCAACAAGTCATCCACATAGAAACATAGGATTAATAGAGAATCATCCTACCACAAGATCTATACATTCAGATCTGAGTGGTGTCTAGTGAACTTGATTATGAGGAAAAAGGAGTTCATCTTGGCATACCATGTGGAAGAGGCATGTTTGAGTTTATAGATAGATTTCCTAAGTCTATAGACCAAGGGGGAATCCTCCACAAAGCCTTGTGATTGCTCCATATAGATATCTTCTTTTAGGTCACCATGTATAAAATCACTCTTGACTTCCATTTGGTGAACATCCCACTGATTTATAGCTACGATGGCTAGAGTGAGTCTAATAGACATCATCTTGGCTATAAGATCAAATGTTTTAGTGTAGTCTATGCCAAAAACTTAAAAAACCCCCTTTACAACTAGAAAATATTTTTACTTATCAATAAACCCATCTACACCAAAATTAGTCTGATAAACCCATTTACAATTGACTAATTTTTTTCCTTTAGGAAGTGGGACCAAGTCCCATGCTTTGTTCTTGATTAGAGAACTATACTCCTGCATAGTAAAATCCCATTCTAGAATGATATATGCCTCATGAAAGGTTTATAGATCTAAGGTAATGGCTAGATAGGCATGTGAAGTCCCCTAAAATTGTGAACTTGTTTGCCTTGTATTTTATGGATTTCTAACCCACTTCCCAACACTTTAAAGTGTCTATTTGGCCCAAGTAGAACAAACATTGTATGAGATTAGAGAATCAAGAGGTGAATCATCATCATCTAAAGAGTGAGTGTGAGATGGAGGAGGATAATTCTCATCATTGCTCTCATCATTTGAACTTAAATAAAAATAAGAGTTATCTTGATCATCAAGAAGATTTTGAGGTGGATCCAAGTCACTGTTTGAGGTGGAATCAATGTCTAGTGAGACTTTTAAAGAGTTTAGAGTGCCAGTAGTGAGTTTAAGTGGGCCTTATTGAAAATTTACACTCCTTTCTATGAAAAAATCATGAGTTTTAAAATGGAGAAGCTTATATCCTTTAACACCCTCTAGATACCCCATAAAGATACAAGACTAACTTTGAAGGTCCATTGCCTTGCATTTATTCTTGAAAACATGAGCCATTAATAGTGATCCAAATACTCAAAAGTGATCCAATAGGGATTGTGACCATCCCAAGCTTTAAAAGGAGTGATTTATTTCAAGGCTTTATATGGAACATAGTTTTGAATGTAGCATGCATAGTTGATTTCTTTAGCCCAAAACTAAGGAGTAAGAGACTTTGATTAAAGCATGAAGTTGGCCATTTCCTTTAAGTAATGGTTCTTATGTTCAGCCACACCATTATTTTAAGGACTATATGGAATTATTTTTTGTATTTAAATCCACTATGATGTACAAAACTACTCAAACCTATTGTTGACATAGTCCCCACCTTTGTCAATCTTTAAGATTTTGATGGAGCAATCTAACTACTTTTCCACAAGTGATTTGAAGTCCTTGAAGTGATCAACGACCTTAGACTTATTTTTGAGAAAAAAAAACTAGGTGTACCTCAAAAAGTCATTGATGAATGTGATCATGTATCTGGTCTTATTAAATGAAGGTTTTGAAAATAAACTTGCTATGTCACTATGGACAATTTCTAGCTTCCATTCAACTCTCCTTGCTTTGCCCTTGTCATATTTCTATTTTGTATACTTTCTAAGAATGTAACCATTGCATAGGCCATATAATAATTTGAATTTAGGTAACCCTAAAACCATGTCCTAATTACTGAGTTGCTCTAAGTAATGGTAGTTTAAATAGCCAAACTGTTCATGCCATAGTTTGCTCACTCCATATGCATAAGTAAGCAGTGAAAATAAGGGCTGATTTAGGGTAAATTATGAGAAGGTATACATTTTAGATTGATAATATGCCTTCTTATAATAAATTTTGGTGTAAATATATAACTCCTTGATAACCAATAAGTTAGGTGTGAACTCAACTCACTTCCCTACACTTATGTGAGTTATTTGGTATACTAACAAAAGATTGGTGGATAGTGAAGGAACACATAGAACATCATTTAAGATCTCATCACTTACTTCAAATGATATTTTACCATTGAATTTTGCCAAAGTGTCATCACCCATGAGAATGTAATGCATAGAACATGGCTCTATTTTTGGAAATAGATCCTCTAAAGAGGCCATGTGATATGAAGCACCTGAGTTAATAACCCAAGTCAAAGGTTGAGAAGCTACTGAAAAAAGTGCCTTGCCCTTGTCTTTACCCTTTTTTTTTGTCTTTAAAATTTGTATAATCTTGTCTGGATATGTTTTGAGTTGAGGACTAAAGAAAATTGATGTTATTCTTCTTAAACATCCTAGTCAAGGTGTCAATCTTCTTTTTCATGCATTAAGATTCATCATGCCCAAGTTTATTACAAAATTTACATTTGAGTTTCTCCTTATTAGGTTTCTTTCTTAAAGATGACTCATTTGAAAATGCCTTTGGATTAGAATCTAATTTTTGATTCTTCTTATGCTCATGATTTGGTTTAGATTGTTTCTTCTTCTGTTTGCCACTGGTAGAAGGCTTCTTCTTGTCCTAATTAAAAATCAAGCCATGTGATTTTGAAGATTTTAGTACACCCATTTAAACCAAATTATTTTATTCTAGAGTTAGATTAGCAAAAAACTCATCAAATGATGGAATTTTCCAAATGGATCCAAGTGCATGTTTGGTAACATGAAATGTAGAGATGAAAGCTAGATAGTCATGACCAAATTTTGTAAGCACAGATAGAATCAATTGGTCATCTATTTTCTTAATTCCATATTGCTTCAACTATAGTTTCAATGATTTGAAATTTGTAAATAAGTCTTGTAGGGTGTCATAATCACCTGAGCTCAATGTGATGATCTCATTCTCTAGCTCATGACCCCTCATGATAGCCTGCACTCCAAAAAGCTTGTCTAGGATGGTCCAGACTTTGTTGGAAGTTTTTTTATATTCAACATGAAATAGGTGGTTGGGATATATTGAAAATCATAAGAAACCATAGGCCTCATCACATTTTATACACCACTTAACCTTTTTTGCAATTATAGATGGCTCAGTTTCCTCACCCATAATGATCTTATAGAGTCCTTACCTCTCAAGGAGAGCTACATTTTAGAATTCTATTTGAGATAGGTAAATGGTGTGAATGGTTAAATGTTTATATCTATTAGTGCATATTAGATTGAGATATTTAAAAAATTGAGATGAAAGCAAAGAACAAATTGCACATAATACAAGTACCCCCTTGAACTATCAATAAGACCCCCCTTAAATTTTAATACAACACACACTCAATATTGGACACTGGGCATTGTTGAGAATGCATATATGAACAACTGGTGTGAGAGTGTATGAGAGGGACATTGGGCTCAGCCAATAATGCATTTAAGAAGAGACGTAAAAAAAATTGAAGTGAGTTTTAAGCCATTACACCATGAATAAAATGAATTTTATAAAGGCTCTAAAACAATATCACCAATTCTTAAATGTTGAAAAAATATGCACTTTCAAAAAAAATATCACCTAAAAAGGAGCTACAGATTGAATGTTTAGGCACTTACAAGTTCTTACTTTGCATATTCCTAAACCATTTCAAAAATTATAAATTTATTTTGTTGACTTGTGTTTTCTTACTAAAAAAGATAGAAATAGAAAAAAAAAACTTTGGGTTTTTGAACACTAATTACTTCAGGTTTCTTGTATGTAGTTACTCACCTGAGAAACCCCATCTCTTAAAGAAACAACTTACCAGACAAAAATGATAAAAAAAACTTTGGGTTCTTAAACACTAATTAATTTAGGTGTCTTGTATTTAGTTACTCACCTTGGAAACCCCAAATCTCAAGGAGACAACTTACCTAGGTTTTTGAGTGCTACTTACTCAGTATCTTATTTGTAATTAGTCACTCTCGTAAACTCAAAGTCTTGATCCCATAAAACAAGTCGAGTAGTAATGATACTTCCAAACCCTAAGTCTTCACAGTGTAATCTAGGTTTCCCATACTACTTTACTTGAGAAGTAATTGGCCTTTGAAGTAATGACCTTTCAAAAACCTAATTTGGTCTTCTCAGTGTAATCTGGGTTTTATAGACTACTTTACTTGAGAAGTAATGAACTTTTGAAGTAACAACCCTTTGAAAACCTAATTTGGTCTTCTTAGTGTAATCTAGGTTTTTTAGACTAATTTAGTTGACAAGTAATTAGGCTTTGAAGTAACGACCCTTAAAAAACTTGATTTGGTCTTCCTAGTGTAATCTAGGTTTTCTAGACTACTTTACTTGAGAAGTAATCAACCTTTAAAGTAACGAACCTTTGAAAACCTAATTTGGTCTTCCTAGTGTAATCTAGGTTTTCTAGACTACTTTACTTGAGAAGTAATCAACCTTTGAAGTAATGACCCTTTAAAAACCTAATTTGGTCTTCCTAATATAATACATGTTTTTCAAACTACTTTACTTGAGAAGTAATTTGCCTTTGAAGTAATGACCCTTCAAAAATATGATTTGGTCTTCCCAGTGTAATCCAAGTTTTTTAAACTACTTTACTTGAGAAGTAATTAGCCTTTGAAGTAACGACCATTTAAAAACTTGATTTGGTCTTCCTAGTGTAATCTAAGTTTTTTAGACTACTTTACTTGACAAGTAATTAGCTTTTGAATTAATGACCCTTCAAAAACCTAATTTGGTCTTCCCAATGTAATCCAAGTTTTTCAGACGACTTTACTTGAGAAGTAAGTAGCCTTTCAAGTAATGACCCTTTGAAAATTTGATTTGGTCTTCCTAGTGTAATCCAAGTTTTCCAAACTAATTTACTTGAGAATTAATCAACCTTTGAAGTAACATCCCTTCAAAACCCTGATTTGGTCTTCCCAGTGTAATCCAAAATTTCCAAACTACTTTACTTGAGAAGTAATCAACCTTTGAAGTAATGACCCTTTGAAAACCTGATTTGGTCTTCCCAATTTTATTTAAGATTTATAAACTACTTAACTTATCAGATTATAAGTAAAGCACATTCTAAAACCTAAATTAGTTTGTAGGCAAGTAATCACCATTTGAAAGTCTAAATTGGTTAGTGGACTCTCTAATGCATGTAACATGAGGCAGATTCGAGTGACATAGAGATGAAGACATGAAAATCAAGGCAAGCCAAAAACATTCAAAATAATTCAGCAATGAAACTTTTGAAAGAGACCTATTTGAGATCTTGACCCAAGGAAGAAAACCTAGAAGGAATTTTTGCACAACTTAGGAAGTATAGATTTTACTAAAAACAAAAAATTGGGCCATCAGATACTAAAAAAGGGAAAATTTTGACTATTCTAGAACTAGTCAATTTTACAATTGATATTAATGTTTTGGCACCTTATAATACTAATGACATAGTCAATTTTGAGATCTAAAGCTCTAGTATAACTTTTTGCATAGATTCTCTAGGGAATCCCAACAAACCCTTCTTTTTGCTAAAATAATGAATGTAGCAAGATTTCACCACAAAGATTGCTACAATATTGGCAAAAAATGGCTCTACTACCATGTTGAATTGGCCGTGATCCTTGCATAAAATATTGAGCAAATATATGTATAAAGTAATGAAATCATTGATAAATTGCAAAGGAGGAATAAACTTGTCTTCACATGGCAATATTGAAAAATATGGCTGCTTACATATAATCACGATAACCTATCTTACCTTCCAAAAAGGAAAAGTGGGGTACATATAGAGAAAATTAGGGTAACATGAAGAAGCCTCTAATTTTATAATTATAGTATAATATAATTAGCCTATGTGACAATTTTATAACTAACCTAAGGAAGCTTAATTGACATAGAATGACCATAAGGCCATGTAGGCAAAACCCAATGGGAAAAAATCACTACACTAACAAAAAAATATCAAAAATCAAGAATATCCTAAGAATTCATAATTACCTTTTTATGAGTTTTAAAATATCTTAAAATATCTCAACATGCCTATTCATTACTAATCATGACCATTTGACACCTTTTAACTTTAATGGGGTTAATTAACTCACTAAGGTTAAGTTTGAACCCATTCCAAAACTCTAACTACACTCTAACTCACCTTGGGTTGGGGTTAGTTTCTAGACCTATAAATACAATATTAGACCTTTTCATTTGGAGAGATTGAGCATATTAAAGTTATAATGATGGTTTTAGATCAAGATGGCATGACAATAGTGTTATAATGATAAAATCACAAGCCAATCCTCAAGCATAAGCTAGATCAAACATAAGCCAAGCCAACAATGGTTCTAAGGAGAGAAGGAGATAGCCAAGTTGCATTGCCATAGACTTTTTGAGCACAAGTCAAGCAATCCAAATGAACACATCATTTGAAGCATTCAAAGAAGGTAAATAATTTGTATTTTTAGTTGAGCTTTATCATTTGTTATTTGTTCACTAAGCTCCCCCTATGATTTAGGCATGGAGGTGTTAATTTTGTTTATGTGTTTATTTTATTATTTTATATGAAAACTAACAATTGATATAACCTCCCCTCCATCATCAAATTTCTATCATCATAATTTTTAGTTTTTAAATAAGTGCAGTCTAGATAGAATATATGTTGATTCATTTAAATCAACACTGATTCTATAAGATCAACATCAATCCACTATACTTTATTTTTAAAATAAAACCAAGCCTTTTTAATCTTAGAACTCTATCTTTAATCCATTCTAATTTTCTATCTTTTTAAACATGGAATTAATGTGTAGATGACTCTACCTGGAATTATGCACAACATCATTAATATTATTAATCTACTCATTGTATCTCAACCCTATTTTGTTAACCAGAGTGATATAGCCTTCAATTTAGCACGTTGTGCTATTGTTTATTCTCCCTCAATTGAATCCACTTATGACCAATTTGATGTTATAAAAGAGGATATGAATGCTACTATGACTTATTGGTGTGAATAATTTACTTACATTAATAGTTTAAATGAAGATTAATTCATAATCATTATCTATATCACATCTTTATCTTTTCTAATTTTATTGTTTATTTATCCACTTAATTGTGAAAATAGTGAGCTAACATCAACTTGAGGAAGTTCCTAACTTCATGGGAATGGTTCCTAACTAGGCATCTCACCTATTTATATATTTTTTTCCAAGTTGTTTCTTTATGTGTAGTTATTCTTCTAAGACAGAAAGAAGTTCCCTCATTCATTGGATTCAAGTAGTGCATAACCATCTCCATATCTCCATGTATTCTTCATAAACCCTACATTTAATTAAGTTTTTATTAAGTTAATTAAATTAAAATGAAAAATTAAAAACTACTATAATGTTGAGATTACATTCAAAATATCCTAGTGTTTTAACAAAATCAAGGAAAGCCATGCAATCACCCAAACATTCATTAATCAATGCATGCTTAACTTGGATATCTCCTATTTGAACACTAATGAATAATGGAGGATCATTTTCATGAAGAAATATCTCATCAAGAATAATTGAAGTGATATGAAATTTGAGCAAAAGAGAAGTATCTACCATTTCATTAATGTGGATAGATGTTTCTTCACATTATTAAAGAATAAAATTTAGGAATACTTACCTTGAATCAAACTTATCATGCCTCAATATCTCCCTTGGCCAATGGTGCTTTACAAGAGGTTGTTGTGGCTTTGCAAGGATCACGCTATAAAAATCAGCTCTAGGCTAAAAGACTTATACTTGACATCTAAGACTTTCTCATAAAACAAGATTCTTTCCTTCAAAGGGAAAACCTCAAGTAATGACTCCTCAAGTGTAGAATTAATAGAATTATAAGCTATAATAATTAAAAAATGAATGTTCCTCTCTATTGGATTGAAGTGAAGGGGTATTTATAACCAATGATTGAATGTAAACCCTTTCAAGAATTTAGCTAATAAGATCAACCAATGCAATCTTGTTAGTTGATAAAGATAGTCATTAGGTCTCTAACTAGGTTAGTTAGGCTGACATAGTTCCATAACATGCACTCAATCCCTAACAAGATTGACCTAGCTGACACAGTAGAAAAATGAGTAAAATGGGTGTCTGCTTAATTAATGGATATTTTGGAAGTTGAATTACTTAGAGGATAAAATATTTTAGAATAATCTTTAACAAATATCTCTCCAAAAAGTCACTACTACTACCATGAAGCTAATGCATTATACATAGAATAAATTATCTATTATTCACAAATAGATTATACAATGATGAAATTTTATATATCTCCAAAGATTATCAAATACAATGAATGAGTCTTGCATATACAAGAAATGAAGATCAATCCTAACTAAGAGATCAAGCTAGAGATCAATCATAGCTAAGATATCTATCTAGAGATCAAACTTAGGACTAAGAGATAACTATCCCTATAAGATAGAAATAACTATAAATTATCCTCATAATATTTAAGAGATAAATATGTAATATCTCATAATATCAAAAATAATATAAATGCAATATACACATATAAGTGGGTGGTAATAAATACATACCTAGGTGAACATGAGCTAAGGTAAATAACCTACTCTAACACCCCCTTTGAAGTGAAGCTAGGGGAAAAAAAAGAGTGGCATATCTCTACTATGAGTCTCAACAACAAGGCTTGATTAGGTACTCATGTATAATATATCCATGAACCAATCTCTCATAAAGTGGAGAAAGGGAGAAAACCTGTAGGAAAATAAAACTCCCCCCAAAAGAGAAATAAAGAAAAGAAATGTGTCCCAACAACAATGCATAATGAGGTATGCATACAAAAAAAATGATGTAGTTTGAAGACAAGTATCCCTATGGATGCCAACCTATCTTACCAGAATACATGTATGTTGAGTCTCTGTAACCACCGAGTTAAATTATGAATGGTGTTGAATATGAGGATCACTGAATACAAACACTGCACTCTAGAATACTAGGTAGAATGATGAAGCTGAGGAAGCATTGCTTGAATACCCTCCCTTAATATTAAATTGGGAGAATATTTACTGAAAGTCTCTAAAGAAGTGGACTAAAAATGGTGATAAATGAACATAAAGACTGGTGGGGATGCCACACTAGTGTCACTACACAAAAAGTCACCAAGAATGCCATTAAGACATAACAATCCTCATATGAGTTTTGGTAAACAAAGTGCCTAAATAAAATACCCATGTACAAAGGAGAAATCTATAAAATGTAGATAAAATATCTCAAAAAGATGGCCCTAGTGGTGATGGAAAAGATTAGCAAATAAAATAGTAAAAAGTGCATAAAATAAGGTACACACACATAAAAGTAGATTAGGTTGTAAAAGTAAACCCCCCATGACACTTTATAATTTAGAGCAAGTAAAATATATACCATACACAAAAAACATCAAATGAAAATAAGGAAGACATTAAATGCATCAGAATGATTCTAAACAAAGAGATTATCAACTTGTCAAAGAATTCATCACAATCCATGAGAGTTGTTCCAAAAACAAGGGAGTAAAAAAGTGTCTCCATAGAAGAAGGCAAGGTGCTAAGAAAGGGACCTTGATGGAGACATGACATAAACTAAAAATGTGTCAAAGTGCCAATGCACAAACTAGAATAGAGTATGTCATGAGTTGATGGAAGAGTGTGATAAATAGTGAAAAAACCATCATGTATGTAAAAACACACCTGAAAGGATTAGCTACCAAAAATGACAACCTACAAAGAACATGAAAATGATGGATAAAAAACACAAGTGGCATAATAATCATAGTCAAAAATTTCAAGATGTTAGGTTTTTCTAAAAATGCATATGCAAGTGTGTAGATAAATGAAAATGAGTGAAATAAAGTGTTTTTGTGAGGGGATATGACTATTTTTCAGATCAAACCTCACCTTGTGGTCTTCAAAACTCATATGAATTGAATAAGGGGTTAGGGTATGGGGTTCTAAGGGTTGTATATCCCAATAGGGTTAAGAGGTAGTGATCCTTATAAGGTCTATGGGAAGAACCCCCAGTACATTCCCTATCATGGTATAGAGTGAGGTTGATGGGTAAAGACCTCGATGTAAAACATAATTTGAAGCTTATGTTGCCTTATAAAATGACCAAAAAGCACCTAATTTCGCATTAAAAATCACCACAAAGAAGGAAGTTGATTACCATCAAAATTATGTTTATAGAATATAATGTAGGCCCAAGAAAGAAAAAAGGATTTTGTCTTCTTGTTAGAGGGTTTGTCCAACTTGAAAACTAGACCTCACCCTCCATATTCATTAAATGCAAACAAAATAAAGTGAATAAATAAATGGTTACAATATTATTATTTTTTTAAATAATTAAAAAAACATTATTCATCTATAGTGATAGCCCCACTCTATAATGGTAGCCCCACTATTATAAAATGTCACTCCATAATCATCTCCATCTAAAAAAATTAGCCCTACACCATTATTAAATGTCCCTCCTTCATAATCATCTCCACCTAAAAAAAATATCCCCACACCATTTTGAAATGGCCTCTCAACAATAATAGATTCCATCCAGATTATAAAGCAATTACAACTTTAATATATCATCCCATTATGAATAATCATCACCACTTCAAAAAATCCCTCAATAAATGTGACCACTTTGTAGTGGAGAGACTCAACCCTATAAACACTATATCAAAGGATGTTTAAAAAAAATAATTTATTATCACTATTATAATGTTCAAATATAAACATAAAACCACACACTTTTTAAAAACTATGGGTCACCCGAGATTTTTGGAATTTTTATAGGCCAATAATTTGTCAGTGTCTTTTATCATCTTTAGGACCAAGATCTAAATGTTGAAGACAAGGAGCTCTGAAATGTGGTGGTTCAAAGTGATGTCATTGATGGAGCTTAGGGAGTTTTTTAATGGCACATAGATTATTGAAAAACCTTGTAGTCAATAGATAAAGATACCTAGTTGATCTAGGGTATAATGATAGTGATAAAAAGTGTAGTTCATCAAGATAAAGTATACAAGATTCATACAAATCACATCTACCATTGAATTATTTTACATGCATTTCATTTTATAGCTTAGCCAATATGCCCAACTTAGAAATCTTCACCAAGCAAACCACATGAAGATCCAATAAAATTGATTTCAAAATTACCATTAATTTGAATATAAATAATAAACATTAGGAATATTTATCAAGTAAATGACATCTAGATCCAAAAAATACATAATCAAATTAAATAAAATCCCATAAATTGAAAACTAGGTCATGGAGAGGTGAGAGATGAAACTGTGGGTATAAAACAAACCCTCAACTAGCTCAATATGATCAATGAACAAGTAGAAAACAATGATGGAAATAGAAATATCCATTATTTTGAGGATAAATATATGAGCCTGAGGTGATTTAGATGATGTGAAGGAGTAGGAGATAATGTTGTGACCTATCTTATAAGCCATCTTGACTACGTAGAGACTAGTGATGCAGGATTGGCCAATGATAATAGATAGGTTGGGTTTTGGAAAGAATCAGATCCACATAAAATATGTAATTAAATACATAGAGAGGCCAAGGAGATGTTGATGGTGATTAGAGGTTATTGAATAGAGCAAGCCATATAGGTTGAATAAGATCAGATTTACCCAAACAATAGACCATAAGGGAGAATGAACCTTAGTTATCACTAAAACTCCAACATCTATGTTTTGATCACAAAAATAGATCCACTACAATTAAAAAATATATAAAATTTTATCTTCAATTAATATTTTAGAATGCCTCTAGATGATAATGTTAGATCATATATAAAGAACTATGTAGAGGAATATGGACTATACAACTGTGGAAAACTTGAATTAAGTGTTAAACTACAAAGATGTATGGCCATCACAATTGATCCAACCAAGCCAAATGCAAATCTTCAAAACACAAACTATAACCAAAGGAGAATTTAGACATGTTGAGCAATGGATATTCTAGATTGATTTGATACCATGAAAGAGTTTATAATACTCTTCAATCAAGGTCTCTTTAAGAAGTCATTACCACAACCATGAAGCTAATGCATTGTACACATAATAAATTATCAATTATCCATAAATAGATTATACAATGCTGAAATTATATATATCTCCAAAGCTTATCAAATACAATGACTAAGCCTTGCATATATAGGCAAGGAGGATCAATCCTAACTAAGAGATCAAGATAAAAATCCATCATAACTAAGAGATAAAATATAGGACTAAGAGATAACCATCCCTAAATGATATAAACAACTATAATTTATCCCCATAATATCTAAGAGATAAAAATGTAATATGTCATAATATATAAAATAAGATAAATGAAGTATCCACACATAAGTGGGTGGGAATAAATAAATACCTAGGTGAACATGAGCTAAGGTAAATAACCTAATTTAATAGAGGAGTGGATAAAAGGGTTGTAATTTCTAAGGAATTTGGATAAAAGTAACTTGTAGTGGTTTTAGGTAATGGTATATGGATCAAAAATCTTGTGAAACACCAAAGATCTTCCCACCCCTTTCACAGTGCACCCTTTGAGGTATGAACTTAAAGAGATTGAAACTTGGGAGGTTCCTATAAGATAAAAAAACATCAATAAATGATAAATTTTACAAATATTATGTGTACACAAACACCACTAGGATCATATGCTGTTATTCTAGGAGTGAATTGGATCTATAAGCACAAAGCTAATGCTGATTATTTTCTCAAGGAAGTTAAGTGTTTAAATCATTTAGGAATTAAACCCAAATTTAGGGAGAAAAGAGAGAGTTGAAATAAAGGCAAATTTTAGCCATTCAATTGAAAAAGATGCAGTGAAAGGGATATCAAGTGTTGTTAGTCAAAGTTTTCCTATGGATTCTCGTGACTCTTCTAGTATCCTCTCATTTACCCTTAGGATCGTTACCTCTCATGGCCTTGTGCTTGGCCTCAATAAGTTAATGCTTATGTAGTTCTTGTTAATTGACTTCTATGTTGAGATACTAATCCCATACCAATGTATACCCCTCCATTTACCCACCACTCTTGTTTTTCATGTGTGAGAGAGTTTAGCCATCCATGGGGAAGTTCTCAAGTCAAAAGTCAACCATAAGTTTATTAATTTCTAAAGGGAATTATATTATATACCTTTTTCATAATTATCTTAAGAAGTTGAACTATGCTTACTTTAGACAATAATATGTGGAAGCAATATATTCCAATATGTAGCTATTGATTATTCCTTTCCATTAGACATCCACTGCACGTGTCCAAGTAGTTTTCAATTTCTCCAAGGCTATATTTTTATCAACTAACCATAGAGATTTCCATCCATAATATCTTGAGCAGTATTGCATATATGTCAAAATCTAAGCGTGAAATTGAATGGGTAATTAGACAAATAATGCTTCATATAGATAATCATATAAATGCTACTCTACCCATGTGAACTCAAGAACCCCTAGTCTAATATACTGAAGCATAATGTTCTCTTCTATTGTGCCAATCCAATGCAAGATGTTTTCCAAAGAGATTCAATCAAACATCTTTTTACCATCACACTAACAAGTGCAATGGGTTTTGACAATTAAAAAAAAATGTTGGGGTCTTTTATATTTAGTTTCAATCGACTAAGTACCATTCCAATGTGCTAGATCATTGTCTTTTTTCTTTATTTTAGGCACATGATTAGTACTTAGTCAAGTGAAACTAAGGATAAAAGACCCCAATAATATTTATAAAAATAGGCATTTACAAAGAAGGAAAGACGTTTATAGTATTTCAACTACTATGAATATCTAAACATCAATTTGTTGGGGGAAAATTTAATTTTTCAAGATCATAAGTGATTCTCTCCAACAAAATAAGAAGTTATTAAAAGGGAAATAAATCACTATAGATTAACTCCAACAAGTTCAAAAACGGTGGACTTATGAATATAAAATTTCCAATTATTTTCTCCTTGAATAATAAGGATTTATAATATTATTTAAATATTGTATGCATCTAAGTTTCTAGGTTGGTAATCTAGAATAATAATCAGTTGTAAATTAATTTGTTAGGTTGTTAAGATTATTAAATCAGTTCTAAAACTGATTAAGTTGTTATTTTTAAATGAGAAGTTGTTGAAGCATTTGTATAATAAATAAAACCCTATCATTCATATAATGGATATTAAGAATAATTGAAAAGTTGGAAGAAGGATAGCTCAAATAAAGCATTTAAAAATTTCTAAAGTTTGTTATTTTTAGTCATTTTCTAAGGGGAGAGTAAGGGCCCACTCAACCTAAGGAAAACAATTAGTTTGTATTTCTTTTTTCTAGAGTATATTTATCTATTTTTTTCATTTATGAATATTCAATCTATGTTTGGAGTGTCATATGACATGAAAGCTAGATATATTCATAAATCAATAGTTTTTTAGTTTCCTTTCATTTAATGTGTGTTTCAATTCTTGCAATTTCCATTATGCACCTATCTTTTTTGTATGAATACTTGTTGATAAGTTTGACCTCACAAGTCAAAGTATCACCCCTATCATTAAAAACTTTACTTTTCATATTTTTTGCTCTGTTAATTGGTATTTTTGTATTAGAATGTCCTTGTATTAGTCATCCAAATCCTTGATTAATACATTTTAAGGTAGTTTTTATGATATTAAGCTTTTAATCATCATAGTAATTTGCTTCTATATCCACCTTTGTGACCAATTTTAAGTTGTGTTAATAGATGAAATGAGTCCAAAACATCATAAGAGGCCTCATGGATTGTGTCAAATTCATATAATGTTGTATAATTGATCTAACTGGTTGGTGATAGGTTGATTAACTTCATGACTTAGTTACTCATATTTTGGGTCATTTTATGGCATTTGGAGCAAGTTTTGAATGTGAATGATAGTATAAGGTAAAAATAAAAACACGGTGTAATTTTTAAGGAATGAAAAGTACAATGGATCTATTTTTTATTATTTTCATCAGACATCTCAAATATTTCTCACAGTTTTAGTGCCAAAAAGGCTTATTTTGAGGCCATTTATATAGTTATTAAATGAAAAATTGAGTTTAAGGAATATTAAAGACCTTTTTTTTATATTAAAAGGTAAATAAAGTGTTTTTTAATATGTTTTAGGTCTTAAAATGAATAAAACCATTTTATCTCTCATATCAACTTTTTTGATAGCTCAAGAAGGGAAGTTTTCAAGTGCTCAGTATGGACAGAGGAAAGAGAGATTTGGGAGATGAAACTTTGTAAAATTATAGGGACCCTAATTAAATTTAAATTAGTGAAATTGTTTTTTATATTAATTTCTCCATATTTATGAATAATTGATAAGAGCATAAGGGGGTCACTATGAGCTAGTCATCTAGGCAAGGTCGATGTTTGCCTCCATTCCTTCACTTATAAGCTATATGGAGATTTTTTTTTTTATGGGGATGATTTAATGGGTAAATAAAAACTTTTTAATGTTTATATTATGAGCTAATGTTTTTTTGATAATGGGATTTTTGATAGGAAATTGGTTACTTGTCTTAACTTGAGACTTGACAATTTTCAAGCAATCTTGATATATCAATGGAATGTATTTGTTTTAAAGAGTTTACAAGCTCATGTTTCACGTATTATAACACATATTTAGTCCAATCTGTTAGGTTGTGGAGCTAAAAGCTTTAACTATGTAGACATGGAGGAGGTTGCTGAAGTTCCATAGACACCGGCGTCGACAGTATAACCGACATCGGTCATGATGAATGTAGAAGGCATCCGGCATTGGCAGGGAGTCAGCCAACATCGGTCAGCACCAGTGAGACAGGGACTGACGTCAGTCGCCTATGTGTTCCAGAACTATTCGTTACATGAACAGTTAGTTTGTTGAACTGATTGTTTGCATGTAAAGGCTATTTCAAGTCTTGAACTGTGTGTCTAAGTTATTGTTTAAGTCTAGGATCTATTTATAGACCCATTGGCATGTATTGTAATTATGAGCTAAAAAGGAAGGCAAGGAAGATCCTTCCATTGTAAGATCATTGAGTTGCAGGTTGTTGCAAGCTCATAGGAGATCTACATGTGTAAGTAAGGTCTATTGAATTGTAGGTTACAGGTTCATGGGAGATATACTTGAATTACTTTAGAGTGCTTGGTACTAGTAGGGTTATTACTGACTAGTTGGAGGTGAACACCAATTCTATGTGTGAGTTGTGTGTTGGGACCATTTTTTGGTAGGAGAGTGAACTCTTGAAGAAAATTACTGAACACTTGAGGTGTGGGAAGATTCTGAGAGGTGTGGAGAAGAAGTGGCATCTTCTTTATTGTATTTTCTTTCTAGATGAGTATTAATACAAGATAGTGTATTGTCTCTCATATTCTGTGTCATTTGTAAATTCTAGTTACTTGTTACTTTTGGTTAATTCCGCATGTTTAATTGCTTGTATTTGGTAATCATATTGTGCTCTTTCTAAGGAGCAAGATCCTAACAAGTGGGATCAGAACAAGTGTGTTGTTCTAGATTCCCCAACACAATCAAGGTATTAGGTACTTTAATTTCAAAAATCTCTTTCTTGAGACAACTTATTTGGTCATTTAGCCCTTCCACAAGGTGTAGTTGCAGATATAATGAGATGTTCAATGTGTGAAGAACATCTTAGTAAGGTTGTCATGATATTGATGGGATTATAAAATATGATAAGTCTTAATTTGAATCTATAATATGTTCCATATAATTTCAAAGTACCATTCTCTTTTAAAAGTTCAAAATCTCAGTTGTTGGCCTAATAGGTGTGTTAGAAGGATATCATGGTAGGTAATAGAAGTTATGAGGATTAAAGAAGGTGAATAGGTTAATTTTAAGGCCATAAAATTGTTTCAAAGTGTTCATGGAGTCCTAAATATGATACAAACACTCTTGGGATCAAGATTCAATCTATCATAAGCCTTAAATACCTACAATAACATTAAAGGACCGTGTGCTACTATGTTGTCAACCTAAGAGACCTACTAAAGGATTGTATAATATTAAAAGTGTGTTATAAGGGTGATGAATGAGTTTTAAAGGCGATATAGGTCCTTAAAAGAGATATTATTTCTTTCAAGGTTCATCAAAATCATGAAGAAAACTTCCATACAACTTAGTTTAGCAGAGCTTAAGGAAAGTTAGCATTTTTAAGGTAATAGGTTGTTTCTTGTTTCCATACTATTCTGACCTCCTCATAGTAAATTAATAAAATTATCAATGAAAACTCAATCATATATATATATATATATATATATATATATATATATATATATATATATATATATATATATATATATATATATATATATATATATATATATATATCATTGAGGTAGGTGAAATGGTTTAGTGAATAATCTATACAAAATACAAATCTTCACCTACAACTATATAGGTGAAAGTACAATTAAGTTTGCTATCTAAAGTAAATTTGTCTTAAAGAACAACAAAAGGGTTACATGAAGTGGTTATGCTGATTGATTAGAGTGTAGAGTATTAGGTTAGAATGTACTCCATTGAATATCAAGAAGAGGTTTAAAATTCAAACATCAAAAAATCCATCTATAGTTTGTACAAGTGTAATGAGTACCTATAGTCATCTTATTTTCACTCAAATAGTGTATGGAGATAAGGTTAGAGTTAAAAGGAAAGTGATAAAATACATCTTATATGGGGATAAATAAAACCTTATCAATAAATCTATGACTAATTCATAAGGCTAATAACACCTACATGAAATATCTCACCTCTCTCAATTATCCTATATGCTACCTACAACCATATAATAAAACACAATCAGGCAACCTCTACCAAGTAATCTTCTTGTGTATAAGGTTTAAAAAGGATACAAGAAGGGTTTGAATGATTTATTAAAATTAAAAAAGGTCCTCATTATGGAACAAAATATATCAATTATAGCCAAGATAGTAACCATCAATCCATACAAGTATTAATAACTACCTACATCCATGGTTCACCTATAATCATATGCCTATCATATACTCTGTGAGTTATGAGAGTTAAGGGTGACTTTATGATAGTATTAATATTTGAAATATATTAGGAGTGATAAGGAAAAATTATGGAGTTTTTATATTTGAGGAGTTAAGTTTAGTTAAAGGGTAGTCTAGAGACTTTAAAATAGGTGAATGAGACTTACAGGCCTCAAGCCTATAGGTCCTCATTATGGACCGAATCAACACCTCAAGAAAAGTAAAACAAACCTAAGACATGAATATCATAATCTATGAGATGATGGAGACATATTAAAATAAGTTAAAAAACATATAATATACTTGGGTAATTAGGATAAAGGTGGAGTTGAGTTGATACTAAAAAACCCACCTATAGGTCTATACAAAAGATAAGTAACAAGTGATTTTAAAAGGTCACAAGAGACTTATGAGCCCTCTAGATAGTGAGAGTGAATAATAATTGGTTTGGATATATAAAAACATAATTTCAATCCTAAGAGAGATATATAATATTCAAAAAAATTATATATATAGTCAAGCCAACCTTAAATTTACATCTACAATAACCAAGAATGATACACAATTTAGTATGTTAAAAGGAAGTGGTGTGTGTGAGGAGATTGGAGGTAGGAAAGGAGTTTGAACTTGATAATATGTTTTAAAATATATAAAAGAGATTAAAATGTCATGTAAACGAGATTTTCAAGGTCTTGAATCATCTAACATCTTTCTTAGTTCATGCAAACATTTTAAAGACACCTATATGCCACCTACAGTACTATGTACTTGATGAACAATGACAAGAAATTGTAAAGAGTGTTGAGAGAGGTTTTTAAGAAAAATATGATCATATTTGAGATAATAACCAATTTAAATGGGTATTTAAAATTTATTGATGTGAAAGAGGGGTCAAACCCATATAACATAATCAAGCTAGCCCAAATAAGCCACCTATAGGCCTATCTTGAAGAAATAGTCTAAAAAGTAGGCCTAAAAGAGAAGATATTAGAGGTATTGAGAGGTGATATAATAGTGTGGGAATTAAAATAATTTCAAGTTCCCTTGAGGGATATTTATGTGAATATGAGGTCTTAAGACACCAATAATTACAGTCAATATATAGTCAAGACTCAAAATTTGTTAACATAGTCATATAGTGACTTGAAGAATTCTATAAGAAAGGTGACATAATATGTTATCCAAAATTAATTTTATGCATAAAAGTGGTGAGATAAGATATATATAGTTTAATTATGCCTAAATAATTTTTTATAGAGTATGATAATGAGAGAAACACTTAGAACTGACCTCTAGGGTCAATAATGCATGCTTGTATACAAACCCTCAATGATGAAACTCAGTGTTTGGACCCTAATGAGAGGTAAGTGATAATGGATAATAATAATAAATAATTTCATGGAATATATAAAACATTAAAAGGAGCTTAATTTTTTGGTGAAGAGACTTATGAGGTTTTTGACCCAAATAACTTTCCTAGACTCTTTGCATAATGCCTATAAACCAGTCTTGAAGGAGATTATAGTTTTGGGTACTCTATAAGAATGATTATTCCTTGAAAATTCGTAAATATGGTTATAATGAGTTTAATAAGACATTAATGTTCACATAAATGTCATACCAATAGGTTACACATTCACTATTTTTCTCAGACATGACCCACTCCTTTGAAAAGGTGCAGTCATGGGACTAAGAGAGCCTTTTGGACTCAAGGCATAACGTAAAGATTTTAAGACTTAATGGAGAGTATTGAGGTAGTTAAAAATCATATTATATGTTTCCATAATATATAAAGTGAGAAACCTTAGGATTCAACTCAAATGTGATTGAGGGCTAGTAAGTAGGAGACAAGCTTAAAACCCCAAGACCCTTGACCAGTATACTAAATGTATAAAATGGGGTAATAAGAATTATCAAGACATGTATAATCATGGATAATATTTTTTAGGAGTTTTATGAACTTCTCCAAGTAGTAAGAATGAGTGTTGAAACCCAAAACTCAAAGTAGACATCTCTTGAGCCTCAAAAACACTAAATAAAACTCCCAAAGGGCAACTTCAGATGCTCTTACCGTATGTCACATTTAGAATGGGGAGATAAGTTGTTTGGGATAGTTTAAGAGGTCAATAAAGAATTTTTTCCAAGTGTAAGGAGATTATTTTGATGTCTATTCTTTATGAATAATCATTAAGACACCATACAACTCTTTAACCCTTCTAAAAGCCTGGTTGTGACCAGTCAATGGAAATGGAATTAAAATGCACCTATACTACCATATATTAATCCTAAAACCTCTTGGATGTTTTTGAGGACTCCAAGTAAGTTATCCACATGTATTTTGATGTTGATGTCACTTCTACAGATTGTTCCAAATACCCTATTTTTCATTATTTTTTAGGTGTTCTAAGAAGGGGAGAACTTCTCAATCATTAGATGAGGTCCTTTGGGAGTTTATATAGATATTAAAGACAAAAAAAATTCATGGGAGATTTTATAGGTGATCAAACTAGGCATGTTTTCTAAGGTATTCCCAAACACGCTCAAAATAAGACTAAGAAGCTAGGTGGTTTCTTGATTTGCATAATTCCACAAGGTTTTAGGACCCAAAAATTGACATAGAGGTTTGTGATATTATGGTAAAAGTGAATAAATCACTTTTAGAGATTTTAAAATGTGTGGGAGCTCCTAGTGGCAATATTTCTACTTTCTAAGCCTAGGAGGTCTAATTAGGCCTAATTTGGGAGAGAATGAGTTAGAAAGTACACCTATACTCAAAATATGATCACAAAATTTTGTGTGAATATATAAGAGATTAATGGGTATCTAAAATTATTCTATAAGTTTCCATAGTCATCTCTATATTATTTCAAAAAAGGATCTTTTTCTATTTTTAGGGCTACAAGGTTTTGAGAAGAAATTCATGGTTCTAATGCAAAACCAAGTCTTTTTGAGTGTTTGGTGTCTTAAAATATATTTTTATAGGTTTTTAATTTTGTTGGGAGACCATCTATGAAATAAAATTTTAGTCTTGGGTAAAACATTCCCTTCTACGCCATGATGAAGATGAGCTTTCTAAGGAGGCAAAGCACTAAATCATTGTATAATTCTTCATATAAAAATTCCAAGGGTAATACACATTATATACACCAAAAATGAGGTAACAAAAATTAAAGGATTATATTTTAAGAGTTAGAATATTTTGAAAGAGTCTCAAAGTCTCCAAAAAAGCCTTCTCTCCTTCCAATGCCTAGGCTTATTGAAAGAGTTAAACTTGCACTTAAGAGATTCTAAAATCCCATGGATCATGGAAAGACCTCATTAATTTAATATAATAATGTTTCAATGAATATTTAAGGAGAACTTAAATACATATTTTGAAGGGGAAAGACCAATTCTTTAATAAAGACACAAAACCTAGTATTTAGGGGCTCTAATAAGGATTTAGGCACTCTCTAAGTGGTAAAGGCTTGAAAAATCATAAATAAGACATTATTAAAGGATCATAAAATTATAAAACTATATCTCCTATGTTACCCTAATGATATGGATGTTTTAAAAGGTTTGAATAAATACTATGTAGTAATTTGGAGAAGGCAAAAATCAATGTTACATTTCCTAGTTTTGTAACGTTTGTCTCTTTCTCTCTTCTCTCTCCTATTATCTATATTTAAGCTAATTTTTGGAATTTTAATAATCCTTAACCTGAGTTGTGTCAAGGCCATTCTCATAAAAACACTTGTATTTGACTATTTTAAATAAATAAGACCAAATGCATGCCTCTTCAAAGCTTGTGTTTAATGTATTTTCATGGTTAGCTGATAGATGATAGTGATATTGCATGTTTCCTCTCATATTGTCCTTTAATATTTATGTTAGTAATGAAACACTTCTAAATCTATATCTAATATTACCATAAACTAGATATAAAGCTATGCAATAAAATGCATCATAGAAACATTCCTTAATTCACCATTAATATGAACACATAAATGAGAGCAAGATAAAAATAACACAGATAACATAGATCTAACGTGGTTCACCCAATGTGGGATACATAATCTAATGAAAGTTCTCAAATAAATCATTAATATAAAACAAGATTACAATGAATTCTCACAGAGATAGAAAAATCTCTTGTAGAAAGTGCTGCATAAAAATTGCACTTTCACCTGCACCTGCACAATGTTGTATCTCACAAGTTGCTAAACCACACCCTATAATTAACACTTGATCTTTGAAAAATACCTACACATTAAATCTAATCCTCAAATACATACCCTATAAATAAACCATCAACCTCTAAAGGCCACACCACACCTTGTATATGTATAAAAATGAAGAAAATCCATAAAAAGAGGAGCAAATATGCAATTCTTATCCAATATAAGCATTATCTAACATGTGACAACCTTTTTCCACATCATCAAGCCTATCTAAAATCTGCCCCAAGGTTAAATTCACCATATTCATCTTCTCCACCTTCAAAGGGCACATTTTCCCATGAACATGTACCAACTCTACTCAATAAGGAAGGAGTTGCCTTTTCCAAAAAAAAACTATCTTCCACAAAACAAGGAAGTCAACATGGGAAAATGCATATAAAAACTAATTCCATGAATATCAAATACATAAAATTTAGGAATTTAAGGAATATTCCACTCACATGTGGAGAACATGAAAATTGCACCCCCGACATCTTTAGATCTCTTTAGGCCCCCAAAATTTATTCCTATGGTCATGTGATAGCCCCAAAGGGCTCCACACTCAATAATCTCACACTTGGAGATAATTTCTCTAGAATAGAATCTATCACTACTCTATGACTCCTAAGGCCAACAAAATCTAAACATAGTCTCAACTTATCCAATGTGACCACCTTGGTCATCATATTCATAGGATTATAGCTATTATGAATATTCTCTAGTTTCACCAAGTTCTCCTCCAAAGCTATCTTGATGAAGTGATAACATAATTAAATGTGTTTCATCCTTGAGTTGAAAACAAATTTCTTTATCGAATGAATATCACTCTAACTATCACTATGTAGTCTCCCAACTTCCTGCTCATGCCCTAAATCTTGAAACAACTCCTGTAACTAAATTATCTCCTTGTTAGCCTTTATGGAAGCAACATACTCTACCTTTGAGGTTAACAAAGCCACAACCTTCTATATCTTGGAAATCAAACTAACCACTGTAACTCTAACAATAAATATATATCCTATCATACTTATCTTATTATCAATATCCCCTACCATATCTAAGTCCACATAACCATGCAAAGAGGTATCTAATCTACCATAACATAATGCATAATCAATGGTTCCTCTCAAATATGAAAGAATCCATTCATAACCTGGATCACTCATATACCTTCTCACAACTCCCACTACTTGGGCAATATCTAGCCTAGTACAAACCATGGCGTACATCAAGCTACCAACTATTGATGAGTAAGGTACCTTAGATGTCTTAATATTTTTATCTTCTATCTTGGGATATTGCTCCTTTGATAGTCTAAAGTGGTCTGTCAAAGGAGTACCGATAGATTTAGCATCTAACATGCTAAACCTTTTCAAGACTTCTTTCACATACTCTGATTGGGATAAGATCAACTTCCTCTCCTTCCTATCATGATAAATTCTCATACCAAGGATTTTATTTTTAACACCAAAATCCTTCATAGAAAAAGAGTCACTAAGCTATTTCTTGAGCATATGAATATTTTGTATGTTATTTCTTGCAACTAACATGTCATTGACATACAAGCATAATATAATAAAGGAACCATAATAAAAATGTTTAATGTACATGAAATGGTTAGAATTACACCTTTGATATTCTTATTCCAACATAAAATAATCAAATTTCTTGTACCATTGATGTGGAGCTTGTTTCAGGCCATACAATCTCTTCTTTAGTCTACACACATAGTTCTCCTTCCCTTTGACCTCATAACCCTATGACTACTTCATATATAACTCTTCATCTAAATCACCATGAAGAAAAGTAGTTTTCACATCTAACTATTCTAAGTGCAAATCCTCAACTGACACTAAACTAAGAATAGTCCTAATAGAAGTCATTTTTACAATTGAAAAAAAAATCTCATCAAAATCAATACCTAATTTTTGTGCAAACTCCTTGACCACCATCCTAGCCTTATACCATTTTCTCCCTTCATCTTCTTATTTGATTCTAAAGATCCACTTGTTCAACAATGTACTCTTTCCCTTGGGTAGCCTAACCAACTCCCGTATTTGGTTCTCTATGAGAGATCTATGCTCTTTATCCATGGATTATTCCCATCTCAACTTGGCATCTACCTACATTGCTTCCTCATAACACTCTAGATCTCCATTGTTAGTCAGTAATAAATAATTCAAAGAAGGAGAAAAATGTTTAGGTGCTTTTCTTACCCTAGAAGATCTTACCATAGGAGTTTGGGGTCATTGTGTAAAAGGTTAATGAACTGAATTATTAGATACTTTGTGATCCATAATGTCATGCAATACTGTGTACTCTTTTTGTCCCTAATCTTGTTCCTGCAACTAATCCTTATGCATGACTTTTTCATTAAATAATACATCTCTAGACCAAAATACTTTCCTATCTTTAATGATTCATACACAAAAACCAAAGTCATTCTCACCATAACAAACAAATGTACATTTGTCTAATTTAGCCTCTAGCTTGGTCCTATCCTCTTTCTTGATGAGAGAAAATGATTCACATCCAAAGACTATAAGAAAAGAATAATCAAAATTCTTACCATACCAAGCTTGTTCTAGAATACCTCCATCCAAAGGCATAGAAGTCCTCTATTGATCAGATATACTACCATGATAACTGATTCCACCCAAAATTGGAAAGGCAACCCTACATGTAACCTCATGCTCCTATCATGTTTCATTATTATTCTATTCATCCTTTTAGATACCCCATTTTGCTCTGGAGTTCCTAGAACTATCTTTTGCCTAGGGATTCCATTATTAGAAAAATAATCAGATAAATCATTATTACAAAAATCACCTCCATTGTCTGATCTGAGACATTTCAACTTGAGATGTGTTTGATTCTCAACCAAGGCTTTCCACTTCTTAAAAGTGTCAAATACATCATATTTATTTTTAATACAATAAACCCAAAATTTTCTAGTTTCATCATCTATAAAAGTAACATAATAATTGGATCCACCAATAGAAGATACCTAAGCTAGTCCCCATACATCTGAGGGTATGAGATTTAACTTGTGATCTTTCTTTGTGGGTCCAACCTTTAATAACTTAACCCTCTTCTATTTTCCATATACACAATTCTCACACAAATCTAGATCTAAATATTTCAATCTAAGCAACTTATCTTTTAAGATTTACATGCCCTTATGGCTCATATGACTAAGCCTATAGTGTCACATAGTTGGATCTCCATTTATAAAAACTAAATCAATATAATCAATAGTACTAGTCAAATACAAAGTACCAAATTTCTTATCTCTTTATATCATAAGAGCACCTTTGGTAACTTTCCAAGAATCTGTAGTAAACAATCTGAATGTCCCTCACTACCCAATTGCCCCACTGAAACCAAATTCCATCTCAATAGATGTCTAACATCCTTAAGGATCCATGTGTTCCCATTTTGAATCTTAACCTAAACATAACCTTTCCCTACTATCTCACATGGTTCATCATCATGAATATATACATGTCCTAGATTCTGATGAATATAATCAATAAAATAATGCCTATGTGGGGTGGCATGAAAAGAAGCCCTTGAATCTAATACCCAAGACTCAAAAATGTTGGGAAATATGGAAGCACAATTGATTACCAAATACAAACAACTTAATATGCAAAATTAACCAGAAGCAACAAGTAACTAAAATTCAGAAACAACACAGAATATGAGAGACAATACACAATTTGTATTAATAATCATCCAGAAAAGAATACAATAAAGAAGATGCCACTTCTTCTTCACACCTCTCAGAGGCTTCCCACACCTCAAGTGTATAGTAATTCTTTCCTCAAAGCTCTCTCTCTTACGGTCCCAACACACAACTCAAACACATAGTTGGTGTTCACCTCCAACCAGTCAGCATCCACTATTGCCAGTACACCAGTGCTCCATGCACTCCACAAGTGCTCCACGCACTCCAAGTACTCAATGTACTCTAAGTAGATCTCCCCTGAACTTGCAACAACCTACAACTCAACAGACCTTACTTTGGAAGGATCTATCTTGCCTTCCTCTTTGCTCTCTTTCTGAGTACACACTATACTCCAAGTAGATCCTACATAATCTTGCTCCCTATTGTGTTGCTATCCTCCTTAATCTTGCACACATGCAAATCAATCTAGTTCTGCACACCTACAAACTTGGATCCCACACCCACATACACTTGCAAATCAATGATCTTACTTACCATGCAGATCTCCTAACGTAGCCATGCACACCTACTGACCAAGATCATACATACATGAAGAACCCCTCTAATTCTCCAAACCAGCACCCACACTTGGTACTATGGCACTAGAAGGAACACACCATGCTCTCTTCACACACAGAAGGAGCTAATATTTTCTCTCTTACTCTCTAGCACAAATTACAATACAGCCCATGAGTCTCTTAAATAGATCTCATGCAAACAATAATTAGACACCTAATTACAATAATTAGATTCGTAGCTTGAGACTATAATTAGCCCTCAACATGCAAACACCCAGTTCGTTACTAACTATTTGTGAAACTGGCAGTTCTGAACTGCACAGGCGACCGACGTCAGTCCCTGTCTACTTGGAGGTGACCAACGTCAGCTGACTTCTGAATGACATCGATTGATCTTCTGTCTACACCCTACTGACATCAGTTGGCTTGACCGACATCAGTGTCTATGACACTCAGCAACTTTGCATCAGTGAAGCTTTTAGCTCGACAACCTAACAATCTCCCACTTAGAGATAAATAGCTGCACTGTACCTATACCTATACCCCATCTAATCTCTTTCCTAGCTTGTATCCCTCTTCAAGATCAATCTTGAAGACCACCCACCACACAACTTGTGGTGCACCTCCTGTCATTCGAGTACCCTACCACATTTGAACCTACAAACCCATGTCGTGAAGTCCTAACTCTACATAGCATGAATCCCTGCTGTTGGTCCCTCTCAAATACTTGAGAATCCACTTCCCCGAATTGGCTCATAACTCTCTAACAGCACCCACTACTGGGGAAAACTCAGGTCTATACCAGACCTCATGTGATTTTGGACACTGAACTATCCAACCCTTAGTGTGCTCCAGTTCTGCATCCTGCGTATTGAACCTCACCAACACCTGATTCACATTAGTTCCCACTAGAGACAAAATCACCCTGTGATCTTCCATGTCTCTCATGCCAAAGAATTTTGCTGCTCCAAATTCCTCATGACATGCCACTAAACTAACCTTACCCTTAGCTCAGCAAAACCCTGTATGTACAAACCTGCTAGCTAGCATACCATCCACATACAGTAACAGGATAATGTAGCTATCATCATGCACCTAGTAAGACAAACACAATGGTTACACTGACATTGACTAAAGCCCTACTTTGTCATCCACCTATCAAAACCTGTACCACTGTCCTGAAGCTTCCTCAAGATCATATGACCTGGCCTTCCGTCTCACATGTCCATTCTCTCTATTCTTTAACCAAGGTATCCATTCATCTCAGTGCTTTCATACCGGCTGGCAACCCTACCAAATCTCCTGTTTGGTCTTGCATCCTGTTCATACCATTCTCCCACTATTTCCTGGATCCTTCCTACTCTACAGTCAGCAACTAGTATAAAGAAGAGGAACAATGAATTTGAGGCTTACTTACACTTTCAGTCCTCCCCATGGGCATTTGAGACTCCTTGATAGCTTGCTGTCTGCCCAAAATTTGTCTCAGTGACCAACCTCAGTCACCACACAGTCTGCATCCGATTGATGTCAGTTCCATGCACCTGTCCTGACTACCGACCCCACCGACATTGGTGTCTACCTGCTATCAATGTCAGTCCTCCTGATCGACATCGGTCTTACTAACGCCGATGTTGGTCCTCCTGACTGACGTTGGTCTTACCCTGCCTGACACCACCGGCTCTGGTCTGCACATGACTGACATCATCACCTATCTATTTGATGCCAATTCCTCCTGACTGATGCCAGTACCTGTGTTCACCTGTGAGTGATGACTTTTTACCCACAAGCTCTCCATGGATCAGAACCCTATCCAAACCGCCCTGCTCAGAGTTACTCAGCCTTCTCCACTGATCTCTGTCTACCATCTCTTAGATAAACACCAAGGCTTTCCAGTTCTTAAGTCTGTCAAAAACATCTGACTTTCTCTTAAGAACATCCATCTCCTTCTTGCTCATGTGACCAAGCCTACAAAGCCACATCTCTGCAATAGAAGAAGACTCAATAATACAAGAAAGTAGATAAAGAGTACATGCTTTCTTACCACCTACTAATTTAAGTGCATCCGCTATGAGAGTTAATGTGCATCTCTCATCACCCAACTTTCTTGAAGCAATTAGCCACATCTTCAAGACTGGGACCTGCATGAACTTCATCAACACCCATGTGTTGGCCACCTACAATTTCAGCAACACTTCCCCTTTGCCAATACTATGACAAGGCTCACCAACCCCTCTACTTGGGGCTACACGAAAAGAGGCAACATAATCTATTAACCAAGATTCAACTTTATCCAAGAAACCTCCAAGAGCATCTTGTGCAACAACCCCTACAACATCTACATCTTCAGTTCCTTCATGCTGATCTGCTACTAACCAACAATCTTCTTTTCCTAGCTCTTTCTTTCCATAGGACCGTAATTGACCATTCATGCTTTTCAATTCCTCCATTCTTAGCTTACTTTCTTCTGCCATTGCTGTACTCCCACTCAATCAGAAACCCCTGAGAGTAACCTGTAATCAAACAACCCTGCTCCCTGCAACCTTAGCTCTGACACCACTTGTTGGGAAATACGGAAGCACAATTGATTACCAAATACAAGCAACTTAATATGCAGAATTAACTAGAAGCAACAAGTAACTGGAATTCAAAAACAACATAGAATATGAGAGACAATACACAACTTGTATTAATACTCATCCAGAGAAGAATACAATAAAGAATATGCCACTTTTTCTTCACACCTCTCAGAGGCTTCCCACACCTCAAGTGTACAGTAATTCTTTCCTCAAAGCTCTCTCTCTTACAGTCCCAACACACAACTCAAACACAGAGTTGGTGTTCACCTCTAACTAGTCAACATCCACTACTACCAGTACACCAGTGCTCCACACACTCCACAAGTGCTCCACGCACTCCAAGTACTCAGTGTAGTCCAAGTAGATCTCCCCTAAACTTTTAGCAACCTGTAACTCAATAGACCTTACTTTGGAAGGATTTTCCTTGCCTTCCTCTTTGCTCTCTTTCTGAGTACACACTATACTCCAAGTAGATCCTACCTGATCTTGCTCCCTATTGTGTTGTTATCCTCCCTGATCTTGCACACCTACAAATCAATCTGGTTCTGCACACCTACAAACCTAGATCCCACACCCACATACACCTACAGATCAATGATCTTACCATGTAGATCTCCTAATGTAGCCATGCACACATACTAACCAAGATCATACATACATGAAGAACCCCTCTAATTTTCCAAACCAACACCCACACTTGGTACTATGGCACTAGGAGGAACACACCATGCTCTCTTCACACACAGAAGGAGCTAATATTTTCTCTCTTACTCTCTAGCACAAATTATAATACAACCCATGAATCTCTTAAATATATCTCATGCAAACATTAATTAGACACCTAATTACAATAATAAGATCCACAGCTCGAGACTATAATTAGCCCTCAACATGCAAACACCCAGTTCATTAACTAACTGTTCATGAAACTAGCAGTTCTAAACTACACAGGCAATCGACGTCAATCCCTGTCTACCTGGAGGTGACCGACACCAGCCGACTTCTGACCGACATCGGTTGCTCTTCTATCTACACCCTACTAATGTCGGTTGGCCTGAGTGATGCCGGTGTCTGTGACACTCAGCAACCTCCTTCCCTGTTTGCATTAGTGAAGCTTTTAGCTCCACAACCTAACAAAAAAACTATCCATAGAAATAATTAAGGCATCTTGACATGATTTACCTAATGTCAAATTTACCTCATTCATTTCCTCCTTGTTGGAATTCTTATCTCGAAGTGACCAAAAATCCTTCTTTGAGTGTCCATTCTTCCCACAATGCTAGCTTATCATCTTGGATCTAGATCTAAACTTAGATCTACCTTTTTAGTTTCCTCAATTGCCTTTGATCTTGCCCTTTTACCTCCATCTAATATTAATAGATAAATCATTACCTAAATATGATTTACTAGTGATTTTCCTTCACATATCCTCACTAAGGATCACAACTACAACATCCTCAAAATTCAAGCTTCCCTTGGCAGGGACTGCATTACTTACAACCATAACCAAACTATCCCAACTATAAAGCAAAAACAATAAGATTAACAAAGCTCTAACTTCATCATAAAACTTAATTCCAATTGAAGTGAGCATACTTACAATTGTATTAAAATCATTTAGATAATTAGCTATTGAACCATTATTATACATTTTCATGTTAAACAATCTTTTCATAAGAAATTTTTATTAAAAGCTGAAGGTTTCTCATATAACTTCCCAATTTTATCAATGACATCCTTTATATTTATATGATCTATAATGTTAAATGAAACAAAAGATACAAGGCATAATCGTATGGCTCCTAATGCCTTCCTATCAAGTAATGATGAATCTACATCACACATACTTATAAGTTGTCCTTCTTTCCCCCTCTATGGGGAGTTAAAGTTCCTTTTGATATAGGTAATATTACATCTACATTTTACACAAACAAAATACTTAGCATCAAACTTCTTAACCCTAAATATGATCTCTTCTCCCATAGCTCCCACTCAAGCTAATAGCCTTCCTATGATTTACCACTTTAGCAAAACACATTGCCAATGGCTCTGATACTAATTGTTAGGAATAAAACACTTCTAAATCTAGATCTAATATTACCTTAAACTAGATATAAAGCTATGAAATGAAATTCATCATGGAGACATTATTTAATTCACCATTAATATGAAAGCATAAATGAGAGCAAGATAAAAATAACATATATAACATAGATCTAATGTGGTTCACCAAATGTGGGCTACATCTAGCAATGAAAGTTAAAAAATAAATTAGTAATCTATAAAAATATTATAATTAACTCTCACAGAGATAAAAAAATTTCATGTAGAAAGTGCTACATAAAAACTGTACTTTCACCTGCACCTACACAATATTGTATCTCACAAGTTACTAAACCACACCTTGAATGAACATCTGCACTTTTAAGAATACCTACACTTTGACTCTGATCCTCAAAACCACACCATGAAAATAAACCATCAACCTCTAAAGGCCACACCACACTTTGTATATATATATATATATATATATATATATATATATATATATATATATATATATATATATATATATATATATGAAGAAAATCAATAAAAAGAGGAGCAAATATGTAATTCTTATCCAAGATAAGCATTATCCAACATGTGACAATCCTTTTCCACCTTATCAAGCCTATCTAAAATCTCTCCAAAGGATAAATTTGACATATTCATCTTCTCCAACATCTAAAGGCAGATTTTCCCATGAATATGTGATCACAACCAAATCTACTCAATAAGGAAGGAGTTCCCTTTTCCAAAAAATAACTAGCTTCCTCAAAACCTGGAAGTCAACATGGGAAAAGGCATCTAACAACTAACTCTATGAAATATGGAATGCATAGAATTAGGAATACCATGAATATTTCATTGACATGTGGATAACATTAAAATTATGCTCCCCACATCTTTAGAGCTCTTTAGGCTCCAAAAAAGTATTCCTATGGTCATGTGATATCCCTAAAGGGATCCACACTCAACACTTTATGTATTTTTAGGTGTTAAATCATCCTTGTAGTTTGCATAGTGTGCTCTAATCATATTTTATGTTTGGCAAGTGTGATTTTTTTCTTAGTGTCTTTGAGAGACATATTAAATAAGTTGTCTTAGATCAACCATCAAACTGAGCCTCTGTGTGAAAGATTGATGTCTAGATACCTCTCTCTTGAGAAGTGCAATCAGGTCTATATTCTTATTCAAATTTCATAGTGCATATTACATAAGTGGATGTCACATTTTGGTGTATCACCCTAGTTGGATAGGTTTTCCTTTTATTTTAACTTCTTCTATTTTTCTTTGTAAGTTGGTAGTGTAGAGTAGAGATCCTAACTGATATATCAAGGGAAACTATCCCTTATAATATATAGATTTAATCCACTTATTAGGCCACCCACAACCTAGAATTATCTCTATGTTACTTAAAATTATGAAGCCTAAGACTACCTTCACAAGGGTGCAAGTCTATTAGTTAATAGTTTTTGGCATGCCCAATGGGACACATTCTCCTTTGGCATAGCTAAATTTTGAAGCTAAATAAAAGTAATTGTAGTAGAAAAAGACATCCATCATCATCAAGACTAGAATATTCCTTCAAGTTGTAGAGTTTTTAGTAGCATATAAGTAACACTTTCATGCCAGAGGTTACCATAAGATCATCCAGTAAAGGTATTCCTCTTAAATTCACTGAGTTTCCTTCTAATTATTACAAAATAGAAAGGTTTAATAAGATAAAACCCTATCCTAAAAATCAATTTCTATCTCCTTGTCAGCCTAATGTTTTAAATAGTAAAATTTTGATTATCTAAATGCCCATAAAAAACTAAGTGTTTATCCTATTTAACATAGGTATCCTATTAAATATTGCCCAATTTGATGACATACATGTATCAACTCTTAAGAGCATCCCATTTTTCTCAGGAGAAGATAAAAAAACTCCTATTGATTAGATCAAGGATGCTACCAACCTATGTTTAGTTTACAATGTTGTTTAGGAGAACATGGCTATTAGATTGCTCATTATTTCCTTCAAAGGAAAAAAACTGCAGTGGTATATAAACATCCCAATAAATTTCACTAATTCCTAAGATGACTTAGGTACAAAGTCCAAAAAATTTGATGACAAATCTGATCACCCATCCTTGGTTGAAAAACTAACTACCATAAGGAGGGATACTCACAAGTTTATGATTGACTTTAACCTCATATTCTAAAAAACATAGACCAAGATACCTCTATTAATCATTCCATCCACATCATATGCCTTCTTGTACTATCTAAGAGTCCTCAATTATGATAGTAATGTCATGATACAGTCAATGGGTGGTACCACTTTGTTTGATGCATATGAAATTACAATAAGAGCTGAGAAGAATTTGATACAAGATGGAAAATTGACACCTATAACTCATATTCCTTTTTCCCCTAAAACACATCCCATACCATCCCATCAAGCTCCTCCTATGGCTCCTATTCCATCCCCCTAAGCATAAGTTTTAGCCCCTCTTAGTCAATAATTTAAGATTGGAGAGCTCAAAGGAATATTATAATCCTATGGGAATGAGTTTTTCTAATTGGAGGTAGTAATAGCAAGAAAATAGGCCTTAATAGGCACCTAATCAATCTACTTATAAATATTTTAGAGATAATAGGTCACCCTATCAAGGTTTAGAGAATAAAGATCATCATATCAAGCTCAAATAACTATCACTCAAACTAAACCAAATGTAGTTATTGATCCAAATGCTCCATCATCTTCCAAGGTTACTATTCCCATGCATACTTAGAATAACATAATGGCAGATTCAATTTGGCAACCCTTAAACCAAAATGACATACACAATCAAACATTGGTTAATCAGTCTATAATGATGTCTCAAATGACTCAAGAAGAGGTGTTTCTTCAAGAAGGTAAACATAATGAAAGTATGGAAAGAAAAGACAAGATTAGTCATGGACCAGGGAAACTAGATTCAACTTTTGTCAATTGTCATATTGATGATCATGTGGTCTTGAATGAAGTTGGTGACTCAAGTACCTCAAGTAATGTGGTTGTAGATGTGACTAGAAGGAAAAAGAGATCTATTGATGAGACCAAAGAAATTGGTCATGATTCAAGTACACCTCCAAATGTTCTAAATATTTCTAATAATTAGTTTTTTGGCCCTATAACATAGAAAAATTAGAATGTATAGGTTAGTAGATCTCATTAATCATCACATATTCAGGATCAACTAACTATTGAAAGAGTGTAACCTAAGGTAAGTACAATTCTTTATATTATTATTGATCATATGAATATTTCAAATGTTAGTATAAGAATTTGGGATTCCTTAACAATCCTAGGATAAAAAATTCATGCTCATACAAGAACTTTTAGCTCTCAAATTAATGTCAAAATTAGTTGAGAAAGAAGGCATAGTTTTGGTAAATTCAGATTAGCCAACACGACATCAGGTCAATAAAGTAAAAAAATAGGTATAGGTAAAGGTGGGTAAGGATGAAGTAAATCAAGGTAAAAAACCTCCCTTTTATCTCTATTTGTTAGTGGGTGACAACTTAGTTCATAAATGTATGGTGGATAGTGGAGCTATTAGCATTGTAATGCCCAAGTAAATTACAGATAAGCTTGGTTTAGTTTAGGAACCAAATAAAAAGGGTGTACTATAGTTACATGGGTCACTAAAAAATACAATATTCATGATTAATAACTTGAATTTTTCATTACATTATTTCATAAATGTCACCATTTAGGAGGATGTAGTGGTGGTGGACTTGCCTCCTTACTTTGCCATGTGTTTATGTAGAGACTTCACCTCAAAGATTGGTGGATACCTATCAGCTGATTAGAAATATTTAATTTTAAGAACTAGGTATGGTACAAAGTTAAAAATCCATTATGATCTCAGTGAATTTTTCCATTGGATCCTTACATGCTAAGAGTTGTAAACACTAATTGTGTCATCTTGGATGAGGTGATAGAAACTATGAAGTGGAAGACAAATCACATATAGAGGGAGTTTCATATTTATTCCTTGAAGAATTAGACTCATATTTACATGATAAAAATCCATAAAATATAATTTAATAGGAGGGAATTGGTGTCTTTTGCCTCGATGAGAATGATGTACTAATTCCAACCATGGTGAAGGATGATGAATCTAGTGATGGTCTATGGCAAATATAATTTGATGGATCAATAAATAATAATGTTACCAAGTATTGAATGATTTTGATATATCCATAAAATCAAATTTATTTTTCTTCAATTAATTTTTAGTTTGTTACTCAAACAATGTTGTAGAGTTTGAAGCGTTAGTCCATGGTTTGCAGTGGGATAGAAAGATGGGAAGCAATACCTTACAAGTTTTTGGTGATAATGAATTTATAGTTCACCAATTAAGGAATCTTAACATATGTTAAAATATTTTTTTTAGGTGTTATAAGCATATATTTTGGGACTTACTTGAGGATTTTAAAGCTTTTAACATTCAGGAAGTGCTAAGAGATAAGAATAAACATGTGGATAGGTTGGCTGCTATAGGGGCTCAATTCAACATTCCATATGATATAAAAGATGATAAAAATTAGTTACACATTAAGGTTTTTTTGAGGCCTTAAATTACAGATAACCATGATAACTAGTATGTCTTTGAGGATGATAATCAGAATGTTAGGTTCTTGTAAGAGAAGGCTGAATCTTCTTCTAGGAATCAGTCAAAGTTGTTACAATAGTATGGGGATCATATTATGTAATTGAAAACTAATAATCTTCCAAAAGTATTATTTACAATTGAGAACATATTTAGTGGATATGATGAGATGAAGAGAGATAAGTCCTTTTTGTCAACCAAATAAGATTACTATGCCAACATAGATATTTCAACTGGTAAGAACATGAAATTGGGTAAAATATGCACTCTTTCACATAAAAAAATCCTTTATTGAGTAATGTATGAGTTTTATTGATGTTTTTGTATGGAAATATAGTTATCTAAAAAGATTTTACCCAAGTCAAGCTCAATACACCATTGAGATAGAGGTTAAAACTAAACTAGTTAGATAAACGCAAAGGCCTATAAATCTGAAACTTGAGCCTTTGATGAGGATTGAGCTTCATAAGATCATATATTCAACCATCATAATTTCAATCAAGCACTCAACTTTGGTGGCAAACCTTGTTCTAGTAACGAAGAAGAATGGTGAGCTTAGACTATGTGGTGACTTTCAAGATTTGAACAAGGCTTCCCTTAAAGATCACTATCCATTTCCACAAATGAAACATATATCGTAGTTAGTTTTAGGTTAAAAGAGCTTCTCTATGTTAGATGGATATAGTGTTTACAATTAGTTAAGGAAGAAGACCAATTCAAGACAACCTTATCTACAAAGTGGGGGATGTTTTAATATATAAATATGCCATTAATTTTATCCAATGCTGGAGCAATATTTCAAAGGGCCATGGATATGGGATTCCAAGGTCTTATTAACAATTTTTTTTGTCTATTTAGATTACTTAACCATGTTTTCAAATAGTACAAATGAGCCCATGGTCCATCTCAAAGAAGTGATGCAGGGGCATCTCATGATGACCCCAAGTTTGATCCATTTTTATTCTTATGTTGGTCTATTATGTGTCATATAGTTTTTATAGATCATTCTTAGTCCATTGGAGGAGTCTTGAGTGTCTAATGGTGCATAAAATTTGAATTTGGACATTTCCTGTCAAAACCTCCTTCTTGACAAATTTGAATTTTTTAAACTTTATATAAGGAATTTTAAGCATTTGTGGAGTTGGAAAAAGATGTTAAACATGTCTAAAGGGGTTTAGGGACTATATAAGGATAATAAAAGTTTATAAGTATATATTTATGGTTTTAGATGACATATAATACAAAAATAAAAAAAAGAAATGTAATAAAACAGACCCTACATGGGAAAGTTGACAAGATTCAATTATGTAAGTATTATAGGCATTTAGGGAGTTAGTTTTAGATAGTAGTGGATTAATCCATTCTAATATAAGAATGGATATGCTAATTAAACAATTTTTTGTATGAATAAATGGGGAACTTGAATGTTGATGACAACTCTATTGTATAATGAAAAAATGCAGACCCTATTTGAGGTCTTTATTATTGTAGATAATTGAATGTGTTTGGAAATGATAAAATAATGAAATTATAGTTATTTTAAATAATGTTTTAGGTAAATTCATGTGAGATTGAATAAGAGTCTTTAAGGAATACAAGACATCAAGAAACCCTGTTCATGAAAGAGAAAATAAGACCTTGTTAAGATGTGACTTGTATTTGTATTACAGACTATATATTGTTTGAAAGATGATCAAAAGACATTTAATGAATGGTATATAACTTATTGAATGAGTTTTTTATTGTGTTTTATATTATTACTATAGTTAATGACAATAGAATCAGAGTGTTTAGACCTATGCATACACAGATCTTGTATTGTGCGAGTATCTCTATTTGAGGACACTATGTATTAAGAAGGTTTATAAGTAAAGGTTGGGAAGATTGTGTCACTAGAATGTGGAGGAAGATTTAATTTTTTTAATGTTTTGATATTCATAAATAAACAAGGTCAATTATAACTACAAGATTTATAAAACTAACCCTATTTCTTGTAGATAGCTATGTTATAGTGGACTATGAATGCATTATTTTAGCAAGAAGTGATCTTGATTAATGATAAGGATATTTGGAGAACATTTAGGTAAGAATAGATCATGAAAAAAAATTATTTGAATCTTGATTTTAATTTCAAAATGTGTAAATTCATTTACTTATGCATTTTGAACTATAGACAGTTCACTATTAGACACAGTCAAGTGTAGTTACAAGTGAAAAGTCATAACAATGGAAGAATTTGTGTTATCAAAAGATTGGAGAACATGAATTAAATATATATAGAGATAATAAACCTTTTGTGAGTTTTTAAAACCCTTCCAAATTTTATAAAATGAATTTTGAAATCTCTCAGGCTAAGATAATTGCATAAAAACCTTAAACTAGGGTTTATGCTATATATAGGGTTTTAGCCATCAAAATCCAATGAAACTTGGTAATAAAATAGGTGTTGAATTGTGATAAGAGATTAAAAGGGTTTTAGAACATTTATTAATGTTTCCATATAGATATTGAGGATTGAGTGTCTAAGAGAGGGCATAAGACCTAAAAGACCTAATTAGAACCAAACAAAGACATAAAAGAGTGACTAAAGATTTGAGTTTGAAATTGAAAGTTTGAGGTTAGTTATATTTTGGAAAAGGATATTAGAAACAAGTGTAATATTTCAATTTTTAGAAGGTACATGTCTATACATAAAGGATTTTGAATAAAATAAGGCTAGTAGGACTATGTAAAGAGAGAGAAGGGTTGAGTAAAGGAAAGAGTTGAACAAGGAATGGTGATTGAGAGTTGATAAGTGAATAAAGAAGGGTATTGAGATCATATAAAACCTGATAGACATATCATAATCCATCTAATAATGAAGTGATATTTGGAAACATTGCATGAGGAATTAAATTAATAAGCATTATTAAGTAACAAGTGTTTTGAAACAATGTTAAAAATGTTTTCTTATTATATGCTCTGCATCAAGAAGTGTTTGAAAGGTTTAGGAAATTTGGGGTGTCTCTTAATCCCCAAAAGTGTGTATTCTTGGTAAATGAAGGTAAGCTTCTTGGATATGTGGTTTCAAAACATGGATTAAGTATATATCCTAAAATGATAGATTTAATTCTTTCACTCTCCTTGTCTAAGCATAAAAATTCTTTACAAAACTTCCTAGGAAAAATTAATTTCATAAGAAGATATATTTCAGATTTTGACTCTTTAGCTAAGCCACTTACAACCATCATAAAGAAGAATCAGAGTTTTAAATATTAAAAATAAAGAATGAATATTTTTGAGGAGATAAATCAAGCCATATCTAGTGATCATACACTCATAAATCTAAATTTCTCAAAATATTACATCTTGCATACTTATGCTAACATGGACACAATTTTAGGTATTCTTATGCAATAGAATCATGAGGCCTTACAGTAACCAATTGCCTTCTTCAGTCAAGGCTTGGAGGAGTATGAGACAAGGTATTGTTTTGTTGAAAAGCATGTTCTTTAAGTAATTATGTCTCTCAATAATTTTATATACTTGTTATCCAATAACAAAATACATCTAATGGTTGCCCATCCAAGTATCAATGAGTTTATTCTGAACAAGGATATAAATAAGAAGAGGGTTGGTTGGATAACAAGAGTAATGGAGTATGATTTGGAAATCAAGTTCACAAATCTGATTAGAGGTAAATGACTTTGTGAACATCTAGCCCAAGACTTACAAGAAGCTAAAGAGTCAGTTTTAATGATGAATGATAAAGAGTTTGTAGCTGATCATACCTCACCTTTCAACTGGTTTCATGACTTGGTAAGATAGATTAAATATTTTTATTATCATCCTAATTTAAGTGTTTCAAGAAGAAGATACTTTATATTTAAATCTATTCCATTTATTTTTTTTGAATGTGCCCTTTTCAAGAAAGACATCAATGGTACATTGTTAAGGTGTATAGAACCAAACCAAACACAAATATTGATTGAAGTTTTACATGATGGAAATGGTGGAGTACATTTTTCAACAAGGAATACATCTCTTAAGATCATGAGATTTGGGTACTATTGGCCAAGTATAATCATTGATTGTCATGCATGGGTTAGGAAAGGCAAACAATGCACTATGTTTGTAGGAAAAATGAGACATGTAACCTTACCTCTCCAACCAATTGTGGTGGACCATAATTTTTTCCAATGTGGATTGGACTTCATTGGCCTCATTAACCCTCCTTCAAGATCAGTGTTGGCCTAGGTAAATGGAGGAAACTTGAAGAAATTTCATAGTAGAATAAATTATTTGACAAGATTTCTATAAAATATTATTTTGGGATTCTTTTTACAAAGAGAGGTGAAGCTTTAAAAAGATTAAAAAGTGGTTATGGGGAGAAAAAAAAATTTCCCCTGTAACCAACTTATATAAAAAAATTAATTAAAACATTAAATAAATAACTTTAGATCACTAAAAATAATCCAACAAACTCCCCTTTGATCTAAAGGGGTATAACAGAAGAATAAATTAGATCAATGACTTTGAACTCATCAAATAAAATCTATTAAAACTATAAATGGTGTACTTTACCTCCTAGTACTGATCAAAATTGATGTTGTTCCATACAAAATTCCACACTATGAGTTGTATCATAAAACGCTGATGAACATGATCAAGGCCTACTCATCCTCTATGATCATCATACCATACTATATTAAAACTTGATCAAATCCTATCTAACTACATCAACCCACATAAGGTTCCACAAAAAGACCCATCCAAGTGACAACCCAGTAATATGGCACATCTCTTAATGCCCAACAAATATGATGACCTTTGTTCAGCACTACTGGTGTTAACAACCCTTATCAACTTGTATTATCACTAATGACTGATTGAAGCCCAACTAATGGATAAATATTATACCCATATTAGGTGAGAGGTGAGAAACTATGAATTGAAAGAAACAAAAACAACTAACTCTATCCACTCCATGTCATGAATATGGGATATACAAAGACAAAAATGAAATTAAAAGCAAAAACACAAGCCAAAATCTACCATTAGAGCATCAAACTTATACTCTAAGGAAATAGATAATTGGAGAGGGTAATTTTCCTCTAGCCTCTAATAGATCCTCTAACCTCTAGTATGATGGTCATAGTTTGTCAATCATGAGGATCCTAAGGGACCTGCAAAGGATGGTGGGTTCATTGACAACACAAGAAAGAAGTGATAGTGTGGAAATTATCATTTGAAAGGCATCAATTTTGATCAAAAATTTACCTTTATACATTAGTGTAATTATATTGGTTACAAAAATCATATAAGGACATTGAAAATTAAAAAATTGACCATTCTTTTATGTTTGAAACATCCAAAATCCTACAAATTACTTGGTCACATGAGCACCTTTGGAAAAAAATGGTTTGTCAAAAAAAGTTATAACCAAAGTCACGAATTACACCCTTATATCACCAATTCTACCAAAAAAATATAATTAGAGGGGATTTGAACCCTGAACCTCTCCTATTGAAAGAGACTAAGAAATTTAGTTCATCCACCTCCCCATCAACTAGTTTAAAAACATATAGGCAAATTGTTTTTATGGATGGAAAATTAAAATTTACATGCTCCATAATATTTTATAAATATTTTTACATGATATTTTATGAAGAGACCCATAGAATTAAAAATAAATGGGAATAGAATCTAAATAAGCTTGTTATAGTTATTGTATTGAATCCTCTCACCAATTTCTCTCTTTTTTTAATGGATTAATTTATCAAATTTATATGCTAATGTGACTTGTTATTTTCCACACAGATCACTGCAATGGACTCTTTCTTGACAGAAAAATGGCCATATAAATTAGTCTTAGATTAAAAAATCAAATACTTTAGCAAGTGCTATATGCATAAGAGAAAATATAATGTTTTAAAGTGCCATATAGTTGCACTTTCCTGTAGATCAAATCTTCCTACCATTATTGGCTTTGAAAAACTTCTTATATTGGATCACTATACAGATTTAAAATTTTAGTATAAAATAAATAGTGTCATACAATTACCTAGAGTTGCTCATGACAATTATAATGAAGGGGATGTAGACATTTTAATACCTTTTAAAGATGGTATGAAATGGTTATTGGTGTATGCTCATAACTTCATCATAGAAAGACTTCTCCTTTATCTACTTTACTAGAAATAAAATGGCCCTACAAAAATATTTTTTTACTCTTCAATTTTACCATGCTTTGATACCATTGTTGGCCCATGTAAATGGAGGAAATTTGAATAAATTACATAGTGAAATAAATTATTTGACAAGAGTTTTATAAAATATTATTTTAGGATTCTTTTTACAAAGAGAGGTGAAGCTTTAAAAAGCTTCATGGGTGGTTATAGGGAGAAACCCAATTTTATTGTGTAACATATATAAAATAAACTAATTAAAACACTAAATAAATAACTCTGGATCATTAAAAATAATCCAACACTCAAGTGGATCCTTACTACCACAAATTACTTCACAAGATGGATAGAGGCAATAGCATTGAAGTAAGCAAATGATTCTTGTGTACTAGATTTTTATGAAGGTTTGATTACAAGATTTGGGGTTCCCTCCACCATCATTTCAGACAATTCCATGGTTTTTTTAAGAGCTGAGATCATTCAATGCACTTTTCAACATGGTGTTTACCTCAGCACTTCATCAAACTACTATCCACAAGGTAATGGCCTAGTTGTTCACCAATAAGAACCTACTGTGAATCATAAGAAGGAATATCAGAGATAATCATAGGTAATGCCATTTGAATTTGAAAAAAAATCTATTAGATGATAGTATCACATGCAAAAGATCAATTTATAACTCTCTATATAAGTTGGTTTATGGTAAGGAAGCAAGGTTACTTGTTTCTCTTGAGTTTCCTACTCTAAAAATAATGAACCAAATTGAGTTGTTGGAGAATGAACCAATGGATTATAGGTATTCTAAGCTTATGGAGATGGAAGAGATTATAAACTATTTCATGTTATCGATGTAAATTCACTAAGAAAAAGAAATAAGAGACTTTGATAGAAGAGCTTCTTCTCAGAGTTTTAAAGAAGGAGATTTGGTTCTCAAGTGGGATGAGGACAAAGCTAAACCATGAAGGCATACTGAGTTTGAATATATTTGGATTAGCCCATAAATAATATCTAGTCACAAATCCCATAATATAGTGATTAAATGAAAAATTGAGATTAAATCATATTAAGACCTTATTTTTCCATTAAAAGGTCAAAAAAGTGATTTAGAAGAGGTTTTAGGTCTTAAAGTGAAGAAAATTATTATATCTCTCATATCAACCTGCTTGGTAGTTCTAGAAGGCTAGTTTTCAAGTGCTCAGTAAATATAGAGGAGAGAGAGTTATGACATTAAAATTTGTTAAATTATAGGTACCCTAATAAAATTTAAATTAGAGTAATTATTTTTAAAATTCATTGCCTCATCTTTATGAACAATTGCTAAGAGCATAAGGAGGTCACTATGAGCTAGTCATCCAGATAGGGTCTAGGTTTGCCTCCATACCTTCAATTATTATCTTGATGGATAAAAATTATTTTTTGGGAATGATTAAATGGGTAAATATGACATTTTGTTTTTTTATAGTCAACTAATTTTCCTTGATAATGGGGTTTTTTATAGGAAACTGGTTGCTTGTCTTAATTTGAGATTTGACAATTTTCAAGCAATCTTGATATATAAATGGAATGCATTTTTTGTAGGAATTTATAATATAATTTTATAGGTATTATAAAATATGTTTCATCCTACCAATTTTTAAGTAACTTTAATTTTGAAAATCTTTCTTGAGATAATTTGTTTGGTCATTTGGCCAGTCCACAAGGTATAGTTACAGATATAATGAGATATGTAGTGTGTGAAGAACATATTAGTAATGTTGTAATGATATTGAGGGTATTATATAGGATTATAAGTCTTATTTTTCCTTGATATTATTTTATATTTGAGGGAAAAGGACCATGATCTCTTAAGATTTTAAAATTTCAGTTGTAGGCCTAATAGACAGGCTAAAAGGATATCATGGTAGTTAATGGAAGTTATGAGGATTCATGAAGGTGAAGAGGTCAATTTTAAGGTTATAAAATAATCTTATAGTGTTCATGGATTCCTAAATATGAATATAAATATTCTTGGGATCAATATTCCATCTATCATAAGCCTTGAATGCCTATGATAGATGGAATCTTGATCCCAAGACTTAAGAGACCTACTAAAGGACTGTATACTCTTATGAATGTGTTATGAGGGTAAACAATGAGTTTTAAAGGTGATATAGGTACTTAAAATATATATAAGTGATTTTAAGGTTCAAAAGGTTCATTAAAATCAAGAAGAAAACTTCCCTAGAATTTAGTTTAGTAGAGTTTAAGGTAAGTTAACATTGATTAAGGTAATAGGTTGTTTCTTGTTTCCATACTATTCCAACCTCCTCATGCATAATTAATTAAAATATTTAATAAAAATTAAACACACACACACACACACACACACACACACACACACACACACACACACACACACACACACACACACACACACACACACACACACACACACACACACACACACACACACACACATATCATTGAGGTATTTAAAATGTTTTGGTGAATATTTTTTATAAAAGACAAATCTTCACCTATAGCCATGTAGGTGAAAGTGTAGTCAAGTTTACTATCTAAAGTGAATTTGTCTTAAAGAACAAAAAAGGGTTGCATGAAGTGGTTATGATGATTGATTAGAGTGTATAGTATGTTATAATTTTATCCATTTAATATAAAGATGAGGTTGATAAATTAAACACTAGAGAAGCCCTCTATAGTTCGTATAAGTAAATGAGGACCTACAGTCATCCTATTTTGACTCAAATAGTGTATGGAGAGAAGGTTAGAGTTATAAGGAAAGTGATAAGAGACATATTCAATGGGGATAAATAAAAAAATATCAATAAATATAGGAATATTAAAAATGATAAGAACACCTACATGAGATATCTCACCTCTCTCATTTGGCCTATATGATACCTATAGCCATATGATAAAACACAATTAAGCTATATATACCAAGTAAGCTTCTTGTGTATAAGGTTTAGACATGATACAAGCATGGTTTAAATGATGTATTAAAAGCAAAAAATGTTCTCATTATGTACCAAGGTATATTAATTACATCTAAGATATTAACCTATAGTTTGTACAGGTATTAATATCTACCTATGACCATGGTTCACCTACAATCATATACTTATCATACACTCTATGAGTTAGGATAGTTAAGGGTGACTTTGTACTTGTCTTAAGATTTTAAATAATTAAGGAGTGGGAGGGAGGCATTATGGATTTTTATTATTTTAGGCTTTAAGGTCAATCAAGGGGTAGTATTGATCCTTTAAAATAAGTAAACAAGACCTACAAGCCTCAAGCATGTAGGTCCTCATTATGGACCAAATCAACACCTCAAGCCAAGTACAACAAACATAAGACATGAATATACTAAAATATGATATGATGTAAATATATTTGAATAGGTTAAAAAATCATATAATATACTTGGGTAGTTAGGAGAAATGTGGATTTGAGTTGATACTCAAAAAGCCACCTACAAGTTTGTACAGGAAAATACAATTAGTAACTGATTTCGAAAGGTCACAAGAGACTTATGAGCCCTGTGGTTAGTGAGAGTGAATAATACTTGGTTTGGATATCTCCAAACATAATGTAAAGAATAATAGAGAGATATTATCTTCAAAAAACTTCTATATACAGTCAAAATAGCCTTAACTCTACATTTACAACCACCAAGAATGCTACATAGTCAAGAATGTTAAAATGAAGTGGTGTGTGAGGAGATTGTAGGTAGGAAAGGAGTTTGAACCTCCTAATATGTTTTAAAATATATTAAATATATTAATATGTCATGTAAATGACCTTTTAAAGGTCTTGAAGCATCTGTCCTCTTTGTTAGTCCATACAAGCCTTCTAAAGACACCCACATGCCCCCTATAGTACTATGTACTTGATGAGTAATGCCAAGAAGTGGTAAAGAGTATTGATAAAGGTTTTTAATAAAATTTTGAGCCTATTTGAGATAATAACCGTTTTAAAGGAGTATTGGAAATTTATTGATGTGAATGACTGCTCAAACCCATAGAACACAGTCAAGCTGACCCAAATGGGCCACCTACAGGCCTATCTTGAAGCAATAGTCTAAAGAGCAGGCCTTAAAGAGAAGCTAACAGAGGTATGAAGAGGTTATATAATAGTATCAGACTTAAAATAGGTTAAAGTTCCCTTGAGGTATATTTATGTGACATTAGGTCTTAAGACACTAAGAATTATAGTCAATATACAGTCAAGACTCATATTTTATAAATATAGTCATCTAATGACTTGAAGAGTTCTATAAGCAAGGTGAAAAAATATTTTAAATTACCAATAATTTAATTAATAATAGTGGTGAGAGAAGATATATACAATATAATTAGGCCTAAATCAAGTTTTATAGAGTATGATAATGATAAAAACTCTCAAAATTGACCTCTAGGGTTAATAATGCCACTTGCATACAAACCCTTAGTGATGAAACTTAGTGTTTTGGACCCTCTTGAGAGGTAAGTGCTGATGGAGAATCATCATAAATTTTTTCATGGACTATATAAAGAATTATAAGGATATTAATTTTTCGTTGAAGAGAATAATGTGGTTTTTGACCCAAATAACTTTCCTAGACTCTTTGCACACATGCCTACAAATTAGTCTTGAGGAAGATTATAGGTTTGGAAAACCTTATAGGCATAAAAATTCCTTGGAAATTGGTAAAATAGGTTATAATGAGTTAAAAAAAATTAATTTTCACATCAAGTTCATACAAATAGGGGACACATCCGTTGTTTTTTCTTAGACCTGGCCCACTCTTTTAACAAGGGGCAGCCATGAGACTAACAAAACCTTTTAGACTCAAAGCACAAATTAAATATTTTAAGACTTAATGGAGATTATTTAGGTTTTAAAAATTAATATAATAAGTTTAAATATGTTCTCAAGTGATATCCAACCTCAGGATTCAACTCAAATGCACTTGAGGGCTAGTAAGAAGCAGACAAGCTTAAAACCCCAAGACCCATGACCAGTATACAAAATGCATATAATGGGGTAATAATAAATAAAAATGCATTTATAATCATGTATAGTATTATTTTTGAGGTTTATTATATCTTATAAGTAGTAATAATCAATATTAAGACCTAAAACTCAAAGTAGACCTATCTTGAGCCTCAAAAATGCTAAGCAAGCCTCTCGAAAGGCAACTTTAGATGGTTGTACCATCTCTCAAACTTATGCTAGGGAGATGATAAATATGGGATATTTTAGGAGGTTATTCAATAAATTTTTAAAAGTGGAATAAGGTTAGTTAGATGTCTGTTCTTTATGAACAATTGTTAAGACACCTGACATGTCTTAAACCCTTCTAAAATCTTGGTTATGACCAGTCAAGGGAAATGGACTTAAAATTAACCTCTACTATCATATATTGATCTTAAAAACTCTTGGATTTTGTTTATATCTCTAAAATTTTTATCCACATGTGTTTTGATGCTGATGTCACTTGTACAAATTACTCCAAATACCCTATTTTTTAATGATTTTTGTTGTTTTTTGGGTGTTATGAGAAAGGGAGAACTTAAAAAAAATCTCATGAGTTAATTTGGGAGTTTTTACAGATATTAAAGACCCAAAAATTCAATGGTATATTCTAGTGGTGATCAAAATAGGCCCATTTTCCAAGGCAATCCCAAACAAGCTCAAAATAAGATTAGGAAGTGAGGTGGTTTCTTGATTTGCATACTTCCATACAGTATTAGGAATCCAAAATTGACACAAAGTTTTTTGATACTATGGGAAAAGTTAATAAAAAACTTTTATATAGTTTCACACATGTGGGATATCTTAGTAGCAATATTTCTACTTTTAGGCTGAGAAAGGCTAATTAGGCCTAATTTGGGAGAGAGAATGAGCTAGAAGGTACACCTACACTCAAGATCTAATCACAAATTTTTTTATGAAGATGTAATAGATTAATTGGTATATAAATATATTCTCATTTTCCATAGTCATATCTATATTTTTCTAGATAAGGAGTTTTATCTATTTTTAGGGTTACAAAGATTTGATAAGAAATTCATGGTTTTGGTGTAAAACCAAGTATTTTTGAGTGTTTGGTGTCTTAAAATGTATTTTTTTAGGTATATAAAGTTTTTTGGAGACTATAAATGGAATAATTTTGTGGACTTGGGGGAAAAATCCACTTTTCCCTTCTACACCATGATGAAAATGAGCTTTCTAAAGAGTCAAAACACTAAATCATTATATAATGATTAACATAAACTTTGAAAAGGATAATACACATCATATACATGAAAAAATAGGTAATAAAAGGTCAAGGATCATGTTCAAATATTTTAAGAGTTTGAAAGAGTCTCAAAGTCTATAAAAAAGCCTTCTCTCCTTTTAACACTTAGGCTTGTTGAAGGAGTCAAACTTGCACTTAAGATATTCTAAAAACCCATGGATCATGTATATACCTAATTAATGTCATAAAATAATGTTTTAATTAATATTAAATGAGGAACTAAAGTCATATTTTCAAAGGGGAAGACCAATTATTCAATAAAGAGATAGAACCCAGTATATAAGGGCTTCAACAAGGATTTAAGCACTCTCCAAGTGGTCAAGGCTTGACCAATCATGACAAAGACATTATCCAAGATGCCTAAAATTATAAATATCTCTCTCCTATTCTACCTTATGGATATGGATGTTTGAAAAGGTTTACATAAATACTACATAGTAATTTGGAGAAGGAAAAAATCAATGTTATATTTCTTAATTTTGTGGCTTTTGTCTCTTTCTATCTCATCTCTCCTATTATCTATATGTAAGACATTTTTTGGAATTTTAAAAATACTTAATCTGGTTTGTGTCAAGGCCATTCTCAGAAAAAAAACTTTTACTTGCCTATTTTTAATGTATAAGACTAAATTGATGCCTCTTCAAACCTTGTGTTTAGTGGTTAGTTGATAGATGATAGTGATAGTGCTTGCTTCCTCTCATCATGTCCTTTACCCTTTACCTATTTATAGGGTTTAGATCATCCTTATAAGTTACATAGTGTGCTCTAATCATCTTGTAAGTTTGGAAAGTGTGATTTTCCTTAGTGTCTTTGAGAGACCTATTGAACAAGCTACCTTAGATCATCCATCAAACTGAGCCTCTATGTGAAACATTGATGTATGGATACCTCTATCTTGAAAAGTGAAATCATGTTTATGTTCTTATTCAAATTTTATAGTGGATATTACATAAGTGGAGGTCACATTTTGGTGTATCACCTCAGTTTGATAGGTTTTTCTTTCAGTTTGCCTTATTCTTTTTTCCCTTACAAGTTGGTAGTGTAGAGTAGAGATCCTAACTAATATGTTAAGGGGAGATATCCCTTATAATATAGAGATTAAATCCACCTATTAGGCCACCCATAACCTATCTCCATGTTACTTTAAACTATGAAGGCTTAAAACTACCTTCACAAGGGTGCAAGAATAGTAGTCAATAATACCATTGTATTATATCTTATATTAATAAAAGTGTATTTTTTAATCAAAAAAATATTCAAGTGCATTGTCCATTCTACAAAGCATGTTTAACTTATGCAATTTAAATTTCTACAAGTGTATTTTAATTTGATAAAGTGTACTATTAAAAAAAGAAATATTACCTGAAAGTATTTTGTGCCTGATTGTATCTAGCCTTCAGACACCAACCTTAGATTGAAATGAATTAAATCAATAAAGTTTAGTAAATGAAGATGATTGATGATAGTCAAATTTTTTTGTGTCATTTATAGGGACACTAGTATTATTTGAGAATTGTCAAACTTATTTTTTGTGATAGATTCCTAGGCAGATTCATTCCCCTTCCTTTACTCATAAAAAAATGAATTTGTTTAATTTAATTTATTTTATAAAAACTGTTTCATTTAAAATTTCAGCAAGGTGTGTTTTTATTTACAACAATTATATTATAAATTTCAATTTTTATAGATTAGTTTAAAGATTTTATTTTTCATTAATTAGATTAAAAATATGTGATTTGAATTTCTAGAAATTAAATTAAGGTTTAAATTGATCAAATTTATTTTAATCCTATAAGCATTCAGAGAAGAAGATACTAAATGAAAAATCTTATACATCAATTTTTTTTTTATGAATATATTTAGTAAATTCTTCTTCCTCCTCTTCCTCTTCTTTTTCTTTCCATTCTCCTATTTTATAGTAAAGTCTCTAGTAATTTTTCCAAATAAACTTATTGTATTCACAGTTTAGAGTTAGTGAAATGTGATAGAGATTATTTTATAGAATATTACTTCTAAAAAATATAAATATATTTCAAATTAAGACTTACCCCAAAAAAACCATTAAAAAATACTAGTACTAACTGTATGTAAGAGAAGCAACGACTAAAAAAATTTTTCAAGGAAATTTAACCATGAATGTTAATATAGGTAGAGAAATTTAGATTTGATTATTATATATCAAGATATTGAAACCATAAAATATATGACACAAGAGTTAGAATAAGGAAAAATGAATCCTTTATTAAATTTTATAATAGAGATAAAAGAAGATAGAGATAAGACATTTGATACTCTTACGAGAATAATGGAAGATGATATAGAGAGAATTAGCATCATGCATGACATGAATGATATTAAGTGTGGTAGAAAAGATGAAGACAAAGGATTCATGCCTACATCTATATATATTTTTAACATTCAATCTACAATATCCCTCTATGAACCTATTGATAAAAGTAGACTAGTAATAATTTTATCTCCATCTATTGATACATAAAGGAACATTATCACTTTTAAAAGGGATAAGTTTGATATTTCACCTCTTGGAATGATGACTCAATAAAAACTGGTTAATATTTTTCTATCAGTAGTTGAGCAATAAAGTATAATTGAAATATTATTAGAGGGAGAAATCTTCCAAAGTCAAACAATAGAAGAAGATTTGATGGAATAACATATCCACACCCTCTCAACATTGTTAATTTTTTTACAACAACTTATCTAATTTATACAATAGCAATCCCATTCATGGAAACATCCAACCCAACATTAACATTATATTTATTTTAGGAATCTTAAAAACAAACTAGACCAACCTTATCCCATAGTATTAATCAATTAAAAATCTTCCTACACATATATTTAGTAATCTTTTAGATTAAGTATTTTATAATAATGAAATGATAACGTTCCCACCTAAAAAATTACATATATAATCAAATATTTGTTAGGTTTTGGAGCTAAAAGCTTCACCAGGATGCAAACAGGAGGAGTTACGGAGGTTGTGGAGGTTGTAGAGAGTTGTAGAATGAGTTGTAGGGCAATCAACGTCAGTCTGATCAATTGACATCAGTCAGATAGCAGTGCAGAAGTAATCAACATCGGTTACAAGTCGGCTGACATCGGTCAGAAGGAGCCGACGTCGGTAACCTGTGTGTGAACATGCAGTTTGCATGCGGATTCTAGAGAGTCTATTTTTGGACTGTTAGTTTGCATGTTAAAGACTTATTTTAGTCTTAGAGTTGCGAGTCTAATTATTGTAATTAAGATAGTCTAATTATTGTATGCATGAGATCTATATAATAGACTCATGGGTTGTATTGTAAATAAGTGATAGAGAGTAAGAGAGAAAAATAAGCTCCTTCAGAGAGAGGAGAGCAATGGTGTGTTCCTCCTAGTGCCACAGTACCAAGTGTGGGTGCTGGTTTGGGGAATCAAAAGGGTTCTTCGTGTATGTATGATCTTGGTTTGTAGGTCTACAGGACCATGTTTGGAGATCTAAAATGATGAGTAAGGTTTGGTGATTTGCAAGTGGCAGCAAAGAGCAGGGAGATCTACTTGGAGTATGGTTGTGTACTTGGTGTACTAGCAGCGTGTTACTGACTGGTGGAGGTGAACATCAATTCTATATTTGAGTTGATTGTTGGGACCATAAGAGAGAGAGGGAAGAAGTCCTTGAGGTGTGGCAAGCCTTTGAGGTGGAAGAAGAAGTGGCATCTTCTTTATTGTATTTTCTTTTGAGTGATTATTAATACAATTGTGTATTGTCTCTCATATCCTGTGTTGTTTCATATTTCTAGTTACTTATCATTTAGGTTAAATTCCGTGTTTAGTTGTTAATACAAGAGGTAATCATATATACTCTTATTAGGGAGCAAGATCTTGATAGTTGGTATTAGAGCTTTTGGTTGGGTTACTAACAGGTGGTTTCAGATCTGGTTAGTGTTTGTTGATTACAGGTCACTCACAGGGGTTTCAGATTGAGTGGGAGTATAGCAATGGTAGAAGAAAGTAAGCTACGAATGGAGAAACTAAATAGCACGAATGGTCTAATTGAGGAAAGAAAGAGAAGGTAAATAAAGATTGCTGGTTGGTAGAAGATCAATATGAAGAAAAGGGAGGAGCAGATGTTGCAGTTGATGTTGCACAGGATGTTCTGGATAAAGTAGAATCTTGGTTCACATATTCTATTGCCTCTTTCCATGCAGCCCAAAATAGAGCATCTTTTCATGGGTATGTCTTGGGAGACTTTGGAGAGATTTATTTAGGGGTTGGTGAGCCTTGTCAAATTATTGATGAAGGGGAAGTGAAGCTAAAATTGTAGATGGATAACACATGGGTGTTGAAGGAGGTCATGCAGGGACTAGTCTTGGAGATGAGTCTAATTTATTCAAGAAAGTTGGGTGATGAGAGATGCACAATAAATCTCACAGCAGATGCACTTAAATTAGATGGTGGTAAGAAAGTAGGTATCCTTTATCTATCTATTTATATTACTGATTCACCATCTGTTGCAGAGATGTGGCTTTGTAGGCTTGGTCACATATGTAAGAGGGGAATGCATGTTTTTAAGTGGAAGTCAGATGTCTGTGACAAACTTAAGAATTGGAAAGCCTTGGTTTTCATGGAGGAGATGATGGACAAAGATTAGTTCAAGGGGCTAAGGAATTTTGAGCAGGGTTGTGTTGATCGGAATAGGGTTTTGACCCAAAAGGAGCTCACAGGTAAATGTTATCACTCACAAGGAGAACACAGAGACTGACGTTAGTTAGAAAACCAACATCAGCATCCATGCAAGTACTGACATCAGCTATGTGTAGACCGACATCAGCAACTCAGGGGCAGATAAACACTGATGTCGGTCATGGAGAATCAATGTCGGTGATGAGGCAGTCCCAGGGAACTGATGACGGTTGGGGGCAGACTGAGATGTGACTGGCATCGGTTATTGAGACAGATTTTGGGCAGACAGTAAATTGTCAAGGAGTCTCAAATGCCCATATGGAGGACTGAAAGGGTAAGTAAGCCTCAAATTTGTCATTTCCCCTCTTTACACTACTTATTGCTCACTGATGGTCAAGAATCAAGAAGTCATTAAATAAGTAGAGCAGGTAAATCTAGGAAACAATGGGAGCTTGGCATGGATGAGGATTGTGATTCTTTGGAGAAGAATCAAACAAGAGTTTTTGGTGGAGTTGCCAGCTGGAAGAAAGCACTGAGAGATGAATGGATGTTCAAGATGAAGAAGAGCGGAGATGGACATGTGAGATGGAAGGCCAAGGTATGTGGTCTTGAGGTAGCTGCAGGATAGTGGTACATGTTTGACAGGGGGATGACGAAGCATGGCTTTAGTCAATGTCAGTGTAACTACTATGGTTTTCTTTACCAGGTGGATGATGATTGCAATATTATCTTGTTACTATATATAGTGTGGTTGCTTGTTGTAGGGTTACACATGTAGGGAGTTTCTGAGCTAAAGGTAAAGTTAGTTCAGAGGTATGTCATGAAGAATTTGGAGCAGCAAAATTCTTTGGCATAAGAGACATGGAAGATCACAGGTTGATTTTGTCTCTAGTGGGAGCTGATGTGAAGAAGGTGTTGGTAGGTTTCAATTCACAGGATGTAGAATTGGCAAGCACACCAAGGGCTAGACAGTTCAAGCATCACTTAGAACAGTGTTCGAAATCACATGAGGTCTAGTGTAGACCTAAGTTTTCCCAAGCAGTGGGAGTTGTCAAAAAGTATGGAGCCAATTCGGGGAAGGAGTAATAGAGGCAGGATGTAAATAGGAGGAGTTTCAGAGGTTGTGGAGGTTGTGAAGAGTTGCAGAATGAGTTGCAGGGAAACTAACGTCGGTCATACAGCAGTGAAGAAGCAACCGATGTCAGTCACTAGTCGGTCGACATCAGTTAGGGAGGAGCTGACATCGGCAGCCTGTGCATGAACATGCAGTTTGGATGTTGATTCTAGAGAGTCTATTTTTGGATTGTTAGTTTGCATGTTAAGGAGAAGAAGTGGCATCTTCTTTATTGTATTTTCTTTTGAGTGATTATTAATACAATTGTGTATTGTCTCTCATATCCTGTGTTGTTTCATATTTCTAGTTACTTATCATTCTAGTTAAATTCCGTGTTTAGTTGCTAATACAAGAGGTAATCATATATACTCTTATTGGGGAGCAAGATCCTGACAATATTATATAAGGACACACTTGAAATAAACCATAATAATATAACCCATTCGAGGCATTTCTTTAATCCATAATAAATATTTCATTAGTCATAAATAAAGTAATCCTTGAGCCATATCCATTCATAGGAAATGATGTTTCATTATTTGTCAATTTACATTTTTATGTAAGCTTAAATAAAAAAACCTTATAAACATGTGAAATATGTAAGCAAGATATCAGATGGATGGTTTCCAAACAACCCATGTTTTTGGATAACTTGTTAACCTTTTATAATAATATTATATTTACTTATTCAAATAAATATTTGATGCTTGAGTGCAGTATATAGGTATTGTTGATCATATTTTTTCATGCTTTGATTTGATAAAACAACTTGGTTGAAATGTATTCTTCAAAACATTTTTATTTCATTAAAAAAATCACAATTAAATGGATTTGGAGTAGATTTTGATTTAAGATCAGGACCAATTAGATGCACGTAAAGATTACTTATGAAGGTGGTGCTGAACATAAATGAAATTTATCTTTTAGAGATATTTTGACCATGAAGGACATAATAACATGGATGGTGCATGTTCATGCCATAATTAAGAATCTTCAAGATCACTTGAAATATGAATATTTTCTAGCAAAATGAGAGACCTTTTTTATGTTGATTTTAGTAAAAATGGCTCATAAAATAAGAAATTAATGAGTACAATCAATTTTTCAGCTTATTTTAATGTTGTACAGGAAATGGAACAACCAATTCCTAATTTATAATGTCATTTCTTGAAATGTAAAAATTAAAATTAGATATCAATATCAAAAAACCATAGGATTGTTGATGGTCATGGTTAGAAAACCAAATTGCTACCTGGCCATGTACTAGATAAAATATTATTGATAAAAAGACCAACAAATGGTTGATCAAGGGAAAAAATAGAAGTAAAAATTTGAAAATTAGTAAATGGATACTTCTTTGAAATAATAATAAAGTTGTACATGATCAACCTTGACTTTATGGTCTCTTTTAGCATCAAATAACTTCGACCACATCAACATGAATAAAACAAAAGACAACTGAGAGCATGACTAATGTATTTAATCTATTATTTTATTTTTAGATATAGTTAGATATTTTTTAATTATAAATGGGTCTACTTAAATAACTTCTTGAGAAGATAATTTAAAAAAGAAAAAAAAATATCACCAGGCATAAGGACATGCATAAGTCTAAGTGTGGAAGAAAATAGAAGAGAAGAGAAGAGAAGGAAAGAGTTAAAACCCAGTAAATGGTAGGTGTTTTAAACACTTACAAAATACATGATAGATTTAAAAAGAATGTTCGCTAAGATATTTTAGTTCATTTTATATGGTTTTCAATAAGAGATGAAATGAATTAGATAATTCCTTGAAAAATGGGAGCCAATTTTCACAAAAATAATTCTTTCAATAAAGAAAAAGGTCATTGTTAAAATGATCATATAACATGAAAAGTGAATCAAAAGAAGTTACAAATATCCACTACTTCAAATACCATCATAGACTAGCATAATAGAACAAGCCTATGAATATTTTAATAGAAGGAAAATATTGATTTTTGATAGAATAAGTGAACTAATTTCTACAAGGAACATAGCTACAATAAATGGTTGAAAAATATAGATCTATAGGGAAAAAAAATAACATGCATGAGTTTAAGTATGGGAGAGATGATGAAACCATAATATGTCTCATTTATAGCATAAATAATACCATGTCATCTTTCATAAATCATGTTTTAAAGTGCAATTAGATGTAGTTTAAAAAACTTATGTTTATTTAGAAAGAAATATGAGATGTATATCTAACCTATTCTTTATAAGTTATTATAGTCTACATTATTGTTATTTTATAACAAGTTATTAGATAATGGGTGTTAAATGTTGTATATACAAATTAAAATGAATCATCAATGCAAATAAAAAAGTTAGAAGTGATAAAATACCAAATTAGGGATAAACTTGAAGCAAATCCAAAGATCATCAGTTGCTCTATTGTCCCATATAAATCATCTCTCAATTTAATTATTAGCTCTTGAGATAAATGGACTAGTGATACATGAGCATCCAAGGCATACATGCAACGTTACATCAACTAGAAATAATTTATGTGATTTTATGTTGGTTTATTTATTATTTTGATATGATGTGAGAAAGTTTTTTATAATCCAAATCATAATTTGATAATAATATATCAAAAATGAATATACGTATATAAAAAGGAAGGAGAGAAAAAAAATAAGATTCAAAATAGAGATAGGTCCTCATGCTAAGTAAACTTCACTCTTGGTTCAATTGAAATATCAATTAAACCTTTAATCCCCCCAAATTCCAATGTAACATATTAGATTTTATAATTTCCTAGAACATGACATAGGAGAGAGAGAGAGAGAGAGAGAGAGAGAGAGAGAGAGAGAGAGAGAGAGAGAGAGAGAGAGAGAGAGAGAGAGAGAGATGAGAGAGGAGAGAGAGAGAGATGAGAGAGAGAGAAGAGAGAGAGAGAGAGAGAGAGAGAGAGAGAGAGAGACTTTTTTTAAATGTTTGAAAATTCAAAGTTTCTCATGCATGCATTCTTGAAGAGATCTTGATCATCTTCAGTTAACTCCTCTTGATCTAGTATTGAACTCTTTTTGATCTTAAATTAAATCCTTTTAATATTTCATGTATCTTTAATTTTTAATTTAATTATCTTCAATGCATATTGGATTTTGAATTCAACTTTCATACATCTTGGAGTTTGACTTCATCTATCTTACTTGTATCTTGGAGTTTGACTTCAACTATCTTACTTATATCTTAGAGTTTGACTTGACATTTTTAAAAAATTAAATCCAATGGGGAATAATAGGAGAGATAATATATTATTTAATTCTGAATTTATTTAAAAATTAATTAAATATACTTTCAAATTATGTAATTGATGATGACAATCATAGTTCTTCATACTAGTTCTTTTGGATATATCTATCTTCTATGGTTTTGGTAAGCTTATTAAATACACCATGAAAACTTAGAACTTAATGAAATTTGAATTATTTTAATATATAAGGTGTTTAAATATGATTTTAACATCATAACCATGGTGGAATATACTTTGAAAACATTTTTTTAGCTCCAAATTCTAAAACAACTTCTAAAAATGTCATTTTATGTTGTCTAGGCCATAAGAAACTTTGATTTGGATTTGGGAGTTTAAAATAAGTTTTAGGCATAAAAATAAACTCATAATATTATCATTGGATGGGTATTAATAGGGAATACCTAGGAAATTTTTAAAAAACTTGAAAACTCTTCATCAAGCTCTCAAAAATAAATTCACAAAGTGCCTGCTTACTACTTGCAAGGTGACTTAGAGATCTTTTTATTTGATATGAACCAATTTTTAACTATTTTAATTAAATTATAATTAATTTATACATTTAATTAATTATACACACTTTAAAATCATTTTTTTTCCCTTGGAAGGCCTTGAAACACTCATATCTAACTCTATTTATGAGCAAAATAGTGAAAAAGCCTTGATTTCCTTCACAAATAGATCTCTATTTTACCATTTTATCTCTCATCAATTATATTAAGGATAAAAAAACAATTTTAAATATTAAATTACATATAAGTATAAATATATTTAAAATTTCAAGATATTTCATGTAGTAAAACTCAAAATATGAACTTTTTGGTGTTTCTTAGATTGCACAATTTCATTTATGAATGCTTGTAGGTCTGAGTTTTGTTATTTTATTGAGTTTTATAAGAAATAAATACATAATAATTTTTTTATTATTAATTTTAATATCCAATATAACTATTATAACCATTTTATATGCTCAAACAATCTCTTAAACCTCTAAAAAATATTTTTTGTGACTATCTCTCATGCATGCTTAAAAGCCTAAAACCTGTACCTTTACATTTTTATATTATTTGCCTTAAAATTTTTATTTGTAAATATATATTAAGGTTATTTATTCCACATAATATATCACACCACTCTTAATTTCTATAAAATAACTAAAAAATGTAACCACATCTCCTAAAACTAAACTATTATGGTTGAAGAAGGGATTTAGTGCACCTTTTCTTCTTGACGATTGTTCATAAAGTTAAGCAACTGTAAATTGAAAAAAATTAATTTAATATTTAAATAATATGGGATAAAATATTATAATAATACCATTTAAACCAAATCTTCTTCTCTTTCATGAAATGAACATTTGAAAATTGCCCTTACTAGCTTGCAACTAGCTAGTTAGAGGAATAGAAGAAACTTATGTCAAAAGTTTGACCTATGAGATGTTAATAAGCATGGTTTTGTATTGATTAATATTTTATTATTTTATTTATACATTTTATAATTTTCACTCCATTAATTTATTCTTCTTTAAAACTTACACATAATAAACTTTGACCAATGATGGCAAAAATTATCAACATTCTTGGCAACCCTGTTGGGATGATTGTTTGCTAAATAATTAAGACTCATAGCCTTATTCATTGGGATATGGAGTTATTAAAATATAACCAAATATTAAACTATAAATTCCATAAATTAACTATATCGCTTGTTCATAATAATTTATTGAATTGAAAATTAGAACAACTATCGACTGAAAGATGTGCAAGATAACATTTAGAGGAAAGTGAAAATCTAAATCTACTATGTAAACCACTTAAAATCCACCTGGATTAAAGAATAAACCCCTTATATCTTATCCATGTGTTTGAAATATGAGTTTTTTTTTTTTTTGTTTGAGTGTCATCCTAGTTGGATCGTGTCTTTTCCTACTTGTTAACCTCTTTGCCATGTCTCCAAGTGAATCATCTGAATCAAACATATGTCCAAATTAAATAAATAATTATTGTGGTTTAATTCTCAACTCATGTTTATATTAAAAAATAATAAATATATACAATGCAACCACATTAATATCCATAGGAATATATACAACTTCATCCTTTAATGTCTCACTAGAATAATGTTCATGGCCTTCTGATTTAATCTTTTAAGGTTTAACTATGTAAAACCTATGTTTAGATTAAAGGACTGAGATGTCTAAATCAATTAAATAGATTTAAATAATTAATTATTGATTTTTTATATTATTTTACCTTCTTTTAATTTATAATAATAGTAACTAATATTCATAAATAGAGATTTATCTAAAAAATAACTGTTACAGATGATCTAGGTTCTAAAAGTTGAGATCTAGATAGTTATGAGTGTCATCAATAGCATTCTAGTGTTTGTCTACTCACTAGATAGTAGCACCCTATATAAAGAGTAGTTCCCTACTTGTGTAGTGTCCTCAATGTGGCACTAATGTCCTATTTATAAGATTATTCTTATTTTATGGGAGTACCCACACTTATGTTTTGAGGTCTTGTTCTTGTACACATGAAACTTGGAGCTATGTGTTGTGCTTGAAAAACTTGATTGAGTATGCAAACCCTAATCTTCCTAACAAATATGGTATGAAAAATAATTATGTGTTCATTATTATAATAGATTGAATGTCCTCAACACCCGACTATGAAGAGAGTTGCCTACATATAAATACTACAAAGAGGGATCAAACCCGATGTATTTATCCCACTTAGAGTCTAATGGAAGTGAAAATGAATGCTAGAATGAGAGTGTAATTGGATGTCTTGAATGTGCTTAAGCTTTTAAATCTTTGAAAATTAGGCCTATAGATAATATAGATGGTGTTATATAGAAGTAGGTAAGAATAGGGATTAAATACCTTAATTTTGCTCAAATTGTCTTTGGTTTGAATGTGTTTTTGCATCTATTTTCCTTCTAGTGAATAAGGGTCAAATAGACCTATATTTATAGAGATATGTAGCTTGTGTAGATATTAAAATGTTCTTATGTTGACCTTAGGAAGGGCACACATTTGAAAAAGTATCCATTTGGAAGAGTTAGGGATAAGGATAGTAGTGCCCAATTAGGGACACTAGAGCCATGTGGTTGTAGTGTCCCAAATGTGGTGCTAATGTCCATCTAGTATAATACTAGAAAAACTAGGTTGGGATCTAAGAAGATAGTCCTAGGACTTTGTTTTTGCTGATTGTAGGATATTTTTGTCTACTCAATGATTTAAAAAGTCTAGCAAAGGCTTTAGGATAGGTTTAGGGCTAAGCTTGAAATAGGTTTAGGGCTAAGATAGGAATAATGTAACTCAAGTGACACTATTAACATATAATTACCACTTTTAGGTGACTACAACTTCTATGACATCTTGAGAGATGTCATTTTGATTTTCAACTACTAAAAATTATTCACTAGTTGCTTCCATGTCATCTTAAACATTTTCATGATAGGCTTATTGCAGCTCAATTGTAGTTGAAATCTGATTTTGCTCTTTAAGAGCTGAAACATGATCTTATTCTATATAAAATTGAAGCTCAACTGACCAAAATAAATCTTGATCATCCTATTTTAGAAAATTATCCTCTTCATCTAGATGTTCTTATTTTTCCTTCCATACAATAGGTCTTCCTTAAAAAAGGAGATAGTGGGAGGGCAAGAGGTTTCATTTGGTGGTATAGGAATATAGGGTATTATAGGTTGATATTTAATGGGATTTGGGATTGAAGAGGAATTAAGAAGACTTTAAGATTTGAAATTAATAGTTTCATTTGATAATTATTTTAAAGGAGGGAAAGAAAATTGTGTTAGGGATATTTCATTCTTCTCTTTCCACTCAACAATCAACCTCTCACATTTTGATATGACTTGATCATTATGGACAATTTCAACTTGAGGATTATATAAGGTGCTCAAGAAACATTCAATTCTTTTTTTTTTTGGGATTCTACAACTTTCTCCATATCTTGATTTTGGAATGGCATGGGAAAATGTTCTTTGTTAAGAGTAGGCATGACATATTAGGGGTCTTGGTCCAAGAAGGTTTCCAAGAAGGAATGGTCTTAGGCTCTTATTAAAGAGTAAGTGAAGATTAGATAGAAATACACTATTTCATAGGATTAGGAATTCTAAAACATGGAATTTTGAAGCAAGTAGACTCTTTAGAAGGTTTAAGAGGTTCTAGTTTTTGTTTCCTACTTGGGATTTTGGACTCAATTCTTTATACTATTATAGACAACTATTATATTTTTTATCTTTTAGCCTCATTGTATCTCTACAATGAGTCTATCTCTTGATGATGTATATAGGCTTGATATACAAGCTCTTATTTATGCCTATTGTATTCCCCTTCCCAATAAATCTCCATAAATTATCTTTTAAATTCAAATCTTATCTCTTGCACACTTTTTTTAGGTTGATTGGGAGGAACATGATTTTTCCAAGGCTGATTAGAAACATAATTAGGGGTTGGAGTGGGGTAAATATAATGAGAATATTAATATACTTATGGTCCAAGGCTAATTTAGGTGAATCCATAAATATTTTTAGCTTGATATGAAGGGTATGAAGTTACAAAATATGTCTTTTCACAAAATTGAGGACTATAATACAAACCAACTAATGCTTTTTAGGCACTTGGACTGCTTAAACTAGTTGTATATAAATTAGAGTCACCAGATGCTGAGTATTTGAATAATTTATTTAATGTAAATTGCTAAAACTAACAATAATATTTAACAATATTTTGAGTAGTGTGCTAAAAATTATTGTCACTTAGAAGTACACCCTTGTAAGAACGTGTACTTGTTATCCCACCTATTGATACAATAAAAAATATCCAAGGTGTGGATGAAATAATATTAGAGTTAATATCTAGATGAAGGGATGGTACCTTTGGTACACTCACCTGCTTCTCTCTAAACTCTCCAATTCTATGATTTCTTGACTAGAAAAATGGTAAAAGGAGAAATAATCAAATTGAAATGAATATGAAAACTAAAAATTTAGGGTGATGAAGCAATGTTATGGTTAATTATGCCTATAATTGACACACTTTGAAAGCTAAATAGATTTCACACATTCACTTCATCTTAATACTTCCATCAGTATTTCATACATAGGTCATGAAAAACACTCACATTAGCTTGGAAAGAAGGAACAATGATTGAATTCACTTCCAGATTAGGTAGAAATCAGACTTAGACACTTTATATGACTTGAAAGAATTATGTTTTTTTGCATAATAGTTAAAATTTTTAGACATACACATAGGAAAAAAAATTATTCACTAAGTTACATAAATGAACAGTAAACACACACTTACGAACAACTTAAAAATAGAGAAAAAATTAGATCTTTATTACTTTAAAGGTGATGTGGTACAAATTTTAGTAGATTTTATATAAACCAAAGTATAATCTGATAATAATCTCTCAAAAATGAATATACATATATATAAAAAAGGAATTTAAGAGATAATTAATTCCAAACTAGAGATAAGTCCTCATGCTAACTCAACTTCACTTTTGGTTCAATTGAAACACCAATTCAAACTTCAATTCCCCCAAGTTCCAACATATCATATTATATTTTAAACATAGTTTTCTTGGAACATGACATAGGAGAGAGAGATTTTTTTTTGAATGCTTCAAAATTCAAAGGTTACCATGCATGCATTCTTGAAGAGATCTTGATAATCTTCAGTTAACTCCTTTTGATCCTACATTTAATTATTTTTTATCTTCACTTAACTCCTTTTGGTCTTGCATGTATCTTGAAGATTGGATTTAGTTATCTTCCTTAAATTTTGGAGTTTGACTTTAGATATATTACATGCATCTCAGAGTTTGAGTTCAACTATTTTGCATGCACCTTGGAGTTTGATTTCAACTATCTTACTTGTATCTTGGAGTTTGACTTCAATTATCTTACTTGCATCTTAGAGTTTGACTTGACCTTTTATAAAATTAGATCCAAGGGGCGTGTATTAGGATAGATAATATATTATTTCATGTTGAATTTATTTAACACTTCATGGAATATGCTTTCTAATTATGCATTTGATGATTACAATCATTTCACTCCATTGTAGTTCTTTTGGATATATCTATCTTCTGTGGTTTTGGCAAGCTTCTTGAATGTATCATGAGATACTAAAATTTGATGAATTTTTTATTATTTTAAAAAAAAATTATACAATATTTTAACATCATCATCATGGTGTCTTAGACCTTTAAATGAAGTTTTAGCTACAAATTCCACATATAACTTCCAAAAATGCCATTTTATGCTCTCTAGGTGAAAAAAAACCCTAATTTAGATTGAGGGGTCTAAAATATGTTATATAAATCCTAATAAACTCATAATATTATAATTGGATATGTATCAATGAGAAATACTTGGAAAAGTTTGAAAATCTTGGAAACTCTTTAGCAAACTCTCAAACCAAAATTAATAAAAAAGTGCATATTTATTGCCTACAGGGTGACTTGGAGATATTTTTCATTGATATGAACCTATTTTAAATTGGTTTTAATTTAAATATGATTTATTTATACCTATAAATGAATTATACACATTATAAAATCATTTTTTTCCCTTAGAATGACATGAAAAACTCATTATAACTCCATTTGTGAGAAAAGTAATTTAAAAACCCTAATTTCTTTTATGAATAGACTTATGTTTTGTAATTTTATCTCCATTAAAGTATATTAAATATATTAAAATTATTTTAAACATTAAATTACATCAAAATAGACCTTAATGTAAAATTTGAAGATATTTCATTGAGTAAAACTCAAAATATGCACTTTTTAATGTTTCCTTGATTGCATAATTTTATTTTTGAATGCCTATATTTATAAGTTTTCTCATTTTATTGATTTTTTAGGCCTAAATACATAATTATTTTATACATTATAACCTTTAATATTCAATATAACTATTCCAACCATTTTATATGCTAAAACAATCTCTTAAACCTCTGACTGTCTCTTTTGCTTCCTTAAAACCCTAGAACATGTTCCTTTTCCTTTATTCATTATTTTAATTAAAAAAATTATTGGAAAATGTGTAATAAAATTATTTATGACACATAATATCTCACACCACTCTAAATTTATTAGTGTAGGTTTTTATTTTTCCCTATTATTTAATTAGGGAAATTATATATTTATGCATACATGGAGTTTTCCTACATTCGTGGGATATGCTAGCTTATGTGGAGATGTGTGTCATAGATGTGTCATAAGAATGTCATAAGTAACTCCTTTGACTAGCTATTCTGGGTATGAAAGTTACTTCTCTATTCTTATCACCTTGTCACCACCTTTCATGGAGGATTTACAGTCTATTCTTGGGGTGCTTTGACCACCTTTTATGGAGGAGTTACTTACGTGCTCTCCTATATGTATTATTCACTTTGGCCATCTTATGTTAATGGAATATTGGCTTTTCTCCAAATTGTTTATGCAATTGTCTCTTGTTTGATTTCATTTACTTTATCATTTTGTGGTATTCATTTGCTTTGTCCCGTGCAACCACAACTCGTGCATCCTTGTTATTCAGACCTTGGTGAATCCTCCGATATGGTATCAGAGCCACCCTGGTAACTGGTTATCTATTTTTCTATTTCTTTCATTAAAATCTAGAGCTTTATTAAGGCATTTTTTTGTGAAATTTGAAAATTTCTAGGAGATATTGCTAGTTATCTGTGCTATTATTCCTTCCATGGCTTGTTTGGTCTTTCCATATACATGCAGGCCTGTGATGGCATCATTTCCCAAATCTGTGTGATCCAGATCTGCTCCAGGGCTATTTGCCACCTCATTTCTATTACTTGGACACTACTTTTATCTTGGGGTAGCTCTCCAAGAAGTGCATCTGCACGTGGAAGAGATCCATGTGGGGCATTTGGTAGGATGAGGTGTGCATGGAGTAGGACTCTAGCAGGGTGAAGTGGCACTACACGGTGTCCAGCATGGAAGAATTGTGTGGCAAGAGTGGTGGAATCCCATGTACAAGTTTACAGTGCAAAAAACCTCATTTTAGCAACTGTGTATAATAGATAACATGTAGAGGCCAGAGAATATTTTTAGACTAGGTAGTGTAGAGCAGCCAATAAAACATAAAGTGCGTCAAACCTGTTGTTAGGTACTTTGTCTCTTCTTTGAAACTTATGCATGTCTACAATTTTTTCTTTTCTTCCAAGATGATGAATGATATCAGCCCTACAAGGTAGCTCACTGAAGTCAGCCATGGTGGTGGTGAGGGCAACAGGACTTTTGTGGGGATTTTTATGCCTAGTTTTGGTGGGCCCACTCTCTACTAAGCAAATTGGTAAAATCTAATTTTGTCTAATTTCCTCATAATTATTCTGATCTTGTATTCATAAATCAGTCATTTGATTTTTTTGAATTAATTTCCTCATAATTATTCTGATCTTGTAATCATGAATCAGTCATTTGATTTTTTGAATTAAAGTCAAATTGGAAAATTAGCATTTAAAAAAGTAGTTTAAAGATTTTAAAAACTTGTATCTTTGACCTACAAAGATGAAGGGTGAGGCCCAGGTTGGTAAGAGGCCAATTCCCCCTCAAAAAGACCTCTTTTGGATTCCTTGCTTTGTGTTGAGTCCAACGAGTGGTTGGAAGGCCAGTTTCTCTCTCAAAACAGGCATTTTTTTTAATGTTTTAGTGCTATTTTTTACAAAATTACTAGTTTATGGGAAATTAAAACTTTAAAAGCTTGTAAATGGCAGTTCGAATTAGAGTTCCATCTTTTGTAAAAGTGCTTGTTTTTAAATTTTCCACAACTTAGGCTAGATAATTGTCAAAAATTCACTACTTTATAAAGTGCCAAAAATTTGAATCTCTTGGGAAGCATTTTCGGCTGAGTCTGACGTCTTGTTTGCTTAAAGTCTTGCACTGATTGCTCTAAGATGCATTTTCAACTGAGTCTGACATATTTTGAGCTTGGAATTGCATATTTGGTGTGGGGCTCAACATTTCAAGGGGGTGTGATTGTCTTTCAGCACTTTGTTTACTTCTATTGTCTTTCTCCTTTCTGCATACTTTCACAAACTTGCAATCAACACAACTTCACCTAAATTTAGATTAAAATGGATTCTTTTCAAATTAAACCCCTAACACACTTCAATCATCATGAATGGAAGGTTAAAATGTCAATCATTTTTAGAAGCAAAGGGTTGTATAGGATCACCATGGGTATTGAAGTAAAACCCAACACTAATGCTGAAAAGGTCAAGTGGTACAATCGTAGTGATGAAGCCTATGGATTACTAAGCTTGTCCATGTCTCTAGAACTTCTCTTCTATTTAGAAACTGCCAAGACTCCCAAAGACATATGGGACATCCTAGAAACTTTATTTGGGAAGCTTGATGAGATGAGAGGTCATAAGCTCGAAAATGAACTCATAAGTCTAAGTCTTAGCAACTTTGACACCCTATAAGACTTCTTCACTAAGTTTAAGGCCCTTAGATTGCAATTGAAGGAATGTAGGATAGAGAAGAAAGATGACCAACTCATCCTTTCTATTCTCACAAAGTTAAGTCCAAGCTATTCAGTCTTTGTCTCCACTTTCCATGCCATAAAAAGTGCCCTTGGCACTACATGGAAAATGCCTTCTTTGGATTCATTCATTGCCGACTTGACTAGGGAGCAAGATAAGCTAATTCAAATGGGCACAATGAAGTCTAATCAACCCCAAGCTTTGATAGCTAGAAATGGTAAGGATAAGACTTCAACAAAGGAGAAGAAGAAAAAGAACAAGGACCAAGAGAAGAAGAAAGAAAACAACAATCCTACCAAAAACAACACTGAGTCTTCCTCCTCCAATGCTAAACCTAAGAAAGAGAAGGTTAAGTGTGCCTATTGTAAGAAGACAGGGCATGATGAACACAAATGCATGAAGAAACAAATAGATCACCTAACTCATCTTCTAGAGAAGCACGACATAGGTGTTCTTAAGTCCATCAAGTAGAATTCATCTACCCAAGATTCCACTAAGGCAAAAGGCAAGGGTAAGGAGAAAGAAAAGGGCAAGGCCCTTGTAGCTACAATAGCTTCTACATCTTCATGGGTCATTGACTCAGGTGCTTCTCACCACATGGGCTCTTCCCTAGTTGAGTTTTCATCTTTAGAGCCTTGTAGCATGACATTAATTAGTTTGGGTGAAGACACATCAATTTTTGTTATAGGGAGAGGGTCAGTTGAAATGGAAGGAGGAACATTCAATAATTTTCTAAGTGTTCCTTCTCTTTCAACCAGTCTCTTATCAGTGTACCAAATCACTCACATTGGTTGGGGCATGAGAGTTGAGTTTTCACCAAATTTAGTGGCTATCAGGGAGTTGCATAGTGATACTACAGTGGCAGTGGGTAGGGTAGATCACCAAGCAAGATTATACACCTTCTCAAATTTTGCACTTGATTCTTCTCCAACAACATTGCTGACTCATTCAGATGGAGTTAGCAAATTATGGCATGAGTGGTTTGGTCACCTTAACTACCACTACCTTGAGCAACTTTTCAAACATGACATGGTTATTGGCTTGCCTCGTGTCCAATTCTCAAAAGGACTTTGTGAGGGGTTCTCCCTTGGGAAGCATCCCAAAGCAAAATTTGACAAATTCAAAGCTTGGAGGGCTTCACAACCTTTGGAGTTAGTCCATAGTGATGTATCGGGACCCTTTCCCAAACTGTCTTTCACAAGGGCCAAGTACATCCTTAATTTCATTGATGATTTCTCTAGGTACACTTGGATATATTTTCTCAAACAAAAGTTTGAACTGTTTGAAAATTTTCTAGACTTCAAGGCTCTTGTTAAGAAATAAAGTGAGAAATCCATCAAGGTTCTTCAAAATGATAATGGAGGGGAGTATGTTAGCAACAGGTTTGAGCAATTTTGCACCACAGAAGGGATTGATTTGTAGCGCACAGTCACTTACAGTCCTTCATAGAATGGGGTTTTATAACATAAAAATAGGTTCTTGAAAGAGATGGGTAGCTATATGATTCACTCCAAATCCTTAGCACCACAGTACTGGGCTGAAGCCATCAATTGTGCTTGCTACATTCAAAATAGGGTTTCTCACAAAGGTTTTAAAGGGATAACACCCTTTGAATCTTAGCATAAATGGAAACATGATGTTGAGCACCTTAGGGTTTTCAGATCCCCAGCCATGACCCACATACTAAAGAAAAAATGCAAAGCTATGAAACATCAGTCCAAGCCTTGCATCTTTGTAGGATATCTGAATGGTATTAAGGGGTATCACCTTCTAGATCCAATCACTCATGAGTTGTTCATTGAGATAAGTGTCCATTTTTAGGAGAGTCCTAGAGACTCAACACTTGGCACTTCTTCTCCCTCATCAGATCTACTTCTTCATGATGATTCCTCATCAGATTCAGATTAGCCACAAGTTCCTAAGCCAGAGACATCTTTTACTTCTTCTTTGAGTTTAGATAATGAGGATAGTGATGCCATGTCATCCACCTCTAGTCAGTTAGAGGATGAGGAGTTAACACCTGACTCACCCACTTCCAGGCCACTCTGGGCCAGATAGACACTTGAGAGTGCTGGCACTTGGGCAAGAGATCCCACAAATGACAGATGTACTAGGGGGATTTTTAGAGAGATCCACATGCCTTCTTTGCCTCTATTTCATATCCACAGACTTTTTGAGAGGCATCATGGGTACCTAAGTGGGATAGTGCTATGGAGGAAGAATATTCTTCCTCAATAAAAAATCACACTTGGGATTTGAATTCACTTCCTAAAGGAAGGAAGATGGTTTGATGTAGGTGGATATATCGGACCAAGTTTGTTTCAGATGGGTCAGCTGATAAGTACAAGGCATGATTGGTTGCAAAGGGTTTCTCACAAGTGGCAGGCATTGCCTACTTAGAGACCTTTACACCTATTTCAAAGATGACTTCTATTCGACTCACCTTAGCTATTTTTGCAACACATGGTTTGGATGTGCACTAGATGGATGTGAAGAGTGCCTTTCTTCATGGAGACTTAGAGGAGGAGATCTACATGGAGAAGCCACCAGGATTTGTTCAGGATTCTTCCTTAATATGTAGACTTAGGAAATATATCTATGGCCTCAAACAGGCCCCTCAGGCATGGTACAATAATATGGATTCCTTCCTTCTCATAGCGGGTTTCACTAGGTGCCATTCTAATCCTAATGTCTACTTTTTACAGCATGATGACTCACTCTTGATTTTGGTTCTTTATGTTGATGAACTTTTGATCACTAGGAGCTATTCATTAGCTATTTCAGCAGTGAAGGCATATCTCCAAGATAGATTTGACATGATAGACTTGGGTTTGTTGCACTACTTCCTTGGCATCGAGATCTCACAGTCAGATTCAGGGATTTCTCTTGCACAGCCTAAGTATGCTCTTGACTTATTGGCTCAGTTTCACATGGCTAATTGCAAGCCATCTCTGACTCCCTTTCTATTAGGAGTCAAGCTTGAGGCTGACTGTTCTTCACCATTAGTTGATGCCACTTGGTATCAACAACTTGTTGGTAGTCTCATCTACTTGACTCACACCAGGCCCGACATATCATATGCAGTGGGACTTATCTCTAGATTTATGCAGGAACCTCATGAGCTACATTGGAAAGTAGCTAAGAGGATCTTACATTACATATAGGGTTCACATAGATATGAGATTCATTACATATTTGGAATAGAGGTTGGCTTCGTTGGATATACAGATTCAGACTAGGTTGGTGATTCACAGACTCACAAGTCCACTTTTGGGTATAGTTTCTCTCTAGGTTCTAGTCCTATCAGTTGGTCTAGCAAGAAGCAAAATTTTATTGCTATATCATCCATAGAGGTAGAGTATAGGGGAGATGTTAATGCAACTATTGAGGCCATTTGGCTTTAGGGGATACTTTCTAAGTTTGGCATTCCTATCAAGCATCCCACCATCATTTATTGTGACAACTAGAGTACCATTCAAATTTGTAGGAATTTGGTTCAACACCAGCAGAGAAAGCACATAGAGATTCACATGCATTTCATTCAAGAGCTTATTCATAGTTAGGTCATTAACTTGATATTTTGACAGTCTTTGGAGCAGGTTCTAGACATCTTCACCAAACCTTTCATCAAGAGCAAGTTCATTCATCTACGAGCTCTTCTTGGGCTGCGGTCCACATTTGTAGCAGCATCTTCCTTGGGGGGGCCACTAGCCTCTTCATTTCTTTTATGTCTCTCTTTTGGGGGGAGTTTTTTCCTACGAGTTTTCTCCTTTTCTCTATCTTATGGGAGATTGCATTTGTACATGGGTACCTCATTAGGCCTAGTTGTCGGGACCCATTTTATATTTCCACACTACCCACCTAAGCTATGCTTATGGGTGGGTATTAGTGTAGGTTTTCATTTTCCCCTATTATTTAATTAGGGAAATTATATGTTTATGCATACATGGAGTTTTCCTACATTTGTGGGACAGGCTAGCTTATGTGGAGATGTGTGTCATAGATGTGTCATAGGTGTCATAATAATGTCATAAGTAACTCCTTTGACTAGCTATTTTGGGTATGGGAGTTACTTCTCTATTCTTAGCACCTTGTCCCCACCTTTCATGGAGGAGTTACAGTCTATTCTTGGGGTGCTTTGACCACCTTTTATGGAGGAGTTACTTATGTGCTCTCCTATATGTATTCTTCACTTTGGCCATCTTATGTTAATGGAATATTGGCTTTTCTCCAAATTGTCTATATAATTGTCTCTTGTTTGATTTCATTTACTTTAGCATTTTTTGGTATTCACTTGCTTCTTCCTGTGCAACCAGGACTTGTGCATCCTCATTATTCAGACTTGGCAAATCCTCTGATATATACAATGGCTCTTCCATTAGTATTTCATATATAGGTCTTGAAAAATACTCACATTAGCTTGGAAAGAAGGAACAATGATTGAATTCACTTCCAAATTAGGTAGAAATCAAACTTAGACACTTTATATGACTTGAAAGAATTATATTTTTTTGTATAATAGTTAAAATTTTTAGACATACACATAGGAAAAAAATTATTCACTAAGTTACATAAATGAACAGTAAGCACACACTTCACGAACAACTTAAAAATAGAGAAAAAATTAGATCTTTATTACTTCAAAGGTGATGTGGTACAAATTTTAGTAGAGTTTATATAAACCAAAGCATAATCTGATAATAATCTCTTAAAAATGAATATATATATATATATATATATATATATATATATATACATATATATATATATATATACATATATACATATATATATAGGTATATATATATGTATATATATGTATGTATATATATATGTATATATATATGTATGTATATATATATATATGTATATATATGTATATGTATATATATATATATATATGTATGTGTATATATATATGTATATGTATATATATATATATATGTGTATGTGTGTGTGTGTGTGTGTGTATATATATACACACACACACACACATATACATATATATATATATACATATACATATACATATATATATACATATATATATATATATATATATATATATATATATATATATATATATATATATATATATATATATATATAAAAGAGATAATTAGTTCCAAACTAGAGATAAGTCCTCATGCTAACTCAACTTCACTCTTGGTTTAATTGAAACACCAATTCAAAATTTAACTCCCCCAAGTTCCAACATATCATATTATATTTTAAACAAATTTTCTTGGAACATGACATAAGAGAGAGAGATAATTTTTTTTGAATGATTCAAAATTCAAAGGTTACCATGCATGCATTCTTGAAGAGATCTTGATAATCTTCAGTTAACTCCTTTTGATCTTACATTGAATTATTTTTGATCTTCACTTAACTCCTTTCGATCTTGCATGTATCTTGAAGATTGGATTTAGTTATCTTCCTTGAATTTTGGAGTTTGACTTTAGATATATTACATTCATCTTGGAGTTTTAATTCATGTATTTTGCATGCATCTTGGAGTTTGATTTCAACTATCTTACTTGTATCTTGGAGTTTGACTTCAATTATCTTACTTGCATCTTGGAGTTTGACTTAACCTTTTATAAAATTAGATCCAAGGGGAGTGTATTAGGATAGAGAATATATTATTTAATGTTGAATTTATTTAACCCTTCATGAAATATGATTTCTAACTATGCATTTGATGATTACAATCATATCTCTCCATTGTAGTTCTTTTGGATATATATATCTTCTGTGGTTTTGGCAAGCTTCTTAAATGTATCATGAGATACTAAAATTTGATGAATTTTGTATTATTTAAAAATAAATTATAAATGATTTTAACATCATCATCATGGTTTCTTAGACCTTCAAATAAAGTTTTAGCTACAAATTCCACATATAACTTCCAAAAATGCCATTTTATGCTCTCTAGGCCAAAAAACCCCTAATTTAGATTTAGGGGTCTAAAATGTGTTATATACCTCATAATAAACTCATAATATTATAAATGTATGTGTATCAATGAGAAATACCTAGAAAATTTTGAAAATCTTGGAAACTCTTTACCAAACTCTCAAACCAAAATTAATAAAAAAGTGCATATTTACTACCTATAGGGTGACTTGGAGATATTTTTCATTGATATGAACCTATTTTAAATTGGTTTTAATTTAAGTATAATTTATTTATACCTATAAATTAATTATACACATTATAAAATCATTTTTTTCCCTTGTAATGACATGAAAAACTCATTATAACTCCATTTGTGAGAAAAATAATTTAAAAACCCTACTTTCTTTCATGAATAGACTTATGTTTTGTAATTTTATCTCCATTAAAGTATATTACATATATTAAAATTATTTTAAACATTAAATTACATAAAAATAGACCTTAATGTAAAATTTCAAGATATTTCATTGAGTAAAACTCAAAATATGCACTTTTTAATGTTTCCTTGATTGCATAATTTTATTTTTGAATGCCTATAGGTATAAGTTTTCTCATTTTATTGATTTTTTAGGCCTAAATACATAATTATTTTATAATTATAACCTTTAATATTTAATATAACTATTCTAACCATTTTATATGCTCAAACAATCTCTTAAACCTCCAAGAAATGCTTTTTTCGACTGTCTCTCTTACTTGCTTAAAACCCTGGAACCTGTTCCTTTTCCTTTATTCATTATTTTAATTAAAAAATTATTGGAAAATGTGTAATATAATTATTTATGACACATAATATCTCACACCACTCTTAATTTTTAACAAAGAACTAAAAAATGCAATCACATCTCCTAAAACTGAGCTTTTGGGGTTTAAGAAGGGTTTTAGAGCACCTTTGATTTTTAAAGATTGTTCATAAAGTAAACATATATAACATGAAAAAAAAATGTAATATTTAGGGAATAAGGTCCATAATATTTTCGTAATACCATTTAAACATACTCTTCTTCTCCTTCATGAAACAACCATTTGAAAATTGCCTTCACTAGCTTGCAACTAACTAGTTAGAGGAATAAAAGAAACTTATGTTAAAAGTTTGGCATGTGAGGTGTTACTGATCATGGTTTTGGATTTATTATGGTCTTATTATGTTATGTATATATTTTTAATCTTAACTCCATAAATGTATTCTTCTTGAAAACCTGCACATAAGCAACTTTGACCAATGGTGGTAAAATTTGTTAATAAATCATTAACAAAAATCATCTCCAAAAATATGTAGGTTTAGAAGCATGAAATCAATGAACTCCAAATATTATTGTTACCTATTTTAATAAATTATTTGTAAACAAATTTAACCATAAATACTAGTATTGATAAAAATATGTATTTATAAATAAGTCCAGATGTTTATAGTATCTCAAGAACTATGAATATATCAAGATCAAGTTGTTGGAGGAAAACCATTTTTGTCAAGATCATAATTTATTCTCTCCATAAAAATAAGAATTTTTTAAAATAAAAAAAATCACCTTAGATTATCTTCATCAAGTTTGAAGATGGTGGATTTTTGAATATATATTTTCTCACTATTTTCTCCTTCAATAATAGTGATTTCTAATATTATCCAAATATTGTATGCATCTAAGTTTTTATATTGTTATCCTAGATTAAGAATCAATTATCAACTAATTTGTTAGGTTGTTAATATTAATAAATCAATTCTAAAACTAATTTTTTATTTTTTTATTATTAAACAAGAAGATTTTGAATAAATTATATTATAAATAAAATCTTCTCATTCATAGAATGGATAATATGAATACTTATAAATTTGGAAAAAGCCCATATTGAATAAAGCATTTGAGAATTTCTAATGTTTCTAGTTTTTAGTCATTTTTGTAATGGAAAATCAAGGGCCCACTCAATATAAGGAAAAAAAGTTAGTTTGTATTTATGTCTCATTTATAACATAAATAATATCATTTCATCTTTCATAAATCATGTTTTAAAGTGGAATTAGATGTAGTTTTAAGAACTTATGCTTGTTTATAAAGAAATATGAGATGGATATTTAGTCTATTCTTTAAGAGTTATTATGTTTTAATTTTTTTATGTTTTATAAAATGTTATTGGGGAATGGGTGTTAAATATTATCTATACAAGCTAAAATGAATCACCAATGCAAATAAAAAAGTTTGAAGTGCTAAAATAACAAATCAAGGACAACCTTGAACTAACTCTAAAGATCATCAGTAGATATATAGTCCCATACAAATAATATCTAAATTTAATTAGTATCTCTTGAGATATATGTATTAGTGATTTATGATATTTTAAGGCATACAAGCAACTTTGCATCAACTAAAAATATTTGGTGTGCTTTTATGTTGGTTTGTTTACTATTTTGACATGAGAAGATGTAAGACTAAAATGGATAGGATGTGGTTATATAGAAAAATTGTCATCAACAACATATTCATCCTAAATATATTATACATATTTATATTTCTATTTAAAAATTATTAAATTTAAAAATGTAATCATCTTGATCCGAGTTCATATGCTAAAGTTATGATCATTTGACCTTGACTCTACAAGCCAACATTATGGCTTTAGATTTTCATAGAATTGGCTCCAAATATGACCATAAATTATTTGGGATTATATAAGATAAAATTAATAGTGAAAGAATATTTTGGGATAAGTTTTATGGTCTTTATATCTCAAATCTATATTTAAAAAAAATAGAAATCAGCTCTAGAAATATACAAGTTTAGAAATATGAAAACAAAGAGCTCCAAAGATGATTGATACCTATTTTCACAAATTATTTATATTAAATATATTCATAATATTTATAAAAATAGGTATTTATAAATAAGGTAATATGTTTTTAGTATATGAACTACTATAAATATAACACATCAAGTTGTTGGGGGAAAAATGATTTTGTCAAGATCATAATTGATTCTCTCTAATAAAATAAGAAATTGTTTAAAGGGAAAAAAATCACTCTAGATTCATAATTGATTCTCTCTAATAAAATAAGAAATTGTTTAAAGGGAAACAAATCACTCTAGATTCTCTCCTACAAGTTTGAAGATGATATATTTATGAATATATAATTTCTCACTATTTTTTCCTTGAATAATGGTGATTGATAGAATTAACCAAATATTATATGCATATAAGTTGTTAGATTGTTAGAATACAATAAAAATAAATTATAAACTAATTTTTTAGGTTGTTAAGATTAAAAAATCAATTATAAAACTAATTCACTAAGTTATTATCAAATAATAAATTATTGAAAAAAATGTATTATAAATACAAGTTTCTCATTCATAGAATGGATAATAGGAATACTTATAAATTTGGAAGAAGATAAAATTGAATAAAGTCTTTGAGAATTTCTAAAATTTATAGTTTTTAGTCATTTTTGTAAGGGGAGAGCAAGGGCCCACTCAACACAAGAAAAAAAGTTAGTTTGTATTTATGTTTTCTAGATTATATTTATCTACATTTTGTTTTTCATTTTTGAATACATGATTTATATTTGGAGTATCAAATAATTTGAAAACAAACTGGATCCATAGACTAAAAACTATTTAGTTTCATCTCATGCAACATCTGTTTTAACTCCTATAATTTTAATTACACAACTATGTTTTCCATTCTAAAAAGTGTGTTTAATTTATATAATTTGAAATTTTGAAAGTGTGTTTTAATTCATGAAAATTTACTATTAATAAAAGAACTATTACCTAGAAGTATTTTATGCCCTATTACATATAGCCTTCAGACACCAACCCTAGATTGATATGACTTAATTAAAATAAAGTTAATTAAATGAAGAGAATTAATGAAACTCATTAGTAAGTTTTTGTTATAGTAGGAAATGTGGCATCTAAGATACTGTCAAGATATTTGGGAGGTGATAGTAAATTTGGATATATAGTATCAGCCACACTGATACAATCTAAAACAAATATAACTTAAATGGATTTTATTTGATAGGTTAATATAGTACTCTAATAAAATAATAAGAAATTGAATTATATGTCCTGGTCAATAGAAGTAAAAAACACATCGCTGAAATAGACTATACATCATCTAGATTTATAAAGTATGATGATATATAACGAAAATGAATTGTATCCGCTTGGTCAATGTAGTCTAATGAAACAAAGTAATTTGATGATAGGTGATTTAAGTCAATATAGTCTAAGGAAATATATTGAACTATATTAGCACATTTTGAATCATGACTGATGCAATTAAATATAGATTAAAGAATCATATCCACATATTTTGATTCACAACCAATGTCATTATGTTTAGATAAAAGATCTGTATCTACATATTCTAGGTGATGGCTAATGTACTTGATTGGAGATGGTTAATGCTGAATTATATTAGGCCAGATGATATAGTCTGAAAAATGACTTTTTAAAATAAAAATAATTATGATAATGATGATAATTCATGTAAGCTAGAGGATCATAATCACCTTCAATGTTCCATATGGTAGATATTCTTAATAGAGTGATAAATTGCTAAAAATTAATTGAATGTGAGTAAAGGTTTTGATGACTCCTCCTTCTAAGGCATTATAAGGTTAGGGTAGACATCAATGGAATTCTGCTCATCATTATTTATTTTTTTGGTAATGTGAGATAATCATAATGTGGATCACCAATGAGAACATAAACTATCATGATAGGGTACTCATCTTCAACAAAATCATCACCATAGTTAGGAAAATCATGATATTGATTTTAAACCATGTATGTAGTGAACGTGGGATAATTAGGATCTTTGTAGGGATCATAAAAAATGGAGGGATAATTTTTAGTACAACTATAAATGTCATCATTAGGATCATAGTGAGGAAGATCATTATGGGGATCTTTTCCACTACTAGAATTGTAAAAATTGGTGGTATTAAGGTCATCATATGGATCTTTATGAATGACAAGATAAATATGAGTGTGAAGATCATCAAAATAATAGTCAAGAAGGGGAGGACCATACAAATAATCTATGGTTTCAATATAGGTATCATCATAAATGGGAAAATTATCATTGAGATCCTCAACCATGAGAAAAGGGATAGGATAATTACACCATGAGAAGTTTCCTACAATGACGATCATGAAAATTTAGTGAAAATATTGGCTATATAAAATTAACGGTATTGGTTGGTTTATACCATTAATTACTAAAATTTAAAAAATATATTATATTGGCTTGGCCAATGTAGAAAACTAAAATAAATAGACTCTATTAGTTTATATAGTACAATTTGGCAAAAATATGGTGCTAGTGGTGGTTAAGAATGAATTTAAACTATATTGGACTAATTGCTATAGTTTTCTAAAAATTAAAAACTAAGGCATAATTGTATCAATTTTGTTGATCTAGTTGGTTGAATAAGAAAAATGGTACATGACTATATTAGATTGGATGATGTAGTTAGATGAAGGGATGAAGGTAAAGTTAAGATTAATTTTAAGTTTACTATAATAAATGAATAATATGGAATTAGCCTACATATTGGATTTATTGCCTAAGTCATGAAATAATGTTAAAATAAATAAGAAAAATGAGTGAAATAAAATAATGTGACCTTTATAGAAAGCCACAAAGTTAAGACAAAGGTGATAAGTGGGGAACTATAAAATGATAAAAAACCCCACACTAGTATTAAAAGCTTGGAATAATAATATCCATTTACAATAGCATAAATAAGTTAGGAGAGGAATGGCCTTTGGCCAAGAGATCATCAAGAATGCAAGAGCAAGACTAGATCAACTAGAGTTTTTTGTTGTAATAAATGTATAATAATGAGAGAGTAAATATTTTTATATAGATATAAGAGAAAGAAAGAATTACAAGGATAAGTTTTAATATGTGTGCCAAGTGTCTCTAATCCTCTTACAAGTGATAATGATTTGTGTACCATCTGGAGGGAGTGGAGTTACATGCAAAAAACACCAAATCCAATAAGTGGATTAAAGAGGTGAGTGAAACTTTAAGAGGATAGAATAAAGTGTATTTATAAATATAATAAATTCACATGCACATAAGACTTAAGATAACCATTTAAACAAATAATAAGGACTAAAATTAAGATTAATTCTCCAACACTCCCCTTTAAACTTAAATTTAGGGTTACAAAAGTGGATAATGTCTTTTAAAAATAAATAAGGGAGTTAAAATTGATTCTCCCCTTAATATAAAATTCCTTTATGAGGAATTAAAATATACTTAGAAAGAGAGAAGGGAAGGTTTCACCAAAATTTGAAAGGATGAAAGTGTGATCACTAAGAATCTCCAAGAATCCTGTTTGGACAATGTAGTCGATTCAAAATGGAATAAAGACCAACAATAAAGATAAATAATCCATAAAACCATGTCAAACAAATAAGTTAACACCAATATTTTAATTTAAGTAACCAATATGACAAAAAAATGATCTACATACATAAAGTACTAAAATTTGATGTATAAAAAGGCAAATGGAGCAAATATAATATCTATCACAAAGTGAAAAATCCTCTATGAAAATATGTTAGTCAACATAATCAAAGCATTTATCCTATGAAATAAAAATCAAAGAATGAAATAAAATATATTTAGTTAATCAAAATGGAGACAAATAATATGTGTCACTTATAAAATATATTATGTGTGAAGCATTAGAAGAATTATCACAAGAAGACATATCAAAGTCTTTAGAAGATTTATCAGTTTTGAGAATCCAAATAGCGTTAACCTTATATGTAAGAGATTTAGTTGTTTTCAAAAAATGTAAAGTTTCATGAGTGTATTTTACTCAAAATTTACATGGATGCAATTTAGAAAATTTAGATATATTATGTCAATGTTTTCTACAATGCACACAAGGTTTAATATTTTTAACCAAAGAATGAGGATTACAAAAAGTATAATCAAAAGAAGTTACATTATAAGTTTGTCAATGTGGAGGACAATATGATTCCAAATTTCCATTTGAAGAATTTGAATCATTATATCCAAGAACTTTAGAATTTGTATTGGATTTAGGAAAAATAGGTTCAAGAATACTAGTTTCACACTTACCAAGAGTACCACCCGAATAGACCATATTATGCATGTCTTTTCAGCTGATGTTGGTAGAAGAAGTGTTCAAATAATTTTTAGGTATTTGAAAAGTACAGTTAGTTTCATAAACATTAGAGTGAGTACTATGTGTAAAATATGTAAATTTAGTATTTGATGCATAAATATAAAATTGCATATTCTCTGCATGTGCATTAAAAGAGTCTTACAAAGAAAGAATTGTAACATTTTGAAAATGAATTATATGTTTAAGTGCAATAATTTAATCATTTAAAAAGAAGGTTTTCATAATTTTATTTAAAATGAAAAATGTCTAATTTAGAGTCCATGAGAGAAAATGATGCCAATTTAACAATCATTGAATAAAATTAATTATTAAAAACATAAATTGATCCAAATAATATTTAAAAATATTCATCTTAATAAAAAACCTAAGATAAATTAACTTGTAAATTTAATCCTACACAAAAATAGAAATATTAAACTTAAATGAGCTTGATTGATCAAGGAAAAAAAATTATGAATATTGGAATATAAGTCCTTACCTAAATACCAATAAATTTAAATAATTGAAAGAGATTTTTTGTTATGGAGATAAAGGACAAAAAAACATCTCCATAAATATTTTAAACCTTTTGATTTGAATATGGTGTTAATGTTATTGTTTATATTAATTATGAAAAATAAAATAAAATAAATAATACCAAAGATTTACAAGGAAGAAGCGAACAAGAATTGCTTATTTAGAATATAATAAATTAATAGCATGAACAATAAAAAACTATATTTCTTAGGAATCATGTCCACAAGAAATGTGTAATAATATTAAGAAATTATATTCTAGCATATTACCAACTAAATAAAGGATAACTTTTAAATATTTGTATATACATGTTGCACAATAAAGAATTTATAATTAATAAAATAACTAATCACAAGTATGCTAAGAGGCAAGATAGAATAAATGTTAGAGTGAAAATCATATTATATTATAATGGGTAAAGAAGAAGTCTAAAAAAGACATATGCTAAATGGTTATTACCAGAATGCTATTAACAAACTATGCTAAAGCACACAAAGCTACATATTAAAGTGTTACAGCTATGCAGAACTAGTATAATAAAAGGAAAATCCAAATACATTTGGTAGAATGATTTAGAGAACCAAGTTAGAATAAATACAACACACTAATGTTAGTATACAAAAGATAAGCCAAATCTAAACTAGACTTACAAAGGAAAAAAAATATGATAAGGGGGAACAAAAGTGTCCATATGATAATGAGGCAGCTATGAATAACTGTAAAATAAATCCCTTTAAAATTAAATCACCAACACATATCAAGGTTGAAAATAAATGAATACAAGAGCTATTTGAAAAAAAAACTTTCACTAAGAATAGACTGCACACTTGAGTTTACCAACAAACATTAGTCACCATGGAATGTAATGAATAAAAGCAACATTGAAATTTAAAAAAAAACACCTTGTGCTCAAAACATAATGGCACAAATAAATTAAAAAAGGATATTTAAATTTTATTTAAATGGTGTTATAACATGGTGCATGGAAAATCTTAGGATCAATTTGTTTTGAAGAAATGTGCCAAGAGATAAAGACACCAACAAAAAATGGGTTAAGCTCTTAAGGAGACTACAAAACAAGATAAGAAAAATAGCTACACAATAGACAGTAAAAAAATTAAGAATTGAATATATTACACCTAGTAAAGTGTAGAAAGCATTAAAGGCATAAAAATTGAGCACAATGAAACAAATAGAATGATTTAAGAAAATAAATAGATTACACTACATAAAGGGTAGAGATAATGTAGAATACTGTGAAAAAATTTAAGATATTGAGAAAAAAAATTGATAGAGGTTTAAGATAATAAGGCTGAAAAAAACCTAAAAGAGAAAAACACAAAAGTTTAATTTCTAATGTTTAGATTATGACCCAAAAAAACAAAAAAAAAATCACTTAGAAAAATTCCCATTATGAACCTAAAAAAAAGGTTAAAGGGAAAAAAATGGAGACAAAAAAATTGAGATTCTTCCAAGAAAGGCTTGGAAAAAATCATGATTAATGTTAAAGAAACCAAATATTATTGAGGTATTTCTTATTGTTAGTTTTGAAGCATTTTTATTGTCATTGATGTCAAATTCAATATAGATGTTAGTTATGTCAAGGTCAGAATTGAGGCCATGCATGGTGAGATGATATGTGTCAAAAAAGTCTCATGACAAGAGAAAATTTTAAGGCAAGATCTTGTCTCTCTATTGAGAGAGAATTTAAAGGTAACCTAGTGACCTTTCTTAGGTTGATGGCATGTCAAATTTAATATCATGGTATAAGGTAAGCTACTATTATCTACTAGGTGTCTTGAGAATCCTAATTTATCCCTAAGAGAAGGTGTAAGCATAAATCATAGTGAGCCTTGGTGATTTATGTTAGTGAATTCATGAGGGAGTGCATACATATGTGTAAACATGATCAAGAGGCAAAGAAGCTTTCAGATGAGTTCATAGGCCAAGTTTTAAGCTTAATTCTTGCATGAAGAGACCTAGTGAGTAAGTACAGGCTTGGTATCATGATGAGGTAAGGAGTCTATGATTTATGTGTATAAAGTTTTCAGCATGTGAACATGGTATGAGTTAATTTGAAATGTGGATGAGGTACTAATAATAGTTTATGTGGCTTCAAGGTTTTTTCACGGTCTAAGTATGACTAAAAATTTAAGGTCTAGTGTGCAAAGAGACCTAGTATGGTCTAATGAGGGGTCAAATTCATTTCCCAAGGTGATAGAGATATTAAGATAATTTAAAAAAGTGTGAAAAGTTTTTCTAAGTATGTTAACAAAGTTTGAGGTCATATCCTAAAGAATAAATCATGAAAATTGGTGTTGAGATCCTTTGTGTGCACATAATGGGGTGTTACAGACCTGAAAAGGAATATATTATGCTTATTGGTACATGAAACCTTTGCATAAGATATTTAGTTGTTAATGGATGTTGGGGAAGGTACCTATATTTATTTTATTGGCATTGGTTTTGGAGTTGAGGGGCAATCCTTTATGAATGATTGCTAAGAAGAGAACACAGTCAAAACCCTCCTAAAACCCTCTTAATGATCTGATAGGAATGATCTTATTAGTTATGGATAATAATTGTTTTTTTGACCTATTTTTATGTTTGGAACATGTAAATTAATATTATAGGTTCTTACAGGTGGTTTTGTTTTGTCACAAGAGTGAGTAGAATTTATAGGAAACCCCTTGTTTCTCAAAAACATTATGTAGAAGGAAGGGTTGAATAGGTCAAAACATGAAAATGGATGGAGGATGATGTGTAATACTTATATTTTATGACCATGTAATTTTTTTTATTATGTTTAAAAACTAAAATCTGATAAACCAGTCATGAATGTTGTCCTATCACTAGAAAGGCCTAAAGAGTAAGATAATGAGAAAACTAGGTTGTAGTGAGAAAGAGATTAGGGATTGGTTGAACAAGATTAGGGATGGATCCAAATGTATGAAATAATTTTTAAATACATATAACTCATATATCCCTTGTTTATAAGTATTTTTATTCATATAAACATGTTAAAAGTTGTTATCATAGTGATTTGTCTAACATAGTGAAGTCTATGTAGGGTGAAGATGTAAGATTAGTTTGTAAGACCAATATGGATATTAAAAATTGTAATATATATTTTAAAATATTATATAAATATTATTAATGTTAATTTAAATTAATTTTAATATCATAAAAGTGTTCTCACAGGTGTTCTAAAACTTGATCATTTTGATTATGTTTTTTATGATATAGTCAATTTTTTGTGTATGAGCGAGAATGTTGTTCTTAAGTGTTTTTTCATAGTTTTGAAGTATAAAATGAACATTAATTTGTTATATATGTATAATAGGTTAATTTAACACATTTTTTTTCATGATAAACTCTTATGAATTTATGGAAAGTCAAAGGTTCTTGATTGGGTTTTTGAGGCTTGTGTATAGTTCTAAGTGAGTAAATGAAGTTGATTAGTTAGAGGTCTTTTTACCTATTTTAAGAATTATAATGAACATTATGTTGAAATTGAGGTCATGTAAATTATATAAATATTATTTTTTAGTATGATTATTTGGAAAATTATATTATATTATTCATATTTGTAAGATAGACTTTCTGGCAGTAAGAAGGCCTAATGGCGAGTAGACCTAATTGGGTGGTTCAATGAGTGAAATGAGAAAAATGGTGTTGCAGAAATAAGGTAAGAATATCATGGGTATATTTGATTCATTTTTTATGTTTTTAATCCATTTTTTGGGTATCAAAGTGTTCCAAGGAGGTTTAAGTGAAAAATGTGCTTAGAGAAGGCCTAATTGCATTAGGTCTCTATTAAGCCTAATGGTGGTTTTGGATCTTAAGGGTAATGACTAACCTATGTGATCATTTTTTCAATTAGTAAACATGTGTATTGATATATTTAAATGGTTATACAAGTATTTTTAGGTCTTTGGCTGATGAATATGGGTAAGATCAAGAGTCAAGTATAAAGACAAGACCTAATATGCCTAATTTGACTAGTTAAATTTTTGAGAATATAAAAAAATGATATAGAGTTTTAAAAAATAGGTAAAGGGATTGAAGATAATAATATAGGTATGATTAATATTACATTAATATATAAATATTTTTCTATAGGTGTTGATCAAGATCATTTGACCTAATTCTACCAAGGAGAGGGCTAGTTGAGTAAGAAGGCCTAATAGGCTATTTGAGAAAGATAGAAGAGGGAGAAGAGAAAAATAAAGAGGTCATATTTATTTAAGTGAGAAATAGGTGTTCTAAGGTGATAAAATATTAAATATATCTAAGTTGGTGATGATTTACCTTGGGAGTTTGAGTCTCCTTATAAGTTGGTGCTTGTTAATGAACTAGTTGGGTTGGTGCTTGACTAGTGAAGGGTTGGTGATCCTTATGGGGTTGGTGCCTCACTAAAATTTTGATTAATTGATTATAGTAATTTATTAACAAATATTCATAAATTTTTTTTATCCCCCAAGAGGGTTTCCCACATATATCTTATGTTATTATGCTATTTACTTTCATATATCCTTGTGTATGCATTGATGTATGTATGTATGTGAATAAATGCTTTATGGATGTTAAGTGAAATTGAAGGAATATTTTAAGGTAAATAATTCACCACCCTCTTTTATTAGATGTAATTATAACAAAATTTTGATTCCATATTATATTTATTATCTAGGTCATGAAATAACATTGACATAAATGATCAAAATGAATGCGAAATAATAACATCACCTTGATAGAAACAAGCCAAAATTTTGAGACTATAGACACTTAATTTTAACCACTTCCATGTCTAAACCACATTTAGAGAAAATTTATGTAATCACATGTAGGTGTAACCATAAATATCCAACTAGACCTAATTTAGTCACACAACTACTATTTTAATCCAAAATCATAATTATACAGCCCTAATTGAGGCCAATGGATTGTATTACATCATTAATATTATTTAGTTCATCTTCAATTAAATAAACCCTTTAAAAGTATCTTCAAAAATAACTAAGTGAATACATCATTTACAAATAGAAACATTGTAAAAAACCACCATTCTTATAATTATTGATTAATACAACTTAATCAAGTCTAATCATTCCTCTGATAGGAAAATCCATGGATTTAGAATTATATTATTTTCTTAAATACAAAATTTGAATATTGCCTCACACATGGATGAAATCATCAGGCAATGTGTACAAGAAAAAAAAGGATATGACATTTCTTACATTTTAATTACATACTCAAGACTTGTTCTTACACCTCTCTTACAAACTCTTCCTCTTACACCCATCTTACACATTTCAAGAGGACCAATGATTTCATTTTTCCTAGAATGTGCCTTTCATACTTGAAAAGGCCTTAAATGGCCTATATTACACACCATGTGTGTCATAATATATTTGAGAATTGATCCTCAACTCTCCATATTTAGATGAGATGAATGGCTCATAATAATTTAGGAAATATATAAATAAAAGCCTCACACCTCTCATTTCCAGAAAGTTCTCCATGCAAACTTATGCTACCAAATTAAACAAGGAGATTCCTCATTTTCATGCCAATCCAAATCCAAATCAAGTTTAGACAAGGAGATATGATACTCATGTGATAATTCAAGCATTGACAAATACTTATACATCTACACATTGAGCTCATTATCTTTAGACTTGTCTTCAAACAAATATTCAAGGGATGTAAAAAACATGGTTCTTTATATTTTAATTATATTTCTTGTTTGTTTCCCATATATCTCAACTTAGGGATTAAGATTGATAAGTTGTCTTTAAGTTGTTTTTTATTAACTAATAATTGACTAATTTCTCTGGGATTCCTAATCTACATAATGGCATGCCTGGTCATACTTGAAGGATTGAATGCATACAAAAAGATATTCTAAACCATTTACATTCATATAATTACTAGAATTAGCCTTTAAAACATGCTAATTCTCTCTTTTTTCCTTCCAAGTTACATTCAAGTTTGTTCCAAACCAAATAGAAAATTTGTTCTTATGTAACTATGAATTTAGTGAGATCATCATTGAAATCATTGTTGGTAGTAATGAAATCATTCTCTATATCTGGACATTGTTCTTACCAAGAGTAAACTATGATATTGGTTCCTTCTTCCATGAAATATTACTAGTAGTAGCAAAATCATTTTACCTCTATTTAAAACTATTTTCTGACAAGTTGTAAAATTATAGGGTTTTGTAGCAAAATCACTTTCACTACAATGAAATTATTTAAAAATCATGAAGTTATTTCTTTGTATTTTTTTCATGTTCTAACCATGTTTTCTGTATATTTGTGAAATTTTAGGACTTATCAATGAAACCATTCTAGGTATTAGCAAAAGCATCTCTGTACCGTTATTTTCTGTTCTAACCATTTTCTATTTTTAGGCCCTTATTGTGAAATTGATGAAATTAGCACTAAAATCATTCTAGATATTAACAAAATTGTCTTTTTATTATTTAAAAAATCATATTTAATAGTAGTGAAACTATCTACCTCAGTGGTAAAATCATTTTATACATCTATTGTTTATTTTTATGTCCAGGTCAACATGAGTAAATCTTTTGACTTCAATACTAAAATTTTCAGTCTTGATAGTGAAATAATTTTTGGCAGTATCAACATAGTTTTTGAGTGTTTTTTATTTCTATTTGTAGGTATTAATTATGAAATTTAAGTAATTAGTAGAAAAATTGGTCTACATAATCATGAAATCATTTTGTATCAATAGTGAGACTTAAACAAACCTATTTTCAAGATCCTTGTTGACTCAAAATTTTTTTTATCAAAATTCTAACTATATGTATTGTAGGACCTTAGATAAAGGTGGTATTTTGAGTCAAATAATTAATTCTATTTCATAATTTAATTATGGAATTAAGATGAATTCACATTTTAATTGGGTTATAACAAAACTTGTTCATTTTTAAATTTATTTACTCTTTTTCAGGTTTTCTTATCACTTGATTGTCTTATGGGGTTATTTTTGCACATATACTCTCCATTTTTGGGTGAACTAAAATGCAAAAGTTCCTATTTACCTTTTACCCTATTTTTATTTTTACTATGTTGGGTGGATTTCTTTACCTTCTCATAAGTCTTTATGGGTGTGTTGACCTAGGATGTGACATTCTAGTATCATACCAAACCTTGATCATTTGGTGGGGTATAAAAATTGAGAAATGTTCCCATTATAAAGGCTTGGATTTATGCTTGCACATTTTCATGTGAAGAAAGTAACCTTGGGGAGTTCTTTCCAATATCCTAGGCTATGGTGTGGTATCCTTGAAATGATAAATCTTGGAAATGAAATTTAATTTATTCATTGATCAACTTGTGCCCATGTACCATGAGCTATATAAGGACTATTAACAACATGAATTACACCCTGAGCTAAGTAAGGAGGTTGTTCAAGCTTCATCACTCAAACCCTGGTCAAACATGGGAATAACCCTAGGATATGGGTCACCTATGTTGGGCCTGAACCTTTGGAGTAGGTTGAATTTCACTTTGATGTTCACCTAAAACTAAAACTAAGCTTAATGCTTCATGGGAAAAGGGTTAGAAAAAGTGTAAGGGCTCTTTAGAAAGTTAACCAGGTGATGCACCAAAATTTAATGGGAAACTCCTACAAGCTCAAACCCATAATAGATAAGAAAAGAATAATACTAGCTCACACAACCTTAAGATCAAGTTAACTTGTATAAGTGTTTAATAGGAGAGGATTATAATAGAACACTAATCTAGACCTACAAACAACATTGAAAACCCTCTAAACAAAGTCAAAAATAAGGACCATGGATGAGGAATATTCTCCTTCACATAATACCACAATGCACAACTCGCCAAACACATATTCAAGGCAAAAGATAGGCAAGAAAGTCTTATTGCATTAAGAGGTAGTTTTTATAAATACTTGATAGGGTCAAACCTAATCAAGCTGAGTATACTTTCTAGTATCTCAAAGAATGTCCCATCTCTCAGAAAGATAAAAAGAGTCTAAAATTTGAGGTCCCTTTACAAAATGGAAAGAAAGGGTTAATATAAGAGAATGAGAAGAAGAAAGAGAGAAAGGGAGAATCACGTTATTCATGACAATTAATGAGCTATCAACTTCAAGAGACATTTCACCAGGCTTTTAGTCTAATCATAATAGGCCATTATGAGAGAGATATTTATGATTTTCTTAGAAGCCTTTGAATAATTCTATTTTAAATAGGTTGTACTAGAAGACAAGAGTTTACCAAAAGTGACAAGTCATGATCCGACTGGAAGTGAATGCTCAAACTAATTTCAAAATCCCCAAGCTCTGATCTATTGATCCTCCACTAGATCTCATCAAGAGGATAAAATATTTACACCTACCAAGGACACATCATGCATGTCTAAATTGTGGTTTATCAAAGACATGACCTGGGATGATTTCCCCATTAATCATATATCTACTATGTGCCTTGGGTCCTAGACTGGTTTAACTATAGATAGAAATCAATCTAAGGATATTGGTTTTCTTATAGTTTTACATGTAGATGGCACTCTATTCAATGTTAGGTCTTATTTGAGTCCACATCAAGATCCTTTCTTTACTTATTCCATAAACTTGGGTTGACCTCAAGTTTGGGTCTTTTATTTACCTATCAAGTCAGCTCTATTCATGCTTTTATCAAATTTTGTCAAAATATCCCAACTCACCTCTTTGCTATTGGCTATTGAAACCAAATTAAATTTTTGATCCTATTAACTTCATTTTGCACCCTCAAATTTTAAAATCCAATCAAATGCATATTATGGATATTTGGGACCCATTTCTTCATGCTCAATCTCTCATTACTTCTTGGGATTAGCTAACCATTTGACTTGCTTTAAGCTACTACATGCTTGCCACTTATTAGATATGCATTCCTCTTCAGGTTCATACCAAGGATTTGGATCCAAATGGTCACTTTTGTATTAAAGATGATGTTCATGCAGACATCTACCATTTTTTGACCAACTTTATAATTTTATAACTTTAAGCATAGAGATAATGGGGGCATAAAACTTGTAGGTAATAAGCTTAACATTGGAAGGAATAAACCCTTTTGATCCATTAGCCATTCAAGTTTTCTAAATTCTTCTATCAAATGTTGAATTTGACTAGTCTTGCATGATGGTTGATGATGGTTGGGTCTGAAATGGCTAAGTATGAGAATTTAACAAATCTTGCATTAGGAGTCAACTTTTCCCATGCATATATTTTGTTGCATTATAATGCATGAGAAAAAAATTGGTACATATGAATTAGGCCCTAAATTGAACAAACCCATATCATTGTTTCTCCTTAACTCATTCACACATGCAATATCTAGTGCCATGAAAATGCTTAATTTATGTTTTCTACATCCTTACTCAAACCATGCAAGAATTTTCTATGTGGGCCAAAAATGGCCAACATCTTTGGTGACTCATAGGAAAGCATGCTTGCTAGGCTTGAGAATCCATTTTATTTGCTAGTCTGATCCATTGGGTATGGATTCAATCCTCTACAACTAAGTTGATCATGAAGAAGATGAAAGGCTACCTCTTTCTAGAAATTCCTCTTGAAACAAGAAGGATTAAATCAAGACAAAAAATAAAATATACATAAAATAACTTAGAAAAAAGCATGGAATCTATTCTAACCTATATACAAGGTTATAATTTATGACTACTTCCCACCTAGATCAAATGGAAAGGATTTGACATCACTTGTGATAAAATAGGCTAGAAAACACCTTGCCTTTGAGACCTTATGCTATGTGAGTTGAAATACCAATCTATTGATTCCTTTGGCATAATCTCAGATGGATGAAAATGGGAAAACATGTCTCTAATGTAGACATATTAGTCCATTTCTTCAAGTATTTCTCTAATTTGTATTGTAAGGGCCCCTATAAACTCCTTTTTTAAACTTGTGCTTGGTTAACTATCCAGACTTAGGCAAGAAATCTCTAAGTCATCCCAAAAGGAATCTTCCTCTTAGTCATCTAAGACAATGCCAACTTCAATTCCATCTTTGCTCTATTTTATTTTGAGGGGACCATATGGTAGTTCATCAATCCACCTTAAACCCAACATGTCATATAATTTTTGGATTTAAATCTGACCATTCTGCTTTATTTTTTAAAGCATCAATACTAGCTTTAAATAATTTCTCATCTTGAGATTGGTCAACACCATCCACCTAATGGATGAATTCATTTTCATGTTCTAGGGGAGGTATATGTTGTTTTAAAACCTCTACCTAATCCATAAATTCCTAGTATAGTTATTGCCATACTTCCTCTTGATCTTCTTTTTCTCTATTTCTTATTTAATCTCATTTATGACCTCGCCAACATGGTTAGTTGATTGATTAACTATATCAATCTCTGAATCTTTCTCATATTCATCTATTACCATACTAGATAGAAGCTCTTGGGACCATCAAACTCTTCCCTACTATCAACCACATCTTTGAGTTATAAAATATCAAAACCATACCAAGAAGTTAGATTAAAACCTGACTCCTCTTCTTTTGAAAGAAGTAGACTATCTATTATGACCTATTCCTCATAGGTACTTATGTTATCTCCTTCAAGAAAATTTTGAGGGAATGAGGGAGATTATTGAAACTCTTATACAACAAGCTCATTGAGTTGAGCTATATTTGTTTGACTCATCTCTTGTAAAACTAATCTTTTTCCTATGAAGACTGGCTCCTGGACCCTCTCATCTAGCATTTCCCTTTCCTATTTTTTACCCTCCTTGACTTATTTCCCTAAGGGGAATGTGGTGAAATATTTGGCCATTTCTTCCCTTACCTGAATGGGTGTGAGAGGGTGGGTTTTCACAATAGAGGGTATGAAATAGTTGGGGTCATTGACATAGGAGAGGATCCAAGATGGAAATACTTCATGTTCCACTATTGATTGAAGTGAGTCTCGATGAGGTTGACTAGAGGGTAAGTTAGGTTGATATGGAGGGTAGATAATCTTGCTATAGGGCTGAAAAAAATTATTATATATATACTAAACTAAAATAAACTTTGAAGACCACTTGAAGTGAAGCCATGAACATTGATAAATTGATATGAAGGATATGGAGTGAATGAACATGCATTTTGATTAAATGGGTTGTGATTATACAAACCAAATGATGGTGATGAGGCACCTGGGCTACATAAATTAGCTGATGGATGTTTGGAGACACCAATGATATTTGCCAAAAATCTTCCAAAAGCTATTATGTAGAAGATAACAATAAAAAGTCTTCCATTACTTTGGAACTTAGTCCTACTGGGCATGCCAAAAACTGTTAAAGACTAGAATTACACCTTGAGCTAAGTAAGGAGGTTGTTTAGGCTTCCTCACTCAAACCCTAGTCAGACATGGGAACAATCCCAAGCTGTGGGTTACCTATGTTGGGGCTAAACCTTTATAGTAGGCTGACTTCCTCTTTGATGCTTACCTAAAACTAAAATTAAGCTTAATGATTCATAGGGAAAGGGTTAGAAAGAGAGTAAGGGATCCTAAGAAATTTAACTAGGTGATGCACCAAAATTAAAGGGGAAAATCCCATAAAGTTTGAACCCACACTATATCAACATAGGATATTACTAGCTCACACAACCTTAAGATCAAGCTCATTTACATAAGTGTTTCATAGGGGAGGTTTAGAATAGACCACTAATCTAGACCTACAAACAACATTAAAACCCCTCTAAACAAAGTCAAAAAGGACTATGGACAAGGAAGATTCTCCTTCACACAATATCACAATGCAAAACTTGCCAATCACATATTCAAGGCAAAATATAGGTAAAGAAAGTCCTATTACATTAAGAGGTAGTTCTTACAAATACTTGATAGGGTCAAGCCTAATCAAGCTGAGTATACTTTTTAGTATCTCAAAGAATTTCCCATCTCTTAGAAAGATAAAAAAAGTCAAAAATATGAGGTCGCTTTACAAAATGGAAAGAAAGGGTTAATATAGAAGGGGAAGAAGAGAGAAAGAAGGGGGAAAGTACATTATTCATGATAATTAATGAGTTATTAGCTTCAAGAGACATTTCACCAAGATTTTGGTCCAACCAGAATAGGCCATTATGAGCAAGATATTCATGATTTTCCCAGAATCCTATGAATCATTCTATTTTAAGCAGACTGCACTAGAAGATAATAGTCTACCAAAAGTGGTGAGTCATGATCTAGCTAGAAATGAATTTTCCAACTACTTTACAAAATCCTAAGCTTTGATCTATTGATCTTCCACTAGATCTCATCAAGAGGATACAATCTTTACACTTGCCAAGAACACATCATGCTTGTCTAAATGGTAGTTTGTCAAATACATGACTTGGGATGATCTCCCCATTAATCATATATCTACTCTATGCTTTGGGTCCTAAATTGGATTAACTATAGATGAAAACCAATCTAAGGATATTGGTTTTCCTATAGTTTTACATGTAGATGACACTCTATTAAATATCAAGTCTTATCTAAGTCCACATCAAGCTCCTTTCTTTATGTCTGCCAACTCAGGTTGGGTTTGAGTTTATGTCTTTTATTTGCCTACTAAGTTGGGTCTATTTATGCTTTTACTAACTTTCATAAAAATATCCCAACTCACCTTTTTTCTATTGGCTATCAAAACTACCTTGAATTGTTGATCCTTTTGACTTCTTTTTGAACCATCAAATTTTGAGATCTAGTCAAATGTGGATCATTGATCTTTGGGACCCACAACTTCAAGCTAAATCTCTCATTGGCTCTTAGGATCCATTGAACATTTGAATTGATTTGAGATATTTCACTCTTGACACTTATCATCTGCATATTCCTCCTTACGTCCTTTCCAAGGATTTGGATCTAAATGATAACTTAATGGGTCTAAAAAGTAATGTTTGCATAGACATCTACCATTTTTTACCAACTTTTTAATTTTATAAATTGAAACATATATATCATGGGGACACCAAACTTGGAAGGAATGGACTTAACATTGAAAAGAATAAACCCTTTTGATCCATTTTCCATTCAATATTTCCACATGCTTCTATCAAATGTTGAATTTGACTAGTCTTAAATGATGGTTGATGACAGTTAGGTCTAAAATGGCTAAGTATGGGAACTTATCAAATCCTACATTAGGATCCAAATTTTCTCATGCATATATTTCATTACATTATATTATAAGAGCTGAAACTTAGCACATATGAACTAGGCCCCAAAATTAACAAACCCGTGTGATTGTTTCTCCTTGACTCGTTCACATGTACGAGATCTAGTGCTATAAAAATTCCTATTTTATGTTTTTTGTGGGCCAAAAATGGCCAACAAGGACCATGTATAAAGCCTAAGTAAAATTATATGAAAAATCCAAATTTGGTATCATTTCAATGAGACTGTTACATTTGTAGTGGTTGAGAATAGACAAGACCCTATCATGAATGGCTCAATCTTGGATTGCTTCTTATATGCCTCTTTTTCTATATATCATTCATTGATATAGGTGTTTAAAGGCAACATCCTTTGAATATTTCCTTGACTTTACAAAAATTTTGAGATAATTTTAGGGTTAAAATACCACCAATAGCTATAATCATTTATTTAATGAACATTTAAACTTTATAATCCTCTCTCAAGATAAGTGTTTCAAAGGTTCAATGGATGTGATGCAAACCCATGTTAATTATTAAATGTCATTACAATTATGATGTGTTGTTGCTTGAATTTTATGTCAAAACCTTATTTATACTTGAGATCAAACCAAACAATGCAAATCCAAATCCAAAACAATTTTATACACACACAATGAGGCATTACTTTGTCAAAATTCTAAGTCAAATGAAAGTGACATGTTAAAACTTGGTCCCAATACCTATGTTACTTATCCAAACTACTTAGTTAGGTTACCTAATTTTAACTAATATTTTTTTCCTAATCCAAATTTAAATTTCATACTAAGTCCAATATTCCAACTTCTTATTCATGTTGTGCCATTATCCCATTCATTTGAGTCTAAATATAAGTGACTAGATACTAAAGCGTTACAGTTGCACACATCCATTTTAAGAAAATGAAAATCTAAATATATTTGGTATAATGATTTAAACTAAATAAAAAAAATCCATAACCTAAACAAAAATCCAAGTTAGACTAAATGGATCACCTAATCTTAGTATATGGAAGATAACCTTGATCTTTGCTAGACTTAAAAAGATAAAAATATGTTCACAAGGAATAAAAAGGTCTAGATGCTAATGTGAGAGTTGTGAAGAACCATCAAATAAGTCCATTTAAAATTTAATCACCAAAAAATATCAAGGTTGAGCATAAATTAATATAATATCTATTTGAAAAAAACATTGTGTTAAGAATAGAACTATACAACTAGAGCTATGAATAGACTACACACTTGAGTTTACCAACAAACATTAGTCACCATGGAATGTAAATAATAAAGGAGACATTGAAATAAACTAACTCACCTTAGTTCTCATAACATAATGACATAACTAAATAAAACAGGATCTTTAAGAGCTATTTAAATTTCATTATAACATGGAACAAATAAAAGCTTAAGGGAAACCAAAAACCAAAGAAATTTGAAAAGAGATAAAGACATGAACAAAAAAGGCTAAGCTCTCAAGGAGACAACAAGATAAGATTAGAAAAATAGCTACACAATAGAGAGTAAAAAAATATTAACTAAATATATTACACATGGTAAAGTGTAAAGATCAGTAAAGGTGTACAAATTATGCATAATGAAATAGATAAAATGATCCAAGTGAATAAATAGACCAGATTACACAAAGGGTAGAGATGATATAGAATTATACAAAAAAGTTGGATATATTTAGAAAAAAATTGATAGAGTTTCAAGTAATTAAATCTAAAAAACTTTGAAATAGTAAAACATAGGAGTTTGATTTTTGGTGTTTAGAATAGAACCAAAGAAGCCAAAAAATCATTAAAAAAATACATTTATAAACTTGAAAAAATTTAGAGGGAAAAAAGGTGAAGACAAAAAAAAATGAGATTATTCAAAAAAAACTTCTAAAAACTCATTATCAATGTTAAAGAAACCAAAGCTCTGATATCATATTATATTTATTGCCTAGGTCATGAAATAACATTTAAATAAATGACCAAAATGAGTGCAAAATAACATCACCTTGATAAAAATAAGCCAAAAAGTTTAGACTGTTGACACTTTATTTTAATTGCTTTTGTGTCTAAACTACATGCAAAGAAAATTTATGTAATCACATATAGGTTTAATTAGAAATATCCATTTGAACCTAATTTAGTTTCACAATTGTTATTTTAATCACAACAATACATACCTAATTGGGATAATGGATCATATTGTATAATTAATATTGTTTAGTTCATTTTGAATGAAATCAACCCTTTGAAAGTGTTTTCACAAGGTAATTAAGTGAATACTTGATTGATAAATAGAAACATTGCAAAAAAGTATTCTTTTTTAGCTCAATATAAGGGTTATATGGGTCCCTTTCGCAATAAACATAAAATTCATATATCAAAAATAGCCTAGCTTAACGGACTAACCATCAAGGCATTTGGCCAACCTATTTCAAATTAAAAAACATACTAAAGTATTAAAAATATTTTAGCTTCAAATAAACAAAATTTAATAAAACAAAATAACCATAATTTAAATAAATAAAATTTAATAAAATGGAATGACCATAATTACTAGTTCACATCCTTATTTATTTTGCATTGAGTTCTTAAAGTCCTAGGCAAAGAGTTAGGAATAAGATGACCTTTTTCCTACTTATAACAATCTTCCATTCTTTGTCATTACCAAATTTATCAAAATTCAAACTTAGCAAAAATCTTCATTCCTTGGGTGTATCTCTAAATTCTTTATTCTTATTTACATTTTACCACTAGTTCTACTTAACACAACATTAAAAGTTGCTAATATAGATGGTGCTACCTTTTTTAAATTATTTTCCATTATAAAATCTAAAACTACTCCTGAAGATAAATCATGATTTCTTTTCAAAAAACTAAAAGATGTTACTCATTAGCCTCTTTCCCCCATGAAGATTCTATTTTATGCTTAGATTTTTGATAGGAAGTAGAAAGATGACCAATCTGAAAAAAAATCATGCATCTAAAGGGATCCCCTCAAAATCTATGATTTGAGACCATCACCTATCTTTTAGTTTTAACTTGATCCTTTGAGGGAGATCTTGAGTAAGGTCTAAACAAACCAAAACCCTAGAAAATGTAGTTTGAGAATAATCCAATGAAGAGGCATCGATTTCTAATAGATTACCCAGTATGCCACTAATAACTAAAAGACTAGCTTCAAACCAGAACTAAAGTGGAAGATATAGTAACCTCACCTAGATGGGTCTAAGGGAAAGATTTTCTATCAAAGGGTTAAAATCGAGAGACCAAGGTTTCATGAGTAGAAGGTGATTATCACAACTCCATGATTTAAATTGAAAAATATTATTTTAATCATCTAGATTATCAAAATCCATAATAAATAAACCGTTGGCATAGGGATAAATTTCCATAGTGACTTCCAACATTAATTGCCAATATTATGAGAGATACTAGTGAAGAAATAGAAGACAGGGACATAACCTATCAAAGTAGTAGACTAGGCCCCTCTTTGGATACCAACCTTCACCTTCCAAAACTTCATCTAAAGCTTTATCTTCAAAATTAGAAACTAAAGTTTTTTTTCCAACTTTAAAACCCTATCTAGATCCAAAAGGGAGATCACTGAATCCATGGAAGCCATGGATATTTTTCTTTCCAATTTTATTGGGATAGGTAGTTTCCTTATTCCCCCTCTCTTTGCTACCAATATTTGAAACTTGTCAATGTTTTTCATGGTGGATTCAAAACATGTGACCTCCTAAGATCTCCCTCCACCACTAACCCCCAACACTATCCCTTTCACATCAATTCTCTAGGAGTCTACTCTATATGACCATTGAAAACCTAACTCTCCTTATGTACAATAATAGTCATTATAGATTGTACATCAGATAACCTAGCCATTGCCATTTGGGAAACATAGAAAAAAAGGCTTCTTATATATTATATATTCTTATTTACTCAATATAGACCTAAAAAAAAACATTCATATAATTTTTATTTAAACCGACTTAATCATTCCTCTAATATGAAAATACTTAGATTTAGAATTATTTTGTTTTCCTAAATACAAAATTGGAGTATTGCCTTACACATAGATGACATCATTAGGAAAAGTGTGAAAGAAAGTAAAGGTTATGATATGTATTATATTTTAATTACACACTCAAGATAATTTATTACACCTCTCTTACACACTCTTCTTCTTACACCCCTCTTACACACTCCAAGAGAACTGATGACTGCACTTTTCTTAGAATGTGCATTCTATATTCCAAAAGGCCTTAAATGACCTCTCTTACACACTTTATGTGTGTAATAATAGATTTGAGGATTGATCCCCAACTCTCCATATTTAGATGAGATGAACAGTTCATAATGATTTAGGAAATCTTAAATAAGAGCCTCACACCTCTCATTTCAAGAAGCTTCTCCATACAAACTTATGCTACCAAATTACACAAGGAGCTTCCTCATTCTCATGCCAAGCCAAATCCAAATCAAGTGTAGATAAGGAGAGATGAAACTCACATAAGAATTCAAGCATTGACAAATACTTATATATCTAAAATTTGAGGTCACCCTCTTTAGATTGTTCTTCAAAGGAATCCTCAAGGGAGGTAAAAAAACATGGTTATTTAGCTTCCAATTTCATTTATTATTTGTTTCCCATATAACTCAACTTAGGTATTAAGATTAAGAAGTTATGTCTTTAAGTTTTTTTAATTTTTGTTTACTTACAATTGACTAACCTCTATTGGATTCTTGATCTACATAATGGCATGCCTAGTGGGACCCAAATAATTGGACACATCCCACAAGCTCATCTAAACCATTTACCTTATTCTAATTACTAGAGTTATCCTTCCACACAAGCTAATTCTCTCTTTTTTCTTATAAATTACATTTAAGTCCATTTCAAATGAAATAGTGAATATATTCATATGTAATCATGAATTTAATGAGATCATCAATAAAAACCATTGTTCATAGCAACAAAATAATTATCTATGCCTTGACTTTATCCTATATAGGAGAAAACTACCAAATCAGCTCCTTTTATAATGAAATCATTATTGGTAGTAGAAAAATAATTTTACCTCTATTTTTTACATTTTTAGATAATTTACAAAATTATAGGGTTTTGTAGCAAAATCAATTTCACTGAAGTAAAATTATTTACAAATCATGAAACTATTTCCTTGTATTTTTTTCATATTCTGACTATGTTTTCTATATATTTATGAAATCAAAGGACTTATCAATGAAATCATTCTGGGTATTATTAAAATTAACTCTCCACCCTTATTTTTTATTTTGAACATTTTATATTTGTAGGTCCTAATTATGAAATTGGTGAATTTAGAAACAAAATTATTTTGGTTATTAGATAAATTGTATTTTTTGTTATTTACAATATCATAGCTAATAGTAATGAAATTATCTACCTTAGTGGTAAAATCATTTATCTATATTGTATAGTTTTATGTGAAGGTTAAAAAGAGTGAAATAATCAACTTCAAAAATGAAATCTTTAACTTATATATAAAAATTATCATTCCTAGTGGTGAAATCATTTCTGGTAGTAACAAAATTGTTTCTCATTATTCTATATTTCTATTTGTAGGCCCTAATTATGAAATTGAGATACTTAGTAGTGAAATTGGTTTGAATAATCATGAAATCATTTTATATCAAGGATGAGACTTGAATAAACTCATTTTCAAGCTCCTTGTTGACTCAAAATCACTTTTTATCAAACTTTTAACTTTTTATGAAACTTTTAACTTTTTATGTTGCAAGACCTTAACCAAAGAGGTGGTATTTTAAGTCAAACATAACAAATCTACTTAAAAATTTGATTTGGGCATTAGAATAAATTAAAAGTTATTTATTTTCATTCAAATTTGTTTGTTACTTAATTTTTTATGTGGCTATTTTTATGCATATGCTCTCCCTTTTTTGGGTGAATCAAAAATGTAAAAGTTCCTATTTATTTTTTACCCTATTTTTATTTTAACTATGGAGTGGATTTCATCACCTTCCCATAAGTATTTAATGGTATGATGACCTAAGAAGTGACATCCTATCCTCATACCAAACCTAACTCATCTAACAGGGTATATAAATTAAGAGATGTCATCATGAAAGGCTACCTTTCTGCTTACAAATTATCTTGTGAGGAAAGTAACCCTGAGGTTTTCTTTTCAATATCCTAGGCTAAGGTGTGGTACCATAAAAATGGGAAATATTGGAAATAATATTTAACTTCTTCATTAACATATTTTTAGGGACCATATAGAAAGCCTAACTAAAATTATAAATAATCCCCAAATCTGGTAGCACTTCACTGAGACTCTTATGTCTAAAATCATTGTAAATCAATAAGACCCTATCATGAATGGCCCAATCTTGGATTATTTATTATATGCCTCTTATGATGTAGAGTATTCATTAATGTAGGGGTGCAAAGGGAACAACCCCTAAAGATTACCTTAGTCATACAAACTTTTTAAGATAAGGTGGGGTTAAAATACCACCAATAATTTGAATAATTTATTTAATGAAAATTTGAACTTTATAATCTTGTCTTAAGGTAAGTGTTTCAAGGGTTAAATGGATGTGATGTAAAATCATGTTATTTATTAAATTGACTTGTAATGCTTGTGTTTTTTTTAAATTATTATGTCAAAACCTTATTTATACTTGAGACCAAACCGAACAAACCAAGTCCAAATCTAAAACAATTATATACACAGACAATAAGGCATTACTTTATCAAAATTCTAAGTCAAACAAATGTGACATGTTGAAAATTGGTCTTAATACCTATATTACTTTTCCAAACCATGCTTCTAGGTTACCTAATTTGAATTGAGAGTCTTGTCCTAATCCAAATTACCATTTCATACTAAGTCTAAGATTACAACTTCTTACTCATGTTGTGTTATTATTTCATTCATTTGAGTCCAAGTCTAAGTTCAAATCCAAGTGTTGATTCTAATTCAACTTTCCTAGAAAAGTTAAACTAAATTTTAATTTCATGTTCATATTGTGCCATTATGTCATTCCTTTCAGTCCAAACCTATGTTCAAATCCAAGTGAGATTTATAAATCAATATTCTTTGCAAGTTCAAACCAATCTTAACTCTAATTTCATGACTAAATTCCAATTCTAGTCAAATTGTGCCAAGACCAATCCCTTTTAGAAGTTAAAAGCTCAAAAATTAGTTCAAAACTTGATTTACCATTGTCAACCAGGACCAATTATTGTGCCAACCTTTACACATTTCCAAAGTTTCTAAGGTGTCTCAAATAAGTCAAGTTTCCAAGATCAAAATATTTTAAAATAAGACTAAATGCAAAATATTTTCAAAAGTCCAAACATCAATCATTTATACTTAAAACCATAGTGCCCAAAACTTATAAGTTTACCCTTTGAGAAAATAGATATAAGGAGATACCAAGAAGCCCTCAATGATCTTGGATTCTTTAACAAAATAATCAAGTCAAACTCAGGGCATAAATATGGATCTAGTAAAATACTCATAGATAGATATAGATTTCCTTATGTTCAAATTGATTTTAAAAAAATTAATGATTTAGATTGAATAGTCTTGAAGATATAAGAGAGGTAGAATAAGATATTATCTAAAGAACGTCAAAAAACTATGAATAATTTTGATATCCTATCACAGTTGGAAGAGGATAAAGCATTCTTTCAACCTCTAAAAATTCATAACTTTCAAGTCATAATTTTTAAGTTGGTTGAGGTAAAATTAAAGGCTATGGATATAAATTGTCATTTATCTTCCTCCCCTAAAGACTCTCGAGTGGCTATGGTTGAGTCACAAAAATTCCTCTCAAACCCTTCACATAGTATCAAAGCCAAATTTAGTTCCTTTGTAACCACTAGAAGAGGTATTAAAGGTATGACTATTCATTTGCCACCAAAATCAGGGAGGTCTTCCAAAAAGGAAGTGCTTAAAAATAATACTAATGTTAAAATTGTTGATGGAATTCAAACTACACTTCCTTTTAAGGGAGGTAATCCTTCTCCTTTAAGTTAACCATGTTAGTCTTTTCATGAAATATTTGAGGAATGCATAGTTATTCTAAATAATTTTTTTTTAGATATTTTAAGATAAGTCATAAGCCTCATATCTTGGTAATTCAAGAATCTAAAATTGATGAGGTTTTCTTTGATTTATATAAAAATACTTACTGGAAGGGTGTTGGTAGTGTTTGTGTTAGTTTGGTTGGAGCTTCTGGTGGTCGCATCACCTTTTGGGATAGTAAAAAATTGATTGGGACTTCTTTATACAATTTACCTAACCATTTGGTTATTCTTTTTATAGAATTTGTGGATGGTAATAAATGGATTTTGTCTAATATTTATGCTCCTAACTCTGTAGTTTCTTGTAGAAAGTTATGGGATGATTTAAGATCTTTCAAGAATACATGCAAAGATTTTTCTTGGGTCATGGTTAGAGATTTTAATTTTCCTCTTTATCAAAGTGATAAAAAGGGAGGAAATTAGGTCTTTCTAGATATTATGGAAGATTTATCTCCTCTCATTACTGATATTAGTCTTTTTGATGTGGAATTAAAAGGTTATAAGTTTACTTTGAGTAACATGAGATTGGGTGAAAACTTAATCCAATGTAGGATTAACAAATTTTTCATATCTATGGATTGGTTGGATCAATTTTTTTTTTTAGCATCTTTCCCTCACATAGGGTTTGATCATAATCACCTGGAACTAAAAATAGTAGATAAATCTTCTAAACAAGATAAAAATCCTTTTATAATAGAACATATGTGGTTCAACCATCTTGATATTCATGACACAATTATAGAATGGTGGTCCCCAGTGGTGAATGGATTGTATATGTTCTTCTTGATTGCAAAAATGAAAAATATCAAGGTTAAAATTAGATAATAGAATAAACAAGTCTTTGGAAATGTCATTATTTAGAAAAAAACTTTAACAGAGGAAATTTTATCACTTGTACCTAAAATTGAAAATAATGGTTGTGATATGGTCTACCAAAATAATTAAAAATATCTCCTTTGTAGTTATCATATGATATCTAATAAATAAGAGAGTCTCTGGAGACAATATAGGAATATTTGGCTCAAGGAGGGGGATAAAAATACTCATTTTTGTCATATGTCAACTTTTAAGCACAAACCTCAAAATTCAATCAAGGAAAGTAAGGATAGGGAAGGTCAAACCATTTTTGACAAGGATTTCATCGACCAATAAAGTGTGATTTAAAAAAAAAGTCTGTAAAGATGATTTCAGAATGAATATCTAATATGTGCATGTTATTTTGGAATTTTTATCTCAGGAGGATAATCTCTCTCTTGTTGTTTCTACTTATAACAAAGATATTAAATTTATAATTTATAAAATGAACCTAGATAAAGATCTAGGTCTTGATGGTTATCCTATAGCCTTTTTTTATAATTTTTATTATATTATTAGAGATGATGTGGTGGATGAAGTAAATGAATTTATAGAATCCTCTTAGATTCTAAAATAATTCAACAAGACTTTTTTATTTTTTATTCCTAATAAGGAAAGGGTTTTTAATTTTACTAATTTTCACCCTATTAGTCTTTATAACTCAATATACAAGATTATCACTAATCTTTTATCTTTAATATTAGAACCTATAATGGAATCTATAATTGATACTCAATAAGGGGGTTTGTCCCTAGAAGACAAACCCAAGATGGGATTATTGGGGTTCATGAATTCATTCATTCTATGGATAAAAGTGAAACATATATAATGGTGGTAAAACTTGACATGTCTAAAGATTATGGTATATTGGAATGGAATTTTTTAGATAGAATCATGAGATAGTTTAGCTTCCAAGGTAAATTTAAAAAAAATATAAGATCTTATATATCTACTTGCATGTTTTCAATCTTAGTGAATGGGGTGGCTCAAGTCTTATTAAAAAGTGGTAAATGAGTCAAATGAGGGGATTCACTCTCACTCTTACTTTTCATCATTATGGTTGAATCATTGAGTATATATATCTCAAATGTAATTAGAAATGAGGATTTAAAAGGTTTTAAGCTTGCTAAGATTATGGACTCAATATCTCATTAGTAATTTATAGATGACACCATTATTTTGGTATAGGCATCTATCATAGAAGCCAAAATATTAAAGCAAACTTTGCACATTGATGAACAAGCTTCTAATCAAAAAGTGAATTTTGAAAAAAGTTCTATATTCTTATTCAACATGCCAATGGGAAGATAAACTAGAATGGTGGAGATTTCAGGATATAAAATTAAGTAAACACCATATTATTATTTGGGAATGACTCTTTTTATCAACAATCTACCCCTTACAACTTGAAATATTCATGTGAAAATATTTCAAAGGAAGATAGCTGGTTGGAAAGCGAAGCTTCTCTCTTAGGAAAAAAAACTCTTGATTATTAAAAGTGTTTTTCAAATCCTTCCATTTTACCTTTTATATCTTTTTAAATTTCCTAAAACTATTGAATTTAAACTTGAAAAAATTAAAATAAATTTCTTATGGATAGTGGCTGAAGATAAAAATATAATGCATTTAGTGGCATGGGAAAAGCTTTGCATGGCTAAAAATAAGAAATATTTGGGAATTAGAAGACTAAATTTGATGAATAAATCTCTTCTCTCTATATTTGTTTAGAGGTTCTACAAGAATAAAAATACTTGGGCCAAGATCTTCAATTTCAAATATTTAGATGGTAGGGAACCCATTTGTCTTATGGAAGATGAACAATTTATGCACGAATCTCATTTTTGGAATATCCTAATTTATAACAAAGATGTAATATCTACTATATTTAAATGGTAGGTGGGAAATGGGAATCACATCAAATTCTAGGAGGATTCATGGATCCTAGATCAACCATTGAATAGATTAGAACCATGGAAATATATTAGAGATCTTATCCAAAAGTAATATGGGAATCATGTTCATGATTATTTGCAAATAATTAAAGTAAAAGATAGAAAAATCTAAGCATTATCAATCTAGATCAAGATGATAATCTGACCCTAGCTAATCTAAAGAACCTGATAATAATTCATCATTTATCAAACACTATTAAGGATGTTGAATTGATATGGAAAGATTCTATTGATGGACATTATCGAGTGAAATTTGGCTGCAATTTTATTGTAAAATTTTCAAGAAATGAAATAAACTGGGATAGATTATGGGATAAGTTCCTCTTACCCAAAGTTAATTTTTTCTTTGGCTTGTAGTTCAAAATAAAATGTTAACTATGGATAATCTGAGGAAAAGAGGTTTCATGTTGGTAAATAGGTGTAATTTGTGTGAAAAAAATAATAAATTAATTTCCTATCTTTTTATTGACTGTCCATTCTTTTTGATGTATGGTGTTTTTTCCTTGGTGAATTTCAAGTTATTTGGGTTTTCTCTAGTATTCTATTAGAGGTTTGGTAATCTTGGGATTTTCATTTTATTAATTATATCTTGAATAAAATTTATAATTTCACTCTTTCATATGTGCTTTGGGGAATCTAGTTGAAATAAATACCATAAATTTTAGGAATAGAAAGCATTCAAGTGTGTTTTTAGCTAATAAGATTTTCCTTTCCATTCTGAAAATTTTAAACCAATGTTTTTAGGTAAATAAAAAAATTTACATATGAGTGAAAAGTAAGTGGCTTTAAACTGGAAAATAGGTTATCTCTGCATTAGGAGTATTGATCACAAATATGAAATTAGAAAGAGGACTAAGTGGAAACCCCCTCCTATAGGGTGGTTAATATTGAATATTAATGGGGCCTCCAAGAGAAATCTAGAGCCTTGAGAGGAGGAAATATTCTTAGATATCATCTAGGAGACTTTATTTTTATGTTTGCAAGAGATATGGAGGTGAAATTTAATCATTGGATAGAAGCTGTTACAACCTTATGGGGGTTAAAATTGGTCAAACAATTGGGTTTTCCACATCTTATCATCGAGGGAGATTCCCTCAATATAATAAATTTCATGAATAATAAAAAAATTATGATATAGAGCATCAAATAGATTGTGGATGAATCTATATCTATTATAGAGTCTTATTAAGAGGTAATCATTCAACATGTTTATTCAGAATGCAATAATTTTGTTGATTGGTTTGCCAATAGGGGAGTGATTTCTTTATGTTTTAATTATTTAACTATGATAGAGGACTTTCCTTAGGATATCTATCATAAGATAGATGAAGAATCTCATAATAATATTTTATAAGAGATAATTTTCATTTATTCAAATGTTGGGATTTGCACTAGAAATAAGTTTCATGTTTATTGTAACATTATTATTAAGATATTAAATTTTATGTATATCATGAATTATTATTGCTTCAATTCTCAACATAAATGGAAGGGCCAAAGGATAAATTTATTGATACTCTAGGGTGGATACATTAGATATTAAAATATTTTTAAGGCTTAAAGAATTATAATAAGGGATTTAAGTGGAATGACACAAGGTAATTAAGTGGGAAAATCATTTATCATTTGGGGATTTTCAAAAACACCTATTTAATGTTGAAGCTCTAGAATTGTGTTCATCCTCTTATCATGTGGATTCCTAAGAAATTGAGCCCAAGATACCTAAAGAAGTGAAGAATAATGAGGAGGTCTAGAAGATTTTACAAATTGGAGGAATGGCTAGTTTATGCAGTGAATAGAATGTCATGACAAGCATGTTTGAATGATGTTTTCTAATTATTGAGATAATAAAACACTCAATATTAATGAGGTGTTGATAGATATATTTGAAGACTTGATTTCTCATGTTATTAGGTTGGTCAAGGAGGTGACTAAATTTTACAATATTGGTAAAGATTACAAAAAAGAGAAGAATTTTTTTGATGGAATGAGAAACACTGGAGGAGTTAAATACTGATAATGACATTTAAAGGGATAGAATCAATGACTTAGTTGATAAGTATGATAAGGGTAAAATTAAAATGGTTGATTTTCCAAAGGAGGTAGGGGTGAAATATTTGGGAAATCAAATGCATAATCCAAATGAGATTTTCAATTTTGTTGTTAACTCTTTAAATGGTAAGTAAAATATGGTTAAGATTGAAGAGGAGTTAGATTTGCAAAAATATATTATGAGATGTGTTGTGGCCAACATGACCCATTTTATTAGAAATGGAGGACCACTCTAAAATTATCATGAACTAGAGCTTTAGTGTCCTTTATTTATGTTCCCACTGGTGATGCCCACTCAAATATTCATAATATACACTGCCTTGACTTCCCTAAGCAGTAACATGTCTCTTTTATTTATCTTTAAAACTAAATTGTGTTTGTTCTTTTTTTAAATCACGGTGCTAATTTTTTAGGTTGATTTTTACCTAAGTATCTAGGATTCTAGTTCCTTTTTTGGATAAATAGACCAATTATCAATTGTGTAATTTCTATATCTCTGTATCTAACAAGTAATTTTTTATGTATTGCATTCTTTTTATTTTTTTACTTCATCCTTTTTTGAATTTTATAGAGCCTAGCTGAATGGAAGTCACCATGTCAATAAAATTTAGAGTGGCTAGTCCCCCATACCTATCAAAGATGTTAGAGCCTAAGAGAGCTTAGCTAAAGGGGAAGGAACCACATCACTAAAAGTTAGAGCATATAATCCCCCAAACTTATCAAATAGGTTAGAACTTAGGAGAGCCCAACCAAATGAGGGGAGCCTAATCAAATGAGAAGGTGCCATGTCATCAAAATTCAAATTTGTTAGTCTCCTAAAACTATTAGAGATGTCAAATCCTAGGAGAGTACATAAGAATGGGAACATGCCACATCACTAAAAGTTAGAACAACTAGATGGGAATGATATTATAAGCATAATTCACTAAGAAGGGGATGAATCAGTGACCTTAAATTTTTTTACAACTGTACTCTTACATTAATGAACTATGAGATAAACATAGTGATCTAGCAATGCATTAAGAACCGATCACATGAGCATGAAATAAGATCATAATGCATAAAACACATATATGAGTGGGAAACCCTCAAGGGGAAGAAAACCCACTGATATCTATAAATGGACTACTATCTTATGTAACAAAATATAAAATTATATTGAACCAATTCAACATGGAGAACTAACCCCAAATAGTTAAACACTCACTTGACTAGGATTTAGGAAGCACCCACTTGCAAGGAAGTACCAACTCCCTAGGTGACTTAGAACCACTTCTAAATTTTGATCACCTTCATAAATTTTATTACTCAATCAAAAAATGATGACCACAGTTATTCTACTCTCTCTACTCTTTAATCTCAATGTATACTCACCTCTTGATAATCCCTCATCAATTATGATTAGGTCATGTATCCTTGATCTTCATATGTAAATAACCTACAATATTCTCATGAACACTTTTTTTCTCTCTTTTAATGGTTTACAAATCAATTCAAGACCTCCTTCTACTCTACTAATAAATATTTCATTTGCTTCTATTTCATACATACTTCTTTGCTTGTCTATCCATCATTAACTTTTATTAGACCATGTATCACTAATGTACACAACCTAAAAACTTCATGAATGTTTATATTCTTTCTTTTAAGGGTTTATAACATGTTTCAAAACATTATTCTACTCATGCATTTTCTATTTTACTCACTTGTATGCATACCCTCTTTTCTATAGTATTTCAACTGTATCCACTATCATACATCAAGAAAACATCTGTGATGCAACATTGATAGCCTCTCAATAGATAATCAACATATGATTTTCATTCCTTTAGATCTACTCCATTTGATATCTCTCAAAACTACCTCTAGGCTTCTTCAATCAACTAACCCTCTTCAAGACTGAATAGGTTAGATGACCTTGATATTCAACTACAAAACATGTATATGATCTTTATAAAATGATTATTTTCTCTCTCCTAAGGGTTTAAAACATGTTTCCCAACTTCCTTAGGCTCATTGATTTATCAATCCATTAGCTTTTTCTAAACTTGTCCACATAGGCCTAAAATTCTTTGCTTGTATACAAGACTCTTACACATATTTTGGTCAGCCACACACACTCACCACCTTTGGTTGATTACACAATACATCTTAACACATGTTAAAAACATGAATCAATCATAACTATTTGCCCACAACACCTCATAAGCCTTATTCCTATTGAGGTATGTTCTTAGTGTTAGTATTAAGACATTAATGTTATTGTTGATGTCAAAGTCATGTTTAATGTTATTCATGTAAAAATTTAGTGTTGATGTCCTGCTTAGTGAAGTAGTGTGTGACAAATAACTTTTGTTTCTTTGTATAGGGAAAATTTGAAGGCAACCTAGTTTTATTTTAAGGTTTGATGACATATCAAGATTATGTTCAAGACATAAGGGAAGTTTATTTATTTATTTAGGAATAATGGAGTTTTATTCCTATTTTAGTTAAGGGTCTAGATTAATAAATTATTACAAAATATAACAATAAATACAATCTTGATTTGTGCAATTATTTGTCTTTTTCACCTTTCTAAAAATAAAAATAAATAAGAAGGTATATAACTTAGCTAGAAAATAGATTAAGATGGATGATACAAGGGTTGAAAATGGTTATGCAAGATTGGGAAGGTGTCATAAACCTAAATCTAGATTTCATTAGATGAAAGGATAAGAGCACCAAAAATTGGACACTTTGGTATTTGATGTTATTTTCCATTCATGTTTCTATTGTCTAAACTAATCATAAAAACCTAAAACTTTATGGGTAATTTCATTGTGCCAATGTGAGAATACCCTTGAAAAATTGAGCACTAGTTGTTGATATAACTCATTGTGGAGCTGATTTTGTCTTCAAACCCTAACCCTCCATCATTGCTTGATATAATAGCATTTGAGTGAATTTTTAAAGAGGGGGGTTAGTGTGAAATATGTAATAAACATGTAATCCACACCCCTTGTATGGGCACACTACCTACATACCAATACTTCAAAGAATGATCAAGCCATATATAGTTATCCCACTTAGTGTGCTTTGTGTAATAGTGTGAGGCAAATGTAAATGCCAAATTGATAGTGTTTGAGGTGGTTAGCTATTGGTACGAGGATTTGATTAGGTTTTTAGTTGTTTTGGTTAACTGTGTGCAAAAAATAAGGAATTTTTTCTTAATTCTTTGTTTGTATTTTTTGCTTACTTTATAAGTTTGGTAACCTCCTTTATAAATAAGCTTTAAGTGGGATTTTATAAGGAAAAATTGGTCATGGGTTAGATTTATTCATTTTAGGTTCACCTAATTAAGGATAAGGAGTGGATGAAAATGACTATTGCGGATGAAAGTATAAATGGACATGAGGATAAAAAATGTGACACTTCTCTATGGTGTGCTCCTATTCTATAGGCTTAGGAGTTGGGGGAACAGGATTGACACTGGGAATACTATTTGGCTAAGGTGTAATGACCATTCAAAAGGATTAAAATTATTAGTAATGATAAAAATGGTGTTTATAAGGGTCGAAATAGTATACAAAAAGGACCTATAGATGGGGTATCATAATCCATGCTCAAACTACCAATTTGGACATTTTATATGACTAAATTTGCCCGCCCCTTTATTTTAGTGATGTAGTAAAGTGGAATACTAGGATAAAGGAAAAATAAAAAGAGTACCTAAACTTAACTGTAAGGGTGAATCCCATGAAGATGTGTGATGCCAAGTGTGTGTAGAGAGAGCATAATGTGAAGTGTAAATTTGCAAGAGAAAATAAAGAGTAGATCAATTCTTACTAGATATGCTATGTATAAAATAAGAATGTACAAAGGCTGGGTAAAAGAGATAGGAAGAGAAAGGAATGAATACACCTCATCAAGAATGCAAACCAATAAAAAACCTATTACGATGTTGAATGATGTAGGGTATGCACTGTACCAAGAGTAATATCATGAGCAAAGATAAATGCTCAATTCCCTAAGGGTGACTCAAAAATATAAATGCTGTCCCTTTGACTCCATCATCACCCACTATGTAGTGAATCTATGTGATCATGCATGTGTTAATAGATGTTTGGACTATGTGTCTAATCCCTCTGAGTAGGTGGATCAAGAATACAAAGGCTATCTGATCCTTTGGCGCCATCATTACCCACTAACTGTGAACTACAAACTAATACTAGTATGAAATTGTGTCATATGAGATGGCTTATGAAGCTTATGAATTCTATATAATCTGATAATGTGGTGTGGATAGATAAGTGTTTACTGAGAACTAGGCTAATCTTGGCCACTCTGAAAGGTAGATATTAGGCTTGTATGAAAGCCACTCTAAAACTAAGAACTAAGCTTATATGAAAGCCACTTTGAAATGATATGAACCACCTAAAGATGGAATAAGGCATATAACTATTGAGAATACCTAGGTAATATAATGAACTAGAAAGAAAAGAAGGGAAATGTGTGGTGCACATTAATGCTAATCACTAGTGTCTGTAACATGGATTCTAATATGGAAGTTTACCAACTACCCAATTTGAAACTTGAAGTGAGATCCATCATGTCACACATGATGCCCCCTATATTTGGCTAATTTGAGTAAAAGTATATTAAAACTACCCAATCTAAACTGGACTATAGTTGAAAAAATTATGATTAACCTTACCTTTCTATCTATTTCAAAAAATTATAGGTTTTTGGTTATTTGGATAGGAGCATTGAAAAGTTGACACTTTATTGTAGGGCACTGTACTACAAATGGGGTGCTCTTTTCCTTTACTATTTTTGATGATTGTTCTGTGTTCATTCCTATTTTTTTGGTTTGTTCTACATGTTTTGAATTTTGATTACTCTTTTGAGTGTTCTAAAAACTAATTTTTGACTGGTAGAGGGTTTTGATCTCTATGATAAAACCCGTATTTATTGCCCCCTCTTCTGAGGGTAGGAATGAAGACCCTTTAATGACTATCCTCAGAATAAAGAGCCTTACAAGTGTGTTATGCTACAAAATACATGGTATAGCAATATGATTGAAAAAATATTTAAAGATATAGCATAGTTTGAGTTGGATATTATTATATCAATAGGGGTATGTCTAGATATATGTAATAATGTAATAACATGTACAATTTACTAAAATAAAATAAAAAATCTTGTTATTTGTCAAGGAGGGATGGAGCATGATGTCTATCATGGCATCCAATAAGGTAAGATAATGCATGATGTGGATCATGACATTGCAAACAACTGAGAAACAAACAAGAAAATAAGCACGCAAGCTAAGAAGAAAGAATCATAAAAAATAGGCCAAGGGGCCAAGAAAACAAGGGATATGGGCACATGTCACTCAAACTAGGAAAGAAAGCATACAAGGCATGTTCAAATGACCACATCCACATAATTTCAAACAAGTAAGATTGGCATAAGGGCCATAAGAAAATACAAGAGTACAAGCAAAGGACATTGGAAAATGTCCTAAGGCACACACAAATAACAAAATAAGAACTAATAAATGCAATCACATCTATCTACTTAAAGAAATAAAGGAATGGATGTAAAAATTCTATAAATACTATCACATCTAACTGATCAAAGTAAGAAGTTAAAGTATGAAAAACATGTAGTACAAGACTAGGTAGATTCTAAGAAATACAAAGGTCATATATACTAGTGAGTGTTGATAGAATAATCCATGTAAGCTAGTAAGTAATGTACATCAACATGATAACAAGAGTGTGTGGTGTAGTAATGATATAATTGGATGGTGTATTAATGAAGAATATGCCCTCAGTTGGTAGATATGTCAATGTATGTCTTGAATGCAAAAGTAGGATGCCTCCACAATGGGTAGAATGAAGCAATCAAGTATCTAGGTGTCACTACACACACTCAAATAATATTGAGTGAAGCATGGTAATTTAGATAAATTGATAAACAATAACATATAATAATAAAATGTAAGTCTAACATGGTAGTAGAAATGTAAAGCATGGATAATGCGTATAGTTAAATTTTTTTTTGGTGTTTTGAGTTATTTGAATGTTTTTGTATTTTGACATGTTATATTGTTTTTGGTATTTTGAAATATTTTATTATTTTTGATATTTTGAAATTTTGCATTATTTTTGGTATTTTGACATGAGCTATGTACAAGTAATCATAAGGAAACTATGTACAAGAAAGTGAAAATAAACTATGTACAAGTAAGATAAGAAATTATGTACAAGAAAGATTGAGAAGAAATGATAATAACCAATGAGTCTCAAAAGAGACTCCCAATCATCGTGTCCTATATCAAAGAGAGGGATCACACATGGTCATTAAGCATGATAGAAGGACTAAGACTATGATTCATAAATCTATGTATGCTATAAGTGCTCTAAAATCTCCATAGTGTAAACTGACTATGGGGTCCTCTTGTAACTCTAAGAATTGGATGAAACTAAGGGGATCTTAGGGACCCATCTAGTAATAGAAGAAGCTCTTTGAAAATTTGTTCTATGTGTAGAGGCATGAGACCTTAATGATACTACCTTGGGTGTGAATACTATAGATTAAAACTATCTAGATTATTGAAACTATCATTGATGTAGTGGTCTCTGTAAGAGAGGCCTCTATAGAAGTGTATACATTCTCTGTGCTAGCAAGGGAGGTCCCGACTATGTCTAAAAATTAAGTAGAGGAAGAACTATAATTTTTGGAGGAATTAGAACTAGTGACTTTAGAGTGGGAGATGGCTCTGAAGTGGGAAGTTATAACTCATGGAATTCTACCAACTATAACAACTTGATTAGCATGAATATATTTCACACATCTATGAACTATATAAGGTACTTATAGAGAAAATTTGAGCTCTCTATGGATGTAAAATTCACATTCCACACTCAAATCTCAACCATTAGTTAAAGTCTAATTCCATTATAACTTAAATGCAAATTAGATAAGCAAAATATGCAATCCTACACTTAAATCCTAAATCATAAATGCTTTAAACCATGATTTGAAAGATGCAAAATAAAGAGATTGGATCAAATATACCTTAGACTAAAATTTACAATGGTGATGCTTGATTTTTGGATGTTGGATGAAGGATTCAAATGATATTTGGACATGGATTTGGTATAAATTCTCAAGTTATTTTCCATGGAGGTAGAGTTTTAGTTTTATAGATGGGGGGGGGGGAAGATCAGTGGTTGTCATTTGATATTGGATGAGGAGATCTAAGGGCTAAGAATTAATCATGGAATATTAAATTCCTTGGATAATTCTCTAGAAATAAAGGATTCTAGAATTCGGAGGGAAGTCTCCAATTCTATAGACTTTTAGGATTAGTTTAGGGATGAGCTAGGATTAGGATTCCTAAAAATTTAAGAATACCTAGGGAATAGGTTAGTAGGTGGTAGGTGATATTATAGGAATTTTTAAATTCTTATATATTGGATTAAGATAATATAAGATTAATAGGAATTAATGATGAGGTGGGGATAAATAAAGGTTAATGGATGGATGATTATAGAAGGAGGAAAATAAAATAAGTGGATTAGAAAATGGATAAAATTAGCAAAATAAAAATAGATGAGTAGAATTAGTGTCAACTAATAGGGATATCAGTTGACTATAATGGAATGAGTGATTTTAGGTGTATACATTTTTCCCTCTTTTAAAGGGCATTACAAGTGGATGAAGTGGAAGGAGTAATGGTCTTTCAAAGAAAAACCATGTCATGGATGAATGTTAGTATATGATGTTAAGGGATATGATGCCCCCTCTAAGGGACATGTGGGGAATAATGAGATTGATAGACACTCAAAATAATAAATTTGGGGTGGAATGTGATGGACTGATGAGGGGATGGGATGCCAGATGTGAGATAGAAGATGAAAAAGATGAGGTTGGTATCGAGTGAAGAGATATAAATTGATAACAATTCCCATAACAAGGACACATACACAATTAATTGAGATGATGGGTGTCATGGGAATTAATAATAACATGATGATGATAGGATAGAAGGCCACAAGCTTTAGATGTATCCTGAGTAAGGATGCATGTAAGGGAGATCTATAGGCTAGAATAAGATGATTTGATAATATATGATGGGTGTAGCTCAAAGCTAAAGTTGATCAATATGATGATGATAATAAGAGATAATAAATGATATGATATAGTGACCAAGAGACTAGGGGATGAGAATGGATGATAGAGATAGTGGATGAGCTATCCTTGGTCATTGAGACATGGCCAAGTGTTGCCTACATAGTCTGAAAAGACCTCAAGCTGATGTAGTTCTACCTAGGAGATGGTGATAAATATTATTAATAATAATGATTAGAAAAATTATTATGATAAGGATGATTAGGATTGTTAGTGATTAAAGGATATGATGCAGATGATGAGAGGAAAAAAAAGATGGGATGTTGGTTAGATGGATTGAGAGGATTATATTAGTAATAAAAACAAGGATGATGAGATGATTAGAGGAATGGTGAGGGTGTAAGTGATCAAGAAATCACAATGCCATATTGATCATCATAGTCTAATAAATCCACTAAAATATAGCACTTGGAAATATGCCCCATGATATAAGCATGACCAGGAGGATATTATGCCAAAGTACATGGGCAAGTGTCAAACTCTGCATCCTTGAGGGCACTTTTGGCGTCTTATAACATCCTTATTCATTACCTAATAGACAAAAAGAGACAAAAAATATGAGACAAACATGATAAATACATGACATGCAAACAAGACAAATCGAATAAACAAGTAACACACACACAAGTATCTTTATGTAGTGACATAATGTCTTACCTATTAATAAGATGAGTGATTGGATGATGGGTTAGATGATTATGATGTGATTATGGATGTAGGATAGACTTGTATTTCATGATTATAATGACACCAAGGTATTTACCCTATTTTAGGATATAAGGATGGAGGATGGGAGAAGGTCTTTGAATACTGACTTGGTCTTGAAATCAGATTAAAAAGTGGCCAAGGAGGGTGATTAGACAATTGATGACAAAATATTACCAATAGATAAGGCCCTAAAAAGATATAATCTAGCAAGGAGACTAGGAGATGATGATGGGATAAATGACCTTTCATACTAGAAAAAAGTGATTGGATGGGTGCTAGATATGAAGAGGCAATGATAGAGAGGTGATGGGTGAAGACACCTGAATCTGGCCACCAATAACCTCCAACTAGGATTTTGACCAATTTGCACCCAAAGTGCATAATTTAGCCTAAAAACACTAAAACATTCCAAATGATGTGAAATTGACATATTCAAGTGCCAATTTTGGCCAGGATATCCCTAAATGGGGTAACACAATTTATGGGCCAGCTAACTTTGATTAGATTATTTTGAGTCAAAATGCCAATTTTGCACTTAGGTGCTCTGGATTGATCCTTCTTATCAAATATCTTACACAAGACATATGCATTCATCATTTGTTGTTGGTAACATCCTAAATGTGAATATTATTCCAATGCATTTAACATTGACTTCCAATTCTAATCTAGTTGAATATTGGAATAATAATAAGGCATTCTGATTAATTTGAGTAATTTGTGCACAAAGTGCTTAAACATAGTTATGAGATAATTAACCAAAATCAAGGCCTAATTAATAATTCCATGGAAAATTGTTAAATTATTAATTTTGGAAATGAATATTGAATATCTACATCATCAGGTGACCTCATTTCTTGGGAAGACATCTCTAGGCCATAAATGCCATAAATATCAGGATTCATGCCCTCTATGCCTCATCAATACCTTACATGATGCCCTCCATGCCTCTTAATTTCCCCTTATTACAATGTCATGATGAGGATAATTATAAACTTAATTCCAAAAATTGAATTATTCCTCAACCACGTATCTCAATCTGAGTATGGACAGTTCAAGTTGATTCTAGACATTCTAAAAAATATATAAATAGAGAGGCCATTAACATCATTTATAAGTCTTGATAATGAAAATTTATAATTCCCAAATGATTCTAAAATCCATTGTAATTAGTGTTACCATTCCAAACTGATTCTAAGCCAAGCCATAAGCCAAAGGTGCTAAGCAGAGATGGAGGTAGCCAAGTTTCCATTGTCAAGGACTTCATGAGCACAAGCTAAGCAAGCCACTACAACAAACACTTTGAAGCATCCAAGGGAGGCAAAATAATTTTTATTTTTCATTTTGGTTGTGTGTTTTATTCATGTTTAACAACTAAGCTCTCCCTAGTATCTAGGCCTAGAGATTTTATGCTAGTTAGTATGTTTCTTTCATTTTGTTTTCTTTTTGAAACTAACACCATAATAACCATCCTCTCTTGAGTCAAATTCCTAGATCACATATGGCATGCCTAGTGGGACCAAATTCATCCCAAACATGAAGAAGATCATTATTTAACTTTAAAATATTCATTTGGATCATTAAAACTCTTGTAATTTGATTTTCTAACTTTGTTTTGCCATTTTTCTTTGTCACGGGTTTACACAGTAACCAATGTCAGTTATTAAAACCATCATCAGTTGGATAACCATCATTAGTTAGTATTGGTATAACCAATGTTGGTTAGGTAACCATTGTTGATTAGTAAGTGTAACCATCATTAGTTATAGAACCAATGTCGGTCACTATGTTTTTCTTAAAACACAAACTCAAGAGCTCTTTTCTTGAAGTTCATTATTTCAAACCCAAAATAGCTTCAAGGATAAAGGACATGCTAACATTTTTGTTATAGGACCAAGCGTGACATTTGATAAAAACATGTTTACATAAACTTTTTCATGCTTAAAAATGAATTAGGAATATTATTTTCATGCTTAAAGTAACATTTAAGGTGATTAAATAAGTGTTTTTAACATTAGTTTTCAAAGTTACAACTACAACGAAGGGGTCAAGTGAACACCACCTCATTTTTCAAATGTGGGTTTAAAAATGAACTCACCTTTCCAAGATTTTTGAATTCACTTAGTTGTTTAAATTAGATTTTTTTTTGTTTGGCAAAAATAGGTATGTTGTGTGTATGCTCTTTCATTTATCCCCTTTAAAGAACCCTTGGAATCAAAAGTGCCATTCCTATTACAAATAGCCTAGTCCAAGGCTTAGAAAGAAAGTCATTCAAAGCACTCCCGAAAAACTCATCAAAGTTTTGGTGACCTTGAAAATGACCCTAAAGTCTTTCTATTTTCATGCTTTCTTTATTTTTATGCAAACTTGGCTTGTGAGGGGGACTTCATCACCTCCCATGATTTATTTAGGGAAGCTTTGACTTAGGGTTTCACCTCTTGACATTGAATTCATTTAACTCATAATTAGAGTTGCACATGGGATATAGTGGAACTTTGACATCACACTACGCTGAGCGAACAATAGGATGTAGTGTTTATAAAAAGGACTAGACCTTTTTACAACAAGCCAAGTGATATGGACCCCAAATATATGATTTTATTTTGCATTATTTGGCATGAAAGTCATTATGCAATTGATTCCCCTAGAATGTTAAAAAATTGTTAGATATTAGATAAATCCCCACTTACCATGGAAGTATTGTTGGTGCAAGGTGCGCCTCAACGTCCATGTCGCAGTACTGTCATTTGAGAGAAGGGGGGTGTAAAACCCCTACTATGTAATGTATATTTACTTTTGGATGAACACTTAAAATCCTTTCAAATGATATATATATATATATATATATATATATATATATATAAAAATATATATATACATACATATATATATGGATTCCAATAATACCAAGCAAGCTTGTCAGTTTAGAGTCTAAGAGCGATTAATCAATTGAGTTTTATCATATATTAAAATCTTGTTTGAAGTAAAAACTTGGTGTAAGAAAATGATACAAACCAAAACACATGGTCCTCATTTTTTGTTGAATAAAGAGGTGTTATGCTGCTCATGTGAGATCATCAATTTGCCTTATTCAAAGTTCATTAAAATCTTAGGAGTCATATCATCTAGTTTGGTGTAGTTATGCTGCCCAATTGAGTCTAAACCTTTACCAAAGTTGTTTAAGTCCTCCAATTATAATCTAAATTTGAAATTGTACATTTATAATTTCATAGGGTTGATGTTTTAAGTGGGTTCTCCATTTGGACTAAACTTGAGGGAACTAAGGTTTAATTTCCAATTTGGGTTGAAGGCCATTTAAGACTGATAATCATATCTTCACTTGATAGTCTTAAGCCATTTTGTGATAAAAACTTGCACTTTGAGTCTATGCACCAAAACGTTTTGAGTCAATAAAAGTAGTGTTATGCTATCAAAATTATGGGAAACTATCTTTTTCGTAGAGAGTTTTAGAAAAAAAAATTTTTGTTGCACCTTTTGGGTAGTGTAGCATCACTGTGCTAGCCAAAACATTTAAAATATTATTTCATAGACCTTTTTACATAGATTTAAATTTTATTCCTACATTTTTAGACCAATCTAATTATACTTTTGTGATCTTTTATCTATCATAGTTATACAGTTCACTTTTATCTAGATTATTTGTCAAATATCTAAGTTTTATACCATTATTTGTGATAAAATAAACTATATTTAAAGTTCCTTTTGTTTCATACCTTATACCTAGTTGATCGCATTCATGTCTAAGAATCAAATGCCTAGTGTTTGTTAGAAGTGTTTGAAATTTGTTAGATTAAAACATTCATCTATTTCAAAGTCTAGCTTTTGACGCCATTTGGCCAAGAGTCCTAGAACATGCCTTGTTTGAGTCTAGTATTATGATACCATGTTTGGAAAAAAGACCTAGCAACTTTTAAAATCCTAGATTAGGCTGATTTGAAACACTTCAACATTAAAGTTTGGCATTTTTATTTTTGTTCCATTTACTTGCTTATCTTTGTGTGAATAGTGAAATGTTAAATACTTCTCATTAGCTTGTTTCCTCACAAATATTTACATAAACCTTTTGATCCTTTTGAAGAATATATACCAAGTTGGAACATCATCTATTTTAGATATTGTTCTTTTTATAGTTTTTATAACTCTTTGACCTTTTATCGCAAAACATTGACTATAGATCCTAACATGTATTCTTACACTTGTAGTGGACTCATGTACAATCTAGAGATTATTAATGTAGTTGCATAGGAAGAAATGGTGTAAGACCCATATGTAGATAATATTTCTTATGAGATGGATTTTTATCCCTCTTATAATACTCAATTATAGGCACAAAGACAAGATCCATTAAAATTTTCTTTGGTTAATACACCAAGTTATTCAGAATAAGACCAAGAAAAAACTGCATAATACCTAGCTACAATACCCATAACTGAAAAGCAAGTTCTCCAATAGTCATATTCTACTAATAAAACTTCCGCATATGATCCATTTTTGTTTTATATTTGTTAGATAATAAAGATGAGATTTTGGTTAGAGCCATAGAGGTAGGGGCCAAGTTTCTAGCATACTTCCCCCATGAAAATTTACCAACCCTAGTGAGAGTGCTCCACAACATAATTTATGATCAATAAGCTTCTTCTATAAGTCCTTTGGATTTAGTCTAAACAACATATCAAGACCCTAATCCACCTAATAAAGGTAAAAATATCATGGAAGACCACTTTAACCAAATACAGATAACATATCAAACCTACCTACATCTAACACATATTTTCAATCAGATGAACATGGTGAGTATGCTTCTTATTGACCTAATTCCTTTAAAAAGAGTTTTGATAGAGTTAACTAGTCAAGAGAATCAAAGTTCAGACCTATTTGTGTAACACACTTCGATAGAGAACTTGTTACATATGCCCATTATTAAAGAAGTATCTTCTACTTCTACACATAATAATGAGCAAAATATAATGGATAATGTGCAAACAACATCTAATCCTAATCAAAGTAGTAATAATTCACAAACAACTAGCCAACAACATGTACTTATAGTTAATACCATGAGTGGATCATCATACTAGGTAGTAGGAGTTTATACATCCCAACCTCAACTGAATGCTTCCTCAAGTATACAACTTACATGATTAGGTAGTCAAACAATGGTCAACGTCACACCTCAATGATAGAATGTGATGAATCCTACTCCTCCTCAACAAATAAATAGTAGCATTCCATAATAGTAAACACATTCTAGTGTATCAATATAATAAAAGACAAATACATTGACACCTCAATCAAACATAACTAATGTTCCACCTCGCTAGGTAACAATAAACATACCTCTTCAATCATAGACTAATATGCTAATCCAAAACTAAGAAATGACTAGTCAATAATGTACAAATATTGGTCAGTGATAGATGCTAAATTTGCAACCTATTTTCACTTCCCCATAAGTATTCATGCAATAAGGAGGCTCCCTTGTTTCTCAAGTACCTACTAGACAATCATTGGTTCAAAATGTGCCACAAATTCAGAGACAAGGTCTTGGTCCATAAGTTCCCACTCAATAATAATGTTTGATTAGTTGGCATCATGTCCCTTTTTAGCCACAATAGGCACAATGTAGTTATATCCCTCCATCCCAACCATAAAATCCTCCAAGTCAAACCTTTATCTCCAACCTAAACTAGAATATCATACTACTAAATATGTAATTTCAAGTACATATTAATATACATATGCATATTCTTAGTCCATTTACTAACTAAAGAAATATACCCTAATATATATTTCCATCATACCCTATTCAAAGTGTCCCACTTGTGAGCTCCCAACTATTTATCCAAAACAATATTCTCCTTCAGACCAATGTTCCTTCCAGTTTCCTATCTATAGAATTAGAACAAATGAAGGCTATAATTACTATGATTTAAGTTGGGAAATAGACTGAAAATTTTAAGTTATATGATGTGTGTTCTTATCCATTCAACATGGAGTATTATTATATACCATTTCCTCAAAGATACCAACCACCAAAATTTGACAAATATAAAGGGGAAAGTGACTTTAAGGCTCATTTGACCGAGTTCTTTGTCACATGTCAACCAGTGGAATATAGAGACACATATCTTTTGTTGTTGTTTCCAAAAAGCTTGGATGAAAAATCCTTGGAGTGGTTTTTAAAGTTTCTCAAAAATTTATTAATGGATTTGGATGATCTTTCTAATAATTTTATACAACACTTTTCCTATAATCACAAACATGAGATTTCATTAGTAGATTTGAAACAAGCAAAGCAAAAAGCTAGTTAGAGTTTTTCAAGTTATCTATAATGATAGAGATACCTTGCAAGACATTTTACCCATATTTTACTAGATAAACAATTAGCCATTGTGTCTACTAAAAATTTTCATTGTGAGATAGCTTATCATCGAGAAGTACAATGTGCACATACTTTCAAAGAGATAATTGATAAAGGTTTGTTGATCGAGCGGGCACTCATCAATAAAGGAGTAATCAAGATTAATTCAATTAATAAAAATCAAAGTAATAATCAGGGATATGGCCAACATCAACATCCCATTCAAATACAAGCATTGCAACTGACACAAGCCAATAACCAAAAAAGATTGAAGTAATTCAACTATAATAAGAATGCTATGGGAAATGGAGTAACCAAATCATGTCATGTCCAAATGGTGTAAATGTCATATACACCACATTTTTAGCTTAATCCTACCCAAAAAACTCTCCAACAAATGCTACAAGCACAACAACCAAGACCTTCACAATAAATATAGTATCTTTTACCATTACAAACCCCTCCTCCCAAGAGAACTGTGCTTACACGTCATGTCTTTAGTGACCTAGGAGAACCTATTAAGTATGCATTTAGTAAGATTACTACTACTAATATAATTATTTGGCCTATACCAAAGCATTATTTTCAAGGTATTCCTTATCCTAATTGGTACCATGAAATGAATTCTATGAATATCATTGGGTCAATGGGGATAATCTATGAAGATGTGTCCAAATCAAGCATTTAATTAAGAATATGTGGGAGAATGGGGAGATAACATTGGATAATGATGATTACACTTCCAATAAAACTCTTATGATTTATCAAAACCCCTTTCGCTAACATAACAATCAATAGTATTACAATAATCAACAACAACAACAACAATAATGGCTAGTGTAACAAAAAATCAACAATATCAAAATCAAAGTCTAAACTAGTAGAATCAACAAAATCAAAAACAAAACCCACAATGATAGAATAATAGACAAAACCAATGTCAAAGTGGTAACAACCAAAAAACCTACCATGTAGTTGTGCATTACTACAATAGGGTTATAGGTCATATTACAGGGGGTAGTGTTAATACCATCTCCATTAATCCTAGACCAAGCACCAATCAGCCTAGACCATTGCTCAACACAAATATTTAGCCAAATTACATGGACAATCCTTCTTTGACTTGAGAGTGCATACAAGCAAACAAATGAACTAAGACTTCCCCTTTTGGGCCTTATATTAACAACTCATCCTTGCCACATGACCACATATGAGTACACTGACAATCGAGACTTATCTTGTTTGGTCCCACACCATTCTCAACATTTATTAAAAATAATGGTCTAGTATTTAATCCCAATTATGAAATCACAACTCAAAGGTCAAAGATTACTATCCTAGGCCCACAACCATCTACCACTTTACTTATTATACAACCAACTATTCAACCTCATAATAAACCATTCAATACTAACCAAGATAAGAAGTTTGATATTGTGGAATAATTGCAGAAGACACTAGCACAAATTTCTATTTTAGATTTGATGCGAATGTCATTAATCAACAAGAACACCTTGAATGATTTTTTAACTTAATCCAATATTGCTAGTGACATATCCCCTAACAAATTTCAAGCTTTGGTTGGACACCTAGCTCTAACCCAACAAGTCACATTTAACCAAATCAATATGTCTTCCTTTGGCCTGCTCCATAATAACCCATTGTACGTAAAATTTTATATAGAATGGCATAAATTGAGACATGTCCTTATAGGTAATAGATCAGGCCTCAACATAGTGTCTCCAAAGCTCACTAAGATTCTTGGGTACATAATGGTAGATCTCCAACTAGAAACAATAACCACAAAGCCTATGATAATCAAGAAAGAGAATCACAAGGCACCATTATTTTTCTAGTTATCATTGGGCCTTTGACCCATGATACACTTTTCCATGTGATTTATATTGAGTTATCATATAATATGATTCTAGGTAGGCCTTGGTTACATGAGATTCATGAAGTCCCATCAACGCTACACCAATGTAACAAGTTTTCCCACTTAGGGATGGAAGTGAATATTGTAGGAAATTTACACCCATATGAACACTAAAAACATATTGAGGAAAAATTTCAAAGATATAATTATCAGTACATCATAAATCCAAGTTCCAATAAAGATAAATAAAAGGCTATACTTATTGATCCTTCACTGGATAATTGAATAGATCCTGATACCTTGGATTCCCTTTTCCACATGCCACCTCGTAAAGTTTCTAATCATTTCACCATTTTAGATAATGGAATTGGAGAGTATGTGACCTATGATACATTTCATCTTGCTAATATTCCTCATAATCCAAAAACCTTTGGGTGACCTAAAGTCACCCCACATATGCATTGGCAATACAAGAATAAAGATAAGGGACCTATCACAGTTGTACTAGCATCTGGCCTAGAACCCAAACCTCTTGAAGGGGATGAATCATGGTTATACAATGACAACTAGGTTTATTATTATAAAATTTCAAAGCATCCTATTCCTAATAAGTTCATAGAGAATCAAAGTTATGAAGGAAGAGCCCTTAGATTGAATCAATAAGGAACCATCAAGCTAATTTCCATGACTAAGTATGAAAGACCTTATGGACTTGGACTAAAAATACCTAAGGGTGACCTAAAATATATTATTCAAACTCCATCACCAATGACTAGTGATGATTATGCCCATAATGAAGCAGAGTTTGATCATATCCTCACCTTTGATGACCTAGCTAAAACCAACCTATTTGATAAAAATGCCATTTTTACCCTTACCCTAGTCATTCATCACAACCCATTACCATTATATTATCCCCAACTGATAGATTAGGACCAAAAAGAATCCAATATATTGATTTATGAGTTTTAGAATGATGCGGCATTCTATGAATTCTTAGGCCTTAGAGACAAATTTCCACTAGGATATCACAAGTCAGGATTCTCAATTACATTGGATCCTATAGCCTATTTTGGAGAGCGGGTGAACACCCTTAGCCAAAAATAAATAATTAAAACATTGAGGTCCCAAAGTGAAAACTTATTTGAGGTGATTTTTAACTAGGTAAAAAGTAAAGATAAAGGCCATTTTAGTGGTGAAAACATGTTTTAGGTGCTATTTGATAGGGATGTTCATTCTTATTCAAATTTAGACCAAGAGACCACCAATGATGAACTTGCCTATAGATCTGAGTTTAGTTTTGAATAAGTATTTGATCAAAAAATTGAAGAATTTATAACTATTTTTATCACATGGATAGATCTCCCATTAGGGGACTCAGATTGATCATGCCTAAGATAAGTTGAAGAGTAAATCTTAATAGATGACCCTGACATAGTCTAATAGTTCAAGTCATTGCCTACTATCCTAGAAGATGGCTTAACCCTTCTAGTTGAAGATATAATAGATGTAAACATTGAGACTCTACTAGACCCAAAATGGATAAAATTAGATGGATCCCTCACTAAGGAGTAATGTAAAGTCTTTACAGATCTGTTGAGATAATTTGTAGATATCTCTACATGGGCCTATTCAGACATACTAGGTTTGGACCCTACCTTGGTTATACACCACATTGTGGTCAATTTTGATGCCAAATTGAAAAAAAAAAAATCTACATAAGATGCATCTTCACATTTCTATCATGGTAAAGAAAGAGTTGGAGAAACTCTTAGAAGTAGGATCTATCCAATCTATTGACTACTCAGAATGGATATCTAATATTGTACCTGTTAGTAAAAAGCTTGAAGGAATCAAAATCTATACTAATTTATGAGACATAAAAAAAACTTGTCTTAAAGATAACTTTCCATTTCCTAATATTGACATGATCATCAACTCCATGGTAGGTTATGAAATTCTTTCACTCATAGATGTCTTTTCAGGATACAACCAGATCAAAATAGCACCTGAAGACTAACATAAGACAACATTCACCACTCTATGGGGAAGATTTTGTTATCAAGTAATGCCATTTGGTCTTAATAATGCTATAACTACATATCATAGGTCCATGACTATCATATTCCATGACATGATGCATGATATTATTGAAGACTATGTCAATGACATATTAGGAAAATTTAAAACTAGGGCTAACCATCTAGCAGTGCTACATAATATATTTGAAATATTATATGAGTAAAAAGTCAGACTCAATCCAAAAAAATTTGTGTTTAGTGTAACCTCAAGAAAATAACTTGGCTTCATCATGTCTCATAGAGGTATTGAAGTTGATCTAGCTAAAGTCCATGCTATAACTGAGATATTACCACTAACTAATTTAAAGCAACTCCATAGTTTACAGGTTAAGATTCAATCAATCTGATGCTTCATCTCTTAGTTAGAATACAAGTGTCATCCATTTACACATCTTCTAAATAAGGGAGTTGCATTTCACTAGGATGATCGCTGCAAAATAAATTTTCAACAAGTTAAAGACTATCTTGTTAATCCACTTATTTTATTACCCCCTATACCAAGAAATCTATTCTTATTATACCTATCAGCTATCAACCATGTTCTGGGGGAAATCTTGGCTCAACATGATGACAATAGAAAAGAACATTTTGTATACTACCTAAGTAATGCCTTAGTCACATATAAATATAAATTTGCACCTATTAAAAAATCTTTTCTATCCATGATCTTCAAAACTTAGAAACAGTGCCATTACATGTTGAATAATAAGACCATGGTCATTTCAAAAGTAGATCATCTCAAGTATCTACTGTATAAAATAGGTTTGCAAGGTAGAATGGATAAATGGATCATGCTTCTCAGTGAGCTTGATATAGAGTATGTCAATTAGAAGACAATCAAGGGACATGTTCTTATAGATCAACTTGCTAAAGCACCTCTCATAGACACACAACCACTCATGATTCAATTTCCTAGTCAATCCATAATGATCATCATTGACACACCCCTTAAGGAGTATCCCTGGATGTTATATTTTGATGGTTCATTTACTACACATGGATTAGGGGTAGGCCTATTGTTTATTACACCACAGGGGGATCTAATCTCTAAGTCATTTAGAGTCATATTTCCTTATACAAACAACATGGCTGAGTATGGAACACTTGTTGTATGACTTTGACAGGTAGTGTATTGGAACATATCTCATCTCTAAGTTTATGGTGATTCTTAGGTAATCATCAATCAAGTCATAGATCATTTTCAAACTAAAGATGACAAGTTGGTTCCTTATAAAGCCATGGTCGACACTCTTAAGCAATAAATTTATAACATTCAATTTGAGAACATACCAAGGGCTAGTAATAGAACTACAGATGCCATGGCTACTATTGGATCTCTCATTTGACAAATAGATAAAGCTAGAGAGTATTACTTCCTCATCAAGAATTTGTTATCATTAGCTCATGAACCTTCAACCATTATAATGATTTGTGATATTGTTGGTCCTAATTCCATCTAGTGCTTAGACCTTTATAACTACCTTCATGACCAAGTTCTACCACCTAACTGATTTCAACAACAAACCAAAGCCTTCATTCATCATTCCACTTATTATACTCTACTTGTATCCACCCTTTACTTTCATAGTTTTCATGGAACTCTGCTTTATTATTTAACTTCAATAGATTCTACACTACTGTTAAGGGAAGTTCACAAAGGGTTATGTGGAGATAATTATAGTGAGGTAGTCCTATCTAAAAATATCTTGTGTACTATTTATTATTCGCTCATGATGGATGTAGATGCTGCTACATATGTAAATAAGTGTGACAAATGTCAATGGCATGCTAATTTGATTCATGCCCCAGCCAAAAATCTAAATTAATGTTGAAACCATGGCCATTTTCTATATGGGGAATTGACCTCATTAGGAAGATCAACCCCACTTCATTTGATAGCCATAAACATATCTTTACTACCACTGGGTATTTCACTAAGTGGGTTGAAGCTATACCCCTCACTTATGTGATTGGAAAGCAAATTTCCAAATTTATCTTCAAGCATCTCATTTGTCACTATGACATCCCCTCTAACATTATATCTGATAATAGAAGATCATTCAATCATAAGGATGTAGACTAGTTATATACCGAATATAGCATCACACAACATTTTTATATAACATATTACCATCAAGGTAATGCTAAGCTAAATCGTGAAAAAAACATTGTCATTATTCTCAAAAATATTGTCAATGATGTCAGTCATGATTGGCACCTACATATATTCCCTACCCTTTGGACATACCATACCAATCATCATACCCCCATAGGAGCCACTCCATACTCACTTGTTTATGGTACTAAATCCATCCTTCCCATTGAGGTCAAATTGCCTTCATTGCACATCCCTTTTAAGCATGTCTTGGATGATCATGACTATCAAGTAGTTTGTCTGCAAGAGTTAGACCTACATGATGATAAATACATAGCTGCACTCAAAAATATTTAATCATATTAGAATTGACTCAAAGGCCACTATAATCGACATGTTAAGTATAAAACATTTGAACTTGGTGATCTTGTTCTTAAATAAAGCCAAATGAATACCATGGTTGAGAAGAAACATAAAGAAAATTTCAAACCAAACTCGATAGGGCCTTTCATCACTACTACATATTATGGATCAGGAGAATAGAAGCTTGTCACACCATATGGAGGCGAACTTCCTAATCCAATGAATATTATTCATCTAAAATGGTACTTTGCTTGAGCACTAAGGCATATTATTTGTAAGGACCATTTTAGTTATGCCATTTTATCACTATTTTGATTTATAAAAATATCATCCTTATCTATCCTCTTAGCCATATCTGCTTTTTACTTCTAACCTATTAGCCTAGTGTGTTCTAAAGCCTAACTCATTTAACCTTGGTTTTTGCCATTCATTACGCATTTACAACATCAATGTACCTGATTAGTTTCATCAGTTGTTCACATACATCAAATAGAGATTAGATTTTGGAGTAGTGTGATAGAAGTTTTGATAGTTTCATCTTTTGTTTCTTGTTCCATTCTTATCACTGGTCTTGTTACTAATTATAACTACCTTTGGGAAAATTAGTACCATTGATCCATGCCATTGTGTCCTAGTTATAATTTCCTATGGACAAAATAGGGGTAACATTTGTTTATTAAGCCTTGACATACCAACTTACCACTTCATATGTCATACTTTGCCTTTTTACCAATTGTGCCTATTTTGTTTGAATTGACTGCAACACTAGTTGAATTCATCTATTGTAGTGTAGACCTATAGTGATTTGAGGTCATACTCTAGGACTATGTAGGTAGCATTAGATACTTGTTGAGGTTAGCTCAGTCACCCTAAACCATGTTCTCACCATTTTGTGAGCAACCTTAGTTTAAATGCTCCCACCATTTTGTGAGCACCCTAAGCCATGCTCTCACCATTTTGTGAGAAACCTTATTTTAAACATGTTGATGCAGTGGATTGCACCCAGATTAGGAGGTCGAGCTCTTACCTTTCCACACATAACAATGGAAGCTCCCCTATCACCTGTGGGACTGGTGAAGCTTAAAGGGAGAGTCTCTAGGTAAGGGATAGCTCCCTTTGATGCATTTGAGTTGTTTTAATAAGTGATAATACAGGTATACAGGTATATAATGAGGGGGGGGTGAAAAGGGAGAAGGATTATAGGAAAACAAATCTACTCTAAAAGGGGTGGTGAACCAAAAATGATTTGACCTTCCCACACTCACACTTGAAATCAAACAAACACATATGTACACTTCAAAATGGTAGGAGGACCAAGCTATAGGGAAGCTTAACAAGGAGGCTTTAATGGAACATATAGAAAATAGAGACTCACCAAAGGTGTTGTAGAAAGGCACACTTTATAGTAGTTCTTCTATCTCTGCACTTTAAATACAGCTCTCCTTGTCACCTACAAAAATGGCACCTTATAAACACCAGGTATGTTGGTGTTGAACTTGTGGAAGCATCAAGAAGCAATGACTAAACACAAACTAACACTCAGACATACATAGAGATATCTAACCAAGATAGAGGTAAAAATTTTGTTTATTGATTTCAGGTGAAAATTTGCCAAGGCTACGCCTTACAAAATGTGGAAGATCCTTTCTCAAAATGACAAGTCTCTAATATATAGAAGAAGAAAAGAGGCCTTTTAGCACCCTTTTTACAAGTGACCCATGTGCCTTCTAAGCATTAGGATGAGGAAGCCATCTAAATATAATGTTGTGTCAGCTCCCGTCAGGATTTGAATTTATGAGCCACACCATTTGCCTGCTCTTCAATGCATATTAAAGAAAACTAGTCATGTTAATCACTATTTGTGCCTCTTTGATGATTGCATGGTAGGCACTGTGTCAACCACTAAAATAACTTCTTGAATTAACACTTTCCTACATCACTTGGATCACTTCCTCTTCTTTTGTGCTTGGCTATTTTGCCTCCTCTAGCTCTTTGGGCTCTTTGTCCTTTTCCTACTTCATCTTCTTCTACTCCTTTAGCCCTTAAGGGTGATCTTTTAGCAAGTCACTACATTCTTTGGGCTCATTCCATAGCTAGTGCACAAGCATTTTTAAAAGAACCAATGGCTACTTCATAGCTTTAACTTTGACATCCTCGAGCTCGTCACCCTTGGACTCTCCTTTAGCTTCTTGCTTTGCCCTTTTCACTAAGAGCACATCCACCTTTGACATGTGTTGTAGTCTACTACTCGAGCACTTAGAAAACACTTTGAAACATGAACATTGACACGTGGCAACTTCCACTGAGCTGATAATGTGATGTGGCAGCATCCGCTTACTTTAGAGGGTCTTTTGAGATCCAAGTGGAAGTTGACACTTGGCTGCTTCCGCCTACTCTTTCTTCTTAACCTAGAGGCTTTGGAAGTATTTTTTGAAATTTCTATGGAAGGTGATATGTGGCCACTTTTATAGAGCATTTAACTATCTTAGAAAAAGTTTTAGGCCCTTTTTTGGTGTTCACAAATGCTAACACTTGGCATTCTATGCATAGCTCTTAACAACTCATTCAGAACCACCACAATCTTCTTTGAAGCCAATAGGAGAAACCCATAAATGTTGACACTTGTCAGCTTCTACCGAGCCCTATAGGGGACATGTGGCATGTTTTGTTGCTCCTAGAAGGCATGTCAAAGTCTTTTGTGGTTGCCACTTGGTGCCTTCTGTGCTTTGGCTTTCATGGTGTAAAATTTGACATTCAAGTGCCTATCGTCACTTGAAAACCCAATGGCTACCTTTGAAATGCTTCCTTGCCCTCTGCAAGGGCCTATGAACCTAGCACTGCCCTTTGGCTTTGGGACACACCCTTGAACCAAGCCATTGAACCAACAATTGGTTTAACGATTCAATGGTTCAAGACTGCGTGCCAAGCCACTTTGAACTAAACTAATGATCTATTTATTTGAACCATTATATTAAACTATTTGCTTGAACTAGTTCCATGATTTAATGCTACACACTGAGCCCATTGAACCAAACCTTTAAACTTTTCTCACTCACCTTAGCCGTTAAACCTATTCAATAAACTGGAGTGATTAAACCAAATGCATTTGAACCAAGTGATTGAACTGGAGTGATTGAACCAAACACATTGAACTAAGTGATTGAAATGGAGTGATTGAACCAAATGCACTGATCCAAGTGATTAAACTAGAGTGATTGAACCAAATGTGTTAAACCAAGTGATTAAACCGATTCAATGGTTCAATGCTGCACATCGATAAACTTGCCGAAGTGTTGAGCTAAGGTCATTGAACTCTTTATTGAACCAAAGTGATGAACTTGAAGATTGAACCAAGGCTTAAAATAAGGCTGATTGAACTATCAATTGAACCATTTACTTTAAATTGAAGTGATTGTCCAATGGTTTGAAGATGCTGACCTTCCTCCTATGATTTTCTTCAGACAAGATCTCGAAGAAGCTTTGTAAAATCCAATACTCTCTAAAACTGATTTTTTATCTACCAAGGATTACACCTACTAAGTCTGTAGATAAACCTAAACCTATGCAAAATAAAAAATGAATTGACCTAGAATAACAGGGGAAGAAGGGGATCAATTTTTGGCCTATTGGGCAAAAAATGGTCAACAAATTGGTGACTCTCAGGGGAAGCATGCCTGCTATGCTTAGATGTTAGTTGCCTTAAAAATCCATTGGGCATGGGGTCAGATTATAACTTAAATATCAGTGATAGCTCTGATAAATGTAGAACCAACCACATAGATTCACCTCAAAAGGGAAAGAAAAACATACACAAAGCTAAGAAAACTATCAGCATGTGCAGAAAGCACTTAGGGAAAGCAAGAGAAAAGACAAGGGAAAATATATACATGATGGAGAAGGGGCTTAGTTGTAATGCTTAAGATGTATCCCATTAACTAGCATGTAGAGTTCTTCACCATTTAATCTAGAGAGTTGGAATTCATTTTGCTGTTTACAATGAGTGATTACATATGGGCCGCTCCATAGGGCATCAAACATTGCATGCTTTCCAAGCTTATCTCGGTCTTCATCCCATTTCAAGATAATGTATCCTTCAGAGAAACCTTTTGATGAAGATTTCTTGTCAAAGTGTCTCTTCACTTACTGTTGGTAGCTAGCCATGGAAGCCATAGCTTTGTCCCTTGCCTCTTAGAGTTCCATCAGCTCACATAATCTAATCTCCATGCTAGTTCCTTCTTCTAATTATAGATGGCGAGTGAGATCCAAGGCTGGTAACTCAAGTGAAATGGGGAGCCTAGCTTCCCTTCCATAGATGAGTGTATATGGTGAGTTGCCAATTGCCCTCTTTGGGGTGACCCTATCTGCCCACAAGGCTATTTTTAACTTGGCATGCCAAGTCCTCTAAATTTCTTCCATAGTCCTCTTGATGATCCTGATCAAGTTCTTGTTGGTGGACTCAGCCAACCCATTCCCCTATGGGTAATAATTAGATGAAGTGCTGAGATATATGCCATATTTCAATGCCCATTCACTTGTTTTGGTTCCTAGAAAAGCCAATGCATTATCTAAGATTATGGTTTCTGGAACCCCAAACCTTGCCACCAGGTCCTCATAAAAATCTAGGACCACACTTTCATTGGCCTCCTTCAGATCAATAGCCTCTACCCATCTTGTGAAATAGTCCATGGCAGTCAGGACCCACTTGTGTCTAGTACTGGAGGGAGGATTGATCACCCTTATGAATTCCAAGCCCCACTGCATGAATGGTTGTTTGACCTATATAGGCTGTAAAGGCATGGTATCCAAATGTTGCTTTCCATCAAAAAGTGCACACTTCTGGCACTTTCTTACCCAAGCATGGGTGTCCCTAAAAAGAGTAGGCTAGAAATAGCTAGCTCTCATTATTCTTGTTGTAGTAGCTCTAGGAGCAAAATGACCAACTACTAGCCCATCATAGAACTCAAACAACACCTTGTCAGCCTAATTTGTGTTTATGCATCTTAGAAGGACCCCTAAGAGATCCTTCCTAAACAATACTCCATCAACTAGGACATAAGGGAGATATTGGAGCCTAAAGAACCTTCTTTTGGTCCTATCAAGATCTTGAGGGCACTCACCAGTGAAAATAAAATGCCTCAGGTCTGATGACCAATCCTTCATGACAACTAGTTCTTCTACTATAGCCAAATCATGAATTAGTAAGCTATCTTCCCTTTTCTGATTGAAGTCTACAACAAGGTGTTCACACAGGCCTCTTCCCCTCATTAGCTTGGTGATTTTGATGTCTACGTCATAATCCATTACCTTGGTGATCTACCTTGCTCTCTTTTCATTTAGGTCTTGATTGGTTAAGAAATCCTTGATGCTAGGATGTGGAACCATGAGGTGAATCATATTGTTGGATAGCATATGCCTAAATTTCTTTAGGCTCTGTACTACTGCCAAGATTTGCTTCTCTACATATGTGTATCTAACTTCAAAATCCTCTAACCCCTGGCTAAAAAATGTAAGTGGTTATTCAAGGTCATCACCATTTGCTTGGGTAAGCATGGCAAAGATTACCTCTTCATTGCTAAAAGTGTAGAGGTTGAAATCTTTATTGAAGTCAGGGCTGATCAAAGTAGGAGCCTGGGTTATGGCTTGCTTGATGGCTTTAAAGCTATCCTTCCTTTGTGTTTTCCACTTGAACTCCTCACCCTTCCTCAACATAGAGGTTAGTGGCTTGACTATCTCTATGAAATTCAAGATGAATCTCTGAATGAAATTTATCCTGCTGAAGAAGCTCCGCAAGCCTTTCTTGTGCTTAGGCAGGGACATCTCTAGGATAGAATGAACTCTCTCAGGGTCAATGGATAAGCCCTCCTTGGACACAATGTGGCCAAGGAGTTTCCCCTCGTGAACAACAAACACGCATTTCTTTGGGTTGAGAGAGATGTCAAACTCTCTACACCTCTCAAAGATTTTCCTGAGGTGTTTCATGTGTTGGCTCACTTCCTTGGAGAATACCATCACATCATCGAGATATACTAGCACATTATTGTTTATCAAGCCTTGAAAAGCCATGTCCATGGCTCACTGAAAGGTAACACTATCATTAGATAGCCTGAATGGCATCTTCTTGTAGGCAAACATTACCAATTTAGTAGTGAAGGCTATTTTGTGCTGGTCACAGCCTTGCACTAGAATCTAATTATATCTTGAATATCCATCTAGGAGGGAGAAATGCTCACTGCCTATTACCTTCTGAAGGATCTGCTCCATGCTCGAGAGAGGATAATGTTCTTTCAAAGAGACTTTATTAAGGTCTCTAAAATCAACACATAGCCTAATCTCCCCATTCTTCTTTTAGACAGGAACAAGATTGGCTAGCCAAGAAGAATGTTTGATTGGAAATATAATCCCAGACTCAATCAATTTGGTCAATTCCTTCTACATGAGAGGATCAATCGTTACATTGACAAGTTTTTACTTTTACATGATTGGCCTGGTGCCTTATTCTAATTTGATGGTGTGTTAGGTGAGTCTTGGGTTAAAACCCTTCAAATCACTATAATCCCAACTGAAAACATCAGCAAACTCCTGACACAACAAAATGAAAGTCTGCCTTTCTTGAATCATGTAGACTTTTCCAAGTGCAAGTAGCTTATCCTTGAAGATCTCAACCTTCTCATAATTCTCCTCGTTAGTTGTGATGCATGCTTTGTCACTTCTCAATTGGTCATCTCCATTGAAGATACTCTCTAGAGTGATCAAACCTTTAGGGAGCTTATTGTTCTTCAATTGAACAATCTGGTTGCCATATTGCTATTGTAACTTTGCCTAGTTCATTATAGTGAACTCAACTTCTTATTTTAGGAAGAATGCTATTTTATGGTCATTGTTGAAGACCTACCAATTTGTAATGTTGTTAGGGATAGAGGGATGAACTACCACCTTCAAGTAGCATGAGCTGCAGTCTCAACTTATCTCCCTGGAAACATCAAACTGAGCACCAATTCCTGCTAGCCTGTCTACTTGTTTGTTCTACTCTCTAAGAATTGAGGTGATATTAAAAGCAAGGAAATATTCCACCAAGTCCTAGAACCTATGCTTGTAGGACTTTAGTAAAGAATTTTTTGTCAGATTCTAGCCTCTCCCCTGATTTACAATCAGCTCGCTGTCACCCAAAACTTGTAACTCCTTGATTCCTCTTTTCCTTGCCCATTCTAGACAATGGATAAGGGACTCATATTATGAAACATTTATTATGCAAGAAAATTGGAATTAGAAAGCTGAAAATTATCTCTCCTTTGAAGGGGAGACTAACATCGCTCCACCACCAGCTCCTAACCTACTTCTAGAACCATCAAAGTACAACTGCCATAAACCTAGGTCCTCTTGGCTTGCCTTCATTATATTTGGTATGAAGGTAGCCTCTTCATGTATGTAGTAGACTCTAAGGCCTACCTCCTCTATGAAATTGTAAGGGTCATGCTCGAAGTTATCACTTCCCCATTCATCCAAGAGTAGGTCTGCAACTCCTTCAAGAGTAGAGGATGGAGATTGGTCTATTTGGGACTCTTCTTGGTCGATAATGGTGTAGCTGATGTTCACTACCTTGAGTGAATATGGTTCTAGATGGTTCTTGTGGAGTGGCTTGGATTGAATCTTTACCTTGGTCCCATACTTGGTTCTAAAAACTAGATAGGACTAATTCATTGTTAGATAGCCACCTATCTTGGATGTGAAGTCCCTGGATAAGCAAATGGAGAAATAAGGAGGAACATCTGCCACTACTATATCATGGGGAAATAAGAAAGTCAGGAAAGCATGTAATGTCAAGATCAAACCCTTCATTATCCCAACTATCTTTGCAAGTGTCCCATCCAGCTATAGGACTCCCTTATTCATCTCTTCATATTTTAGTCCTAGCTTGTCAGTTATGCACTTGGGCATTATTGAGGTACTAGCCCCACTGTCAATGATGTAGTTGTGCACCAATAAATCTCCTATAACCAAGGACACATAGAAAGGGGGAATTTTCTCTTCTTTCTTGACCTAGCCTAAGGTGGAAGGTTTTCCATTCATCATCAAGACATTATCAGTCTTTACTGGGATAGCTCATTGATCTAGCTCATGCAATTCCCTTTGTAGCATGTCCTTTTGTCCTGGTAGAGACAATGAATCCCATAAGAATATGTTCATATGCAGCTTCTTCATTTGGTCCACCACATTAACTTGAAGACTACCTCCATTCAAACTTTCTTTGGGGATAATTCCAACCTGAGGTGTAGGCTGAGGGGCTGAAGGCACAAATGGTGGTCTGAAGTTTGAGACCCTCTGATTTTCCTATGATGAGGAAGGCATTGCTGATGTTTGGGTAGTATCTTGGGATTTTCCCATTTCTCTCCTCTTAAATATTGTGTTGGATGTAACACAGTCATCTTGATTGTCTACAGCACCCCCATAATTGATTGCATAGAACTCACCTTTTAGGTGGTTCATAAGAGTAGAGTCAAGCTAACTCTGGATATTACTTGTGCTAGGTTGCATTGGAACCTTGAAGACCTGGGAATGAGTGGCTACCTAATTGTCTTCCACATTTGGGTAATGACCCATCATCTCATTTGTATAAATAGCTTGCTCCTGACCATATCCCATGGTTAAACAACTTGGTTGTTCTTGTGCCAAATTATTTTGAACGGGCACCATGACCTTAGATGATGAAGGGGGGTTTGGGTTGTAGCCTTAGAAAGGTTTGGTCTGAGTAATCTGACCCTATCCTTGATTGTAATTTTGGAAAGGGGGTCTTAGAGCATGACCATACTACTGGTATACTTGGTTTGGTCTGTTGTTTTGAGCTTGTTGCCTTTTAAGAGCTAAAAGTTCATTTGACATATTCTACAATAGACTCTTAACTTCATGAAACTCATTGGATGGAGCAATAGCTAGTTTCTCTATGCTAGGTAGAGAAGCTAATGTGGGAGCAATAACCTAAATTAGAGGTAGCATTTCTAGGAAAAGTGGCATATGGGGTCTAGGTGCTATTTTCCCAACTTGTACTAAGCAATTTTCAATTGCTATGGCTATGTCATAGGCAGCAAGCAGTAAATGCCCTCCCATGGATTGTATCATAACAACAATATCACTATTTAATGCTTTGAAATAATATAGGGAAGCATAGCTAGTAGTTAGTCTTACCAGAATGGGGATTCTATCCCAAGTCTTCTGAAACTGCATGTTGAAATCCTACATATATTTGAGTGGGGCTCTTTTCATGGTAGTCAGCTGCTCAGCAAGTGAGAGGTGGTCACTCTTTTCTCCAAAATGGTCTATCAAGCGAGTACCCAATTCATTCCAAGAATGGATTGAATTTATAGCCAAAGTCCCATACCAGTCAAGAGCTTTGCCCTTGAGAGACAATGCCAATAATCCAATTGCGATATTTTCCTCTATGACATTGTGAATATTGTAGAGGTTAGCAATATTTTTGATGTGCTCAAAAACTGTAATGGGCTCCTCTCCATCGAAAGAAGGCACATTTTTTAGGGATGCCCCCAAAATTAGGTCATAACATGGGAGATTCAAGGGGCTTTGACCATGAAAAGCTACAAAGGGTAATGCCATAGCTGGGATGGGATGTAACTACGGCCTCACTGCGTATGCATTCCTTACAATAGGTCTGAGAGGGTGGTTTGCTGAATAAGGATGGGTCTTCTCAAATCTTAGTCTTTTAAATAAGTTTAAAGGTAATTCAACAAATTCAAAAGGGATGCCCTTAGAAGTAGACCATGTGGTGACTTTAGGCATAAGAAGTCAGACTGGTCTTTGATTAGGTAAAGAAGTTCTTACCAGTGGAGTTGCTAGATGCTGTAAATAATTGATTTGCTATAATAAGATCAGCATCAATCTTGAAACCTTACTAAGTTGTAAAATTGGGTCCCATCAGGCATGCCAAAAATTATTGATGTAGTGGATTGCACCCAAGGCAAGAGGCCGAGCTCTTGCCTTTCCACACGCAATAATGGAAACTCCCCTCTCACCTGTGGGACTGAAAAAGCTGGAAGGGAGAGTCTCTAGGTAAGGGATAGCTCCCTTTGATGCATCTGAGTTGTTTTAGTAAGTGATAATATAGGTATATAGGTATATAATTAGGGGGATGAAAAGGGAGAAGGATTATAGGAAAATAAATCTTCTCTAAAAGGGGTGATGCACCTAAAATGACTCGACCTTCCCACACTCACACTTGAAATCAGATAAACACATATGTACACTTCAAAATGGTAGGAGGACCAGGCTGCAGGGAAGCTTAACAAGGAGGCTTTAATGAAACATATAGAAAATAGAGACTCACCAAAGGTGTTGTAGAAAGGCACACTGTATAGTAGTTCTTTTGTCTCTACACTTCAAATGTAGCTCTCCTTGTCACTTGCAAAAATAGCACCTTATAGACACTAGGTATTTTGGTGTTGAACCTGTGGAAGCATCAAGAACCAATGACTAAACACAAACTAACACTCAGACATACATAGAGATATCTAATTAGGATAGAGGTAAAAATGCGTTTATTGATTTCAGGTGAAAATTTGCCAGGGCTACGCCTTACAAAATGTGGAAGATCCTTTCTCAAAATGACAAGTCTCTAATATATAGAGGAAGAAAAGAGGCCTTTTGGTGCCCTTTTTACAAGTGACCCATGTGCCTTTTGAGCATTAGGATGAGGAAGCCATCTAAATATAATGTTGTGTCAGCTCCCGCCAAGATTTGAATTTATGAGCTGCACTGTTTGCCTACTCTTCAATGCATATTGAAGAAAACCTATCACGTCAATCACTATTTGTGCCTCTTTGATGATCACATAGTAGGCACTGTGTCAACCACTAAAATAACTTCTTAAATTAACACTTTCTTACGTCACTTGGATTACTTCACCTGCTTCTGTGCTTGGCCATTTTGCCTCCTCTGGCTCTTTGGGCTCTTTGTCCTTTTCCTACTTCATCTTCTTCTGCTCCTTCAGCCCTTAGGGGAAATCTTTTGGTGGGTCACTACATTATTTGGGCTCATTCCATAGCTGGTATGTAAGCATTTTTAAAAGAACCAATGGGTACTTCATATCTTTAACTTTGACATCCTTGGGCCCATCACCTTTAAACTCTCCTTCAACTTCCTACTTTGCCCTTTTCACTGAGAGTGCATCCACCTTTGACACGTGTCATAGTCCACTACTCAGGCACTTAGAAGACATTTTGAAATGTGGATGTTGACACATGGTGGATTCTGCTAAGATTACAATGGGACATGGTAGCATCTGCTTACCTTAGAGCGTCTTTTGAGATCTAGGTAGAAGTTGACACGTGGTCTCTTTCACCTACTCTTTTTGCTTAACCTAGAGGCTTTAGAAGTATTTTTTGAGATTTCTATGAAAGGTGATATGTGGATGCTTCTACAGAGCCTTTAGCTACCTTAGAAAAAATTTCAAGCCCTTTTCTAGTATTCATAGACGTTGACACTTGGCATGCTCTGCATAGCTCTTAGCAACTCATTCAAACCCAACATAGTCTTCTTTAAAGCCAACATGAGAAACCCATAGATGTTGACACTTGTTGGATTTTTCCAAGCCTTACAGGGGACATGTGGCATGTTTCTCTGCTCCTACAAAGCATGTCAAAGTCTTCTAAAGTTGCCACTTGGTGCCTTCTGTGCTTTGGCTTTCATGGTGTAAAATTTGACGTTCATGCACCTGTCATTGCTTGAAAACCCAATGGCTGCCTTTGAAATACTTCCTTGCCCTCTGCAAGGGCCTATGAACCCAACACTGCCCTTTGGCTTTGGGACACACCCTTGAACCAAGCCATTCAACCAATAATTGGTTCAATAGTTTAATGGTTCAAGATTACACCCGAGCTGCTTTGAACTAAAATGATGATCTGTCAATTTGAACCATTCCATTGAACCATTCACTTGAACTAGTTCAATGGTTCAGTGCTACATTCCAAGCCCATTAAACCAAGCCTTTAAACTTTTCCCACTTGCCTCAGCCATTGAACCTATGCATTGAATTGGAGGCATTGAATTGGAGTGATTGAACCAAACATGTAAAACCAAGTGATTGAACCAAATGCATTGAACCAAGTGATTGAACCAGAGTGATTGAACCAAATGCATTGAACTGAGTGATTGAACTAGAGTGATTGAACCAAATGCATTGAACCGGTTCAATGGTTCAATGCTGCACGCTGATAAACTTGCCAAAGTGTTGAGCTAAGGTCATTGAACTCTTTGTTAAACCAAAGTGATGAACTTGAAGATTGAACCAAGGCTTGAACCAAGGCCGATCAAATTGCTAATTGAACCATTTTCTTTAAACTAAAGTGATGGTCTAATGGTTCAAAGATGCCAACCTTCCTCCTGTGATTTTATTTAGACAAGAGCCTGAAGAGGCTTTGTAAAACCCAATACTCTCTGAAACTAATTTTTTATCTACCAAGGATTACACCTACTGAGTTTGTAGATAAACTTAGACCTATGAAAAATAAAAAATGAATTGACCTAGAACATCAGGGGAAGAAGGGGACCAATTTTTAGCCTGTTGGGCAAAAAATGGTCAACAAAACACTCTCACCATTTTGTGATCTTGAATCATTTGGTGTATCATCATTATTGATCAAGTTTATATACTTCAAAAAATTCCAAAAACATTAAAAATCATTAAAAAGGAACAAAAACATTGACCAATTCTTTGCCTTAAGGATTCTGGGAACCCTTACTAAGTTATAAGCAAATTACTTATCAATTAGTTTCCCCATAATTTTTGGCCTTTTCTCTCATGCACTTGCCATTTTTCAAGACCACTCTTATTCTATAACATCGAGTCTATTTATTTTCCTCCATTATCACATTCTTTCCATTCCTTAGGAGAACTACATTTGTCCTAAAGTTTTTTATAGATATTACATCCATGGAACTATGTAGACAATGTCCACTTGCCTAGTGCATATGGATATAACACCCGCTTACTTTTCTTTTATTCTCCCATATTATTCATTTTTTCAATTTTCACCTTTTTTCTAGGGGAAATGTTTATATGGTTTCTATTACATTGTTTGTTTGTTTCTACTTATTTTGTTTGTTTGTTTGCCTATTTTTTTACTTTTAGCACTGTGACCTTGATTCATTTTATGTGTGTTCATTAGGTGATTCCTTACCCAAACTTACACTTAAATCCATCCATATTCATATTTTTACATTGTCTTCATGGTTTATATCATTGGTGCATTATTTTCTATTGAGTATTGGATTATAGGAGTTATTCCTCATGCATATTTCAGCCAAGTTCTCATGATGTTATACCATGATGCCTACCGACACGTGATACAACAAACATAAGCTTCAAGAATTCTATTTGTCAATGGTGACATCTCTTTGGCATTGACATCTTGATTCCATCCTAATCATATCTCAAACATAGTAATTAAACATGAAAGAATTTCAACCTTTATTAGCTGAGATGAGCATCTCTATACTAGTAGGTTGTTCCAATTCATCATTACCCTTTGTGTTAAGTTATCATCATCCTCAACCATGTTTATCATGTTTTCCATACTCAGGGTCCAATGATTATTACCACCTATGGGAAAATCATTGGATACCATCTCATCTACATTTCTCAATGATTATAATTGCCTTTGGGAAAATCATTGTGTTGTCACCACCTTATAAAGGGGCATATTATTATCTTTTTTATCTATCCTAATAAGTTAGCTCCATCTTCTTAATGATTATAATCACCTTTAGGCAAATCATTTTGTTATCATACCATTTTACCACTATCGGGGTATAATGCTTATAACCACCTTTGGGCAAACCATTATACACCATCCCACTTGCATTCTCAATGAATTTGACTAATTTTCAAATATCATTATGTTCTCACCCCATCATATCTCCTTTCTTTGGTGACCTCATTTTTCTTCTTTCTTTTTGATGAACTATTTGTCAACCTGCTTATGCCAATTATTCCTTTGAGGGGGCATCATATAGTTAATTTATCATCATTACAGTTGTAGGCATATATGACCTTTTCATTATTTGAGAGTATGTTACTACTCTTATATCTTTCAATGCCTTCCCAAATAGGGGAAAACTATAGACACCTAAATTTGGCCACCAATAACCTCTAACTAGGCTTTTGACCAATTTCCACCCAAAATGCAAAATTTGGCCTAAAAACACTAAAACATGATAAATGATGTGAAAATGACATATTAAAGTGACAATTTTGGCTAGGGTATCCCTAAATGGGATAATTTAATTTATGGGCTAGCTAACATTGATCAGATCATTTTGAGTCAAAATGCCAATTTTGCACCTAGGTGCTCTAGATTGATCTTTCCTATCAAATATCTTACACAAGACATATGCCTTCATTATTTTTTGTTGGTAACATCCTAAATGATAATATGAATCTAACACATCTAACATTTACTTTCAATTCCAATCTAGCTAAATTTTGGACCAATAATAAGGCATTCTGATCAATTTGAGCAATTTATGCACAAAGTGCTTAAACATGATTATGAGTTAATTAACCCAAATTAAGGCCTAATTAAGAATTCCATGGAAAATTTTTGAATACTTATTTTTAGAAATGGATATTAAATCTTTGCATCATTAGGTGACCTCATTTATTGAGAAGACATCCCTAAGACATAAATGTTATTAATATCAAGATGCATGCCCTTCATGCCTCATTAATACCTTCCATGATGCCCTCCATGCCTCTTAATTTTCCCTTATTATAATGTAATGATGAGTATAACTATTAAATTAATTTTAAAAATTTAATTAATCCTCAACCACACATTTCAATCTTAGAATGGATGGTTCATGTTGATTCTAGACATTCTCGAAAATCTATAAATAGAGAGGCCATGAACATCATTTCTAAGTCTTGATAATGCAATGTTATAATTCACAAATGATTATAAAATCCATTTCAATTAGTGTTACCATGCTAAATTGATTCCAAGCTAAGCCTAGCCACAAGCTAAATGTGCCAAGGAGAGATGGAGATAGCTAAGCTTCCATTGCTAAGGACTTCATGAGCACAAGCTGAGCAAACCACTACAACAAGCACTTTGGAGCTTCCAAAGGAGGTAAAATAAGGTTTCTTTTGCATTTTAGTTGTGTGTTTTATTCATGTTTGTTAACTAAGTTCTCCCTAGTGTCTAGGCCTAGAGATGTTATGCTAGTTAGTGTGTTTCTTTCATTTTGTTTTCATTTTGAAACTAACACCATAATAACCATCCTCTCTTGAGTCAAATTCCTAACCATATTAAAATATTGACAAGGTGATGTGTGAAAATAATACTTATCCAAAAATATGATTAAATTATGGATGACCACTTAAATCAGTTTTTAAGACTAAACATGGTATCCAAAGAAGGGACAATATGAGATGGATGGATATGGATATGACTAGGGGATTAGACATAAGATAAGACATCATGGACTATTTTTTTTTCTTTTAAATTTTTATGAGTTTTAGGGGTTTTTGACATAGTAAAGATGATATATGGGCAAGTTTTGAATAATAAATTCCCAAAATAAAAGGGGTTTGGACTATTCCATGAGAAATTAGAATGATAGTAACCCCATTGTTATGTTGACATTTGCTAGTGATAGTGAGAGTGGATCATTGTATGGATGGTAAAGATTCAGAATGATGTGGCTAGGGATAAGAGGAGACATATATGTCAATGTAATCTTATCTAAAATAGTGGATAGAGATTGATGGGGTGATAAAGGAACTTGGGGATATGGATAATGTCTCTAAGGATAGGTGGATGATTTGTGAATGTCCCTCCAATAACTATCCAAAAGGTAGCCCTTACTACTTTTGTGATGAAGATGTTGGTTCCTTGCTATATATTACCACTTATTGATACCAAGTCCAAGATATCCTTATCATGGCAATGAGAACCAATTTTCACCATGGTACTTGTCTAAGATACCATTGAGCTAGTTTTCACCATTGAACAGTTTTATTTTATATATATATAGATAGATGAGATGGATGGGTCTTATAGATGGAGGATACAAGGACTAGGTGTAGAACCAATTGAGATGCATGATGTTCATAAGATCATCCAATTATTTTCCCTCAAGTGTGGCCAATTTGTAAACTCCTGAGCTAAATTTGGCAATAATGATGTATGGGCCCAACCAATTAGCTTCAAAATTTCCCTTCTTATCTCTTTCTACATTAGTGTTCTTCTGATCTTCCTTAAGGACCAAGTCACCTATTTAAAACCCCCAAGCCTAAATATTATTTTGGTATTAATTCTTGAGCTTATTTTGATATGCCCTTAGGTGATTCAGGGTCTGCTATCATTTTTCATCGAGGAGTTCCAGCTCTTGTAGGCACTCTTATTGGTGATTATGGTAAGTAATTATGCCTTATAATGAGATATGAAAAGAAGGGAGCTCTATGTACATAGTTAATATTTCTTCATCTCTTTATACCAAGGCATAAGGGGTGGCCCCTGTGGGTATACAAACATTAGTACAATAGGCCCATAATGTTGGATATAATTAAATATGACAATCATGCCCAACTTGATTGACTATCTTCTTCAAGATTATGATTAGGTTCTTATTGGTTGATTCCACTTGTCCATTGCATTACGAATAATATGGGGAAGAGAAATACTATGTGATGTGATAATTTTGACAAAGGGCCTCAACATCGTAATTCTTGAAAGACTTATCATTGTCTAAAATAATATTGGTAGGGATGCCAAAGTGATAGATGATTTGATTGAGGATGAATTTAGATATCTAGAGGCTAGTTGTGTAAGTCAATGGCATTTACTCTACCCATTTTATGAAATATTCTATATCTATGATAATAAATTTATGCCCATCCAAGGAAGTAGGATTAATCTTGTTGATTAGATCAAGTACCCATATAGAAAAAGTCCATGGGCTGATGATAGGACGCAATTTTTATACTGGTGCATGGATAAGGTTTCCATGCTCTTGAAAAGCTTCACATTTCTACACATATTGACAAGCATTATGTTGCATGGTTGACCAATAATATCCAATTTTGAGGAGCTTCTTGGATAAGGCCATCTCACTGATGTACCCTCTATAAATGCTAGTATAGACTTCCTCAACCACTTGAGTTGCCTCATCTAAGGTCAGAGACCTTAACAGGGTTTTGTCATAACCCTTCAACAGAGCATGCTACCTAGGATGGTATAATGGGTGGCTTGATGGAGAAATGATTTTTTTTATTGCGAGTAATATTAGGAGGTAGGGTATTGTCATGGAGGTATTGGTAGATGGAGTGATACCAAGGGATACTAGGATTATTAATGACATAAATTTGTACATGAGTTAAAGAGTGATGAGATAGGGTGATCAATTATTCAATAAAAAAATTTCCCTCTACGAAATCTTCAAGAATATCAATGAGGGAGCCTAGAGTAGCCATAGAGTTAGTTGCCTTATTATTGGCTTGTGGCACTTATGTAAATGTGATATATTAAAAACTAGTTTTTAATTAGTCAACCAATTATTTATACAAGAGAAACTTCTCATCCTTTATTTGGAACTCTTCATTTTCCTATTTTATGATTAGTTGAGAATCCCAAAATACCTTAAAATGTTGGATGCCCCACTATATGGAAAGATGAAGTCTTATTATAAGGGCCTCATATTCTAAGATATTATTGGTATAGGGGAACATAAGATGAAATGCTTTAGGAATGAGATAACCTTGTAGGCTGACCAATAGGATTCTTGCCTCTAACCCATGAATGGTAAAGGATCCATCAAAATACAACTTCCAACTTCCCTCATATGAGGCACTCATAATGGATTCATCTAGAAAGGGAGAGGTAAGTGGCTCAACTTATCTTCATGAAGCTTCTACCAATTGATTTGCATAAACCTATCATTTGATTGCTTTCTGATGGACATATTCGATATCAAAATCACTAAGAAACATGATCCACTTGGCCACATGACCTATTAATGCCACTTTGGATAGGAATAATTTAAAGGATGATTTTTGAAATTAAGTGTACCTGATTATTAAGCATATAATGCTAGAGTTTTTGGGAGGTAAAGACCACAACTAAAGATGCCCATTCAACTAGTTTATAGTTTAACTCATATGCTATTAAGGTATGAATGAGATAATAAATGGCTTGTTCCTTTCCCTAATCATTATGCTGCATGAGTAATCATCCAATGGCATAGGGAGTGGAAGATTTATATAGCAATAATGGTTTTCTTGGAATTGGTGGAGATAACATAGGGGGATTTGCCAAGTATTGCTTAAGATTATTGAAAGCTTTATGATAACTTTCATCCCAATGAAAGGTTTCTTCTTTCTTAAGAAAGTAAGTGAATGGATAAAACTTATTGATGAGTTGTGAGATAAAATGCCTAATATCTTAGAGCTTACCTTCAAGACTACAAAGTTGTTTAAGTATCTAGGGAGGTAACATCTTAGTAATTGCTCAAACTTTTGCTGGATCTACCTCAATACCTCTCCTACAGACAATGAACCTTAGAAAATTTCTTGATGTTACATCAAAGACACACTTTTTGGTGTTCAAAAAAACTTTGTATTCTCATAGTCTTTCAAATATCTTATGGAAGACTGCAAGATGCTTAGATCATGAGTGAGGCTTTCCTACGATATCATCAACATAATATTCCACAATATCATGCATCATGTCATGGAAGATAACAATCATCACACATTGATATGCTACCCCTGCATTCTTTAGGATAAAAGGCATGACTGATAGAAAAACATGCCCTATAGGGTGATAAATGTTATTTTGAGCTAGTCTTCTGGAGTGATTTTGATTTGGTTGTATCTTGAAAATCCATCCATGAGAGATAGCATCTCATAAGCAATAGTTGAATATATAATCGAATCAATATTAGGAAGTGGAAAATCATCTTTGGGGAATGCCTTATTGATGTCACTAAAATTGGTACATATATAAGTCTTACTATGTGGTTTTGAGACAAGGACTATATTAGATATCCAATCAGAATAGTCAATATGATGAATGAACCCTACATCCAAGAATTTTTGTAGTTCCTCCTTAATTAGCAATGCCACCTTTGGATGCATCTTTCTTAATTTTTGTTTAACTAGTTTAGCATTATGATAGACATGAATATGATGGAATAATAGTGAAGATCCAACCTGGGCATATCTTCATAACTCTAGGTGAAGATATCAATAAATTCTCTAAGCAAGGTAGTGAGAATTTCACGCTCTAATTACATAAAAGATGCCCCCAATTTCATGATATTGATTTTTTCTTTAGTTCTAATATTTATTTTAATGACTTACTCATTGAGTGAGGGATATTGTTTTGATAGATATATGGGGTATTTGATTTATGGCATGTTGAAGGAAGTAATTCTTGGTAGCTTAGTATCAACATCTAGATAATCTTCTAACTAAATGTGATTATTTGGAATATCAACAGGTTCTATAGAAGATTCCACTTCTATTTTAGATGTTTCATCATCACTTTGGGCACTTAGTAACTCTTTTTCTCCAAAATATGCTAATTCAAATAGATTGATTGAGAATCCTTTCTTGTGGTCTCCAAATGGCATGAAAGTCCTTACCCCTAGGCACTCAAGAATAGCCTTATCATTTTGAAATGTGTCAAAGGTGGGATCTTGTTTGGCATCCCAATCTCTAAGGGAAGGATAATGGAGAGAGATGTCTATGGTGAAGATGGAGGTGTTAGAAAATAGGTTGGTGTAACCAACTCTTCGAATTGACTATAAACAAACCCCTTTTCAGTATCCTCATCAGGGAGAGTTTTCTCTTTGGTCAAGATAGAATCCACAATGATATTGAGAGGGTCATCACCATATGGTCTATACCCTAGACCATAATAAGACAAGTTATCTTGAATATCAATAGGCTCTATCTGACCTTTCTCTTGCTTGCCTAATCCTTTTCCTTTATAGTTCATGTATTCCATCTTGTGGTGGATAGTAGGATATTTTTATTAGGGTGAGATGAAGGTATCATCATCGGGTAAGAGACATGAATCATCACCACCTTCAATGTGTTCATCTCATAAAAATCTTACACTTTAAAAAATCATGGGCCGAAATTAATAATTGATGATCTAGACTTCCTTCATCTTGGGGGACTCATAGCTTTGGGAAGATAATGGGAGATGGCCAACACAAAGGGTTTTGTACTCATATTCACCACAAACCATAGATGTGATTTTTAACTTGGTAAGGTTTGGCACTAGGGTAGATGTGGTGGCTAATTGATCAGGAGAGACATATTTGGTAGTTATTGGATTAAGAATGGAATTCTTAGTGCTTTGCGATAATGATGGAGAAGGGATTTGATCCATTTGATAGCTATGATGGTCAATAATCCTTGGGATGGTGCCTTCCATCTATAAATGAGGGAATTTAAGGTACTGATGAAGAGTGGATGGGATGGTTTATATTTCATGAATATAAGGTATCCCAAGAATCATATTATATGGAAAGTACATGTTGACCACATGCACCAATGTTTGATGGACTATGAGCCCTAAACTGATGGGAAGATAAATAGACCCAATAAATATCCACTCATTGTCATTGTATTCTTTGATCATGATGAGATTGGGATGTAACAATGATTTAGAGGACCCTAAATTATTGAAGAAGTCCACATTACATAGGTTAAGTGCTGATCCTCTGTTTATAAGGACATGAGAGACATGGTGATGGGAAATGGAAACTTCAATGTATAGTGGGTAGTGATGATGAGGGCCAACTGGTGGTAGATATCAAGTGCTAAAGGTGAGTTGTGGAGAGGTAGATAAATGAGCCACTAGTGCTTGAAATTGATTGGTGTCAAAGTTACTAGGTACCTGTAGGTCATTAAGCACTTGATTTAATATTTCCTTGTTGAAAGTGGATGCTTTTAGAAGCTCTATAAGTTAAATATGGGAAGGGGTATTTTATAGCTACTAAATAATGTCATAAGACTTATCAAGCCTATTTGTGACTTTGTTATAGGTATTCCTCCTCGATATAGTGGAAGAAGTGGATGGTTATTGGGAAGGTACTACTAAGATGGTGATTTTGTTACACCTAGTAATAATGGTACAATGAGATGTGGCCAAGTTTATTTTTAAAATTGGAAAGGGAGGCTCCTTAAAGGTGGGGATGTGGTATAGCTTGATGGTATTAATATAATGATATGGCACATTATGATAGTTGGTACAATTAGAATAGGATGCCTGTCCTTGGTCTCTTGGTGGTCCATGATTTCTTTGCTCATGCTTAGGAAGAGGATCTTTATAAATTCCTAACTATCCATTTCTTGATTGGATGGAAGTAGGCTCCACTTACAACTTGATGTCACCTCTTTCAATTAATTATTGAATATAATGTTTGAATAGAATGTAATTCTTGGTATCATGGCCCTTTACCCTATGGAACTTACAATATTCATTATCATGATACAAATCCAATTTGGGTTGATGATCATCAATAGGTTAAATATTAGGTAAATTAATCATGTTGGCTACAATCAACTACTCTAATATAGTTGCTAAAGGGATACCCAAACTTATAAGAGGTTGCTTGCCTATACGGGGTCTTGGATTTCCCTTATGAATCTTAATAGAAGTGATGTATGGTTATGGTGGGGGCCCTTTTCTTTAGATATTTTGGACATGTTGTGCATGTGGTTTTGAATCTATCACTTGATCTCCAACAACATTCTTATTTTTTTTGAAGACCTTTGGATTATTTGAAAAGGAATTTCCTAAATTTGCAGTGTGCTCATTATGAGAGATCAACTTGATGGTTCCTTTTTCTATGAGGGATTTTTCAATTTGCATCCCCTTTTATATAATCTCATCAAAAGTTTTTACACACTATAATTTTAACTGATATTTCAATTTTATATTAATATTTTCCATAAATATTTTTACCATTTCCTTTTCAGGTATGGTGCATCTCAATCAACTTGCCAATCCACACCACCATTGCAAGAAATAAACAAGATTTTCACCAACTCTTTATTTTGTGTTATAGAGGTCAATAATAGACACATCATGCTCTATATTAAAGGAGAAATGCCTGAAAAATTATTTTGACAATTCTCCAAAGTTAGAAATTGACCCTTTAGGAAGGTGCATGAACCACTCTAATGATGGTCCTATTAAGCTTTTAGAAAAAACCTTAATAGGCAGGGGTCCTCCTGAGATACTTCGTGGAAAGTAATAGAAAATTATTGCATGTGGTCCCTTGGGTCTCCTTTTCCCCTATATTTTTCAAACTTTAAAATTTTAAAATGTGAAGGGAATACAATCTATAGAATGTTGATATCTAAACGTAATGAGTAAAAATCCTCATATTTGTATTTGAGGGCCTGTGATCTATGGTCTACCTATTGGAGGGTTTATTTCATCATATTTCATTCTTGGGCAAAGGTAGGATCCCCAAGAGGATTGACAGTTTGGTTTTGACTTGCTTGTGTGATATGAGTATGATGGCTATTATGAGTGGTATGATTGGTATGACTATTATTGTGGACATTATTGGGACTTTGTGTTGCCTTGAAAGTGTTAGTATTATCTCAAGGTGGGAATGATGTATGTTGATTCTAGAGGAGGAGATTAAGTTATTATGTAAGCTGATCTAAGTGATCCTCAATGGTAGCTTATCTCTTGTTAGCCTTAAGATGATGATTGATGAGAGGTGGTTGTTGGTCACCTTTGTCTAAGAATCTATGGTCCACTTCTTGGTGATCAATATGTCATAGGGTTGATGGATGGTCAATATTATTTAGGTAGGTGCTCCCAATTTCCATGATTTGGTTTTGTTTTATTTATTTTTTTAGGATTTAATGAAGACCTTCATTATTAAGGAGGTTATTGAGAAGGTGAGTGTCATCATTTTCCCCTTGAGGTATAAGTAGGTCACTATAGAAATCCTCATATTCCTGAGTTAGGTCCATGAGTTTCCCCCTCATATGGTCTTCTTGATTGGAACCTTTTCCTAGGTGGAATTGGGCTCAGATTTGGATGACCATGATGAAAGAATATGAGGTGGGATGAGGTGATATTGAAGGTCTTTTTACTATTAAATTTTAGTCCAAAAGATGAGACTGCTAGTGGTTAGTAGAAAAGTTTGATGGATAGGATAACTAGAAACTATCAAGAGAACAATAGTTCTTTTAAGAGATCAAACTAGAAAGGATAAAAAAAGGGGATGATAGGATTAAATAGTTTTGTCAACTAGAAAATGGATAATTTGATGGGTTCTAGAGACAAAAGACACTTGATAAGGATAAAAGATAATTATGGGTGCTAAATTGATGTCTTATAAGGTTATGTTTAATAATAATTTCAAGTTGGGATATGATGATGATGATGTGTAGAAAGGAAATGACCACCAATAGTTTGATCTTTTGTCCTCAACCAATATTCAAAAGAGGGATGAAGAGAAAATGGGTGATGATGAGATGTGATAAAATAGGTGTATGGATAAGGACTATTAATCAAGATAAATTTATGGGGGTGATGCCAACATTATGACCATGCTCAAGAAGGGGTTGGGGGAATAATATGTGGACACAAGTGACTTTCACAAATGGGAAAATTAGGATGGATAAATGAGGGTGATTCTAATCTATTAAAAAGATGAATCTTGATCCTATAATGGGTATGAACAAGGCATGCTTATTTAAAAAGGGATAATGGTAAGTGAAGGATAATATAGGGGATATGATTTTAATATATGGACTATGGACTAGGTGTTAAGGTGATGCTATAGGAAATGAATGAAAAATAAGAGTGGTGATGAATAGATACTCTATGAAATACGGATACTATTCATAAGGATGGGAATGGACCTCTATAAGTGATATGCTAGTGATACTAAAATATGTAATATGTCAAGGTATTGATGATGAATATATGGGGGATGTGGATGTCTAAGTAAAAGAGGTGGTTTATCTATGTGGAATAAGTATGGACAAATGTTTATAGGGTATGACAAAATACAAATTATGGGGAAAAAAATTTAGGATGCAAAATATGGATTACCAAATATGGAGGTATAAATACTATATTTTAAGGATGATGATTTTTGTCTACTCAAGAGATAGTGATATGGGATGATATGTAGGGATATGTGGATACAACAAGGGATAAGTGGTTTGGATGTAATATGATTGTAAGTACAAATAATATGGGGTAAGTAAGGTAGGGTTAGGATGAAATGGGCAAGATGATGATAATTTAGGATTGGGATGATGAAGGATAAAATGGGTAAGATGATGATAAGATCCAATTGGAAAGATGAAGGATGTGTGAATGATAATGGGATAATGAATGCTAGAAATGGGATGGGCCAAAGTATGGAAATGATAAAAAATAAGATGATATGGTATAAAAGTCTAATGGGATAGATGTAGGAAGAGTGATGTAATGTGTTGTTTTAAGGAAAATATTGATGATGGTGGGTGAACTATGGATGAATAAGGGATACAAATGTGATGGGGGTGTGTATAAGGTGACTATGGATAACTAAAATGAATTGTGATGTAATAATATGGATATGATAAAAGGTCTCTATGTATGATGGAGAAAGTGGAAAAATGGAGAGGAATGTTCCTAGATGGTTATCTAAGGTATTCACACAAAAATTTCAAGGGTGTGGCCGACTTGGCTAGCAAACAAAATGGGCCTTATCACAACACACAAACAAATCATGCACACATATATACCTAATTATTAAACCATATGGAAGTGTAACTCGATGTCCACACTATCTAATGGATACACACATGAGGCTATAGGTTGGTGACCCATTATAGAATCAAGTGAACCCTCTCAACATTTATTGCTCCTAATGGTCACTTGGGTGCTGATATTAGCATTGGTAGTAGAAAACTTGTCATGGCCATAGACTCCTATGGTAGTTTTACACAAGGATCTAAGGGAGCCCATTATATACTCAAAGTTATGATGGGGCCCAAGTATATATAGGAGGCTATTTGATTGCCTTGGGTATATATACTTAATAATCCTCACTCTATAGAACCCTTTATGGGGAATTTCACTTAGGTCATAATGGAAATGCTCTACTAATTTTTATACTCTACCAAAACATGGAGTGTGGTTAGCACGTAGTGGTCAAATACATGATACTAACCCATAAATACTAAGCCACATACATGGTGATGAAATCCACATCACGTGTTATCCTAAGGGAAGGTTTATACAAATAAGAAAGATTATGATACAATTAATTGACCTTTCTAATTACCTATGTGTGATTTGGCACAATATGATAAATTATTTACAAAGCAATAACCACACACACACACACACACAAAATTATATACATGAAATGATTTTTCACAACATGATGATTAAAGAAATAAGTGATTAAAATGATTTAAAATGGTTGTAAAAGTGCCAAATGGATTCTTTGACCAATGTCTTACAAGCACACTGTTAATAGTTTGATGGGTGGCACTTAAAAAGAGGTAACTTGTGAGACAAACATTAGTAGTTTCAATATGTTGATCACTTGTAAAACTATGGTTAGTTATAAAAAATTGACAAAATCACTATTTACTATATAAGATCAATAATCATGGTATTGTCGTAAACCACAAAACCATGACTCAAAATGATAATGCTGTTACTTTGAGTAAATCGATAGTGGTGATAATGTGTGGAGTGATATTTTTATTTTATTTTATATATTATGTAATTAAAAATTGATGTTTATGCTAGAAAGTGCTTATTCTCTAATGATAATGATGAACTAAAGTTTATGACATTTTTCAAGAAAAGTTTCAAAAAAAGAAAATAATATATTAACCAAAATTAAAGCAGGATTATAATTTCCATAAAGTGATTTTAAAGTTTATTTTATTTTATATTATTTTTTTATTTTTTTAATAATAATATTAATATGACCAAATTATCAAATTAACTGTCTCTTTTGTAAAAAAAATGACTAAAAGTAATATTCAAATAAACCAAGCTATGACATTATATATACAAAAGGATACTTTATTTGGATTTTTAGTAAAGTCAACCCAACTAATCATTTATATAATAGTAAAAACTATTATTAAAATGAAATAGTACAAACTATTATTAAAATTACAAATTTAATAACTTACCATGCATACCTCATAATTTGAATTAATATGGAAAAGTTAAACATTGAATAAAAGATACAAAATTTAAAACTTCAAATTCACACCATAAAACTCATAAAGCTTGAGATGATTAAATGATTTTCCTTGGGAAACCACTTTAGATTTATATAATCTTTAGGTTTTTATGGTAGGAAAGATGGCCAACTTGGATGAGGTAGGATGGATGGCAATCTGCTCAATTCTTTTAGAAAATTGTTCAAGGAGATATGTTTAAATTATAGCAATGACAAAAAAATGATGCTTATAATGCCTTTTGAGTAGAAATAGATCTAGAAACATATAAATGGATGAGGTTTCTCATTAAATTTATGGATGAAAAAGATACATCCTATAATGTAAATATAGTGAGTACCAAATATGCAAGAAAAGATGTACATATTTTTAGAATTCATGGATGGTTTGCAGTTTGTGCTACCAAAATAAATTTAAGTACTTTTGAAATCATGATTTCAAATGTTGGCCGCTATACTTATATTTTTTTTATCAAAGTTAAATGTGGAGGAATGTGAAAGTTTTGGGGGGAGATGATGGTGATGTTAACAAAACACAGATGAGTTGATCTGATAGCATTGAGTCATACAACTTGTTTATGGAAATGTTCAAAGTCAACCTTGGAGAGCCTGCAATGAAAAGTAATACTAAGAGATATTAATATGAATTAGTAAGAATGAAGGAGATTGGGGGTGCACATATATCTTATTATAGTAATGGCTCATTGATTTAGTGAACAGGGTATGGTATTATAACTAAAAATAGATTTTATAAAACACTATGGTTGCTAAGGATGTAACAGAGGCATAAAATGTGGTGGTATATAGGGGAAGTGAACTATGTTGAAAATAAACCAAAGGAACAAATAAAAACACCAAACTATGCTACCATGGCCTGTGCTTGTTTTGGTGACACCTAAGAACAAATACCAAACTCTTTCCTAAAAAATTGATAGAGAGGTCCCTATTAAACAAAATCTATAAAAGATATAATGACATATTATTTGATTCTATCTTTGTTTTGAAAAACAAATCAATTACCTATTAAAATGGGCCTCAAAAATATTATAAATTATAAGAATATCTATACACCAAAAATTGAAATGAATATTACTTGGTTTTAAAAATAAATTAATATACCTGATAACAACACTGTGGTTACCTTTTCTTTTCTTTTTTTCTTTCCATGTTTTTTTTTAAGAATAGAAATATAAAAAATATTACAACTTTTTCAATACTTGATTAAATTCAAAACCATAAAATGATTAAAAAATATGGAAGTGAGATTCTCATAACCCATAATTCATTTTATGAATTTGTAAATAAGTAGGGGTTAGTTTATGAAAAATAGAGCATATTTTCACCAATTTTTTTTTTTTTTTTGAAAAATTAGAGGTTACCATTTTTTTTCAGTCTGAATTGTAAATTTGAACAAAAACCCACTCAAAAGAATAAATTTTTAGTTTAAAGAAGAGGTATGTATCATAATTTTTATGAATTTAACCATTGGTGTGTCTATGGATATGTGTGTCTGACTTGTGGCTTACATACCTCTTTTATTTACTTGTTACATTTCTCTATGTTCTTAGATAGGTCAGCCTATGGAATAACCTTGGCTAATTAGACTATATATAGGAGGTAGCGGTTAGTATTTATTCATCATGTTAAGTATTATAATATTAGTGCATTGTTTTGGAGGTTTCCCCCTCGAAGTGGCTTTGCTATATTATCTAGTATTCTATTCTGATATCTATTATCACTGTGTAATCTCTCATATTTTATTATTCTATGAAATATAAAATAAATCTATGAAAACATCAAGGTAATTTCATTACAAGTGGTATTAGATATTAGATTTGGGTAAGTTTCATGTGGTGTTTTTTTTTGGATCTAGCTAGGCATGACTTTTGAGAGTAGTGAAAGCAAAAAAACATAACTTGCAATTTGGGAAGAATTAATTTTTTTCATCAGCACAGTATTGCTCAAAATGCTTTTTTGATAAAAATATTTTAAAAAAAGAAAATAGTCTATTTTTTTCCCCTTGCACACTTGAAGTCATTGGATTCATCTCGGTGAGATGATAGCAATGGTATATTCTGTCGATACACTTTTTTAGTACCAAAAATTTTACTCGTGTGTAAAGGTAGTTATTAATACACTTTTTTTTAGGGTCAAACCCTCCTAGGGTTTATTTATGGTAGGTCCTTAAACTCAAGGAAGAAAAGGAACACTAAAAAATCCTAAGACTCCTACCGATGACATGATATCTGTAACTTCAAATCTAGTGATTTCTTAGCTTTAAGCAGACATAAAAAACTTGTTAAGGCATGATGACTTTGTTGTAGTCCAAGATGATGTTTCAAGGACACACAAAGATATTAATGGGTTTAATGGTGAATTAAAACATATAAATATGTAATTGGCTACCCTCACATCTCAGTTTTAGCCTAACAACCCTCCACTTCAACATTTAAATGCTCCTCTCAACAACTCCCATGCCTGTATGAAATTAACGTTGCCAAAATTGGACATGAATATTTTTATGGTAAGGATCCTCTCACTTGGATTACCCAAATTTCAAATTTATTTGAGATGCATCAAACCCATAATTCTCAAAGGGTGATGGCGTCATCCCTGTATTTGGAACTTGAGCAATTCAATTGGTATAACTGGTTATGTGTTCAAAAGAAAAAAAATGGTGCTCCTATTACATGAACTATTTTAACTAAGGATTTGATAGCTCATTATTAGAATAATGTATCTAAGAACTATTTTAGACAATTATCCAAACTATGGTAAATAGGTACTATGAAGTATTATATTCATCAATTTTAGAATCTCTCTTTGTGGGTGAAAGATATCACTGAGGGAAATTTGACTGATCTATTTTTGGGTGGCCTAAAAGATATCATCCAATATGAGGTTAGAATGTTTAACCCAACATTTATATCAGAATCTATCCCTAAGGCATGCATGATAGAAGAAAAAGAGATGGTGAAATGGAAAACTTTCACTGTTGGTCGTGATCGCAACTTTCTAGCACCATCATTTCCACAACCCACTAGATTAACACAACGACAAATCGAGGAGAAGTGAGCCAAAGGGTTTTGTTATGGTTGTGATATAAAATGGAACAAAGACCATTATTGTGCTAACAATATGTTATTTTACATTAAAGGTGCTACTAATGATGAAGATGATATAGAAGTACATGATGTGGATACAAAAGTTCCTGAGGAGGAATCTAAAGACTGTCAACCTACTATTTCATGTCATGCCCAGTCAAGTATTAGTACTCCCCAAACTCTTAAGGTGATGGGTCCCCAAATTTTTAGCTCCCATAAAATGACAAAAATCTCTTATTTTTTATGGAAGTACAACTAACTCAGTGATCTCCACCTCATGATTTGCAAAAAATAATTGATGCTCATTATGTTGTTTTTAGAGACATGACAAAAGGACTTCTACCTAGCCACACACATGATCATGCTATCACACTTATTCCTAGTAGTACACCACTCAATGTCAATCCATATAGGTATCCATATACCCAAAAAAGTGAAATTTAAAAGATGGTATAAGAGATGTTGGATGTAGAAATCATTCACCATATCCAAAGCAAATACTCTTTACCAGTTATCATGGTGAGAAAGAAAGATGACACTTGGAGGATGTGCCCTAACTATAGAGAACTCAACAAGTACACTATCAAAGATAAGTTTCCAATTCTTGTCATTGATGATTTTCTAGATGAATTGAATGGTGCTCTTTATTTTACTAGGTTAGATTTACATTCTGGGTATCATCAAATCAGGCTCTATGATAAAGACATACTCAAAACTTCTTTTAGGAACCATGATTACCATTATGAGTTTTTGGTTATGCCTTTCAGTCTAACAAATGCACCATCTAATTTTTAGAGTTTGATGAATACTATTTTTAAACCATTTTTGAGGAAATTTGTTTTCGTATTCTTTGATGATATCCTCATTTATAGTAAAAATTGGGTAGACCATTTGCAATATGTGAAACAGGTACTCTCAATTTTGGATCAAAATTAATTGTATACCAAACCTTCCAAATGTACTTTTGGAGTTGGTAAGGTTAAATATTTGGGTCATCTGGTGTCTTATGGAGTAAAAGTGGATCCTAAAAAAATCCAAGTAGTGGTGGATTGGCTAATTCCTAAGACACTTAAGTAACTTCAGGGATTTTTGTGGCTTATTGGTTACTATCACAGATTTGTCAAAAATTATGGTAGTATTATAGCCCCACTCACCTCTTTGTTAAAGAAAGACTCCTTTCAGTGGACTAATGTAGCTACCTAGGTATTTGAACAATTGAAATTGGCTATGTGCACTACTGTAGTATTGGCCACTCCTAATTTTTCTAAGACTTTTGTGGTTGAATGTGATGCATTTGGGTATGGTACGGGTGTTGTACTCATGAAATACAACAAACCACTTGTATTTGAAAGTCATCAACTCAAGGGTAAAAATCAGCACAAGCCCATCTATGAAAAGGAAATGATGGCCATTTTATATGTAGTCAAACCATGGAGACCTTATTTGATGGGTCATCACTTTCAAGTAAAGACTGATCATCATAGTCTTAAATATTTTTTAGAACAAAGGTTGTCATTTGAAGAATAATAAAAATGGGTAACTAAGATGTTATGTTATGATTTTAAAATAGTCTACAAAAAAGACAAGGATAATGTGGTAGTAGATGCATTATTTAGAAAAGATGAATCAATTGAGGCATTATTATGTGCCATAGCCATTTTGTAGGTAGATTGGCTAGAGGAAACATGATCAGAATGGGAACATGATAGTACTACTCATGATTTAATTCAAAATCTTTAGCAAGGTTTAGGTGGATTTGAAAAATTCAAATGGAAAGGTAATGCATTATGGTATAAAGATAGATTGTACCTATGTAATAATTCTCTTCTTAAACAAAAATTCCTTCAAGAAAATCATGCAAATCCAATTGGGGGTCATTCAATATTTTTGAAAACCTATCACAGAATCAAGCTAGATTTTTTTTGAGAAGGTCACAATGGGAATGTCTAGAAATACATGGTTGAATGTATGATCTATCAAAAAAACAAAGGTGAAACCATAAAAACTCCAAGTCTTTTATAACCTTTATCCATCCCTAGCCAATGTTAGGTAGAGGTATCTATAGATTTCATTATAGGGTTACCAAGATTTGATGGTCAAAATATTATCACGGTTGTTATAGATCAGCTTAGTACGTATGCTCATTTTTTTCATTATCCCAGCCATTTATTTCTAATATAGTAGCTTCTACTTTTCTCAATATAGTTCAAAAACTGCATGGGACTCCTAAGATCATTGTCAGTGACAGAGACCCCATTTTTACTAGTAATTTTTGGACTAATTTATTTACATATTTAAGCACCCAATTGGCTCATATTTCATCCTATAATCCTCAATCTGATAGACAAAACAAGGTAGTCAACAAATGTCTATAAGGATATCTCCATTATTTTGTTTTTGATAAATAAGATAAATGGGTTCATTGGCTACCATTTGCTAAATGGTGGTATAATATTTTTGTTCATAGTTACTCTAAAATGTCTCCTTTTATGGTACTATATGGATACCACCCTCCATCCATCACTTCAACCTTGAAGGTCCATCTTAAGGTTCATGTAGTTAAAGAACATAGTCACCGTCAACAAGAGGTCCTTACAAGTTTACATGTAAATTTAGCTATCACCTAGAATCACATGAAGCAACAAGCAGATCAACATAGAAGTGAGAGGCAGTTTGAAATTGGTGATTAGGTCTTTGTTTACTTACATCCATACAAATAGATGTCATTAAAGAAACAAAAAAGGATAACAAGCTATCTCCTAAGTATTATGGGCCTTATAAGATCTTGTATAAAATTAGTAGTGTGGCCTACAAGTTAGATTTTCCTTCATCCACTCTCATACATCCAATATTTCATGTATCATGCCTAAATAAAGTCATTCAACATAGAGTTACCATTCAAATAAAATTACCAAATTTGGATGAGGAAGGTAGACTCGTTCTTGATTATGAGGTGATCCTTCAAAGGCACACCAATCAACTACATTCTTGAGTAATTACAGAATACCTGATCAAATGGAAGATTCTACCATGTGAAGATGCTACTTGGGAGGATGAAGCATTTATTTAGAAACATCTAAAGTTGCCACAATGTTGAGGACACCATTATTTTGAAGGGGAATGGATTATTATTCCCTTAATCATTGGTGTGTCTAGGGATATGTGTGGTTGACTTGTGGTTTACATACATCTTTTATTTACTTGTTACATTTCTCTATGTTTTTAGATAGGTTGGTCTATGGAATAACCTTGGATAAGTATACTATATATAGGAGGTAGTGGTTAGTCTTTATTTATCATGTTAAGTATTCTAATATTAGTCCATTATTATGGAGGCTTCCCCTTTGAAGTGGATTTGCTATATTATCCAGTTGTTTCTATACGATATTCACTTTTTACATTCAAAAGATAGAAGTAAGAAACTAAGAGATATGGTCTAAGGCTTGTATGTACCTAGATGAAGTCGTGTGCACCGTTATCCAGATGTCGTGAGAACTCCTCTTTGGTTGTGGAGGATGACACCTGCAAGAGAAAGAAACTAAGACAAAGAAGGCGTTAGATGAGGAGATGGTGGGTTGTCAAGTAAAAGCTTGATCCCAAAAGTACAAAGACTTCCTTAAGGGATGTCAACCCACTAATTGATAAAAATAATGTCTAATAAAAGGCAGAATGATAAAAGACTGAAATGATAAAAAACTGAAACAGAAATAGAAGCAAATGCTTACCTAAATGCTGCTGGCGGTCTGATCACAGTCATCGGCATCAGTGGTCTTACCGGCGTTGGTTGTTAATGTATGCCGACATCGGTTAGTTTTTTGAGGTTGGTGGGGGAAATAGTCTCTGTGGCCGTCATCGGTCAGGGCAGTAGTCTTAGACAGAGTCAGGATGAGTCTGTGGTCTGTGGACAGGTCTTGAGTCATGCAGAGTGGTCTGAAAGGGGTCTGGGTCTTGTTGGGGGTAGTCTAAGAGTCTATGCAAAGATGTAGGGGAGTTAAATGGATAGAATATGAAATTGACAGAAGGGTAGAGGAGGTCTTCCAGCATCTCTGGGAAGAGCAGGTCAGGTCTGTGGTCTGGTTGATAGTCTGGTCTAGGGTCTGGGAAGCGCAGGTCGAGTATGTGGTCTAGTTGATAGTCTGGTTTGGGGGAGATATTATTCAGAAGAAAATAACTGAGAACATAATGAAAACATAGACAAAATACATACCTGTGTCTTGCTAAAGGAGTGCCTGCTGATGTTTGTACCTGTTGTTGGTGTAGAAGATTGATGCAAAATCCTTGTTGTTGTTATAGCTTACTGTGGGTGCCAGAGAGAGAATATCAAAGAGGTCTGATTCACGTTCAGGTTCTTGGTTCAAAAGATTGATTGATGATTGATGATGCTGGGCTAGCTAAGAGAGAGGACCCAATAATGGACAGAATACCATTATGAAGAGAATCGATGCTGGCAATATCGCCAACATCAGTCGACAGGTGACCGACGTCGGCAGTTGGAAGGCAGGAAAAAGGTTAAAAATAGCCTTTTATCCATTTTCCCAACTTTCGGGTTAAAGTGTCGGGGAGAAAAATGGTCGAAGGGAGTGTTTATGGGTGCGGGAGGAAGTGTTAGGGGTGTGTTTAGGTAATTAGGGTTTTAACAAGGGGTGAGGTGGCAAAAGGGGGTAATTAAATTAAATTAATTGTTTTCTTTAATAATGGAGGGGATTAGGGTTAGGAATGGACAAAGAGGACCAAGGGGGAGGACAACCAAATGGATAGACACGATTTTGGTGTCTAAACCAATATTCTATTATATTGTCAATTATCATTGTGTAATCTCTCATATTTTCTTATTTTATGTAATATAAAATCATTCTGTGTGAATATCTAAGTAATTTCATTATAATCATGGTCACCAAAATGTAGAGGAAATTTGAGCTCTCTATGGATTTAAAATAAAAATAACAACTCAAATCTCAACCATTATTTAAAGTCTAAATCCATTAGAAATTAAATGAAAATTAGATAAACAAACTATGCAATCCTACACTTAAATCCTAAATCATAAATGCTTTAAAGCATGATTCAATAGATGCAAAATAAAGAGATTGGATCGAACATACACTAGACTCAAATTTACAATGGTGATGTTTGATTATTAGATGTTGCATGAAGGATTCAAATGATATTTTGACATGAATTTGATATGAATTCTCAAGATGGTTTCCATGGAGGTAGAGTGTTAGTTTTATAGATGGGGGGAGGGAGGATCAATGGTTGTCATTTGATCTTGGATGAGGAGATCCAAGGGATATGATTAGGATTAGTTTAGGGAAAAGCTAGGATTAGGATTCCTAGGGATGTAAGAATACCTAGGGAATAGGTTAGTAGGTGGTAGGTGGTATCATAGGAATTTTAAATTCCTATATATTAGATAAATAAAATTGGATTAAGATAATAGAAGATTAATAGGAATTAATGATGAGGTGGGGAAAAATAAAGGTTAATGGATGGAGGATTATAGAAGGGGGAAATAAAATAAGCGGATTATAAAATGGATAAAATTAGTGAGATAAAATGAGATGAACATAATTAGTGTTGAATAATAGGGATATATATTGACTATAATAGAGTGAGAAATTATAGGTGTATAGAGTACTACACAATATTTTTGGATCCATGGTTGACCAAGCAATATGTCAAATAATCCTACACGGGGAATAATAGTAAATGGTATGGCCACATGTGCTAGACCAACCTATAGAAGAAGTAAAATCTCACCCAATTAACTCTATATGTGTCTACTAAATCCATTGATAACTATGTCCATCAAGGTGATATCCTACTTTAAATATCCTAGATACTAAAGTAATGTCATAATGCACATGTTTACACTAGATCCATTGTCTACAAGAACATTATGAATGGGATGGTGATCAATGTAGGCTTTAGTAAAGAGTACATAATAATCTGAGTCATCCTTAACTATCTCCTACTCTAAGAAGGAGATTGAAAGTTTGGCCAAAAATGTAGAATTATATGCACCAATCATGTTTTTCAAAGGATGTGACTCAACTAAAGGTGTCTAGGTTGTAAATGGTGGAGGGTCTGTATGATATACATGGTGAACACTTGATGTGCCCCTATCTCTTATTTAAAATGCTATGGGAAAGGATATGAGAAACTTTTTAGAGCCTTGTCCTATGTCTATTTTGCCTAAGAGAGCTTAATTAGAGTGACAAGATCAATAAGGTTGTTATCTATCAAGTCTTGTATCTTGTGTTGAAAATTGATGCATCTATTTGTTGTGTGTCTTGGTACCCTGTGAAAATTGTAGAATGTATTTTGATCATATCCACATGGAAGAGGCTTTGTCGTATGAAATTATTAAATAGGAGGGAGAGATAAGACATTGAATTCCAATAGTTATTTTAAAGCTCTAGCTGGAGATACTAATATATTAGTAAAGGCTCATTGAGGAGGCATTGATAAAACCATTTACTAAGGGAGCTCTAAAGATGTATTAACTATAGGTTGCTTTTATATTTTGATATCAATAACCTTTACTTGGTATATGAATTTACTGTTACTCTTATTTGTTATTTTTGATATTCTTGTGTACTTGAGTCTACCTATTGAAAGTAATTTGAATTCCCTTTTCTTTAATGTATGACATAAATCAATGAAGAAAACTTTTTGAAAATGATTAATTCATACAAAGCTAGTAGAAGACTCTATTTGAAGATATCTTGTAATTCTTGATTGGCCATGGGGCTAGTCATTTTAGCCAAGATAGTCTTGTATTTAATAACATAATATGTGAGATGCTCATTTGACCTTTGTTTTTATTATAAAACTTAGGCATAAGAAACCTTGTCACATATGTTAATGTTAAAATGAGATAGGAACATGTCATCTAAAGGATTGAATGTTTTGACCGTCTGATTCAATAGACTATAGAACCACTATAGAGCATATTCCATTAAACTCCATGGAAACAACTTGGTTAGCAACCATTCATTTGGCACATAGTCCAAGCATGCTACATGAAAATCTTTCAAGTGTTTCTATGAATCACCCTTACCATCATATAGAGTGAAATTAGGTTGAACAAAACCTGGTGGTAAGGGTGTAGAAGTAATATAGCATGCCAATGGTGTATGAAGTAGAGGAAAAGAGTCCAAATCCTATGTTGGTATAGAGGCACCTTGCTAGAGATGTAATACCTTAGATTGAAGAAATTTAATCTATTGCACAAGGGTAGCCACATCAGGAGGTAAAGATGTACTAGTTATAATTAGTGGTGCCACATAGGAAGGTTAGGCTGCTATAAGGGGTTGTTGAGACATAGTTGCCCCCATAGTGTCATTTGTAATTAGTTGTTTTAAGGGAATGGAAAAGTCAAATTGCTTAGATTTTTTAATTTTTGTGTTAGATTTTAAGATAATGGCATGATCTTAGGGATATTTCCTAAGTCCCTCTTTAAAACTCTATAGAATCAAATATTTTTTGATGAGAACATCATCATCAATAATAGGTGGAAGTGTATCAGTAGCCCAATGTGGTGGATCATGAACATCAGTGTGTGTATCATCATTATTATTCTCATACTGCTCATTATTGGAATTATCCTCATGGAAATTAGTGTAATCTAGATGTGTAGGATCTATAGTAGGAAAATGAGCTAGTTGTTTAGCCATGGTATATGGATGGGTTGGAGGAATCTAGGTGAATTCAGGAGGGTTTCCAATAAGTCTTGTAATTCATCTCAAAGTAAGAGATGTAAGGAGATTAGGTGGCATAAGGAAAACAACTTGAGAAATGAAGGAGAAGATTAAATAAATGTAATCTAGGATTTGAAAAATAGTGAACTTGAATATGCATAAAAAGGACACGAAGCTCACTAACATGTATGGTGATAGCTCAAAAAGCATAAGGACCTAGTTTATTCTACTAGGGTTTGAAAAAAAAACATTTTAAAAATTAATATGGTGAATTTTAAAAATTAAATGTGAAATTTTGATTTATATATGTAGGAAAAATCTAAAGAATATTGCTAAAGATAACAAGGAATTTTCCCTAGGGTTTATAAGGTTTTTGTGCACAAATGAAGCAAGTCAGGTTCACAATTTTTTTTAACTTATTTGGGAATAATAGAGTTTTATTTCTATTTTATTTATGGGTCTAGATTAATAAATTAATATAGAATATAACAATAAATATAATCCTAATTTGTGCAACTATTTATTTTTTTCACCTTTTAAGAAATAGTAATAAATAAGAAGGAATATAACTTAACTAGAAAATAGACTAAGATGGCTGATACAAAGGTTTAAAATGACTGTGCAAGACTAGAAAGGTGTCATAAACATGAATATAGCTTTCATTGGGTGAAAGGATAGGATCATCAAAAATTGGATGGTTTGGTGTAAGGTACTATTGTCCATTCCTACCACTATTGCTAAAACTAATCAAAAAGTCCTAAAACTTTCTAGGTAGTTGCATTATGCCTATAAAAAATTAAGTTTTGGTTGTCATTGTAACTCACTATGGAGCTAATTTTGTATTCAAACCCTAACCCTCTATGATTGCTTGATAAAAATACATTTGAGTCACTTGAGAAAGAGGGGGGGTTAGTGTGAAAGATGTACTAAACATGCAATCCACACCCCTTATGTGGGTATGATACCTACATACCAATATTCTAAAGAGGGATCAATCCATATGTATTTCTTCTACCTAGTATTCTTTGTATAATAGTGTGATGTGGATACAAATGCCAAATTAATAGTGTTTGAGGTGGCTAGGGACTAGTATGAGGATTTGAGTAGGTTTATAGCTATGTTGGGTGACTTTGCAAAGAATAGGGAAGTTTGTATTAATGCATTGTTTGTATTCTTGATTGCTTTGTAAGTTTAGTCACCTCCTTTGTAAATTGTCTTTGAGTGGGATTTTATAAGGAGTAATTACTCATGGGTTAGATTTATTCACACTAGGTTGACATAATTAAGGATAAGGACCTAATGAAAATGACCATTGGGGTGCAAAGTGCAAATGGATAGGACTACTAAAAATGGGACACTTTTCGACAGGGCACTATAGTCCAAATGGGGTACTCATATCCTACAAGCTTGGGACCAAGGGGAACATGATTGACACTAGGAATACTATCTATCTAAGATGGAAGGTTATAGATGATTGATAATGAGTAAAAAGGTGTCCAGAAGGGTCATAAGAGTATGCAAAAAGGACCTATGGATGGGGTGTTTCAAGCCACACTCAAACTACCAATTTGAACATTTTGTATGACTACAAGAAGCATCTTAATTGAGCTCTAAGTACTAAGGAGCATACAAGGTAAGAACATGGATCAATAATAAAAGGTTGTGATGTGACAAAGCTCATAAAGTTTATTTAGAATAGTATTCTCTTAAAATAACCATGTTCGAAGAATGCTATCATTGAGAGCTATCTTGTTTGTAAACTCTGAGTACTAGGTATCTTGAGTAGCTTGGTCTAGTTCTAAGAGAAGGTGTATACATGGTAAATCCTTGAGATTTGGGTCATGTACCATCACAATAAATTTTTATACTTTTTCTTTAAAATTATCAAGAGATAAGTAAGCCTACATATGAGTTTCAAGGACTAGTTTTGAGGCTTAAGACTTACTAAAATGGCATAGGCCCAATATCATAATGTGTTGATCCATATGAGACCTGTGTAAGTAAGGTACGTAGCATTTGATAATGGTATGACTTCACATAAAATATTTAAGAGGTTTTTAAGATAGTTTAAGAAGTTTCAAGGCATGGTCATAGTCCAAGTATGATTGGCAATATAAGGCCCAATATGCAAAGTGACTTATAGTGGCCTAGTGAGGGGTCAAGATCATTTTCAAAGGTACTAGATCTATTGAAAGCATTTAAAAAGTGTGATAGGTCATTTTAAGTTTTTTTTAAAGTTTTAAGTCAATACTTGAAGGAGAAACCATGAAAATATGTGATAAGGTTCTTTGTGTGTATAAAATGGGGTGTTGTAGACCTAAAAAGAGATTTCTTATACTCATTGGTAGATGCAACCTTTGAATGAGAGATTTATAAATTAATGGTTTTTGGGTAAGGTCTCTATATTTATTCTCCTATAATTGGTTTTGAATACGAGTGACAATCCTTTATGAATTATGGCTAAGAAGTGAACCCAATTAAAACCCTCTCAAAAACCCTTATAATGCCCTGATATGAAAGATATAAATGGTTATGAATTATAATAGTCCTATTGATATATTTTGATTTTTTTAACATGTAAAATAATCATCAATTTTTTCTCAAGTGGTTTTTAGTTTGTATTTATAGTGAGTAAAATCTATAGGAAAACCTTTATTTCTAGGAATTTTGATGTAGTACACAGGGTTGACTAGGTCAAAGAATGAAAATGAATGGATGATGATGTGTAATAATTATATTTTATGAAAATGAAATTTTATTATCATATTTATAACCAAAAATGTGCTAAACTGGTAAAGGAAGTTAGCCTATCGATAAACTGGCCTAATGAGTGAGACAATGATAAAACTAGGTGAGAATGAGAATGAGATTAGGGATTTATTTTAGAGGAATAGGAATGGATAATAATGAATTGGGAAATTATTAAATACCTATCCCTCATATACACTTGGTTTATAATCATTTATTATTCCTACACTCAAGCAAATTTTTTTCATCAAACTTGTCTGTCTAACACAATGAAGTTTGTGTAGAGTGAAGTATTGAGATTGGTCTATAAGACCAATATTGATATATGACCATGAAATATGTATATTAAGATATGATATATGGATTATAAAGGTTAAATAAAACCCATTATAATATCACATAAGTGTTCCCATATGTGTTCCATGACTTGATTTTCTTGACTATGTTTTTGGTGCTATAGGCAACTTTCTATATGTATATGAAAATGATGTTCCTGAGTTTTTTTAAACTAATTTAAAGGATAAAAATATATTTTATGTGTTAAAAATATATAATAGGATAATTATAATGTTTTTTTATTCATTTTATGTCTTTTTTCAACTTTTGAGAGTAAAATGTTTTTGAATATTTATTGACAGTGTTTGGTAGTTCTGAGTAAGCCATCTATAGGAATGTTCCTGAGACATTTTGGCCTATGTGGTGAAGACAAAAGAATTTTGTTATGTTTTTTAATTAATAAATATAATAATAATATTATTTTATGTGTGGATTATGTGTAAATTTTTTTTATATGGATTAAGTTTTCAAGATAGACTTTCTAGCAGTAGGAAGGTCTAAAAGCGAGTAGACCTAATTTATTGGTTCAAAGTGTGAAATGAAGAAAATGGTTTTGGGAACACAAGGATAGATTAGGAGGGTTATATTAAAATTAAATATGAATTTTTTCATCCATTTTCTAGGCTTATAGTGATCAAATGAGGTCTAAGTGAAATGTGTGCTTAAAGAAGGCCTAATTGTGCTAGGTCTCTATTAGACCTAATGGTGGTTTTAGCCCTTTAAGGGTAATGTCTGACCTATGTAATGTTTGTTTCACTTGTGAAAAATATGAAGTGATATATTTAAATAAAAATATAATTATTTTTATGTTATTTTATGACCAAGATGGGTATGATAAAGAATCAAGTATAAAGTCAAGGCCTAATAAGCCTATTTTAACTAGTTAGAGGATGGAAATTTTGAGCGAAAGATATAGTGTTTTGGATAATAGGATAAGATATTTAAGATCATAAAACATATAAGAGGAATATTGTGTGAGTATATAAATATGTTTTTAATGGTGTTGAGTAAGGTCATTTGACCTAATTCTGCCAAGGAGAGGGCTATTTGAGCGAGAAGGCCTAATAGGGTATTTGAGAGAGAGACATGTGAAAAGAGCAAAAAAAGGAGGTCATCATTAGTTAAATAAGCAAAAAGTGTCCAATGGTGATCTAATATTTAAGGTATATAATTTTTTTCTTGGTGTCCTAGGGAGTTGGAGCCTCCTTATAGGTTGAAGCTTGATAAAGGCTAGTTGAGTGGGTGTTTGACTAGTAAGGGGTTAGTGTTCCTTATGTGGTTGGTACCTCACTAAAAATTTGATTCATTAATTATATGATAGTATTAATAGTTATGCATTAGTGGGTTTTATTCCTCTGGAGGTTTTACCACATATATTTCTTGTCCTTATGGTGTTGAATTTCATAGATGCTTGTGAATGCACTAATTGGTGTATGTATGTGAATGAATGCATCATGAATGTTAAATGAAATTGAAGGAATATTTTAATAAAAATGATTCACCCCCTAAGTATATATAATTACAAAATTTGGTAGTATAACATATCCTTTTAATGAGTTCTTACAACCTGAAGGAGATTCTAAACAAATTAATATGGTTAGTCAAGCATAAGGTGGTTTTTCTACAAGCAAAGCTCCGCTGTTCAATGAATCCAATTATGCATTTTTGAGAGTTAGGATGAGGAAATATATAATTTATCAAGTTCATTATTTTTTTAAATTATTCTTGGATGGATATATTGCACCCTTAATTCCTCCTATAGATACAACATGTAAGAAGGCTAGTGACAATAACTCAAAAGCAATAAATGGTATTATGTGTGACCTATCAGAAGCAAAACTTGTGAAGGTAATGCACTATATGTCTTCCAAATAAATGTGGGATAAGTTTAAAACCATTAATTATGGAGAATAAAAGGTAACATTTTCTAAATTGTAAACCCCTATAATACAATTTGAAAGTCTAAAAATAAATGAAGATGAGACCATTGTAGCCTACTTATTGAGGGTTGATGAGGTGGTCAACATCATAAGAGATCTTAGAGAAGAATTGAAAGAGACTACTATTATTTAAAAGGTTTTAAGGTATTTAACTCCAAAATTTGATTACAAGGTATATGCAATTGAATAAATGTAAGATCTAGACAAGCTAGAGATGGATGGACTCCATGGAACCCTAACAACTTATGAGATGAGGACAAGCAAAGGGAAATTTGCAAAGAAGGAAGATGTATTGAAGGTAGAAAATTAAAAAAAAAGAGAATAAGTCATAAGGTAATAAATTCAAATATAATTGATGAATTTTATATTGATGATGATGAGTTGATAGCCATATTTTTAAGAAAATTGAAGACAGGTTTAGGTAAATACAAGGGCAAGTTGCCTTTTAAATGCTTCAATTATGGAGAGGTTGGGCACTTTACCAAAAAATTTTCTCATAAGCATAAGAAAAAGGATGATGTAGAGCATGATGAAGATCATGATGATGACAAAATGTATTATAAGTCTAATAAAAGTAATGAAAGTTTTAGAATATATGATAACAAGAAAAAGTTCTTTAACAACAAAATGAGTCTTTACACCAAGTAAGATTACAACTCATCTGGTGAGAGTGAAAGAAGTGATTCAAAAAGTGAAAATGAAGGTAATGGTAATGATTTCAATGAGTTTCTCTTCATGGCTGAATAATAAGGTTACTCAAATAAAAAATAATCCATATGGATTTTAGATGTTGTTGGTGATTCAAATGAAGAAGGAGATGAGGTAGATTTTGCAGTTGAGTTGATGAATACTCTAGAAGAGTTGAAGATGGTAAATAAAAATAATATGGAGATGAGATACATTATCAAATATTATGAATATCAAATCATCTTGTTTAAAGATAGACTAAGTAACAATTCTAAGGAACAAAAATAATAGTGAAACAGGTAGAAAGTCAATGCAAAATTATGACTACAAGCCTAGAGGCAAAATAAGAAGAATGTGCAAGGTATGTAGCTGAATTAAATTCCTTGAGATATTAATTGAAACAAGAATCAAACAAGTTCAAGTCCTTTGTGAGGTTTTAAAATATAACTAATGATATAGACAACCTTCTGAGTAGTTAAAATACTGCTAATGATAAAATCGGCCTTGGCTTCATTGGAGATCAAGAGAAGGAAACTAATGTGATCAAAAGTGTCAAAGATCAACCAAATAAAGAGGTTTTTGATAGAAAAAATGTCAATACTATTAATAAATATAATAACATAAGGTATATTAATCCTTTTAATGTCTATTGGTATTCATATAACTAATTTGGTCATAGAGTAAAGCATAACATAAGGCCCTTCAGTAATGAATTTGCATGAAAATATGAGGATAATAATTGGATAAGAGGTATGGGTCATGGCATTTTTTCATATAGAGGGATAACATGTTTCAATTGTCATAATGTTGGTCACATTGCAAAATATTGTAAGCATGATTTCTCAATATAAGATAATAAATTTGAGGCTTCTAAAACACAAGAAAGAAGACAATAGTAAGTGGAAACCTGAGGTAGATAAGTTTGATAACAAATATACAAGTATAAGTGTACTATTTACCATGGTAGAATAAAATCAAGATGCAAAGGAGTGCCAATAATTTTCTCTATCAACTCAAATTGTTGATGAAGGAAACAAGACCAATAAATCAATCCAAAATGTTTATAAAATAAAGATTGAAGGGATCAATCCATAAGGACAAATCAAGCATAAGAGGATCTTGAAGAAATTTTAGTCTTAAAAGGACACAGAGATTTGGGAATATCCTAAACTTATGTTGTTCTAATTCTCTAGAGTAGATGTGACTCCACTAGTTTTCATGGAGGCACTCAAGTACCAAGTAAGAAACATGAAGGATGCTTGATCATAGGGAGTTTTTAATGGTCTTAGGAGACCTTCATATTAAATTTTAATTCAAATAAGTATTTTATATTTATGATCACAAGAGACAAGTCACAAAAAGTTTGTATGATGACTTGATCAAACCAAGTCATAGTTTTGAAAATGGTTTGAATTTTCATGGAGACAAAGGGAGTCAATCATGTCTCATGAGTAGGTATATGAGCTTGGTCTATGTTAAAGTTTATGAAAAAAATATTGATGAGTTTATTTTAAACAAAAGGTATGTTTATCCATGTCTAAGGATCAAATAGCTACCAAGAAGGTGAACCTTTGTCATTAACTTCAAAGGGGGCAAAAGCTAATATTTCAAGATCAAGTATTGGAAAAGATCTAACTTGAAGGAAAGAGAATGATCTACTATAATTGTGAGTGTTTTCCATCAATGACAAAGGGGGGATTATTGAGGTATGTTCCTAGTGTTGGTATTAAGTAATTAATGTTGTCATTGATGTCAAATTGGAAATGAATTTCCTTCATGTCAAAATTTAGAGTTGATGTCATGCTTGGTAAAGTGTTGTGTGACAAAGAATTTTTGTTTCTATATTGAGATAAAATTTAAAGGAAACCTATTATTATTTATAAGGTTTGATAACATATCAAGATCATGTTCAAGACATAAGATAATCATCTTGATTGAGATGTAAGAGCTAAAGAGCATACAAGGTAATCACATGGGTAAATAAGTCCTTTTATTCTATATGATGTCTTGGTACAAGGTTGTGATGTGATAAATCTCATAAAGTTTGTTGAGAATAGTTTTATCCTTAATAATCATGTTTGAAGAATGATATCATTGAGAGCTAGCTTGTTTGTTAACTTTGAGTACTAGGTATCTTGAGTATCCTCGTCTAGTTCTAAGAGAAGGTGTATGCATGGTAAATCCTTGTGATTTGGGTCAAGTATAGGAACAATAAAGTGTTCTAAGATATGTTAACAATGAGCAAGAGATAAATAATCCTAGATAAGAGTTTCAAGGACTATTTTTGAGTCTTAAGACTTAGAGAAATGGCATAGGCTTAGTGTCATGATGTGTTGAGCCATATGATACCTATGAAAGCAAGATATGTAGCATGTGAGCATGGTATGAGGTCATATAACATATGGAAGAGGTTTTGAAGATATTTCAAGAAGTTTCAATGCATGGTCATAGTCCAAGTGTGACTGGAAGTATAAGGCCCAATATGAAAAGTGACCTATAGTGGCCTAATGAGGGGTCAAGATCATTTGAAATAATGGAAAAGATATTAAAATAATTAACAAATGTGTGATAGGTCTTTTTAAATGTGTGGACAAAGTTTTAAGTCAACAACTGAAGGAGAAAGCATGAAAAATTGAGAAGAGATTTATTGTACTCTTTGGAATGTGAAACACTTGAATTATATCCTAATAACTTCATCAAATTTTCATAATTTCCCTAAATTTATTTTGCTGGCATTGGTTTTAAACATAAGGGGAAATCCTTTATGAATGAATGTAAAGAAGTGAAACTAGTCAAAACCCTCTCAAAACCCTTATAATGAATTGATAGGAAATAAATAATTTGTTATGAATTAGAATGGTACTATTGACCTATTTTTGTGTTTTTAAAATGTAATTTAATCTTCAAGGTTTCCTCAGGTGGTTTTGGTTTGTCTTTATAGTGAGTAAAAGCTATAAGAAAACCCTTGTTTTCAGGAATTTTGAGTAGTAGGCAGGGTTGACTAGGTCAAAGCATGAAAATTAATGGATGATGATATGTAATACTTATATTTTATTCTGATGAAACTTTTTAATCATTTTTATGACAAAAAATCTTTTAAAATAGCCATAAAATTTAGCCTATCGCTAAATTAACCTAATGAGCAAAAAAATGAGAAAACTAGACAAGAATGAAAATGATATTAGGGATTGATTGTAGAGGAATAGGGATGAATAATAACAAATTTGGAAATTATTCAAGACATATACTTCACATCCCCTTGGTTTATAAGTGTTTATGATTCCTACACTCAAGCAAAAAGTTGTCATCAAACTGGTATATTTAACACAGTGAAATCTGTGTGGAGTGAAGTAGTGAGATTGGTCTGTAAGAAAAATATTGTTATATGACCATGAAATATATAATTTTAGATATTATATAATTATGTTAAATTTTAATTAAAACCCAATTTAATATCACTTAAGTGTTCCCACAGGTGTTGTATGACTTGATTTTCTTGACTATGTTTTTGGTGTTACAGACAACTTTTTGTGTGTATGAAAATGATGTTCTTGATTCATTTTACACTAATTTAAAGTATAGAAATATATTTAAGGTGTTATAAATAAATCATAGGATAATTTTAATATTTTTATTCATTGTAATTCCTTGTTCAATTTTAAAGAGTCAAATGTTTTTCACTATTTGTTGATAGTGTTTGGTGGTTCTAAGTAAGCCATCTATAGGAGTGTTCCTAAAGTATTTTTGCCTATGTGGTGAAGACAAAATAATTTTGGGAATTTTTTAAAGTCATAAATATCTTATTAATATTATTTTATGTGGAAAAGTTGTGTATATGTTTTAATTTTTCAAGATAGACTTTCTGGTAGTAAGAAGGCCTAAAAGCAAGTAGACCTAATTTATTGTTTCAAAGTATGAAATGAAGAAAATGGTGCTAGGGACGCAAGGAGTGATTAGGAGAGGTATATTAAAATTAAATATGAATTTTTAAATTTATTTTTAAATTTATTTTTAAAATCTAAAAGTGATCAAAGGAGGTATAAGTGAAATGTGTGCTTAATGAAGGCCTAATTGCATTAGGTCTCTATTAGGCCTAATGGTGGTTTTAGCCCTTAAGGGTAATGACCAACCAATTGTGAAACATGTGTATTGATATATTTAAATAATAATCTAAGTATGGTCATATTCTTGGCTGACCAAGATGGGTATGAGAAAGAATCAAGTATAAAGTCAAGGCCTAATAAACCTATTCTAACTAGTTAGAGGATTGAGCTTTTAAGTGAAGGATATAATGATTTGGAGAATAGGTTAAGAGATTGAATATAATAATAGAGATGATTTGGATATTCCATGAGTATCTAACTATGTTTTCATAAGCATTGATCAAGGTTGTTTGACATAATTCTACTAAGGATAGGGCTATTTGAGTGAGAAGGCCTAATAGGCTATTTGAGAAAGAGAAAAGTGTGAGAAGGGAAAAAAAGGAGGTCATCATCAGTTTAATAAGAAAAAAGTGTCCAATTTTGATATGATATTTAAATTACATGAGTTGGTGCTTGGTTTCCTAGGGTGTTGGATCCACCTTGTAGGTTGAAGCTTGCTACAGGCTAGTTGAGTGGGTATTTGACTAGTAAGGGGTTGGTGCCTCACTAAAGGTTTGATTCATTTCTTATAGGATAGTATTAAGAATCAATGGTTTTTCTTCCCATATAAGTTTTCCCACATATATTTCATATCTTTATAATGTTTTTTAGTTCTCAAAATTGCACTAGAATAATTGAGCCCTTGTCGAGTATAAGTGTCTAAGTCCTCAACCCAAGTCTTATTTTCAAATGTTCATTATATGTCAAGTTTCATGTTAAATTGGATAAGTCTTAGTTTATTGTTTACTAAGTGCGTATAAAGTGTTATGGTCTCTTGGTCTTTTATCAGGACATTTTACCCAATGAAAATAAGTCTTTGGGCTTTTTGTTTGCGTAAAAAAGTCTAAAGATTTATTTTCGTTGGGAAAATTGTTCACGATAATTTTTTTGATTAAAGTTGCATTATTCTAAGAAAAATATAAAGCCATTATTTCCTTTGGGCATTTTTCCTGTACAAAAAGATTGAAAGAATTGCAATGTTTTGGGAAAAGTGTAAATTCTAATTTGTTTCAAAAAAATGTTTATACAAAAGCACAAAGGAGTTATATCAAAAATTTTGTCCATGGAAAAAAGTTTGAAGGTCTATTTCCTTCAAAAATTTTGCGCATGCAAAATTTTTGAGAGAATTGAATTTCTTTGGGAAAAATGTAAGGTTCAATTTCTTTGAGAAAATTGTGAGGATCAGCTACTTTAGAGAAATTATTCCAAATAAAATGTCTAAAACAATTCTCCTAACAAAGAAAAGGCCAAAAGAGATAATTGATTTAGGGAAATTATTGTGGCAAAGTTGCCTGAAGTAATTGTCATGACCAAATTCTTGCAGACAAAAATGTTGAAGACCAAAAGATCCAAATAAATTTACCTAAATTTTTAAAAATTTCATAGTCTTACAAATATCATTGACAATTGAATGAATGTCATTGACGGTCATGAGGATGTCAAAATTAAGCCTGGGTCAAGGACCGTAGGGGTTTAAGTTTTGACAGTCTCATAGATGTCATTGATAGTTAGGTGAATGTCAATGATAGACATGAGGTTGTCAAAATTAATCTTAGGTCAAGGACCACATGGATTTAAATTTTGATGGTCTCTTAGACATCACTGATGATAATGTGAATGTTATTAATGGATATGAGGATGTTAAAAATTAAGACCAAGATAGAAACCACTGGTTTTAAATTTTAATGGTTTTACTAATGTCATTTATGGTCCTACAAACATTAAAGATGAGCTAGATAGATATTAATGGTCTACATTTGATCCAAGGTTCAAGGGATTAATGGAGGTGGGAAGCCAAGCTACATCATATAGAAGACACAATTGTACAAATGATCCTATCCATGAGAAGGAGCCATTGAATGGAAGCAATCATGTTTCATGGTTCTACTATAGACTAAATAATCTTCCATTTGATCTTGGAGGTAGGCTCTTTATGGAGTTAGTGTATGGATTTGGTTCATTTTTTTCTCGCTCTTTCTTTCATATCCTCATTTTGGTATATCACTTGTACATTATTTATTTGCTTTGTCTTGTGTTGGTCTTTACTCTTAAATATGTTTTTTCAAGATAGTCCTTAGTTTGGGTTTCATCCAATTACTCAAAAAAGGGATTTCTCAAGTTAAGACTATAAGTGTGGTTGATTATGGGTCTAAAATGTGAGCTTGATGTTTTAATATTGGGGAGACTAGTAAAGACCAATGAATAGGCTAGTTGTTCCTTAAATTATTGAGCCTTGTTTTGATCTAAACATGATTATGATGAAGATTACATATGTAAGATGAAAATTTAAACTATTATATCATAGTCATGCTTGCACTTAAATAGAATTCATTGCATGTAGTAAATTTTATAACCAAGGATGATTGCTTTTTCTATCAAGTTTTCGCTTTCACATTCAAAAGGAAATGAGAAACTAAGATAAAATGGTCAAGGGTTTGTACGTACCCAGATGAAGTCTTGTACACCAAATTCAGATGGCTAAAGGAACTCCTCTTTGGTTATGGAGGATGACACCTACAGAAGAAAGAGACTCAAACATAGAAGTTGTTAGATGGCTAGAAAGTGGACTGCCAAGTGAAAGCTTGGTCCTAGAAGTGCAAAGACTTCTTGGAGGGATGACAGTCCACTGATTGTTACAGAGAATAATGTTTCTTAAAAGAAATGAAATATTGAAAGATTGAACAAAAGAAAGTAGAGATAGATGCGTACCTAAGTTGGGCAATCTATTTTCCATAGTCACTGACATCGGTGGTTCTACCGACGTCGATTAGTCGGGTTGCCGACATCAGTTAATCTGCCGACGTCGGTATGGGCAATGGTCTTGGTAGTCGGCGTCGGTCAGGGTAAGGAGACTTGGGACAATTTTCAGAGCTGTCTGTGGTCAGTAAAAGGGCTTGAGGTGTCTGTGGGAGTCTTAGTGGTTTGTGCTAGGTTGGTTAGATAGAAAGTGTGGTCTGAAAGAGGGAATATATGGAGGATAGGGATGAAAGAGGAATTAAGGGTGAGAGAAGGCCTGTCAGCCTCTCTGGGAGTAATCAATTGGGTGTGTTAATAGTTCTTGTTCATGGGTAGTAGGATGATTGTTAATATATTAAAAGAGACAAAAATATAAAACTAGTACAAATACTTAACTATGGGAGAAGGTGTAGGAGTGCAGGCGTTGTGTCTGTTGTGGCTGATGGGAAAGAGTGTCGTGCAACCTTCAACCTAGTGTGGGATGACTGGTGTTGATCCTCTAAGCTTAGAAGGTGTTGCCAAAATGCTGATACCTGCAAGAAATTGAGAAGTAAGAATGCTGGGAAGCTTGAGCGAGAGAATTCACATTCACAAGAGAGTGGCAATGGAAGTAGAAAATGTAGTCTTAAAGGAACTGTCATCAGGAAAACCATCGACATCGGCCGAATAATGACCGACGTCGGCGACTGAAGAATGGGAAAAGAGGCTATTTTTATCATTTTCCCCCATTCTTCCAACTGCCAGGTCTAACTATCATTGGAAAATGGTTCAAGGTGGATTAAAGGAACACGAGAGGCTAATGGGAGGGTTAAAATGGGGTTTAAGTAATTAAGATTTGGCATGGGGTGAGGTGTCAAGGGGGTTATTAATTTAAAATAGTTAATTTATTTTAAAATAATAAGTGTGTGGGTTAGGAATGTTTAGGAGGTGGACCAAAGAGACCGAGGGGGAGGATGACCAAGGGATAGACACAATTTTGGTGTCTACATTTGCCCCTTTTTGTCTTGTTGGTTGTTCTTGATGAATTGCAAGACAAAAATAGGAGTTGGTTGCCCCAGGTATGGGATGAGGCATTCCACCCTCAAAGTAGGAGTCGAGGGAAGGGAACCTAAGATCGGGTGTCAATTTGACAGAGAGTAGATGGATAGAGTGAAGGTTTGAGTGTGAATGCTATAAAGGGTGGGATTGCGCATATGCCACACCATGCGATAGGAAAGTCAAATTGTCATGGTCAAAGGTCAAGGAGTACCAAAATCAAAATAACTAGGCCCCAACATTTAGTCATAGCTGATTGGGTTAAATGATCTAAGCTGTAGCTCCAATGGTCGTCGTGCTCCAAGTATCCCAGGCTCAGGGAGTGCTCTTGGAAAACACAAAAAAGGCCATAAGTAATGGGGATCAACTGGAGTGTGATCCAATACTTGTGGGGGTCATGGACAATCTGCTAACTAGTCATGAGATAGCAAGGGAAAAAACAACCAAGGCAAAGTTGTCTTAGAGGTGGTCATGGTCTGAGGAGATAGTCGCGATCTCTAAGGTCATTGGTTGAGGATGGTCAAAGGAATGGCTAAGCTAACCTTAGAAGACCCCATGTCAACTGAGTGCTGCCTACATATCCCCTGTCGTTAGTGCTTCAGGCCAATGTAGTTCTCCTAAAGAAGGGAGGAAGGGTTAAAGTGGTTGATGTGTTTGGTGTGGTTATGACAACAATTTAGCACATCCCATTTGTCTAATGGTACATACTTGAGATGATGAGGGGGAAGAAGATGCTACAACCTTTTCCATATTGTGCAATGGTGTATTCTATAATATTGATCAGGGTTTTTCATCCCCAGCAGGTGTCCATATTAGGTGATAGATGTATGCTAAAAATGAAATGAGTCTGTTTATGTGTCAGCAAGTAATGGTTTATGCTTGACATAAATTATGTAGTCGATAGTTTCCATGTGTATTGGTGTCCATAGAAACTAGTGTGAATAGGCTATGGGAACGTTAGTGGTCAAAAAAGGATTTGGTGGGTTGGATGACAAATGATTTGATTGAATGTGACCAAAGATAAGGAGGAAGTGAAAGGCATTTTTCCCTTTCATTGACAAGGACCATAATGATAGCATAGGTAGGGGGTTTTTAGATATAAAAACCCCATTCATGCAGTACGGTGTTGACCATTGGTTGTGTTAGAGAGGTAATCAAATCACTTTGACACTAAAATGAGCTCGAAGTCCCTTGAGTAGGTGATGTGATATGTGAGGAGAGGGTAACCCTTTTTAGTATGGATAACTTTGCCCCTTTTATAGGAGACCCTGAGACGACTATAAGTCAAGTCCATGACACTTTATTTCTTTTTTTTTTTAGCAGACTAATCAATGCGGGAAGTCTACATAGAGATGTCATTTTATTTGGTGGTCATTTGTGAAGCTAATCAATGCAAGAAGCTTCTAAGAGAGTGTTGTTGGTAGCAATATTTAGGCATAGCCATCCTTCGAGGGAGTGGTCTATATTTTGCTTTATATATTTGAGGGCTTTGAATAGCTATCCTTCGAGGGAGTAGTCTATTAACTACAGCAATGATGATACAGCTGTCCTTCGAGGGAGCAGTCTGCATTTAGAATGTATGACCTTTGATATTTTGACATTTTGATTTATTTTTGACAAAATTTTGAGTCATGGACAAGACTATAGAAGTGTGAGGGCTCCCTTTTATTAGGACAAAGCATTCATACAAAGGGGGTTACATAGTGTTTGTTTAGGGGAGCAGAGTTGAAAGGAATGAGGATTAAGATGACAAGGATTGCTCAAGGGACAAGCTCAAGTTAAATGTCAAGTGAACGAGTACGCGACTAACAGTAAAATGGTCACAGATGCAAGGCATTAAGGGGCTCAGGTTCTGGTCGACCTTCAAGAGAAGACAGATGATAAGTCCTTGATCTATACCTGTGTGTGATGATGTAAGGTCCAAGCCAGTTAGGAGCAAATTTGCCTCATTTACTCCATTCCATATTGGTCACGTGTTGATTTTCTTTGAGGATGAGGTCTCTGATTTTAAAATCTCATTCTCTCAAATTTTTGTCATAGGCTCACTTGATGTGATTTTGATAGACATGGAGATGGTTGAGGGCAGCAAGATGACGTTTATCGAGTAACTCAAGTTGAGCTAAGTGATCTTGATGAAAGTCATCGTTAGAAAGAATGTCATGTAGAGAGATACATAGAGATGGGATATGTACCTCAAGAGGTAAGACAGCGTCTGTTCTATACACTAGAGAGAAAGGTGTAGCACCTGTAGAGGTTTAGATGCTAGTGCGGTAGGCCCACAAAGTGAAGGGAATGTGAATGTTCCAATCCCTTCCAGTGTCGTTGACCACCTTCATGATAATTTTAGTTAAGATTTTTTTGGAAGCCTCAACCTGACCATTTTCTTATGGGTAATAAGGTGAAGAGAAGCTGAGCTTGATGCCAAATGAGTCACAAAGTTTCTGGATAGTTTTGTTTTTGAATGACTTGCCATTATTAGTGATGATTTTATGAGGGACATCAAAATGACAGATGATGTGGGTATTGATGAAGTCGACAATTTTGTCGGCTTTTGTGGAGATGAGAGGAATAGCTTCCACCCATTTAGTGAAATACTCGGTGGCAGTGTTAATGGACTAATGATGAAGAGACGAATGAGGGTTAATCTCACCAATGAGATCTAAGCCCCATTGTGAAAAAGGCCAAAAATCCTATGTGACTTGTAAGGCATGGTTAGGGACATGAAGCAAGGTAGCATGTTGTTGGCACTTGATGCAATGCCAAATTTAGTCGCTATAGTCTTGGTGAAGAGTGGGCCAATAATAGCCCAGGTGAAGGATGTGCTTGGCAACTGAGTTACCATTGAAGTTTCCACCACAGATCTCATCGTGGACCTATTTAATGGCATGAGATGCTTCAGTGGAGGTCAAACAGTGAAGGAGGTTGCCAAAACCTCTTTTGTAGAGAAGTCCTCCTAGCATAGTATATCGAGCTGTGTGTTTGATGAAAGCTCATCGTGCATTACTAGAGAGATCAGGAGGAATGATAGAATGAGCCAAGTAGTCCACAAGTTGTTTATACCAAACATCCTGTGGACTAGAGTCTATGGTGTTGATGAGGTTGATGTTAGTGGAAATGTATGAAGGTAATGGCACACGATGTACCATGATGTAAATCCTTGATGAATATGATGAAGAGGGGATATGCAAGGCGAGGGAAGCCATGGTGTTAGCAAACTTATTCATAGATCAAGGAACAGTCTGTAAGAGGTAATGGTCGAAAGATGCTAAGAGGGTGTCAACACAGTGTTTGTATCTTTGTAAAACTCTATTTTTACAAAGATATGAACCATTGATTTGATTGACGACTAGTTGTGAGTCACCGAAGATGTTGATGGTCTTGATGCTTAAAGAAAGGGTGGTTTAAAGTCCCAAAATTAAGGCTTCATATTCAGCCATATTATTGGTACATTCAAAGTCAAGTTTGAAAGACAGAGGCATGGGTTCACCCTTGTGAGGGATGAGAATGATTCCCACACCCCCACCGAGTTGACATTTGGATCCGTCGAAGAACATCATCATTTGGTAGAATGTGTCATCAGTTGAGAGGGTGGTGATCAATTCATTGGAGAACTCGCACTGAGAAGGTTGATTGTCAGGTAGAGGGGTATTTGCTAGTTGGTCAGTGATTGTTTGCCCCTTGATGGATTTTTACTGGATGAATTCCAAGTCAAACTTAGCAAGAAGCATGAGCCATCGAGCCATACACTGGTTTTGGTATGGCTTGGAATGCATATATTTAAGAGGGCTAGTGTGAGTGATGACAAAGGTTTTGTGATTGAGAAGATAATGACAGAGCTTGGTAGTGGTAAAGACTAAGGCCAAACAGAGTTTCTCGATATGGATATATCAAGTTTCGTAGTCGATGAGTGTCCAACTTATATAGTAGACTGCTTTCTCATGGTGTTGCTCATCTCGGTGCGCAAACATGGCACCTAACGAATGGTTGGTTGCTGAGATGTAGAGGTAGAAGGGTTGGTCATCTTTAGGTGGAATGAGGACTGATGGGGAGACTAGATAGTGTTTGAGGGCTTCAAAAGCCTCTTGACAATACTTATCCCATTTAAAGGAGATGTCATTTTTGAGGAGATGATGAAAGGGTTGGCAGCGGTCAGAAAGCTGTGAGATGAAGCGATGGATGGATTGGAGCTTCCCTTATAGGCTATAAAGTTGCTTGAGATTGGTCAGAGGTGGTATCTCGAGTATAGCCTAGATTTTGGTGGGATCTATCTCAATGTCATGGAGAGAAATGATGAAACCTAGGAGCTTTCCTGAGAGGACCCCGAAGATGCATTTCTTGGGGTTAAGGAGGACATTATATTAAAGAAGTTGAGAGAAGATGATCTTGAGGATGGTCAAATGGTCACGACAAAGCTTAGACTTGCCTAGCAAGTCATCCACATAGTTCTCCATGATTTTATGGAGGAGATCGTGAAAAATGTAAGTCATGGCGCATTGATATGTGGTGCCTGTGTTTTTTAGGCCAAAAGGCATGACCCTATAGCAAAAATTCCCCCATGGGGTGATGAAGGTAGTCTTGTGCTGATCTTCTAGTGCAATTAGGATTTGGTTATATCTTGAAAACTCGTCCATGAGTGATAGCATCTCATGACCGGCCATGAGATCAACAAGTTGGTCAATGTTGGGAAGAGGAAAATCATCTTTGGGGCAGGCCAGGTTGAGGTTGTGATAGTCAGTGCAGATATGGATTCCCCCAATTGCTTTGGTGATAGGGATGATGTTAGACACCCACTACAGATAATCAATGGGTTAGATGAAAAAGACAGAGAGAAGACACTGAAGCTCCTCTTTGACAAGGAGTGCAACGTGAGGATGCATCTTTTGAAGCTTTTACCTAATAGGCTTAGCCTCTAGGTTTGTGACAATGTTATGAGTGGTAATCTTAAGGTCTATGCTAGGCATGTCACTGTATGCCCAGGCAAAGGCCTTGCTATGGCCTGAAAGAAAGCTGGTATAGTCAGTCTGCTCTTAGGCGTCTAGAGATTGACCAATATTTAAGATGTGAGGAACATCGAAAGATGGAAGGTTAATGTCAATGGTGGATTCATTTAACATAACTTGTGTTTCAGAAGGGAGGGAGCATTGAATGAAGGAGTCATCGGTGCCCATGTAGGTGAGAATGGTGTTGTCATCTATGTAGTGGACAGTGTTAATGGTTGCTGACTCATCATCTATCATGTTGGGATAAATGAGAGGGAGAGACCTGGAGACCCCGTTGAGTTGATAAGTTAGGGGTTCCAAGCGGATGGTGTTTATGCAAAAAAAAACTAGGAGGGATGGAAACCACCAACTTCATAGATGAAGAGGGGAGGATAGGCATGCTTGGAGGAGTTTGGTCTATGGTGGGTTTGAGATAAAGGTCTGTAGAAGCCTCGGTGGGTTTGTGGAAACCCAAACCATATCATTTCTTGGCATTGTCATCATTGGGTGGTTCGATGGGCTGATGGGAGCCTTGCTCGTAGCACCCGAAGCCAAAACCCTTCCATGCACACCTATAAAGGTAGGTATGAGCAAAGGTGGGGTTGCCAAGAAAAGAGAAGTTGGATGTGAATGGTTAAGGTGAGGAGAGAGGATTCCCGTGAGTAGGAGCTCGATCTAGCCCCCCATAGATGAGATTGGTTTAGAGGTTAGGAGGACCATAAGGGATGACCATTCCAATTTGATGGTCATAACTTGGACTATAATGAAGCTGTCCATACTTTTACAGAGTCTGGAACATGTCTAAGGTAAGCAAGTGATATTCCCCAAGTGAAAGTCTTTGGAAGATATCTTCCATGGGGTCCTTGGTTGTCGCTTGAGAAGGTGATGTGAGGGTGACCACCGTTTGCGTGCTAGTTGAAGTTTCCACGGATGGAGGTGGTGTTTGGGTTGGTGTCTTGAGAGGAATGAGAATGTCATTTGGTTGATAGGTCATGTTACTAGTCTTGAAAGGGGATGGGTCGGCAGGAATGACATGGACTTGCCCGTCGTGTTCAAATTTGACACAATAGTGAAGTGTAGAAGGAACACAAGCCATGGCATGGATCCAAGGTCATCCTAATAGCATGTTATATTGGAACTTTCCCTAGATGATGTAGAAGAGCTCTGGGATAGTTTGCAGGCCAATGCAAATATGGAGGATAATGGTGCCAATGGTTGTGGCAGTGGTGTCATTAAAGGATTGAAGGATTGTGTCAGTTTTTGATATGCAATTCTTAGGGAGGGCCAATTGATCAAAATCATGGGTAAAAATGATATTAATGTTGGTACCTCCATCAATCATGACTCACTTAATGCAGGTGTGATCAACATAGGCTGTGATGAAAAAAGCAGTGTCCTGATCTTCTAAATTAGAGGTAGGAATTTTATAATCATTGAAAGTGATAGAGGTGACGGGGGATAACGAGTGGACCAGGGTAGCTAGTGGTTGGGGGTCTTCGGGTTGGACCTCTGTTGCCTGTAAGGCTCTGATTAGAGCTTGATGGTGCTAGGGTGAGCTTTGGATGAGGTCATACAAGGTCATCTTCATGGGCATTTGGTGAAGCTATTTTAACATAGAGTAATGGATTGCCCCTAAAGAAGAGGGTTGGGATGCACCTAGGATGGAAATCTTGGGCTTTGGTGGTTGAGGTGGCTGGACAAAAGGGTAGGTCTAAGGAATAGAAACTTTTTCTTTTGCCTTATCCTTTTGTGACCTAGTGGTTATGTGGATGGTGTTAATTTTGAAGAGAGGGGGCAAAAGAGGTGAAGGTACCATAGTCTGTTGATGAGATGTCGATGAGGGTGATGAGGATTGAGAGATGCGGGAAGGTGTCAGAGGTCTGTTAATAGTATCCTCAAGGAGAAGGGTGTATTTTTCTATGTATTGGTGAATGACAACCTTGAGGGCACAATAATTCTCGGTATCATGTCTTGGTGTGTGATGATATAGACAAATATTAGTATCATCAAACCAGGAAGGTTTTGACTCGAGGGGTTGGAATGGCTTGATAGGTGGAAGGGTTATGCTAGAGGTCTACAAAAGTCAGCGCAATATCAAGGCATATGAACCCACTAAAGGGTCTGTGCTTGTTGATGCATAAGGTGTAGATGAGTTCTACTTAGGAGGTGTTGAAGGAGGCTTCCATACCACCTTTTGTGTTGGTGGTGTGGCCACATGCGGAGACAACACTTTCTTTGTGAGAGGTGCCAAATTTTTTAGAGAGGGTAGGCTTGTGGTAGGCAAAGGAAGTAATGGAGGTAACTTGCTTTGGTTAGGGGTTAGAGTAGGGAGCACTGATATTATGGTTGAGGGATGAGGGCCCAAAATAGAGGGCAATGGTGATGGTGGAAGAGGAGTTCACTGCCATGGTTTAGTAGTCTTCTTTGGTTTGGTTTGAGGACTACTATTGGGCGAGGCAAGGTTCAAGTCTACCTTCACTTGTGGGTGAGTGAGATTAGATACGAGATGAACACTGAGGGATTTGATTAGTTTTGATATGGTGGATGGGAGTTTAGGTTCTGATGTGGATGGTTGAGGTTTTGAAGGTTTAGAAGTAGAAGTTTAGTCCATGTCAGAGACTTTGGGGGATTTTGTCACAAGAGGGTCGGCGGCATGAGATGAGATGGGATGGGTAGGATGAGGAGCTTTGAGTTGCTACCATAATGCCTAATGTTCCAATTTCCTCGATTGGAGAAGTCTTAGTTTCTCCATCAATCGAGAGAATGTTTGGGAAGATGTCGGATGAGGTTTTGGTCCTTTAGAAGATGTGGATGGTTGCGGGGCAGAAGGCATAGCAGTCTCAGACCCAAGGTGTGGGGGAGTCATAACTGGATCATTTTTGGTCAAAGAAGGTGGAGAGACAGGTTCTTCTCTTAGTGGAGAAGGAACTAGAGAATGTGGCTCCTCAAGAGAATAAAGGGTAGGGATGATTGTGCCTTCTACCTATGGTTGAGGAGTAGGAAAAGTAGGGTCTTCCATTAGTAGCAGGAAGGATGAAGGTGGGGCTAGCGGTGCTGGTATGGTCAAGGCATCCTCTAATATAAGAGAGGTTGATGGAGAACTAATGGGAGAAGAGGCTTCATCCACGTGTGATGGACTGATGGGTAGACTAACCTCTTGAGACTGTGAGAGAGGTTGGTTAGGTATGAGAGGTGAGACCGTGTTGACTGTGCATATATTATGCTCTTGAGAGTCATTGGTCATGGTCTGCACATTATTTTGGCTAGGAGGATGGTTAGGAAAGGGTTGTTTAAAGATGTCTATGCTTTGATTGGGTGGCATGTTTGGGTTGTCTAAGATAAGGTCACCTTTATCTAGCATGTCTTGAATGATGTTCTTGAGAGTCTTAGAGTTGGCTGTGTCATGGCCTTTGACATGGTGATAATTACAAAAGTCATTCTCCCTATACCACACAGAGATACCACATGAGGGATCAAATTGAGGAGGTTGTTAGATTTGAGGGAGATTGAGGACTCCCTGTTTGACAAGTTTATCCAACACAAATGCTTATGATTCTCCTAGTGGAGTATACTGATGCTACACATATCTTTGCTAGAATTGTTTGGTGATGTAGTCTGATGTGGAAGGCTAAGATTGGTTATTTGTTGAAGAAGATGATCTAATGACTACAACATTTGTTGATGCCTTATAATTGGAATTAGAAGAAGGTTTAGAGGAAGAGTCATTGGACTTGGTGTTGGGGTTTTTACTCTGCAATTTGACTTTGTTTTCCTCAATGACACATAGTTCAAGCTTCCTAGCCATCGTGAAATCTTTGTCAAAGGTGTGGAATTTTTGGACCCAGAGAGTGGAGGAAATATGTTTGGCACACGCTTGGGAAAAGAGTTCGATGAGTTTGGGTTGAGGAAAAGAGAAGGAGAGATGGTTGATTAAGCCTCTCCAACGGGTAACAAAATCAGCTATGGATTCATCGTCAAACTGTCTGATGGAGTATAGGTCCGTGATAGAGACCTTTTTGGTTATATTGATTGAGAAGTGGTCAAGGACAAGTTAGGCCAGCTGGGTGAATGTGAAAAGAGAGTGTTTAGGGAGAGAGTTGTACCAATCAAGGGTAGCACCAAAAAGTGACATGGGGAACGTGCGTAGCAGTAACGCATCATCATGTGCGATTAGGTAACAAGCATGTCTAAATGCTCACAGGTGCTGCTGTGGGTCTTCCTTACTCTGAAAGTGAGTAAACTTAGGAAGTTCCCACTAACTAGGATATGGCCAGATTGGGACGGAGGGATGGATGGGCTCATTACAAATTTGGTCATATGACAGGACATTTCTTGAGCCTGAAACTAGGGTCTCAAGATTAGACATTTTGTCCATCAGCATTTTGATTAGATCAGCTGATGGATTTGTGGGTAGGGCGCCCCCTAAATTGTAAGGTGCTTAGAAGGTGCTAGAAGGGGCGTATGATGTAGTTAGTTGTACTTATATGGGCGTAACGTATTGATAACTAGTCATTGGGATAGAAGTGGAGACCAAGGGTAGTTGTATCATGAAGGTAGAAGGCATGACTAGGCTTGATGTTGTCAAAGGTGGTTGAGTTGTGGTAACACTAGCCAAAGGATGAGTAGCCACCCTGGTGTTGATGGGGGCAAGAGTAGGCAAGATGGAAACAACTAGATTTTGGAAAGGTGTAGAGGTTTGTTGAATAGTCTATGGTTGATGGGGGGTTGAAACCCCAATGGAAGTGGGCCCAAAGATAGAAGGAGAAGCCACACTTAGAAGATTAGTCATAGGTTGGTTATTAGTCGAGGTGACGGCTTGGGTGTCTATGGGCTGGATTACAGATGCTATCGATATGACTGTTGTCTCGACTAAGGAGGTTGGCATCCCATAAATTTGGTTGCCTAAGGAGTCTCATGTTCAACTTCATGCGAGATAATGTTGAAGGGCCTTGACATTGAGGTCAAAGAACCTTTCAAAGTCTTGGTCCCCCTTAAGGACAATGGGAGGCTGAGTCGAGGTCGATTGGGTAGGAGTTCATTCGGTCTCTGAGTGATACTCCATTAGAGGACTAGTGATGGAAGGTGAAGGTGGGAGTGGTTTTTGCCTCGTGTGGTCAACAAGAGTCTTGGTTTGACTACGTGTCAAAACCATTTAAGGAAAGAAAGGGTCAGGTTCTAGAAACTATGTTTTTCAGTCTCAAAAAACTAGAATGGATGTTGGATAGCAAGAAATTTAGGTTTTAAGCTTGCTCTTTTGGAAGAAAGATTGTGATAGTGACTGACGTTGGTTAAAAAACAAATGTCGGTGAGAAAAAGTGGCTGACGTCGGTCAGATAACTGATGTAGGTGGAACAGGTTGCTGGCATTAGTTGGAAAATTGATGTCAGGTACTATGTGGTTGGGAAAGAAGAAAGAAAAAAGGTTCTGAGTTATTTGAAGCTTAGAAAAATGCATCCTCACCAGCTCAAAAACTCAGATAAAGATAGAAAAGAAGATGAAGACAAGAAAATCCTAACGTTAATTCCTAAGAATAAGTTTTAGAGTCTTGTTGGCTTATGCCTTAGAGTGTGTTTAGGAAATTGGCTTGTAGAACGGGTCCTAGAAGAAGTAGTCTAAGGTTGGTTTCAAGTTAGTTTTGGTGCTCAAGAGTCTATGTTAGGTTCTGTACATGGCCTAGTGCTAGGAGCTTGCTCCCCTCACTTCATGAACCCAGAGCTGAGCTGGGCCACTTAGCCAGTATATACTTCCCCTAGAGATTATCCTCTACCAGAGAATAGAGTGGGCTTTCCCCTTGGTAGTGAAGTCCAAGTGGGATTGCCGGGATAGGTAAGGTATCTGCTAGGTGATGAAATCATAGTTGGACCTTATCTCAGGTAAGTTTAGATGTTTGATTGATGCAAGTGGTTTGGTCGTGTAACATAAGTGGCCTACGCTTTATTCATGATGCGGTTTTAATTACTAGATGTGTGGACTAAATATGCAGTCAATCATAAATGAGATGTAGTAGATTTTAAGCCCAAATTGAAATGTGTGTTCGTATGTAGACAAGTGAGAAGAGGTTGAAGAGTATGAATTGACTAGTCTAAGATGCAAGAAAGAAAGGAAAAAGAATGATTCTTTTGAACTTTGCTAATAGTGTCTTTTGGAAGAGATAGAAGAAAGAGATGTAAGGAGAGACCTAATGCACCTATATGAAAAGTATGCTTAGAATAAAAAAGAAGTATGAACCCAAGGAGAATTCCTAGGGTCCCACCGGGTGTGCCATAATGTTTCTATCAAGTTTTTGCTTTCACATTCAAAAGGAAATGAGAAACTAAGATAAAATGGTCAAGGGTTTGTATGTACCTAGATGAAGTCTTCCGCACCAAATTTAGATGATTGAAGGAACTCCTCTTTGGTTGTGGAGGATGACACCTACAGAAAAAAGAGACTCAAACATAGAAGTTGTTAGATGGCTAGAAAGTGGACTGCCAAGTGAAAGCTTGGTCCTAAAAGTGCAAAGACTTCTTGGAGGGATGACAGTCCACTGATTGTTACAGAGAATAATGTTGCTTAAAAGAAATGAAATATTGAAAGACTGAACAAAAGAAAGTAGAGATAGATGCATACCTGAGTTGGGAAATCTATTTTCCACAGTCACTGACGTTGGTGGTTTTGCCAGCGGTAGTTAGTCAGGTTGCCGATGTCAGTTAGTCTACTGACATCGGTATGGGCAATGGTCTTGGTAGCCGGCATCGATCGGGGTAATGAGACTTGGGACAAGTTTCAGAGCTATCTGTGGTCAGCAAAAGGGCTTGAGGTGTCTGTGGGAGTCTTAGTGGTTTGTGCTAGGTTGGTTGGACAGAAAGTGTGGTCTGAAAGAGGGAATATATGGAGGACAGGGATGAAAGAGGAATTGAGGGTGAGAGAAGGCCTTTCAGCCTCTCTAGGAGTAATCAATTGGGTGTGTTATCAGTTCTTGTTCATGGGCAGTAAGATGATTGTTAATATATTAAAATAGACAAAAATATAAAACTAGTACAGATACTTAACTGTGGGAGAAGGTGCAGGAGTGCAGGTGCTATGTCTATTGTGGCTAATGGGAAAGAGTGTCGTGCAACCTTCAACCTGGTGTGGGATGACTGGTGCTAATCCTCTAAGCCTGGAAGGTGTTGTCAAAATGCTGATACCTATAAGAAATTAAGAAGCAAGAATGCTGGGAAGCTTGAGCAAGAGAATTCATGTTTGCAAGAGAGTGGCAATAAAAGTAGAAAATGTAGTCTTAAAGGAACCGTCGTTGGCAAAACCACCGACGTTGGCAGCTAAAGAATGGGAAAAGAGGCTATTTTTAGCATTTTTCCCCATTCTTCCAACTTCTAGGTCTAACTGTCATTGGAAAATGGTTCAAGGTGGATTAAAGGAATGCGAGAGGCTAATGGGAGGGTTAAAATGGGGTTTAAGTAATTAAGATTTGGCATGGGGTGAGGTGTCAAGGGGGTTATTAATTTAAAATAGTTAATTTATTTTAAATTAATAAGTGTGTGGGTTAGGAATGTTTAGGGGGTGGACCAAGGAGACCAAGGGGGAGGATGACCAAGGGATAAACATGATTTTGGTGTCTATAATTGCTTAAAGATCAGACACTTAACCAAATCCCAAAAACTAACTAACTTGGTTCCTAACCTTTGCCAAAAAGCTAAAATGGTCTATAAAAAGAAAAAAAATACAAAAATAAGAGCTCATTGAAAAAATCAAAAGGAACTTTCTAAGTAAAGGTGATTTGGGTAATCTCTATTAGGGCTATGGATGCCTAGTTGGTAGTGGAGAAAAACCTTGAGGGGAGCTAAAGGCATGTCTGTCAAGGCTATGGATACTTGGATGGTAGCATAGAAATGCCCAAGACTTTGTTATGCTAAATCATGGCTTTTAATAAATATCCAACATGTTGTAAGTCAGTGTTGATGGTTAAATACATGAAGTCTATAAATTACTTTCTAAATCCCATGGCAAATGGTAAGTGGAATCAAAACACACACATAGCATGACTAGGTTTTGATGTTTGATCCCAATTTTTCATGTGTAAGACTTGTTTTAACCATGAATTGATCTTAAAAATGGTGCTTGATCGAGTAGAGTTAATAGCCTAATTATGATTCTAAACCAAAGTTTATGGATTTTAAAACATATTACTATGAGAATTCACTTTATCAGGGTGTGAGTAGAATGTTTGCACATTATTTTTATTTGAAGATCATCTACACCTTGTTTGGTTAGCATAATTATTCATGATTATAGTTTAAATCTTATCTTAATTTACTAATGTTTGATTTTTGTGCTTCACATTGTAAGATTAATTAGAATCCATCTAAAATGGAGAATGCCTAAGTTTCATGATTTAATGTCAATATTAGTTTTTTAATAGCCTTTGGTCTATCAAAATCTAAGTTGAATTTATTTATGATCACCTTAAAACCTTGATTTTAATTACCCTAGATCAAGTCTTTCCATTTAAATTCAAAAGTGGTAGGAACATTTTACACATGAACATTTTAAATAATGTCATAAACTTAGTTAAAATTTTATACTAGGTTTTGGTCATGTTTATTAACATGACCAAACCTTAGTCTAAAAATCCATGTTTGTTCCTGAGACCCCTCAGCCTATGTTCCTCATGGTCTAAACTAATTCATGGTCATTTTTATTTAGCAAAGCCCCATTTTATTTCAAGATTAGTCTAAAACTTTAGCCTAAAGTTTTAATTCATATTTATTAATAAAAATCAAAAGCTTGTTCTAAGACTGTAGCCTAAGTTTTATATTATTTCCAAGCTCTGACTTAGTTATTCTCTAAATGTCCACAGGCACAAATTGTGTTTAACTAAATGGATTGCAATCAATGACACTTTTTCTTAGGTAATCAAAATTAGATGGTGTGAGTTCAAATTCTAAAGGTTAAGCTTACAATGCATACTAAAGATCAATCATATTCCTATCGATCGATGACACATAGTTAAATATATATCTTCCAATCGATGGGGTGTATTAAGTCAAGATTTTAAAATGAGTCCAAAATGAGCATGGTGATGACACACATTGTAACTAGATTAGATATAGTATTGAATAACCAATAGTGTTTGATACTTTAGATCTAAATCTAATAGAACACATTGATCCAACCTGATAAGACCCAATGGTATGAGATTAAATGGTCCCTTTTATTATGTTCTAACATATTCTAGGGATTTAACCAAAAGTTTGATTGTATTTATTAATCCAACAAAACCTTAAGTTAAAACCTTATGCTATGTCATTTTTTATTAAGCATGGGGCCTCCTTTTATTATCATATGAGTTTAGTCTAAGCTTTAGCCTAGATTTTTATTCATGTTCATTCAATAAATGAAATCTTAGAACAAAGACTTTAGCTTAAGCTTAATATTGTTTCTTGAGATTTAAATTATGACAATTTTCATTTTTTACAAGAATAAATCATTCTCAATCTCACAGATTACAATCTGATAATGTGCATTTGATCAAATGAAACAATCTAATGGCATGAGAGCACAATTGAAAATTCAATACATGGTCTTAGGCTAAAGATCAAACACATTCCTAGAGATCGATGAGACACATTCAAGAATACACAATCTAATCTACAACATGTATTAAGTCAAGACTTTTCAAAAAGCCTACACTGAATGTGGGACCACCACTTGGTAAGAGCACATTAGCTTGATAAGACACATAGAGAAGGATTCAGAGAGCCTATAGAGTTACCAAGTGCCACCATTTCAGTATAAGACCTATAGATAGGCAATGATGTTTGATCTTTTGGATCAAGATAAATAACATGCATTTACTTGAGTGAGTAGATCCAATGGTGTGAGCCAATATATAATTTTCAAAGGGCTCAGAACCAATAAGAAAGTGACATGTACCAAGATTAGAGCCAATGAAGTGGACTATTTTATTTTAATCCTTACGAGTGCCCAATTGGATCTGATATGGTATCCTAAGTATTAATATGTGGTGAACTTTGGTTGAGAAGCTAAAATTAATTATTCTTCCATGGATGGGAAATGATTTAAAGCATAAAAGGAGGTATATGAGTCATTCTAGAGAATATTTTTCAATCATAACCATGGATAATTTTCTAGTTATACCATGAACATAGATCATTCACTTGCTATCATTGTAAAAGCAAGGTTGTTCCATGGTGTGCACTAAAGAAAAGGGAGTTGTCCAGGAAGTTTTGATTGTGTAAGTGATCAAGACATTATACAGATGGTTTCACATGAGGATAAAGTTAGTTTGGCTCCTCAAATTAATATTCTCATTCAAACTCATATGAAAACATCTCTATCCATGAAATCAAAAGTTTGTTGCAAATCTCCATCATTCATTATAGAGGTAGTTAGAGTGGTGACTCTTTTCATATAAATGGATGAAGATATCAGGTATGGCATGGAATATTATCCAACTAGAAGCATATTGGTGGACTTGACTTGTTTTATAATTTTCAAAATTACAACCTGCAGTCCCAAATTTGAAAAAGTATAAATAGTGGGCTTATCCTCTATTCAAGGTTGTTGGTCATTTTTTCAGGTGTTCATTTCCTCTAAGCCTAGGTTTTATAAGAATTTTTGGGATCAATTTTTGTGTATATCTTGTTTCACTTGCTAAGGTGGTTGTAACTATACAACCATTAGTGAGATTTGAGAGTATATTTGTGTCTCGCTTGTCAAAAGAGTAATCTCACCATGCTTATCCACATGGTGGCATTTTGAAAATATTGATGTTTGTAATATTTCCTTTTAGGTTAATGAAAATGCTTGTTGTTCTTTGTTATTTCCTATTGATGAAGTACAACAATCTATTTTGCAAATATTGTTGACTATATATCTAGTTTTTTGTTCATTATTGGTTATCATTTTGAGCATGGATCTAGGTTAAAAAACCCTTTTTGCATTAGTTTATAACATGTTGAATAGTTTGTTAGGGCATCATAGGTTTATGGACATGATAGGAAAGAGTTTTTTTTTGAAAGTTTAGTTTCAATGTATGTCTTATTCTTTCAAGGATCATTTGGTATTTCTCACTATCTTGCATTTGAGTTTTTTTACATCTGTGCTAAGGAATGATGTCATGAATCTTACAAGACACCCTGCTATTTGAAGGCCACCAACATCCCACCTTGTTTTTTTATAATTATCTAACTTATCCTACACTACAAATAATACACCTTTTGTATACTATGAGTGTTATTTGCCTTGAAAATACATAAGATCTTGCATATTTGAAATGTGTTTGTAGTTTGCATTTTTTTTTAAAATTATAAAATTACAATATTTTATTGACCCCTATTATCGAAGATTTTATAGAATGAAGATTGTAGTCTCTCTCTCTCATCTCCCTTTGGTAGTTTGTATATGATGTAGAGCATTTGTGCATTTCATGAGATAAACTATCATGGGTGAAGTGTGCATGTTTGGATGTGTCTTGGTCATATTTGTGCCTTCTTTGTGCTAAAAATCCCCATGGAGGTTGAATTTTAGAATCTCTCCATGTGATCAAGCTACCCCATAGGTCCTCTCACCTTGGTTTAGGTAGATCTAGAAGTAGCAGGGAGCTAATCGTAGCCTTTATAGGTGTGTCTCAGTCATTTTTTACATTCGGTCTAATCTTAATGCTAAACCCTTCCCTCTCTATAATGACATACTAGTGGGTTTTTCATCATTGTTTGCTATTTTCTTTCAACTATGCAAGGCTAAATGTAAGAGGTGTACAACTTGAAACCAACACTTAACTAGCATTATTTCTATGGATTAAATTGAAATATTGGTTATTTGTGTTACTAGGGACTCCTACAAAGAACAATAAGTATTTCATCCTGTGAAGTTATCTATTGTTACTGCATTGATTTGGCTATCTTGGTTATCAACACCACAATAATCCACAAGGGACATGCCAAGAATTTTTTAAGGATTGATAATTGAATTCTTCTATGTTCATTATAGAGAGTTGTTAGTTGTTTTTTCCCTTTTGAACATTATTCTAAATATTTTAGTGTCTTTGCTCCTTATCTCATCATTAAATTAAAAAAACTATGTTGTCAACATGTGTTATAGTTAGTTTGTTAACTATTATGTTCTATAATTTTGGTTCTAGTGATGACTTTGATTTTTATCACCTAGTTTCAAGAAAGACTAGTGACTATATTGAATATTTTTTTGTTAAGTTTTAGCTTTAAGTATTTTCTTGTTTGCAAAGCTAGATAGATTGAGATCATATTTCAAAGGTGACCAATCTAAGAAATTTGTCTCACCATAAAGTTTATATGAAAGATGAAGGAGACAAGTTTAGAATCCTATTGAAGGCAAAGCTTAGTTGGTAAGGGTTGTCAAGATTCTGATAATCTTGAAATCTTTGTTGAACATCCCATTATTGAGGACTATCATAGCTCTCCTATCAATTATGAAACCTATTAGCCTATGTATTTCCCAGTTCCTTCTCAACTTGTTGAATCCCCTCCTAGGTTTGATCCACCAAGTCCAACTCATTCACCCCCTATATCCCTTTGCAATTTGTTCTTAAACCTCCCGTTAAAACCAACCATGAGGCATAGGGACCAATATGAGAATGAATGTCCTTCATTCCATGGTCCTAGATTTAGGCCTATCAATTTTGATGAAATGGAAGGATATCTTAATGAAGTCTCAAATGAAGTTTTGAAATGCCTACCAAAATTCCAAGGGAACAATGTAGTGAGTGGTGATCAACACTTGAGGGATTTTCAAAATATCATTGAAGATTATGAGGTTGATAATGAGGATGTGTGCATTAAACTATTTATGCACACATTGGAAAAAGACACTCATAAATGATTCAATTCCCTTCCCCGTGGATGCATTGATTCATGGGAAGAGATGAAGAATGTTTTTAGAATTCAATATGGTGATAGAATTGATCCAAGGTTTATTTTGATATAATTTGATAACAACAAAAAGAATCCTAATGAGTGTGTGTAGGAATTAAATACATGATTAAAAAAAGTTATGATGTGGCTTTCCAAAAACATCAACCATAGTGATACAATATGCTTGATAAAATACTATGATGCCTTTGATAAGAAGGTTGCATACTACACGAGGGACAAGGCTCCCACTAACCTATGGTTTACATTCAATATGGCCATATAAATTGAGAAAAACATAAAGGCTATGAGAAAACCCATGAATAAGTGGGCTGATGTAAAATTGGTCAATCGGGAAAAGACACAATCTACAAAAATTACCAATTTTAAGGAGACTATTAAAAATTTAGCCTCTGTCATCAAGGAAATGTCATATAAGTTTGCCAAAGACAATAACAGGATCCCTCATATGTCTACCAGTCAATAAAGGATAAAAATGTAAATCAATCATAAAGAGGGCCTATTTTCCACAATCAAGACTATGATAAAGGGAAGAGGCCTGCATATGAAGAAAAAATAGGTAGAAATCATAATAGAGGGGCTAAAAAAGAAGTGTCTGATTCATTAAATACCATAGTGAATGTGGTGAATTCTGACATTGATATTGATTGGTGTGAGACATGCTACCTTCTACATTCCCCATGTGATGAAGATGTGGATGAAATTGAGTTTGCATCATCTGATGATGAGATCTTGATGTTCAATTATCAAAGCCCCTGAAGTGAGATGACTACCTCCATGGAATTGATGAGTGTTACTAATATTAACCAATTTTGGACTGTAGTTGAAAAGGTAAGTGTCCCAACTCTTGAATTTTCTTGTGATGTTAATATGGCACAAGCATATGAATTACCCATTCATGATTTTGATTTCTTATGCTCTATAATGATTAATAAATATGATGGGGGGATTTCATTAGTTGAGGTCAAGTAGATGCTAATTAATGTATCAATTACCTAGTAGGAGTATCACTTGAGAAGCAAACATTAGGTTTTTACTCCTCAAAACACTACCCCTACAAATCCAAAGGCATTAGATGCTAATAAGGAGGCTAAGAAAACCACAACAGTCCTTAAATTTTCTAAAGATAGTACCATTTCCCAATTTGTTAAGCCTAGAGGTGTTCCAACCAAGAATAGAGTACCCATATTATTTAGTATCCCTAAGGGTGTGAATGATGCTAAAACTAATCCACTTTTGAAGACTGGTGATAAGAATGTAAATCCATCCCAATGTACTCTACTTCAGACCTTGAGAGATTGTATTCTAATTGAAGGTGTTTTCACCCTTCCACCCAATACTTGGATTCCTTAGTATATCATATGTGATATGGCCCAAGTGTTGATCCAACTAAAAATCACTATGCCACTTGTTAAATTATTAAGAATACCTAAACATAGGAAGAGAGCATTTGAGTACTTGGAATTTTGTGAGAAGTTAGATGTAAATGAAATTGAGCTACCCCAAACACCCATAGAAAGTGATGAGGAATTAGAGAAGGTTATTGAACCTAATCTAGAGGTCTATTTGGGGACTACATTAGTGTATATTTAGTTGAATATGGATCTATTTTATACAACCCTGCCAATTAATGTCTTGATTATCTACTACTGTATGTTTGATTTTGGATCTTCTTGTAATGTGATGCCTTTGTGTATCCTAAATGAGATTAGAGTGAATATTAAATAATCCTTTAGTAAGTGTTATGCCATGGGTTCATGATAAGTTTTACTTGTCTGAAAAGTCAAGGGGTTGGTAGTATAGCTAGTAGTGCATCTAGGAAAGTATTTAAATATGGGCTTGGTAGTTATGGATTGCCTACCTAAGTGAGGGATGATACTATCATGTATATGGGATACTAGCATGGGTGAAATTATATGGATGGACTTATCTTATTCTACCATTCCACTAGAGGGTAATATGGTCAAGATTTACAGAGAGCTGAAGATGCTACATGTAATTAAAGATTCAAAACATGTTCTAAATGAAGTATTATACACAGATGTTGAATTGGGAAATTTTGTTAGGAATGTTGATACTAGTAAATAGCCTACTATTTTTCAGGTTGAACTTGACAAATAAAGTGTAGTTTGGAAGATGTTTTTTGACAAGGCTTACTCCAATATTGGAAATGAAGCTGGGGTTGTATTACATGCCCCTAATGGTAAGTGCTTCAAGTTTTCTTTCAATCTATCCTTTGAGTGCACTAAGAATGCTACTGAGTATGAGGTACCCTTGTTGGGTCTATGGATTTCCCATGAACATGGAGTTAAAAAATTAATTTTCAAAGGTGATTCTAAGCTAGTGGTAAAGCAAGTCTATAATGCTTATGCCACAAAGAATAAAAAGTTAAAACAATATCAGAATGCTATTTGGGATTTGCTTGAATTATTTGATGCATTCAATCTTTATTATCATGAGAGAAGTTTCAATGAAAAAGCTGATAGACTTGTAGGGTTAGGTAATCAATTTGATATTGTAAATATGAGCCCTCATTATCAGTATTAGGTGGAGGTGGTTGTTAGGTCTTCAGTCCCAAATAATTTTCATCATTGGTAGGTGTTTGATGATGATGATCATATTAGAAGGTTTCCAAATTGTGAAGATGAGTTCCATGATTAACTCATAGACCTAGAATATATGATTTAGGTTTATGATGGAAAGGAAACCTCATTTTTGAAAGACATCAATTAGCTAAAAAAACACATTCCATAAAGGATTGGTTAGTTTAGAAGCATCTTTTGATGGAGCTAATAGAATCAAGTTGAGACTCATTTATCTCAAAAAATGTGATGGAGTGAAACTTGGGTTTTGATGAGAATATAAGGAATTTTTTGTTGGGTACTCACCTAAATGCAATTAAGAAGCAAGGTTACATGTCGCTACTGAAAAGGTACCAAGACTGCTTAGCATGGACTTGTCTTTAGTTGAAATCATATAGGGAATATTTTCTCTAACATGTCATCCCATTGCATCCTAATATTAAGCCTTTTAGGTAGAAACAAATGCATATTAACCCCATTTTGTACATCAAGATGAGGGATGAATTAAATAAGTTGAGGGATCATTGAATAATTTAGCCCATTAGGTTCTCATCATGTATTATGAATTTAGTCCCTATGAGAAGAATAATGGTGATAACTGCTTATATGTGGATTTTAGGAATTTGAACAAAGATTTTTTTAAAGATAATTATCCCTTACCCAAAATGGACATCCTACTAAAGAGTGTTATAAGATCAAATATGTTGTCTACTTTAGATGGTTTCTATGAATACAACTAAGTTGTGGTGAAAGAATCTTAGAGACCCAAGACCACATTCACAATGCCTTGGGGTACGTATGTATATATGAGGATGCCTTTTAGGTTATTTTGGTGAAATGTTCTAGTGAGCTATGGATGTCACTTTTGTAGGGATAATTAACTAGTTCATTATTGTGTATCAGGATGACATTACTATGTACTCCAATACTAGAGAAGAACATTTGGAATATCTAAAGAAAGTATTAATTAGATGTAGGTAGTTTATAATTTTTCTTAATCCAAATAAATGCCACTTTAGAGTATAAAAGGCCAAGTTTCTAGGATATATAGTGTCCAATAATGGTGTCATGATTGACCTTGAGAGGGTATAAGCCATTGATAAAATTTGTATCTTGTAGTCCAAGAGAGGAATTTGGTCCTTCTTTGGGAAGATTAATTTTGTAAGGAGGTTTATGTTTGATTTTGTTGACATCAATCTACCTATTACTTCCATGCTAAAGAAGGACCAAATAATCAAGTGTGAGGGAAAGTCCATATACACATTCAATGACATCAAGGGAGCTTTAAAGTTTGCCCCTATTTTGGCTATCCACGATTACACTAAGCCATTTCATATATTCTCTATTGCATCATATAATATTATTGCTACTATCTTATTGAAAAATAATGAAGAAGTTCATGAACAACTAATAGATTTACATTATCAAAGCTATGTAATGTGTTGAACTAAATTAAACCATCATGGAAAAGCAATTTTTCACTCTCTTGAAGGCTATTAAGACATTTAGGCCTTATATTCTAAGTTCAAAGATTGTTGTTTATGTCCTACATACCATGGTGAAGGACATATTGACTTAGATTAAAGTATCTAGTAAGAGATATAGGTGGGTCAACAAGCTACATGAGTATGACATGGATATATAGACAACCAAGTTAGTAAGATAAATGGGTCTAGCCAAGTTTATGGATGAGACCAATTTGCAAGATGTTAAGGTAAACACTATTGTTATTAATTTTTATGATTATTTGAGTTAATTTAACATGTCTCCATGGTATAGAGATATTGTTTACTACTTAAAAAATATGAACTATACCCATGACTTAGATAAGAATAAAAAAACTCTCAAGCTTATTTCCCAAAAACACATCTTTACTAAAACTAGACTAATATGGAAGAATTCAGATGGGGTTCTCTTAAGATGCATATTAGAAGAAGAAATTACTCGCCTAATTGAATATTTATATAGTGGAGTATTTGGTGGCCATTTTTAACCTATGGTTACAACTCGTAAAATTCTAAGAGCTAGTTATTGGTGGCCAACATTGTTCAAAGATATTGCTAAGAAAGTCAGAAAATGCAAAAAATGCCAACACTTTGCTAGGAGAATGAAAGCTTCAGGTTTTCTTCCCTTACATCATGTGACAATTTAACACCCATTTAACTAATATGGAATGGATTCCATTTGAGAAATTGTTGATTCTTCAAGTACTAGACATAGATGGATACTAGTTTTAACTGACTACTTCACAAAATTGGTTGAAATGGTCCCTATGAAGAAAACAACACACCAAGTAGTTATGGATTTTTTTCTGAATCATATTATTTGTAAATTTGGTGTGCTTATAAAATTGATTACTAATAATGCCATGAAATTCAAATTTAAAACTTTAGTGGCATTATGTAAAGACTATGGGATTAAATTGACCTATGCTTCTAACTATAATCCTCAAGGGAATGGGAAAGCAAAATCAAGTAACAAAAACTTGATTAAGATCATTAGATGAACATTGGAAGAAAATAAGAAGTGGGGTGAATAGATAAATTTTACCTTATGGGTTGATAGGATTACACCTAAGAGAGTTATAGGCAAAATCCATTTTGATCTTGTTTATGGAGCTCAAATAGTTCTACCTATGAATTTTCAGTTGCCCATGTATCAACTCATATATCAAATAGATGATGATGAACAAATCAAGCACTATCAAAGTAGGATGAACCATAATATTAAACATGATGAAATTAGAAGACAAGCTCATGAAAGACACCTCAAGTTCAAGGAAAAACTAAAGAAAATATTTGATAGGAAGGTTACTCTAAGAACCTTCCAAGTAGGTGATCTAGTTTTACTTTGGGATAGTAGTTATGAGGAGAAAGATAAGCATGGCAAATTTGATGCCTTTTGGATGGGTCCCTATTAGATTGACTATTGGATTAGGGAGCATACTTATTGATAGTATTGGATGGTGAAATTCTGGAGCTTCTAATCAATGGTAGACATTTGAAAGACTTCCTTCATTTAGTCTGTAACCTATGCACATTAGTATATAGTGTATAGTTTTATCTTGTATTATTTTATTGATTTTTTGCCTCTTTACTTTGGGTTTTATTTGTATAGTTTCCTTTCATGTTTCTATTATGTGTTAATTTTTATAACCTCTTGATATATTTTTATTAGTCCTCCATATTTTATTGAGCCTTTATGAGTGATTGTTGATCAATTTATTAAGTCTTAACTCTATGTCCCATTAGATTGGCACATGATCTTACATTTTATGGTTCTTTTCACACCCATAAGGGGTATGCATCCCCAGGTGATAGATAGAGTTAGTGCTCAAAATTACATTGAAGAAATCAATCCCTTATTGAGTATAAGTGCCCAAGTCCTTATCCCAAGTCCTATTTTCAAATGTTCATTATATGTCAAGTTGGATGTTAAATTAGTTAAGTCTTAATTTGATCTTTACTTAGTGCATATAAAGCTCTAGGGTCTTTGAGTCTTTTGTTGGGTCATTTTGCCTAATGACAATAAGTCTTAGGGATTTTGTTTCATGTAAAAAAAATTGAAGAATTATTTTCATTAGGAAAATTATCCACGACAAAAACTCGATTATAGTTGCATTATTTTGAGAAAAATATAAAGCCCTTAATTCATTTACACATTTTACCTATGAAAAAAGCTATAAAGAATTGAAATGTTTTAGGAAAAGTGTAAAGTCTAATTTATTTTAGAAATATGTTTGTACAAAAAAATTAAAGGAATTTTTTAAGACATTTTATCCACATCAAAAAAATTTAAGGTCTGTTTCCTTTGGGAATTTGGCCCATGAAAAAAGTTTGAGAGAATTACATTTCTTTGGGAAAAATGTAAGGTTAAATTTATTCAAGAAAAATGTGAGGATCAACTAATTTAGATAAATTGTTCTCGATAAAATATCCAAAACAATTCTCCCTATAAATAAAAGTCTAAAATAAATAAGTGCTATGGGGAAAATAATACAAGAAAGTTGTCCAAAGTAATTGTCCCTACTGAATTCTTTTCGACAAAAATCCCAAGACAAAAATTCTAAAGACTATAACAAATTTGTCCAAAGTAATTAACCTGACTAAATTCTTTTAGACAAAAAACCTGAGACAAAAATGCTAAAGACAAAAAGATTGAAATAAATTTACTCTAATTGTTTAAAGTTTGATAGTTTCACAGATGTCATTAAAGATCATATGAACGTCATTGATAGTCATGAGGATGTAAAAATTAAGCCTAAATCAAGGACCACATGGGTTTAAATTTTGATGATCTCATGGATATCATTGATGGTCATATGAATGTCACTAATGGGTGTGAGGACATCAAAATTAAGCCTAGGTTAAGGACCATAGGGATTTACATTTTGATGATCTCACATACCGTATTGACATTTGCATGAAAATTGTTGATGGTCATGAGGATGTTAAAAAATAATTCTAGGATAGAAAATAACAGGGTTAAATTTTGACAATTACGTGGATGTCATTGATGGTCCCACAAATGTAAGAGATGAGCCAAATAGAGATAAATGGTCTACATTTGATCCTAGGTTCAAGGGAGTAATGCAAGTGGGAAGCTAAGCTACATCATATACAAGAAATAAGCATAAAAATTCTCATATCCATGAGAAAGAGCCATTGAATGGAAGAAACCATGTTTCAAGGTTCTGTTATCAATTAAATAATCTTCCATTTGATCTTAGAGGTAGGTTATTTATGGAGTTGGCGTAGGGATTTGGTTCATTTATTTCTTGATCTTTCTTTCATGTCCTCATTTGTATATATTGCTTGTAAATTTTTATTTTCTTTATCTTGTGTTTTTATTTTCTCTTAAATAAGTCTTTTCAAGATAGTCCCTAGCTCAGGTTTCATCTAGCCATTTAGTAAAGTGATTTCTCTAGTCAGGACTATAGGTGTGGTTGATTATGGGTCTAAAATGTGAGCTTGATGTTTTAATTTTGGGGAGATTGGTAAAAAACAATGAATAGGCTAGTTGTTCCCTAAAATATTGAGACTTGTTCTAATCTAAACTTGATTCTGATGAGGATTACATATGCAATATGAAAGTTTAAATTATTGGAGCACAGTCATTCTTGCACTTAAACAACATTATTTTCTTGGGGTAAAGTTTGAAACCAAGGATGATTGCCTAAAGATTAGACACTTGACCAAATCTCAAAAACTGGCTAACTTGGTTCTTAACCTTGTCCAGAAAGTTGAAATGGTCTATAAAAAGCAAAAAATATAGAAATAAGAGCTCATTGCAAAACTCAAAAGGAAATTTCTAAGTAAAGGTGATTTAGGTAAACTCCATTGGGGCTATGGACACCTAGATGGTAGTGGAACAAGGCCTTGAGTGGAGCCAAAGGCATATTTGTTGAGCCTATGGATTCTTAGCTAGAAGTAGAGCAATGCCCAGGCCTTCTCTATGCTAAATCATGGTTTTTAATGAATATCCAACATGTTATAAGTAAGTTTTGGTTTAAGACATGAAGTCTGGAAATCTCTCTCTAAACCCCATGGCAAATGGTAAGTGGAATCAAAGCACACAAACAACATGACTAGGTTTTGATGTTTGATCCCAAATTTGTATGTGCAGGACTTATTTTAACCATGAATTGATTTAAGAATGGAAATTTATCAAGTGGAGTGAATAGACTAATTATGAGTCTGAGCCAAAGTATCTAAATTTTAAAACATATTGCTATGAGAATTCACTTAATCAGGTTGTGACTAGTATTTTTACACATTATTTTTATTTGAAGATCATCTAAACCTAGTTTGGTTAACATATTTTTTCATGATTCTAGTTTAAATCTTATCTTAATTTGCTAATGTTTGATCTTTGTGATTCATATTACAGGATTAATTAGAATCCATCTGAAATGGACAATGTCTGGGTTTCATGATTTAATGTTAATATTGGTTTTTTACTAGCCTTTGGTCTATCAAAAGCCAAGTTGAATTTATTTTTGATCACCTTGAAACCTTGATTCCAATTACCCTAGCTCAATTCTTACCATTTAAATTAAAAATTGGTGGGATCATTTTATGCAGGAACATTTAAAAAAAAGACGTGAACTTAGTTAAATTTTTATACTAAGGCTTGTTTATGTTTATTAACATGACCAAACCTTAGTCTAAAAATGCATGCTTGGTCTTGAGACCCCTCAGTCTATTTCCATCATGGACTAAACTAATGTATGGTCCTTTTTATTTAGCATAGCCCCATTTTATTTCAATCTTAGTCTAAAACTTTAGCCTAAAGTTTTAATTCATATTTATTAATATGAATAAAAATCTTGGTCTAAGACTATAGCCTAAGTTTTATGTTATTTTTGACCTTTAACTTAACTATTCTCTCAATGTCCATAGGTGTCAATGACATTCGATTCAATGGATTATAATTGATGACACACTTTTGCTTAAGCAATCAAGATCAGACGATATAATTTCAAATTCAAAAGGTTAAGCTTACGGTGCATACTAAAGTTTAAGAATGTTCTTGCTGATTGATGATACATGGCTAAACATACACCTTTCAATTGATGGGGTGTATTAAGTCAAAATTTTAAATTTTTTCCAAAGTGAAAGTAGTGATGATGTATGTTGTAACTACATAAGATAGAGTATTGAGCAACCAATGGAATTTGATCTTTTGGATCAAAATCATTCAAAACACATTGATCTGGCTTAGTAAGATCCAACAAAAAGAGATTAAAGGGTCCCTTTTATTATGTTATAACTTAGTCTAGGCATTTACCCTAAAGTTTTGTTGTATTTATTAATACAATGAAACCTTAGGTTAAAAACTTATGCTATGTCATTTTCTTATTAATCATGGGGCCTCCTTTTATTATGATATGATCTTAGTACAAAATTTATCCTAAAGTTTTATTCATGTTCATTTACATAAATAAAACCTTAGACCAAAGACTTTAGCTTAATCCATGGTATTTTTAGTGGTAAATCTTCATTAATCTACAAATATTCCATTTTTTGAAGTTGACATTTGGCAATTTTTTTGAAGAGGCTAATAGGGAAAGATCACCTAAGATTTTGGGCTCAAATTTAATTTTAAGGAGAGTTTTGCCTACATTTGAATACAAATTTTGTCATATTAATGTAGTTTTCCAGTACCTCAAAAGTCAATCCTAATAAATTTACCATATACAATCGGGTGGACACCAACAATATAAATAATAAATTAATTATATGCACTATGTAAATTATGTGAATAAAATAAAAAACATTTAACTCTACCAATCAACACTAATAGCCTATGAGAGGATGCCATCATGTTATGAGAATATTCCCAAAAGCACTAGGTGGGAACCTATAGGATGTCCACTAGTGCATGTCCATAGCTTATCAGTGGATGCTCACATTCTATTGATAGATGCATGTAGCCTCAAAGGATACATGGAGATGATAATAGTTTGATGGCATCCACTAGTATATTTTAGGCATCATCGACATATTGTGGGTACCTACTAGTATATTATAGGCACCTACTAATATATTGTGGGTACCCACCTACATATTATGGGTGTCTACCTAGGATATGCATGTGGTCACCTATGATGAGTAGGCATCCACCTATGGATTATTGATAAATGAGATATTAAGGGAATCCATCATCATATTATGGGCATCCACCCATGACCTTCTTATAAATGCCCTCAATCACTTGATGGTCATTAACAATCAACTAATCGATTGCTCATAGGTTGGTAGCAAAATCCTCAACAACAGATACCTATAAAATATTAGTAGATGCTTGTGATATCCTAGCATCTACCATTAATGACATCTATGCATGGGAGATATTATCATTCATGCATGGCTAGGTAACCTCACCCAAGGGAGAGGCACTATAAACACTCAACTTAACATGCAATTTTCACATGGGCACATTGTGAGTAGTATCACATAGTGTTCGTATTATTATATACATCTCAATAATTCACTGTATTGTATTGGTCTTGATTGACATTATGTGGACATTTGGTTGGGATGTGCTGAAAACCCTAATGCATAATGTGTAGTAAATAATATAATTAAACTATAATTATAATAACATAAATTTATTATTATTCTTCTTTCAAACCTATCAATTAAAAAAATATTTAAAAATCATTTCTCATTATATTATCCATTAAATTAGGGCTCATAATTTACAAAATAGAGTAACCAATATAACATGCATAACCACTTTTTTCCACTTTTAGCATCCATTGATATGTAGTTGGCATCTATCTGTATTGTGCAGATAACTATTTGCATGTTGGTAGTATCCACTCATACCATCCATCATTTGCCTAAGAGATATAAGCATCTACCCACACCATGTTGCATGCTGACATTTAACTATGTTGTGTAGGTGTCCATCTACATACTTCTAGTATTTGTCTGCATCATTCACCATTTGGTATCACATGATTCACTTGTGCATCTATATAGATTCTAAATTGATTCACCACCATTACAAATTTGATTCACCTAAGGAACTCAAAGGATTATTTTATAGGGCCCATTAAAATGAACCCTAGCTTAAGCTTTATATTATTCCTCAAGTTTTAACTTAAGACAATTTTCATCGTCTATAGGATTAAATCATGTTCAATCTTATGGATTGTAATATGATGATTCACATTTGATTAGATGTAAAGATCTAATAGTGTGAGAGCATAGTTAAAAATACAATACATGGTCATAGGCTAAAGATTGATCATGTTCTTAGAGATCGATGATACACATTCAAGTGTACACAATCCGATCTATGGTGCATATTAAGTCAAGAATTTTCAATAAATCCTATAATGAACATGGGATCACCACTTGGTAAGAACACGTTAGCTCAATAGCATTGATAGAGTAGGATGTAGAGACCCTACAGAGCTGCCAAGTGGCACAATTTTAGTATAAGATCTATAAATAACTAATGATATTTAATCCTTTGGATCAATATCAATTACATAAATTTACTCAAGTGAGTAGATCCAATGGTGTGAGCTAAGATGAAATTTTCAAAGGGATTAAAACCAATAAGAAAGTGACACATGCCCAAATTAGAGATAATAAAGTGGCCTAGTTAGTTTTAAGCCTTATGATTACCCAATTATATCTAATGTGGCATGATAAGTATTAATATGTGGTGATCTATGGTTGAGAATCTAAATTTAATTATTCTTCTATGGATGGGAAATAATTCAAAGCACATAATAAGGTCTATGAGTCATGCTATAACATATTTTTCAATCATAACCATGATCATTTTCTATTTATACCATGACCAAAGATCATTCACATTCAATCATTACAAAAAAAAGGTATTTTTATGGTGTGTGCTAAAGGAAATGTAGATATCCAACAAGTTCTAACTATGAAAGCAAGTGATTAAGAGCTTCTATAGATAGTTTTACATGATGACAAAGTCTGTTTGGATACTCAAATGAATATTCTCATTCCAGCTCATATGAAGACATCTCTATCCATGAAATCAAAAGTTTGTTGTAAATTTGCATAATTCATTATATAGGTAGTTAGAGTGGTGATTATTTTCTTGCAAATAGATGAAGATATCAGGCATGGCATGAAATATTTTCTAACTGGAAGCATCTTGGTGGAATTGAAGGCTTATTTTAAAATTTTGAAAATTATAACCTACAGTCCTAAAATTGAAAATTAAATGAAAATGTATAAATAATGGGATTCTCCTCTATTCAAGGTTGTTGGTCATTGTTTTAGGTGTTCATTTTCTCTAAGTCTAGGCACTTCAAGAATTTTAGGGATTAATTTCTATGTGTAGATATTTTCTCCCTTGCTAAGGTGGTTGTAGTTGTACAACCATTAGTGATATTTGAGATCATCTTTATATCTCCCTTGTCAAAAGAGTAATCTCACCATACTTTTCCCCATGGTGGAATTTTAGAAATATTTATGTTTGTAATATTTATTTTTAGGTTAATAAAAATGCTTGTGGTTCTTTGCTATTTCCTATTAATGAAGAGAAACAATCTATTTTGTAAATACTATTGACTAGATATCTATTTTTATGTTCATTATTGGTTATCATTTTGAGCATTGATCTAGGTTATAAAACCCTTTACGTATTATTTTAGAACACGTTGTTGAATAAATTGTTATGGCACCTTAGGTTTATGGATTTGATAGTATTTTATTTTTTGAAATTTTAGTTTCAATGTATATCCTATTATTTCAAGGATCATTTGATATTTCCCACTAGCTTGCATTTGATATTTTCTACATCTGTTTTAAGGAATGATGTCATGAATCTTGCAAGATACCCTATTGTTTAAAGGCCACCAACATGCCACCTTATTTTTTATAATTATTCAACTTGTCCTAACCTATCCTACCATACAAATAATATAAAATTTGCATACTATAAGTGTTAATTTCCTTAAAAATACATAATATCTTGCATATTTGAAATGTGTTTGCAGTTTGTGTTTTTTTTTAAATTCTAACATTGCAGTCTCTTTCCCATCTATCTTTAGTAGCTTGTATTTGACTTAGAGCATTTGTGCATTTTGTGTGACAAACCATCATGGTTGAAGTATGCATATTTGACTGTGACTTGGTCATATTTGTGCCTTCTTTGTGCTAAAAATACCCATGGAGGTTGAATTGCAGAATCTCTCCATGTGAACAAGCTACCCCATAGGTCCTCTCACCTTGGTTCAAGTAGAGTTAGGAGTAGTAAGGATCTGACCATACCCCTTTTAGGTTCCTCTAAGTCATTTTATACATTTCGTCTAATGTTTATTACAAACCCTTTCCTAGATATAATGACATACAAGAGGTTTTTTCATCATTGTTTTCCATTTTCTTTCAAGTGTGCAAGGTTGTATGTCAGAGGTGTATAACTGGGAACCAACAATGTTTATTTTCATAGATGTTTTTGTATACACTAACTAGTGTATGTATGTGAAATAATGATTCATTAATGTTAAGTGAAATTTAAGTAATTTTTCAATACAATTGATTCACCCCACTCTCAATATCTATACTTCCAACAATTCCTCCTTTAGGTCTCATGGAGACCTACCTGCATTAAGCTTTCTTATCAACACATTACCATTTGATCCCTTGGAAAATAATACATATCCATACATGTCACAAACCTATCACACAACATATAAATAGACATTATACAACAATTTCTGATCTCCATAATACCTTTTATGTCCTACTCCATGAAACCCATTAATAATACTCAGTCATATTAGGCCTGTGTACACTAAAAAGTTTGCCTTTTAATACTAAATATTAAACACACTTAATATAATCAAAACATGATAAAAAAATAAATACAGATATAATATATTTGACCCAAGGGTCATTACCAAATTCATTAGACACTTTTACTCAGAGCTTAATGCTTCAAGATCAACTCATCAAAACATTCACTCAAAATTAACAAAATACTCAAAACATAATCATGAAACATTTTACCTCTAATAAATATATGAATACTTTCAAAGACTCATAATTCATTCAAAATATTATCCAAAATCTTTAGAACATACTTAAACACAAAACTCATATAGTCTAATAGCAAAACATTGGTCTTTTAGATCAATCGCATGACCTTATATCTCATAGACCAAACTAAACCATATAAGCCATTTTAGATTCAACATTTTCATCTCTTTTCCTAACCTCAAAATCTTATTAAAATAATTAACATGACACACAATTATTTAAAAACATATCCATGCACTTGGTTTCATCATTATACCATGAAAACACACTCAAATTCATTTTCTCATCTCTACTTAGGTTTTGCACTATTTGCTTCATTAGTCCTCTCAGTGACTAGCCTACTTAGATCAAAAAATTTGAACACATAAATGCTATAACATATTAAGAAACCATCATGTCCATGAAAAATTTATTTCTAACTTCTTCCTCCACCAATTTACCTACTTTGACCAAGTCAAATTTTGATTGCTACATCAAATTCTTCACAAATAAGCCCTTTGTTATAGGGTCTTCTCGCTCACCTCACAACTCAATAACACCTAGATGTGCCTAATAGATTCCAATACAAGATCCAATATGTTTCCTAAGCATTTAAATAAATTATAAGCTGATTTGATCAACATCTTCTACATCAAGTCTTCATTAGGGTTATAGAGAGGTTTAACCCTACTTCCACTATTAATGATTGTTTATAAAGGACTATCCCTCATTTCCAAAAATAAATATTAGATAAATTCACTAGGACCCTTATAAATCTCTCTTTAATATCTTAGGTTCTCATGTAAATGTTACACATACCAATAGACACCTGAAAGTCATTTTTGGGTTTGCATACCTTCATTTTATGCACTTGAGAGACCTCAAAACCACTTTTCATGCCTTTTCATAAAAAACATAACCTCATAATTTTTTATCACTCCTAAAATAAATTTAATTTCCTCTATCCATTCTCTCTTTCACCCATTCACCTTGAAATATAATCCTCATGCCTCATTAGGCCAGGAAGGGCTAAAGAATGGTCTAGGTACAAATCAAGACTGAAATACCTACCTTCAAAGAATCACTTTGAAACAATTATAAGTACATAAACATCTTATTATCATGATAAAAAAACCTTAATAACCTATCATATGCCTAATTTCATTCATCTCATCATGCCACTAGCTTATACATTCACCATGCCATGACTAGGCTCAATCTTCCAGTGCACTTAACACCTTGACCTATTCCTTCCATGTCATGACCTCAACAAAAAGATAAAAAAATCATGAATAAGACATCAAAATAAACTAATATCACTACCCTATTCTCTTTATGATGAAAACAATCTTATATAGCCTCATACATACCTAAAACCACATGACCAAGCTTTATATGACTTGGCATCTCTCTTCCATGCACCTGAACACCTTTGACACCAAACCTCACAAGATGAAACATTAATGAAAACATCAACCTTTATAACTAATAATATTTGAAAAAATCATGTTTCCAATTGAGAACACACTCTCAATAGGTTACTCATATACACAATACTCCCTCACTGATCAATACTATCTTGATGCTACTACCATGTTCAAGAACTTGACCAAATAGAGTTTTCACATCAATGACCATTATGCCTTCACATGATGAACCCTTCTGACATAAATGGAAAAAAAATCCAACAAAATCCCCCTTTATCATTGATGGCAAACACATTGATGGAAAACACTATAATTTGAAATCACTTCAAAATGATACTTTTCCCATTTACTCATTCTACCCCTTTTAAAATTAATGACAAAGGGTTTTCCAAAAATTTCCATCTGCTCCTTGGAGATGAACTTCAATAGAAAAAATAAATGCTAAATAACAAAATCACTTTAGGCTCATACCAGTTGTTTTAGAAAACTTTTGTAACACATGAACTATACCTTAGGAAACCATGCTTTTTATGATTTCTACATCACTGTCTTGACACTTCAAAAAATAGAGATACAAATATTCCCCTAACTCCATAAAATACTCTTGATTCACAATATGGAAAACACTCTTAGAATCATCTATAAATAGGCTACTTCTCCCTACTCTAAACTTTCTCACAAAACTTAGATCTTTTCTCAAACTATCCTTTTCTCAATTGATTCCCTCTTTGACATTAAGGATAAAGAGACACCTGCAACATTTGGAATCACACCTTTTACAAGAATAAATCAACAAAAAAAATCATGAGAGTATTATGAATCATATCAAAAACATGCTCCCCTAAATCCATGCATACTTTCTTCAAATTAAGTCAGATACACAAGAACACTCACCTTGTCCTTGATATGATTGATATAGATCAAACTCTTGATCACTCACTAGGCTACCCCACTTTTGACACCAAATAAAAATTAAGGAACCCCCTTTGTCTTCACATCTTATGCTCATCACTAAATTCATCAAGACTCTCAAACCATCATCAACTTCCTTCAAGCATCTTGATACCAATATCAATTCTCAACACAAATCAGGTTATCAACTATTAGAAACACAAAACAACTTTTTTCTTAACTCTCATATGCCAATCAACTAAATAAGATTTCATCATACTTATAGCTGTATCAACAAAATCCAACTTATCTCTATGACCATATTAGTCTTACAGACCAATCCATAATCCATGTCTCTAGTCACAATCCTATGCTCAAACTTTCATTCCATATCATGGCTCCTCATGAACTGATCTCCAAGATCAATGATCATACTAACCAAAACTCATTTCACCTTGTCATATAAATACAAACTACAAAGGAAATAAATCATATGTTGTAACACAAACAACCTAAAATCCTCTCAATATGAATCCTTCTTTGACTGCAACCTCATGCTTCTACTAATAGAAGAGTGTCTCCATGAATCCTAATAAAATCACCCCCTTTCCATAAGGATATCAAAACACCATGAACTAAAGATATTCATAGATCTCTAAACCAATCTTAGCATTCATCTTTCTATTATGAGATTGATAGTCCCTCCTTCGAATCCACTTAGGCTTGATTAAATCATTTGACTCATCCACCTTGTCATCCTTATTCTTCTCTTTGACTGCCTTGTTAATATATGTAGATAACAATTGTTCTTGACATTCATTCACTTTTGATCCTTTCTCTACCCGATCAAATAGTCCATCTTAACTCTTTTTCTTAATATGATTAGCATTAAATTTATTTAGCTTCTGTACCAATGTTTAACCCTTCTCATGCACTCTAAGAGGTCCATATGCCTTATTAATATTTTAGGGACTTATAACTCTATTAGGATAGAATCTCGTAGTGTGTCCCTTTTTATCACAATTATATCATAGCATTCTACTTCTACTATTGTAATGGACATTCAGCTTATTCCTCCATGATGATCTAATTCTTGCATAGTGTTTACAATCTATATCTTTATGTCCATATTGATTACATGAGAAATAATAACCATTGAATGAATTTATATACCTTATCTATTTGAGTTTTAATTATTCACCTCAACCTTCTTTGTCTTTTAAAGGATTTAAGTTCTTTTTTATTTGTTGATGATCAACTTTAGTCTTAGATTTGAGAGCTTTTGCATAGGTCTTTACTTTTTCAGTATCATTCTTTGAGGTCTCACTCTGCTTATTTTCCTTTTGATATTATTTGAATCCAAGACCTATATTATCATGTGGATACCTTTAACTATTTAAAATATCACCAAGGACTTTAATACTCTTCTCAAATTCTTAATGTGTCTTCAACTTGACTATTGCCTAATCCAATTTTGGTCTTAGGGACTACATTTCTATTCCAAACTTGATGTATTCTTCCTCTTTGGTCTTAAGACTTGCAATGAAAATTTCAATCTAACTTTACAACTATTTTATGATCTAATTATGTTCATTGGTTTTGTTCCTTAGTCTATCTTCAAAGATATTGGTTTGATCCTCATAACTCTTAACGAATGATCTTAGTTTCCAATTCTTCCTTCTTTGGAACTTCAACTCCTCTAGACCACTCACTAATTATGCCTCACGGTTCACTTCAACCTCTTCTTCATCTAATTATTCATTATCCACAAGGCTTTTCCCTTTTGGATAACCCTTATTATATATTTCTATATACATTAATAACGTTTCATTACTATCATGATCATTATTGTACTTACCTTTTGATTGATCACTCCTCCCATGGTCCTATGATAACTCATCCCTTGAGACCATTCTATATTCACTTTCTCTATGACTAAAGATATGACAAGAAAAATAATAACCATTAAAATAATTAGAATATCTCATTGAATTGGGCTACTTGATTGGTATCTTCATGTTGAATTTCATATTAGTACTCTTGACTTGTTTTGACTTCTCATGCTCTTTATCAAACTTGCTCATCTTGTCTATGAGATGCTCATGATCAACCTTCAATGAATATATCTCTATCTTCAACTGATCATACTTGTTGTATTCTTCCTTAGACTAACTTCTAGTCCCAAATATTTATATCATAGGTAATACTTATTCCACTTGATCACTAGATATCTTGTGATTCTTAAGATCACCTTCAAGATATTAGGCTTGCTTCAAAGGACCAAGCTATGATACCAATTTTTATAAGCACAATTAACTAAGAGTTTGGGGGGGGTGAATCAATGACCTTAAATTTATTTACAACTATACTCTAACATTAATGAACTATGATAGTAACATAGTGATCTATCAATATATTACGAACCAATCACATGAGCATGAAATAAGAGCATAACACATAAAAAAAACATATATGAGTGGGAACCCATCAAGGGGAAGAAAAATCATTTATATATGAGTATTGAGTATTATCCTATATATCAAAATATCAAATTATATTGAGCACCAACTCAACTTAAAGCACCAACCTCAAACAGTCAAACACCCACTTGACTAGGCTTTAACAAGCACCCACTTTCTAGGAAGCACCAAATCCATAGGTGACTCAAAACCAACTCAACCACTTTTGAATTTTTATCACCTTTATAATTTTTTTTTATCGATCAATGAATGATGATCACACTTCTTCTCTCTCTACTTTCAATCTCAATGCATACTCACCTTTACTTAATAATCCCTTGTTCATTATAATTAGGTCATGTATCTTTGATATTCATAAGTAGATAGTGTGCAATATTATCATGAAAACTTATATGCTCTCTTATGAGTGTTTACAACTCAATTCAAGACCTTCTTCTACTCTACCAAGAAATATTTTATTCACTTCTATTGCATACATACTTATTTCCTTATTTATCCGTCATCAAATCTGATTAGACCATGTATCACTAATGTATACAAACTAAAAACTTAATGAATTATTCTATCATTTATTCTAAGGGTTTAAAACATGTTTCAAAACATTCTTATACTCATGCATCTTCTATTTTACTTTCTTATATGCATACCCTATTTTTTTCACTATCTAAACTCTATCCACTATCATACATTAGGAACAAATCTTTGATGAAACTATGATATCATCTCAATATACAATCAACATATTATGATCAATCCTTCAATTTTACTCCACTTGATCTCTCTCAAAACTGCATCTATGCTTCTTTGCTCAACTAACCCTCTTTAAGATTGAATAGGTCACATGACCTTGATCTTTAACTATAAAACACCTATATGATCTTTATGAAATGATTTTATGCTCTATTTTAAGGGTTTAAAACATGTTACCCAATCTCCTTAGGCTCATTAATTTATCAATCCATTTTCTTGTTCTCAACTTATTCAACTAGGCCTAAAATGCCTTGCTTATATACAAGACTCTTACTTACACACCTCTTGGTCAGCCACACACACTCACCACCTTTGGTTGATTATATAATCAGTATTAACATAAATTAAAAACATGAATCAACCATAATTAATTAGACACACCAAATCATAATCCTTAATCCTCCTTTAGGTCTAATGGAGACCTAATTGCATTAAGCCTTCTTATCAACACATTAACATTTGATCCCTTGGAAAACATTACATTTACATACATATAAAAAACCTTTAACACAACATAAAAATAGACATTATATAACTTATTATGATCTCCATTACTCCTTTTAGGTCTATTCCCTTCAATAAACCCTTCAATAGTGCTCAGTCTTATTAGGCCTATGTACACCAAAAAGTCTGTCTTTCAATATTGAAGCTCAAACACACTTAAGCCACAAAAAAATGATAAAAAAAACATATAAAAAATATATATGACCTCAAGGTAATTAATAAATTAATTATAAACTTTAACTTAGAGTTTAAGGATTTAAGATCAACTCATCAAAACACTCACTTAGATTTGCCAGAATACTCAAAACACAATCACGAAACATTTGACCTCCAATACATGTATGAACACTTTCAAAGACTCATGATGATTTAAAAATATTCTATAAAATAATTAGAACATACTAAAATTAAAAACTCATATGGTCTAATAGTAAAATATTATTCTTGTAGAGTAATCTCATGACCTTATATCGCATAGACCAAACTGAACCAGACAAGCCATTTTGGCTTCAACATTTTCATCTCATTTTTGGACCTCCAAAGATCCTTAAAAGAATTAATATGACATAAAATTATTTAAAAACATATCTATGCACTTTGTTTCATTATTATACTATGAAAACACACTCAAATTCATTTTCTCATCTCTGCCTGAGTTTTGCACTATTTACTTCATTAGGCCTATCAATGACTGGCCTACTCAAATCACCAAATTTGAAAAATTAAAGTTGATAAACTAAAATAAAACTATCATGGACATGAAATATGGTTTTATAAATTTTTCCTCCATCAATTTAGCAACTTTGACCAAGTCAACTTTTTACTATTATAGCAAATTATTCACAAATAAGCACTTTCTTGTAGGGTCTTATCACTCACCTAACAACTCAATACCACATAGAGGTGATTGAGAGAGTCTAATACAAGATATAATAGGGTTAATAAGTATTTCAATCCATTCTTATCTTTTTTGAGCAACATCTTCTATGAACACTTGGTTAACTTGGTAATAAACACCTGAAAGTCCTCAAGTTTGCATACCTTCATTCTAGGCACTTAAGAGACCTCAAAACCACTTTCTATGCCTTTTCCTAAAAATAGTAACCTCATATTTCGTGATCAATCCTTAAAAAAATTATGTTACCTCTATCCATGCTATTTTTCATGCATTCACCTTGAAATCTGATCTTCATGCCTCATTAGGCTAGGCAGGACTAAATAATGGTCTAGGTGTAGACTAAGACTAAAGGACCTACTTTCAAAGACTCACTTTGAAACACTCTTGAGTTCATACACAAATTATTATCATGATCTCAAAACATTAACATCTCACATGTCCAAGTTAACTCACCTCATCATGCCACCAACTCATACCTTCACCATGTCATGACTGGGCTTAAACTTCTAATGCACTTGATACCTTGACCTATTACTTCCATGTCATGACCTAAAAAAAACATAAATAAATTATAAATAAGGTATCAAAACATAATCATATCATTTAACCATTTTCTGTCTAATGAAAACAATCTTCCATAGCCTCATACGAACCTAAAACCACATGAGCAAGCTTCACATGACTTGACATCTCTCTTCCATGCACCTGAACACCTTTGACATCAAACCTCACAAGATGAAACATTAATGATAATTTCAACCTTGATCACTACTCACCTTTGACAACATCATGATGCCAACTAATAATACACTCTTAATAGGTTACTCATATCCAAAATACTCACTCACTAATCAACATTCTCTTTATGCAACTACCTTGCTCAAGAACCTGATCAAACATACCTTTGATATAAATAACCATTATGCATTTACATTATGCACCATTTTGACATTAATGACAAAAACATGCCAAAAATACACCACATCATTAAAATTCAAAGCAACTAATCCCTTAGACCTATCAAAGATACTAGAGCATAGGAAAGTCTAATCGAATAAAAAGGCACCACATCACTAAAAGTCAAAGTGGCCAATCCCATAGACCTATTAGAGATGTCAAATACTAGGGGAGTTTAGCTTAATTTGAAGATGCCACATCAATAAAATTTATAGTGGCTAATCCCCCAAACCTATTAGAGATGTTAGATATTAAGAGATCCTGACTAAATGGGAAGATACCATGTCACTAAAAGTTAGAATGACCAGTCCCCCAAATATATTAGAGATGTCAGAGCCCAAGAGAGTCTAAATAAATGGTAAGGTACCTCATCACTGAATGTAAGAGAGACCAGTCCCCCAGACCTATTAGAGATGTCAAATACTAGGTAAACAAGAGGGAACCACATCTCTCAGTATGAAAATGAACTATAAATCACCTAAGGTACCAAGAATATTCAAATAAAGTACAAATTAAACTCAAAATCCTATCAATACATTACACATGGCCTTAAGTTACGCATCACCTAGTTTAGGGGAATGGTGGGGAGTATGGATCCATAGCTAAATGTTGACCATTATTGGGGAGACCAATGAGCAAATGACATGTGTCAAAAAGTAGGAGTTATTTAAGGAACATCTAAGATATATGACCATGTACCTACCATGCACTAGAAATTATTAGAATAGGTATTTGGACCTAATTAGATAGTTTTAAAACATCCCATTTACATTTCTATATTTAGATGGTGGCAGAGGATCATGGGCTCCAAATTCAATTCTATATTTAGAAACAAAGGGAGAAAATTCATCCACCAACTCAAATTAAAATTCATATAAAATGAGCTACCAAACACCATTAATACATGGGCTGTATGCATACATTTATAAATCCTAAAGGATGCTCATTAATGGCTAGTATTATTACCTTAAAATAAATATTTAACTCCTTGCTTCCCAAAATTCCATAGAGCCCCTATATCCCATGCATTTTACACTCAAATCTTCTTAATTAACCCTATATCCCACTCTAATTATAACATCATCCTCCAAGCCAAAGGCCAAACACGAGTATTAGGACACCACCTTACTAACTAGATTGACTAAGTATAAACATTAAAATGATATATTCAAATCAATTGATTAGGTCCATAAAGATTCTATTAAAGATAAAAATCATTAAGTTGAGTATGAGGATGTCTTTACATCATATAAGAAGTGTGAACTACATAGATCCACAACCAAACTAGATGCATTTCCCTACATTGACCTATTGGGTGACATCCTGTAAAAGGCCATCCATGTGAAGGATGGGGTCAATGAATAGGTGTGCTCACCTAAATATTAGTACCAAATTGATGATATATCTTGGATTGCCTTCAAGGCATACTACTCCTTCCCAAAATTCAATTTATCTTATGATGTAATGGTATTGTTAGTTTGGATGAACACCTACCATATCTATGATGTAATCCATAAATAGGTCAAGAACCTCAAATCAAAGTGGGTTAACAAATAAAATATCAATATTTACATAGTTTTTACCTTCTGAGAGGAGTTCCAAGTAGGCATGATCCTATTGAATTGGTTGTTTAGGGACCAAGACTACTAACACATTAATGAGTTGTGGGTGCCTCTCCTACACATGATCCTAACATGCTTAGATATCATAAACAAGGGAGGATTGATCAAATTCAAGTTATTCCATGCTATCATAGATGATTGATATATAAGTGACTTATACATGATGAGATATCTACTAGACATGGTATGTGGGATGATTTCATTCAAGCATTCAGCCTTTCTTACATGGGTTATGAGGGGCTTGATGGTTGACATTGTCTTATATAAGATGTATGTCCACTAGTTCCGCCAACACATCTAGGGAATTTTTTTATCACTTATACCTAGTGGTATAATAGGATATCAATGAAGTTATGATTCAATGACTCTAAAAGGTAATTTAAGACTCTATCATAGTCATTAAGGACTATTGGTTGTACAAGGATGACACTATGATCTACATCATTAGTTTATTTAAGGACCCCATTGGACCACCATATTATGTACCTAACAACATAGAAGAAAAAGATATCAATTTCAATTGGTGGAAGGAATCTTTGGGTTCTCTATACAACATCAACAAAATGCATTCTCATAGCTACTGATCACCATATGGAACCATGTGTATAAGACATACCCCTCTATTCAAAATATTATATTTGGGTGAGATTCATTTGCCATTAAAAAGTGAAAGGTTTAATAATGTGACCCTAAAGATGTAATATGATCTCAATTGATGTGGTACTCAACCTACCTCAACATCAATTATGGCCATCAGGTTAAAAATGATGATGAGCTCTATTTGAACACCATCAATGATCATGAGGTGTTATCCTAGATAGCAGCCAAGAAGTATAAGAAGGGGAATAAGTCTCAATTAGGCCCCTCTACACCTCCTATATCTCCTTCATAGTTTGTATAATATCCAACTCCAATAGTTCTAGACATCTCTTATATGATCTTATAAGTCCTCCCACCACCTTCTCCCCCTAGAGTTCTAGCTCCAGCTACACTTCTACTAACATCTCAAATTATTTATGTCTCAAGTCCTCCTACTTATCTTTAAATAACACCTTATGATTCATCTCATGCTATACCTCCTATATTTTCTCTTAAATCTCCAATTCTACCTCCTCTAGTAGCTGTAGTAGCCAAGCTATGACATAACCAACCCAAGACTACTCAATTCTAAGTAGCTCAAGCACAACCCACTCAACCACTTACACCTCTACCCAAGGGTACATAACCCATAATATTTTATGTATCTATTATTCCAATAGTGATACCAAAGTTAGGCACCTAATTGGTACACATCTAGGTTTTCCCACTCACTCATCCATCTCTTAATGTTTCCCTTCCACCCCTCACTACCACCACTTTTTAATTCCTAGTGCAGGAGCCCACTAGTTCTCATCCATCCCAAGTGGTACCTCATTTATTTCCCATTGCTCCTCCTCTATATTTTTCCTAAGTACCTTTGTCCTTATTCCTTTTGATTATCCTTACTTGTTATTTTCAATTTTTCTCCTCCCATCTCACAACGTAGAGTCCTCTTAGTTCCACCCTTGGGTATGCCTTTAGCATCAGGCATGACTTTAGCCTTTAGGGCCATACCACTTCCAATAAGGACCCTCTCAGTCCCTAATTTAGTTATCTCAACACTATCTTCATTATCTCTAATTCCACTACCATCTAATTTTAAAACTCTTGTCATCCTATTCAAGCCATCTACTGCAACACTGAGAGCCAACTCGAGAAAGAGGCTAAGGAGGAAACAAAAGGTAACCCACACTCTAGATATATCCCAAGGCCTTCTAATCAAACTCCACCTCCTCTAAATACATTAAAAACTCCTCTATCCCCACTAATATCATATTAACATCTAACTTGTTAATCCCCTCTCTTCATTACCCAACACTCCACAAGACTCACCTTCAACCATCCCATCTATTTTTTGTTGTTCCATGATCCCTTCCTAGGTGAAATTATTTTGATATAACAATTTGACTCAAGAGAGGATGGTTAGTATGGTGTTAGTTATAAAATGAAAACAAAGTGAAATAAACACACTAATATCATAACATCTTTAGGCTTAGACACTAGGGAGAGCTTAGTTAACAAAAGCAAATGAAAATCAAAACTAAAAATCAAGGAATGAAAACACAAGAATTCCTTTCACCTTCTTTGGATGCTCTAAATGCCTTTGTAATGGTGGCTTGCTCAGCTTGTGCTTCAAGAGGTCCTCTTCAATGGAGTGTGGATACCTTTATCTCATCTTGGCACCTTTGGATTGTGGCTTGGATTGGATTGGAATAAATTTAGAATTATAACACTAGTTGCTTAAAGCTTATAACTTTGCATAAATTAAGCTTAGAGTTAATGTTGTGAGGCCTCCTATTTATAGATTTTTGGATTTGATCAAAATCAACCTCAACCATCCATCTCAAGATTGATATGTCTGGTTGAGGATTAATTCAATTTTTGGAATTAAATTTTTAATCATCCTCATCATGGCATTGGAAAAAGGGGAAATTAAGAGGCATGGAGGGAATCATAGAAGGCATTGATGAGGCATGGAGGGCATGAACCTTGATATTTGTGGAATTTAGGGCATAAGGATGTCTTCTCAAGAAATGAGGTCACTTGATGATGCAAATATTTCGTATTCATTTCCAAAAAAAATTATTCAACAAGTTTCCATGGAATTATTAATTAGACCCTAATTTGGGTTAATTATCTCTTAAGCATGATTAAGCACTTTATGCACAAATTTTTCAAATTGATCAAAATGACTTATTATTAGTCCTAAATTTGATTGGATTAGAATTAGAATGAAGTGTCATATGCATTGGATGCGTATTCCCATTTAGAATGTTGACAAAAATAAATAAAAAAGGCATGAGTCTTGTGTAAAAGATTTGATAGGAAATAGTAGTCTAGAGCACACGAGTATAAATTTAGCATTTTGACTCGAAATGGACTAATCAAAGTTAGCTAGACCATAAATTGTGTTACCCATTTAGTGATACCCTAGCCAAAATCAGAAATTGAATATGTCAATTTCACATCATTTAACATGTTTTAGTGTTTTTAGGCCAAATTGTGCATTTTAGATGGAAACTAGCCAAAACCCTGATTGGAGGTTATCGACAACTAGTTTTAGGTGTCTATACTTTTCCCATATTAAGGAAGGCATCATGAAAAGTTCTTGTATGCCTATAATTATAATTATGATAAAATAACTGTATGATGCCCCCTCCAGGGAATGGTTGGCATAAGTAGGTTGGAAAATGGTCCCTCAAAAAGAAAGAATCAAAATGAGGGGACCAAAGAAAGGAAAGATGATGGGGTGAAAACGTAATGATATTGAAAAAGTAGTCAAAATCATTAATAATTCAAGTGGGATGGTGCACAATGGTTTGTCCAAAGGTGGTTATAAGCATTGTGCCCCAATAGTGGCAATGTGGTATGATAACATAATGATTTTCCCAAAGGTGGTTATAATCATTGAGAAGATGGAGCTACCCCAGTTAGGATAAACAAACAAGATAATAACATGCCCCTATATGGGTAGAAAAAGTAAAGTGGTGATAACACAATAATTTTCCCAAAGGTGGTTATAATCATTAAAAAATGTAGGTGGGATGGTGTGAGATGATTTGCCCATAGGCAATTATAATCATTGGACCTTGATTATGGCAAACATGATATACTTGGTCAAGGATGATGATAACTTAACACAAAGGGTAATGATGAATTAGAAGTTACTAGCAGGGAGATGCTCATCTGAACTAATAATGGTTGAAATAATTTCATGGTCAATTAATCAATTTGGGATATGATTGGGAGTGGAATCAAGATGTTGGTGTCGAAGAGATGTTGCTATTACTAAATAGACTTCTTGAAGCTGAGGTGTGTTGTAGCACACATAGGTAGACATCATGATATAACATCATGAGTACTTGGTCAAAATATGGATGAGGACTAACTCCTATAATCCAATACTCAATAGAAAACAATGAACCAATGATAAAAACTATGATGAAAATGTAAACATATGAATATGGATAGATTCAAGTATAAGTGTGGGCAAGGAATCACCCAATGAACACACATAAATTGAATCAAGGCAATAATGCTGAAAACAAATAAACAAGTAGACAAACAAATAAAATAAACAAAAATAAACAAACAAACAAATAATGCAATGAAAACCCTACAAACATTGCCCCTAGAAAATAGGCAACAACTTAGCAAATGAATAAAATGGGGGAATAGAATAAAAAGAATGGGGGTGGCCGAGATGTCTCATATGCACTAGGCAAGTGGATGTTGCCTACATAGTTTTATGAATGTAATATCCAATAAAAAAATTCAATCCAAATGTAGTTCTCCCAAGGAATGGGAAGAATATGATAATTGATGAAAAAAATAGAATGTATGTGATAGAAGAATAGGAATAGTCTTGAAAAATGACAAGTACATGAGAGAAAAGGCCAAAAAGGATGGGGAAACTAAATGACAAGTGATTTACTTGTAACTTAGTAAGGGTTCCCAGAATCCTTAAGGCAAAGAAGTGGTCAATGTTTTTGTTATTTTCTAATTATTTTGGAATGTTTTTTGAAGTGTTCTAGAGTGTCATGACTGAATCAAGAATGATGAGACACTAAATGGTTCAAACTCATAAAATGGTGAGAGAATTCAGACTAAAGTTTCTCACAAAATGACAAGAGCATGACTTAAGTTACTCAAAAATGGTGAGAGAGTGGCTTAGGGGTGACTAGGCTGACCTCAATAAGTATTGAGCACTATCTACATAGTCCCAAAGTAAGACCTCAAGTCACTATAGTTCCACCATTTCAGTGCAGGAATTTAACTAGTGTGGTAGTCAATTATAATAAAATAGGCATAGTTGGTAAAAAGACATAGTATGGTATAAGAAGTGGTAAGTTGGTACATCAAGGCTTAGTATTGCCCATATTTTTCACATAGGTAGTTATAACTAGGACACAATTGCATAGATCAATGACACTAATTTGCCCAAATGTAGTTATAATTAGTAGCTAGAAAGGACTAACAAATGAAGGATGCAACTATCGATACTTCTATCACACTATCCCAAAATATGCTCCCTATCTAAAATACTTGAACCAAATGATGAATTGATCAGATACCTTGATGCTAAAACTATGTAATGAATGAAAAAACCATGGTCAAATGGGCTAGGATTTAGAACATGTTGGGTCGATAGGTCAGAAATAGAAAGTAAATATAGGAAAGAGGATGAATAAGGGTGGTATGTGTACAAAGAAGAATAGTGACAAAAAAGCATAAATGAAATAGTCCTTATAGATAATACACCTTAGCATTCAAGCATAGTACCACTTTAGATGAATAATATTCATTGGATTAACAAGTTTATCACCATCTAGTGTGTCAAGAATGTATGCTCCTGATCCATAATGTATAGTGATGATGAAAGGCCTTATCTAGTTTGGTTTGAATTTCCCTTTATGTTTCTTCTCAACTGTGGTATTATTTTAGTTTTTTTTTAGAATAAGATCACCAAGTTTAAATTTTTTATACGTCACATGTTAATTGTAGTGGCCTTTGAGTCGATTATGATATGTTTGAATATTATTGAGTTTGGTTGTGGATTTCTCATCAAGTATATCTAGCTCTTATAGGTGAGCTAATCGATAGTCATGATCATCTAGGACATGCTTGAAAGCTATGAGTAATGAAGGTAATTTGACCTTAATGGGAAGGATGACTTTAGTACCATAAACAAATGAGTATGGAGTGGATCTTATGGGGGTATGATGATTGGTATGGTATGCCCAAAGGGTAGGGAATATTTGGAGGTGTCAATCATGACCGACATCATTGACAATATTTTTGAGAATGTTGGCAATGGTTTTATTGGATGCCTCAGCCTAGCTATTACCTTGAGGGTAATATGATCTAGAAAATTATTATGTGTTGTATTCAATACATAAATGGTCTACATCTTTGTTTTTGAATGATCTTCCATTGTCAGATATAATGTCAGAGGGGATACCATAGTGATAGATGAGATGATTGAAAATGAATTTAGAGATTTGCTTTCCAGTCATGTAAGTGAGGGGTATTACTTCAACCCACTTAGTAAAATAAGGATAATGTTTAAGGCCATCAGATGAAGTGGGGTTAATCTTCCCAATGAGGACAAGTCCCCATGTAAAAAATGGCCATGGTGTCAACATCAGTTTCAGATTTTTTATTGGGGGATGAATCAAATTAGCATGTCATTGACATTTATCACATTTTTTTACATATGTAGTGGCATATACATCCATTATGGACTAATAATTAGTATGAAAAATATTTTTGGATAGGACTACCTTGATATAATGAGCTCCAAATACTACTTCACAAACTTTTCTTAATGCTAATGTAGACTCTACCAAAGTTAAACAATGAAGTAGAGTTCCATAAAAACTATGATGGTAAAGAGTGGATCCAAGTAAATTATAATGACTGCAATGATGAATTAAGGCTTTGGTTTGTTTTAAAGATGAGTTAGGTATTTTAACTTGGTCATGAAGGTAGTTGTAAAGGTCTATGTACCATATAGAATTAGGACCAACAATATCACAAATCATGGCAATGGTTGAAGGTTCATGAGCTGATGCTGACAAATTATCAACATGGAAATGATACTCTCTATCTTTATTTATTTGTCAAATTAGAGAACCAATAATAGACATGGCATCTATAGTTATGTTACTAGCCCTTGGCATATGCTCAAATTGAATGTTGGCAATTTGGTTTTAAAGAGTGTCAACTATGGCTTTATACTGAACCAGCTTGTCATCTTTGGTCTAAAAATGATATGTGATTTGATTGATGATTAATTGAGAATCACCATAAAATTTAAGATTGTATATATTTCAATTCACTACTTATCAAAGTCCTACAACAAGTGCTTCATACTCGGCCATGTTTTTTGTACAAGGAAAGTTGATTTTGAAATATTTAAGGATGAGATCCCCTTATGGTGTAATAAATAATAGGTCTACCCCTGATCCATGTGTAGTGAATTAACCATCAAAATACAGATTATAGGGCTACTCCTCAAGGGGTGTATCAATAATGGTCATGATGGATTCATCAAGAAATGGAAACTTGAGTGGTTGTGTGTCTATGAGGAGTGCTTCAACAAGTTGATGTGTAAGAACTTGTCCTTTGATTACTTTTTGATTGACATACTCTATGTCAAACTAACTAAGAAGCATGATCCATTTAGTCACTCTACCTTGAAAATATATCTTAGATATTATATGCTTTGAGTGGATCTATCTTTGAAATGACCATGGTTTTATTATTCAACATGTAATGACCTAGTTTTTGAGCTATGAAAACCATGGCTAGACAAGCTTTTTCAACAAGTGCATAGTTATGTTCATATGTAAACAAGGTAAATATTAGGTAGTAAACGACATGCTCCTTTACTTTTTCATCATGTTGAGCCAAGAGTGCCCCCAAGCCATGATCAATAGCTAATAGGTATAACAAAAATGGCTTTCTTGGCATATAAGGTAATAAAATAAGTATATTAACAAGATGATTTTTGAGTTGTTGAAAAGCTCTTTGGTAGTGATCATCCTAGTGAAATGCAACTCCTTTACTTAAAAGGTACATAAATGGATGGCACTTTTCTACTAACTAAGAGATGAAGCATCAAATAGACTAGATCTTACCCTATAAACTATGAAGTTACTTCAAATTGGTTGGTGGTGGCATCTCGATTATAGCATGGACTTTAGCTGGATCAACTTCAATACCTCTATGAGACATGATGAATCCTAGTAATTTTCTTGAAGTTACACCAAACACACATTTATTTATATTGATTTTGACTTTGTACTCTTGTAGTCTTTTAAATATCTTACACAACACTGTTGGATGGTCAGCCCTAGTTTTGAATTTTCCTAATATGCCATCGACATAGTCTTCAATAATATCATGCATCATATCATGGAATATGACATTAATGGCTCTTTGATATGTAGCTCCAACATTCTTAAGGCCAAATGACATCACCTAATAGCAAAATGTGCCCCATGGAGTGGTGAATGCTATTTTATGCTAATCTTTTGGTGCTATTCTGATCTAATTTTATCTTGAAAAGCCATCCATTGGTGAAAGCATTTCATAACCTGCTATGGAGTCAATAATCATGTTGATATTAGGTAATGGAAAATCATCTTTAGGAAAATATTTGTTTATATCTCTAAAATTAGTAAATTTTTTGACTCCTTCAGGGTTCTTGCTAATAGGTACAACATTAGAGATCCATTTAGAGTAGTCAATGGATCAGATACATCCTACTTTTAAGATTTTTTCTAACTCTTTCTTTAATAATATAGTAATGCAATGATGCATCTTATGGAGCTTTTGTTTTACCAACTTGGAATCAAGATTAACCATAAGGTGGTGCAAAACTAAGGTGAGGTCTAATCCTAACATGTCAGAATAGGCCCATGCAAATATATCCACAAACTCTTTCAACAAAGCTGCAAAGATGTCACATTCCACCTCAGTACGGGATGCACATAATTTTATCCATTTTAGGTGTGATATATTCTTGATGTTTACCTCTATTGTATATTTGAATAGGAGGGTTGAACAGTCTTCTAGGATAGTAGGCAATGACTTGAACTATTGGACTATGTCAGGGTCCTTTGTTAGGACTTGTTCTTCAACTTCTCCTAGGCATGATGAATCTAAGTCTCCTAATGGTAGATTTAGCCATGTAACAAAACTAGTAAAAAATTATTAGATAATGTGATCAAATATGTATTTTTTCTCAAAACTAAACTCAAATCCATAGGCAAGTTCATCGTTGGTGGTCTCCTAGTGTAAATTCGAAGAAGAATGAACACCCCCATCTAATGGCCCCTGAAACAAGTTTTCACAACTAGTCTGGCCTTTATCTTTACTTTTTCCTTGGTTAGAAAGTACCTTAAAGAAGTTTTCACTTTGGGACCTTAATGTTTTACTTATTTTTTTTGGCTAAGGGTGTTCGCTCACTCTCCAGAATAGGCTGTAGGATCCAATGTGATTGAGAATCCTGATTTGTGATCTCCCAATGGAACATTGTCTCTAAGGCCTAAGAAATCATAGAATGCCTCATCATTATGGAACTCATCAATCAATAGACTAGATTCTTTTTGTTCCCAATCTATCAGTTGGGAATAATATAATGGCAATAGATTATGATGAATGGCTTGGGTAAGGGTATAAATGGCATTGTTAATAAATAGGTTGGATTCAGCTAGTTTATCAAAGGTAAGTCTATGATCAGACTCTACTTCACTATCAACATCATCATCACTACTCCCTAGTGATGGAGTTTTAAAAATATATGTGGGGTCACCCTTAGGAAATTTAAATCCAAGTCCATAAGGTCTTTCATACTTAGTCATGGAAATTGGTTTGATGGTTCTTTACTGATTCAGTCTAAGGCCTCTTCCTTCATAATTATGATGCTCCATGATCTTATTGGGAATATTATACTTCGCAATTTTATAACAATCATCTTGATTTTCATTGTATAACCATGATTCATTCCCTTTAAGAGGGTCAAGTCCTAGGCCAGATTTTGGTACAAACAAGATAGGTCCCTTATATTAGTTTTGTGGTTTCCAATGCATATGTGGGATGACCTTGGGTCACCAAAAGGTTTTCAAATTTTGAGGAATATTGGCAATGTGAAATGTGTCATGGGTCACATTTTATCTTGGTCCATTATATAAAATGGTGAAATGATTAGAAGCTTCAAGAAGTGGCATGTGGGAAAGGGAATCCAAAGTATTAGGATCTATGCAATTATCCGATAAGGGATCAATGAGTATATCCTTTCTTTTATCCTACTTAAAACTTGGATTCATGTCATACTAATAATTATAGATTTGAAACTCAACCTCAAGATGCTTGTAGTGTTCATAAGGTGTAAATCTCTTAGAATATTCACCTCCATCCCTAAGTGGGAAAAATTGATACATTGGTGCAGTGTTAACAAGACTACATGAATCTCATGTAACTAAGGCCTACCCAGAAGCATGTTGTATGATAACTCAAGATTACACACATGGTAAAGAGTATCATGGGTCAAAGGCCCAATGATAATTAGTAAACTAATGGTTCCCTGTGACTCTCTTTCTTGATTACCATAGGCTTTAATAGTTATTATTTTTGACTAGAGATCTGTCATTGTGTACCCAAGAAGCTTGATGAACTTGAGAGGCACTATGTTAAGGCTAGATCCATTGTCAATAAGGAGACATTTCAATTTATTCCATCTGATACAAAATTCTATGTACAATGGGTTATTATGGAGTGGACCAAGGGAAGACATATCTCTTTGGTTGAATGTGACTTATTGGGATGGAGTTAGGTGTCCAACCAAAGCTTGAAAGTTATCAGGGGATATGTTACTAGCAATAGTAGATTGGGTCAAAAAATTATTCAAGATGTTTTTATGGATTATTGATGTCTATAGAAAATTTAAAATAAAGATTTGTGCTGGTGTCTTCTGCAATTGTTCCATAATATCAAACTTCTTGTCTTGGTCAGTAGTGAATGGTTTATTTTAAGGCTGAATAATTGGTTAGATGACCAGTAAAATGGTGGATGGTTGTGGGCCTCAAATAGTAATCTTTAACTTATAAGTTGTGATTAGATAGTCATGATTAAATACTAGACCATTATTACTAACTGATGCTGGGAATGGTGTGGGACCAGATAGGATAAGTCTCAGTTATTAGTGCACTTGCATGTGGTCATGTGGTAAGAATGAGTTTTCACTATAAGATCCAAAAATGTAAGTCCTAGTTTGTTGGTTTGCTTATATGCACTCCCAGGTCAAAGAAGGATTATCCATGTGATTTGGTTGAGTATTATTATTTATCAATGGTCTAGGCTAATTTGTACTTGGTTTAGGATTAATGGAGATGGTATTAATGCTACCCCCTACAATATGACCTATAACCCTATTATAGTCATGTGCAACTGCATGGTAGGTTTGTTGGTTATTACCATTCCAACCTTGGTTTTGTCCATTATTTTGTCATTATAGATTCTAATATTGATTTTGTTGATTTTTCTAGTTTGGCATTTCATTTTGATACTATTGATTTTGCTGCTGCATTAGCCATTGCTATTGTTGTTGATTGTTCTACTACTATTGATTGTTTTTTCAAGGAAAGGGATTTTAATAGATCCCAAGATTTTGATTGGAAGTAGAAACACCATTATCCAATTTTATCTCCCATTTTCCAACATATTTTCAATTAATTGATTGATTTGGACACGTCTTCATAGATTATGCCCATTGACTTGATGATAGTCACAAATCATTTTCCTGGTACCAATCAAGGTAAGGAATTCCTTGTGGATAATGCTTTGGTATGGGCTAACTACTCATATTAGAGGCAATAATCTTGTGAAATGTAAATTTAATGGGTTCTCTTAGGTCATTAAAGACATAATGTGTAGGCATGGTTCTCCTAGGAGGAGGGGTTTGCAATGGTAAAGGCTATTGTATTTTTTGTGTAGGTCTTGGTTGTTGCACTTGCAACATTGGTTGGAGAGGTTGTTGGGTAGGAGTAAGCTGAAAAGGTGGTGTAGATGATGTATACATAGTTTGGACATGATGAGATTAGATTACTCCGCTTCCCATAACATTCCTATTTAGATTAAATTGCTTTAGTCTTTCTTGATTATTGGCCTGTGTTAGTTGTGATGCTTATATTTAGATGGGATTTTGGTCATTTCCATGATTGACACCTTGATTTTTATTAGTTGAATTAAGCTTGATGAACCCTTTATTGATGAACACTCACTCGATCAACAAACCTTTATCAATGATCTCCTTGAATGTATGTGGACATTATAGTTCTAGATGATTGGCTATCTCACTATGCAAATTTTTAGTAAACATAATGGATAATTGTTTATCTAGTAAACTATGGGTGAATTGGCTTACAAGGGCTATCCATCACTATAAATAACTTGCAAAACTCTCCCTAGATTTTTTATTTGCTTGTGTCAGGTACATTAATGAAATCTCATGCTTGAGATTGTAAGAAAAGTGCTACACAAATTTATCAAAAAGATCATTAAAGTCTGTTACTAAATTCTTGGGCAACTTTAAAAATCACTCCAAGGCATATCTAGCCAGGCTGCTAGGAAACAATAGCAAAAGGTATATGTCACTATATGCCACTAGTTGACATGCAATAAAGATTTTAGTCAAATGAGCTTTAGGGTCACCTTTCCCTTTATACTTATCAAATTTGGGTGGTTTGTATCCTAAAGGAAATAGTATCTACAAATACTCCATGTTGAATAGATAGGAACACATGTCATCCAATTTGAACATATTAGACTACTTCCCCAATTAAATGGCATTGATCACATCCTTCATTTGTTGCATTTCTTGGGATAGGAAACTAGAAGGGCTATTGGTTTGAGGGACAATATTGGTTTGGGTAAATAGCTGGGAGGTCACAAGTGGGACACTTTGACCAGAGTATGATGGAGACACCTATTGGGTTACATTGGCTTGGTTGGGGAATGGACCAAGAATACACATAAATGGATTGGGGTGTAGTGAAATTGCACATTTAGCTATGTGATATTCTGGTTTGGGTTGATGATAAAGGTTGGAACTGGGGGATTTTGTCGTTGGGATGAAGGGATATAATTATACTATGCCTAATATGGTTGAAAAGGGACATATTGCCGACTAATCAGACCTTTCTATTGAGTGGGAACTTATAGACCAAGACCTTATCTCTAAATTTGTTGCATAAATTGAACAACCGGTGGTTTAGTAGGTACTTGAGAAACATGGGGACCTCTTTATTACATGAATCCTTATGAGGAAGTGAAAGTAAGCTATAGATTTAACATCAATCGCTAGCCAATATTTACATGTTGCTAACTAGTTATTAATTAGTTTTGGACATGAATATTAGTTTGTGATTGAAGAGGTATGTTTGTCATTTCCTTATGAGGTGGAATATTTGTTGACCTTGATTGAGGTGGTAATGTATTCATCCTTTGTTGCATTAATACACTAGATTATGTCTATTGTTATAGAATACCACTTGCTACTTATTGAGGGGAGTAGGATTCATAACATTTTATCATTAATGTGTAACATTAGCCTTTGTTTGATTATCTAGTCCTATAGGTTGTATACTTAAGGAAGCAGTTAGTTGGGGATAGGGTACAAAAACTCCTATTCCTTGGTATGATGATCTACTCATGGGATTATCTATAGGCACATGTTGTTGGCTAGTTGTTTATGTGTTAGTACCTCTTTGATCAAGATAGGACATTATTTACACATTGTCTACTATGTTTGGCTCACTATTTAGTGTAGAAACCAAAGACACTTCTTCAATAACTAGCATATGCATCAAGTTAGCTATAGAAGTGGTTTATATAAATGGGTCCAAACTCAGATTTTATTATCCAGTTAATTTCATCAACACTCTTGTTGAAGGTACTAGGTCAATGAGAGGCTTACTTACCATGTTCATCTGATTGAAATTACATGCTAAATTTAGGTAAGTTTGGTATGCTATTTGCATTTGGTTAAAGTGATCTTCCATGATGTTTTTTCCTTAATTGGATACATTGGGGTCTTGGTACATTGTTTGGACTAGAACCATAAGATTGATAGAAGAAGCCTGATGATCATAAATGATATTATGGGGCACTCTTACTAGACTTGGTAAATTTTCATGAGGGAAGTCTATTGGAAACTTAACCCCTACCTTTATGGCCCTAACCAAAATCTTGTCTTTATTCTCTAAAAAATGTCATTCAAACAAAAATGGATTATACAAAGAAGTCATATTGGTAGAGTATGACTATTGGATTATCAGCTTGTCTATTGTTGGTATTGTAGCTAAGTATTATGTGGTTCTTTCTTGGTCTTACTATATGTAAGGTGGTGTGTTAACCAAATAGTTAGCCAATGGATCTTGGATTTGTGCCCCTAATTAAGTATTATGAGAGGGATAAGAATCCACCTCACAAGCAATGCTATCTACATACAGGTCTTTTACCATTTCTTCCTATGTAATTACATTACTAATCCTTGGATTCTACATGAGTCCACTATAAGTGTAGGAATACATGTTGGGATCCATAGTCAATGCTTTATGATAAAAAGGTCAAAGATTTCTACAAACTCTAAAAAGGATAGAATCTAAAACAAATGATGCCTTCAATTTGGTATAGATTTGTCAAAAATATCAAAAGGTTTAGGTAAAGGTTTGTGAGGAGACAAGCTAGAGTAAAGTATTTAACATTTCACTATTCACATAAAGATGATTAAGTAAATGGACCAAAAAAATTGAAATGCCAAATTCTAAGGTCGAAATGTTTCAAATCAATCTAATTTAGAAAATTAAAAGTTGCTAGGCCTTTTGGACAAATGTAGCGTCAAAAGCTAGAATCAAACATGGAATATGCTAGGACTCTTATCCAAATGGCATCAAAAGCTAGACTTTGAAAATAGATGAAAATTTTAATCTAACAGATTTGAAACACTTCTAATAAACACTAGGTGTTTGATTCTTAGACATGAACTTCATGAAGTAGGTATAAGGTATGAAACAAAAGGCACTTTTAGCAATAGTTTATTTTCTCATAAATAATGCTATAAAACTTAGTTGTTTTTGACAAATAAGCTAGACAAAGGTGAACAATATAATTGTGCTTTAGACAAAGGATCACAAGTATACTTAGATCGATCTGAATATATAGGAACAAATTTGGAATTATATGTAAGAGTGTCTATGAAATAAAGTTTGAAATGATTTGGGAAGTGTAACAATGTTATAATACCCAAAAGGTGTGACAAAAAAGTTTGTTTCAAAAACTCTCTAAGGTAAAGACATTTTTCCACAATTTTGACAGCATAACACTACCTTTCTTAACACAAAATTTTTGTGGTGTATAGACTTAAAGTTCAAGTGTTTAGCACAAAATATCTTAAGTATATCAAGTGATGATAATTATTATGAGTCTAAAATGGCTTTGAACCTAAATTGGAAATTAAACCTAAGTTCCCTCAAGTTTAGTGGAAATGGCATACCCACTTAACACATCAACCCTATGAACTTGTAAGGGTGTAATTTCAAATTTAAATTATAAGTGAAGGAATTAAACAACTTTAGTAGAGGTATAGACTCAATTAGGTAGCATAACTATGTCAAAGTGGATGATATGACTCTCAAGTTTTTGATGACCTTTGAACAAGGCAAATGGATGATCTCACATGGGTATCATAATGCCTCTTTGTTCAAAGAAAAATGAAGACCATGTGTTTGGTTTGGGATTGTTTGTTTACACCAAGTTTTAACTCCAAACAAGACTTTAATCTAGGATAATACCAACTAATTAATCACCCTTAGATCCTAAATTGACAAGGTTGTTTAGTGTTATTGGAATCCATCAATATATGTCATTTGAGAGGATTATAAGTGTTCATACAAAAGTAAATGTGCATTATATAATAGGTTTTTTATACCCTCTTCTCTCAAATGACATTACTATGACATAGACCTTGAGGTGCACCTTGCACTAACAATACTTCCATGGTAAGTGGGGATTTGTCTAAATTCTAATAAGTTTATGAATGATCTAAGGTAATCAATTACATAATGATTTTCATGCCAAATAATGAAAAATAAAAGCATGGATTTTGGGTCTATATCACTCGGGTTATCTCAAAAAGGTCTAGTCCTTTTTACAACCACTACATCCTATTATTTTCTTAGTGTAGTGTGATGTCTAAAGTGCCACTACATCCTGTGTGTAACTCTAAAAGTTAAATGGCGTCAATGTCGAGAGATGAAACCCTAGGTTAAAGCTTCCCTAAAGAAATTGAGAGAGGTGATGAAGTCCCCCTCATAAGCCAAGATGCATAAATAAATAAAGCATGAAAATAGAAAGAGTTTAGGGTATTTTTTAAGATCACCCAAACTTTGACGAGTTTTTGGGGAGTGATTTAGATGACTTTCTTTCAAAGCCTTGGAATAGGGTACTTTTAAATAGGAATGACACTTTTGATTCCAAGGGTTCCCTATAGGAGATAAATATAAGAGTATACATGCATCATACCTCCTTTTACCAAATAAAATATAATTAAACAACTATTGCAAGCAAAAATTGACAAGTGTATTCAATTTTTAAACCCAAATGAAATGTTTGGTGGTGTTTATTTTAATTCGGCCTTAGTTCCAAAATTTGAAAAACATTCACCAAAAACATCTAAAAATCCCTTGTTAAACACTAAAACAAAGTTCCTAATAAAATTTTAAGCATGCAAAAGTGATTTAAACATGTTTTGAAAAAATATCTTACTTGGTCCTACAACAAAATTGTTAGAAAGTGTTTTAGCTTTGAAGTTCTTTTGAGTTTGAAATAAGAAACTTTGGAAAAGTAGGTCTCAGGTCTATGTTTTTAGAAAAATATTGTGACCAACTTAGTCAATACCATCGACATCAGTTAGGGGAAACTAAGATCTAACCAATGTTAGTTTTACTAATCGACATCAATTAAGTTAGGTAACTGATGTCAGTATTTCTACTGACATCAGTTGTGTAAAAACTATGGCAACCAAAAATGACAAAATAAGTTAGAAAATCAATTTGTAAGAGTTTTAAGGGCTAAAATGAATTTTTTAAAGTTGTAAAAGGATCTCCTTTAGGTGTAGGATGTGTTTGGTCCCACCGAGTATGCCATATGTGATCTAGGAATTTAACTCAAGAGAATATGGTTAGTATGGTGTTGGTTCCAAAATGAAATAAACACACTAGTATCATAACATATATAGGCCTAGACACTAGGGAGAGATTAGTTAACAAAATCAAATGACAAGCACAACTAAAAATCAAGGAATGAAAACACAAGAATTCATTTCACCTTCCTTGGATGATCCAAATGCCTTTGTAATGGTGGCTTGCTTAGTTTGTGCTTCAAGAGGTACTCTTCAATGGAGTATGGCTACCTTCATCTCCTCTTGGAATCTTTGGCTTGTGGCTTGGCTTGGCTTGGAATCAATTTGGCATTATAACACTAGTTTCTTGAAGCATTTGAACCAATCCTGCATAACTTAGCACAAATTAAGCTTAGAAATGATGTTGTGAGGCCTCCTATTTATAGATTTTTTGATTTGATCAAAATCAACCTCAACTCTCCATCTCAAGATTGAGATGTGTGGTTGAGGATTAATTCAATTTTTCGAATTAAATTTGTAATTATCCTCATCATGGCATTGGAAAAAGGGGAAATTAAGAGGTATGGAGGGCATCATGAAAGGCATTGATGAGTCATGGATGGCATGAATCCTAATATTTGTGGCATTTATGGCCTAGGGATGTCTTCCTAAGAAATGAGGTCACTTGATGATGCAGACATTCCATATTCATTTCCAAAACAAATTATTCAACAAGTTTCCATGGAATTATTAATTAGGCCCTGATTTGGGTTAATTAGCTCTTAAGCATGATTAAGCACTTTATGTACAAATTACTCAAATTGATTATAATGCCTTGTTATTGGTCTTAAATTTGAATAGATTGGAATTGGAAGGCATTGTCAGATATTTTGGATTCATATTCCCATTTAGAATGTTGACAACAATAAATAACAAAGGCATGAGTCTTGTGTAAAAGATTTGATAGGAAAGAGCAGTCTAGAGCACGTAGGTGCAAATTTGGCATTTTTACTTGAAATGGACTGATCAAAGTTAGCTATCCCATAAATTGCATTACCCCATTTAGTGATACCCTAGCCAAAATCAGCACTTGAATATATGATTTTCACATCATTTAACATGTTTTAGTGTTTTTAGGCCAAATTGTGCATTTTAGATGAAAACTTGCCAAATACCTAATTGGAGGTTATTGGTGGTCAGTTTTAGGTGTCTATAATTATGTCTTAGGTGAATCTGACTTGGGAATAGTGTGTAAATACTATAATTATTTACCATAAGTCTTTTATGACATGTGCATTATGTTTCAGTATAATTTATTAAAATCTTGAAACAAGCTAATTTTGAAATGTGGTAGAATCCTTCAAAATCTATAATTTGCATCATAACTCCTAGAGGTTTGAAACCCCTCTCAAACATACTAAAAGTATATACATAAAATATAACTTAAAGCATAAGGAAGTAAATGTTTATATAAATGTCAACTTATGCTTAAATGTTTATTTTATTTATATACTACCTGATTCACCCATGGTAATTAATTTTACTTATTACCATCATAGTTCTCTTAACTAACCATAATCCTAAAATATATAAACAAAATCCCTTTTAACCAAGTAAATATGTATCTTTAACAATTTACCTCATAATCAAAACCCATGTAACAAACAAGATACCTATTTACTTAGATTAGCACATGGTTGAAAACAACCAAGCAAAATGTAGCTAAAAAAACATAATTATTATTGATCCTCCTATGATAGGCATCGATCCATTTGGATTGGCATTGATTATATATGCCTATGCATTATTCTTTGTAGGGGATGGACATTTTTTAGAGTAGAATTCTAGTGGAATATTATTGAGACTTTATTTACATTCCTCAATACCTTTATAAGTAGTTGTATTATAGTTAAAAGAGCTTGGAATCCATCAAAAAATCCAACCTTTGGAACCTTCGTTTAAATTCAATTGAAGGATAAGAGAGAACCAAGGTAAGTCCATTCTTTTATTTATACTCATTTAATTTTCTCCTCATTCTATTGTGTATGTTTATTTGGTTTCATTAGAGCACTTAGATCATCCTTCACCCATCTAAAAGTATCTTTTTAGTTTCTAGTAAAAAATACCTGTATCCTAGCAGAATCATTATTGATCCAAGAGAATCAACCATGATCCTTTTAAAAATATATCACTCATAATATAAATCTATTTTAATAGAAAGTTAAACATGCAAATCAAATATCTGATTTAATATTATTTTTTCCTTTTTGAAACATGATCTCCTATCTTTGAATAAGCATACTTTATCTCTTAAATATATATCTTTAACACCTTAAAAACTTTATTTTTGTCATTTTATTAACATCTTAATTGAATAAAGTGGGTTGATATCCATCCAAGGAAACTCATTGCTTCTCAAAACTAGTATGGTACCAGGCAACCTAATTACCTATCTTATCAATCAAATATATCCAAGTTGTTTTATGTGTAGGAAATCCTTCCTAGCCAAAAAGGAGTTCCCACTTTAATGAATCAATGATATGCAAAATCCATCATATGTATCCCTTTAAAACCCTGTATCACACTTTCCATTTTTAGTAAGTTTATTTATTAATAAAAATGAATGAAAAAATACTAAAACATTATAGAAGGCTAGGTGGGACCCCTACGTCTCATGATTGTTGTTGCATTTCATTGTGAAATCATTTGTTAGTTTCATTTTCTTGATTGTGTGTTTGAATTCAAAAAATAAAAAATATGAAATTCTTCCTTTCCTTTTTAAAAATCTAAAAAAACAATTGCATTAATCCCTTACTTGTTTAGATAAACCACATAGTTTAATCTAGGTGGATTAATACATCATGATATTCACACTCTCTCACACATAGCCAAGCCATGGTAATCTTAAAAATAATCATCTAACATTTCATACCAAGGTGGAACTACTTGAATTTAATCAACGAGGGGAAAACCAAATTAGTGTACTGAATGAGTATAAAAATTCTAGTAAAAAAGCATAACATCTAAGCACCCAACACCCTTATCACTATAGTATGTGAATTGAGGGGGTAGGCCCAAATACTAAGCCACATACTTCCTTCCAATATGGAATGAGGCCTCAATATAACTTTGCGTATATAGAGGCTCCCTACCTTAAACAAAAACCAGAAACTAACTTTAGATGGCATTTCTTAGTACCTTTGTTAACTCATCTCCCTACCACATTCTAAATTTTATTTATTAAAAAGTAAAATTATTTAAGTATGTTTAATAGAGTGTGTTTTTTCTTTCAATAAATGAGATAACTAAAGAATTTGTGTGTCTTTAAATTTCATTCTTTGTTTCTTTTTTAGCACTACATGGTTTTTATAAAACAATAATCACTGAAACAAACCAAATCTCATACCTCATCCTCATCCATGGAGAACTCACCAAGTCCTCCTACCTATCCTAAATCCATGGGGGAAAGTATTCCCTAATTTTATACATAGGGAGACCCATACTTTGATAGTATATTGTATATTAATCCAATTGCACTTAATCATTAGCTTAGTACTTGAGCCACACACATTCTTGTTTCCCCTTGAAGCCAATATTTTATGTTTTAATATGGCATGCCCATAGATGGACCTGAAGTGCTTGATAAAACCATGGTTTCCTCTTCCAATGATCCACATCCAATGGGTTTTGATACAAACATATCACAACCCCTAGAGAATCCACCACTGTTAGTATCTAGTAACCTTTTTTCAACCACTGCCTAGACCCAAAATATCACTATAACCAAACTTATTCTTACTCCACCAACCACTACTTCACCCTATAATTTAGTAGTTTTAATCCCTATAACTCTCCCACCTATCCAAATAAAAATAACTTCAAATTCTCAAACCCAACCCTTAAAAAATACATAATAGGTTCCTTTAAGTTAACCTCTTCAACAATATGTCCCCTTCACTACTCAGTAACTAGCTCCCTTTCAATCCCTTGTGACCACTCAACTTCACTCATCCCATAAAAAAAAATACCCTTTTAAGTCCCACAGTATGTGGCTATATCTCAACCTATCATGACCACTTCTATTGTTTATCCCCTTTTATATCCATTTTCCAATCCATTACCCACCTATCAACACTTACAACAAAATGTCTTAGGGGCTATGACTCAATACAATACTTAGCCTGACCTCATTAATATATTTATGAATAGGATGGTAAATCTAGAAGTTTCTACCTTGGGGTATAAAAATATGCTCACATATGAGCAATTTTGCAATGAACCTATTAATCTTGCTAGCCCAATTAGGCTGTATACTTTATAGTTGGAACTTCCTAAATTTACAAAATTTTAAAATAAGGAAGATCCCCAACAACACCTTAGGGAATTTAGACATGCTTGTTACCTTATATCTCATGATGATGCTCTCCTTTTACATACATTTCCCATGTCATTATCTGGACTAGCCTTAGATTGGTACAAATCTATCCCTCAGTAGTCCTTATTTTATTTTGGGCAATTGGCCCAAATCTTCTTAGAATACTTCTTCATTAATATCACAAGGAAAGTAACCATAACTAAATTGTACAACATTATACAATTCAATGATGAGTCCATTAATGACTTTGTATCTAGGTCAAAAAACTTATAAATCAAATAAACTTCTCCCTTCCTCATCCTAAATTAATCAATTTGTTTACAAGATCATTCACTAATTATATCTCATCAACATTACAAGTTCAATCATTGAAATTTTATGATGAAGCCTTCACCATGGCACATAAACTAGAAGTATGAGCCTTAAAGGAAAGGAAAGTTAATTTACATGATAATAAATTCAAACCCAACACATCCAAGGTGACTAACAATTCTATAACTAAAGACACAAAAATGTTTTTTCTTAAAATTAACACCTCCATAAACAAGGAACCAATCCAAACCTTTTACCTCCCAAACACAACTATAAAAACCATTAACATGATTTCTTCCTTGGAAATACACATCTTTATGGGAGACACATGCTTCCATTTTAGACAAAATCTTAAAATATTCCATTATCTATCTTCCTCCAATTAGACCCCTTGACAATTCTTATCCCAAGCCTAGCTGGTACAATGAAAGTGACTTTTGCACTTATCATAATGTACCTATTCATGGGGTCAATAAATGTTGATATTTTAAAGGTTTGGTTCAAAACATTATCAACCAAGGATAATTATATTTAGATAATCCTAATGTTCCTCCTAATAAATCCATCAATATCTTTAGGCAACCATTCCCAAACCATCCTTCTACATCTAATTTTGTAAATTCAAATGTCATACGTACCTCAAATCATGAAACCTATGTAATAAGCACAATCCATGATCAAATTTTACTTAAATAAGTTGTTATTGATTTTTAATCAACTTATGAAATAACAAGGATCCCATATCTCCTTACATGATATATATTTCAACCATTTGAACTGACTAGATCTATTCCTAAAATCCACTTATGTTTTTATGATCTCATTATTTGGGATCTTCCTAAAAGAATGCTACCTAAGCCTATTCAAGGTAACCAATAAAAAATAAAGGATGAAAAAACTATCAAGGGAGATATTTGTTTGGATATCCTAGAAAATACATATGCTACTCATTTAGTCACTACCAAACCTTTACGTATCATAATCACTACCTCTAGCTCACTACCTCTTGAGATGACTATTACATTATGTCAAAAAAATCCAAAACCAACTTCCATTATAACTCAGGTTGAGCCAAATCTGATAAAAAGGAAAATTAGAGGAAATGTTTAAGAAAGCAAAGATAAATGATTTAGGGTGCCATGAGCTAAATACTTACAACATCCACCCATAATAATTGGTCTCCCTAAAGTGGATATCTCTACTACTTCCAATCGAGCTCAAAAAGATAAAATGGTTATGCCACCACCTCAAATTAAAGCATCCATATTAGGACCTTATCTTTTCATAAGTCCAAAATCTACCATTATGAAATCCTCCTCTAAGAAGAATGCACCAATGAAAAAGGATCCTTACATAATAATAATTCCAATACACAATCTCTTAAACCCTTATTACCCCCATAATCTTAGTATAGGGTATTATTCCTAACATAAAGTACCCTCTATTGGAAAAATTCAAATAATCAATGTAATAAATCAAGACATGAGAGGGAATGTATCCCCCATGACAATGCTTTAAAAGGTGGAAAAACCTAACCAAGATCCATGGGGGTCTTATTCCACAATTCTTGATCAAATCTTCTAAACCTGCCTTATCACACTATCAAATATAAAGCTTGTTAAGCCCCATACTCAAAAACTATCATAATATCAAAAAAAGAAGAAATGCACTTACCATCGAATATCGAGGCATGATAACAAAATTTGTAACACTCTCAAATCTATAATCCTAGATTTATTAGTAGAGGATGATCTTTTATGAGAATAGTTTGGTCTTCATTATCCTCATGATCAAACTACTAGAGTCATGACCACCTAGGAACTAGTACATTATTGAGAGGTTCAAAATGAGTTTCAAAAAAGAAAGATGAATCTCTGATTAAACATAGTATGAATGCATTTTATAACCTCTAGACTTAGATGACTCTAAAAAAATAACAAACCAACCATTATTTTAATTATATGTAATACACATAGCCATTGGATTCCAAACATAGGGTCATAAGACTCAAAATCCTAACAAAACCAAGATCTCTATTAAAAAATCCCCTACTTCTGATATAGATAATCCTACATCATCTATCCCAAAACCCAAAGTTTCTATTCTAGGGAAAGCATAGAATAATAATCCCTCATAGTTGATACAAATATCATTTTTGAAACAACTACACCAACTTCCCATCAAAATGTCTTTATGTGAACTTACCCAAAATTCTCCACAACATTATGAAGCTATGATATAATCCTTTCAAGCTACCTAGGTAAAATCAAATGAATCATATACTCTATTTATTTTCATTGGATCCTTACAAAACTTGTCATCTATCACATTTCATGACTCCAAAATATCCCCGTTATAACTCGATGACCAAGACCCACCATTATTTACCACTACCCAAGTTAATCAAACAAAGATCAAAATATTTATGATTAACAATGGAGCTAGTATACATATTATCTCCTTGAACACTTTTAGGCAACTCTAGTTACCCAAAATTACCATGGCTTAATCTTTAGACATCTTACAAGCCTTTAATGACACTATTACCCACACATTAGGTATGATCATCTTCCCCATCTAAGTAGGTATATGTACCCTCCCATAACTATTTTACATTATAAAGTGGGAATTAAATATAACATCCTACTAGGACATTCTTGTATATTCATGTTGTGTTGTGTCCCTTCTACTTTACATCACTACCTTAAATTTGAATATGAACGTAAGATCCATGTCATCCTAGTAGACCCACATCTATTCAAAATGTATAACTTGAATTATCAAGCTAATGATGTATTAATACCCATTAATAACTCAAGCCCAATATTTTTTTGGGAAACATCAGATAATTATACAATACCCTCATCATGTATCCCTAATAAAAACTCCCTTGACTCAACATTCCAATTTCTCTCTTTAGGGGAGTATCAACTGTTAACCCTTAGCACATTATTAACCCCTCAAGAATATAGATTCCCTAACCAATAGTTTACTTACAAACCCAACCTAGGATATATTATCCCTTTTGACCCCATTACCTTTAAATACAATTAATCTATGGAGGATTCAATTATCCCCCTTTATATGGGGAGAATCAAACACATGCCAAACCATTCTTGTCTAATTTTTCCTTTCTCGGTACAAACCACACTTTGTACAAACCTATTTTTAATGATGTTATTAGAAATTATTTTTCCTAAGACATTATGGACAAGTACCTCATGAGGTTACAATAAATGACCTTAGAAAACCAAATGAAAATCATGGCCTTAATTTCAATAAAAATCCTAAAGCTGATAAAGATATCTCTTTGCCATCCCATATCTCTATAAATATAGATTAAAAACCACCCTCGTCTCCACTCTATTATCCTACAACAATTGATGACACCATTTCCATCTTGCCTAATTGTTTTTGATTAACACCATTCACTTGAAACCATTAACTTATCAAAATAATGAAAAAACTTATGCCTTCCCCTAATTTTTCTTGAACTAATAGATGACGATTTCTCCTCAATTTATGTAATGGAGTGTTAGGATGATGACTTTATTTTAACATATTTAAGGGTAGGAGATTAATATCTAAATAAAATCATACCATTTATGTCTCTTAGTCTTTTAAATGAAGTCATAACTGATATTAACATAGTAACACTAAAGGTCCCACAAAACATCAAGGTTAACCAATCCTTAGATTCTCAAAAACACCAAGATTTTATAGCATTCCTTAATCATAGCCAATAATTTCTTGGTATTATAGTGTTATTCTAGGAATAGATCCTGCTATAGCTGTCCATAACATCACCATCATTATTGAAGATAAACTAGTAAAACAAAAAACTTCATAAAATGCATCCTCACATAGTACTACTTGTCAACAAATAATTACATCAATTTTTATTTTTTGACCTTATCCAACCCATAAATTATCCTCAATAATTATTTAATATAGTACCTATCCAAAACCCACATGGGGACTATGCCTTGGTACCAACTTTTAAAATCTTAACATTGCTTGTCCAAAAGATGATTTTCCCCTTCCAAATATCAACCAGCTCATGGATCTCATTATAATACATAAAATGTTGCCACTTATGGATGGATTTTATAGCTATAACTATATCATTATTTCCCAAAAATATTAGCATAAAGCCTCTATTATTACTCCATGGGGGAATTTTTGTTATAGGGTCATGCATTTTGGTTACAAAAATGCAAAAATAACTTACTAGCATGTCATGACCTATATTTTCCATGACTTAATTCAAAAGATAATTTGAAGATTATGTGGATGATATGATTTTTAAATATAGGTATCATAAATATCACCTATCTATCCTTCATCTAGTATTTTCCTATTTAGTCAAATATCAAGTTCATCTTAACCTCAAGAAGTGTGTCTTTGGGGTTTTATTAGGAAAGATTTTGGTTTTATCATTTAACTTATGGTAATTGAGGTTTATCATACTAAAATTAAATAAATTATCAATATACTACCTCCCTCTAACCTCAAGAAACTTCATAGTTTAAAATGGAAACTATAGTCTATTCACTACTTTATTTCATAATTATTTGATCGATGTCAACCACACCATCACCTTATTAAGAAAGACACCCAATTTATATGGGATTAAAATTGTCATGTAGACTTTAATACACTTAATAATTATTTCTTATCTCCCCCTATCCTTATTCTACCAAGAAATGATAAACCTTTTTACTTGTATATCTAAGATATAGACCTTACTTTAGGTGCCATGATTACTCATCGAGATGAATAGCATAGAGATCAAGTAGTTTTCTTATATATGTCAAACTTTGGTTGAGTATGAGACTCATTACATACATGTTTAAAAACTATGTTTGGACTTAGTATTCATAGCTTCTAAACTTCACCACTATTTGGTTAATCATAAAAACTATGTGGTTACTAGTACCAATCCCCTTAAGTTCATTAATTCAAAACCCTATCAAATCAACAAATGATAAGATGGATTATGATTATCACTGAGTTTGATCTCAAATTCCTTAACTAGAAGTCAATTAAGTGATAGATCATTGTTGATCAATTGGTTAAGGTACCCCTTGCTAATAATCTACCATCTAGCTATGAATTTCCTAATAAATATATAGCCTCCACATCCCACAGAGATCTTAAATATCAGATGATGTTGTTATTTGATGGATCTATTGACATTTTAGCCTAGTAAGACAAAAGCTAACCCCTGATGTCAAAAACTTTTAGTGACCGCCATCTTAGCTTGATTATGGTGTTACCTGACATAGGCATGTACTCATTGTCCTACTAAAAGACTTTGAATCCTTATTGAAAGCATCATGATTTCATAGTTTCATGTTTGATCCATTGTGTCATGAGTCTATTTAAGTCTTTTGGGTGATATGTTAAGTGTCATAGTGTCTTGGAATGAGAAAGATCAAAGTTAAAGATCCTAAAAATCTAATGAGTACTTAGCCCTGTTTGAGGAGGATATTGATCTTTTGGTAATGTGAAGATGTTTTAATATTTGTTTCAAGACATAACATGAAGTTCATAGTTTATTCAAGTACATTTCCCATGACATGCTCATCTAAGACTTTTAGCACTTTCACCACCCCTCAAACCAGTTCATAAGCCCATTTTCCTTGAAAAACCTTAGGAAAAGAAAATATTTTGTTAATTGAATTTAAAAAGGGGCCTTGAATAGATTTTATCCACACCAAATTTCTTTCCCTAAGTGTTTCATGCCACACAAAGTCCTTTTAAGACCCCCCACACCCTTTCCACTAGCCAAGTGAGTCTCACATGCCATTTATGGATTTTTCACTTCCCCTTGCATTTTATCTTGCTTGGAAATGGGTTATTAATTCATGATTCCCATCATTTAACCCCCAAATGATGTTACAAAGTCTTAAACTTGGAGAAAAGGGTGAAAAATCAAAGATTTTGGGGCATTTATATATTTGTATAGAATTATATGATCGTTATTATCTAGTAAAAGATCATAGGATGAATATGGACCCATGTATAATTTATCTACAAAGTTTCATGACAAATGGAGGTCAAACAAGATCAAAAATGGTCCTATACCTCCTTCACCTTCCTTATAAGCTCAAACAACTCCTCAATTTTATGCTTGTACCATAAAGAGGATAGTTAGTGGAGGTCTTAGATCTTGGACAAAATAAGTAAACTTAGGTAGCTTATAATAATGGGAATTTTTCTAGAGATTTGTCTCATTAGATTTATGAACATTACTTAAGAAGTTAAGTAATGTGTATGCCCTTCACATTTGCAGAGTTTCAACTAAGTGGTTTTCATGGATTCTTTCCTTATTTTCTCAATCTAATAACTCATCCTATGTTACCAAGTCTTTTAGGATCCTCCCATGTCAATTTCAATGTTTGAATCACATGTGTGATCTCATGAAACCAATAAACACTTAAGCTAAGAAAATTTTCAATATGAAAGAAAGTTGAGTGTATTGAACAAGCTTAAAGGACCTCATCAAAAGTTTCTTTGATTGGTTTGAATATTTTTTAGAGGTGTTAAAATGTCTACAATTCCTTCTTTCTCAAGTTAAATTTATATGGCCCCCTTGTTACTTCAAGATATCTAAAGGAAGGAAGACTTGTGCATGGGTGAGAATCACTATGTGACCAGGACTATGTGCAATCTAAAAACACTTGTAGAGCTTCAAAAGGAAGATTAGAGCATGGAATAAGGTGTTAAATTGATGATGGAGAGTCTTAATTCCATGGTATAAAATATCATGGACCTCATTAGTAGCCTAAAATGCCTAAGAACCACATCTCTTACCTCCTAACTCACTTTAGCCACTTTAACAGAGTTAAAGGTTTTTTAAAATTTTAAGGTTTCTTTTTGAGGCTATGTAATCTATGTTTATTCCTCTAAAATTTCACGTTTTCTTAGGTATGCATCTGAGGTTCTCCTAGGTTCATTTAACATCCTTTCCATGCCACTACCTTTTCACACTATCATCACTACCACTTTCACTATCTTGTCACTATCTTTCCCCCTATTTTCATGTTCTCACCTCCTTATTACCCCATTCCACCTTCAATCACCCATCCACTCTCCCTCCTAAGTGTTAAACATGATAATAGGCCTCCATACTCACCTGGGACCTTTATAAAGAATTAAATCAAATTGTTTAACCCAATTGACCATATACCAAATGAAAGAGTCAAATCAAGAACTACAACCAACCTTTTAGGGCTACTATAGCAAAGTATTCAAAGGAAAATAAGAGGACCATTTAAAATCATGAAATATTGGTGTGGGTATTAGTACATATAAATCCTAAAATGAGAAGGATGATACAAGATCATAACATAAGAATTTCAAGTGAATTTAGGTCACCTTCTTCCATCACAAGCCTAACTAACACCTATAGCTAGTCATTTGGCACATTACAATAGAGTTCCAAAAGGCCTTCTAAGTAATGACTAAAGAGGCCTCTTCAAGGGTAGGTTTGAAAAATGGAAAACTTATGATGATTGATAAACAAGAACCTTATGTCACATGAACACCATAAATTATATTAGAGCATTCACCTTAGGTGGCACACCTGTACTGTCTTAGTCCATACAATGTGAAGAGACAAAATATTCTTGACAATTGGATTGTTTGAATGGAATCAAGGATTATCCTATGAAAGGATGGATAGGTAGAGGTATCTAGTGCATGATAAATTTTTTGGAATGTATCATTGGCTATCTTACCCTTATATCAATCAAGTCACTCTCTCATATTAGATAGAACACACACCTACAGTCACCTAAACTATCTTAAGCTTGGCATATGAAGGAAATTGAGTAGAGGATGTGCTTCTTGGAACTATGAGGTGTCTCTTGAGAAATTAAAGGTGTTTATGATACTTCAAGAGACCCAACAAAACTATGTATGATACCTTGATACTCTCTAAAAAATGCCTAACACAGAGGACAAACATCTATAATACCACCTTAAAAACCTACATTCACCATGCTAAAGAGAAAAACAAGAAATTTAAAGGGGACAAAATTAGAGTCCACCATGTGCATTAAAAATAAAAGTGAGGGATGAGAAGACGATTGTAATATCCCTTTTATAGGATATTTACTTAAATACATAAACCTCTACAAAACTTCCTAAAATCACCTATGACAATAATAAAATTAAGATTTATGATGAAAAACAATAACCCACAACAAGAATCTAAAATTAAATACATAAATTAGTAAACACCAATTCAGGTAATGACAAGCTATCACATACATAAGACTTAAACAACATCATGAGAACAAAACCACTAAAGATCCAAACTACATAGATAAACTAAAATCTTAAAGTACACTTAACACAAATACAAAATACTCAAAATACTCATTAGGTCAAATCTTAAATACTTTCCTTATTATAACTAGAATTAAATCCAACTATGACAATTGTAATTGCTCAACACAACACATAGATATAAATATTCTTTCAACATTATAAATTCTGATTTTATAATACACATAGCTGAAATACATATGATATTTTTTGAAACAATATCCAACAACAATAATAACATAACATTAATACTACAACAATATGCTATAATACCACACTTAAAAAATATGGCTGCAACACATTGCAAACTATGAAGACATGCAATCTTCACACATACTGATTCTGAAGATGCACACCACAAAACACCAACACTAGAAATATAAAATCTTCAACACACTAGGAAACTTGTAAATAAACACTGATTATCCTCACACACTACAAAATCTACTACTACAACTAATCTAGTTAGGGAGGGTCTTCCACCACCAAAACTATAAATCTTCTATTGAGCTCTAAGAGCAATCCCTGTATGGAAACACCAACACTAGCTAGGGTGGATATTTCATCACCAAAACCAATTTATAAACTCTATAGAACTCATACAATAGAGGGGGATATGAACATATGTTTAAACTAGAAATATGGGGGTTTTTGGTTTGATAAAGATATATATTTACAAAGAAGGAGAACTGTATATATAAAAATTATAAAAGAGGAAAAGAGAGAAAACTTGGAGTGCAAGTAAATAAATGCACTATGCTTTGAAGTGGGAACACTATCCTAGAAATAGTGTTATTTATCTCTCACATGTGTGAGAGGTCTTCACTCACATGTGTAAGGGAATCCACTTTTGACTTTCCCATTTGCCCCCGTGTGATTCTCAACCAACTTGTCTCCTTAAATGGTCAAGAATATATATAATTATATATATTTATTTACATAATAAATTTTCATGTGGGTCATGCCACATCACTCCTCAATTCACCTCCTTGTTACATCATCACCTACATCTCCTACCATATCACTTGCCTTGTCACTATGAATAATGATGATGAATAGTAATAAGTGAATAGTGTTCTATGAATAGTACCACATGAATAGTGTATGATGAATAGTACCATGTGAATACTACCCTATGAATAGTAACACATGAATTGTAACTATGAATAGTGGTTTCCCCCAAAAGTTATCAGAACTACTCCTAAAAATAACCAATGGATTTATCTTGACCTCTTAGATACAATGACACTATTTAAATCTCAATCTAAAAGTGGAATACACTCAAAGAATGTTGGAGTTCTAAGAATATTGGAAGGTTCTAAAAATATGGAGATTACAATCATCCCTCCCTAAGATTGCTTATCCTCAAGAAATTCACAACTTGACTCAGGTTACTCCAATGAAAGACCATGATCTTAGATAAATCTTATGAACTCTCCATCAAGTTTTTGCAGCACAAATCTGATTAAAATTGTAATATCATCAGGCCCTATTTGCATTCTCCTCACCTTATTAAAACTCAATATCCAAGTGTTATAAAGGCAACCCTATGCACACCAATCCACAAAACTAGTTGCAATCATACTAGGAATTTATGAAAATACAATGTTATCAACACAAACTGATTCCAACAACCAATATTCACCCATGTGGAAGTGAGATATTACTGAAGCATGTCTATAAAATCTCCCATAATACGCTACCATAAGACCTCTACCAATCAGCTCCAACCAGAAAAGAATCCAAGTATGATTCCTTATAAATTTTATTTAGATGTGTAAAATTAAAAACTTATCAACCATATTCAAATTGAGGCCTATAACATCCATCTTGGCATGTTTCCCATTAAGAGATAAAATCATAACTAGAAGATCTCCATACCTTAGCGTGATTCTAGCATGCTTTTGTCTCACAACATTTTTATTTTTACAACCCACCTTTCTCCCATGATGAGGTTCGTCAATGTGAAAGGAGGAAGTTGTGTTTCTACCTTGCATACCTTGGATCTTGAAAAAGGAATAATCATCTCCAAATGAGCAACTTTTGTTTGTATGCCAACCTTCCAATGTCAACTTGTGTATGCCTCTATTACTCCATCCCCCCAAAAAATTTAATTCTTTCTCTATGCCCATGGAATAAGTTATAAAGAATGTAAAATCAAAATTATAAATTTTCGTAAAACTCAAAAGATTACCTGGATTCCATACTTTGATTTTTAGGACATTTTGAAAAATAAAAGGATCGTTGTATCCTTCCTTGTAGGTCATGTCTTTCATATTCTTTCCACCCCTAGAATGTTTCTTATGACAACAAATCTAAACTATCACATTAGGAAGCAACAAATATAAAATATTATTCTCCTTCTCATACCTTGGTCTATAATTAGTTTGCATACCTCCTATAGCTTGTTGCACATTGATGAAGTTCTTATCATAATGTAGTATCTTTTCTAAAGACATTCTCTTGGTATCCATGATAATATGTAGCCAATGCAAAGTCATCTTATCTAGATCCATGGTATCAAAACCCTTACATACTTTCTCTTTTTTAAGGTTAAGACTCCTCCAAAAAGTAAATGGTTTCTAACTTCAAGGTGTCTTCTCTTACAAAATTCACACCATGTAAATTCCATATCTTGTTGAGTCCTTCAAGACTAATGATATGGAGGTATCTAAACATCTCTTGATTACCCATAAGGATGTATAAGTGAATTCCCTCCATGATGTTAAGGGTTTCTAGTACCTTTTCCTCAAAGGATCCTACAACTTTCTTGTAGTTTGATACATAGAACATCACAACAAACTCTATCAATTTTTTTTGAATATTACAAGGGTAATGAATTTGCTTATCCATAATGAGCATCGAGATTCCCATTGGAAACATCTCCATTTGGTCATAATCTATTATCTTATTTTCCCTCAAGTGATCTATAACCCTTGAACATGGATCCTTCACAATATAGTTAGAGAATATAAGAATCTCTATGTGTTTCATCATGAACTTCCATTCATTACAAATGAAAAATATGGATAACTCATCAATGCATCTATCTACCATTACTTTCAATTAATTACCTAGATCCCAAATGAAAGAATGAATTTGGAACTTGAATTAAGGAATCCACATGCCCAATACTACAAGTTGTATCTCTGACTTTGTCTCTTTTCACATGCTTCCCATGATGATAAGAATTCTGCAATGACATAGGTAGAGAAAAATCTGAAATATCCACATACCTTTGGCTACTAATAATATGCTCATGATGTTTTAGTAATGGATCAACCTCTACAATGTTGATGGGTGGTTTTTCCTTGTGTGCATTTGCATACACCACCTCCATGTCCATAGCTTGGGGATACTTTTTTTCCACACATTGATGCAAATGAAACTCCACTTACACATCTTCTTGAAATTCAACTATGAGAGCATCATCATCTGAGATCTTGGGAGTAATGGATGTCAATTATTCATACAACTTAGGTTCTGAATCTCTAGGAGCAACATGATCTTCAACATGATTTTCTTCATCATCTTTAATTTTCTCACAGGTATTGTCACACTCACACAATTATTCATTTCTAAGTGTGGATTTTAAATCCTCCATAGCTTCCCTTTCATCCTTCTTTGGTTCCCTGTCATGCATATCAACATTAGAAGATAAATGGACATCTTATACCAAAGGAATATATATATATATATATATATACATATATATATATACATATATATATATATATATATATATATATATATATATATATATATATATTGCAGCTCCATTTTCTCTTCTTTATTTGGCTCCACTTCTATTCCATCAACTAATATGTATTTATGTAATTTTTACTCACATTACTTGAAGACAATGTAAACCAACTCACATGCAGTTGATGAAGTAACTTGGTCTTGATTCAAAATAAACACCAACATTGATAAGATTGGTTGGAATATCTTATAACTTTCATTCAAAATTAATGACATGATGGCTTTCATATTCTAAAAAATAACCTTTTCATGATTCTCACTAATTGAAATTATGAAATGATGAAACGTTTTAAGAATAAGCTTATCACAACCTAAATCAATCACTAGAATACATTATCCAAATTTTTACATCAAATTTAAAATCTTAACCCTCTTACCAAAAATAGGGCTTCTAATATCATGAAACTCATGAAATCTCCCAATAATTAGTTAAAGTATTTCCTTCATTGTATAGTCCTTGTAAGGAAATTTAGGGGCTGCAATCCTTATGATTTCACTAAGGCAAGAGATGAATACAAGCTTCACATCCTTGTTTTTTTGACTCAATAGCTTAGGTTTAACCAAAATAACCATTGAAGTAATCATATCTTCTTTCATTTCCTAAGAAGAATTCAGATCCACCATGGATAAATAATCCTCTAATTCATTCAAAGCATGGAGAAGAACATAATTTGATTGAGAGAAAGGCTCAGGTCTAGCTCCTACATTGAAAAGTGTATCTTCCAAATATGTTTATCTTTTCCTCAATGACATGACTCAATGATTAGTCATCCAAATCTGAAAACATAGACTCACAAGAGACTCACAACACAAGACTACATAGGCTGGTAGGATGTAGGGATCTGATACCACTATAATATCCATTTTATAGGATATTTAATTAAACACATAAACCTCTACAAAAATTCCTAAAATCACCTATGATAATAATAAAATTCAGATTTATGATGAACAACAATAACCCACAATAATAATCTAAAATTACATACATAATTTACTAAACACCAATTCAGGTAATGACAAGCTATCACTTACATAAGACCTCAACAACATCATGAGAACAAAACCACTAAATATCCATACTATAATATTCAAACTACATAGATAAATTTAAATCTGAAAGTACACTTAACACAATTACAAAATACTCAACATACTCATAAGGTCAAATCTTAAATACTTTCATTATTATAACTAGAATTAAATCCAACTATGACAATTGTAATTGATCAACATAACACATAAATATAAAGTCTCTTTCAACACTATAAATTCTGATTTTATATTACACAAAGCTGAAATACATGTGATATTGTTTGAGATAATATCCAACAACAATAATAACATAACACTAAGACTACAATAATATGGTATAATACCACACTTAAAAAATATCGCTACAACACACTACAAACTATGAAGACTTGTAATCTTCACATAAATTTATTCTGAAGATACGCACCACACAACACCAACACTAGAAATATAAAATCTTCAACACACTGTGAAACCTATAAATAAACACTAACTATCCTCACACACTATAAACTCTGCTATTGCAACTAGTCTAGCTAGGGAGGGTCTTCCATCACCGAAACTAGTAATCTTTTATTGAGCTACAAGTGCAATCCCTATATGAAAATGCCAACACCAGCTAGAGTGGAAATGTCACCGCCAAAAATAGTTTATAAACTCTATGGAATTCATCCAATAGAGGGGGATATGAACATACGTTCAAATCAGAAATATGGGGGGTTTGGTTTGATAAAGATATATATTTATCGACGTGATATATATATATATATATATATATATATATATATATATATATATATATATATATATATATATTATAAGAGAGGAGAAGAGAGAAAACTTGGAGTGAAATAAAATAAATGCATTATGATTTTAAGTGGGAACACTATTCTAGAAATAGTATTATTTGTCTCTCACATGTGTGAGGGGTCTTCACTCACATGTGCAAGGGAATACACTTTTGACTTTCCCATTTTCCCCCATGTGATTCTCAACCAACTTGTCTCCTCACATGCTCAAGAATATATATAATTATATATATTTATTTATATAATAAATTCTCATGTGGGTCATGTCATATCACTCCTCAAGTCACCTCCTTATTATATCATCACTTGCATCACCTACTATGTCACCATGAATAGTAACAAGTTAATAGTGTCTAGTGAATAATACCACATGAATAGTGTCTGATGAATAATAGCATGTGAATAGTGCTTGATGAATAGTAACACGTGAATAGTAACTATTAATAGTGATTTTTCCCAAAATTTGTCAAATATGATCCTAGAAATAACCAATGGATTCAATTTAACCTCTCAGATACAATGACACTATTGAAATCTCAATCTAAAAATGGAAGTACACTCCAAGAATTTTGGATTTCCTAGAATATTGTAAGGCTCTTAAAATGGGGACATCCAAATCTACAAACACAAACTCACAAGAGACTCACAACATGAGACTACATAGGCTAGTAGTATGCATGGCTTTGATAGCACTGTAATATTCCTTTTACAAGCTATTTACTTAAACACATAAACCTATAAAAAACTTCCTAAAAGCACCTTTGACAATAATAAAATTCAGATTTATGATGAACAACAACAACCCATAATAAAAATCTGAAATTACATACATAAATTTCTAAACACTAATTTAGGTAATGACAAGTTATCACTTGCATAAGACTTAAACAACACCATGAGAACAAAACCACTAAATATCCAAACTAAAACTACACATATAAACTAAAATTTGAAAGTACACTTAACACACTTAAAAAATACTCAACATACTCATAAGGTCAAATCTTAAATACTTTCCTTATTATAACTAGAATTAAATCCAACTATGACAATCGTAGTTGTTCAACACAACACATAGATATAAAGATTCTTTCAACACTATAAATTCTGATTTTATAATACAAATAGCTGAAATACATATGCTATTGTTTGAGACAATATCCAATAAAAATAATAACATAACACTAAGACTACAAGAATATGGTGTAATACCACACTTAAAAAATATGGCTAAAACATACTACAAACTATGAAGACCTACAATCTTCACACAAATTGATTCTGAAGAAACACACCACACAACACCAACACTAGAAATATGAAATCTTCAACACACTGGGAAACTTTCAAATAAACACTGACTATCTTCACAAACTACAAACTCTACTACTATAACTAGTCTAGCTAGGTAGGGTCTTCCACCACTAAAATTGGCAATCTTCTATTGAGCTCCAAGTGCAATACTTATATGGAAATGCCAACACTAGCTAGGTTGGATATTTCACCACCAAAACTAGTTTATAAACTCTATGGATTTCATCCAATAGAGGGGGATATGAGCATATATTCAAATAAAAAATAAGGGGGGTTTCGGTTTGATAAAAATATATATTTACAGAGGAGAAATCTATATATAAAAATTATAAGAGAGGAGAAGAGAGAAAACTTGGAGTTTGAGAAAAGAAATGCACTATTATTTTAAGTGGGAACACTATTTTGGAAATAGTGTTATTTGTTTCTCACATGTGTGAGAGGTCCTCACTCACATGTGCAAGGGAATCCACTTTTGACTTTCCCATGTGCCCTCATGTGATTCTCAACCAATTTGTCTCCCACATGCTCAAGAATATATATAATTATATATATTTATTTACATAATAAATTCTCATGTGGGTCATGCCACATAACTCATCAAGTCACCTCCTTGTTACATCATCACCTACATCTCTTACCACATCACCTACTATATCACCAGGAATAATGATGATGAATAGTAACATGTGAATAGTGTTTGGTGAATAATGCCATGTGAATAGTGTTTGATGAATAATATCACATGAATAGTGCCTAATGAATAGTAACTATGAATAGTGATTTTCCCCAAAAGTTGTCGAAATTGCTCCTAGAAATAACCAATGGATTCATCTTGACCTCTTAAATACAATGACACTATTGAAATCTCAATCTAAAAATGGAAGTACACTCCAAGAATGTTAGAGTTCCCATAATATTGTAAGGCTCTTGAAATGGGGACATTATAGTCATCCCTCCCTAAGATTGCTTATCCTCAAGCAATTCACAGCTTGACTCAGGTTACTAAAATGAAAGACAAAGATCCTAGATAAGACTCATGAACACTTCACCAAGTTTCTATTGCACAACTCTGATTAAAATTGTAGTACCATCAGATCCTATTTTCATTCTTCTCTCCTTGTTAACATTGAATCTCCAAGTGTTATAAAGGCAACTCTATGCACACCAATCAACAAAACTAGTTACATTCATACTAGAAATATATTAAAATACAATGTTATCAACACAAAGTGATTGTAATAACCAATATTCACCCGTGGAAGTTATAAATTATAGAAGCATGTCTATAAAATCTCCCACAATATGCTGCCATAATACCTCTACCAATCAACTCCAACCAGAAAATAAACCAAGTATGATTCCTTATGAATTTTCTTTGGATGTGTAAAATGAAAAACTTATCAACCATATTCAAATTGAGTCCTATAACATCCATCTTGGCATGTTTCCCATTAAGAGATAAAATCATAACTAGAAGATCTCCATACCTTGGCTTGAGTCTAGTGTACTTGTCTCTCACAACATTTGTATTTTTACAACTCACCTTTCTCCCATGATGAGGCTCATCAATTTGAAAGAAGTAATCTATGTTTCCACCCTGAATACCTTAGATCTTGACAAAGTAATAATCATCTCCAAATGAGCAACTTCTATTTGTATGCCAACCTTCTAATGTCAACTTGTGTATGCCTTTATTACTCCATCCCCCACAAAAATTTAATTCTTTCTCTATGCCCATGGAATCAATCATAAAGAATGTAAAATCAGAATTATAAATCTTTATAAAACTCAAAATATTACCTAGATCCCATACGTTCATTTGGAGGACATTTTGAAAAATAAAAGGATCCTTGTATCCTTCCTTGTAGGTCATGAATTTCATATTATTTCTACCCCTAGAATTTTTCTTATGACAACAAATCTGAAGTGGAACATTAGGTAGCAACAAATATAAAATATTATTCTCCTTCTCATACCTTGGGCTATAATTAGCTTGCATACCTCCCATGGCTTGTTTCACACTGTTGAATTTATTATCACAATGAAGTGGCTTTTATGAAGGCATTCTCTTGGTATCCATGATAAGATGTAGCCAATGAAAAACCATCTTATCTAGATCCATGGTATAAAAACATTTACATACCTTTTCTTTTTGAGCTAAAGACTCCTCCAATAAGTAATAAGAAAGTCTTCTTCCTTGGGTTCTAACTTCAAGATGTCTTCTCTCACAAAATGCACACTATGCAAATTTCATATCTCCTGGACTCCTTTAAGACTCATGATATGGAGGTATCTAAACATCTCTTGATTACCCATAATGATGGATAAATTCATTCCCTCCATGATGCTAAGGGTTTCTAATACCTTCTCCTTCATGGATCATAGAACTTGATTGTAGCTTGATACCCAAAACACCACAATAAACTCTGTCAATTTTTTTTAATATTACAAGGGTAATTAATTTGCTTACCCATAATGAACATCAAGATTCCCATTGGAACCATCTCCATTTGGTCACCATTCATAACCTTGTTTTCCCTCAAGTGATTGACTACTCTTGAACATGGATCCTTCATAATATAGTTAGAGAATATAAGAATTTCTAAGTGTTTCATCATGAACTTTATTTCATTCCAAATGAAAAATATGGAGAACTCATCAATTCATCTATCTACCATTACTTTCAAGTAACTACCTAGATCCCAAATGAAAGAACAATTTGAAATTTGAATTAAGGAGTCCACATTCCCAATACTACAAGTTGTATCTTTAACTCTATCTCTTTTCACATTCTTCCCATGATGATAAGAATTCTACAATGACATAAGTAGATGAAAATCTGAAATATCCTCATACCTTTGGCTATTAAAAACATGATCATGATGTTTTGGTGATGGCTCAACCTCTACAATGTTGATGGGTGATTTTTCCTTGTGTACATATTTATGCACCACCTTCATGTCCATATCTTGGGGAGACTTATTTTCCACAAATTGATGTAAATGAAAATCCACTTTCACATCTTTTTACAATTCAACTATGAGAGCATCATCCTTTGAGATCCTAGGAGTAATGGATGTCAATTCTTCATGTAACTTAGGTTCTGAATCTTTAGGAACAACATGATCTTCAACATGATTTTCATCCTCATCCTTAATTTTCTCATAGGTTTTAGCTAGTAACACACTCACACAATGAGTCATTACTAGGTGTGGATTTCAAATCCTCCACAGCTTCCCTTTCATCCATGTTTGATTCCCTATCATGCTTATCAATATCAAAGGATAAATGGGCATCTTTTACCAAAGGAATATTTTACCTTCAATATTTGGTAACTCCACTTTCTCTTCTTGTTTTGTCTCCTCTTCTATCCCATCAACTGATATGTATTTATTCAATTTTTGCTCACGTTTTTTTGGGACACTATGAACCAACTCATATGCAATTGATGAAGTAACTTGGTCTTGATTCAAAACAACCACCAAAATTGATAATATTAGTAGGGACATCTTCTAACTTTCATTCAAAATTGATGACATGAGATTTCATATTCTCAAAAATAACCTTTTCATGATTCTCACTGATTGAAATTATGAAATGATGAAACATTTTAATAATAAGCTTATCACAACCTAAATCAATCAATAGTATACATGATCCAAATTTTTCCATCAAATTTAAAATCTTAACCCTCTTACCAAGAGAATGGATTTTGATATCATGCAACTCATGAAAGCTCCCAATAATTAGCTGAAACATTTCCTTCATTGTGTCATCTTTGTAAGGAAATTTAGGGGCTGAAATCCTTATGATTTCACAAAGGCAAGATGTGAATACAAGCTTCACGTCCTTGTCCTTGTGACTCAATAGATCAGGTTTTACCAAAAGAACCATTAAAGGAGTCATAACTTCTTGCATTTCTTGAGAAGAATCTTGATCCACCATGGATAAATAATCCTCTACTTCATTCAAAGCATGGAGAAGAGCATACTTTGATTGAGAGAAAGGCTCAAGTCTAGATCATGCATTGAAAAATTATTCTTCCAAATATTTTTCTTTTCTCTTTGATGTCAGGACTCAATGATTAGGCATCCAAATCTACAAACACAAACTCACAAGATACTCGCAACATAAGACTACATAGGTTAGCGGGATGCATGGCTTTGATACCACTGTAATATCCCTTTTACAGGTTATTTACTTAAACACATAAACCTCTAAAAAACTTCCTAAAATCACCTATGACAATAATAAAATTCAGATTTATGATGAACAACAACAACCCATAATACTAATATGAAATTACATACATAAATTTCTAAACACCAATTCAGGTAATGACAAGCTATCACTTGCATAAGAATTGAATAACACCATTAAAAAAAAACCACCAAAGATCCAAACTATACATATAAACTAAAATTTGAAAATACACTTAACACACTTACAAAATTCTCAACATACTTATAAGGTCAAATCTTAAATAATTTATTTATTATAACTAGAATTAAATCCAACTATGACAATTGTAATTACTCAACACAACACATAGATATAAAGACTCTTTCAACACTATAAATTCTGATTTTATAATACACATAGCTGAAATACATGTGATATTGTTTGAGGAAATATCCAAAAAAAATAGTAACATAATAATAAGACTAAAATAATATTGTATAATACCACACTTACGAAATATGGCTACAACACACTACAAACTATGAATACCTACAATCTTGACACAAACTGATTCCGAAGATGCACACCACACAACACCAACACAAGAAATATAAAATATTCAACACACTAAAAAAACTACAAATAAACACTGACTATCTTCACACACTATAAACCCTGATACTATAACTAGTCCAGCTAAGGAGGGTCTTCCACCACTGAAACTAGTAATCTTCTTTTGAGCTCCTAGTGCAATCCCTGTATAGAAATGCCAACACTAGTTAGGGTGGATATTTCACCACCAAAGGTAGTTTATAAAATATATGGAATTCATCCAGTAGAGGGGGATATGAACATATGTTAAAATTAGAAATATGAGGGGTTTTAGTTTGATAAATATATATATTTATAAAGGAGGAAAACTCTCTCTCTCTCTATATATATATATATATATATTATAAGAGAGGAGAAGAGATAAAACTTGGAGTGTAAGTAAATAAATGCATTATGCTTTTAATTAGAACACTATTCTATAAATAGTGTCATTTTTATCTCACATGTGTGAGAGGTCTTCCCTCACATGTGTAAGGGAATCTAATTTTGACTTTCCCATGTACCCCCATGTGATTCTCACCCAACTTATCTCCTCACATGCTCAAGAAATATATAATTATATATATTTATTTAAATAATAAATTATCATGTGGGTCATGCCACATCAATCCTCAAGTCACCTCCTTGTTACATCATCACCTCCATCTCCTACCACATCCCTTGCCATGTCACCATGAATACTGATAATGAATATTAACAAGTGAATAGTGTCCTATGAATAATACCATGTGAATAGTGTTTGATGAATAGTAGCACATGAATAGTGACTAATGAATAGTAAAAAGTGAATAGTAACTATGAATAGCGACATTTCCCAAAAAAATTTAGAACTGCTACCAAAAATAACTAATGGGTTCATCTTGACCTCTTGGATACAATGACACTGTTAAAATCTCAATCTAAAAATGGAAGTACACTCCAAGAATTTTGGAGTTCCCAAAACATTGGAAGGCTCTAAAAATGGGGGCTTTACAACAATGTTTAGAATTTTAAGCAATGGATTGACCATTTCAACCCATTCTATATCTATTTCTCCCTCCTTCATTATTGAGGCTTAGCCTAAATGAGCCTCTACAACTAGGTCTTTCTTGTCTCCTTACTAGGTAAGCAAATTGAGTTCATATGGGTTAAGTCAATAGTGATTTTGTTATGATTGTAAGATTTAGATAACCTCAATGATGACACATAGGGATGAAGAGACTGTGATGACACTCCTTTGCTAAAAACACTTCACTGCATTCACCTATAACTAGCTTATGAGAGCAAGCAAGGTAAGTTGTAGGAGTTGGAGGTTACTATTGAGATAATGGGTGGAAAGTTTGGATTCATTAGGACCTTATTAAATTTAATAATATCCATAAAGTTTTCATGATACTTATATGGAAAAGACATTCCCATCACCTAACCAAGAAGGTAAAAAGGGACACTTACAGGCTAGTCATGGCAGACTTGAGAGTGGGAATGCATTTTTATTTCAGTGGATTAGAGGCCAAGTCAAATAAGAGGATCTTGGTACTCAAGTTTCATTAATTATTAGATATTAGATGATAAATAAAGGTGAAGTGTATACACATAAAACCTATGCAACTAAGACCATACTCTCAGTCAAATCATAGTTAAGGAAAAGACACAGGGTTTCAAAGTGCAAGTTGATCCATTCAAAGAATGTAGAGGATTTTGATAAGTTAAAAGTATTAATTTGAGGAAATTTATAGTGTGTAGGGAATGATTATTTCCATTCAATGTCTTAACAACATCCATTTACTTCATTCTGAGAAGAAACCCAATTTAAGGGCCTTAAGAGAACACACATATGCATGTAGGAAATCAAAAGAGTTAGAGATAATAGATGGATTTAATGAGGTGAGACTTGGGGGGACCAATGGATATGTATAAGGAATATAAATTGAATTTTAGACCTAGAGATCCTCAAATTAATAAGAAGAGGAGGTCACCTCAGACCCTTGTACTTAAACACATAGTTAGAAGGTAGTCAATGGCTAGTCTAAGTAAAATGATTGATGAGGGCTTAGTAGGTAGAGTCAGGTCTTAAATTTTGGAAGAAAAGACAACTTTGAGTACTAAAAGGTACCAATGCTATTGTATTATTTATAAAAATAGTGGTTATACCCACTATTTTGTCTCAGGCCAAGCCTTGTCTAAGACATGCAGACAATGATGTTAGATGATCAAAATTATACTTTGGAGGCTTTTCAAGTAAGTTTGATCCCATATAAGGTTTTGTATCATTGAAAAATGATGTTTAGGAGTCCTCAAAATTACTCTAAAGGTTTAACATGTTGAGATATAATCAAATGCCATTGAGAAAAAGTTAAACATGTAGGTTTTGGGCCTAATTATAGACCTTAGTGCCATATCAAGACTCTTTCAAGCTCATATAACAAGTTTTATGATAAAAGAGATGACTAAGAGGGTGTTTAATAATTTATAGAAAGGTTTTAGGTGGATAGAAGTGTGTAAAGGTTAGAAAATATCTAAAACCTTGTTTAAATAACTCAACCCTCCACATAGTCCACCCAAGTGCCAACTTCAAGCACTTGCCTACTTCACCATGTAGGTTCTCAGACTAGAGGTCTTATGGAATTTTAAGTATACATATGAGATAAGAATATATGATATATTGATTGGAATTGGGAGGCCAAATTCTATGAATAAACCTTAAGAAGTTAGGCACTCATAATTGGCATGTAGACTACCCTAGAGTTAGTTTTTGACCTTCATATCTTCATCCATCCTTTTCATGGGATTCCAAGACATTCATGGAAGTTAAATAGGTAAGTCCCCAAGTAATTAATGGAATTTATTCCAAACTTGAACATATTTCTACTGTGAACTATCTTTAAGACCCCTAAGTACTCCTAAACCTCCCTAAAACCTTAGGTGAACATAGTCTCATAAATATTTATATCTTGAATGCATACCACCATATAATGGCATGAACATATCCTTGAAGTTAAATTAAACATAGAGATGATTCACCTAATGTACCTGATTGTATAGACATGGTACAAAATGCTAAAAAGTATGCACTTTTTTAGAGTTTTGAGCATAAATAAGGGAATATAGTAGTCCAAAATGATTTCAATCCTTGGGATAGTTAGTTTGGGACTTAATTCAACTTATTAAGGCATAAAATTCCAAATATTTTATTTTAAAGGGCCTCTACAACTGTACTCAAGATTTCCAGTCTACCAATGCTTGAGGAAGGTGAATCATTCAACTTGGATAAGTGGAGTTCTAAGTGCCTAATGCCTTTATAAGCCTATATTATGGTTGATGGTGTTTTTTTAGGTGTGAATAACACTTATCCATAGGTTATCAAGCTATTTTGTAGGTTTTAAGGAGGTCTGATTTAACGTTTTTGGGAATAATGAAGTTTTATTCATATTTTAGTTAAGGGCCTGGATTAATAAATTAGTAAATAATATTGCAATAAATATAGCCCTAATTTTTATAATCTATCTATATTTTTTAACTTTATAAAAATAGAAATAAATAAGGATAAATATAACTTAGTTTGAAACTAGATTGAGATGGCTAAGACAAAGGCTAAAATTAGTTGTGTAGGATTGGGATAGTGTCATGAATATAAAACTATATTTCATTTGGTAAAAAGATAGGAGAACCAAAAATAAGCCACTTTGGGGTCTAGTGATATAGTCCACTCATGTTGTTGTTGTCCAAACTGGTTATAGAGACCTAAAACTTTCCAAGTTTTTGCATTATTCCTGTGTGAGCCTACCTATGAAATCTTGAGTGCTAATTCATGATGGAACTCTCTATAGATATATTTTAATATTAAAACCCTAACCCTCCATCATGATTAATAAAACAATCTTTAAATCACTTGAGAAAGGGGGGTTAGTTTGTAAGATGCACTGAACATGTCATCCACACCCCTTACATAGGCATGTTGCCTACATACCAATACTCTGAAGAGGGTTCAAGCCATATGTAGTTTTTCAACGTAATGTGCTTTATGAAATAGTGTGACTAATATTGTAGTTTTCCAACCTAATGTACTTTATGTAAAAATTTCAAATTGAGGGTTTTTGAGATGGCTAGGGACTAATATTAGGGTTTAAATATGTTTGTAGCTATGTTGGGGGATTGTATCTAGAGAATAAGGAAGTTTACCTCAGCGCTTTATTTGTATTCTTGATTGCTTTGTAAGATTTGTCACCTCCCTTGTAAAGTAGATTTGGATGGGATTTTACAGGGAATCATTGGTCATGGGTTAGATGTATTCACATAAGGCTAACATAATGAAGTATAAGAATCAAATGAAAATGATCATTTGGGCTTAAAATGCAAATGGACATGAGCACCAAAAATATGGCACCCTAGGGTTTGATGTTATAGTCCAGGTATGACACTCCTATCATATAGGCTCAAGACATATGGGAATAGGATTTGCCTAAGAAATATAGTATCACTAAGGTGAAATGATCATTTAAAAGGTTTTATATGACTGGTACTGAGCAAAAATGTATCTAGAAGGGTCATAAGAGCATGGAAAAAGGAGATATGAATAGGGTGTCATAAGCCACACTTAAATTACCAATTTGGACTTTTTATATGAATACATCTACCCCCTACCCCCTGCCTTTATTCTAGTGATGTATTAAAGTGAAATACTAGGATAAAATAAAAATAGAAAAAATACTTGAACTCACTTGTAAGGGTGAAGACCATGAAGATGTGTGATGTTGAGGGATGTTGAGCAATGCTAGGTATGCTAGTTAAGTGTTGTAATAAAATTAATATTATAAATAGATCTGAGTGATCAATTACTTGAGAGTGGCTCAATAATACAAAGGTTGACCCTTTGGCTCCATCATCACCCACTAAGTGAAGTTATGTAATCACACGTGTTAATTAATGTTTGGATTATGTGTCTAATCCATCTGAGTAGGTGGCTCAAGAATACAAAGGATAGATAGTCCTTTGGATCTATTATTTCCCACTAAGTGAAGCTATGAACTAATACCAAAATAAATGTGTGTTGTATGATATGGCTCTTGAATCCCATGAATGACTTGTAATCTGATAATGTGGCATGGATAGTTGAATGTGTGTTGAGAACTAGGCCAATCTTGGCCACTCTGAATGGTGGAGATTAGGCTCGTATGAAAGCCACTCTAAAATTGAGAACTAGGATTTTATGAAAGCCACTCTAAAATGATTCCAAACACCTATAGATGGAATAAGGCATGAAACTATTGAGAATACCTAGGTAAATTACTAAACTGAAAAGAAAAGTAAGAAAATGTGCTAACACATTTCCCCCAATCATTGGTGTTTGTAACATGGATTTTGATATGTAAGTTATACCAATTGCCCAATCTAAAACTAGAAGTGAGAGCCATCATGTTGCACATGATGCCTCCTATATCTAGATACTCTAATTAAAACTATATTGAAACTACCTAATTTGAACTGAACTATAGTTGACAAAACTATAACTGATCTTACCTTTCTATCTATTTATATAAAATATAAGTTTTTTATTATTTATATAGGAGCACCAAAAATAAGACACTCTATTAGTTGGTGCTATAGTCCAATTATGGTGATCTTGTATTTTATTATTTCTGATCATTATTTTGTATTCATCATTGTCTTTCTGGTTTGCTCTACCTAGTTTGAATTATAAATGTTGTTTAAGTGTTATAAAAACTAATTTTTTTGACTGATGGAAGCTTTTGATCTCTATGACAAAACCCCTATTTGTTTCCCCCTCTTTGAGGGTAGGAAAGAAGACCCTATAATGGCTTCCCTCAGAATAAAAAACCCTATAAGTGTGTTATGCTATGAAATACATGATATAACAATGATAATAAAAATGATATCTCAAGATATAACATAACTTGTATTGGAGATTGTTAGATCAATAGGGGTATACCTAGATTGATGTAATAATGTAATAACATGTGCAACATACTAAACTAAAAGTATAAATCTGGTTAGTTGTTAGTTATTAGTTGTCAAAGAGGGATGGAGCATGATGTTCATCATGGCATCCAAGAAAGCAAGATAATGCATGATGTGGATCATGACATTCTAAACAATTGAGAAGCAAACAAGTAAGTAAGAAATTAAGCACACAAGTCAAGAAGCATACAAAAGAGGCCAAGGGGCTGATAAAATAAAGGACATGGGCACATGTCACTCAAACTAGTAAAACAAGCATACAAAGCATGTTTGAATGCCCACATACACATGTAATTTCAAACAAGGATGGTTGGCATGAAGGCCACAAGTAAAAAAAAGAGTGCAAGCAAAGGACATTATCATATTTTTTAAGGCACATACAAGAGACAAAATATAAATTGATAAATGTAATCACATCTAGCTACTTAAAGAAAAAAAAGAAACCATATAAATGTTGAAAATACTATCGCATCTCACTAATTAAAGAAAGAAGTGAAAGTATGAAAATAATGGAGTAAAAGACTAGGTAGATGCTAAGAAATGCACAAGTTATATATACTAATGAGTGTTGATAGAATAATCTATGTAAGCTAGTAAGTAATGTACATCAACATAATAAATAGAGTGTGTGGTGTAGGAATGACATAAACTAGATGGTATAGTCATGTAAAAGATACCCCTAGTGGGTAGATATATCGATGTCTATCTTGAATGTAGACATAGGATGCACCCTCATTGGGTAGAGTGAAGCAATCAAGGATCTGGGTGTCACTACACACACTCAAAGAAGATCAAGTGAAGCATGGTAATGTAGATAAATCAACATACAATAGCATATAATAGCAAAATCTAAGTCTAGCATGGTAGTAGAAATGTAAAACATGGATAATGCATTCAACTAAAATGTTTTTGGTATTTTTGAGTTATTTAAATGTTTTTGTATTTGAAATTTTGTATTGTTTTTCATATTTTTAAAATAAGTTGTGTATAATCAATCATAAGTAAACTATGTATAAGAAATTTAATATAAGTTATGTAAAAGAAAGACTAAGAAGAAATGATACTAACTAATGAGTCTCATGAGAGACTCCCTATCATGGTGTCCTATATCAAGGAGAGGGATCATGCATGATCATGAAACACAATGGAAGGGCTAAGACTGTAAACCTAAAAGTTGTGTATGCTATAAGTGATCTTAAATCTATATAGAGGAAATTGACTTTGGGGTCCCCTTGTAACACTGAGAAGTGGATGTAATTGTGGGGATCTTAGGGACCCATCAAATAATAGATGAAGCTATCTAAAAATGTACTCTATGTATAGAGATATGAGACATCAATGATTATACGTTGGGTGTGAATACTATAGCCAAAAACTATCTAGAGTCCTAAAACTATCAGTGATGTAGTGATTTCTCTAAGAGATGCCTTTGTGAAAGTGGATGAACTCTTTGTGCTAGTGAAAAAGGCCTTAGTTGTGTCTAGATCTCAATTGGAGGAAGAAGAACTGTGACAGTGGAGTAAGAGATGGATTAGAAATGGAGAGTGATAACTCATATAGAATTCCACCAACTATAAAAACCTAATTAACATGAATGAATTTCATGCTTTTGTGAACTATAAAAGGTACTTCATGAAGTTTTTATATCCATGGTTGACCAAATAACATATCAAAGACTCCTGCACTAGGAACTAAATTAAATGGTGTACCTACATGTGTTGGAGAAACCAATAGAGTGAGTAAAATCTCACCCCAATGAACTCCTTATGTGCCCACTAAATCCACTGATAACTATGTATATCAAGGTAATATCCTACTCTAAATATCCTAAATGTTAAAGTAGTGTCTTAGTGCACATGTTCATGTTAGATCCATTATCTATGAGAAGACTATGAATGGGATGATAATCAATGTAGGATATAATAAAGAGTGCATGGTAATCCAAATCATCCTAAACTATCTCCTACTCTAAAAAGGAGATAAAAGGTCTAGTTAGAACTTTGGAATTATACACACCAATCTTGTTGCTCAAAGTATGTGAATCAACTGAAGGTGTATGTTATGTAGCTAGTGGAGGTTGTGCATGATATTCATGGTGAACACCTAATGTATCCTCTATCTTGTGTTTATAATGTTATGTGAAAGGATATATGAAAATTGTTAGAGCCTTATCCTATGTTTGCTTTACCTGAGGAGGCTCAACTAGAAGTGCTAAGATCAATGAGGTTGCCATCTATCAAGTATTTTATCTTGTGTCATAAACTAATGCATCTATTTATTATGTGGCTTGGTGCCCTATGAAAATTTCAAAATGAAAACTAATCATATCCATGTGGAAGAGGATTTGTTGTATCAACTACTTAAATAAGAGGGAGAGATATGATATTGAATTCCAATAGATTCTATAAGACTCTAGCTAGAGATACTGGTGGATTTGTAAAGGCTCAATGAGGGGGATCTAAAGCTATATTAACTATAGGTTGATTTTGACTTTTTCTATCATTAACATTTACTTTATATGGGACTTTATTGTTACTCTTGTTTGTTGTTTATAATGTGCTTATCTACTTGAGTTTGCCCATTGAAATTAAGTTTAATTAACTTTCCTTTAGTGTATGACATAACTCAGTGAAGGAAGAGAACATTTCAAACATTATCGAATCATGTAAAGCTAGCAAAAGACTCTGTTTGAAGAGATATTGTAATTCTTGATCAGCCATAGGGCTAGTCATTTTGGCCAAGATAGTCTTATATCAAAGAACATAATCTATGAGATGCTCATTTGACCTTTGTTTTTTTGTGAAACTTGGGCATAAGAAAATTTATCACATATTAATTTTGAAATTAACTAAGAACATGTTAGCTAAAGGATTAAATGTGTTGATCAACTAATGCAGTAGACCATAGAACCATTATAGAGCATAATCCTTTAAACTTAATGGAAATAGCTTGGTTAGTAACTAATTATTTAACACATAGTCTAATAATGCTATGTGAAAAGCTCTAAAGTGTGTCTCCAGATCACCCTTTCCATAATATAGAGTGAGCTTGAGTTGAACAAAATTTGGTGGTAAGGGTGTAGAAGCAATATGACATGCCAATGGTGTGTGAAGTAGAGCAAAAGAGTCCAAGGCCTGTGTTGGTCTAGAGGCACCTTGATAAAGATGTATCACCTTGGATTGAAGAGATTTTATCTCTTTCACAATTTCATCCACATTGGGAGCCAAATATGTACTAGTCGTAACTAGTGGTGCCTCATAGGAGGGTTTAGCTGTTAGAGGGAGCTGTTGAGAGATAGTTACCCCCATAGTGTCATTTACAATTGGTTATTATATGGTTTGAGAGGATTGACCATTGTTTTATTTTTTTTGTTCTTCTTGTAGTATTTTAAGAATATCATCTTTTATATCAATATGTTTAGTTAAAATGTCTTGAAGTTTCCTCTTATCAATTTTGTCAAAACTAGTATATTGGGTCATTGTTAAAGTAGGAAAACAAATCAAAAATAGATTGAATTTTTTTGAAATGAGTTGTAATAATAAAAATATGATGGAAGGAAAGTACTAAATAAATAAAATCTAAAGTCATAAAAATATCAAATTGGAATATGCATTAAAAGGATACGAATCTCACAAATATGTAAGGTGATACCTCAAGAAGCAAAGGGACCTAGTAAGTTCAACTAGGGTTTAAAAGAAATGATTTTTGAAATTACTATGGTAAATTTTAAAAATTAAGTTTGAATTTTGATTTATATATGCAAGAAAAAATAAAACTATAAAAATTAGCAAGGATTTTTCCCTAGGGTTTCTAGGGTTTTTGTGCACAAACGAAGTAAGTCAGATTCACCTAATAATTTAACTTTCTTAAGAATAATGGATTTTTATTCTTATTTTAGTTAAAGGGTCTAGATTAATATATTATTAAAGAATATTTCAATAAATATATTCCTAATTTTTATAATGTATCTATCTTTTTCACCTTTCTAAAAATAGCAATAAATAAGGAGAAATATAACTTAGGTTTAAATTGGACTGAGATGGCTGAGATAGAGGTTGAAACTGGATATGAAGGACTGGGATAGTATCATGAATCTAAATATATATTTTATTTAGTGAAAGGATATGATAAAAATAAAAGGACACTTCAAAGTTAAATAGTTTAGTCCACTCCTGTTGATGTTGTCCAAATTGGTCACAGAGACTTGAAACTTTGTAAGTTTTTGCAATATTTCTATGTGAGCCTACATATGAAATCTTGAGTGTTGATTCATGATGGAACTAACTATAGAGATATTTTAATCTTAAAATCCTAACCCTCCATCATGCTTGATAAAACAATCTTTTAATCACTTGAGAAAGGGGGGTTAGTGTGTTAGATGTACTGAACATGTGATCCGCACCCCTTGTGTGGGCATGCTCCCTATATACCAATACTCTGAAGAGGGATCAATCCATATGTATTTCTCCCACGTAATGTGATTTATGAAATAGTGTGATGTAGATGCAAAAATGCCAAATTAAGAGTGCTTGAGGTGGTTAGGGATTGGTATAAGGGCTTGAGTGTGTTTGTAGCTATGTTGGGTGATTATATGTAGAGAATTGGGAAGTTTGCCTTAGTGTTTTGTTTGTATTCTTAATTTATTTTTAATATTTATCACCTTCCTTGTAATTTATATTTGTATGGGCTTTTATATGGAACCATTGGTCATGAGTTAGATGTATTCATGCTAGGCCAACATAATGAAGGATAAGAATCAGATGAAAATGACCATTTAGGCTTAAAATGGAAATGGATAGAAGCATAAAAAATGGGACACCCTAGGGTTTGATGCTATAGTATAGGTATGTTTCTCTTTTCCTATAGGCTCAAGACCCAGGGGAATAGGATTGCCTTGGAAAATATAGTTTGGCTAAGGTGGAATGACCATTTCTAGGTTTCAAATGACCACTAATGATCAAAAAGGTGTCTATAAGGGTCACAAGGGCATAAAAAAAGAGTTATGTATAGGGTGTCACAAGCCACACTCAAACTACCAATTTGGATATTTTATATGACTATAAGGTCAATATGCAAGAAGCCAAGCTATTAGGCCCAAATGGACTTTTTGGCCTATCTAGTCACCAAAAAAACTCAAATTAACATTGAAAGACTAATTAAATGGGTCAATGCAAATATTTTATGCTTTGTTGATGGCCCTTGAAGAAAATAAAATGAACATTTCATAGCTATAGTGGAGAGATAAGATTGTTTCTTTGATTTTACCAATTTTCTCTAAAGGAGTATGGGCTGCTACATGATTATGATGGCCTAAGTATGCCTTATTCATGATTGTAATTACCAAAAAGTGGAGTAATTAACCTTTATTAAACATGTTTATTATCTAAAAATAATATAATTGGTCTATTATATCCTAAACCACCTCACTCTAATGCCAAAATAAGCAAATAAGGAACATCAATGCATGGGAAAATTGAAGAAGGTTTATGTAACTGATGTAGCTACTATTTTGAGTAGACCTTGGTCAATTATGACCTCCTTCCCTCACTTTCATGCTATGTTCCCCTTCTTATCTCTCCATTTCTTCTATATATTGAAGGATTTTATCCTTAAATGGTATCCCTCAAGATGATACGAGGAGACTCTACCAGTACTTATACTAATGCATCTCTTGGAGTGATGAATAAAACATTTGTAGTTGTTTATTAACCAATCATTAGTGCTTTATACTTGTCTTGATATGTAAAAGTGGTTGAATCTTTCCTTATATAGGTCTAATTTCCAACAAAGTGCTAACAAACTTTCCTTGTAGGTCATCTTGTGTGTCTTGGTGTTGATGTCTCATGTTTGAAGTGGATGGTTTATTGTAAGTGACTTTGAAACAAGCATTATACTCATTACACTCTTACTCAAGTCAATAAAATTGACCTCTAGGTGAAACATTTTTCCTTAGAATCCATTAAAGGTAGTGTGTTATTTCTATTCATAGTTCATCAATGTGATGAAGAGTTCAATCTTAAAGATTGGATGAAAGATCATCAAGTGCATCACCACACTTTAGAGTAGGTTTAATTCATGTAAATTATTTTCCATTTCCATCCCAACACATTATGTCTTAGAGAGAATTAAAATAAATAAATAAAGGGAACTAGCCCCTTAAAATATAGAGGTTTGACATACACATTAGGTAAACCACAACCTAAGGTCATTCCCATATTAGCCTAGGTTTGGGGTTAGGACATGAACAATCCTTTCCTCAATAAGGGTACAACCTATAAGCACTGACATGATCTAAATGAAAATGTGGAAGGGGAGTAGGGATTATTATAATACTACTAGAATGCATTTTGATACCCTTATATTTCAAACTTGATTTTGATTACACTAATAATATGGAATAATATGAAGCCCTAATTATAGGTCTCCAAATAAATTTATCTCTAGGTGTTAATTCACTTTGTATTTTTGAGGACTCATAGCTAGTAATCAATCAAATAACTAGAATATATTAGTGAAAGAATAACATCTTCCAAAGTTATATAATGTTAGTAGAACAATTATTAGCTACCCTTAACCACTATGTCATTTAGAGCACTCCTTGGTCAATCAACAAGTTGTTGATACCATGGCTTCATTGGCTTCCTTTATCCCATCTTCCTCTTAGGAATATATATTGTTTGTCTTTATCCACAAGGTCAATCAACCTTCTTATACAAAAAATGATCTTCTTTCTATCCATATTATAGAATAAAATCAATTAAATCTATGGTACACATAGATATTTGATTATTTGTCTAAAGTTATCATTCCTTCAGATTTATCAAAAAATGCTAAATGTGTTTTTTAGTAGTGGAATATCCATTATATAATATTGGGGGTGTGTTTTATAAGTGGGGGTTTTATGGTATTATCCTCTGTTATCTCTAGAATTTTTAAGTAAATCTTACAATCAAAGAAATAGATGATGGAATAAGTGGTGGTCATTTTAGTGGTTTAACTTTTAGCAAGAAGATTATATGAATAGGTTATTATTGGCCTACTTTGAATCGGGCCTATTATGAATATGTCTAGAAATGAGTGAAGTGGAAAAAACATGCTAATGTATCCCATGTCCTTAATTATACATTACAAGTAACCAAGGTCTTTTATCCATTCTACAAATGGGGATTATACCTTATAGGGTAGATTAATCCTAAATCTTCCTTGCAACATAGTTTTATCATAAATGGGTAGAAGACATTTCCCTTATTTTGACCAAGACTGATAAGATTGTTGATTTCATTAATTATCACATCATATGTCATTTTGGTGTTCCACATAAAATAATTAAAGATAATAGGAAATATTTTAAAAATAAGCAAGTCCAAAATTTATGTAATTCTTTCAGTATTAAGCTAAACTTATCATTGCCCTATCATTCACAAGCCAATGTATAAGCTAAGGAATCCAATAAAACCCTTGTTAATATGTTACCCAAGTAGTTAATGAGACTAAAAATAATTGGAATATTCACATACATTTTTCTTTTTGGCCTTATTGAACTAGTATTTAAACCCTTATAGGTGTTACCCCTTTTTATTTGGTTTATGTTACCAAAGTAGTTCTCCCCCTAGAAGTCCAAATTCCTTCTCTTTAGATCTCTCTTAAGAAGATCATCTCAGAAGAATACTACCATCAAGAATGATTAGCACAACTAGAAATTTTACATGAGCATTGAGCCACAAATCTTGGTCACCTTAATGTATATCAAGAATGGATAAAACATGCATATAATCAACATTTAAAAGAATAAAGATTTAATATTGGTGAGCTTGTCCTTAAATAAAATCAACATGTCACAAATATGGAAAGAAGTAAATGAGGAAAATTTTCCTTGAATTAGGTTGGACCCTATATTATCACCCATAAATATGGATCTAGGGCATACCACTTGGCCTCCCTTGATGGGAAACTAGAATGTGAACCTCTTAATGCTTTGCATCTACATCCTTTCTATTGTTAATAATCCTATTACAAACTATAGTTAGCATAATTTATCCTAATATATTATCCCGTATATCTAAATGTACCCAATAATGATAAATAATCATGTGAATTTCTGGTAGTATACCCATTTTATCCTTAAAAATGGGCACCCTGACTTTGTTCATAGCATGTTCTCATGGAGTAGCTTCAATAAAAATAGGTTAGAGTTCTAAATCATTATTTACTAAAATTCCTTCACTTTAAAATTTTATTCAAAAGGAATAATATATTTCTTCTTTCATTTCTTGGTTTATGAAAACACCCTAGGTTGCTTTAAATCTAATCCAAAGGTTTAATTTGGGATACACATTCAATAAAAAGTTTAAAATTGTAGTCTAATCCTTCAAAGGATAGTTATTATTAAAATTAATAAAAAGATCAAAGTTTTAGACCGATACCTCGAATGATAGCTATTTAAATGCATACATATAAACATATATAACACTCTCTTGAAGGATGGTTATATACCTATTGTTTAGGAAAGTTCCCAGATTGATCAGTTTCTTATTAAATATAGACCCTTTAAAAATCCATAAAATGAAAATTATATCCCATAAAATTTTCCTGCATTGATCATGTTTCATAAATTTTATTACTTCCCACATTGATTAGTCTATATATATGCATTGATTAACTTAAGGTATTCCCATGGTTAACCTAAAAGATTGGGAACACAAAACAAGATGCATGTTCTTGGAGAAATATGTTTTTACTCCATTCCTTGCAAATATAAAAATCCTCATCTAAAGCCAAAAAATTGTGAATGACATGAGATTGTGAAGGATTATCATTAATAGTGGATAAAAGGTCACATATGCAAAAGTAATAGGAGGCCTAGCATTGGTTAGGGTCCAAGAAAATTAAGAGTCATACATTCTTGATAAGTTAATACAAAAACCATTTCATCATAAATTACTGTTATTCAAAAACTTTCAAAATCACTAAAATCATAGCATAATCTAAATCCATAACCAACCATGAAATAAAACCCAATCCATGATTTCCCACATAATCTAATTAGTATAATAAAAAATAAAAAACTATGTAAACACCATCCATGTACTATAAAATCCATATCCATAGACATCATAAATTTATAAGATATAAAATTAGTGCATGATTAAAAATCCATGATCCATCATAATTACAGTAAAACACACAAATATATAAATCCATAATCAAGATAACAATTTAAATCTACATCTCATGATATAAAAACTATAATCCATGTAAACACCATATAATCAATATAAACCATGATATATCACATAAATAAACTCATATTTAATATAAATATAATCTCAGTAACCTATATCCATAATCAAATAGTTCAAGATAATATAACATATGTGTGGTACATAAAATCATGAATATATATACAAAAGATCAAATACACATTGTAAGAATGGCATGATATGCAATTTATACACATCTAATCCATATAATAATCCATATATATGGTTAATCTATAAACTAGAGTTGGATCAGGTTGATACTCACTCTACCTCCTTCATTACCTCCATCCTCACCTCCATCTCCTCCTCAATCCCTCCTATCTCTCCCTCATGATACACTCCCCATGCTAGTTATAAAAATCAATGTATGTTAAGGAGTCTGACCTTTTATGGTTATATGGGTGGCATATCTAGGAATCTTTGGGAGTTGATCTATAATAATTTTCTCATAGTATTATAGCACTGCCATGACATCCTAGTACCTATCCATACTCACTATACCTAGTGGGACCATCCTCCTACCTTATGTCCCTCCCCCTATGATATATCCTAATACAACTCCTCCTACAACCCTTGCTCATACCTAGAGTATCTTACACTAGTTGTGATATCTTTCCCAAACCTAACACACCTCATCATAAATCCTCTATTATGAGTCATAAATTCCCTATAACTTAGTCAAGTTGGTCTATAGGTGATCCCAATCAAAATCAACTATAGATAATTATGCCTATTAAACATGACACTATGCCTATAAACTATCACTCTCTATTATCAATGCCTATATATCTAGCTCTCCATCCTCATTACCTCCTCTCTCCTCCACATCTACCATATCTAAATCTCCTACCTTTCATCAAGGCAACACCTCTCTTGTATCCACCACCTAACTAGTCCATCCACCATAAAAAGTATGTATTTATCACCCTGAAATCATCTACATCCACTCCCTCTATCTCCTACTCTTTTAGAAGTTTAAGACATATCACCTATGGATCTAGAAAATCCCCCTTAAATTCATCTCTCCTATGTACCTATGGTGCATTTATCTTATCCTAAAGCATCCCAAATTATCATAACATGAACCCAAACTTAAAAAAATATACATGCTCAATGCAATGCCATCATATCCACTTTACTGACTACCTTGCCATCAACTCCCTATCCATCCATAGCCATGTTAGAAATCTAAGATATGGAATCCACACCACCTCCTTCTCTTAAAAATACTATAAAACATATTAATAGTAATGTAAATTCCATACTCTCCCATCTCCATAAGAATAGTTGAAGTCATCTCTCCATCATAAGAAGACCACCCTGAATGCAAATCAGTGTCATCTTATCCATGCTATCCATGGTGGTTTCACTACTTGTATATTATCATACACCTAAGACTATAATACAAAGGTCACATCTAGACCAAATCATAATTATGTCCTCTATCCCCATAAATCTTTGTATATCTATGTTGAAAGTGTAGGAGCCCATGCAAACACTATCTGATGCTCCCACATATCTACTAGTACCCCTATTAAACTCAATATGAATCTCCCACCACCTAAATCAAGAAATGCATAATAAGAGATCATAATCATCATCATGGTGATCAATTACCTCCTATCTTGATCTTGATCATATATCACCTCAAATCTAAATCCTCTCATTATGAAGGTAATATTTGTAACATCATCTCCATAGAGATGTGTCAGTACTATTGCTCATCCTTTTTCATACATTAGAATAATATCTACCCCTTACACTAGTATTCATAATATCCTATATATCCTCTAGTTTTAGGTTCATCTCCCTAGTAGGCAACCAAAATATCCTTGTAACTAGATCCCATCAATCTAATAATGCCACCATTAGGCTCTAATTTATGTTCACCTAGTCATATGACATAATCCTCCTAATCCTACATCCTCTAAATTCTCCTAATCTACATCTCCCATCACCTCTTGAAGCCACTCTAATAATTGTGGCACTTAATATCGCATAGTAAGTAGTTGGATGCCTACAATCTCATAAACACCCCTTATTTCTTTAGTTTCCTATACCACTAAATCTCTATTATAAGTTTTCTCTTTTTACCTCCTAGTTTTAAGAATTAGCATCAACCCTTATAGGATAGACACTAATTAACACCTAATCTTCACCAATTATACAATCATCACTGATCCATAAAAAATTTATGGTCAATCATTAGAGGAATTAGTATCGATATAATATGGATCAATACTAACCCTTGCTAAATATATAAAATAAATTACACTAAATAAAAAATTTAAACCGCAAAATAAATCCTACCTCATCATGTGATCATCATCTCCATAATTGACCAATTATACTAGAATCCATCTTATATACCTCACTAAAACATGTAGACAGGCATCAAAATTTTTTACTACACCCTTAACCTTTGGCATGTCTAGGGATATGTGTGGCTGACTCGTGACTTACATACCTCTTTTATATTCTTGTTAAATTTATCTATGTTCTTAGTTAGGTCAACCTATGGAATAACCATGGCTAAGTAGAATATATATAGGATGTAGTGTGTAGTCTTTGATCATTATATTAAGTATTCTGATCTTATTTTATTATTATGGAGGTTTCCCCCTCAAAGTGGCTCTACTATATTATCCAGTATTCTAATCTACTATCAATTATTATGTGATATATTATCTTTGATTATTTTATGTGATATATAATTATTCTATTTTAACATCTAAGTAATTTCCTTGTAAGTGGTATCATAGATTCAATTTGGGTAAATTTATTATGATTTTTTTTATTAGTCGAGGTGCGACTTCTACGATCAAAAGGATTAAAAAAAAAGATTACTTATAATCTAGGAATTTTTTTTGGTCAGCATAGTATTATTTGAAATGCTTTTTTGAAAAAAATATTTTAAAAAAATTTTGGATTTTTTTTTCCCTTTGCTCATTTGTAGTCATTGGATTCATCTAGGTGAGATGATCATAATGGTATATTCTACCAATACACTTTTTTGTGCCAAATTATTTCACCCTAGTGCCCAAAATAAGTCATTAGATTCATCTTGTTGAGGTAATTATAATTATACCATCTCTTGGTATACTTTTTTTGGGGTGAAAATCCTCCTAGGGTTTATGCATGCTAGGTCATACTACTTGGAAAAAAAGGGGGAAAAAAACTCCTAAGACTTATTTTAGGGATGACATGGAATATGGAACTTTAGATCCAATAATTTTTTTAACTTCAGGCTAACATAAATGGATTAGTGTAATAAGATGACTTTGTTGTAGTTCAAACTAATGTTTTATGGATAAATGAAGAGATTAATGGGGTGTACACTCAATTACATTAGATCACTATGCAATTAGATGCCATTTCATCTGAGTTATAGACAAACAAGCCTCCACCTCATCATTTGGATTCTCCTCCTCTCAACACTAACAACTCCAATCTTGGTGTGAAACCAATGTTTCCAAAATTATATATGCATAAGTTTGATGGTAAGTATCTTCTCACTTTGATTACCTAAGCTAGGAATTTATTTTATCTACACCAAACTCCTAGTTCTTAGAAGGTGACAGTGGCATCTCTATATCTAGAACTTGATTAGTTCATTTGGTATCATTGGTTATGTGCTTAGAATAAAAATAATGGTGCTCCTATTACATGGTATGTTTTCACTGATGAGTTTTTGGCTCATTATCAAAATAATGTATCTGAGAAATACTTCAACTAATTAGCCAATCTACATCAAATAGGAACTATGCAAGATTACATTTATCAATTTCATAATCTATCCTTACGAGTGGAAGATATCACTGAGGCAAATTGGACTAATCATTTTCTAGGTGGACTCAAATATAGCATCTAATTAGAGGTTCAAATGTTTAATAAATCATTTGTATTAGAAGTTATCCTAAAGGTACACATGGTAGAAGAAAAAGTGATGGTCAAATGGAAAACTCTCACTACTAGTCATGATCACACCTTTCTAGGACCATCATTTCCTCAACCCACCAAATTGACACCTCAACAAATTTAGAAGCAAGCCAAAGGGTTGTGTTATGGGTGTGATAGAAAATGGATCAAAGGACATCATTGTGTTGAAAATAAGTTGTTTTACATTGAAGGTGCCAATGAGGATCCAAATGATGAGGAGAAAATTGGTGAGGATACAAAAGGAGATAAAGAGGAATATGAAGACTCTTAGATTACTCTTTCCTTTCATGCCCTTTCAGGCATTGATACTCCCCAAAATATTAAGGTGGTGGGTTTCCTTAATAAATATAAGGTCACTATTTTGGTTGATTCTGGGAGTACACAACTTCATCAATAGTAAGTTGGTTGATCATTTAAAATGTTTCATTTATCTGAATCTAGAATTTTAGATCATGATTGTAGATGGTGGTACTCTCAGTTGTTTAGGAAAATTCCATAGTATTAAGCTAGCCATAAGAGACTATCTATTACATTATCCTATGTTTACTATTCTCATGGGTGGACTAACATTATTTTGGGAGAATAGTGGCTCACCACTTTGGGTACTATTGAGATGAATATATAAGAATTATTCATGTGATTTCATTCTCAAGGAAGGGAATTTGAGCTAATGGTATAAGGGATAAATCACCACAACGTGTTATCTCCCATAAAATAACCAAAATTCTCTAAAATGTTGTTGAAGGATTTATGGCTCAATTGTTTTCCATTAAAGTCTAGCCAAGTTAGTCATCTACACCTGCTAATCTATAATAAGTGATTGACACCCATTATGTTTTTTTTGGTGACATGCCAAAAGGACTTCCCCTTAAATGCATGCATGATCATGCCATCAAACTTATTCTTATTAGTACACCACCCGACATCAAGCCATATAGGTATCTCTATGCCAAAAAATTGAAATTGAAAAGATGGCACATGAGATGTTGGGTGTAGGAATCATTCACGACAACCTAAGTGAATATTCTTCACTAGTTGTCATGGTGATAAAGGAAGATAACACTTGGAGGATGTGCCCTAACTAGAGAGAAATCAATACATACACTATCAAAAATAAGTTTTATATTCCTATCATTGATGGTTTTTTAAATGAATTGAATGGTGATCTTTACTTTACCAAATTAGATATTTGTTTTGGGTATCATCAAATCTAGATCCATGATGAAGACATACCCAAAATAACTTTTAAAACTTATAAGTTACTATATGAGTTTATGGTTATACCTTTTGGTTTGATAAATGCACCATATACCTTTTACATTTTGATGAATACTATTTTTATGCCATTTTTGAATAAATTTATTCTAGTGTTTTTTGATGATATCCTTATTTATAGTAAAAATTAGGAAGACCATTTTCAGCATGTGAAATGGGTACTCTCAATTATAAAACAACATCAATTGTATTCCAAACCTTCCAAAGGTAATTTTTTAGCTTGCAAGGTTGAATATTTGGGTCATATGGTTTCATATGGAGTGCAATGCATCCTAAAAAATTCTGAGTAATGGTGGACTAGCTAGTTCTTAAGACACTCAAGCAACTAAGGGGATTTTTGGGGCTAAATGGTCACTATTATAGGTTTGTCAAAAATTATGGTAGCACTACAAACCCACTCACCTCACTTTTGAATAGATACTCCTATTAGTGGACTGATATAGCCACTATGGAATTTAAACAATTGAAAATGGCTATGTGCACCACTCCTAATTTTCCTAAGACTTTTATGGTTGAGTGTGATGCATCTAGATATGGTATGGGTGTTTTTCTCATGCAATAAGGTAGACCCCTTGCATTTTAAAGTTTCCAACTTAAGGTGAAAATCATCTCAAGCCCATGTATGAGAAGGAAATGATGGCCATTATGTATGCAATCAAATAATGGAGACCTATTTAATGGGTCATCACTTTTAGGTAGAGACTGATCATGATAGTCAAAAATATTTTTTGGAACAATGGTTAGCATTATAAGAATAATATAAATAGGTAACTAAGATGTTAGGCTATGATTTGGAAATAGTCTACAAGAAAGGCAAGGAAAATGTGGTAGCAGATGCACTATCTAGGAAGGATGAATTAGTTAAGGCATTGTTATGTGCCATGACCATTTGGTAGGCCAATTAGCTAGAGGAAGCAAAATCAAAATGGGAAAATGACAATGTTACCCATGATTTGATATAGAATCTTCAACAAGGTTTGGGTGGATTTGAAAAATTCACATGGAATGGTAATGCATATGGTATAAAGATAGATTATACTAATTTAAAAATTCTCTTCATAAATAGAAATCCTTTAGACTTCATGTAACTCCACTTGGGGGCCATTCAGGATTTTTGAAAACCTATCATAAAATCAAGTAGGATTTTCTTGGCAAGGACCCAAGGGGGATGTCTAGAAATATATGGTTGAATGTATGATCTGTTACCAAAATAATGTTGAAACCATCAAAACCCTAGGTATTTTGAAGCCTTAATCCATCCCTCTCCAACATTAGGAAGAGGTGTCTATGGATTTCATTACAAGGTTTTGAAGATATGATGGTCAAAATATTATCATGGTTTTTGTGGATCATCTCATTAAATATGCTCATTTTTGTTCTTTATCATAACCCTTTACTGTTAGTACAATAGTTTATGGTTTTCTCAATATAGTTAAGAAACTCTATGATACTCTTAAGATTATTTCTAGTGATAGATATCCCATTTTTACTAGTAATTTTTGGAATTAATTATATGCATGTTTCAAAACCATGTTGGATCATATTCATCCTATCACTCCTCAATAAGATAGACAAACTGAGGTAGTCAGTAAAGTTTTAGAAGGATATCTTCATTTTTCTGTTTGTGATAAATAGGATAAATAGGCTCATTGGTTGCCACTTGTTGAATGGTGGTATAATAATTCTATTCATAGTTTTTCCAAAATGTCTTCCTTTGTGGCCTTGTATGGATACCACCCTCCATCCATCACTTCAACCTTGAAGGTCCATCTTAAGGTTCATGTAGTTGAGGAACATATTCACCATCAATAGGAAGTCCTTGCAAATTTTCATGAAAATTTAACCATGGCCCAAAATCACATGAAGTAGTAGGAAGATCAACATAGGAGTGAGAGGCATTTTTACATTGGTGATTGGGTCTTTATTTGATTTCATATATATAAATAGATGTCCTTAAATCAAATATAAAAAATATAACAAGCTATCCCCTAAGTATTATGGGCCTTTTTAGATCTTAAATAAAATTGGTAGTGTGGTCTACAAGTTATAGTTTCCTTCATCCACTTGCATACATCCAGTATTTCATGTATCATGTTTGAATAAAGTCATTGGACATAAAGTTGCTACTCAAACTAATTTACCAAAATTAGATAAGGAAGGGTGAATTATTATTTATCCTAAGGTAATCCTTCAAATGTGAATTAAAAATCTATGGTCTAAAGTGATTAAGGATTACCTAATAAAATGGAAGAATATACCATGTGATGATGCCACTTGGGAGGATTCATCCTTTGTGCATCAGCATCCAAAGTTGATTCAACATTAAGTACAACATTTTTTTGAAGGGGAGGGGCATGCTATGCCCTTAAACTTTAGCATGTCTAGGGATATGTGTGGTTGACTTATGGCTTACATACCTATTTTATATTCTTGCTACATTTCTCTATGTTCTTAGTTAGGTCAGCCTATGGAATAACCATGGCTAAGTAGGCTATATTTAGGAGATAGTAATTAGTCTCTGATCATCATATTAGTTATTTTGGAGGTTTCCTCCTAGAAGGGGCTTTGTTATATTATCTAATATTTTGCTTTGTTATCAATTATTGCTATGTGATATCTTATCTTTGATTATTTTGTATGATATATAATTATTTAGTGTGAACATCTAAGTGTTTTCCTTACATTTTATCTATTGTATGCATGTTCTCAATTCATAAATGAGATCCCAAAACATTATGCATCTTATTTATATCCTTATAGGATTGATGTCAATTATTTTGTGATCAACATTGATTCTCTAAATCAATCTTGATTCATTAGATTGATGTCAATTATGTCAATTTTAACTTATTCCTCATACTGCTTGAAATTTTTTTACATCCTTATAGTCCTCTCCCAAGGCCACTTAAGTTATCTTTTGTCACAAATATCCCATTCTTTGTTACCCAACATTACTAGCTTGTGGACATAGATCCCTTATTGGTCCCACAACCTTTGAGAGGTGTACATTCTTTTTAGAGTCTATACCTTATGGATCCTAAAAATGTACCGCATCTTGAGATAAAATGTCTCTAGGTAATGCACATGTACTAAATACACTAGATGATTTGGTTAGCCCATCCTAGCCTTTTCCCTCTTGATTGGCTTCGATCGAGCTCAATCAAGCTCGCATGTTCATATTTGAGACAATCCATTACTTGTTTACCTTAGGGCATTCCTATTCGAATATCATATATCATATTAGTGTAGCTTTGCATTTCATGCTTATACTTACATTTTGGACACTCATTTTACATCTCCCTTCTCCATTATCACCTCATTTTCAAACCCATATCTAGCTCATCATCCTTCACTACCTCTCAATTTTATGGGGGATATCTCCTCATAGAAACCTAGGGCATTGGACCCATCCTAGTTTTTGTCTCACAACAAGTTATCACAATCCACTCAACAAAAAGGGGAAAATGTAGACACTATGAATATTTACACTATTATATTAGTATGAATATATTTATCTTACCACCTCCCAATCTTTTTTTACATTGGTTAATTTAGTTTTATCGATTACCATCTTACTTCACATAATTAGTCTTACTACTTAATTTCTACCTAGGTAACTAATTAACCCTCCCTAAATCTAGTTAAATATCTCCAAATTTATTAGAATCAAGTTATTTTAACCTATTAACAACTTATCACTATCTAAAATTCATTTAAAAAATCTAAGACTAAGTTTATCCTGGTAAATTGGATTTTTTTGAGTGAACTTGTTAACTTAGCATGGATCAATACTAATCCTCATAATCATCATCAATCCTATTATGAATCAATGTTGATTTAAAATCATATCATCCTCATGTAGAAGGATCCCTAATTAGTACACTAGAATGCTAGATAAATTTTCTTGGAATACTCATAGAAGAATGTCATACCCACCTCAGTCTATCACCACTCATTCAAAGGTTAAAAACATATGTATCAACATGATAATTCTCTATAATATTGAAAGAATTTTTAAGCTAAGTATATTATTCATTTTAATATATTATGAATCTTGTATTGTTTGATTACATTCTATTTATTTCCCTTAGTCTAGTTATATTATCATTAACTATCACTAAATCCATTTAAAATCCCTTAAATCCCACATTTAGGCCTTATTTTGATCAATCTTTCCCCACTTTTAGGATCGATGATGAATCATCACATGAATCATCACTCATTATTATAATCAATAATGATTATGAGATAATCAACAATGATCCCTATGTTTTTAATTTCTATTTGTAATCCAAAGATATTTTAATAGTCTAAATTAGTTTCAATTAGCTATTTTTGGTCTTAAATCATGAATCCCTATTTGTAGATGACATTAACAAGAGTTATACAATATGTGGTTCCCATCTATGATTTACCCATAGTCCCTCACTCGCTCTTCACAGGTCAAAGTGATATTTCCTTTGAGCTAGGAATTTGTACAATTGTCTTTGCCCCTACTCTAGAAGTAGTCACTAAACAATTAGAATTAATATAGGAACAAAATGATTTAGCTATATCTTATTGGAAACAACAATTTGATAACATCTATGAAATAGATTAATCCATTTCATTTTAGTGTCATATCTATATTATCATATGCTTTGTTGTAATTTTTGTTCTTACATTTTTCACTTAATTGATTAATATATTAGACTGACATCCTCTTAAGAAAGTGTACCACTTCCTAGAACTAATCTAGCATCAGGTAGGCCACTTATCTATCTTATTAATCAATATTTTTTGAGTTGTCTCTTATCTGTTGGTAATCCTTCCTAGCCAAAAAGGAGTTCCCACTTTACTGGATTAATGGTGCACAACCTCCATCATAGGTATCCATTTAAAACCCTATATCATAAATTTTATTTTTAGTAAGTTTATTTATTAAGAAAAATATACTAAAATATATATCCCAATTAGGTTTAACACACCTATTTATTTAGTTTGTGATAAAGGGTTGACATTTCAATCAACTAACTTTATAGAAAGGGTTGATGATAACTAGATTACAATCACATCATCCTCCAACCACTACCTTAAGGTAATGGATTGGCTGAGTCAACCAACAAGAACCTCATAGACACTATCATTAAGTCACCATAGATAATCCCAAGGAATGGCATCTTTTACTATAATATGCACTCTAGATAGACTAAACTCAATATAAACAGGTCCTTAAATCCTCATAATATCTATTGGTTTATGAGAAATAACTAGTGTTCCTAATCATGTTGAAGCTACCGACATATCAATTTATGAAATGAATACATGGAGCTCAATGAAAAAATAGAGTCCAAATTATTGGATATCATTAAAATGTAATAATATAGGAATGAAGCATCAAAACATGGTCAAGATATGATTTGATAAGAGATACAAATTCAAATAATTAAGGATTTTTTACCTAGTGTTGGAATAGGACAAAAATAATGAGAAAAGATGAATGCATATTAATCTTAACCAATTTTGGATAGGACCATATTAGATCTTTGAGATTTGGGGTAATAATGAATTTTGTTTGAAAGATATTCAAGGTAATGATTTCACATATCCAGTTAATGGATAATTTTTGAAGCATTAAATCATGGATTCTCCATCTAAAGAGGTCTCTGAGTAATGATAGATGTTTTGGTAGAGGTAAGAATAGGTTATATTTGATTTATTAGTTATCTTATTTCTTTCATTAGGATAGTTTCATTTTTTTAGATTAGTCACTTTTGCTTTCCATAATTTGTTTTGATTTGTTGGGCATGTTTGCTTTAGGGTAGTGTAGTCATATAAAATGTGAAAATTGGTAATTTGAGTGTGGTTTGTGACACCTAACCCATATGTCCCTCTTACTTGCTCTCATGACCCTCATAGGTATCTTTTCATTGACTCCTTATCATATATAGCCTTCCAAATAGTGATTCTACCTCCTCCATGAATCATTTTCAATGATGATTCCATCCCCCTTGGTCCCATTCCTTTAGGACTATAGCACCCAAATTGGACTATAGCACCAGATCCTAGGGTGTCTATTTTTGGTGCTCTTGTCCAAGTTTATTTTTATTGCCAATGATACTTTCCTTTTGGTTCCTATCTTCCTTATTTTTGGCCTAACATGAATACATTCAACCCATGACCAATAGATGCCTATAAAACCCCATTAAAAGTTCATTTAGAAGGTGTTGGAAAATATCACAAAGTGATTAAGAATACAAGCAAGTCTACTTAGGTATATTTACCTATTATCTACATACATTGAAGCAATATAATTACAAGATATTAGACCCTTACACCAGTCCCTAGCAACCTCAAACATACCTAGTTTTATCATTTTACATCTTCGTACACACTATTGCATAAAAAACATCACATGGTAAAACTACATATGGCTCGATCCCTCTTTAAAGTATTGGTATGTAGGTAGTGTGCCTACATAAGGGGTGTGGATACACGTTTAATGCATCTTAAACACACTAACCCCCCCCCCCCCCCTCTTTCCCAATATTTGTCAAATCACAATAGAGTCTAGGGTTTTAAGAAGAAATCCACTCTATAGGAAGTTATATACAAATCCAATAGTTAAAATTTCATAAGCATGCTCACATAGACATAACAAAATAAACCCAAAAATCTTAGGTCTCTTGAACAATAGTGGCATAAGTGGACTACATCACCAGATCCTAGGGTGTCCTATTTTAGTGCTCCTATCCAATCATAAAAGAAGGCTAGATCCTTATTTGAGACACTATCCCAGTCTTGCATAGTGACTTCTAGACTCTATCTCAGCCATCTCAGTCTATTTCTAGCTAAGTCTTATTTTCTTCACATTTATTACTATTTATAAAGAAGTTAAAAATATAGTTAAATTATATAAATTAGTAGCTTAATTATTGTATATTTATTTACTAACTTTATTACTCCAGAACCTTAACTAAATTAGTAATAATACACCAATATTTCTAAAATTGTTAAATCATTTGGTGAACCTAACTTATTTCATTTACACACAAAAACCCTAGGAAAAAATTCAATAAATTTTTTTTCCCAATATTTTTTTGATTTTTCCTAAATATTTAAATCAACATCCCAAATTCAAATTTTAAAATTCGTTAGTAATTTTAAAATAATTTATTCCAAACCCTAGTTGAAATTTACTAGTAGGTCCTTTTATGTACAAAAATCCTAGAAACCCTAGGAATAATTTCTTTCTAATTTTATAAATATTCTTTTAATTTTTTACTTGCACATTTAAATAAAAAATTAGAATCAAATTTTAAAATTCCATAGTAATTTTAAAATTTTATTTTTCTTCCAAACACTAGTTGCATATACTAGGTGCTTTCAAATCAAGAATTTTCCAAAAAAAATGTAATTTTTTAACCTACATATTTAAATCATACATTCACTTAAAATTTTAAAATTCCATAGTAAATTTTACAAATATTAGTTTTTAAAACCGTAGCTACATATACAAGGTTCCCTTGTTTTTACGGTATCACTTTATGTGTTTGTGAGCTTCATATCCTTTTTATACACTTTCTAGTTTGCTATTTTTAGGACCTTACATTTCCTATATTCAATAATTTCCTTCCATAGCACCTTGCTTATTAAAAATTATTACAAAAAATTCAATCAATATGTAATTTGTTTTCCTACATTAAAAGTGACCCAATACACTAGTTTTGATGAAATTGATAGAAGGGAACTTCAAGAAATTTTAACTAAACACCTTGACATGAAAGATTACATGCTTAAAATAATTCAAGAGGGAAAATAAAAAGTGAACAATGTTCAATCTTCTAAAACCATAGAACAACTAGTTGTAAATGAAACTATGGGGGCAACTATGTCTCTACAATCCCATATAGTATCACAACCCTCCTAAATACCACCAGCTACAACTAGTACATTTTTATCTCCTGATGTGATAGTCCTTGTGCAAGATAAAATCTCTTTAATCCAAGGTGTTATATCTTGAGAAAGGTGCTTCTAGACCTACACAAACTTTGGATTATTTGGCTCTACTTCATACACCATTGGCATATCATATTTATTTTACACCCTTGCCATAAGGTTTGTCTCAACTCAAGCTTATTCTATATGATGGTAAGGGTGATCTAGAGACACACTTGAGATATTTTCATGTAGCATGCTTGGACTATGTACCAAATGACTGGTTACTAACCAAGCTATTTTCATGAAGTCAAATGAGCATCTCATAGATTATGTTCTTTGATATAATACTATTTTGGCTAAGATGACTAGGCTCATGGCTGATCAAGAGTTACAAGATCTCTTCAAACAAAGTATTCTACTAAATTTGCATGAATCAATAATGTTTAAAAGGTTCTCTTCCTTCACTAAATTATGTCACACACTAAAGGAAAGGGAACTCAAATTAATTTCAATGGGAAAAATCAAGTACACAAGTATATCAAAAATAAAAAAACAAGAGTAAAAATAAAGTCCCATACAAAGTCAAGGTTAATGATAGCAAGAGTTAGAATCAACCTATAGTCAATGTAGCTTCAGAGCCCCCTCAACATGTAGTTTTTTTAACACCTCCTTAGTGAACCTTTACCAATCTACCAATTACTCTATCTAGAGTTTTACAATAGATTTTAGAATAAAATATCATATATCTCCCTCCTATTTAGTAAGTTTATCCAACAAATCCTCTTCTACATGGATATGATTAGCATGCATTTTGTGAGTTTCATAGGGTACCATACCATATAATAAATACATGCATTCATTTGAGATAAAAGATATAGGACTTGATAGATGAAAAAGTTATTGATCTTAGCACTTTAGTTGAGCCTCTTCAAGCAAATAAAAAATAGGATAAAGCTTTGAAAATATTCTCAAATCCTTTTCTACAATATTCTAAATAAGAGATAAGGGATATATTAGGTGTTTACCATGCATATCATGCACATTCTGCGCCAGACACATACAGGGCACCTTCAATTGAGTTACATCCTTTGATCAATATGATTGGTGTATAAAATTCTAGAGTTCTATCTAGACCTTCCATCTCTTTTTTAGAGTAGGAGATAGTTGAGGATGATTCAGATTATCACACACTTTTTATCATAGCTTACATTCATTATCATAATATTCGTAGTGTTATCATAGATAATGGATCTAGTGTGAACACGTACACGATAACATTATTATAGCATTTGGGATATTTATAGCATGATATTACACCAATAGACATAGTTATCAGTGAATTTAATGGGCACATATATAGTTTATTGGGTGAGAATGTACTTCCTCTATATGTTGATCCAACACATGTGGGCACACCATTTACTATTGTTCCTAGTGTAGGAGTTTTTGATATGTTATTTGGTCAACCATATATTCAAAAACTTTGAGAAGTACCTTTTATAGTTCAAAGATGCATGAAATTCATTCACGTTAATAAAGTTGTTACAATTGGTGGAGTTCCATATGAGTTACCACTCCCCACTTCAGAGCCACCTACCGTTTTTAGTCACCAATTTTAGTTTCTCCAATAATTTTAGTTCTTCCTCTAGTTTAAATTCAAACACAATCAAGGCCTCCATTGCCAACATAGATACTTCATACACTTCCACAAAAGTCTCTTTTAGAGAAACCATAGTTTCATAATTTTAGATAGCTTCTAGCTATAGTGTTCACACCTAGGGTAGTATCATTGAGGTCTCATGCCTCTAAAAATAGAGAAAATGTTTAGAAAGTTTATCCTACTCACATAGGGTCCCTAAGAGCCCTACAGTTGTATTAATTTTTCAAAGTTATAGGGGGATCCCACAATTTATTTCTACTTGAAAATTTTTAGAGAATTTATAGTATATACAAATTTTAGAGCCATATTTTCATCCCTTCCAAGATCATGAATTATCCCTCTCATCAATACAAGACACCATGATAGGGAGTATCTTATGATATTGATCAGTTAGTATCATTTCTCCTCAATTGTTTGTATATAGTTTCTTTTCACTTACTTGTACATAGCTTATTTTATAAATACCAAAAACAATACAAAATATCAAAAATCTAAAAACATTAAAATATGCAAAATACCAAAAACAATATAATATTTCAAAATATAAAAACATTAAAATAATTCAAAAACACAAAAATATTTCAATGGTATGCATAATCCATGCTTTACATTTCTACTACTATGCTAGACTTACATTCTACTATTCTATGCTATTCTTTATTGATTTATCTACATTACCATGATTTACTTGATCTTATTTGTGTGTGTGTAGTGACATTTATACTCTTGATTGCTTCGCTCTACCCATTGAAGGGGCATCCTACTTCTACATTCAAGACATACATTGCTATATCTACCCCCTGGGGTCATCTTCGACATGACTACACCACACACTCTAGTAATCATATTGATGTACATTACTTACTAGCTTATATAGATTACTTTATCAATACTCACTAGTATAAAACACTTGAGTATTTCTTAGAATATACCTAGTCTTGTATTACATGTCTTGCATACTTTCACTTCTTTCTTTGATTAGTTAGATGCAATTGTTTTCCCCAATATTAACATGATTTCCTTTTTTACTTTACATAGCTAGATGTGATTATATTTCTTAGTTATTATTTGTCTCTTGTATGTGCCTTAGGACATTTTCCAATGTCCTTTACTTCTATTCTTGTGTGTGCCTTAAGACATTTTGTAATGTCCTTTGACTTTACTCTTATATGTGATTGTGTCTTTCATTCCAACCTTACTTGTTTCAATTATATGTGTATGTAGCATTTGAACATGCCATATACGCTTGCTTTCTAGTTTGAGTGACATGTGCCCATGTCCCTTGTCTACCTATCCCCTTTGATACTTTTGTATGATTCTTGATTCTTGCCTTATATACTTATTTCTTGATTGCTTTTTGATTTTTTGCAATGCCACAATCTACATCATGCATTCTCTTGCTTTCTTAGGTGTCATGATGGACATCATGCTTCATCCCTCCTTGACAATTAACAACTAACCAAACTTTTAATTCTAGTTCATTATATTACACATTTTATTATATTATTATATCTATCTAGGCATGCCCCTATTGATATAATAACCTCTCATTACAAACCATGATATATCTTGAGATATATTGTCAATTATCATTGTTATATCATGTATTTTTATAGCATAACACACTTGTAGGGATTTTTCTTCTGAGGCCAGTCATTACAGGGTCTTCATTCCTACCCTCAAAAGAGGGGGCAACAAACAAGGGTGTTTTCATAGAGATCAGAGCTCCTACCAGTCAAAAGTTTAGTTTTTAGAACATTTAGGACAACAACCAGACTTCAAACTAGGAAGAACAGACCAAGTAAATAGTGAAAATTATAGAACAATCATCAAAATTGGCCTAAGAAAATAACACCAATATTAGACTATAGTGATGGATAATAGGGTGTCCATTTTTAGTTCTCATATCCAAACAAAAAAAAAATTAGGCTTTTTAGAAATAGGTAGAAGAGTACGTTTAACTACAATTTTACATATTTAGACCAGTTCAATTACAATAGTTTTAATAAAAAAATTCTTAGAGAATCCATATATAGGGGGCATCATGCATGTCATTATAGCTCTCATTTCAAATTTTAGATAGGGTAGTTCATATAACTTCCAGATCATAATCCATTTTATTAACACCAATGATTGGGGGCAATTTTTGTGGCATATATGACTTCTTTTCTTTCCAAGTTTAGTATATTACCTAGGCATTATTAGTAGTTGCATGCCTTATTCCATCTACAAGTGGTTGGCATCATTTTGAAGTGGCTTTCATATAAGTCTAACCTTCACATTTCCATGTGGCTTCCACATAAGCCTATTGCCTAATTTTGGAGTGGATTTCATACAAGCCTAATCTCTACCTTTTTTGAGGTGGCCAAGAGTGGCCTAGTTTCTAGCACACATTTATCAATCCACACCACATTATAAGACTACATAACATTCATGGGCTTTAAATACCATCTCATATGACACACATTTCATATCGGTATTAGTTCATAGCTTCACTTCATATGGAAATGATGGAGCCAAAGGACTAGATAGCCTTTGTATTCTTGAGCCACCTACTTAGAGGGATTGGACACATGGTCCAAACATCAATTATCACATGCATGATCACATAGCTTCACTTAGTGGGCAATGATGGAGCTAAAGGGCTAAACTTTTCATTCTTGATCCACTCTCTAGGGATTGAGCACTCAGCTCTATTTGTGATATTACTCTTGGTATAACATCATATAGAAATACTCAACATCATAATAGGCTTTGTATTATTCTGCATACCTGGTGAGGTGTACTCATTCCTTTCTCTTCCTCTCTCTCTCTCTCTCTCTCTCTCTCTCTCTCTCTCTCTCTCTCTCTCTCTCTCTCTCTCTCTCTCTCTCTCTTACCTAGCTTTGTATGTTCTTATTTTAGATATATTGTATTTAGTAAGAACTGATCTACTCTTCATTTTATTTTGTAGATTTATACTTTAGAACATTCTCTCTCTATGCACACCCAACATCACATAGCTTCATGAGCTTCACCCTTGCAGATAAGTTTAGGTACGCTTTCTATATTTTTATCCTAGTATTTGAATTTGTTACATCACTAGAATAAAGGGGGGGTAAATGTAGTCATATAGAATGTGAAAATTGGTAACTTGAGTGTGGCTTGTCCAACCCATAGGTTCCTCTTGCTTTCTCTCATGACCCTCCTAGGCATCTTTTCATTGATTCCTAGTCATCCATAGCCTTCTAGATAGTGATTCCACCTCTATTAGGTAGTATTTATAGTGATGTTTACATCCCCCTAGGTCTCTTTCCTTCAAGACTATAGCATCTAATTTGGACTATAGTGCTAGACCCTAGGGTGTCCATTTTTGGCATTCCTATCCAAGTGAATTTCTACCACCATCAATCATTTATTTTTGGTTCCTATCTTCCTTCTTGTCAGCCTAACATGAATACATTTGACCTATGACCAACAAATCCCTATAAAATACCATTCAAAGTTCATTTATAAGGGGTTGGAAAATATCACAAAGTAAACAAGAATACAATCAAGTCTACTCAAGCACATTTCCCTATTATTTGCATATATCTAGCTAATACAACTACAAACTTATTCAAACCCTTACACTAGTCCCTAGCCACCTCAAACACACCCAGTTTTAACATTTTGCATCTTTATACACACTATGGCACAAATCACATCAAGTGGGAGAAATACATATGGTTTGATTCCTCTTCAGAGTATTGGTATGTAGGTATCATACCCACATAAGGGGTTTAGATACATGTTTAGTGTAAGACACACTATAACCCCCCTCTTTTCCAAATTTTATCAAAGCCTAATGGAGTCTAGGGTTTGAAGACTAAATCCACTCTATAGGGAGTTATACCAACCTTTAGTATTCAAAATTTCATAGGTAGGCTCACATAGACATAATGAACAAAACCTAAAAATCTTAGGTCTCCTAGATAATAGTGGTAGAAGAGAACTATAGTACTGAACCCTAGGGTGTCCTATTTTAGCACTCTTATCTAATCATAAAATGAAGGATAAATCTTGATTTGTGATATTATCCCAGTCTTGCATAATGAATTCCAAACTCTATCTCAGTCACCTTAGTCTTTTTCTAGCTAAGTCTTTTTTTTCACAATTATTACTATTTATAAAAAGGTTAAAATATAGTGAAATTATAAAAATCATTCACTTAATTATTGCATATTTATTTATTAATTTTATTAATCTATACCCTTAACTAAATTAGGAATAATACACCAATATTACCAAAAATATTAAGTTAGGTAGTTTTCCTACTTTTAGGGTAATTTAATTTTATTTTCATGGAAATTTAAGTAAATCAATATTGATATAATCATATGATAGTTTGTGTGTTTTGAATCTAAGTTGAATTAGTGGGTGTTGTATCTTGTAATTCATAATTCTTAATCCAAGTAATAAATGAGAGAGTTATCCATGACTATGTCCCAAAGATAATTATTTTTTTAGGTATGTAAAATTTTCTCCCACAATTCTATGAAATTTTATAAATATCTCCTTATCCCCTTAGGTCAAATACACATAAAATGATAATACTTGTTTGAGGTAATAACCATTGACATGGGTAGAAGTTGACAAGGACATTTTGATTAACCAAAATTTTAATAAGACCAGTTCATGGTGGTCACCTTCTTCCCACTTTCATTCAAAAAGGAAAAAAATTATATAATAATAAAAAATAAAAGGCATAATCTAAAATTCCAAAAGAAAATTAAAGAGGATTACAATCCTACATGATGAAATAAGATCAATGTATCATGCATCATGGAAAATATGAAGAAAGAGAGAAAAGGTGATCAAAAGTATCTCTATTAGGGCCATAGATTCTTGGTTGGATGTAGAATAATGCCTAATATCCCTAATATCTGTGGACCTAACAACCAATTAGAATGAAACCTACAACTCACCCCATGTCTTTGCCTAAAACCCTTTGATAAGAAATAAAGAACATCACTTTGTCACACACATGTCTAAGGTATAATTGAAGTTAGTATGTTTCATGGAATTATTAAGAGTTTCTTTCTCTTTATAATTTAATCATTTCTTTTAGAAGGTTCATGGTTGATATTGGGATTACAAAATCATGGATTCTATGTTCTTGAAAACTTGGGAGTATTCACCCTTGTGAGTTTTCATTTATTGTATTCAACACATCCCACCTTGATTTTTTATTTAAAAAGTGGGGACCCCTCCTTTTTTTTTAGAGGGCATATATTATTTAGGTGTGTATGTATTTGAGATGGTTATTATCATCTAAAAAGCTTGATATTTTGGACATTGAATCATGTTTTGGTGCACCTATTTTACATTTAAACATACTTAATCAAAATAATATATTAATGGATATTTGGGAAGAATTTATATGTATGATAAGTATTTAGAAGGATTTTATTCAAAAACTTTTGGTCTTTGGAAACTATTTAGTTAGGAACTTTATTTTGGAAACTTTGGTCTTTGGAAGTTTCTAGTCTTCGGATACTTAGTCTTAGGTACTTTACTTCAATTTTTTTTTGTAGTTGACAACTCTTCAATCGGGAACATTATTTCAAATTTTATTCCAATTGACAACTTAGTCTTTAGAAACTTAGTCTTTGACAACTTTTTTTCATGTCATTTGTTATGATTGAAAACTATTTGGTCAGGAACTTTATTTTAGGAACATTGGTCTTAAGAAAGTTTGTGGTCTTGGATACTTTCTCTTGGGCACTTCTTAATGATAAATTTTCTTTAAAAAATTTGGTCTTCAAAAGGTTTTGGGTTTTTAGATACCTTCTATTCAAAAAATTTCATTCAAAAGACTTTTATTTAGAGCCTTTCTCTATGGTAACTTATTCCTAAATGATAATCTCTTTGAAGAGTATTTAGTCTTTGGGAACTATTATTTTAGTGGATTTTGGATAATTTTCCTAAAAGAATATCTCCAAAAAGTATTTTTTTTCTTTGGGGTCTTTCACACAAAATACTGGGTTCACCATATCATACCATTAGTCTTGAAGGCAAAGCTTGACCTCCTAAATAAATAATATAGTTATAAGTGTCAAAACAAAAAGGCAATGCCTTGGCACTATGAATGAATAAGCATCCTATGAGGCATGTACACTAAGACTAGGTGGTCAAGTTTGAATTGAATGAGGGTGATGATCTCATAGACATTGGTGATTAATGATGCATGAATTGGAATGAATGTATAAAGATATAAAATCGATCCCCAAACCAAGTTCACCTCAATTGATTTTCAATAACTTGAGTGCACATAGCCTTTTACAATTTCAAAATCCTTAAATGTATCCAAAATTACTCACAACATACATAATTTATTTTTTTTACCACCATTTTAGAAATATTTAATTGTACTAGCATCCATCAAAATAAATGGCATCTTCATCAAGGGCATAGAAATGAGACTCATCACCATCTAGGTTTTCCATCAAGGACTCCACTGAATACTTAGACATGGTTTTTCATTTTACTATGTTTGATGGCCTCAATGCCAACTACTTAGCTTTATGGGAGGTCATAGAGAATGTTGATTCATTCACATTATAGGAGGATATCTTGATGAAATAAAAATATTTTATAGATGACCTATTGCCATTCAAATGATATGAACCTCACTACACAACTTCCAAATCAAAAGTCATGTCATGCATTGACTTGATGTGAGGTATGTTCTTCAAAGACAAAATTGTAGATGGTTACATCTATAATACATCGACATAATTATGGAATAAATCTTTGGAGATCCATTCATTATGTATTTAAGTCTCCATATTCTAGACATTACATTTGATTTTCATATTATAGTCACTTAGAATAAAAATAATAATATGGATCAAGAATTAGGGAAGTGGATTCTCCCAAGAGAGGATTTCACTATCAAAAAACATATAAAAATACTATCCCTATCACTTGATTTAGGATGGGGATTCACATAGCCATTAAATTATTTAATTTAATATTTCTCCACTTGAGCATCCACTTCTTACATCTATAATGGGTACCCCTCTTGAACCTACTCATTACTTTAAAGCACACCTATGCACTCGAGGAGGTCATCAGTGCCCACCTAAATGAACATATTTTTCACAAGGACAAGAGGCCCTAAGTGGAAATTTATATATGATGTCATACTCATTATCATTTTGGATTTCAGCCTTGAGGTAAAGATGTTTCATATTTTCCTCATCTATCTCATACAATGGAATCATCTCTAGGTGTGGGTAGCTTATAGGGTGAGGTGAATCTCTAGTTTTAGGGATATCTCCCTTGATGCATAATCTAAAATAAAATCATAAACCTAATTTATTATTAATGAAAAGGGATATAAGGATTCATGAAACAAACGTAAGCTATGTGAGGTTATGCAACAATAATTTTTGTCTCCTCTACTTGACCCTTAATAACACTTATAAATAAAACAAGAATGATTGTTGAAAATTTATCTCTCCAAAAGAATATTTCACATTTATGTTTCACATGGAGGTTAGGATAGATGAATATGACCTAAGGATAATGAATAAGAGGCCTGATTAAAGATAATATAAGTCAATTTTCACTATGAGTACTATCACTAACACCTTCACACACCATGTAACCTACATAAGATAATCCACTAGTACCTAGGTGAAGAGAAGGACCTATAAAGGGAGAATAATAAAAAACTTGTGTAAATATAACAAACATCAACACACTATAATACCAACATAAAGGAAGCTAAATTAGTATTTTATTATCTCAAGGTTGTAGATACAAATGAGTAGCACTTTCACATACCTAACATAGGGATCATTACAATGGATTTATAAGCCCAATCTATGAAAAAGATGAGAGAGAAGGAAAAGAGAAATAAATATCATCAATTCTGAAATACACCTCCATTTTTAGTTTCAAATTAGAAAGATAGTGTATGAGACACCACCTTCTATCCCTCTCCCATGTGTGAGGCATGTTGGGTTGATGATATTTATGGAAGTATGGCATATAAATGTGTAGTGAAAGCTAATTCATTCTTGGTTGACGTCATTGAATGTATGAGCATGCCAACTTGGTTAAAAACCTCTTCCTTTGGTAGTTACAATGGTATAATATGGTCTATTTTGGCCTTAATGAAGCCTTAACTAACCCACCTCTCTTTTTGCATGTTAATAAAGCTTAAAAACTACCTTGTTCTCCATGATGGTTATGAAATGTGAATGAATACCCCAATATAGTATTTAAAATATCATTTATGATATTAAATTCACCATCTTATCAACCCTCTATGCCAAGAGACATCTTCCTTAGCTAGCTAAATAGGCCTACTATGTAACTAGGCCTAGTCACTCAATATTAGTCACCTGGATGGCCATGGAACATTCATATGACCTTAATAATTGGTTAGTGATATTTATTCAGTACTAAAAAATAATATTATACCATTATTTATTATTTTTGGATAGTGTACACCTTATTATTTTTCTCATCTAGGTGACTAGGTTATCTCTCCATTAGCACCTCTAGACTACCTCTCTAGTGTTGGCCTACAAAAGTATTTCTAGATAGAATTGGGTGTAGTTTGTTGCTTGAAAGGGTGTAATAAACTTCACATAATCTTATTACATGATATGTAATTGTTTATCTAGATCTACCACTTGAATTCATTATGAAATATTATAAAAATAGGGTATTTAGTACATTTATACAAGTGTTTGTATAGCCTAGTGGCATGAATAGAACATCCTAAAAGTGTAAAATGTGTTTTAGGTGTTTTCCACTCCATTCCAATGAATTTTGATTCACATATCTCAAATTTTCCTCCATTAGGTTCCTACCAGGGTTTAGGAAGGCTTTATACTTACATAGTCTTTTAATAATTGTTCATATCCCTAAGGGCCTAGATTATAGAAATAATACCAAGAACTTAAATTATAAAAGCTCTCTCAACATCCCCTAGAAGATAAGTAATCCATGAATCTACTCCTTGATGTTCAAACATGAGGATGACACTTCTTGAGATAGAAAATAGGTAACTATGGGGTTGAGAGAGGAACATTGAGTGTGTAGGGTGATAGAATGCATGAGTTTGGATTAAAACAACTATGTGAGGCCTTTAAACCTATATTTACAAATTCTCATTGTTTACCTTCTTTTATAACTCCCAAAAGTGTTTGTATATCTTTCATACATATGCTTAGGGTTTGTGATCCACAACTCAAAAGATTTGGTTGAAAGATAATTCATAAATAAGAACAATACAATTTAAATAATGCTATCTCTAAAAAGAGATGTTTTATTGATCAAAATTGTAGACCCAAACATATGCCTATCTCTGAGAAGAGATGTCTGATTTCCATTTCAGGTTACATATTCATTTATACATGTTTTGAAGGTGTGAGGAGGATGTGTAAGGTCACCAATATTGAGGGAGATTAAGTGGTTCAACTTCTATGATTTAAAAAAATACAAAATTCAAGGAATTACTATTTTTAGAAACTTACTATTTTTAGACTACATTACTAAAATTGAAATTTGGGGCACTTCCATCAAGTTTTCATGGGTCAAACTTCATTGAGCAAAGCTCAATGCCATCTCACGATGTTCCCTTAATTATTAACTTTCCAACAGTTCAAACAATGATTCAATTAGAGCTACGGTGCAAAATTTATGGCTCCCGGAAGTTCTGCCATCAATTGGGTGGACCCATCACCCAAATTGTCATTTGAATTGTTGCATG